>OZ005653.1:322337991-323605491 GCA_963930645.1 Salticus scenicus | reverse complement strand
CTTGATACAGTGACAGAATGAAATCCCCGCCTAATAGGCTATCCACCGTTCACTTCGATATATTTATCTTATTCTAATCTATTAATTTATTTTATCAGGGTCAATTCTGTTGTTTAGTTTTCATGCTACTATTTCCAATGCAATAATCCTCAAAATTCATATTTATATGAAAAATTTACAATTTCGCTATGTTGATAAAATCGTAAATTAAGAATAATTCACGAAATTTTCCTATTAGAATATTTGTATTCAATCATGTTCAAACAAATATCATAAATATAATTTTGAAGTTGTCTAATGTATTTATGATCCTCAAAATGGATGTTTAGGCTCAATTTTGCCTTTTTCTGACATGTTAAGTAAATCGTAAATTCCAAATAACTTACGAATTTTTTAAATTGGAAAAATCATAGTCTATGATATTCATGCCAGTATCCAAAATAATATTTAAAAAGTGGTTTGACATCTTTACGATGAAAATATCCCTCAAGATTGACGTTTATGTGAAATTTTGCTCTATTCTACCATGTTAAAAAAATCGTAATTTTCCAATAACTTACTAAATTTTTATATTGGAAAATTCATAGTCATTAATATTCATGCCAGTGTTCTAAATAATATTTCAAAAGTATTCTGACATCTTTACGATGAAAATATCTCTCAAAATTGACGTTTATGTGAAATTTTACTCTACTGCCATGTTCAGAAATTCGTAAATTTCCAATAACTTGCGAAATTTTCAAAGTAACATATTTATAAGTTACTGATGTTCATTCCGGCATCAAAACTGATATTTTAAAACTGGTCTGACATTTTTACAGTAAAAAGTTTCCATTTAATGCACGTTTAAGTGAATTTTTGTCCTATTCGCCCATGTTAAGAAAATCGTAAATTTCTCATAACTTACGAAGTTTTTTAATTCGAATGTTGCAAATGAATAGGGTTCTTGCCAGTATCGAAAGTAATATTTTAAAACTGATCTGACCTCTCTGCGAGCATTTGTTCGTGAGATATCGTGTTAACAGACTAACAAACTAACGCACTAACACACTAACGGACTGACACACTAACGGACTAACACACTAACGGACTGACACACTAACAGACACCCTACAGACAGACACCATACAAATTTTGTCATTTTCGGATTCCTCACACCTGAAAACGTATAAAAAAGTCAAAAAACCGAGGTCGAAATTTTTCCCGATTACCTAAGTTCCCCATACCTATAGTATGATGGGGAACTAAAAACAAGTTGGCATAGGCGGACTATGCTCAGTTCCCCATCATATTTATGTTTTGATAAATTTCTAGTGGGAGACATATTATAATCATGTTAAAAGAAATGAATTTGACCAAAGCTTGATACAGTGACAGAATGAAATCCCCGCCTAATAGCCTATACACCGTTCACTTCGCTATATTTATCTTATTCTAATCTATTAATTTATTTTATCAGGGTCAATTCTGTTGTTTAGTTTTCATGCTACTATTTCCAATGCAATAATCCTCAAAATTCATATTTATATGAAAAATTTACAATTTCGCTATGTTGATAAAATTGTAAATTACGAATAATTTACGAAATTTTCCTATTAGAATATTTGTATTCAATCATGTTCAAACAAATATCATAAATGTAATTTTGAAGTTGTCTAATGTATTTATGATCCTCAAAATGGAAGTTTATGTACAATTTTGCCTTATTCTGACATGTTAAGTAAATCGTAAATTCCAAATAACTTACGAATTTTTTAAATTGGAAAAATCATAGTCTATGATATTCATGCCAGTATCCAAAATAATATTTAAAAAGTGGTTTGACATCTTTACGATGAAAATATCCCTCAACATTGACGTTTATGTGAAATTTTGCTCTATTCTGCCATGTTAAGAAATTCGTAATTTTTCAATAACTTACGAAATTTTTATATTGGAAAATTCATAGTCATTAATATTCATGCCAGTGTTCTAAATAATATTTCAAAAGTAGTCTAACATCTTTACGATGAAAATATCTCTCAAAATTGACATTTATGTGAAATTTTGTCCTATACTGCCATGTTTAGAAATTCGTAAATTTCCAATAACTTGCGAAATTTTCAAAGTAGCATATTTATAGTTACTGATGTTCATTCGGGCATCAAATTTGATATTTTAAAACTTGTCTGACATTTTTACAGTAAAAAGTTTCCATTTAATGCACGTTTAAGTGAAATTTTGTCCTATTCTTCCATGTTAAAAAAATTGCAAATGTCTCATAACTTACGAAGTTTTTTAATTCGAATGTTGCAAATTAATAGGGTTCTTGCCAGTATCGAAAGTAATATTTTAAAACTGATCTGACCTCTCTGCGATCATTTGTTCGTGAGATATCGTGATAACAGGCTAAGAAACTAACAGACTAACACATTAACACACTAACGGACTGACACACTAACGGACTAACACACTAACAGACACCCTACAGACAGACACCATACAAATTTTGTCATTTTCGTATTCCTCACACCTGAAAACGTATAAAAAAGTCAAAAAACCGAGGTCGAAATTTTTTACGATTACCTAAGTTCCCCATACCTGTAGTATGATGGGGAACTAAAAAAAAAAAAAAAAAGAAAAGAAAAGAAAAGAAAAACCTTTTATGAAATCAGATACAAATTCTTCAACCGATATAGTCATAGAAAAATGGTTTAAACCCCCCGACAGCCTTGGAAAAGAACAGAATTGTTATGTTGTTTTCAGTGCACAGATTTATAATGTACTAAAGCAAAGGTTATATCATTTTGTAATAACCTTTACTTTAGTATATTAGTTAATACTAGAAAAGCCCCGGTTCGGGAACGAACCGAATTCCGAAAATTTCAAAATCAAACTCGAAATGTATAAAACTCGAGCTGATGCTGTTTGCGTGCCAATACATCAAAGTTTGTTAAAGAAACTATTTTTAGAAGTTGCGAGGAAGTTTTAGAGAAGAGAAGAAGAAGGAAGAAGAGAAAGAAGAAAAAGAAGAAGAGAAAGAAGAAAAAGAAGAAGAAGAGAAGAAAGAAGAAAGAGAAAAAAAGAAAGAGAAGGAGAAGGAGAAAGAGAAAAGAAGAAGAAAGAAGAAGAAGAAAAAGAAGAAGAAGAAAGGGAAAAGGAGAAAGAGAAAAGAAAAAGAAAGACGAAGAAGAAGAAGAAAGGGAAAAGAAGAAAGAGAAAAGAAAGAGAAGTAGAAAGAGAAAAGAAAAAAGAGAGAAAGAAAGAGAAGAAGAAGAAAGAGAAGAAAGAAGAAGAAGAAGAAGAAGAAGAGAAGGAAGCTTTAGAGGAATACTCGGTGTGTCCACACACAGACAGACAGTGTCCAAGAATATCTCTTAGCCATTTATAACTTCATATACATAGTTAAAATATTAACTATGCACGTATATGAAGGTTAGCCTTCTGAATAAACCTGTGACTATGTTAACGCTGTGTTAACCCTGTGACTTCTCTCTTTTCACACTTTAATATAAGCAAAAAATCTTTAATTAAGTAATTTCAAACTATAAGTGTATTGAGGAGAAAACAACACCTCAGTGAAAGGATATATCCGGTCGAGGCGGTCAGATGGTTGATTCGAAAATCTTTTAATTTTAGATAACATCGCAGCTAATTTTGTATTCTTGTCATGTTCTGAGTCTAATCCAATTGAGTAATTTTATTTTCATTAAGGCTTATAGAAAAAAAAAAAAAAAAACGAAGAAGAAGAAGAATAAGAAAAAGGTAATACCAGAGTGAAAAGTTTTGATTAAAAATAAAGAATAACAAATGTTTTTGTCTGGTAAAGAGGATTCATTTTTAAAGAATGATATATGTAAATGGCATGTGCAACTGAATTAGTTATTACAGCTGTTAATCTGTCATCATCTTCGTTTAATTCGAGTTATCATTTGAAAGTGACAAATCTGACATGTTTTCTGTCATTGAAAAATGAAAATCACAATATTATTTTTGTCCTGTATTGGAATGAAAATGGGAATAGCAATATGTTATTTTTAGTGAATAATGAACGGGAAAATAACAAAAAACTGCTAGTTAAGCCTAAAACCAAAACTAATCGAGTCTTGAAAACGCTGTACTTGTAATTGATCTTAAGAGACTAAATGGTTAACAAGAACAACTCACAATAAAAACAATATTGTGGTGACTTGTTATTATTTATTACGATGCTTAATTCCATGTTTAGTTATTAAAAAGAAGAATTTTCTACTTAAGGAGAATTAAAGCACAGGGAAAGAGTTATTTAATAATATGTTAACCTACAGGGGATATAGTATTACAATTTTTAACTTACTCAAATTTCAAAATTTTAACAAAATTTTTTGTTCAGTTTATAATGCTTCTATTCTTAAAATACTTTTAAAATAACTTTAATATTTTAAAATATATGTTATCGTTCCGAAAAATTACATGAAATATAAAAAGTATTCCCTATATTTGCTCGTAGTTCCTGATTGAGTGAATATGTTAAAATGCAATGGGCTCTTCCCACCTGACGTCAGAGGTCACATGATAGAGGAAAAGCAAATAGCAGACGAAGTCTTGTTTATCTATAGCGATTGATGAAATAACATATTTTCTATTCTTATTTTTGATCAATCGTATTTAATCTGTGTTATTTTGTTATTCATCATCATCTTTAATCCATTTTATATCCTTATTCATCATCTTTTTTTGCTGTATAGATTTACAATCATCATTTAATTTATATTTGTTATTGATGTTCATGAAGAACATATTAAATACTCTGATTTTTAGTACCTAAATCAGTGACAGTGCAATATCGTACTGCGTAAATCCATTTAGACCAGTAACTATGTTTATTAACTCGTTGTAACACCTTTATGCAATTCAATTAAATGAAAGCATTTTAAAGTTTCAAATTATAATCCATAAACATTCCACAAGAACAAGCTATTATTTATTGCTAGATTAGTTAACAAACAGTTACAAAAATCGATTCTTACAGTTGAAAATAAATAAACACATAAAGTGTTTTTAAAAAATTATTAAATTTACAAATAAAACTATTCTACTGTTTACAAATGCACAATATTGCTTTTATTTTATTTTATATTAAATATTAACATTTTTGTTCTTAAGAACAATATTTAATTGAATTCGATTCTCAGAATTCGATTATTTGTTTTCCTTTATCATGTGATTGAGTAGACGACGGTGGGAAGAGCCCATTGAATTTTAGGTCTCAAAAAAAAAAAAAAAAAAAAGGAGTTCTACCGATTTTATCAAATCTTACTCTATTAACTTTCCTTAAGTTGTACTTATGACGTATGTATTAGTTGGTTACTTCAAAAAAATAGGCAGGCATCCTGATTATTAGTTGTTTATGTCCATTGTATGTCTTCGGACTACACTGTCTCCAAAGATAGTTTTTAATATATGTAGTAGTGAATAATGGAAGTCGTGGGATTGATTATTATACACCAGATTTTTGTTTATTTAAAGGGTTACATGAGTCTTATTATTTCAAACGATTAATATTTTCTACTTTTTCTTTTTCTAATCGTACAACATGTCTTTCCCAAAGTTCTCCAAGTCAATCAGAGTAAAGATCGAGGAGAAAGAGCTTTTAGAAATCTCCCTTATTAGTTTCGATTCATTCCTATTTAAGGGGTTATATAAATTTAAGAATTTCAGTAAATATATATATATTTTTTTTCTTAAGTACAATTTTCCTAGAAAAATTTCCAAAGTTTCGAGTCAATCGGAGTAAAAGTCCAGGAGAGAGACCCTTTGGAAATTTCCCACTTTAGGTTCATTTCATATCCACTTAAAACTTTAATTGCTTTTTTCTGAAAACACTCTTTTTGAATTCAGTGCACACAATTTCTCAAAAACTAATGCAACCATCTCATTGAAATTTTACACACTTCTTCAAAATAGAATTGACTTGTACAAAGGTTTTTCTTTTTCTTTTTTTCTTTATTTCTTCGCTTAAAATTTATTTCATAAGGTTATACGTGGGGTAAAAATCACCGAAAATTGTACTGTTTTTGATACGACTCTACCAACACTTCAAATTTCATTATTTTTTTAAATCCTCCCTTCCAGAACGAGCTATACATATTTACTAACAGAAGAAAAAAAGAGCTTTATCGATTTTTTAAAATTTTGCTCTATTAACTTTCTTTAAGATGTATGTATTTATGACGTATGTATTAGTTGGCTACTTTAAAAAAATTGGTAGGCATACTAATTACTAGTTGTTTATTTCCATTGCATGTCTTCTAACTACACTATCTACAAAGGTAGTTTTTAATATGTGTGGTAGAGAATAACGGAAGTCGTGTGATAAAAAATAAATAAATAAAAAATTATATTATTGATATTTTACATACTTCTTCAAAATAGAATTGACTTGTAAGAAGGTTTTCCTTTTTCTTTTTTTCCGTTTATAACTTATTTCATAAGGTTATACAAGGTGTAAAAAGCACCGAAAATTGTACTGTTTTTACACGCATTTATTAGCTTCACCTGTATGTATGTTTGTAACCACTCTGGGAGCAAACAAAAAATCTATATTCTAAAAAAAGACTTTTCCTACGTGAACGCCGTCGCTGTGAGGTAAAGCTCCGGGCTACGAACCTAAAGGTCTAACGTTCGAGCCCAGTCAGGGGAAAAAATGGTTTTTGTTTAATTCTAAATTATTTATATTACTTGTTTTTATTAAAGATGTAAATATTATGGTGTGTCATTGACACGATTTTTTCTTACATTGCATTTTAATACTATAAAGATAGATATTTTGGGCTTTTTAGTTCACATTTCTATAAAAGCGTGTTCTTTAATTTTTTAAAACTATAATATTATTTAAATACGATTCTACCAAAACTTCAAATTTCATTATTATTATTATTTTAAATATTCACTTCCAGAACGAGCTATACTTATTTACTAAAATATTTTTTTTTTTTTTTTAATTTCAGGTGAACCAATCATGATTTGTCCAAATCACCGAGAGGACACTCTTTTCTGAAGGGTCTTTGGAAACCAGGCCCCCGCTGGCTGAATTATACAAAAAAATTTTAATGAAAAATTTAAAAATGTAGTTTTTATGCTATCTACCAGTAAATATTTGGGTACTTTCGAATTTAGGCGTTTTGTCCAATATCTGGAAAAGTTCTACAGGAATTATCTTGAAACTTTGGTAGAGTAAAGAACATGTTATACCCTCATATATTTCAACAAAAGTTGTGTCCTGAAGAGGAAAAAGGGAACCAGAAAAAATTAAACAAAAGTCAAAATGTTTTGGATCAGCCTGTAAAAAGTAATGCTTGGAAGGCATTTTGGCTGTAGAATGTGATTACGAAGATATTTTCTGATTATCTGTATAAATTTTTATGAGGCTACCAAATATATTCACGGAACTATAACAAAATGCAGTATGTGATTATGAAGATTTTTTTCCTTATCTGTATGAATTTTTATGAGGCTACCACATATATTCATGGTGCAAAACAGAATGCAGTATGTGATTATGAAGATTTTTTTCCTTATCTGTATGAATTTTTATGAGGCTACCACATATATTCACGGAGCTATGACAGAATGCAGTATGTGATTATGAAGATTTTTTTCCTTATCTGTATGAATTTTTATGAGGCTACCACGTATATTCACGGAGCTATGACAGAATGTAGTATGTGATCATGAAGATTTTGTTTTCCTTATCTGTATGAATTTTTATGAGGCTACCACATATATTCACGGAGCAATAACAGAATGCAGTATGTGATTATGAAGATCTTTTTCCTTATCTGTATGAATTTTTATGAGGCTACCACATATATTCACGGAGCTATGACAGAATGTAGTATGTGATTATGAAGATTTTGTTTTCCTTATCTGTATAAATTTTTATGAGGCTACCATATATGTTCACGGAGCTATAACAGTTTCTTTAAAAATTACAAATAAAATTTCCACTTTTTTAATTATAACACGTATTAGCCCCAGTGCAAAGTCATTTTTAGAAAATTTATCATACTACATTAGACACAACATACTGCAATCAGAATAAAAATACGTTAAATATCTTACGAAATATAAACACTTTTACTAAATCATTTTTAACTACGCATGCGCAAACTTTATAAAAATTTCATTTGCATAATTTAATAGCCAAAGCAACTTATAGGAAAGCCCTAAACAAATATCTAAAAATGCTCATATTTCGTAAGATATTTAACATTTTTTCATTCTGATTGCAGCATGCTGTGTCTAATGTAGTATGCCAAGTTTCCTAAAAATGGCTTCGCACTTTGTCTAATACCCTACGTGTTATAATTAAAAAAGTGGATTTTTTTTTTTTTTTTTTTGCATTTTTTAAGGAAACCATTATATCTCCATGAATACATGTGGTAACCGCATAAAAATTTATACAGATAATGAAAAAAATCTTCATAATTACATGCTACAACCAAAATGCATTTCAAGCAATACTTTTTATAGGGTTATGCAAAACATTTTGAATTTTTATTTAATTTTTTACTGGTCCCTTTTTCCTTTCATGTTCTTTACACTACCAAAGTTTCAAGATGATTCCTAAAGAACTTTTCTAGATATTTGACAAAATTTCTAAATTCGAAAGTGTCCAAATGCTTATTTGGTAGATAGTGTATGTTGCTCTTTTATATGTTGAAATTTTTAATTTTATTATTTTAAAATTTTTTAAGGGAAATTTTGCTTTTTTATTTTTACTTTCGAAACCTATGTAACTGCTTAATTTTTAATTTGCACAAAGAAGAAGTAATAGCACTTCTCCTATAGGTTAACCTCCCAAACGGCCACTGACATCCATAAGACATCTATAAACACGTATAAAAGTTAAAAAATGATCCACTAAACTTCTATAAATATCCCCCAGATATCTATTAGCACGACAAATGTCACTCATTTTTACATCCATTAGACGTCTGGTACATATCCCATAAATCTCCAAATATCCAATAATTGGACTTGTTAGATCTAATAGATTTTGAAAGTATCTAAATCTTGTTTTGATCTAACATGCTACATCTATTAGATATCGAAAAAGGCACGGCTAAATTTCGTCTATATTTAAACATCTAATGGATATCTATAATTAGTACAGGGTATCCAGAATTAATGGACATTCTTTAGATATTTTGTACCTTTTATGGATCATCGGATGTAATTTAGATGTCTTATAGATATCAGTGACTGTGTGGGCTAAGGTAATTATAATGTTTCCCCTCAACTTTATGAAATGAAATTTTAAGCTAGAAAATTTTAGATTCTAAATGTTTTTTTGATAAAACTATAAGTAAAGTTTCACACTATGTTAAGAGTTAGTAATAGTTATACTCAATATGTACATATATATATGATAACATTTAAATAAAGGATGGAGTAAAACTTGAATTATTAAATATATAGAACTAGAACAGAGTTTTTATAAACCAATGCGCAAATGCAGCAAAAGGAAATATAAAACTATAATAAATAAGGAAAATAATTAAAGCCAGATGAAAAATTAATCCCAAAACATACGAGGGCCTTCATCAGGGGAGATCCCCCATGTAGGGAAAGTAATATGAGAAGTTTCTGACGAAACGCTGGTAATTTAACCAAAAAACACGTTTCTAGCCCCCAACTTCTCACAGATGGAAGCAAGACCATACAGCAAACGAATTTTAATTAACATAAAGCATAAAAAGCAATTAAATTCAGAAATTAAGCACAAAATATAATACATCAATATAAAATACAAGAATATAAATAATACAAGAATATATAAATACATACCTGGACAAACTCGAATAGTCATTAGAATATGAAAATTGAAAACCACCCCCCATTATAAACATAGAACACGCTTCAGCTAGTAGAGCCACTTACCAGAACTTGAATTTAATTGCTTTTTATGCTTTATATTAATTAAAATTTGTTTGCTGTATGGTCTTGCTTCCATCTGTGAGAAGTTGGGGGCTAAAAACGTATTTTTTGGTTAAATTACCAGCGTTTCGTGAGAAACTTCTCATATTACTTTCCCTACATGGGGGAGCTCCCTCGATGAAGGCCCTCATGTATTTTGGGATTAATTTTTCATCTGGCTTTAATTATTTTGCTTATATATATATATATGTGTGTGTGTGTGTGTAAATCTGTGATAAAATATTACTTTTCTCTTACTTTGTAAACATTGTGCTTTTCTGTCAGCTGATCAAAAAGGCTGTACATGCAGTTCAGCATTGAAACGACTTCCATCGGAGCGATACGACTGCAGATTTCTGTGAAAGTCACTACGTCACTGAATAAAACTGTTACACAATCGAAGTACTGTAACATATAAAGTAACATCCAAGTTTAAGTAAATTTATATGCACTTTCTCTATCTTATAAAATTTAAAACAAAAAAAAAATAATAAACAATACCAACAACAAAATAAATAGAAATAAAAGTTTTCTTTGAAAACAGAAAAGGAAATCTTAAATAGTAAGTCCTTTACAGTCGGCAGCAAAATTATTGAAGCACTAGCAATAATTCCTACTTAAAAGATGGGACTCAATACTATTTTATTAAGTAAATATTTGTCGAGTCATGATCTTAGTTTCATACTGTTTATTAAAAAGTAAGTTGATGATAAAAATTAGCGTTCAAACTAAAAAAAAAAAAAAAAAACATATAAAAAGTATGGATGTGAGCTTCAATAATTTTGCTGCTGATTGTATGTTAAATTACCATTTATCACCAGTTATGATAGCACAATTTTACTTCACCAAGCTATTCATATAATAAGAATCGCATGAAATTAAGAGGAAATTTTATGATTAACCTATATTTATAGTATTACATTTCAGGGTAAGAGAAAGTCGTGTGATTGACACACCAGATTATTTTTATTATTCTTTGTTTGCGTTATTGGGCTAGCATAATCTGTCATTTTGAGACCTGTATGTGGAAAGTTGCTCAGTGGAATTTCGTGGTATTACATTGTGGTATAGGATGCAATACTCATATTTAGCTTCTGTAACTACTGTGTCCTATGGAATTTTCTTTATTTAAACACTGAACCAAGCATGGAATATCCGCTTTTCTTTAACGAAAACGAAATTCTGAATCCACACCGGAATTAATTTCTCATTTAACTACATTTATTTTAACACATTATCTGTTTGTTAATACAAATGTATTTAAATGAGAAGTTTATTCCGATGTGAATGCATGTTTTCGTTTTTGTTAAAAAAAAAAGTAGAACTTTCATCCCTGCACTGAACCACTTTAAGGATTATTCATATCTATTCTCAGATTATAAGACTATATCCAGGATATTAATATGTAAACAAATGGCCTTCTCCCAAAAACAAAATAAAATTTATACTTTTTTTTTTTTCTTTGTAACATAATGTTTTTGTCATTATTAAAATAGATTTTATTATAGGACACTTGTTTATTATAGTATGACTGAAATGCACCTGTAAGTAGCATTTATGAAAATATACAAAATTATGAATTTAGAATGGATATTACTCTTTTTTAATCCTATGTAATTATGAAGCATTAGAGTAATAAAAAAATATTTTAAGACAAACATTTAGTTTCTACACAACCAAACAATAATGTCAGAGTTTTACGCTTACGTGCTTAGGCTTTCAGTGTTGTTAATTTATGACACTTAAAAACGCACAAGAATTTGAAATCTAAACTTTTTCTTTTTTTTTAAAATTGGATGTCTGAATAAATAAATATACCTGACACGTATCCACTGCAGCTTCTCCTCTTCGTAAACGATCAGCCACTTGTTTAGGAATCATTTGATACAAAAGCTCGTCAGTTCTTTTCATTTCAATATCCAGCTTCCGCATGGATTCTTCAAGCTGTCGACTTTTTTGCAGTTCCTAGATAAGGAAAAGCAAAATTACACTTAGGGATGAAAGGATGGATAGGATCTCCACAGGGTGATTATAATTAAACTTTTGCTAGAAATAACCTTTAGTTTCAACGTTCTGTTTATAGCATAAATTTAATTATAATCACTATGTTTAATCTGGAGTGACATCACTCGACTTTTGAACATTAAGTAATTAACAGTTGTTCAAATAAAATAAAGTAAGAGAAATCTGAACTCAGTCAGCTCAGTTTCAGAAATTTTTTAACAACCTCGAAAATTCCTTTTTGATAGAACGCAGTAGAAGGCTGATTTTTTACCAACTATGTGAAAAATACCAGAGCCCGGGAATCGAACCCCGGGCCTTCCGCTTACCGCGTAGATGCTCTAACCATTGAGCTACCCTGGCTGGTAACCAGCTGGGCTCTCACATAATATAAGTTAGCAAGGTCACCGAGTCTGTATTAGAGCAGCTATATCAAGTGACAAATTTGAACATGGCACAACTTAGATAGGCCACGAAATTAAATCTAGCTCAGTGGCGCATCCGCGCGTGAAGTGGAAGGCCCGGGGTTCGATTCCCAGATCTGGTATTTTTTACATAGTTGGTAAAAAATCAGCCTTCTACTCCATTCTATCAAAAATCAGTCAGCTCAATCGAATAAGGCATTTAGTCCTATTGCACTTCAAATAATTTGAGCCAATAGGTCATAATCGTAAAGAGTTTTTCATTGAGTCCCTGTTAAAAAAAAAAAAAAAAAAAAAAAAAACTATAGGTGTTAGATTCACGAAAATCTATAAATTTCGTACGACGGTGACCTATAACATGTATGTAAATTTTCAGCTCAATTAAATAAGTCATTTAGACGCTGTCGCGCTTTAAATATTTTCAGCCCATAGGCCCTAACGATAAAGAATTTTTCTTTGTGCTATTGTAAAAAAAACTATGAGAGTCAGATTCACTAAAATCTACACAGTTCATGCTAAGGTGACTTATAACATACATACCATTCGAACGAAGCGTTTGGACGCTATCGTGTTCACTCACACATACACATACTCATACACACATTAAAAAAATTGCGTAAAATTGCAGATATCTCTAAAACAAGAGTTTGTGCTCAGATCAAAGTTGGAGTTGCAAAACTAGACAATATGACAGCCACAAATATAAATTTTTATCATTCTGGATTATTCATTTTTGAGCTATGCGAGATACGAAATCCATTTTTGCAAATCGGGATTACAATACTTTCTTTACACACGTATACTCGGAAATTAATAGTCATAATGTCATAATCATGGAACAATACCACTTATCTACAGTGTTAAATAATAAAAAAAAAAACTAAAAGTGTTAAAATTTTATGCAATTTTTAACATTGTGCATTAAAATATACCTAGTAAGAAGTCAACATTGCAAAAATATGCTGAATTTTGTTTCAAACTGATCAAAAGTTTTTCAAGCGTCGTCATTCGAACACTATCATTAAAAGAGGTCACATGGGCTAAGGATATGGTTTCTTGGCAGTTTGCATCAATACATAAAGCTGTGTCCCGATATTTAAATGTCTATCCATTCAAAACTTTCACAAATTTCGCTTTGGTAACCAGAAATAATTCCTTATATGGACGCATATATTAATACATACGTTCTTCATCGTTTTCTTTAATTTGCGTGTATTTTTTGTTTTCAAGAGGTATTATTCACCTAAAAGAAACTTTTATACAAATAGTTATTAAACGAGTAAATTAGTATACTAATAAACATTCTGATTGCTTTCTATTAATAATAATAATTAAAATAAAAGACAATTATTTTTCCTAAAAAGCGATGCTGTAGCAATACAAATTTTAAGATTATTTATTGGTATACAAAATGGAAGCTTTTGAATGCAATAATTAAACAATAAACAATTATTTTAGCTCTAAAAGCGCTTTTTAAAATTTCATTTTAACATCTGAAATGAATTTACAAGTTAATTGCGACAAAAATCCTTCGGAAGAGAATGTACTAATTGGAGTATCATTTAGAAAACACTAAGGATATGCATAACTTATTCAAATATGTTATCAATTTAATAAACGGATACAATTCAACAAATACATACATATATATGTGTGTGTATTATTATTATTTTTTTTAATAAGAGTCGGATTAATGCTATTACGCATGCGTCAGGTCTTTTGGGATTTTACCAAAGTAGTGTTAAAAGGACTAGCATGGACTGAGCGGCCCCCTCTTTTCAAAGTAGAATCGTCCTTGTTTGTTCACGATTTGCATCGAAGAACGAACAATGTATAAATAAATAAAGTTGTGGTCAGTGTTGCAAGATAGGGGATTTTGTCCCCATTTTGGGGATTTTTCGGGATTTAGGTGACTTTTTTGGGGACCGAATGTTTGTGGGAAATTTAATGCGGATTTTCAAAATATTTGGGGAGAAATCTGGGGAAGTAATCAATTCTTTATTCCACAGTGTTGACAATTGAAGGGATTTACCCGTACTTGTAGGGACTTTTCCAGTTTTTAGCATGTAGGACCTTCTTGAAGATACCCCTTTCCCAGGACGTTCTGAGGATATTCTGAGTATGAAAGTAAATCCTATGTACATTCTCAGCACTAAATTACTTTACGTAGATTAAAAATTTTCCTATAACTAGTACGTATTTTTTTTTCTTTTTGTGTAGGGGGACTTTTTTCAAAAATAAGCTTCATTTGGGGAAAAATTTATTTTTTTACAACCAGTTTCCTTTGAAATTATTAGTTATCTTATTATATCTATATTTTAATTATACAGTAAATGAAAACTTGTCTAATTTTCAGTGGAGACTTAATAGGAAGATGAGATGGGATTATGTCTGTTTGTCAGTCTCGTAATAACATTCTCAAAAAGCATCTGACTTTACTGGAAATTTAGTAATTACTTTTGGGAGGTATGTAAAATTAGCTGTATTTGTTTGGTATAATTTGGTTCAATGGTTTGAAATCTATAAATGCTCTTAATGCTTCTGTGTGGATTATCTTTATCAACTTAAATATTTAAACGATTTCAAAGTTTTATCATCCATTAAAAATGTCACACAATATTAATTGAATTTGTCATGCTATATGTATATATGCAGATTACACTTTGAAACCAATAATAATAATAATAACAATAAAATCAGATTTAGCCACATTTTTAAGTCTTAATTTTATGGAAATTTAACTTTTTAAAACTTTGTGAATATATTCTGTAAATCCACAATATAAACAATTGCTTTTAAATTTACCTGGTCAAGGGCTAGCTTAAGCTCAGCTGATTGTTGTTGCCCCGCTAGCACCATGTCCCTGCTAAAGTCATGCATACTTAGGTCATTGATATACAGACCTGTATGAAGCATAGCATCTAGGTCACGCATGCTAGAAGGAAAAAAAAAGGAATACATGAAACTACAAGTAAAATAAAACAGAGACACAAAGAAATTCAAATTTTAAATGAAAATATATCTTATATTAATGTACGTAAATTTTACATTTTGAACATAGTTCATGTAAACATATCTGTGCACTTAAATTTAACCGTACACATTTTCTTGCCTAATTTAACCGATGCAGAAACGGCAAAATATAATGTTTTCAAGAATATAAATCTATCCAGAATTGTTGAAAACAACCATGAATATGTAGTAACGTATCTTAGAGGACTAATCACTGTGATAAACAGAAGCTTTTTAGTTCAAAAAGAACAAAATTTCCGAACAATCAGACAAATAGGGTACAGATACCTTATTTGTCTGATTGTTGGAAATTTTACATTCGGTCCACATTTTCTTAATTTTACTACAGTTTTCACAACTAGCGTTTCTAAAATTACTATTGGTCACTCCCCGCAACTTCCACGTAACTCTATTGGTTGAACAAAATTCGGTCCCTTTTCTATATATATGAGCACTTTTCTTTGATTTCTTTATGCACTGACGACGGTACGCTAAAGGCTACCGAAACAGCTGTCTGCTTCCCCATTTTTTTCTCTTTGGCGTTTTTGACGTTGCAGTTTTTACTTGTTTTAGTAAAATTGAGCTTATTTAAGTTATTCCGTCAAGTCAAATCAATATTAGAAGAAACAGTGATGTATAATTGTACGACGTTTATGAATATTACTTTTATTACATGAAGTTTAAATAACCTGAATAATATTTTTTACGAATATTTGGTATTAAGTTTGCCTTACTAGTTTTGTAATCTTTTTGACTATGATTTTTTCTTCAGTGAGAGGAACATTTATAGAAAAATAGTCTAGCATTATTTTTTTCGTTAATTTACATAAAAAACTTATATTCCTTTGCAGTAGTTTAATACTCTCATGATTAATGTGATTGATGTCATTGCTAGCTTATATACACTAAATGTCAGATCCACTAATCGAAGTCATAATCAATCTTAAATACCGTTGGAAAGTGTTAAAAATGCATAACACAACTGAAAACGCAATTCTAGGCGTTTAAATTATAACCTTTAATGTATGGTATAACCACGTTTCCTGCGACTAGCAGTGAGGACAAGTCCAAAGACTCAGAGGGAGGGGAGGGTGCTAAAATAACCGACAGATTGCGATTTAACAAAAATTTAGTCATTCACACAGTGTTTCCTTATCGCTTATTTTCTCTCAATTACCCCTATTTTAACACTGGACTCGTTCGCACTTGCGCAAAGACTTCCACGGTCGCAAGAAATGTGGTTAAAGAATATCTGAATTTTTTTGTGTGACCCTGTAAATTCTAATGCTAGTCATACAATATACTGTAAAAATAAATTTTCGTGCACATGAATAATAAAAGCCAATTTCATAATGTAGCGTATCGTTACAATTTATTAAAATATGCTTTATAGAAATGCCTCTCGTAGATCGCAATGGATTGGAATTCTTTTGGGTGTCCCTGTACCTAAATCAGTGTTATTTACACCATTTTCAATAGGGAACTACGATACAGAACTTGAAGAACATATATCAGTTTCAAAGAAATTTATGTATATTTACGGAGGTTAGAATGCGGACAGACAAACCGAAGTCCTAAATATTTTTCAATTTTATTGGAGAGTTTTTAAAAAAACCCATCAAAATATTGCAAAACATTTGCAATTTTATCCTACAGATTTAATTAGCCGAAGTATAATTTAAGTGTGCTGTTGTGTTCATTTCGAATGGACGAACTAAAAAATTCCTTTTTGAATGTACCAAACGGACCCAATGTTTTTATTTTCAATATATAATCCTACTTTTATTTTCTATTTTTGAATTAAATTTATGTAACACTTCCTACTGTTCTTTTTCTTTACGGAAAGAATTCTATAAAATGCTAATTTTTTATTTATGTCGATTTTGAATCGAAATGGAACAGAACACACTGCAGCAGGGGTCTGAATAAATCTAACTTATCTTTAATCAAGCGCAATATATTTATATATTAGCATAGGGATCAACACAAATTGGACTTTATAAAATTAAGAGAGATATGCCGATTACTGCTTTATCACCCCCCCCCCCCACACACACACACACCCTAAAGATGTTTAATGTATACATTTTTGGAGCAATTTCAACAATATTTTTTATATAGGAGCCTTCGTTGAGATTCAAAGGAAAACGTTTCTGCAACCTCTTGATCTATGTTCTTCGTTTTGTCTGATTTATTATGACGTCATATACCAACATGTCACATGATATCCAGTCTCTAATGATACCCATAAGACTTATGCAATAATATAGAGACATCTTATTTATTCAGATGGGTTAAAACTGTTTGGGTTATTCTTGATTTCCTCCCCTAATTATACATTTTTTTCTTAAAGCAAATTCATAAAAATGTTGGGAAATATCTGAGATGTTACTACTTGAATGTCAGTACGTAGGAACGTATTTTTTTATTTTCTATAAATAGGATATATACAGTTGGTAACAAAAGTCTCCGAACACTAGCAAAAATTCCTATGTAAAAAAAGTACACTTAATACAGTTTTGTTAAATCCTTCTCGAATCCTGTTCTTAGTCAGTCTAAAAATAGGATTCGACAAGGATTTATTTAACAAAACTGTATTAAGTGTACATTTTTTATATAAGAATTTTCGCTAGTGTCCGGAGACTTTTGTTACCGACTCTATGCTCTCTGATACCTTTCTGAAACTTTCGTCCTTTTTGATTTTCTATGTGTTAAGTAATTGTACAGTTTCTGTCAGGTATCTGGTTTTTTATTACGATCACGGACATTTCTACGTTTTTGAAACTACTATTCGGAAAGCTATCTGAACGTTTTTAAACGTTTCTGAAATGTTTATAACGTTTCAATGTTATATGTTTGTTACATTAATGGAAAATTTTGTGCTGTTAGGGTTAATACTGTTTTGTTAAATAAATCCTTGTCGAATCCGGTTTTTAGACTGACTAAGAACAGGATTCGACAAGGATTTATTTAACAAAACTGAATTAAGTGTACTTTTTTATATAGGAATTTTTGCTACTGTTCGGAGACTTTTGTTACCGACTGTATATTAAACTATAACCGATCGATCCTCAATGGTGATCTTTTCATTACGGTGTTATTTCTGAATATTGGCATAAAAAAATAATACTGAATAACATTCTATAAAAACGCTATTTTATTATTATTATTATTTTAAATAAAAAATAAAAAGTTAAGATTAACCAGAAATTGACTAAAGCTAATTTAATATCAAGTATCAAACAATTTCAAATGCTCTGCATACACGAATGTAAATAAATTTGTCCGGAAAAGTGAGATTGAATTTGAATATTTGTTTAGTATTTTAAGTAATAACATTTCGGAATAAATTAGTCAGAAGCACATGCATTCATATATTAATAAATAAATAAATAAAGAAGAAAAAAAAATTCATCGTCTGCTGCAATCTAATATTCAGCTTGGCTAAGAGTTACTTTAGAATAAAATATATAGGTACTTACACCGGCGTCCCCAAATACGCCATGCTCTTCCATTCTTCCATATAAAGCATCTGACCCTTTAAATGCAGCAGCTTGTCTTCTATATCTGAAAGAAAATTAAGACAATTAAACAAAGAAAAGAAAAGAAAAGAAAAGAAAAAAAAAAAAACATCCATATAGTTAGTTTTATAAATTCGTGTTTTCTGAAAAAAAAAAAAAAAGTTATCTAAATCCTACAGCTGAAATACACCTATTAATAATAACGTAACACAATAAAAAAATTTTACTGGCTATTTTTAAACAGCACATCGCAAAAAAAAAAAAAAAAAAAAAAAAAAAAAAAAAAAGAACAAGAAAAGACCAAGAAAAAAAGCAAGCTATTGCAGAGAAATAATCAAAAGTCCGAGCACGAAATTGAATTTTAAAAAATGAATGAAAAATAAAAGTACAAAAATTTATAATAGTATTCAAAATGCGTAGCATGAATGACTAAAAAATGATTCTATTAAAGACTAGCAGGCTAGTATTTTCAAAAGAATTGAATCACTATTTATTTTTTATATCACATTTTGGACTTTATAACATAATTAAAAATCCTTTTTAAAGTTAAAAAAAAATGTCGAAATTACATATTACAAATTAAATTAAATTAAATATTTCGTCTATTTTGCACTCGTTTTGCAACAAGGCTCTATGGTCTTAAGGCCAAGGGAATGATTCTCAAGAATGAATGAACAATTGTTTACAAATTTAATGGATTATGTATGGGAAATAAGTACGCTGTAATTTAAAAATTGCAGCTCTGATAACTTCAAAACTGATAATTTTAAAAAAGTTATTCATTATGTTTTAATATTAGACTCTTATTGTAAGATAAAAGCGATCGAATGATATCGCGTTGTGAAATTTTGCAACGTAATATCTTTAAATCTAATAACTTGATGTCCCCACAAAAAATGAACAGTTTTTAGAGTTCTTTTAAAAAAGTATAACATCTATGCAGTATCTTTTAAAAAAATTCATCAGTTTTTACTAAAAGAAGTGGCCGACTTTTATCACCAAAGTAGTAGTTAAATCTAGACCAATCAAAGATAAGAGTGGTCCGCCGAAAAACGCTTTGCTTTATTTATAAAATTTTAATAATAGATAAATAGAGAATTTAAATTTGGCAGAATTATATAAATTTCGATGGAAATATTACTCTCTAAATAATTTAAGGGAAATAAGTCGGTATTTCAACAATAATTATTCAAAACTAGCGAGCTTCGCCCGCTAGCGGGTCAGTATTTTCAAATGAATCACTATAATTAATGAATCACTAACAGTAACTTTTAGTCCTAAGAAAAGAAATTAAAAAAAAAAAAAAAATCATTTCTGATCGGGTAAAATGTCGTCCCTGGTCCCCACTGCCTTCGGCAGCGCAGTCCCGTGCGCGCTGCGCTTGCTCAAGTTAAGGGATACACGCGCTGCGCGCGCGTATTCCTTCCCTGACCCTTCGTGCCCCCCCCCAAAAAAAAAATTATTTCTGATCGGGTAAAAACTCACACCGGGTCCCCACTGCCTTCGGCAGCGCAGACCCATACGCGCTGCGCGCGCACGTGTGAAGGTATACACGCGCTGCGCGCAAATATTCCTTCTCAAATCAAATTTTTATTCTTAAGAAAAGAAAAAAAAAAATCATTTCTCATGGGGTACAAAGTCGGCCCGGATCCCCACTGCCTTCGGCAGCGTAGTCCCGTGCGCGCTGCGCGCGCACAAGTTAAAGAATACACGCGCTACACGCCCGCATTCCTTCCCTGACACTTCGTGCCCCCTAAAAAAAATCATTTCTGATCGGGTAAAAAAATCACACCGGGTCCCCACTGCCTTCGGTAGCGCAGACCCATGCGCGCTGCGCGCGCACGTGTGAAGGTATACGCACGCTGCGCGCACGTATTCCTTCTCAAATCAAATTTTTATTCTTAAGAAAAGAAAATTATAAAAATTATTTCTCATCGGTTAAAAAGTCAGACCGGGTCCCCACTGCCTTCGGCACCGCAGTCCCGTGCGCGCTGCGCGTGCACAAGTTAGGGGATACGCGCGCGGTGCACGCCTACTTCTTTCCCACCCTTTCAGCCCCGTCTAATTAACCTACGTATACCAATTTTGAACGGTCTTACTCAATTAGCTGAGATGCAAAAGAACACCTAATCAGGACGCCTCAAAACGTGTAAATCTGCTGAAAACTTTTGATAATATAAAAGAACTCTAAAATATCTTTCGAATGATGTATTAAAAATAATTTAATCATGATTAGAAATTGAAATATTGAAATTTGAAAATATTACAGCGCCATCTGGTGGTAGAAATTTCTGTATTCCACTGTTCGATCCCAAATCAACAAAGCTTTCTAATGATATATTACTTATGAAACTATTTTAATTAGTAGTTGAGATACAAAAGAAAACTGATTCAGAAGACCTCAAAACGTGTAAATCTGGTGAAATCTTGAATTCCATTTTCGATAATGTAAAAGTACTTTAAAATGTGTATCGAATGACGCATTAAAAAAAATTTAATCATGATTAGAAATAGAAATATTGTATTTTAAAAATATTACAGCGCCATCTGGCGGTAGAAATTTCTGTAATCTACTGTTTATTTTATTTGGTGATGAGGAATTCTTTGACCATCCAGCTTTGCTGCAGTATTTTCATTCGTAATAAAATAAAATAAAACAAAACAAAAATGAATATTCAGAATTGATTCAGAGCCAAATAATTGTTTTATAATTAAAAAATAAATAAGGGATCTGACTTATTAACATAAAAATAAAAGCTTATTTTATACTGAGGGAAAAAAAATAGCGCCTTCATCTAGAACGAATAAGTAGTCATTTTCTGAATTCCTAAACTAGAAATATAGATTTCTTAGGTATGCGTATAAGGTAAACAAATAACTTGGACACACTAAGAAAAAAGTCTGTAACTGACATCTAGAATCTAAATTGTGCCTCTAGAAAAAATAGTTCCATGTTATCCTTATCAGTTCTAGTTCCTTTTCAAAGTGAGTTCTATTAGAATTCTAGAGCGTTTGCTT
The DNA here is from genome assembly GCA_963930645.1 of Salticus scenicus. Lineage (NCBI taxonomy): Eukaryota > Metazoa > Arthropoda > Arachnida > Araneae > Salticidae > Salticus > Salticus scenicus. The sequence continues at coordinate 323,583,578 of OZ005653.1, read as the reverse complement.
ATATTATCGAGGGCAAAGTTATTTAAAAATCTCTGCAGATACATGCGAACACAAGTGGCGGGTTTCAGCCACTATAATCTTGGTTTATGACCCAATTCCAGATAATAAAGCGAGAATTTCTCGCCATGCAAAATATTCAGAATATTCAAAATATTCAGAATATTGTTTCACCATCTAGAAATGTGTAGACTAGAAATTCTCGATCGTTTCGTCTATTCAGTTTATTGGCGTGCCTTATGCGCATAGCTCGGAAATGTATATTTCAAGTTAAGGAATTTAGAAAATGACCACTTATTCATTCTAGATGAAGGCGGTATATACTTCTTTTCTCAGTGTACAGAATATTTTAAAATCGAGACTCTTAAAGCTTTCAATTTACAATTAAAACAATATTTTCAGTTACAATATTTTCAATTTGCATTAATTTCTTTGACTTGGGTTGATTAAAAATATATATATTGGTGAAATAAACTTTGATAGTCTAAAATAGTTTAAAGAGTGATAAATTTGTTTGCATTCGTATAAGTCAAAACTTCATAACATTTTCATTTGGATTTTCTGTATCCGAGTAATAATAAGTTTTGCCACTCGTCATTGTTATTCTCCCTATGCACGCATAGTCCATTAGTCATATTTTATTTTCAGAGTAGATATTCCTATTACGTAACTATTCACATTTTGTTTTCAGGGTTGATAAAATTAAATACTTGAAAGAATATCGACATCAATAAAATATTATGCAATAAATAAATTGAGAAAATACATGCATTCATATGGCGTAGAGTGTTAGCTAATAGAAAACTACTTTTACATGTTGCTTTTGTTTTAATTATTAAAAAAAAAAAAAAAAAAAAAAAAAAAAAGATATCGGTTCAGAGATTTGGACATGGTATTTAGTGAGGACAAACTAGCTGATGTTATAAAAAAAATTTTGCAAAAGAAGTGTGATTGATCAAAATACAGAATTTTTTTCATTCACATTATGCAAATTTCAACATCTTACCATTGAGTTAACTGATAGAAAAAAAGCAACAAAAATGATGTGATAACAATTGCGCCTTGCAATATTCTTTTCTTTCTTTCTTTTTTATTTTCCTCGTCAAGTGGATGTCATCCCTGAATGCAAAAGTGCTTTTGCTCAGAGATCTAAATTGAATCGTTTGGTTTTGGGACGTCGAGCGGACAGTGAAATCGGAGAAACACTTGAAATTCATTATTTGGACACTTCCTTATTGAGAGTGTATTTCATTGCACCTTGCGTTTCCTTTCGAACATAGTGGAGGAAATCATTCATTTTCCACTTCGATTACACTTGCTTTTCAGAAAGAATCATCAGGATAGAGAAAAAAATCTATATATATTTTCTTAGACTGATTTAACACATTTTGCAGTTCTATAGAAGGGACTTTTTAATAATAGTTTTGTAAATTTAAATGCCCCTTCCCCACTAAAATATAATTATTATGTAATCTTTGTAGAGGGTTTTTATTTACTTATTGTTTTTAATGCAATAAATAAATAAAATTTATAAATTCTTAATAAACCTATAAATTCTTAATATTCTAAATTCTTAATAGAATTAGTGCAATAAATAAATAAAACTTATAAATTTAATGCAATACTTAATTTAATGCAGTAAATAAACAAAACATCTAAATTCTTAATATTCTAAATTCTTAATAGAAACTTATAAATTCTTAATAACACATTCTTAGACTGATTTAACACATTTTGAAGTTCTATAGAAGGGATTTTTTAATAATAGTTTATAAAATTAGATGCCCTTCCCCACTAAAATATAATTATTATGTAATCTTTGTAGAGGGTTTTTATTTATTTATTGTTTTTAATGCAATAAATAAATAAAACTTATAAATTCTTAATAAATTTGTAAATTCTTAATAGAATTAGTGCAATAAATAAATAAAACTTATAAATTTAATGAAATACTTAATTTAATGCAATAAACAAAACTCCCAAATTCCTAATATTCTAAATTCTTAATTGAAACTTATAAATTCTTAGACTGATTTAACACAGTTTGAAGTTCTATAGAAGGGACTTTTTAATAATAGTTTATAAATTTAGATGCCCCTTCCCCACTAAAATATAATTATTATATAATCTTTGTTGAGGGTTTTTATTTATTTATTGTTTCTAATGCTCTCTTAGAATGAATTTACATAGTTACAAATTTCCAAATGTAAGAGAAAGGTTCTGAAACTTTCCCTCTTTATGTATTACATTTAAAGTTTTTTTTTTCTTATGCACCAGCTTCAATGCGTATCTTTTTAAACAATTGTTTTAAATTAAAAGTAATAACAATACAATGTAAGACACACACACACACACACACACACACACACACACACACACACACACACACACAAAAAAAAAAAAAAAAAAACCTACAGAAAAATTGACTTATACCTTTTTCGTTTGTAATAACTTCAAAACTAACAATTGAAACAAATAAAACTGTCATGTTTGCATAATACCAAAGAGATAAAATTATCCTTATGTACATTTTTGATTTAGTAATTCTCTTTATTATACTGTACAAAGCACCCAATAAAGATCTAGATAAAATTTTCTTTTTAAACGTAATATAATAAACATATACTTTGTATTCTATTATGATTTATTATATGAAATAAACACGTTATATTTCAATATATGAAATAAACTATTTTTTTTAGATTTTAACAATTACTCAATAAAAATATGTATTCTTCATTGGGTATTTCCATCTTTATATGGAATTACTGCTTAAATGCGCAATGGTATCATATTATACAGTTATAAATATCAAAAATCTCACTGTGCCAAATATAAAAAATACTTTTTCTAGTTCTTTCAAAGTTGTAGCCTGCAAATTTCGAATTCCCTCCCCCCCCACCACACACACCCACACACCCACACACACACACCTTATGGAGGACAAATATTGCTACTACCTTTTCGTTTGCAGATCTTCTGTTTTTTAACTTGCTTTGCTTAATTGTTACCGCACATTTTTTGAAGAAATTATTTTGCTAAACACTTTTTTTAAAAATCTTTTCCAAGTCTTTAACATGATACAAATCATTTTTTTAAACATCTGTTTTTTAACTTGCGGTCATCCCGCTTGGATGCCGCCTAAAGCCAAATTTCAAGATTAAACAGCCAAAAAAATTTATACCTTGCTAAAAACATTTCACGAATGATTCGCTAACATTTAATTATTTTGTCATCTCGCGCATTAAAATACATTTTGCTTTTCCTTCTAAAATTAATGCTTTTTGTGGTGTCGTTAATTGCCTTATCCTTGCCATTTTTGAATTACTTTTCAAAACTACAACTTTCCTAAAATTTTTTTTTTTTTTTTTTTTTTTTTTTTTGAATACTTGGCTTAATTCTAAATTTTACGTGGAGAAACTCGTGGTAAAACCCGTTCGAAAATTTGCTTTTTAATTCATAAAATTGGCGGTTGCAGAAAAAGAAAAGGAAAATATCCAAGTGTGACATTTTTTTCGTTCCACAGTGCAATTATAAGAATAGACAAAGATATGCTATTTTCCTAGAATAGTTTGCACATTTTGAAGATTCAAGAAAGATTTTTTTTTTTTTCAGGCATTAGCTCTAAAATTTTGTAAAAGAAAAGAAGCTTTCTAAATTGGAAATTGTCCTTTAACCTTTCAAACAGTGTTTTAAACACTATTTATTAAACTCTCTTAAAATAATTTAATATATTAAAAAAATTCAAATGTAAGAAAGCTGGTTCTTAAACTCAATATATATATATATTATATATATCTTTATATATATATTTCTTTTGTGCGTGTGTATGTCACTGAACTCCTCCTAAACGGCTGGACCGAGTTTAATGAAATTTTTTGTGTGTCTTCAGGTGGATTCGAGAATGGTTTAGATTTACAATTCAGTCCAATTTAAATATAATAATTTTGATAAAATGAATTTAAATTTAAAATCTGAACATTTTAATTAAAATCCCCATAAAAGCCATAACCCGCGATTGTAATGAAATGCTCGCCCTCTGGTGGGCTAAGGGGAAATTACAATAAACATGCTTTAATTCGAATTCCATCAAGCCGCCATTGCTAGCCGATGTTTAGTTTCACATATATTTATTGAATAAAAATGAATAAATCCGGTAAAAAAGATAACACATACGGTTGTGTGCTCCAGTGTAACTCCAAAGGACCAAGAAATCCAGAATTAAGCTTCCATTTATTTCCAAATGACAAATTTAAAATTTCAGTTGCTTCGGCTAATGGAAGTAAAGAATTAATCAGATGATTTGAAACTAATATTTGTTCAGCTTCAGTTAAATATCTACTTTCGACCGAACTTTGAATAAACTGAATTATTTTTTTCCAAGAGCAATCAATTTTCCATGATGTAATGGCGGAGAAATTATAGTACGAATATTAAGTTGAATAACAAAAAGAACAAAAATAGATACACGTGGCTGTAATATTTACTAACAACAAGAGCTGAAAAAGCGCCATCTATCGATCATTACAAACGCGGATAGAAATGGAAATAATGAAATATTAAAAAAATTAGCTGCTGCCAACATAAAAGAAACATTTACATGTTCATTTTGTTTTTGAAATATCTTGACATGAAAAGAAAAGAAATATATTTGCACGTGAATTAAATTGAAATTCATATAAAGCTTTGTGAAATGTTAAACTTACACGTTAAATCTGACGTCATTATAAATTTAAAAGTATTTTTTTTTAATAATATAATTTGATATGATATAATATAATACAATATAATAATCTAAGCATTAATGTTTAAACTGATGTGTGTAAACGAAATTAGAATTTAAAAATAAATAAACGAATAATAATTAAAAAAAGAAAATAGAAATTCTACCTTCTAAACTTTTTTTAAATTATTTATTTTAATTTATAATTGTTGCCAAAAAAATTTACGAGTTAATTTATTTTTCGACTTTTAACAAAATATATTTTCACTCGAATAATAATATAAAAAGTAAATTAAAAAAAAAAAAAATATATATATCACCTGCATTTCATTATGCATTTTTTAAAAGAATAATTGAGAAGTTTAAATTTATTTGGCGGCTATTTTTAGCAACTAACAGTTATGACAAGTAGCTCAATATACATAGCGCATACAGCCATTACTGAAATGCAAATAGCATTTAATTATTTGAGTTACACTATGTTGATTAGAAGCCTATTTAATCTATCTATGCTCTATACTAACATATAAAGAGGAAAGGTTTATATGTATATGTAGAGAACGATCGCTAGAACTAAATACCCGTTTTTGTTTTTGTTTTTTTTAAACAAATAAAGTTACACTGTCTCTAAGACTATAATAAATTTTGGTAAAATAAATTTTTAATTCAAATTTTCAATATTTTAATTGAAAACAAAGCATATATTTGATATCTGTCGTCCTTGGCTATTTTTGTATTTGGCGATCGAAAGCGCAATACGAAAATCTGTATATTTTCGTATTAAATACGAGATCTATGTTTTTACTTCAATTATCCCACTACCGGTGGTAGTGGTAGTGGAAGTATTATATTCGGTCCAAAAATTTGATATAGAGTTTCACCTGATTTACACATTTTAAGGCCTCCTGAGTTCAAAAAAGTAGTTTTTGGCAATTGGTCAGTGTGTGTGTATGTGTGTACGTATGTGTGGAATCTTCTGGCTGTCATATCTCCGAAACTAATAAAGATAGAACTACGAAACTTCACAATTGATTCAGGCCTGGAGTACAGATAAATTTTCCAAATTTTCGTAAAAATTTAAAAAACCGGAATTGGGTCATCGAAAACCGGAAATGGGACCGTAAGCCCGAATCACAAAAACAGCTCTAACGATTTTCTTCAAAGTTGCTCTATAAACAACCTATTAGATGCCCTTTTGAATGATATAGTTGGTTAGTTCAGGAAAATTGATAGGCGTCCTCTATGAACAGCTCAATTTCAGATGTCGCAAGTGCGCTCCTTTAAAAACGCCTGTACGGATTTTTTTTCAAACTCGCCATGTTAACTTCCTATTAAATATCCTTTTGTACGTAATTTTTGCTTTTATGTCAATAATTGCGTATGCTAAGTTTTGGTAAAAGTTGGTATCTCAAAAACGCCTCTAACGTTTTCTTGAAAATTGTTTCATTAATCCAACTTAGATAACCTTTCTCAAGTATTACGTGCTTATTACTGGAATATTAACGGTCATCCTGATTAGGTAGTTCAGTTTTAGATCTCGGAAATTCGTGTTTAAAAAAATAACTATCTATTATTATTATTTTTTTCCCCCCTTATTTTTTAACTCGCTATATAAACTCTGTTGTATGCGTCTTTTATACGTGTATCAAGTTTCTCTTACTAGAAAATCTCAAAAAATGCATATAACATCTCCAAAAAATTGTATATAATACGTGTAATAGTGAGTAATGGAAGTCGTGTGGTTGTTTCACACCAGATTCTGTAATTGTATATATTGTACAAATATTGTTTCATATTATTGATTTCTCCCTTAATATACATTATTAAAATAACCATGAATTATGGAAAAAATCAAATATATTTGCGAGACGAACAAATAAATAATAATTAAAGCTATTATGACGTCAATTTTGTCAAAAACATTTTTATGTCATAGGTTTATCTTTCAATATTTTTTATTCATGAGTAAAGAAATGTTTCCTTTTATGAAATAAATAAATAACATTAAGTAAAAATTGCCAACATTTAACAACTAATTAAAAAATAATAATAATTGTAAAATTATATTTTGACTTTTCAGTTAATAATATTGCCTGACTGTAACATATAAACTGATATCTTTCTTGATTTTTTACATGTCAATCCATCTTTAACTAAAATTTGTACATCCGTGCGAAGCCGGAAGGGTCAGCTAGTATATATATATATATATATATATATATATATATATATATATATATATACATACAGGGTGATCAGTTTAAAAGAGTACCCGTTGTATTTTCTTATTGCCCTTAAATATGACGGATGTGGCAACTATCATAACACTGAAGTATATTTTTTTTAACCTTGATTAAGTGTGGGAGACAATTTCTAACACTGTTAGATTGTTACAACTTTATTTGTGAGGTAAAACACAAATGGAAACGCACAGAGTTACTTAATTCTGTGGTAATTTTATTTTTGAAAAACATAATTTAATTCAAATTTTTACATTATCATTCATCAGAGAAAATGTTGAAAATGCTCGCCACTATTTTGAATGCAAACATGAATACGTCGAACCGAGTTTTTTGACACACTTAGAAGCATTGTTGGTGTTATTAACGAGATTTCTTCAGTTATCTGTTTTAATTCGTCGTTGTTTGCAAGATTTCTCTGAAAAACCCTATGAAATGATAATGTAAAAATGTTAATGATAAGGTAAATGTAATGTTGGAATGATAATGTAAGGAATTTGAATTAAATTTTGTTTTTTTTATAAATAAAATTATCACAGGATTAAATAACATTGTGCGTCTCCATTTCTGTTTTACCTCACAAATAGAGTTGTAACAGTCCAACAGTGTTGGAAATTGTCTCCCCCGTTTAAACAAGGTTCAAACAATTATACTTCATTGTTAGAATAGTTTCCACATCTGTCATATTTAAGGGTAATAAGAAAAATCAACGGATACTCTTTTAAATTGATCACCCTGTATATGTATATTTATATATATATATATGCTACAAATATTAAAATTTACAGGAAATTACCAAAATAAACAATAGAGAACGATATATATAAATATTTATTGCATTTAAAGCTAATTTTCTTGTTATTCATCAGTTTCGTTGAGTAATTTTTAAACAATTGTTGTAATTTAAAATATATTTTTCTAAAATAAATTGATGAAGGCAGAAAAAAAAATATATATTTGATATTTTATATGTTTAACTTTAGGATTGTTTAACTTATTTTGTGATTTCAGAATTTTCAAAAAATAATTCTAAAATTTTGAAAAAAAAAAAAAAAAAAAAAACTTTTTAAAATGAAATTATTTTGTAAACTTTCTAAAAAGTTTTCATGCCCAGTATAATTTGAATTCTTTTTTAGAAAGAATTAATATATTTAATTTTTTTCCAAATGCAAGAAAATAGGTTCTTAAACTCAAATATATTTATAATATGTGTTAAATATAAAAATTCTATATATTAATATATAATAAATATTAAATATAAAAACAAATATTAATTTTCGATGAGTATTTTTTTTTTCTTTTCAAAAATTGTTCTAAAGTAAAAAAAAAAAAAATAATTTTGTAATAAGGACAGAAAAAAGCATTTGAGTAATTAGAATGGTTTAATACATTTTGTAGTCTCAAAAAAAAAAAAAATTTTTTTCTAACAATAGATCTAAAATTTTGAATAATAAATAAATAACATTGAAAAATAATTTCTAAAGCTATTTTTAAACATTACTATTTATAACTTGTTCCAATGAATTACATATATTTAAAATTTCTAAATATAAAACCTTTTCACTATTAGATTTTCCTTTCCAAAAATAAGGTAAATTAGTTCTTGAGAAGGTCAAATAAAATAGAAATAGCAATATTCTGTTAAAATAAAAACAAAAATTAATTGCAGGGACAGTTGTGGAAACTGGACATATATGTTTCACAGGTCTTTCTGAATGACACACACGCGTCCCTGTGGAGTTGAGGTGACGATATAAAATACAGTGAAAAATCCAATTCCCTAGTTCAAAATTAATTTCACAATACTTTTGAAATCATATACATGAAAGTATATAAAATTACACATGAAAGTGCACTAACATATGAATGTAATCATAGAAAACAAGTGGGACATACACTCCAATAAATTTCAGGTCAGTAAAATATTTGTTATTTTCATAAAATAATTTAACACATTTTGTTGTTTCAAGGATTTTTTTTTCAATTAAAAGTTCTAATTTTAAGATTTTCTAAAATAAAACTATCTTTTTTATTTTCTAAAGATTTTTTAGGACTGAGGACTATTAGTCTCAATCTGAGGATATTTACGATAAAAGATTTACGATAGTTGGACATTTATCGAAATCTAAAATTTAACGCAAACATAATTGAATAATTTGAAAGCAATGTTATAATTTTGAAAAAAAAAAAAAAAAAAAAAAAACTAATAGTTCTCCGTCCTAAACTAAATTCTGCTTTTGCCAGAATTTCATCAAAATCAATTTTTTTTTTTTTAAGAAAAAGAAAAGAAAATTAATAATAATCTGTATCGAAACAAACACTATCGGAAAAGTTTTTTTTTTTTTTTTTTTTTAATAATTTTGAATTAGGAAATAAAAAGCGCGAGTGCAAAATGATAAAAAAAAAAAAAAAAAAAAAAAAAAAAAAAAAAAACAAGACAATTAAGTTTGAATTTGAGTTGATAATTTAAAGATGCCATTGATATACTAACTTTTTTGTTGTAAATTGTTTTTCATAAATTAAAATGCGGATATTATAATTGCGCTAGTAAAGAGCTTTGTGAGAAATGTCCGAGTTACTTCGGTGCCAGATTTCAAATTTCGCCAAAGAAGACCTATACTAAACCCCTTTTTTTTTTTTTTTAAATGTATTTATTTATTTATTTTTAAACAGTGTTAACTAAATTTTCTGCAAATAGATTAATGCATTTATGATTTTCCAAAAAATAAAAGAAAAGATTCTCAAGTTCTAAATTTATTTATAGTACATTTAAAGTTTAAAAACATTTCTATTCATCAAGTTCAACAAATAATAATAATAATAATTTTAAAAAAAACTAAATTCAAAATGCATTTTTCTAAAATACATTCAACGATGAGAACAGACAAGAAAATTATATTTTCATAGATTGGTTTAACACATTTACTTCTGAAAAAAGATTTTTTAGACGATAGTAAAAAAAAAATATATCACGCAATCTTTCTAAAAAACTTTTTAAGCAGGGTTATTTAAAAACTGTAAAAATGAATTGGTACATTTAAAATTTTTAAAATGAAAAATAAATAAATAAATAAATAAATAAATAAATTAAATTAAATAATAATAATAATAATAGTTTCTCAAACTCTAAAATGTATTTATAAAGTTTGAAAATATTTTATTCATCAGTTCCAATGAATAAATTTGGAAACAATTTTTTTACGCTCAAACATATTTTTCTAAAATAAATTTAATGAAGTCGTCACTCTCTCTCTCTCTCTCTCTCTCTCTCTCTCTCACACACACACACACACACTAAAAAAAAAAAAAAAAAAAAAAAAAAACTTATTTGATAATTTCATAGATTGGTTTAAGACATTTTATTGTTCTCCAGAAAGAATATTTAAACTAAAATTAATCTATCTATCTATCTATCTGTCTGTATATTTAAACATATATATAAATTTCTGAAAAAAAAAAACTTCTTAAAATGAAATTATTACTTAATATTTTATAATATTTTATGAAAAGGGTTTTTTAAATTCTTTCTTTTAGAATGAATGAATACATTTATAAATTTTTAGATATAAATAAATTCTCAATCACTATAAATAAATTTTCAATCTTAACTATAAATATCTTTTAGTGTATTTAAAGTCTGAGTATATTGTATAATATTAAATTAATAGAATGCGAACATTTACAGTTAGATAAATACTTTTAATAATTTCAATGAATATATTTTTTAAAGAATTGCTATAAATTCAAATTATGTTTTACAAAAGGAATTTAATAGATTATTTTATATAATTATTATTTTGGAAAAGTATTTTTAAAAGCAATTTAAATATATATACAGTCCAACCTCGTTAACGTGAACACTATTAACATGAATTACTTTTACCATGAACCGTTTCCACAATCCCCGTCAAAATTAAAATTAGTTTAGTTATATGAAGTTTAGTTACTGATAGCATGAATTACAATTTTCTTATCCCCCTTGAGATTCACGTTAATGAGATTCGACTGTATATATATTCAAATACACTATTTACTAATAAGTATTTGGACACTTTCGAGTTTAGACGTTTTGTCAAATATCTAAAAATTGTCTTTAAGAATTATCTTAAAACTTTGGGAGTATAAAGCACATGTTATACCTCGTGTATATCAGCAAAATCTTTGTCCTGAAGAAGAAAAGGGGACCATGAAAAAATTAAAAAGAAAAATAAATGTTTTGGATCACCTTGTAAAAAGCAATGCTTGGGATGTATTTTGGCTGTAGCATGTCATTATGAAGGTTCTTCTAATTATCTATATTTATGGAATATAAAAATTTCCTTAAAAAACTTAAAAAAAAAAAAAAAAAAAAACCCTTTTTTTTAATTATAACACGTAGGTTATTAGACCCAATGCAAAGCCAATTTTTAGGAAATTCGGCATACTTTATTGTAATTTCACAGCATACTGCAATCAGCATGCAAAAATGTTAAGCATCATACGAAATATGAGCACTTTTACTAAATAATTTTTAATTGCGCATGCGCAAGATTAAAAAAAAATCATTTGCATAATTTAATAGCCAAAAATATTGAGCAACTTATATGAAAATTAAAAATAAATATTGTGTAAATTAAAAAAAGTATGAGAGACTGAACGAACAGAATTTCAGTCCCCCCCCCCTTTTTTTAAAGAAAAAAAGATAAACTATAAGGGGTTTTACTCGTATTTTTATTTTGATTGAATAAATACCCAATGGTAACGCATTGTTCGCTGATTGTAAATAAATATTGATAAAACCCCCTATCAACATTCTTTTTTTTTTGTGTGTGTGTGTGTGTAAGAACTGAAATTCTGCTGATTCTATCTCTCATAACTTTTTGAATTCACAGGATATTTGTTTGGGGTTTTAATATAAGTACAGTCGGTAACAAAAGTATCCGAACACTAGCAAAAATTCCTATATAAAAAAAGTGGAATTAGTACTGTTTTTTTAAATAAAGCCTTGTCGAATCATGTTCTTAGACTGACTAAGAACAGGTTTCGACAAGGATTTATTTAACAAAACAGTATTAACTCCACTCTTTTTAAATAGGAATTTTTACTAGCGTTCGGATACTTTTGTTACCGACTGTAGCTCAGTACTTTTTTGGCTATTAAATTTTGCAAATGAAATTTTTTAAAAGCTAGCGCATGCGTAGTTAAAAATTGTCTAGTAAAAGTGCTCATATTTCATCAGATATTTAATATTTTTGCATTCTGATTGTTGTATGCCTTGTCTAATGTTGTATGCCAAGTTTCCTAAAAATAGTTTTGAACTGGGTTTAATACCCTACGTGTTATAATAAAAAAAAAAAAATGGCTTTTTTCTTTTGTATTTTTTAAAGAAATCATTATATCTCCATGAATATATGTGATAGCCTTATAAAAATTTATACAGATAATGAGAAAAGTCCTCATAATCACATGCTACAGCCAAAACCCATTTAAAGTATTACTTTTTACAGGATAACCCAAAACATTTTGACTTTTGTTTAATTTTTACTGGTTTAATTTTCGTCTTCAGGACAAAACTTTTGCTGAAATATATGAGGTATAATATGTTCTTTGTACTCCCGAAATTTCAAGGTGATTTCTAAAGAATTTTTGAAGAAGTTTGACAAAACGTCTAAATTTGAAAGTATCCAAATATTTATTGGAAGATAGTGTATATACTTTTCAAATAATAAAAAGCATTCGTAGTGACTCATTTAGGTTAGAGTACTATAAAAGATTCTGAGATTATACTTTAATAATCATGTTTAACGGACATTTATGTCGTTTTCGGGTGAATTTAACACATTTAAAAGTTTTATACAGTAGTTTCTTTTAATACTAACATTTTAACCCTACAAGGCTCAATTTTGTTTTAGTGCGCGACAAAAATATATAGGTTGTAATTAGTGATCAGAAGATAGAGAAAACGCATAAAAATAAAAATAAAACCATATTTTACGGAAAAATCAACTTTTTAGCTCAACGTACCGTATGTGGAACATACATAAAAATAGGATTTACTAATACGTTTACTATTGTAATATAAAAAAAATAACTTACCTCTGCAAAATATACACTTCGTTATAACACACAGTATTTTTTTTCGAGTCAAAACTCTTCAATAACTATCCTTTTTTACTTCCTTATACAAAGTATAAGGAAGTATAGTAATCCCGATTTGCGAAATGGATTTTGCATTTCACATTACTCGAAAACGAATGATCGCTGAATATTGCCAATTTATACGTGTGACTGTCATGATGTCTAGTTGTACACCTGCAAGTGTCGTCTTAGCACGAGCTCTCGTTTTAGAGATATAAGGGACTTTACACGATTTTTCGTGACGTCTGTATGTATGTGTGTCTGTATGTGTGTGTGTGTGTGGGTATGTCGCATAACTCAAAAACGGTTGGACGTAGAAAGTTGCGAATTGGTACATAAGTTTGTTATAACATCTAGTTGTGCACCTCCCTTTTTGGACTTTGTATGATTTTCCGTTTTGGAGATTTTAGGAAAATTAGGCTCATAATGGCCAAAATATATCAAAAAACGGTAATAACTCAAAAACGGTTTGGACAAATCTTGCAATTTAACTGACTTCCCGACTAGCTAGACATTTGAAACTTTCAGAAAAGTTCAGAACACGTTGACAATGCATTTTTAAAAATATTTTTAGCCAACTGTTTCTAATACCTGCTGCCTTCAGCAGCGTTTATGTGATTGAACAGGAAATTTATTTAACTAACGTCTCGACTAGCTAGACATTTGAAACTTTCAGACTAGATCAGAACACGGTAAAAATCCATTTTTTAAATACTTTTAGCCAACTGTTTAGGGTCCCTGCTGTCTCCGGTAGCGTTACCAGTACAAATCTTGCAATCTATTTTTAACTAACTTCCCGACTAATTTAAAGCTTCTGGAAAAACTCAGAACACGGTGACAATGCATTTTTTAAATATTTTTAGCCAATTGTTTCAGGTGACTGCTGCCTTCAACAGCGTTTATATGGTTCAACAGAAAATTTATTTAATTAACTTCCCGACTAGCTAGACATTTGAAACTTTCAGAAAAGCTCAGAACACGGTGATAATTCATTTTTTTAAATATTTTTAGCCAACTGTTTCCGGTCCAATAACAATGTTTTTTAACATTATGTATATTTCTAAAAGTGTATAAGGATGTCATGTGGTGCCCACATCAGATTTTTTATTTTTGAATTCAGACAAATGACTAACGTATCACTTTCATTCAAATTTCACACTGAGTGCACTATAACAAACACACGAACGACACCTTTAGGTAAAGATTCGTATTACTACATGGTTAAATGTCAGTAGCTTCTATCAAGATGTCAAGAGATTTCGCTACTAATAGTTTTATAGCTATAGGAACGATTAAAGTCGGTGTTCCACATATATATATATATATATATATATATATATATATATATATATATATATATATATTGCACGAGAAAAATATTCTTTCTACTTTAAAATTTGACAATAACATACCATTAAATTTTTCCTCTATTGTATTTAAATTATTTTCTTAAATTGAAACAAAGAGTTTGTTGGCGGAACACATCCGGGCGAATCACACCTATTTTTGATTGGTCTAGATTTAACTACTTTGGTGATGAAAGTCGGCTATTTTTTTTAGTAAAAACTGATGAGCTTTTTTAAAAGATACTGCATAGATGTTATATTTTTTTAAAGAGCTCTAAAAACTGTTATTTTTTTTTAGGACACTATGTACATCATGTTATTAGATTTAAAGATATTACGTTGCAAAGTTTGTAAACAATTGTTGATTCATTCTTGAGAATCATTCACATAAGATCATTGAACGTTGTTGGAAAACGGAAAAAATATTTTATTTAATTTATAAATTAAATATTACTTTGTAATATAAATTATAAAATGTAATACATATAATACATATAATATGTAATTACTTTGTAATGTAATTTGTAATATGTTATTTTGACTTTTTAACCTTAAAAGGATTTTTTAATTATATTACAAAGCCCAAAATTTATATATATATTTTTAATATAAATTTATTTCCATTCAGTATTTAATTTCAGTAATTATTTATAAAGTAATATAAAAAATAGTGATTCAATTCTTTTCAAAATTTATTTAAATATAGTGACCAGCGAAGCGGGCGTAGCCTGCTAGTAAATAATATAACATGGTGCATTTCACACTGTATCATGTTTATCGCACATTTACATTTAAATTCTTCTGAAGTTCTCTTCTTTTTTTTATTGCATATCTGCAGAGAATTTTTCAAACACAAAAAGTCTTTAATAAAATATTTAAACATAAATCATATGCCTCTTAAAAACAAGATGCATTTATGAAAGAATATAACGTGGCATGTGGCAGGATAAAAGATTTATCTAAAGACAAAACTAAAAAATGTCATTTTTTATCTTTATTAATCATTTCAACATTGTCATTTTTTTCTTGTAGTTGTGTTCATTAACCATAAAAACAAATTACAGGTATAAATTGTTTATTGCTGCCTCAAAGGCTTAAAGGACTAACTATGTGATTATCTAACCGAAATTAATAATAATAAAAAAAATGCTTTAAAAACAAGTCATGTTTTTTGAAGTAATTTATATACGTAACAGATAAGCGGTAATTTTCATAGAGATATGATCTATTTCTTGAAACTTAAGAGCTTATATAAGTATTTTGCAGTTATTAAGGTTAAAAGTACCTTTAAAGAGTTGTGCTACGGCAAATTGTTTGTTTTTAAGCGTGTATGGATAACATTTAAAATTTATTGCATACAACTTTTCGAAAGTAGTAGAAAGTGGTACATAAAAATACAAATGAATATTCATAATAATGCATACAAGACAGATAGTTTTAATTGATGAATATGTAATTATTATCTTATAGATAAATTTTTAATCGTAAGTTCGTTATTATAAATAGAAAATAACATGTAATTTTATATAAATTTCCAAATGATGGCCATTACTTCATTCTCATAATCACCCTTGTAAATTATACTGGTTTACTTTATTTATGACTATCATTATCTACGGCTTATTACATCATTTATCAGTTAATTATCTATTTCAGGATGATAAAGGGGAAATATAAACTTTATGGTTGTTGGGGTTTTTTACGTCGCACTAGTGCTGCGCAATGGGCAATCGTAAACAAGTTTAAACAATTTCTTCGAAATTAATATTTGTCTGTGCATAAATACTTAATTATAGTCAGAATAGTTAATGGTAATATTTTGCAAACCATTGATGGACCTAAAAGATGCTAATTAAATAATATACAGGGTGAATACAAATGATGACCCTGATTTTGCCCCCATCTTTAGAGAGTGCACTGATTTTGATTTCCTTTTGCAGATAAGTTGGATAATTCATAAAGTTTTTTTGGGGGGTTCAAAACATTTCTTAAACTTTTTCAAAAAAGTCCTAGTTTAACTGGTTCAGAAGAACATTTACAATTAAAGTTCTAACATAAAAGTTCATGAGGAACTTTCATAAAAAAAAAAAAATGACAAAAAGTTCCTTAAGAATTTATATCAAAAGTTTTCATAAAAGTTATGTTTATAAGTTCTGTATAAAAGCTCTGTATATAAAAGTATAAGTAGTTTTAACAAAACTTTTTTATAAAAGTTCTGTTGATGAAATTTCCCAGAAGAAATTTTTAAATAGAAATTCTTATATGTATGGCTCAGAATTTGATGTGTTATCATTGGGGAGAAACCTCGGAAGACAGCGGTTTCAGTTATGTAACCTTCTAGTGTGTGTGTGTGCTTTCAAAATATTTAGTAGACACTTACTTAAAACAGCAAATTATTTTTATTCCTTTTCATTTTACTATTATTATTATTATTTTCAATTTAAATGTCTGTGTTAATGTCTAAATGCACCTAATGTACCAAATACATGTCTAAATGTGCCAAATTTGGCTGTAAGAACATATTTCGCTGGGTAAAAGAAGTTTTCTTGATTTTACAATTAAAAATAAAATAAAATAAAAATGTTAAGAACAAAATAATTAACTTTAGTAACTGGCTTTATTAATCAAATTTTAACCTCAAATACTTACTTACTATATTTTTCATTGTGAGGAGGAGGGAAGAGGGATATGAGTTGTAGTTATGGTGAGTTACACATCTCCACATTTAAATTTATTTTCACACAGTGTTATATATTTTATTTGGCAAGTTAACCCCCTTCTCTCTTTCCAAAGAGTCAAATAAATCGAAGGAATTTGCTTTTTTGCACCTTTACCTTCAATACCCCACATTTAGAAACAGAGTGACGTGACAGGAGGTTTTCACTGAGAGAGGAGCTTTTGCAAATTTTTATAATGAAGAACTTATAATTGTGGCTAGTTAGATTTGTATGAACTTTTATTATAAAAATTATAACCATACAGTTTTTGTAATAATTTTTATATTAATATTTTTACTTAAAAGGTTCTGGCGTAAAAGTTCTCAAAAGAACTTTATAATAGAAGTAAAAGGTCATGGATAAAATTTTCAAAAATGTTTCTAAGTAAGAATATAAATTAGAACAGCAACTTTTTCAAATTGAAAGTGCATACTTATTTTGGAAATCCTCTCTTTTTCTTTAAGCCTGAAATTAAAATACATTTGCATTATTAGGGGCAGTGTTGCTCTTATAATGAAAGTTAAAAATCGCTATGGCAAGTAACTACCATACATAAAAATTGATCAAAACTTTAGACACAAAAATGTAAAAATTTTAGGATTTCAAAGATGAAAGTATTATTTAAACAAATTTCAAAGCTTCACATTTAGCGGTTGTTGCCACACACTGAGAAAAAATTCTGTAACTGACATCTAAAATCTAAATTGTGGTTGTAGAAAAAATAGTTCCATGTCATCCTTATAAATTCTAGTCCTCTTTGAAAGCGAGTTCTAGAAACCCCTATTAGAATTCTAGAGCGTTTGCCTATATTCCCGAGGGCAAGATTATTTAAAAATCTCTGCAAATAAATGAGACTACAAGAGGCGGGTTTCAGCAACTATAATCTTAGCTTATGACCCAATTCTAGAAAACCAAGCGAGAATTTCTCGCAATACAAAAATTCAGAATATTCAGAATATTGTTTCACCATCTAGAAATGTGTAGACTAGAAATTCTCGATCATTTCGTTTATTCAGTTTATTGGCGTGCCTTATGTGCATAGTTCGGAAATCTATATTTCTAGTTAAGGGATTTAGGAAATGGCCACTTATTCATTCTAGAGGAAGATGGTATATATATTTTTTTTCTCAGTGTAGTCTTACCTTTTTTTTTTAGGCGTCAAACGGCTGGTGATACATCCACATATTAATATTTGACATCGAAAAAAACTTTGATTGGTCCAAAGTATGTACATTAAGAAAAATCAAAATCATTGCGATCACCAAAGAAAGTTGTAAAAATAAGGGTAATCATTTGAGTTACTTTGTATATTCATTTACTCTATTTATGAAATAAAAAATTTGTTTGGGTATACAATATTTTGTTTTCTTTTTTAAATATAAATTACAAGTGACGTTGCTTTTCGAATTTCTAGAAAATTGCCTAAGATGGAAACCTTGAATTTAAGTTTTGGAGATTTCAGTACAGATAGAAAGCAACTTAAAAGAGAAACACACTTAAAACAGTTTCAGCACATTAAATATATTTTCGTGAACAGTAGTATTTTTAAGAGGATATTTTTTCTGTATATAAATTTTTACTAATACAATATTGTAGGAGCTTGATGTTTGGTTCGTCGAGGTACGTGTAGGTGTGGGGAAAATGTTTCCAGATAAACAGTCTTTGTTCGCTGGCAGTTGCGGACTTTAATAAACTATTTACACACTTATATATACAAAGATCTATTTGAAGATTTAAGCAGCTTTCTTGCACTCTTATAGTGCACAAACAATAATAACAGATTAGAGCTAGAGACCAGCAGGACAACCTCCTCCGTCTCTTCAAAACCAGCTCACACACATTCACTGATGCTTCTCTCAGCATCCCTCTTGACCCCTTTTAGGGTTGCAATGACATCTCTTCCCCTCCACAGGGGATACCATAAAGGTGTGAGACTCGCCGGCATTACAAATATGAACAAAATATTTATGGTTAACAAGTTTTTTTGAAGTCGTACAAAGATACAATATGTATAGGTTGTATATATATATATATATATATATATATAAGAACTATCCAAAGAGAAACATTTATTGTTCCAAGTTATTTTTGATAATGTGATGGTTCAAAAAGCATTGATACAGTATCTCATAAAATTTGCAATATATAGTGCGCTTCAAGTGCAATCCGTAATTATTTACATCAAGCGCATGTATGGATATCGACTGATTGTTTATTTCGATGCAAAATGCTTATGCATAAACCAATAGAGGAAAATCCCATCGATAGAGATACGGCGAGTAAGGAAACAAATTAACGTTTACACTGCACATATTTCTGTAATTCATTTAACCCGTTAGTAGTTGCTAGTTGGTCGATTCACCCATATATATAGTAATTTATATAGATCTATCATCCCATTGTTATCATGCAAAAATTTTTGATGCCGAAAAATTTTTTTGCCATCAGCCATAGAGTGGTATTGAAACCATTGAAACTCGGCAATTGTAATAGAATAGAATAGAATGTTGATGAATTTTCAAAATGTCGAAATATTGCGTCTTTTAATTCTTCTAATAAATTTATGAAAAGAAATGGATAAGTTATCATAAAAGTAAATTATATTTGACTAAACTATGAAAAATATAATTTTTATAATCAGTTGCTTTGTTATTATTATGAAATAAAAACTGGTTTGATTTTTAATAGAATACGTTTTTTAAAGTTTGATATTTTTTAAGATTTTGTGTTAGTAAGTAATATAAAAAATTCAGAATTCTTTTAACTATATATAGCAACGGCGTAGATAAAGAACGTTAGTTTTAGTATGTAAAAAGAGTTTAACTTTAAATATTAACTAAATTAATAAAATATATAAGAGAAAAAAAAGAAAGAAAGGAAAAGAAAAATGAATTTGAAATTGTATCTGCAGTTTTTCATTCATCTTTAGTACATAAATTAATCAAATTTTATTTCCTAAATTATCTGTTCGTATTTACTCGGAAAAAAACGGCCATATTGTGGACTTTTCTCCGAGTAAAAAGGAATCTCCCCCCCCCTCCCCAATGATCAATCTATGTCTTATTACTGTATCTATGGATTCGCCGTCCATTCCTTCACTGTTGCCAGACTTTTTTATTCAATAGCCACCAAAATTTTTTAGAAGTGTCATTTGATACACATAATCGACGATTATTCGAGTCGATTCGCCTTTTATGTATATCAAATGCCATGTCTAAAAATTTTTGGTGGCTATTGAATAAAAAAATCTGGCAACACTGAAGGGATGGGCGGCGAATCAATCAACTAGCGACTACTTACGGTTAAATACCCAGATAAAGAAAATATTATTTCCTTGCATTTTTTTCTTATCGCCTGCAGGTTTGAAATTCTGACACGTTCTGGAGTCTGCCCTTGAAGTTTGCTGACTTTATAAGCAATGAACAACGAAACATGAAATTTTAATTTTAAATTATTATTATTATTATTATTATTATTACATCCTGTACTACTCCGATTCAAAAAATTAGAATAATGAAAAGAAATATGGTCAAGGGAAATGAAAATCGAATTTATCAAATAAATAATCAACAATATCAAATATAAAGTACTATAATATGAATCTGCATATTTTGCAGATTATAAAAATGTAAACACATTACAATGAAATAGAAAATATATTTAAATCAGCTAACAACAAAAAATTCAAAATATTAGAATACTTTCTAACATGGTTCAAAAAATTAGAATAATGAAAATATATTGAACATAATTTAAACTCTAAGTATTTTTACTTGCTAATCAGTACTTTGTTGCATCACCCTTAGCTTTAATGACAGCTCTTAAACGTTTTGGCATGTTTTTAACTAAAGGTTCACAATCTTTTTTATCCAAATTCGCCAATATGCTCTTTATACTAGAAATAAGTTCTTTTTTGTCTCTAGGCGCAACTTCTTGAAGTCGTTTCTTCATAATTCCCCACAAATTCTCGATAGGATTTAGATCGGGTGAGTTTGCAGGCCAAGGGAGTACAGGTATGTCCTTCTCTTTGAGCCATTTAGTTGTTGATTTGGAAGTGTGGGGAGAAGCTGAATCTTGTTGAAACAAGAAATCGTCATCACATAAATCCTCAGCTGAAGGAATCATGAAATGTTCAAGAATTTCTTGATAGACTTCTGAATTGACTGTTGTGGAAACAATACACAACCTGCCTGGGCCTTCAGCAGTCATGCAGCCCCATACCATAACAGAGGTCGCAAATTTAAACGAACGTTTTAAACATTCTTTCTTATAAGCTTCATGTTTGAGTCTCCAGACACGTATACCTTGATTTCCGTGAGACACACAAAACACACTTTCATCGCTGAAAAGTATCTTTTTCCAATCGTCGTGATCCCAAAATAGCCTTTGTTTACACCATTTAACTCTAGCAGCCCTTTGCTTAGATGATAAGAATGGCTTTATCTTAGGCACACGTGATCTAAAACCTAATTTGCGAAGTCGTCGTAGTGTTGTAGATTTGGAGACATTTATACCCATTTCTTTCCATTTTCTATGCACATATCTCACACTCCGAAAACGATGTTTCTTCACAATCTTTTTCAATTGCCTTTCATCTCTTCTTGAATTACTGGCTTTCGACCACTTTTAAAGTGTTTATTTTGAAAACACTTATTATTAGAATATTCTCTCAAAACTCTACTCACACTTGCTTGAGAGCATTTCACTTCTTTTGCTATAAAAAGTTGTGTTTTTCCTATTTCGTGCAAGTACACAATACGATATTTCACAGCCTCAGATAAATCGCTCTTTCGTCCCATATTAAGCAAATACTACGCTACAATCAAATGCCAAACGACTTTTCATTTTCAACGGAGCACATTTTATAGTCCCACAGATGTTAATCCCGCAGCCGTTCTCTCAACTTATAAGAAAAATTTGAATATTCTAATTTTTTGAACCATGCTATCGAGGTATTCTATTTCTTTGAATTATTCTAATATTTTTTAAATAGTTAATTATTAATATATCAGATAAAAATAAATATTTATGTTATATTTATAAATGCTCTGAAGATAATTAGATACTTTTAATATATTTTTTCCTGGACGCAGTATGCAAATTGACGCGTTAGCAACATCAAACTCATTCTTTTTTACATTATTCTAATTTTTTGAATCGGAGTAGTGTTAGTTTAGAAGGATTGAAATTGAACAATATCTATAGAATAATTTTTTATGAAGCTCAAACTTTATAGCTGTGAAATAATTTTCCTTTCCAATAAAACCCTGGATATTCACTTAATATCAAAGTGAAAAAAAAAAAAAAAAAAGAGGTTTTTTTTTTTTTTTTTTTTTTTTCGAATACACAGAATGTAGGGAACTGATCGGAATAATTATTAAAAAAATATTTTAATTGCTGAATAATAATAATAAACTATTAAAAATATACAGTTTTGGAAATATTTTCTCATTAGAATTCCAGAAAATAGAAGTATTTAATTTTATCTTACAGAATCATTCAATACATATTTCTAAAAAAAAAAAAAAAAAAAAAAAAAAAAACTATGAAAAATAAATCACTTAAAAGATATACATTAAGTTATATATTAAGTTATACATTAAAATTTAATTTAATTTTATTATTTTACACTTAAATGAATCTACAATATAAACGAATGCCTAATATAATGGAACGGATGTGAAATTGCTTCAAAGTGTACAATTATTTTAACTCAAACAGTTTGGTGAAACTCTATCACATTTTTTTTTTTTTTTTTTTTTTTTTTTTTACTGGTAATTTAAACTTCTTAATATTTAAAGAATATCAAGAATAAATTTAAATTTACACTGCATTTCATTATATATTAGATCATCGTGTCATATTTTATTTATAATATGGTAAATTAGGTTTTCTTTTTCTTTTTTTTCTTAGAACCAAAAGTGGTAATGAATAATGAAATTAAAATTGAAAATAATATAGATATTTTTTTTTTAAATGAAAAAGTTATAAGATAAAAAACTTTTTATATACCATGTTTTTAAATTTTCTGTTGAATTATATCTATAGAACTACATTAGCATTTTATCGATGCGTATAAATTTTTTAAAGTGATAATAACGTCAATTTTTGTGAGAAGCATCATTTAACTTTTGACAATTTTTTAACGTTCACGTTTAATTAAATGCATTTATTTTTTATGTCGAAAGAAAATGAACTCGTAATTTTTCTTTTTCTCTCTCTCTTTCTTTTCTTTTTTTTTTTTTTTTTTTGGGGGGGGGGGGGCAACAATTAAATCATGGCTAATATTTTAATGGCTATTTTTAAAGCTATTAGGAGGTTATTATTTACATATTTTAATTAATTAAAAGAAAACTAATCGAAAATTCGAAAATCGGGCTTCGAAGTATTGTGTTGTCATTGGGTTCTGAGCTATTCTGAAAATTTCTAATGTCTAACTAGTAGGGAAGTTAGTTAAAAATCGATTGCAAGATTTGTTCCGGATAAACAAACGAAAACAAGAATCGAAGTTAATTAGAGCTATGCTGCATTTGGAAGCAGATGAATTTTCAAACTCACTCTCCTACATGCACATACATTCACATGAAAAAAAAAAAATAATAATAAAATAAAATAAATAAAAATTAAACCATTAAATTCATTTTTTTTACTTATTTTTATTTCATATTGCTCACGCACTTCTTATTTCCTGATTCAAAATTATTAAAAAAAAAAAAAAAAACTTTTTCGATATTGCTTGTAACGATACTGATTATTATTAATTTTCTTTTCTTTTTCTTTCAATAATAATAATAATAATAATAAAAAAGATTTTGATGAAATTCTGGCAAAAACAGAATTTAGTTTAGGACGGAGGACTATTAGTTTTTTTTTTTCTTTTTTCAAACTATTCAATTATATTTTCGATAAATTTTAGATTTCGACAAATGTCCAACTATTGAAAACGACAACGCAAAAATCCCTGATTGAGAGACTAATAGGCCCTCAGTCCTAAAAAAAAAAAAAAAAAAAGAAAAGAAAATACACATCGAAGAAAAAAAAAAAAAAAAGAAATAGAAGAATTTGATTGAGATTTGATTTGATTTTCTGCTCGTGTTAAACTGTCTACTTCGCACTTTAAATATTTTTGCTATGAAAGAACAATTTACAAAGAGAAAATCTTATTGGACAAACAGAAAGTTGTAAATATACATGCAAGATTATTTGCTTGCATATTATTTGACTAAAGCTGCAGGCAGAAGTTTAACTTATACTCTCTGACTAACCCATTAGCGTAGTTGTTTTTAAATAGTTAATACATCTTCTAGTGACTGCTTTTTCATTCTATCTGGGTACAAGTCACAGAAAAAAATAAAATAAGGGAAGTACATTAACTCCAAATAAGCAATTAAATTGTTTCATTTAAGATAATTCATTTCTTTAAAAAAATCACTTTCTTTTGTTTTGTTTTGAGCTAAAATTAAAGAGAACATGATCTGGGCTATTGGACATGCCATCGCCTTCTTATTGACTTCTTACAAGGTCATTCGCTTATATTTCACGATCGAGTTCACCCAAGTGACTTCCTTGTACATGTACATATATTTTTTAGAGAAGAAAGAAAAATAAAAAGCGAGAATTACCTTAATAGATTCTTGATTCATTAATAATGCATGTTAAACCTCGTCCTCATGAGTCAATGTTAGATATCGTAGAAAAACTCGACTTCCACACTTGTGCATTTGAAGAATGAGATCTCTATACTGATTGATATCTCTCTTTTATTCCCACCGCCGGAAGCTTCTGCACCGTCCAAACACAGGATTCTTATTACAGAAGCGACCTTGTAAAGTGATCACTGAGAGTGATTATGCTATCATCCAACTCATATGGGATGGAAAAAAAAAGTTGGGAGACATAGCTTATAATAGAAGTTTTTCACCTCCCCCCCCCACCCCTCACCCCCCAGCTCGCTATAAAATAAAAATTCGTGCTATATATTTAAGAAAATTTTTTATAGATTAATATGGTTTCGTCGAAAGAAATTTTACTGAGAATTTTCTGTCTGTAATTTTACCAGAAAATGTTTTTAATAGTTTTTCGCATGCTAAAAAAAAAAAAAAAAAAAACAAGATCTTAAAAGAAACCTGTTGTACATGGTATTTTATTAGAACTTGTATTTATCTTTTTTTAACTGACGCAGTTTTTGTGATTTGAGTCAAATGCTGTAAAAAAAAAAAAAAAAAGTACAAATGTTTTATGAATGCAGACTAATATACTTAAACGTTCTTTATTCTATTCATACCAAAAACTGAATGGCATAGATAACATGTAATAAAATCTGAGCAATACTTAAGCGCTGCAGGAAATAATGAACCACCATTTTGTGAAAGAAAAAGATGTTCAATGGAAACAATTTCCAAAGGTTTTAGAGAAGTATTTCAAAAGTGGCAATGTTCATCATAAATTTAGCAGTTGTTTTTAATAGCATGTTGCAAAAATTGATGAAAAAAGATAAGGAAAGATGTACTAGATGGCAAGATGTTGGATGTTGATTTCTAATACATTATTAGAGATATTGAAAACTACACTGTTTGCCCAAAACGAGTTGGCGCATGCCGGCTGCTCACCGTTGAATGCAATGCAACGCGTTGAATGCAATGCAAGTCCAATTTCGAATAAAATGCGACGCTAAGTACAGTTCTGAACGAAATGCTAGCCTGAGAAGACATTTATTTTACTCACACTACATCAAATTCTATTATCGAGAGAACTTCGAAGCAAACGTCTCTCTCAGTTGTTAACCTATCATTCTCGATGTCTAGCATTTAATAGAAAGTGGATATTTTAGCTAGACGATGAAAAATTTCAATATATAATGTCGATAGCCATGCCAAAATATTCTGTGTTTAGGGAAGTAAATGTGTCTCATGTACCATAAATCTTACATAGAGTGGTGTAGTGGTTGTAAAAGATACCTTCACTCTGGGATGTTCAGGAGATATGTTTTGCTATCGATAGTTATGGCACACCACATCTTGAAAAACTTCAGACTATCGAGATATTATTACCGACTTGGTTATAGTCATTTTAAAATGTTTGCCTTTCGTATCGAAATTGGACGCTTTAGGTAAAACAATGCTTTGAGGGTCATGTTGTTCTAATGCAGCAGTGAAGAACATTGATAAATTCCAGTTGTACTCTTCATCACTAAACTTACTAGACTGGATATTGTTCAGTTGAGCACATCTGCGCATACGTTATTGAGAGCTCTGAGCTCTCCTAATCACCTTGTCGATATCAAAGAGAACTACAAGCTTTTTTGTGATTTCGGTACAGTTTTGTTAAGGACCTATTCATAGAACTGGTAATAATTATAGTTTGGGTTCCACCCTCCTCAAGATGGAAGGTACTGCTCATAGCTATAAGAAAACAAAAAACATGGAACAACTCAACGCAGCTTGCATTGAAAAAACAAAACAAAAAGCAGGTTCGGACAAAGACAAACAGAACGATAACGTGCAGGTGCCAAAAAAAAAAAAAAAAAAAAAACGAAAGACAAAATGCAGCCACCATTAAAGCAACAAACAAGGAGAATAATACAAAAAGATAAAAAAAAAAAACTTAATTTATCCCACAAAAGACAAGAAAAGAAAAATAGCAAAAAGAGGCCCAACCGGAACCCCCCAACTAACCGTGTCCCTGTTATCATGAAAGTGTGAGTAACATTTTTAAAATCTTGAATGGTCCGAAATCTTCACCTCACCCCCGGCAGCACGGAGGACTTTGAAAGGCTAATGGAAGTGTCCCACCGGATTGTGATAAAGTAAAGGACTGGTAAAGAACTGGTAAAAATGATGTTAACACAGAATGTAATTGTTTTTTTAGGTGCCGAAGTTGTAGCAACGTATTAAAGAAAGCGATCATAATATTTTGCACTCATAATTGTATATTGTCTTTTCTACGTCTACATTTTTAGTTTTTGAATTTAAGTCATAACAAAAATCTATAATTGCACTTCCAAGAGGGCACAACCATACAGACAACCAAACCCCTTGTCAATATATGGGAAAAATCAGTTTATAAAATGACTCTCCTAACAGCACACTTATCCATAGTGCATATGGAGGATGTCCCTTGGATGTACTTTCACCCATAGGGTATCCTGAGGATGTCATGTGGATGAGATGTGCTGTTAGGGTCATTACCTAATGTAATTTTTTTAATTTGTTTTCATATTCAGAGAACTAACTGACAGCTGTTAAACATGCTCTTGTTTTTGAAGAATCAATTTTTTAAAGCTTTAATATTTTATTTTAAAATTTAAAAAGGCAAAAAAAAAAAAAAAAAAAAAAAAAAAAAAATGAATTAAATGTATTTTGGCATTTTATAGTTCTAAAAATGATAGATTAAGATATTAAAGAATCAATTTTGGAAAAACAAGAGAAAATTTAACAGTTATAATTTTTCTGAATATGAAAATAGAATTTTAAAATGGGTTAATCTATAAAAAAAATACACCATAGATTAATATGAAATATGGATGTCGGCAAGGGTAAGTATTTGATTTTTGTATTTGGATAGTAACGTGATTTCTTGAAAAAATTTTCTTGAGCTGGTCACGGAGATAAAAGTACATAAGTATTACGCATTTACAATGGAAATACATATAAAAAAAAAAAATGAAGAAATATGTTGCATTTACTATAAAAATGGTATAAGTTTTTTTTTTCTAATAAGAGCTAAATCCGTCTCTATGTACGTTGTAGTTTTATATACGGAATAATTTCGAGCATCGTGATTTATTACACAAATAAGCTTCTTTATTTCTTGAATAATTTAACCTAAATGAATTAAACTATCAAATTAATATAAAAATTTTGGATTCATAAGGTTACCAAGTCATTTTCGACTTTTATTACCGTTACACTGAGGGTTATTATTGGAAATTTGCTGAATTGCATTTTCGTTTACATTAAACGTTTATTCTAACATTTTTTTTTTAAATATGAATATGATTTGAATTAGTGTATTTGTCTATTCTACTGACCGTTTGTCCGCCTCCACTGTCTGTAAATATTTTAAGAATTTTTTATTTTTACTTTCTTCTATATTCAATAGAAGAAAGTACTGGATTCGTAAAAATTTTCGACTTCCAGTTTTCAACGGATGTACACGTTTTGAGAGGTCTAAAACATGATTTGACTATTTTTAGAAAATGTCTGTCTGTGTGGGTGTGACGAAAATTTTGTGGCAACTCTATCTCCGGAACTACTGCTCAGAATTGCATATAAATTTACATGTAGATGCACCTTGAGCTAAATTAGTGCCTATCAACTTTTGATGCCAACTGTTCAACAAGTGGCGCTGCTATACAGCGATTTCCACAATTTAAGGGGAAGCTATATCTCAGGTTCTATTGCGTATAATTAAACAAAACTTGACATATGTGAAGGCCATTATGAGACATTATGCTGATTCAGTTTGAATTATTTATCGGTGAACAGTTGGCGCTGCTATACAGCGATTTCTGCAATTTAAGGGAAAACTATATCTCAGGAACTAACGCACAGAATCACATATAAATTTATATGTGACTTTAACCTAAATGAGTTAACCTGTTACTTTAACCTAAATGAGTATCTGTCAACTTTTGGTGTCAACCGCACCACAGGTGGTGCTGTTATACAGCGATTTCCGCAATTTAAGGGTAGGCTATATCTCAGGTTCTATTGCGTATAATCAAACAAAACATGATATATGTGAAGACCATTATGAGACATTATGCTAATTCAATTTGGATGCTTATCGGCCAATATATGGCGTTACTATACTGCAAATTTCCTCGATAACGGGAAAGCTATATCGTAACTTCTATGGCATATAATTGTACGAAACTTGATATGTGAGATAACTATTAGGAAAATGCATTTTTTAAGATGTCATTTATAGACAATAAAACTGCCTTTCTTTGGATATTTAGTGTTAGTTTTCTCTAAGATGAAAATTAATTATTTGCACAGAGTGAATTTGTATAGGAAAATGCAGAAGAAAGTCTTGTGGTGGCCACAACACACTAGTTTTTATTTTATTTATTTTATTATTTTTTTAAGGATATGTGTTATTCAAACACATTATTGAATATTCCCTACTTAAAATGACTCTAATAGAACCTATGCCACTGGTTTGTGGACATGCAAAAAATGCCAATGCATTGCGCTTTAGGGGAGACATTTTTATAAATCACATTTAAATAACTTTATTAAAAAATCATAAAGAATTTCGCATTTATCGTTTAGATGCTAAGAAAATGTTTTGTATAAACTATAATATGCTTAACCTCCAGGGCTACGCAAAAATGTTTCGATACATTAAGGGGTGCAAATAGGAAATTAAGAGTAGCATTTCTGTTTTTTAAGCATTTTTAACACTTTTCAACAATGTTTCAGAGTGA
Organism: Salticus scenicus; assembly: GCA_963930645.1. Taxonomy (NCBI): domain Eukaryota; kingdom Metazoa; phylum Arthropoda; class Arachnida; order Araneae; family Salticidae; genus Salticus; species Salticus scenicus. The sequence continues at coordinate 323,554,005 of OZ005653.1, read as the reverse complement.
TTATGAATTCAATTACTCTATATGTCTGTCTTTCTGTCTGTCCATTGTGTGATAATATAGACAAAGAACATAGAATGTTATACGATACAACAAGTAAACGTACAGTTGGAAAGTGTTGATAATCAATGTGTACCTCATGATTTTTCGTTTTTGTTTTCGTTTTAAAAAGTGTAATGCTTAATTATATTTTCAAATACTTAAATAAAATCATAAAAGGGAAATAACGTATGGAGTACTGTGATTCATTAAACTTTATATGGTTACAGATCACCGTTCTATCAAATAACGGATATTCTACAGTACGTATACCTATTTTTGCGACAGGTTACTTCTGAAGCAAAATATAGCCAGTGCAAAATGTGGGTAAAGTGTGGAAAAAAATTGAGAGTTCATTTTTTTATTTATTAATTTATTTTAAAAGTTATTATATATTTCCGCTAAAGGCACGTATGCTAAAAGTACGCCACCGAGGGGGTGATAACATTTCCGCTAAGGATACGGGTTTATAGATTTCCGCTAAGGGCACGGCCCCGTTTTATAGTCAATTTATGATAATAATTTATATTCTGTCCTTAACACTTTATATACCAAATAATTTTATTTATGGAAAAATAGTTTGAAACTTTTTTATTATATTTCTTTGCTGCATGAGAAAATCTCATATTAAATTTAGCTTAAACTATAGCTTAACTATAGGGAAAGCTTAAACTTTAGGGACTTTGAAGTCCCAATGAAATCATGTAATAAATTTAGACTATATTGAAGAATTTTTTTTATGGGACTTAAAACTCCCGGTGGGATACAAAGGGTTAAAGGATTGTTATGTTTAAAATGGCGCTTGCAAAGATTCTGAAGATGCAACTTTTAAAAATACATTTTCCCATAAATGAATCTGATCATACAAAGTCGTCATTTTTTTTTATTAGATCATTCAGCTGAGTCCGCGTGTTTAAATATTATCCATTTATTAATATTATTTCTTATTCTCGCGTAATTTATTAATTACATCCCTATCGTATCATTTTAACAAAATATAATCTGAACTGGTCCACGTTAGAGAAATATTATATAGATGTCGGGCACAGACCATGGAATTATGCTTTATCCATGGTTTGAAAGTAAAAGTACCGCCAATGACTTTAACTTTAACCTTTTATTTACTCATGGTAATTTAAAGTAGAATCGTTTTAAAAAACGTATAAAATAATCGAATTTATCGAAGAAGGCATTCATAAGAATAAACCGTATATACATCACTTTAATTTCACTATATGGTACTAAAAACTACATGTAGCCGGTTTTGTTCATGAAATGATTTTATAGACTACTTTCGCTGTTTTTGCTTGCCATTTCTCACGATCTTCACGTGTGTTATAATTAATTCGTATGTTACCTCAAGAATTTACCACCAATCTTCGAAATATATATTATAAGATATATATATATATATATATATATATATATATATATAAGAGACATAAAAATTAAACATTTTTTAAAACAACTTTTTAAGGAATATGTTTACAAAACTTTGAGTAAACATCATAAAATGCTAGAACCTAGAACATGTAACAATTATTTCGGGTCGAAAGAAGACACGGCCCTTCGTTAGGTGAACAAAGTAGGCACGAGTTATGCAAACAAAGCGGCTACTTTGTTTGTCTGACAAAGGGCCCATGTCTTCTTTTGAAACGAAACAGTTGTTGCGAGTTTTAGCATTTTATGGTATTTATTCAAAGTTTAGTATTTATTACTTTTAAATGAATTTCTCGCAATACAAAATATTCAGAATATTGTTTCGCCATCTAGAAATGTGTAGACTAGAAATTCTCGATCATTTCGTCTATTCAGTTTATTGGCATGCCTTATGCGCATAGCTCGAAAATCTATATTTTTAGTTAACGGATTTAGAAAATGATCACTTATTAATTCTAGATGAATGCGGTATATTTTTTTCTCAGTGTGGTAGATAAAGGGTTACAGGAAAATTTATAAGAGAACAGATTTTTTTTTTTTTTTTTTTTTTTTTTTAATTTTCTCATTAAGTTTTTATCTATTAAAAAAATGTCTATTACATTAAAAAAAAGAATAAATAAATAAAATAAACTTGCGAAACTTTAAGAATTTTGAAGGTACATTGATTATGAGGCTACCGTAATCGCAAATCTTTCCTTTTCAAGGAATCAACATAAATATAGTATAATTATTATACTTCTGACAACAACGAGTTAGATTATCATCTTTCGCTGTGAAATTTTCTCACAGAGTCTTGCCAAAATGCAACGGAAGAAAAGATCACATTTTATGAATGTTTTTCTTTCTCAAACAAGAGAGCGTACTATCTTCATAGTTGGAAAAAGGAGCGTAAAATTATATCTCACTTGTCTAAGTCATTCATTGGAAAAAGGCGGAAGATTAGGCGCTGAAACAGACTTCATTCATTAATTCATTCGTTCCGACCCCTTCGAGAGCCCCGTCGTTTGATTTTTATTTCATTTTCATTTTTTTTTTTATTCTAGGATTTTTTTTATGCGTGAAAATTTCTGTTTAAGATAATGATAAAGACCACCATGTGAATTGCTGTATTTCTGCCTCATTTGAGGAAAAGGTTTCATATGTTACGGTTATTCTATTTTAAGAACTTTTTAGGAAAAGAAAAAAAATCCCGCAACAAGCACTATATTATAAGATAATAATAGAGCACATGGGGTAAGTGCACCAGTGATTGACACTTTTAGAGCAATCTCTGGTGTTTTTAATGTTCTAGTCATCAGAAAATATTTTTAGAAATCTTAAGTTAGTACATATGGTATGAAAGACAATCAGAACCACATATATGTTAAAATATATACATTTGATAACAATTATTATTTTTTTTTTATGAATTTTATTTGACACCCACTCAATGTTCCAGTCATTGACACTGCCAGTTTTTCATTTTACAAGTAATTGTCCCCCTATGTTCCAGTGTTTGACACAGCTAGTTATTCATTTTACCAGTTATTAGCCCCCTATGCTCCAGTGTTTGACATAAAATGTTAAAATTCTTATATGTAAAATATGTGATTTTCTTATTTTTCTTATTTATTAATTATTTCTGGATAGATGTCAATTACTGGAGCATGCCAATCACTGGAGCATCTATTTCACTTTTCTTATTGAAAAAAAAAAAAATCTTCCCTCATTTGCTCTTTTTTCCTAGATAGGTGGAGTTAAAATGTACAGAGTTTAATAATAGTTTCAAGGAAAAGAACGTTTCAAAATGTATGTTTAGGAGAATAAAAAAAATTTTTTTACACACACACATATATTATATACACTCATATGCGTGTCGACTATAGTTAATTAATACGAGTTAAATAGTGATAAATTAAGCAGATCTTCAAAAATAATGTTGGCAAAATTCATTTTGATGATTTTCGCTGATACTTATGTTTTTTTGGTGTGTTAAAGCCGAAACTGAAGACAGTCGCCTCTATCTCGTTCAGATTTTTATTAATACAGGGTCTTCAATGTCTTCATTTTCGGTAATTTCTAGAATATTTCCATGATTAATTATAATTAATTATCGAAGTATATTATAAAAGTTACCATATAATTATACTGGCGGAAGAGCCAAGGAATAGATTGTGTCAGTAGACAATCTATATTGACAAAAATCTGTACGTGATAGAGGGAAACTGGATTCAGTTTCGGAACACAAAGATCAGTCAAAATTATTAAATCAAATTTTTAGATGCAGACTTGTGTTATCTCTGTAAATAATACTAGAAATTTACAGTAAAAGGAAATATTTAGAACAAGATTCAGATTTTCATTTTCCTGCATTTTTATATATAATTAAGCAATGCAATCGTATACATGCCCATAAACATACAACTACACATAAATACTGTATTATAAACAGACAAATGCATTAGCTATTATACTTTGGTTTATTGAAATTTTCCAGTGGTTAAATTAATTCGGTATTACAGTTTGGTAATATTAAAAACTGGTTTTACCAGATAATTAAATATAATGTAAAAAAGTTGCAATTGTAAAAAAAAAAAAAAGTTAAAAATGGAAAATTTCTGTAATTTTCTTATAGAAAATTTCTGTTTTCTAAAACTAGAGACATTTACTTTAAAACTACATCTGAGTCTGTCAAAAGGCACATTTTTTCTGTAAACAGACAAAATTTGTAGTTATTAATACAGATCTTATTTGATGTATACCTTGTTCGAGAAAGATTGAGAAGTGATAAGTAACAATCAAAGGTGTGGTCCGCGACTGCGCGGTAGAATCGCTACGTACCATGCAGCGGGCCTTGGTTCGATCCTGACTGGTCAAACTGAAGAATTTTATTTAATGTTTTTTTTTTTTTTTAACTTACTGCCAGATATTTTGTGTATCATAACTGTTCTTTTTTTTTTTTTTTTTAATTGTGCACAAGGAAAGTGAATTTGCCATAGCGAAAACAATAACATAAGAATGTGATTTTAGATTTCTAGAAATGTATCTTATAAGTATTATGAATATTATATATTATCAAAATATCACAGAAATCCAGAGACGTACTCACTGACATCATCGTTACACAACTCTTCGTCCGAGTCTTCTACATCGTTCGTCTGCTGCTCGTTGTTGTTTTCATTGTAGTTCCTGATCGGTTGTACGGAGCTTAATTCAAATATGTTGTTGGAATGTACGAGAATCTGGGCAGAGAAAATGAAGGTTAATAATGTATAACACTAAACGTCTTTTTCAAAAATATTTGCAAACATATTAAAATACATTATTTGAAGCATGTACCTTACAAAATAAGGAAAAACTAAAATCTTATTGACAATGAAATGTTTGGTGCATATCTGCAATATCATACAACAAAAAAATATTCAAGATTTGAATTTGCTAATATAAAACACAAATAAAATTATCTTTCATTTTGTTATAACAAAAACCTACACCCCTTTTCTCTCGAATTTTCTGTGTAAACTCTTTATATTTTGTATATTTGCATCAGAAAGTTTTTATTGATAAATTAATCTTTGATTATGAAAACACAATAAATTATCGCCACCTATTGAGAATTTTATAAACAATTTGCTAATGTTGCAGGATTTCAACAAAAAGCTATCAGATCTATGTGCGGTAATGGCATTGACTTTTTACATATGTTCCACATGTGCAAACAGTGCTATAAAGGCTTGTAAATACAATAGTGGTTGCATAGTACATGCATTTAATTGTCCGTTAAGGTTCAAGTTTTTTGTACTATTATATTGCAGCATACATACATTTATTACTAAAAAGAAAAAATAAAATAAAGATAAAGCAAAATTCTGACGGAAAGAATAAATACTTCTTGACAATTTTTTTTTTTTTTTTTTCAAAATTTTATATGGATATCAGAAAATCTTATATAGACGCTGACACAAACAGGTTTATTTTGTAGATCGTGTCGTAACTTAATTGTAATTTTGCCTTTTTTATAAAAAAATGTATGCACATTTTTTACAAAGGAATTTTTTCATCATGCTGTTTTATTACACGTTCTATATCTAGGACTATTCATTATAAATCAAGAAGTAATATATATATATACATATATATATATATATGCTTATGACATGTCTAAATGTTTAACAGTTGAAAAATTCCAATATTGTTAAATTATTTTTTGCAAATTTTTATTATAAAAGAGTGAGATTTCTTGTATGAATTTGAATTTTTTTAGTAACTTTCTAAAATTGTAATCTTTGTTGTATTTTATAATTTTAAAATACTATAGACAAGATTAAAATGCAAAATTGTATGTTTTACAACAAAAACAGTTTTAAACTTTAAGTGTATAATCGTAGTTATTAGAATAATTCCGGAAGTATATTTTATAAACTTCGCTCTGCACATCTATAAATATCTTTAAAAATAATCAGTTATAGCATTATTATGAAAAACGTGCTCCTAGAGCTTCTTCAGATTTTTAAATGAATTTGTATTACTGATCCAGTGATGCCAGATGGTCGAAAATTATTTCTTCAAACAGGTCTTTAAATTTCCCAAATCAGGGTTTTTTTTTTTTTTTTCGAAAATTCCCCAACTTGATTTCTACTAAAAAGGGGAAAAAAAAAATTTTCAAAAAAAAATATCAAGCAGATTTTTCTATGATTTAAGCTCAGATTTTTCCCCAAATGAAGGCAATTTTTGAAAAAAATCCCCAAATAAGAATAAAGTTACTGAAAGTCTCTAGTCGTAGGCATAAATCATTACGATGCCAATCCCCAGAAGCCTCAAAAATCCCCAAAATGAGGACAAAATCCCCAATCTGGCATCACTGTACTGATCTCATCTTAATATAGAACGTATCTATCAAATAGATAACATCAGACGTTACAAAAACAATTCTGACATTACCAGTTATAAGAAATATCCTTTCTTTTTCTTTTCTTTTATCTTTCTCCTTTCTTTCCTTCTTTTTCTTTTTTTACTTAACTATTCAACCTATTAGATAAAGATATCTCGCTAGATAAAGTTGTTATATAAACTCGTTAAAATTTACGAGCTCAGAACTCTGTTAAATGAGTACATGCGTATAATTATCTATGACATATGTTGTTTAAATTTGAAAACATTTTTTGTTTTTCGTTAAGGTAAAGTGTTTATTAATGTTATGTCCGACAGTCAAATTTAAGTATGTATTCAGATGAATATATTTATTGACTTTTTCGAGAACTATAATCACTGTCAAACGAAATTACGATAGAGCAATAAATACATATATTTGAAGAGGAAAATAAAAAGCAATATTTATAGGTATATGCTTGTTAAATTTTGTAGTTTGCGACATCCACAATTCTTATCTACACTATACTAAATGTAAAATATCCAACATTATCATTAATACGGTGAAGAAAATTAATAGTTTAAGTAATTTTTCTCTTTCAATAATGGTTGCAAAAGAAATATCTTTATTAGTGATGCTTGCGAATTTAACCAGACAGATACCTATTTTGTCGATTAGGAAAAGGGGCTGCTAGTGGAATGATTGATGAAATTTATTTTGTTGTATGAACGCATAAGTGATGCATGAGGGAATTATATTAAAAATATCTTAAAAGAAATTTTACTACTAATTACGTCATATTCCTTCGGGATTAATATTTTTATTCATCCATAAATAGAAATAAGATTTTTTTTTTTTTTTTTTTTTTTTTTTTTTTTAAGAATTACGTTGTGTTTACTTTTATATGCACTGTTAACAAATTTCAACAGAAAACTCTGTGTATTATCTTAAGTCTCACGTAAAATTACAGAGAAAAATAAACGGAGATGTTAAAAAAAAACTTATTTTATACATTCATTTTAATAAATAATATTAATTTAATTAATCATTGGTGAGAATATATTTTGGACTTGGAATGCTTTTTCTAAAGTAGAAACAGTCATTTTTAATTTTAATTTAAAAATTAAATAATAAAATTACGTAAAAATACAGAATAAAGATTGAGAATCTCGATTATTCACTTTTAACTAAGAATTACTGTAAATTTACAGAGACTCTGGATAAATATTTACATTAAATTTTCAGAAATTTTTAACAGTGTGTTATGATGAGTATTAATTATTTGAGATAATATACCATTTTAAACATAATTCTAGAAAATATATATAGCATGGCTCTAAAATTTAAATGTGTTGTTTGAGTTGCTTGATGAATGATAATTATCTTGTTATATAACATATATCAATAATAATTCATTCTGTTTATAAATAATTTTAAACATGATTTAAAAAAAAAAATGTGTACCAAATGTTTAACATCTAAAATGCATTTACTGTCTGTACAATAATTATCCTGCCGCATACGGTCGATCGTCCATTTTTAACATATCTATCTAACGCATTTATTTCATAAGGATATTTGAAAAGAAAAAGTATAAAGATTAATGCATAAGGAAAGAAAAATGTGAAATTAGAATATATATATATATATATATATATATATATATATATATATATATATATATATATATATGAATGTGTGTGTGTATGTGCGTGTACGAGAGTAAACGTTATTTCACTGCAAGGCACTTTATAACGCAGGGATCAAAAGTTGGAGAAACTGTAAGATTACTTTTGCAAACGTAAGTGCGATCTCACTTTAATTGCGGTTAGAAATTGAATAAAATTAAAGCACGGATAGCGCAGGAATCAAAAATTGGAGAAACTGTAAGATTACTTTTGCAAACGTAAGTGCGATCTCACTTTAACTGCGGTTAGAAATTGAATAAAATTGAAGCACGGATAGCGCAGGAATAAAAAATTCGAGAAACTTTAAGATTACTTTTGTAAACGTAACTTCGATCTCACTTTAACTGCGGTTAGAAATTGAATAAAATTAAAGCACGGATAGATTTTTGTAAGCTCTGGCAAGACTAACAACCAATTAGGATCAAGAAGTTTCGGAACAAAAGAGAGAGTACTAACAAATGGAACAGATATTCATCATGTAAATTTTGTTAAATAAACTGAGTCATTTCCTCAATCGTTTTCTTAACCCTTTGCAGTCCACAGTCTAGTGATACTGGACATCGCATTTAGGTTAAATACACTAGACAGTGGACCGCAGATTGTTAAACTATGGCATTTTATATTTGCTTTACGACAGTGGATCTATTCAACTGAAATGCGATATCCAGTTCCACGAGAAAATGGATCGCAAAGGGTTAAATATATTCCCATTAAGACATAACACACGCACCCATATATACATTTATATTGTTATGTTACTACTTTCCGAACATATGCAATGTAAGGAAAGTATTGTAATCATGGAAGAATTCGATATGGTGTATGTATGTATGTATGGAAGTGAACCCAATAACTTCTAAAAGTTGCATTCAATTGAACTTAGTGTTGGTTGGTGTGTTATAGTAAATGTTGTAAATAAAAAAGTAATTCAAATTAAATATAATAACTTTTTAAGAGTTATCATCAAAAACATACTGTTGTACAAAATCATATTCACTGAAAATTCCGTAATTGGTAATAAATTCTGTAACAAGTGATTAACACGTTTTACAAATTGATTAAGCTTACGGAGAAGAATTTAAATATAAAAATCGAATGCTATTGAAAACAACATTTTTGACATAATAAATTCAGATAAAGCATTCATTTACAAAATTAAAGATAAATAAACAAATATGTTAAACTCACTGTTATACGTTCCCATTTTATATCTGTGAATAAATTGTCGTATGAATTAAAAAAAGTGAATAGCAAAATGGTAAAAAGACGAATCACTTAAAATTGCTATAGTAGTTATAAAAATGCATGAAGACTGCAAATAAAACCAAAATAAACAGCTCATAAGCTAACTACATAGTAAAATTTAATTAGAACAACAAAACATGAAGTAAGATTATGATAGTTTCAGACAAAAAAATGGTTTAGTTCTTCCTTTTAGAATTCTAAAAACATATGCCATTCAATCTGCGTGATGATACATACAAAATTATGATTCTTTTTTTAAAAAGAATATCAAAAAGTGAATTATTCTTAAGTCTGAAACAACCATATATATATATATATATATATTCATTATATGATGCCATAAAATTATGCGTTAAATAATGTAAATACTCGTAAGTACTTCAACACAAGTATTAATAATATCAATACTCACTGCTTCCCATGTGCATTCGATCAGCGGCCTCGTCAAATCAAAAACTTCAGGTAGCTTTCTACCGGCAATGTCAGGCATGATGGCTCTTAGACTTTTGCCAATGGTCTTAATGTTGAGTCCAGAATCAAACACCAGGCAAAAAGGAAATATTTCCAAGAACAAGAATGCTTTGATTGGCAGCATTACGCGGTCTATGCGTTGAGTGTTCCGTTTTTGTTCTAGTTGAAATGCTCTATTGTCGAAGGACAGCTGCATGATCACGTGGATGACTCCTACAGAGCTCTCATGACTAAGGACATGTACATCCACAGCAGTATTGTAGAAATGCCTACCAACCTCCTGTAAAACATAAATAATATTATGAAATCCATAGAATGTATTTAAATTATAAGTGAAATGGTATAAAAATAATGAATATTTCTTTTTAACTTTGCAAGACACGCGTCGGGTCTATGAAGCCTATTTGCAATGCGCGTTCTCATATTACAGAAAGTAACGTGCATCCTCCCGGATAATATATATATATATATATATATATATATATATATATATATATATATATATAAATAATTATAAGATAAAAAACTTTTTATATACCATGTTTTTAAATTTTCTGTTAAATCATAGATAAAGCACTTTATCACCATTAGCACTTTATCAATGCGTATAAAATTTTTAAAGTGGTAATGACGTCCATTTTTGCGAGATGCATCATTTAACTTTTTATAATTTTTTAACGTTCACGTTTAATTTAATGTATTTATTTTTATGTCGAAAGAAAATGAACTTTCCGTTTAAATTTTTTTTTTTTTTTTGGCAACAATTTAATTATAGCTAATATTTTAATGGCTATTTTTAAAGCTATTAGGAGGTTATTATTTTCATATTTTAATTAATTAAAAGAAAACTAATCAAATATTCGAAATTCGGGCTTCGAAGTATTGTGTTGTCATCGGATTCTGAGCTATTCTGAAAGTTTCAAATGTCTAGCTAGTAAGGAAATTAGTTAAAAATCGACTGCAAGTTTTGTACCGGACAAACAAACACACAAACAAGAATCGTAGTTAATAAAAACATGGTAAAATAACTTATATTGATTTATAAGTTGGAATAAAAATGCTAAAATGTGTTAAATAGTGTATACGAGTGTATTTTAATAATGCTAAGCTAAAAAAGGATGTCGACAGAGAATTCGAATTATGGTTCTTTTTCGAGGTTTTCTATTTCATACGGTCGCTAAAGGTCTCTATATGTCTGATAAAAGATACTACTAAAATTAGTTTCTGAATGTCGCGGATATGTTAGTGGTGTTTGGTAATAATTTCTTAGTGTAGATGGTAGGTGGAAAAATAATGATGCTGTGGAAAACTTAACTACAATTCAGAAAAATGTCGCCCTACTTCAGCATTGGAGGTTTATAACACCTTAGGATATTTCTGATGATTTTGATTTTTCTTTACAACCAGCCTAATAGATAATTAGTTTATGCTCTGATTGCATAAAAATAGCATAAAACAAGAAATAAAATCAAATACATATTCTATAATAGTAATAGTATTTAAAAAGAAAAAAAATATATATATACACCCCGCGACAAAAAGATAAGTACAAAGGGTTTTTTCTTTGATTTATCATAAAATAACATTATCTAAATTGTGCTTATCATTTATTATTATCATAAAATAACACTATTCCCGGATTCATTTTTGTTTTAAGACTAATTTAGAAAAGTTTTAAGACTGAAATTTTTATAATTTAAGACTACACTCCGCGACAAAAAGATAGGAACAAAGTTTTTTTTTTTTTAAATATTTCATAAAATAACATTATTTAAATTGTGCTGATCATTTATTATCATAACAAAATATTATCATATCAAAAACATATTAAATATTTGAATCATATTCAAAATAATCATATTCAAAAATTAAAAAAAAAAATCCTTTGTTCCTATCTTTTTGTCGCGGTGTGTAGTCTTAAATTAGAAAATTTTTAGTCTTAAAATTTTTCTAAATGAGTCTTAAAACGAAAATTAGTCCGGGAATAGTGTTATTTTATGATAATAATAAATGATAAGCACAATTTAGATAATGTTATTTTATGAAAAATCAAAGAAAAAACCCTTTGTACCTATCTTTTTGTCGCGGGGTGTATACATATATATTTGCTGTGAATTTCAAATAAAAGTGGCTTGCACATACTAGATTAACTTATGTAGTTTTGATCAATAAATTACCTTAATTTGTCCTATGGTATACCACAAGAAGCCTCTTCTTGTGCTTCTGTAATGGAGTGTGAGACCAGTGGAGGTTTCTCTTTCACAGAAAAATGACGGCGCTTTCATTCTTGGATAACTAAATTTGAGGTATTCGTGGAGGTTGTCTAACCCATTGAGGAAATCCCGCATGTGGCGTCCAAGAACCGACAACAGTCTGTCATAGCCATTCTTACCCACAAAAGACACAAAATAAACTCCCATACCTTCCAAGAATTCCTTTTCGGTGATATTCAGCGCCTAAGAAAAGTAAGAAAATAATGCAATTATACTTTTGAAAATATTAATAAGCGCATAGAGTAAACATATTTCACGGAAATTGAAGAAGTCGGGACTAGAGAGCTGCTAAGCCACACTTGTGAACTTCTGAGATATAATCAATTTGAAAGTTAGATTAAGTACTCAAATCAAAATAAATACAGTCGAACCTCATTAACGTGAATCTCAAGAGGGATAAAAAATTTGTTCATGTTATCAGTAGTTTATGCTGTCAGTGACTAATTTTCGTATAACTAAACTAATCTTCATTTTGACGGGCATTCTTGAAACAGTTCGTGTTAAAAGTAAATCACGTTAACAGTGTTCACGTCAACGAAGTTCCACTGTAATATAAAGTTTTTTGCCAGTTTTTTAGTAATGTAATAAGATATTTTGAATAAAAGTGCGACATTACTTTAATGTTATGATTATTGTGTATTTATTATTTCTTCTCGTAAAAAAAAAAAAAATAATAAAATAATAAAATAAAATAAAAATAAATGAATAAATAATAATAATAATAAAAATAATAATAATAATAAAAATAAAAATAAATAAAAATAAATAAATAAATAAAAAACTTCCAATAACGCCTGAGCCAAAAACAGAATCTTTTATTTATTCTGCTTTCTAGTGATTTTACGAGCGCATAATATGTAGGATATTGGAATTTACAATAATAAGCAATGTATTACACTATTGGATTTAATTCACCTAAAGTGTGGTTTGTTACGTTCTTCACGCGACTCCTTCTTTTGTAAATGCTTTAAAATAAAAAATAAAAAGTGCAAGATTAAGGAAACAAGTTAACAAAAATTGTGTTTAAAATTTTACTTACATACAAAAGTAATATGTATTAGGGGGACCAGACAGTAATGTCGTTTTTGCACATGCCGATATTTGATTGTACTTTATCAGCTCATTGAGTGCTTGAATTCGTGTCAAAGACATTTCAAGGTTAGAATGACTTGTTTACTCGTAAACGATTAAGGGAGGCATACTATTGTAACAATCGCAGCTATCGTACATCACAAGCCGGATCGTACACTCCGTAGCAAAAGTATCCGAGCACTAGCAATAATCCCTGTCTAAAAAAAGTACACTTAATACTGCTTTGTTAAATAAATCCTTGTCGAATCATGTTCTTAGACAGACTAAGTATATGACTCAACAAGGATTTATTTAACAAAGCAGTATTAAGTGTACATTTTTAAGACGGGGATTAATGTTAGTGCTCGGATACTTTTGCTGCGGAGTGTACGATGCGACTTGTGATCTACGATAGCTGCGATTGTTACAATAGTATGCCTCCCTTTAGCTTATTTATTTTATTTTATTTTTTTTATTTATAGTTAAATGGCCAGCCAAATACCAGAAGAAATACATAGCCGGCATTGCATGTTTTTTGAGTTTCGAAATATTAGTAACGCAACAGCTGCTGCAAAAATAATTTGTAATATTTATTCTACTACACTAAACATTCGTAATTGCTACAGGTAGTTTTTAAGTTCAAATAGAGTAATTTTGATCTTTCTGACTCGCATCGATCAGGAAGATAAATAACTTTAAACAATGACATGTTAAGGGCGGAAATGGAAGGAAATCCAGGTCAAACAATTGAGAAATTGTCAAACACTCTTAACCAACCTTGGTCTACCATCTGAGAATATTTGCAGCAGATTGGTAAAGTAAGCAGAGCAGGTTTGGCGACTCGTATAATCTGTCCGAAGGAAACAAAGCTAACCGATCGAAAACATGCAACTTATTGCTTCAACGGTGCAATACAGAAACGTTTTTCGGCCACAAGAGGTGAAAAAGAGGTCCTTTTTGATGATTCAAAACGCAAAAGGCAGTGGCTCTCTTCGAATGAATCGCCACAAAGTACAGCTATTCCAGGTTTATACCACAAACAGATGCTTTTGTATATTTCGGGGAGTATTCGCGCGATAGTTCATTTTGAAGGGCTGAAACCTGGACAGATTGTGAATGCAGACCTTTACTGTGATTAATTGGATGGAGTATATCAATTATTAATTAAAAATAGCACAGCGAATATTAATTAAAAAAAAAAAAAAAAAGAGCGTTATTCTGGAAAACGATAATGCAAGAATAACCCCGAAAGAAAAAAAAAATAATAATAATGAATTGGGGTGGAAGGTAATGCTTAACCTACCATACTCGCCTAATATTGTGCCATCGGATTTCTATTCATTTCAACCGCTACAACATTCTCTAGTGGTGATTTAAATAACTGGATGATGTCCAAAAGGTTATCGTCAGAGATTTTGCTCAAAAAAAAAAAAAAAAAAAAAAAAATCGATTTTTATCGATCTGGCATTGAAAACTTGCACACTAGATGTCAGAAGGTTGTTGATAATGACGGTGAATACATAACTGATTAAAAATAAAACTTGTTAAAAAATAATCTATTTGAATTTATTGTGAAAAACAAAACAAAAAAAAAAAACATTACTTTCCGGTTCCCCTAATAATTCTATTCATGAACCAATTCTCCAGATATTTCACAAACTAGACGTTTACCAATCAATCAATCAATCAATTCACAAATAAAACCATCTATTTATTCATCTACCTATCTGTATATTTGGACCTCGCGTCATTAAAAGCTACCAACCAGCCAAACAACCATCCATCCATCAATGAATATGGATATACATTTATCTTACATATATACGTACATTCTATCATGCATTCACCGTACATAAATACCATTATTTAACAATTTAATTTCATAGCATATATTTAGCTACTGACTATATACACACACGTACAATTTATTTAAAATTGTAGCGCTAAATTCAAACTCTTACAAATATATACTAAATAGCCTATCAATATTGAGCCATCTTCCCTGTCATTTAAAATAATATAGACGGCGCTGTCGCCATTCTTGGCAAAATATCTAATGATATTTTGCCGATCCATAAAGTGAAGTGAAATCATTTTGTTTTCAGAAGTCAGTCAGAAGTTCGTCAGTTCTCGCTGAGAGATGTAGTCGTCTTCGTGTAAGAAGCCCCTGTGGCCATGGGCCACAGGCAGCGGCTTGTAAGAATATTCGCTCTTATGTAACCTAATGTTCTGTTTACTGCGCGCGTTGTATATAGTTTTGTAATTGTGTTTTATTATAATTAAAATATTAAATAACGGAATGCCAGAGTTCGTTCTTAAACGTTCTATCATGGGGCCATTCTGTTATACTGGCATCCAACAAAAAATTAAAGATACTCGTAAAATTTTTACATCTTAGTTGAATGTCTCTGATGGCGCTCATCGAACATTTTCGTAAACTTGTGTTCTGTTCTGAAAGAATGCTTGCTGCTGTCTTAAAATTACAGTTGAAAAGACCGCGAATCTCAGCTTCATTTCGTGTGTCCCAAAGAAAAGTTCAATTTTCTTTTTACGGAAAGTCATGACAACGTGAATCATCGTTTATGCAAGTCGTTAGTGTAATATATGTCAGCCTTACAGATTCAAAGTGTCTTCTATAATGGTGTTCTACAGTGACCCTACTGCCTTCTATTTCTTATAAAGTTTTAAAGAAATGCGTCATGATACAAGAATCTTAAAATTGTGGGTTTTGTTTCCCTTTTTCATGAAAAGAAAAAAAAGAACACGAAAAACATCACGTTCTGCAAATTATTTATTCAAATTATTATCGTAAAAAGTGAATTTCTGTTTTACTTGTAAAAAGAATATACAATAAGCGACTGTTTTTTTTTTTTTTTTTCTACAAATAATATCGCATACGATAGGAAAAAGAGATAGTAATTCTCTTTATTGCATCATTTATGCAAGTTTAGTTCCATTTCCCCCCTCCCTTTTTTTCCCCTTCAAAAAGGTAATTACTTTTTTTCTTTCTTTGCTGAATCTATTAAAGAAAAATGTTTTATTCTTTGTTCAAATACGTATTTCAGTGGCTTTTTCTTTAGAAAATTATTTGTGCAGAAAATAAATGTGTTTCAGTTTTATTTATTATTATTTTTTTTTTATGAATGGTTTTATAAATATATCTGAGCTCAGAGATATAAGTATTAATATCAATGATATTTTTAATTATCATTCTAAATTTTTATTTTTAAATATAGAATTAAATTTTATTGGTGTTTTCTTAAGGAAAAAGCAAATACAGAATTTGTTGTTCTCAAAATGGTACTCAGTTACGAAACTAGTTTAAAAAATTAATTCTGTTCTTTAACGAATGCTCTCTTATTTTGGTTTCGAAGTGTTTTGTTTTATTTATTAGTTATTCGACCAAGTTTGAATGTGTAATTTATTTTTTAGATGTTGCCACGCACTTCCGGAATATGTTTATATTCATTTAGATGCATCTGTTTTTTTTTTTTTTTTTTTTTTTTTTTTAAGAGTTGTTCTGCACTGTAAACGTAAATGTCTTAAATTCAGTTTAAAAAGTGTCTTAAATGGATGGTCATTTTTTAAGCGAAAAAAAAAAATGTCTTACTTTTTAAGACACCTTTTTGCATCAGAAATTAAGATATTGCTAGTGTCTTAAAACGCCGCCATGTTTTAGGCTTAAAAACACCGCCATGTTAGGCTTAAAAATACTACCGTTTTTAAGGCTTTTTAATAAATAAATAATTAAATAAATATGGCGTGCGATTATGTTTTTCTGTTAAACATATATTTTAGAATTGTTTAGAGCATTAATAAAATATTTATATAAAAGAAGAAGGAAAAAAAAAGTTCCATTTTCTGGCGTTGGGATTCGAACTCACACTGTCTAAGGAAACCAAAACCTCGAGCCAAACATCGTCGGAGTGAAGCATTTACCAATCACGCTACCGTCGAATACAGCAATACGTGTTTTTATGATATAATATAAATATTTTGCAGTATTCGTGAAACAAATCGCAGTGTTATGTTTTATTTCTAATTTTTTGCCATAAAACTATTGATAGTATGGTATCTTAAACTTAATAAATATTATTTTCTTAAATTTCATATTTAGAGGAACAGAATTTTTTAATAATGTAAGTATATGAAGGTTGCATCCCTCGATGATAACGATAAAATTAAAATATCTATAACGTCTAAGGTACATTTTAAGACATTTACGTGTCTTAAATGCCGTTTCAGTTGTTTTTATGTCTTACTTTAAGACCCTTTTATTTGCAGTGTGAAAATAACAATGAAACTTTTAATACGAAATTTTTTTAATTTATATTACATATATATTTTAAATAATATTTTAGTATATTTTGTGTAATTACGAAAAAGAAATTTCAGAGGAAATATTTCCCGCCATAATGATATATCAATAATATTTTAATTATTATTCTTAATTTTCTTGGTATTTTGAAAGTTGATTTTAATTATATTTCATTGTAAAGGGAAGATGGACAATTTAACGGTATTATTAACAGAAATTGTGTATTTGTTCTTAAACTATACCATAATAGTATGAGTAGTATTTTTTAATAAATGGGTTAATTTTGTATTTTAAAAAAGGAAATTTATTTTACTCAGAGAGAAAAACGGCTTTTCTATCTAAGGGCAAAATGATTAATTTGTATAATTTGGCATTAGAACTCGGAGTTCAAGTTACTGCCGAAAACAAATTATAGATTTCAGAAATGTGCGTGCTATTCAACGTTATCTTGAGAGAATCGCAATGATTCTTATGTATTATGGAGCCGCAATGGTCTAAAGTTTTTTTTTAAGAATCGCAATGATTCTGGTGTATTATGGAGCCGCAATGGTCCATAGTTTTTTTTGGAAGAATTGCAAGGATTCTGATGTTTTATGGAGCCGCAATGGTCCATAGTTTTTTTTTTTTTTTTTTTTTTTTGAAAGAATCGCAATGATTCTGAGGTGGAATGGAGCCGCAATGGTCCAAGGTAGTTTTCAGGGAATCGTCTTGCATTCCGTCGTATCGGAATCCCAATCGATGTCCCAACCTGGTTCAAAGTTGTTCAAATGAATAGCCATATTTCTAGAATAAATTAACTTGATTTATAGAATTAACTAAATGCATTAGAAATAATCATCTAAATACAAGTGTGACGGTCTTGTTAATTGAATCTTCCGACTAGGGGGAGAATGTAGTACCTTTGAAATAGTAAACCCTGATTAAATTAAATTTAGGTATCTGTTGTGCATCGACCCTCACATTCATGTTAAAATGTTATAGTTACAAAAGTTCAATCTCCTGTGGTATCCGCGGAAAGCTTTAAGTGCTGTTAGCGCCTCGAGACGTAGGCTCGGGAACAGAGGGGGAGAATGTAGCGCTAAATTCAAACTCTTACAAATATATACTAAATAGCCTATCAATATTGAGCCATCTTCCCTGTCATTTAAAATAATATAGACGGCGCTGTTGCCATTCTTGGCAAAATATCTAATGATATTTTGCCGATCCATAAAGTGAAGTGAAATCATTTTGTTTTCAGAAGTCAGTCAGAAGTTCGTCAGTTCTCGCTGAGAGATGTAGTCGTCTTCGTGTAAGAAGCCCCTGTGGCCATGGGCCACAGGCAGCGGCTTGTAAGAATATTCGTTCTTATGTAACCTAATGTTCTGTTTACTGCGCGCGTTGTATATAGTTTTGTAATTGTGTTTTATTATAATTAAAATATTAAATAACGGAATGCCAGAGTTCGTTCTTTCAATGTTCTAAATTGCCATTCTGTTGTAAAATACAAATATTCAGTAATTTCAACAGCGCATTGACTATTGTCTAAAATAGACAATAATCTGTTACTAATAAATACACATTTAAACTGCGGAATCTATATTATAAAAACTACAGTTTTACAAATGAAAATAATTGTTAATTTATTAGTGATAAAAAGCGTTTTTCTTCATAAAACACTTAAATACTGTTTATACAAAGTCTACATATGTGATAAATGAAACATTGTTAATTTCGAACATACCTTTAATATTTTAAATCAACTTATGTAATAAAGAACGATTTGAAAGATTGCTAAAGTTCATTACACAATTTAAAATAAATAAATAAATAAATTCAAACGGCAGTAAATTAGTTTAAACTACGAACAAAATAATCTGTTCCAAATTTTACTTGAATCAGACGAATGTACAAACCAAGATGATGAAGCAAATGAAGATGTTTAGAAAACATAATGCAAGAAGGCAATAAACAAATTTGTTTAATGTCAGTATGAAACTACTTAATAATTATATATAAGCTGAGGTGGCACTACATACACTTTCTCTTACCCTGCACTTCTGTATTGAATAAATTATTAAAAACTAAGGTATATGATAATAATAATAAACACAAAGTTTAATTATTTCTAAGTACTTTGAAAAATAAATTAAAAGAGTATTTAGAAACCGTTTTATTTGAAATCATTAATGAGTGAGGAGAGAAGCTACCGCCCCTTCAACCCCCCGGTTGAATACTGTAGTTACATTAAAACCCGAATAAACTACTACGTCAGAAACGCCAAAGAAAAATATTTGAGATGCATAGAGCTGTTTCGGTAGTCTTAAGCGTACCGCCTTCAGTGCAAACAAAATTCTGAATCTGGAGAAGTGCTCGTATATATAGGAGAGGGACCGAATTTAGTTTAACCAATAGAGGATTACGGGAAAGATTGAACTAAATTAAGTCCCTCTCCTATATATACGAGCACTTCTCCAGATTCAGAATTCTTTTTACACTGAAGACGGCGAACCGAAACAGCTGTATGCATCTCAAATATTTTTCTTTGGAGTTTCTGACGTAGTAGTTTATTCGGGTTTTAATATTCCAACGCCAAGTTTCCTGTTATTACCTGTAGTTACATTCCTAAAATATTTAAGTTGTCATTAAATAAATAAATAAATAAAATTCAAATTATGCAGAGAATTTTTGCCTATACACACACAATTGCTTGAAACTTTTTCATCTCATTTGGGTTAGCCTTGTATATTATCTATAAATATTAAACATACCACTTATTGCAGTTAAATTTGACACAAAGGAAAAAAAATCATAAAGCAACTTGAAATTTACTTGAAATTCAATTTAGAGAAGCGCTACCTATTTGCCGATCAGCACCCAAACTGAAAAAGCATAGTGTTTCATAATAACCTTCTCATATACCAAGTTCTGTGCGATTATGTACAATAAAATCTGAAATATAGCCTCCCCGTTCATTGGGGAGAAATTGTAGTATAGCATCACCTAGTGCCCAACACATACCCAAAATTAATCAACATATTCTTTCGCGTGATTTTAATGAATCTACTAAAACTTATATTTAAATAAAGTACATGAAGTTTAGAATCTTTAAAATGATAGGAATGTTCCCCTTCGATTTACACTCATGTCCATAAATAAAGGATAATGCTAGCTGAGGAAAATAAAGGTTCAGAAGCAAAACAAACATGATTTATTCATAAAGTCCATTTATTAAACAAAAGATCAAGAGCACAAAAAGGTGGTTTATGTTGGATACCATTTATAAAAACTACGATTTTTGCTCCCTGAAGCAATTACAAAAAATATCTCCCTTACAAAAACTTAACATTACATGGTTGGTATGATGGTTAATACATAGCATGTCAATACAGTCCTTACAACGCCTAGGAATGTTGAGTATTAAATTATTGATCTGATCTTGGGGAATATTGCTCTATTCAGTAAGCAATGCTCTCCGAAGTTCCGGTACACATGTAGGAGGTGGTTGACGGACTACAACTCATCTTAAAAGCATGTCCTACACATGCTCTATCGGATTCTAGTCAGGTGAGAATGCTGGCCATTCCATTCGGGTGATAGCTTCAGATTGTAGGCATCCGTTTACAATGTTTGCACGGTGAGGACACGCATTGTCACACAAATTCTGGACTCATGGCAACCCTAAACAAACGTACATGTTGCCCCCGAATGATGTCCCGATAAATCTGGCCTATCATTCTTCCGATTTGAAAATGCAGATCTGTTCTGGTGCCCAATATGACCGCCCCCCCCAAAAAAAAAAAAAAAAAACGAACACTCCTGCCCCACAGTAACCACAGTAACGCGTTCAATGATGTTGTTTTGGTGGTAACGGCTACCTGACTTTCTACATATGAAAGTCTGGCGTGAATTACACTGCAAGCTAAACCTGGACTCGTCGGAAAACATCACACAAGCTCAGTGTGCCGCTGTCCACATTACATGTTCTCTACTCCAAGTTAACCACTGGCACAGTGCATTGCCGTGAGTGGAACACATCTAACAGGCCTGCGAGGATATAGACCAATATCTCCCAAACGTCTATACACGATTTCTCTTGAAACTGTGGCAATCGTGGCTGCAGACAGCTGACGAGACAGGTCTGATGCTGTGCTTTATCTGCTTATTTTGGCAGTTACTGCCAAATACCTGTGGTCATTCGGCATTGTAACTCGGGGCCGACTAGTACTGTAACGTCGACTGGCATTTCCATCATTTTGGAATCGTTGCCAAAGCCTAGAGATGACACTTAGGGCGATTCTAAGTTCCCCCGATACTTCTATCTGAGTACGCCCACATTCTAGTCGGCCGATGATTCTACCACGTAAAAAATTATCTGCATGCGTCCTCTGTGTCATAACCATTCGGTTGTGGCACTGAGCGGCACACAGAACGCTTGTGAACAATTTTCCTTCTTTGCTCCCATTCCTTGTCTATCCCCTTCTTACACTTTCGTCATTGTAACATCATATCGGCGTCATCTGATGGCTTCCTATAATTTGCATATTATTCTTGAACATGTGTGTGACATTTCTACAGGTGAAATTTTTGCATTAAAGTTCGATTTCAGTGGTGAATCTGAATTATCCTTGATTTATGGACATGAGTGTAATATGGTTTGGTTTTCATGGGTTCTACCAAGATTTTATAATTTGCAGTGATGGCGAAATCTGCTAAACTAACAAAAGACATCTATCTGTATTATATAAATATTATATTTCTTTATAAAATTAATGGTATTTACATTAAGAAAATTTTATTAGTAGTATTTTTAAAGTGGTGTCAAAATAATAATAATATGTTGAGTCCACCACGAAGCTTTCTTCTATACTTATATGTACAAATTCACGCAGTAGAAACAATTTATTAAAGTTATTTTCCATGATGAATGCAGATAATTTTCCTTGCAGAGTAGTATCATACTAAGTGTCTAAAGGTTGGTTGGTTGGGTTTTACGTCGCACTAGTGCTGCGCAGATGGACGATTGGTGACGGTCTGGGAGACACCCCTAGAGATGGTCCGGAGACATGTCAACGCAATTTTGATCCTCCACGGAAGGTATGGCTAAGCGCTTCGGTGACCCCAGAGGTATAAATTTTGATGGGAACATGGAGGATATTGCGGCCACGACAGATTTTACGTGCACCAGCCACCATTAGTGTACCCGACAGTCTTTAGCCGGCTCGAGTACCGAACCCGCAATCTTCCAATTATGAGGGCGGTGCTCTACCGACTGGGCTACCGCGGCCCAAGTGCCCAAAGGAAACTAACTTTATGCAATTCAAAAAAAAAAAAAAAAAAATATATATATATATATACCTTTTTTGACAAAAAAAAAGTTAACTTTGATTCACATTATTTTAGATCTATGTTTTAATCATCATTTAAATGTCATTGATGAGTTCTTGCGAGGGATACCCCTATTCAAGTTTTTAACCCCCCGGGGTACACGCACAGAAATTCTCCTATATAACACATTTTTTTTTCTAGTTTACTATTACTATTATCAATAATTCTTATTAATTTCAAAATTATTCGGCAAAAATAACTCCCATTACATACATTTATAAGGAATTTTGAATTATACTTGTGAGGTTGAGACTGTAGAAGGTCACCACAGTTTGTTTGAAATCCAGCAAAGTATTCAGTTGGGACGGTTAAATCGCTTCGGCGCCAGTGACTCGGCGAAATTTTGGGTCGGATTAGTTTTGTGTCGATATGGTGCTACAACGAAGGAATTAAGTTGCGAGAGGTAGATGAATTGGAAGCGATTTTGAAAGTTTGGTTGAAATGAAGAGAAAGGAAGTTGGTAGAAAGTGGTATAAGATGGAGATGGTTTTCGTAAAAGGTGTGGTGTAGTGGAGTCTTGTCCGACGCCTGTCTACGACAAAGTCTAAAGTTTAGAGTCTGGATACGGTTACATTTCAATAGCTGAGATTAAGTGGTACTTAAGTTAAGCAGTTTGATGAGTGGTGTTGTGATTCAGGGCGAGTATTCGTGAATGGAAAATAGATTCTGCCGGGAATCCGCGGATCTGTTTGGATGTCACGGTATCTAAGTAAAGGTGTGCACGTCTTCGTGTAAGAAGCCCCTGTGGCCATGGGCTACAGGCAGCGGCTTGTAAGAATATTCGTTCTTATGTAACCTAATGTTCTGTTTACTGCGCGCGTTGTATATAGTTTTGTAACTGTGTTTTATTATAATTAAAATATTAAATAACGGAATGCCAGAGTTCGTTCTTTCAATGTTCTAAATTGCCATTCTGTTGTAAAATACAAATATTCAGTAATTTCACCAGCACATTGACTATTGTCTAAAATAGACAATAATCTGTTACTAATAAATACACATTTAAACTGCGGAATCTATATTATAAAAACTACAGTTTTACAAATGAAAATAATTGTTAATTTATTAGTGATAAAAAACGTTTTTCTTCATAAAACACTTAAACACTGTTTATACAAAGTCTACATATGTGATAAATGAAACATTGTTAATTTCGAACATACCTTTGGCATTTTAAATCAACTTATGTAATAAAGAACGATTTGAAAGATTGCTAAAGTTCATTACACAATTTAAAATAAATAAATAAATAAATTCAAACGGCAGTAAATTAGTTTAAACTACGAACAAAATAATCTGTTCCAAATTTTACTTGAATCAGACGAATGTACAAACCAAGATGATGAAGCAAATGAAGATGTTTAGAAAACATAATGCAAGAAGGCAATAAACAAATTTGTTTAATGTCAGTATGAAACTACTTAATAATTATATATAAGCTGAGGTGGCACTACATACACTTTCTCTTACCCTGCACTTCTGTATTGAATAAATTATTAAAAACTAAGGTATATGATAATAATAATAAACACAAAGTTTAATTATTTCTAAGTACTTTGAAAAATAAATTAAAAGAGTATTTAGAAACCGTTTTATTTGAAATCATTAATGAGTGAGGAGAGAAGCTACCGCCCCTTCAACCCCCCGGTTGAATACTGTAGTTACATTAAAACCCGAATAAACTACTACGTCAGAAACGCCAAAGAAAAATATTTGAGATGCATAGAGCTGTTTCGGTAGTCTTAAGCGTACCGCCTTCAGTGCAAACAAAATTCTGAATCTGGAGAAGTGCTCGTATATATAGGAGAGGGACCGAATTTAGTTTAACCAATAGAGGATTACGGGAAAGATTGAACCAAATTAAGTCCCTCTCCTATATATACGAGCACTTCTCCAGATTCAGAATTCTTTTTACACTGAAGACGGCGAACCGAAACAGCTGTATACATCTCAAATATTTTTCTTTGGAGTTTCTGACGTAGTAGTTTATTCGGGTTTTAATATTCCAACGCCAAGTTTCCTGTTATTACCATAAGTTACATTCCTAAAATATTTAAGTTGTCATTAAATAAATAAATAAATAAAATTCAAATTATGCAGAGAATTTTTGCCTATACACACACAATTGCTTGAAACTTTTTCATCTCATTTGGGTTAGCCTTGTATATTATCTATAAATATTAAACATACCACTTATTGCAGTTAAATTTGACACAAAGGAAAAAAAATCATAAAGCAACTTGAAATTTACTTGAAATTCAATTTAGAGAAGCGCTACCTATTTGCCGATCAGCACCCAAACTGAAAAAGCATAGTGTTTCATAATAACCTTCTCATATACCAAGTTCTGTGCGATTATGTACAATAAAATCTGAAATATAGCCTCCCCGTTCATTGGGGAGAAATTGTAGTATAGCATCACCTAGTGCCCAACACATACCCAAAATTAATCAACATATTCTTTCGCGTGATTTTAATGAATCTACTAAAACTTATATTTAAATAAAGTACATGAAGTTTAGAATCTTTAAAATGATAGGAATGTTCCCCTTCGATTTACACTCATGTCCATAAATAAAGGATAATGCTAGCTGAGGAAAATAAAGGTTCAGAAGCAAAACAAACATGATTTATTCATAAAGTCCATTTATTAAACAAAAGATCAAGAGCACAAAAAGGTGGTTTATGTTGGATACCATTTATAAAAACTACGATTTTTGCTCCCTGAAGCAATTACAAAAAATATCTCCCTTACAAAAACTTAACATTACATGGTTGGTATGATGGTTAATACATAGCATGTCAATACAGTCCTTACAACGCCTAGGAATGTTGAGTATTAAATTATTGATCTGATCTTGGGGAATATTGCTCTATTCAGTAAGCAATGCTCTCCGAAGTTCCGGTACACATGTAGGAGGTGGTTGACGGACTACAACTCATCTTAAAAGCATGTCCTACACATGCTCTATCGGATTCTAGTCAGGTGAGAATGCTGGCCATTCCATTCGGGTGATAGCTTCAGATTGTAGGCATCCGTTTACAATGTTTGCACGGTGAGGACACGCATTGTCACACAAACTCTGGACTCATGGCAACCCTAAACAAACGTACATGTTGCCCCCGAATGATGTCCCGATAAATCTGGCCTATCATTCTTCCGATTTGAAAATGCAGATCTGTTCTGGTGCCCAATATGACCGCCCCCCCCAAAAAAAAAAAAAAAAAAAACGAACACTCCTGCCCCACAGTAACCACAGTAACGCGTTCAATGATGTTGTTTTGGTGGTAACGGCTACCTGACTTTCTACATATGAAAGTCTGGCGTGAATTACACTGCAAGCTAAACCTGGACTCGTCGGAAAACATCACACAAGCTCAGTGTGCCGCTGTCCACATTACATGTTCTCTACTCCAAGTTAACCACTGGCACAGTGCATTGCCGTGAGTGGAACACATCTAACAGGCCTGCGAGGATATAGACCAATATCTCCCAAACGTCTATACACGATTTCTCTTGAAACTGTGGCAATCGTGGCTGCAGACAGCTGACGAGACAGGTCTGATGCTGTGCTTTATCTGCTTATTTTGGCAGTTACTGCCAAATACCTGTGGTCATTCGGCATTGTAACTCGGGGCCGACTAGTACTGTAACGTCGACTGGCATTTCCATCATTTTGGAATCGTTGCCAAAGCCTAGAGATGACACTTAGGGCGATTCTAAGTTCCCCCGGTACTTCTATCTGAGTACTCCCACATTCTAGTCGGCCGATGATTCTACCACGTAAAAAATTATCTGCATGCGTCCTCTGTGTCATAACCATTCGGTTGTGGCACTGAGCGGCACACAGAACGCTTGTGAACAATTTTCCTTCTTTGCTCCCATTCCTTGTCTATCCCCTTCTTACACTTTCGTCATTGTAACATCATATCGGCGTCATCTGATGGCTTCCTATAATTTGCATATTATTCTTGAACATGTGTGTGACATTTCTACAGGTGAAATTTTTGCATTAAAGTTCGATTTCAGTGGTGAATCTGAATTATCCTTGATTTATGGACATGAGTGTAATATGGTTTGGTTTTCATGGGTTCTACCAAGATTTTATAATTTGCAGTGATGGCGAAATCTGCTAAACTAACAAAAGACATCTATCTGTATTATATAAATATTATATTTCTTTATAAAATTAATGGTATTTACATTAAGAAAATTTTATTAGTAGTATTTTTAAAGTGGTGTCAAAATAATAATAATATGTTGAGTCCACCACGAAGCTTTCTTCTATACTTATATGTACAAATTCACGCAGTAGAAACAATTTATTAAAGTTATTTTCCATGATGAATGCAGATAATTTTCCTTGCAGAGTAGTATCATACTAAGTGTCTAAAGGTTGGTTGGTTGGGTTTTACGTCGCACTAGTGCTGCGCAGATGGACGATTGGTGACGGTCTGGGAGACACCCCTAGAGATGGTCCGGAGACATGTCAACGCAATTTTGATCCTCCACGGAAGGTATGGCTAAGCGCTTCGGTGACCCCAGAGGTATAATTTTTGATGGGAACATGGAGGATATTGCGGCCACGACAGATTTTACGTGCACCAGCCACCATTAGTGTACCCGGCAGTCTTTAGCCGGCTCGAGTACCGAACCCGCAATCTTCCAATTATGAGGGCGGTGCTCTACCGACTGGGCTACCGCGGCCCAAGTGCCCAAAGGAAACTAACTTTATGCAATTCAAAAAAAAAAAAAAAAAATATATATATATATATATATACCTTTTTTGACAAAAAAAAAGTTAACTTTGATTCACATTATTTTAGATCTATGTTTTAATCATCATTTAAATGTCATTGATGAGTTCTTGCGAGGGATACCCCTATTCAAGTTTTTAACCCCCCGGGGTACACGCACAGAAATTCTCCTATATAACACATTTTTTTTTCTAGTTTACTATTACTATTATCAATAATTCTTATTAATTTCAAAATTATTCGGCAAAAATAACTCCCATTACATACATTTATAAGGAATTTTGAATTATACTTGTGAGGTTGAGACTGTAGAAGGTCACCACAGTTTGTTTGAAATCCAGCAAAGTATTCAGTTGGGACGGTTAAATCGCTTCGGCGCCAGTGACTCGGCGAAATTTTGGGTCGGATTAGTTTTGTGTCGATATGGTGCTACAACGAAGGAATTAAGTTGCGAGAGGTAGATGAATTGGAAGCGATTTTGAAAGTTTGGTTGAAATGAAGAGAAAGGAAGTTGGTAGAAAGTGGTATAAGATGGAGATGGTTTTCGTAAAAGGTGTGGTGTAGTGGAGTCTTGTCCGACGCCTGTCTACGACAAAGTCTAAAGTTTAGAGTCTGGATACGGTTACATTTCAATAGCTGAGATTAAGTGGTACTTAAGTTAAGCAGTTTGATGAGTGGTGTTGTGATTCAGGGCGAGTATTCGTGAATGGAAAATAGATTCTGCCGGGAATCCGCGGATCTGTTTGGATGTCACGGTATCTAAGTAAAGGTGTGCACGTCTTCGTGTAAGAAGCCCCTGTGGCCATGGGCTACAGGCAGCGGCTTGTAAGAATATTCGTTCTTATGTAACCTAATGTTCTGTTTACTGCGCGCGTTGTATATAGTTTTGTAATTGTGTTTTATTATAATTAAAATATTAAATAACGGAATGCCAGAGTTCGTTCTTTCAATGTTCTAAATTGCCATTCTGTTGTAAAATACAAATATTCAGTAATTTCACCAGCACATTGACTATTGTCTAAAATAGACAATAATCTGTTACTAATAAATACACATTTAAACTGCGGAATCTATATTATAAAAACTACAGTTTTACAAATGAAAATAATTGTTAATTTATTAGTGATAAAAAACGTTTTTCTTCATAAAACACTTAAACACTGTTTATACAAAGTCTACATATGTGATAAATGAAACATTGTTAATTTCGAACATACCTTTGGTATTTTAAATCAACTTATGTAATAAAGAACGATTTGAAAGATTGCTAAAGTTCATTACACAATTTAAAATAAATAAATAAATAAATTCAAACGGCAGTAAATTAGTTTAAACTACGAACAAAATAATCAGTTCCAAATTTTACTTGAATCAGACGAATGTACAAACCAAGATGATGAAGCAAATGAAGATGTTTAGAAAACATAATGCAAGAAGGCAATAAACAAATTTGTTTAATGTCAGTATGAAACTACTTAATAATTATATATAAGCTGAGGTGGCACTACATACACTTTCTCTTACCCTGCACTTCTGTATTGAATAAATTATTAAAAACTAAGGTATATGATAAAACTAATAAACACAAAGTTTAATTATTTCTAAGTACTTTGAAAAATAAATTAAAAGAGTATTTAGAAACCGTTTTATTTGAAATCATTAATGAGTGAGGAGAGAAGCTACCGCCCCTTCAACCCCCCGGTTGAATACTGTAGTTACATTAAAACCCGAATAAACTACTACGTCAGAAACGCCAAAGAAAAATATTTGAGATGCATAGAGCTGTTTCGGTAGTCTTAAGCGTACCGCCTTCAGTGCAAACAAAATTCTGAATCTGGAGAAGTGCTCGTATATATAGGAGAGGGACCGAATTTAGTTTAACCAATAGAGGATTACGGGAAAGATTGAACTAAATTAAGTCCCTCTCCTATATATACGAGCACTTCTCCAGATTCAGAATTCTTTTTACACTGAAGACGGCGAACCGAAACAGCTGTATGCATCTCAAATATTTTTCTTTGGAGTTTCTGACGTAGTAGTTTATTCGGGTTTTAATATTCCAACGCCAAGTTTCCTGTTATTACCTGTAGTTACATTCCTAAAATATTTAAGTTGTCATTAAATAAATAAATAAATAAAATTCAAATTATGCAGAGAATTTTTGCCTATACACACACAATTGCTTGAAACTTTTTCATCTCATTTGGGTTAGCCTTGTATATTATCTATAAATATTAAACATACCACTTATTGCAGTTAAATTTGACACAAAGGAAAAAAAATCATAAAGCAACTTGAAATTTACTTGAAATTCAATTTAGAGAAGCGCTACCTATTTGCCGATCAGCACCCAAACTGAAAAAGCATAGTGTTTCATAATAACCTTCTCATATACCAAGTTCTGTGCGATTATGTACAATAAAATCTGAAATATAGCCTCCCCGTTCATTGGGGAGAAATTGTAGTATAGCATCACCTAGTGCCCAACACATACCCAAAATTAATCAACATATTCTTTCGCGTGATTTTAATGAATCTACTAAAACTTATATTTAAATAAAGTACATGAAGTTTAGAATCTTTAAAATGATAGGAATGTTCCCCTTCGATTTACACTCATGTCCATAAATAAAGGATAATGCTAGCTGAGGAAAATAAAGGTTCAGAAGCAAAACAAACATGATTTATTCATAAAGTCCATTTATTAAACAAAAGATCAAGAGCACAAAAAGGTGGTTTATGTTGGATACCATTTATAAAAACTACGATTTTTGCTCCCTGAAGCAATTACAAAAAATATCTCCCTTACAAAAACTTAACATTACATGGTTGGTATGATGGTTAATACATAGCATGTCAATACAGTCCTTACAACGCCTAGGAATGTTGAGTATTAAATTATTGATCTGATCTTGGGGAATATTGCTCTATTCAGTAAGCAATGCTCTCCGAAGTTCCGGTACACATGTAGGAGGTGGTTGACGGACTACAACTCATCTTAAAAGCATGTCCTACACATGCTCTATCGGATTCTAGTCAGGTGAGAATGCTGGCCATTCCATTCGGGTGATAGCTTCAGATTGTAGGCATCCGTTTACAATGTTTGCACGGTGAGGACACGCATTGTCACACAAATTCTGGACTCATGGCAACCCTAAACAAACGTACATGTTGCCCCCGAATGATGTCCCGATAAATCTGGCCTATCATTCTTCCGATTTGAAAATGCAGATCTGTTCTGGTGCCCAATATGACCGCCCCCCCCCCAAAAAAAAAAAAAAAACGAACACTCCTGCCCCACAGTAACCACATTAACGCGTTCAATGATGTTGTTTTGGTGGTAACGGCTACCTGACTTTCTACATATGAAAGTCTGGCGTGAATTACACTGCAAGCTAAACCTGGACTCGTCGGAAAACATCACACAAGCTCAGTGTGCCGCTGTCCACATTACATGTTCTCTACTCCAAGTTAACCACTGGCACAGTGCATTGCCGTGAGTGGAACACATCTAACAGGCCTGCGAGGATATAGACCAATATCTCCCAAACGTCTATACACGATTTCTCTTGAAACTGTGGCAATCGTGGCTGCAGACAGCTGACGAGACAGGTCTGATGCTGTGCTTTATCTGCTTATTTTGGCAGTTACTGCCAAATACCTGTGGTCATTCGGCATTGTAACTCGGGGCCGACTAGTACTGTAACGTCGACTGGCATTTCCATCATTTTGGAATCGTTGCCAAAGCCTAGAGATGACACTTAGGGCGATTCTAAGTTCCCCCGATACTTCTATCTGAGTACGCCCACATTCTAGTCGGCCGATGATTCTACCACGTAAAAAATTATCTGCATGCGTCCTCTGTGTCATAACCATTCGGTTGTGGCACTGAGCGGCACACAGAACGCTTGTGAACAATTTTCCTTCTTTGCTCCCATTCCTTGTCTATCCCCTTCTTACACTTTCGTCATTGTAACATCATATCGGCGTCATCTGATGGCTTCCTATAATTTGCATATTATTCTTGAACATGTGTGTGACATTTCTACAGGTGAAATTTTTGCATTAAAGTTCGATTTCAGTGGTGAATCTGAATTATCCTTGATTTATGGACATGAGTGTAATATGGTTTGGTTTTCATGGGTTCTACCAAGATTTTATAATTTGCAGTGATGGCGAAATCTGCTAAACTAACAAAAGACATCTATCTGTATTATATAAATATTATATTTCTTTATAAGATTAATGGTATTTACATTAAGAAAATTTTATTAGTAGTATTTTTAAAGTGGTGTCAAAATAATAATAATATGTTGAGTCCACCACGAAGCTTTCTTCTATACTTATATGTACAAATTCACGCAGTAGAAACAATTTATTAAAGTTATTTTCCATGATGAATGCAGATAATTTTCCTTGCAGAGAAGGTTGGTTGGTTGGGTTTTACGTCGCACTAGTGCTGCGCAGATGGACGATTGGTGACGGTCTGGGAGACACCCCTAGAGATGGTCCGGAGACATGTCAACGCAATTTTGATCCTCCACGGAAGGTATGGCTAAGCGCTTCGGTGACCCCAGAGGTATAATTTTTGATGGGAACATGGAGGATATTGCGGCCACGACAGATTTTACGTGCACCAGCCACCATTAGTGTACCCGACAGTCTTTAGCCGGCTCGAGTACCGAACCCGCAATCTTCCAATTATGAGGGCGGTGCTCTACCGACTGGGCTACCGCGGCCCAAGTGCCCAAAGGAAACTAACTTTATGCAATTCAAAAAAAAAAAAAAATATATATATATATATATATATACCTTTTTTGACAAAAAAAAAGTTAACTTTGATTCACATTATTTTAGATCTATGTTTTAATCATCATTTAAATGTCATTGATGAGTTCTTGCGAGGGATACCCCTATTCAAGTTTTTAACCCCCCGGGGTACACGCACAGAAATTCTCCTATATAACACATTTTTTTTTCTAGTTTACTATTACTATTATCAATAATTCTTATTAATTTCAAAATTATTCGGCAAAAATAACTCCCATTACATACATTTATAAGGAATTTTGAATTATACTTGTGAGGTTGAGACTGTAGAAGGTCACCACAGTTTGTTTGAAATCCAGCAAAGTATTCAGTTGGGACGGTTAAATCGCTTCGGCGCCAGTGACTCGGCGAAATTTTGGGTCGGATTAGTTTTGTGTCGATATGGTGCTACAACGAAGGAATTAAGTTGCGAGAGGTAGATGAATTGGAAGCGATTTTGAAAGTTTGGTTGAAATGAAGAGAAAGGAAGTTGGTAGAAAGTGGTATAAGATGGAGATGGTTTTCGTAAAAGGTGTGGTGTAGTGGAGTCTTGTCCGACGCCTGTCTACGACAAAGTCTAAAGTTTAGAGTCTGGATACGGTTACATTTCAATAGCTGAGATTAAGTGGTACTTAAGTTAAGCAGTTTGATGAGTGGTGTTGTGATTCAGGGCGAGTATTCGTGAATGGAAAATAGATTCTGCCGGGAATCCGCGGATCTGTTTGGATGTCACGGTATCTAAGTAAAGGTGTGCACGTCTTCGTGTAAGAAGCCCCTGTGGCCATGGGCTACAGGCAGCGGCTTGTAAGAATATTCGTTCTTATGTAACCTAATGTTCTGTTTACTGCGCGCGTTGTATATAGTTTTGTAATTGTGTTTTATTATAATTAAAATATTAAATAACGGAATGCCAGAGTTCGTTCTTTCAATGTTCTAAATTGCCATTCTGTTGTAAAATACAAATATTCAGTAATTTCACCAGCACATTGACTATTGTCTAAAATAGACAATAATCTGTTACTAATAAATACACATTTAAACTGCGGAATCTATATTATAAAAACTACAGTTTTACAAATGAAAATAATTGTTAATTTATTAGTGATAAAAAACGTTTTTCTTCATAAAACACTTAAACACTGTTTATACAAAGTCTACATATGTGATAAATGAAACATTGTTAATTTCGAACATACCTTTGGTATTTTAAATCAACTTATGTAATAAAGAACGATTTGAAAGATTGCTAAAGTTCATTACACAATTTAAAATAAATAAATAAATAAATTCAAACGGCAGTAAATTAGTTTAAACTACGAACAAAATAATCAGTTCCAAATTTTACTTGAATCAGACGAATGTACAAACCAAGATGATGAAGCAAATGAAGATGTTTAGAAAACATAATGCAAGAAGGCAATAAACAAATTTGTTTA
Source organism: Salticus scenicus (assembly GCA_963930645.1). Taxonomy (NCBI): domain Eukaryota; kingdom Metazoa; phylum Arthropoda; class Arachnida; order Araneae; family Salticidae; genus Salticus; species Salticus scenicus. The sequence goes on along the minus strand of OZ005653.1, from coordinate 323,520,244 downwards.
ATGTCAGTATGAAATTACTTAATAATTATATATAAGCTGAGGTGGCACTACATACACTTTCTCTTACCCTGCACTTCTGTATTGAATAAATTATTAAAAACTAAGGTATATGATAATAATAATAAACACAAAGTTTAATTATTTCTAAGTACTTTGAAAAACAAATTAAAAGAGTATTTAGAAACCGTTTTATTTGAAATCATTAATGAGTGAGGAGAGAAGCTACCGCCCCTTCAACCCCCCGGTTGAATACTGTAGTTACATTAAAACCCGAATAAACTACTACGTCAGAAACGCCAAAGAAAAATATTTGAGATGCATAGAGCTGTTTCGGTAGTCTTAAGCGTACCGCCTTCAGTGCAAACAAAATTCTGAATCTGGAGAAGTGCTCGTATATATAGGAGAGGGACCGAATTTAGTTTAACCAATAGAGGATTACGGGAAAGATTGAACTAAATTCGGTCCCTCTCCTATATATACGAGCACTTCTCCAGATTCAGAATTCTTTTTACACTGAAGACGGCGAACCGAAACAGCTGTATGCATCTCAAATATTTTTCTTTGGAGTTTCTGACGTAGTAGTTTATTCGGGTTTTAATATTCCAACGCCAAGTTTCCTGTTATTAACTGTAGTTACATTCCTAAAATATTTAAGTTGTCATTAAATAAATAAATAAATAAAATTCAAATTATGCAGAGAATTTTTGCCTATACACACACAATTGCTTGAAACTTTTTCATCTCATTTGGGTTAGCCTTGTATATTATCTATAAATATTAAACATACCACTTATTGCAGTTAAATTTGACACAAAGGAAAAAAAATCATAAAGCAACTTGAAATTTACTTGAAATTCAATTTAGAGAAGCGCTACCTATTTGCCGATCAGCACCCAAACTGAAAAAGCATAGTGTTTCATAATAACCTTCTCATATACCAAGTTCTGTGCGATTATGTACAATAAAATCTGAAATATAGCCTCCCCGTTCATTGGGGAGAAATTGTAGTATAGCATCACCTAGTGCCCAACACATACCCAAAATTAATCAACATATTCTTTCGCGTGATTTTAATGAATCTACTAAAACTTATATTTAAATAAAGTACATGAAGTTTAGAATCTTTAAAATGATAGGAATGTTCTCCTTTGATTTACACTCATGTCCATAAATAAAGGATAATGCTAGCTGAGGAAAATAAAGGTTCAGAAGCAAAACAAACATGATTTATTCATAAAGTCCATTTATTAAACAAAAGATCAAGAACACAAAAAGGTGGTTTATGTTGGATACCATTTATAAAAACTACGATTTTTGCTCCCTGAAGCAATTACAAAAAATATCTCCCTTACAAAAACTTAACATTACATGGTTGGTATGATGGTTAATACATAGCATGTCAATACAGTCCTTACAACGCCTAGGAATGTTGAGTATTAAATTATTGATCTGATCTTGGGGAATATTGCTCTATTCAGTAAGCAATGCTCTCCGAAGTTCCGGTTCACATGTAGCAGGTGGTTGACGGACTACAACTCATCTTAAAAGCATGTCCTACACATGCTCTATCGGATTCTAGTCAGGTGAGAATGCTGGCCATTCCATTCGGGTGATAGCTTCAGATTGTAGGCATCCGTTTACAATGTTTACACGATGAGGACACGCATTGTCACACAAATTCTGGACTCATGGCAACCCTAAACAAACGTACATGTTGCCCCCGAATGATGTCCCGATAAATCTGGCCTATCATTCTTCCGATTTGAAAATGCAGATCTGTTCTGGTGCCCAATATGACCGCCCCCCCCACCAAAAAAAAAAAAAAAAACGAACACTCCTGCCCCACAGTAACCACAGTAACGCGTTCAATGATGTTGTTTTGTTGGTAACGGATACCTGACTTTCTACATATGAAAGTCTGGCGTGAATTACACTGCAAGCTAAACCTGGACTCGTCGGAAAACATCACACAAGCTCACTGTGCCGCTGTCCACATTACATGTTCTCTACTCCAAGTTAACCACTGGCACAGTGCATTGCCGTGAGTGGAACACATCTAACAGGCCTGCGAGGATATAGACCAATATCTCCCAAACGTCTATACACGATTTCTCTTGAAACTGTGGCAATCGTGGCTGCAGACAGCTGACGAGACAGGTGTGATGCTGTGCTTTATCTGCTTATTTTGGCAGTTACTACCAAATACCTGTGGTCATTCGGCATTGTAACTCGGGGCCGACCAGTACTGTAACGTCGACTGGCATTTCCATCATTTTGGAATCGTTGCCAAAGCCTAGAGATGACACTTAGGGCGATTCTAAGTTCCCCCGATACTTCTATCTGAGTACGCCCACATTCTAGTCGGCCGATGATTCTACCACGTAAAAAATTATCTGCATGCGTCCTCTGTGTCATAACCATTCGGTTGTGGCACTGAGCGGCACACAGAACGCTTGTGAACAATTTTCCTTCTTTGCTCCCATTCCTTGTCTACCCCCTTCTTACACTTTCGTCATTGTAACATCATATCGGCGTCATCTGATGGCTTCCTATAATTTGCATATTATTCTTGAAGATGTGTGTGACATTTCTACAGGTGAAATTTTTGCATTAAAGTTTGATTTCAGTGGTGAATCTGAATTATCCTTGATTTATGGACATGAGTGTAATATGGTTTGGTTTTCATGGGTTCTACCAAGATTTTATAATTTGCAGTGATGGCGAAATCTGCTAAACTAACAAAAGACATCTATCTGTATTATATAAATATTATATTTCTTTATAAAATTAATGGTATTTACATTAAGAAAATTTTATTAGTAGTATTTTTAAAGTTGTGTCAAAATAATAATAATATGTTGAGTCCACCACGAAGCTTTCTTCTATACTTATATGTACAAATTCACGCAGTAGAAACAATTTATTAAAGTTATTTTCCATGATGAATGCAGATAATTTTCCTTACAGAGTAGTATCATACTAAGTGTCTAAAGGTTGGTTGGTTGGGTTTTACGTCGCACTAGTGCTGCGCAGATGGACGATTGGTGACGGTCTGGGAGACACCCCTAGAGATGGTCCGGAGACATGTCAACGCAATATTGATCCTCCACGGAAGGGATGGCTAAGCGCTTCGGTGACCCCAGAGGTATAATTTTTGATGGGAACATGGAGGATATTGCGGCCACGACAGATTTTACGTGCACCAGCCACCATTAGTGTACCCGACAGTCTTTGGCCGGCTCGAGTACCGAACCCGCAATCTTCCAATTATGAGGGCGGTGCTCTACCGACTGGGCTACCGCGGCCCAAGTGCCCAAAGGAAACTAACTTTATGCAATTCAAAAAAAAATATATATATATATATACCTTTTTTGACAAAAAAAAAGTTAACTTTGATTCACATTATTTTAGATCTATGTTTTAATCATCATTTAAATGTCATTGATGAGTTCTTGCGAGGGATACCCCTATTCAAGTTTTTAACCCCCCGGGGTACACGCACAGAAATTCTCCTATATAACACATTTTTTTTTTCTAGTTTACTATTACTATTATCAATAATTCTTATTAATTTCAAAATTATTCGGCAAAAATAACTCCCATTACATACATTTATAAGGAATTTTGAATTATACTTGTGAGGTTGAGACTGTAGAAGGTCACCGCAGTTTGTTTGAAATCCAGCAAAGTATTCAGTTGGGACGGTTAAATCGCTTCGGCGCCAGTGACTCGGCGAAATTTTGGGTCGGATTAGTTTTGTGTCGATATGGTGCTACAACGAAGGAATTAAGTTGCGAGAGGTAGATGAATTGGAAGCGATTTTGAAAGTTTGGTTGAAATGAAGAGAAAGGAAGTTGGTAGAAAGTGGTATAAGATGGAGATGGTTTTCGTAAAAGGTGTGGTGTAGTGGAGTCTTGTCCGACGCCTGTCTACGACAAAGTCTAAAGTTTAGAGTCTGGATACGGTTACATTTCGATAGCTGAGATTAAGTGGTACTTAAGTTAAGCAGTTTGATGAGTGGTGTTGTGCTTCAGGGCGAGTATTCGTGAATGGAAAATAGATTCTGCCGGAATCCGCGGATCTGTTTGGATGTCACGGTATCTAAGTAAAGGTGTGCACCCGTCTCTACGACTTTTACTATTCTGGGGTGAGATATTTCAAATTATCTAAATTAGTTATTATGCATTTATTTGTTAAGGTATTTATATCGGCTGACTGAGCTACATATTCCAGATCATCCTCCCATTATTCTAGTTGAATAAACTCTTAGTTTTATTTTTATATATCTGAGTCTCTGTGCTAATTTCATATTAAGTAGTTAAGTTAACTAAGTTAAGATTGGGTCTGCGTCAACGCAAACCTCACATACTGCCACATTAAAAGTTATGAAAAAAAAAATGGAATGACAACGTCACCTGTTGAATTATTTTGTTAAAAATTTCGTTCATTGGTTCGTAAGTTACAGCGTCTACAGAATTTATGATACACACACACAGACATATATTTTCCAAAAATGGTCAAATTGTGCCCAGAGCATCTCAAAACGTGTAAATCCATCGAAAATCGGTGGTAGAAAAATTTCACAAATCCAGTACTTTCTTCTAATTTATCTTATACTATTAAGTGAGCAATATTTGTGTATATATGTATATTTCACTGTTCTCGAAAACGGTAACTCGGACAGTCACGTGATTTAACACAAAGGTGCCCTCCGTAGGGTCATTGTGCACATCGAAGTCAGATTTTCGAATTTTTCATTAGTTTTCTTTTAATTAATAAAAATACGAAAATAAAAACTTTCCATTTCTATAATGACGCAGAATGGAGAATCTTAGGAGAGATTTGATTGGTTTATTTGATTTTCATTGATTTGAGTGTATTTTACTTTGAACTACAGCTACGTTGTGAGGAATTACAAGAGATTTGAATGATTTATTTGATTTTCATTGATTTGAGTGTATTTTACGTTGAACTAGAGCTACGTTATGAGGAATTACGAGAGATTTGATTGATTTATTTGAATTTCATTGGTTTGAGCGTATTTTACGTTGAACTAGAGCTACGTTATGAGGAATTACGAGAGATTTGATTGGTTTATTTGATTTGAGTGTATTTTACGTTGAACTAGAGCTACGTTATGAAGAATTACGAGAGATTTGATTGGTTTATTTAATTTTCATTGATTTGAGTGTATATTACGTTCAACTAGAGCTACGTTTAGATTTTATTAAAAAATATTTAAATTTTTAATATTTTAATTTTATACGACTTTTACAGAGAACAAATTACGATTGGCACCGCAGGTGCCCGAGAGCATGTTTTTTGGTAAAAATTTTCATGGGTCTCTGACCAGCTAGCTGGTGAAGACAGCTAGTATATACAGAAGAGAGCAAAAAATCGCATATATGGCACTATATAATCACATGAAAAATAATTTTTTTTTAACATATAATACACGGATTATAGGCAAGAAATCTATTCAAAAGTTTTGCTTTGCACATGTGTAAAACTGCGTATTTTATTTCAGCATCAAAGTTGAACAAGAGTGGGAGATTTAGCATGAATAATATCGCTTTTCGAAAAATAGCGTATTAAAGAGTTAAAAATTAATTCTTAGAAAAGTCTATAGGTAATTTTCAAATTAATTTATAACAGAAAACGCATACAATTTTTCTTTGACATGGCAGTGTCTTGAACACAGAAACCAGTTTTTCCCCAGAAAGATTAATGACATCCAGTATAAAATGGTTATTATTAAAATGTCAAGTAATGGGAATTAAAATGTTTTATGATTCAAAATAATATAATGTATCTTTATTTCATCGCGCTAAGGTTAAGAAAAGTATAGAAATCACATATAATTATGAAATTAACCACTATAAAATAATTGTCTAAATTTGCGTTTCGTTGATTTTGAAGGTGTCATTTTCTTTTCTTTTCTTTTTTGTTAACAACGAGTTTTAACTGTCTTATCACAGTAGAAATATGAGGCTAACATACTGCATAGAATTAATGAAGTAATGCAATCTGGGTTATCCTATGTTAGGGATATCGTAAACATTTTAATTATTATTGAGAAAGAAACGAGGTATCTTTGAATAAAATTTATTTTGTACCTATATTAGTTTATACTTAGGTATCTAATTTTGTAATTTACAACAATTAATGTTAATTTGTTTGGTTTCAGGAAGCCATATATTGAAATGACCCACAAAACCATTCAATTCTTTCTTACGAGAGTACATTGTGAAGTTTTGATTATTGCTAAAAAACAGCCTAAATATCTGAACAAAATTTATCCTGCACGTTAATTGATCTTTATGTATCTGATTTCAATTACAACTGTTACTGTTGATTTATTTGGTTTTAGGAAGCTGTTGATTAAATTATTAAACGTTTACCCTATTCTATAATGATTGCCTTTTAAAGGTCGAGAAGTACCGGTCATTGGTGTTGATGTTTGAGAGTAGGGTCCACTACATTACGTTCTTACTACATAAGTTCAAAAGCCTGGCCAGAATGCCCTTTATGAGGTCCTTTTTAAGGGGTTCTAGCCACATTCACGCGAAAACACAGAAAATTCCAAATGGCTAGGCGACGATTCCCACCTAGTTTCCAACCCGACACCCCTTTTGTCTACCAGCTTTGAAAGTTCTTGGCTTCTGGCGGCACCCAAGAAACATTAGGCCAAAAAGTATAATTCAAGACAGTGACAATGTACAGATGTTTTAAGAATAACAAATAAAAATTAATTTTCGAATATTTTTAATGATAACTATAACTTTACAATATTTTCTCACACATTTTTGCTGTAAGTTATCAAACCATATAAACATTATTAGTCTATATACAAAATGAATCTTTAAGAAAAACTTTTTTTAATTTGTGGAATTAGTTGATTTTGTAAATTCTCCCACACTTTTATCTATACACCAGATTAAAAAAAAAAAAAAAACTAAGGAGATGATTCAGTCTCAGTTCAAAAGGGTTACAAGTATAAACAAAAAGGAAACATGAGTTTAAAAAAAAGAACAAAAACATGAAAAAGTAAAACAGAAGTGTCTGAATGGAGAGGAAAAATTGCTCTCAAGGAAGAGGTAAATGTTTAAAAAGAAAAAATATGCAAGACGATAGCGCGAATGAATACGATATGAAGAGCAACATAAAATAGAATAAGAATGAAAAAAGAAATGAAGCAGTGGAGAAAAATGAAGGTTTTAATATGACACTTCCGATATGTGCAACAAGTGCGGAGAGCTCTGAAAAGCACTACGAATATTGTCAGATTGAATGAGATTACGAGAAAATGAAAATTTTAATTATGTTAGATTTCTTTTTTTTTTTTTCAACACTAAAGGATTAGTACAACTTATAGGCTTTTATATACTACAAAAAATATGAAATATGTCACATAAAGATGATTAAAGGATTAAATCAAAGCTTCAAAGCTCTTTATTATTAGCAGGTTTTAATTACGTACTGCAGTGGTTAAAATTAAAAAGCTTTACCTGTATAACATTTTTTAACTCTATATAACTGACTTAAATCGGTGTTACTCTGTAACTAATATCATTCGACTCATAGACTATGAATTAAAAATAAGTATATTTTTATTTTTTCTTTATTTATTTCAAACAAATTAGCGCGCGTAACTTAAAAAAAAAAAAAGTATTATAATATTTCAATTAAAAAATAGAAAAGTGGTAAAAAATATCATTTGCACTCTTGGCCGATGTTAAAAGTGTGCTCTCCCTTCTTCAAAATGGAATTGACTCGTACTTGAACGAGTGGTTTCAAAAAATTGAAATTTGAATTTATTTTTGACAGAGTTTTATGCAAAAAAAAAAGAAACAATTTTCTGTACATTTTAACACAAATATAGCCTTGTAAAATGAGTTATACAAAAAAAAAAAAAAAAAAAAAACCTATTTTCAATCGCTAGTTAATTCTATTTCGAAGAAGTATGAAAAACTTCAATACGATCGGCACATTCGTTTGTGAGAAATCGTATCCACCGCTTTTTCGAGAGGTCTTCGACAACTAGGATCCACTAGCTCAATGGTCGGCATCGGCAACCTGCGGCTCGCGAGCCATACGCAGATTTTTCGCCCCTTGAGATTTTAGCAAATGTCGACTTAGGAATACTCTAATTATGTTAATAAGAATGAATGAGCCAACATAAATTAGGTTAAATATTTTTGGCTCCCAAAAGATATTTCAATCGTTGTATTGTTGACATTTGGCTTTGTTCAAAAATGAGGTTGCCGACCATTGCACTAACTGAATTACCTAAAATTTTATAAAATATTGCTTAAATATTGCTCTTTTCTGTACTCAAATTTTTAAAAAATAAATTTTCTTTCTTGTATAATATATATATATATATATATATATATATATATGTATGTATGTATTTATATGTATGTGTGTGTGTATACGATCTTATTTTTTTTTTTAGCCTTTAAAACCCATGTGACCCTTTAGAGTTTTTTAACCGACCCCCTTAATGTAAAACATTTGTAAATTTACCGTAATGGTTATCCAGAATATCTGTACATTTATATCAATTCTCAGTTTTAAAAAAAGTCGAGATTCTCATTCTTTATTCAACATTTTTGCATTTTAAACATTCTCTCTCTCTCTCTCTCTCTCTCTCTCTATATATATATATATATATATATATATGTGTGTGTGTGTGTGTGTGTGTGTGTGTGTGTACAGTACCCACAACTTATTAAAATCGCATTCGTTCTGAACCAAAATGATTTTATTAAGCGGTTGACTTTTATATCCGGTGAACATTCCTGCACTCTTCCCCGAACTTGAAAAAAAAAAAAAAAATGTAACAAATAATGGAATTAAAAAACAATATTAATTAATTTTTGACAGATAATTAATTAATTGCTCCTTTAAAATAAATCAATTAAGCTCATCTCATGTTCCGATGCGCTTTCCTTTGCCAAATATTAATGATTTTCTTTTAAATTTAAAATATCTTTCTGTTTAAACCTCTTACTTCTTAGTTATTTCAAAATAACAGCTCAAAATTGCCTTTTAATAATTAAAAGTTTAAAAAAGAAAAACCCATACGAATCAAATCAAATTTGTTACTTATTTACTGCGGTTTGAAGCATATACGTTTCTTGAAATTGTTATTAAGACGAGTGATGGGATGTATTTAATTTGCAATTATGCTGGAAATTTTCTTCAAAGAGAGATAACGGAGAGATTGCTGTGTTTTCTTTTCTTTTTTATTTCGAAATAACAGTGTAATTAAAAAATTTTTCAGCATGCATAAATTGAATTTTTGCTTCTAAAGAGATATTCTGAGTTTATTAAGCGGCGGTTTTAAAAGTAAATTGTATTGATTTGATTCTGGTCCAAGCAATTTGATCATATCAAGAGGCTGATTTTATTAACCAGTGAATTTATTAAACGGGGGTTACTGGATATACATATATGTATATACTCTATAACAAAAAAATCGACGCACCAAGAAGAAGAAATGAGAAGAAAATTGGTAGATGTGATGTACATGCGAAGAAAAACAAATGATTATAGTTTTAGAAAATTTGGATGGTTTAATCAAGAGAAACAGCCTCACAAAAGTCAGCAAGTCAATAACGCATTGGTCCACTTCTGACCGTTATGTAAGCAATTATTCGGCTTGGCATTAATTGATAGAGTTGGAAGATATGCTCTTGCGAGATATCATGCCAAATTCTGTCCAATTGGGACGTTAGATTGGCAAAATCCAGAGCTAGTTGTAGGACTCTTTTCATGATGCTCCAAACGTCCTCAGTAGGAGAGAGATTCGGCGACTTTACTGGCCAATGTTAGGCAAGCAGGAAAACAAGCAGTAGAAGCTATCTATGTGCTCAGTCGAGCATTATCATGCTGAAATATACGGTCAGGACTGCGTGATATGAAGGGAAACACAACGGGACGTAGAATGTCGTCTACGTACCGCTGTGCTGTAAAGATGTCACAGATGACAACCAAAGGGGTCCTGCTATGAAATAAATGACATTTCAGACAATCACTCCTGGTTGTCGGGCTGTATAACTGGCAAGAGTCGGATCCCCCCTTTTTTCGAGGCGTCCCCAGACGCGTATTCGCTGGTCATCGGGGCTCAAATGGGAGTGAGACTAATCACTGAAGACAATTCTATTCCATTCAGTAACATTCCATTTCGAACGATCCCGATATCACTGCAAACATGATTGTCGGTATAGAAAGTTTAATAGCAGTCCGCATAAGGGGCTCCGTGAGCTCAGCCCCATTTCTCTGAGCCACCTATTAATGGTCTTTGAAGTCACTTAAGTACCATTTGCACGTAGGATCGATGATAATGATGAATTTGGGCCTTTGAGTACCGCTCTGACGATTGATTGGTTCTCACGTTCTGTCCGCTTGTCAAAAATTCACAGACTAAACCAACTGGCCTCTTTGAGCCCAACTACACACCTCTCTCAAATGCTGTCATCTGCGCATATTGTTTGAGCACCTGTATGCGAGACATAGTTACTGTCTAGCTGAGTAGATGGAATGAAATTATTGAAGAATTTATGACCCGGAATCAAAATTTCTCCTTTTTAATATTCTGCCAATTGCGGAGTTAAGATGCGCTGCAGCGTCACATGCTCATTCGATGACAACCAAGCTTTAAAATTTTGCAATTTCCATCGAAACCTGTATGCATGTCAGTTTGTGTTCGGTTTGCATTACTCCTTCTTGGTGCGTCGCTTTTTTTGTTATAGAGTGTATATATATATATAATGTTGTTTCTTTTGAAAAAGCATTATAGGTCATGATTATACGTTTAATTAAGTAAATCTTTTTAAACTTCCTTGTTACTTTTGCTTTAATTGTATATAAGACATAAGTAATTCACAGTAGTTTTGTTGCTATATTTTTTTAACGGTGTAAGGTCATTCGAATATTTACAGTATTTAAAGTGAAAAATATCATGTAAAGAAATATTTCTCTTGCTCATGCCCGATTTCTTGGAACATGTTTAAATACTCTTCCATAAATATTAATAAGTTTAGAAAATTTTAAAACAAAATTCCCTAGGGGTTATTATATACAGCTTCTTTTAATCAAATATCATAAATAAAAATAGACCAAAAAAAAAAAAAAGAAAGAAAGAAAGAAGCAGAAAAACAAATTTTGGCGAACAAATGAAGAAAAAAGAATCTATATAATATTTCTTAGTGGGCGCATTTGTTTTCAAATTATATTTTCAATCTTGAAGTCACAATAATTCTCATAAGCTGGAAATATATTCTTTCCAATATGATTTGTGTTTTTGTGTCTTTGGATTCAATTAAGGAGAATTAGCCGAAATCTATAATTACCACATAATAACTCATGAACTATCTGTTCAATTTTAATTATTTTTGCAACTTTTCACATCTGATAAAAAACTAATGAAGGTTTATATAACAGAAAATTATAAGTAATTCTGATTCACTTTTCCAAAAACATTATTAAGGGGTATCGAAGATAATGTTTCTTTTTTTTTTCTTTTTTTTTTTTCCCGTAAATAATAGTACCATATTTCAGACACTTCTTGAATAAAAGTAGAACATTCATCGTGTCTTTTTGAAATCCAAAGCTATAAATAAATAAATAAATAAATAAATAAATAAATAATTGTTTTTTCTTCTCTTAACTCTTCAACGTTCACTGCATAATTTCGTTTGAAAATTGCTAATATAATTTCATAAATGGCTATTAGATACATAGCTGATAATGAACATGAAAAAAGAAAAAAATAGCATCTTTAATTTTCTAGAAATTTTCAGTTTGAAAAATGTATATGTCTACTTGAGTAAATTGAAATAATAATTAATTCAATAAATAATTAGCTTTCTAGGTAAACACTATAAATTGCAAAAAAAACTCTCAACAAGTGTTTCAGGTCGAAATAATAGAATGGTCTTTTATCAGGTGAAAATTAGTCACTCGTGCTTACTAAGAAATTTAAAGTGACTTCTGCATGTGGTTACGGTCTTTCATCAGGTCAAAAATAGTTACTCGCGCTTAGTAAGAAATTTAAAGGGACTTCTGCATGTGGCTTCCTCTGAAACATCATTTGTTAAATTTTGGCATGGTGCTGCCATCTCCGCATTATGAAAAAGACAAAAAATATGTTTGAAACATATATTTTTAGTTACTTAACAGTATTATTAAAGATATCTGATAAAAATTGTGCTTATCACCTCATCCTAGTAATTTAGTAATTGATGAGGATTTTATGTGGCTCTAGAAAAAATAGTTCCATGTTCTCCTTATAAATTCTAGTCCCCTTGAAAAGAGAGTTCTAGAAGCCCCTGTTAGAATTCTAGAGCGTTTGCCTATATTCTCGAGGGTAAAGCTATTTAAAAATCTCTGCAAATAAATGAAACTACAAGGGGCGGGTTTCTGCAACTACAATCTTGGTTTGTTACCAAATTCTGGAAAATCAAGCAGGAATTTCTCGCAATAATACAAATGATTCAGAATATTTAGAGTATTCAGAATATTGTTTCACCGTCTGGAAATGTGTACACTAGAAATTCTCGACAATTTCGTCAATTCAGTTTATTGGCGTGCCTTATGCGCATAGCTCGGAAATCTATATTTCTAGTTAAGGGATTTAGAAAATCGTCACTTATTCATTCTAGAGAAAGGCGGTAGATTTATATTTTTTTCTCACTGCAGAGCCTAATTATTGCATGGGCAATCAGGGCACTTGCCCTGGGTAGAAAAATTTTAGGGACACAAAATTTTACGCAATTTGTTTTTAATTAATATGAGAGAGTTTAATCAACAGTATTCCCATTTATTGAAAGAAAATGCGTGCAGTAAACTTGTCCGTTGCCATAAAAAACTACTATCTTACATTGTAGATCATGGATAATTAAAATGAGAAATAGTTCATAAAAATTACATAAGAATTTATTGCTTTAAATAAATTAAGTTACTTAATTTAAAGCAATAAAATTAAATATACTTGATATTTAAAAGAAAAAAATGTTTTTTATCTATCCTTCCTTTTTATATGAATTCAAAAATCATCCAACGTAACTATTATTTTAAAAGGTTCATATGTTTGTGTATAATAAATATGGCATCTTTTTGAGATATAAAATTTAATTTTTAAACAATCATTAATTTTTATGAATTGATATTTAAAATTCATTTTGTAATACAATTGTAATAATTTTTATATGACTGTAATTATTCTATTTGCTGCTCATCATACATTTCCATCAGGGGTGGGGGCACAAAAATTGGATTGTGCCCTGGGCTCGAAAATATCTTAGAGGGCCCTGCTCCCCATAATTCTACCAGATTCTGTAGCAGAACATTTAGGTCACTGGTGGAGTTTCTCTTATAATACGCAAGCAAAGTGTGACGTCACTGACCATCCGCGGATGCAAGAAAAATATTTCCTATGTTAATCGTCCATTGGATTTTTTGTAAAAAATTATTAAAAATCGAGGGAAATTATTTCCCAATTTCAATCCCCATATTTAGGTATAGATATGTATTAGCTATCGAGTGCATGCGTTCAATTAAGTTATTTTTGCTGTAAAATTGATAAAATTTGAATTTTAAATTTCAAAACTCTAGAAAAAAAAAAAGGCAAACTTCCATATTCGATTGAAAACATAAACATTTCATTCCGAAGGATGATATTTACACAATAAATATCCAACTAATATACTAATTAAAAGGAAAATGATAAATATTCTATCATAATTTGAAGTCAAATTTGTTTTCAAATGTCTAAATAAAGTATCTGATATAAGGTACTAATATGTTGCAGCGGAATAGGTTTCATATCTGTCATCCTTGGCAGAAAAAAAAATATTACCAAATTATCTGGCGAACATATTTAATTCCTTTCAAAAATCATGGTTATTTTAACATCTTATATTAAGAGAGTAATGAATAATATAAAACAATATTTCGTACAATACATATTACGAAAATATACATCTGGCATGCACATTTTCGTATTGCGTTCTTGATAGCTAAATACAAAAAACGCCAAGGACGACAGTCTTGAAATTTAAAATTAAAATTTTGTCAATTTGACAGCAAAACAGCCCAATCTAACACATGCACACGATAACTAATACATATCTATACCCAATTATGGGGATTAAAATCGCGAAATAATTTTCCTCCATTTTTAATAATAATAATAATAATAATAATCCAATAGGCGATTAACATAGGGAATCTTTTTCTTCAATCTACAGATGATCAGTGACGTCATCACTTCGCTTGCGTATAGAAATCTCTTAGAAATCTTTTAATGCTGTTTAATGAAGTAAGCACAGATGAACATTATAGCCATCAGCAATTATAGTCGTATGAAAATATCTCATCGATTTATTTTTAGGTGGCTATTAAATCAATTTAATTGGATTTATTAACATTGTATCAATATCAAAATTTGCTTTCGTGATATTAGTGTAATTTTTTCTTAAATTAATGATCATTTTGAAAACTGAGCAATTTATCATAAAATCCCCTTTTAGTCAAGCATTGACGCTTTGAATGTACATAATATGCGTGATATTATATTCAAGGCTGTTAACTCTGATGCTGCATGTAAAACTGGATATGAAAATTCTTTTATAATTTATTTAATAAGTGGATGAGCTTGTAAAGTTAATTACAGAGCCGACAATATAATTAATGCTGCGGCAATTTTATATTTAGGTCCTTTGCATCCAACTTAATCGATTCATGGAATCTTCTGTAATCAAGTCCGCAGTTAATTGCGGTGTATTTTAGGAAACATGACTTGTTGCTTTTTTTTTTATATAGCAAAATATATGATATTTCGTTTTACAAATGACTCTAATATTTGCACTTAACTCTTTCTTGCTCATGTCTTTCGATTCCAAAAATATTACCCGCAAATTAGAACCCATTATTTGAAGCATGCTACCTACCCTCCGATTTGATACAGTCGGCAGTAAAATTATTGAAGATCTAGCAATAATTCGTATTTGAAAGATATGCACCTAATACTGTTTTGTTAAGTAAATATTTGTCGAGTCAAGATCTTAGTCTTTATGCTGTTTATAAAAAATCTGGAGTGACTCCACTCGACTTTCCGAACATTGAGTAATTAACAGTTTTGTAGATAAAGTAAAGAAAGAGGAGTTGTTAAACAAGCAAAAGAGAGAAAACCATAATAGAGTGTTTGAGTATTTTTCTCCATATATTACACGATGTTCTATTGAACGCTACTGAAATTTGAGCCCATAGATCATAATGATAAAGAATTTTTGTTGTGTCCCTGTAAAAACCTATAAATGCTAGAATCACCAAAATGCTTATAGTTGTGCAACAATGATTTATAATATTCATATAAATTTTCAGCTCAATTGAATAAGGCGTTTAGATGCTATCGCACTTTTAAAAATTTGGTCCCATAGTCCTTATAATGATAAAGAATTTTTCTTTGTGTCCCCGTAAAAAAACTGTAAGTGTTAGATTCACCACAATCTGT
This sequence comes from Salticus scenicus, assembly GCA_963930645.1. NCBI lineage: Eukaryota > Metazoa > Arthropoda > Arachnida > Araneae > Salticidae > Salticus > Salticus scenicus. Next base: position 323,504,721 of record OZ005653.1, on the reverse strand, counting down.
ACAGCTTGTGCAACTGTGACCTATAACATGTATACAAATTTTTTGCTCAGTTTAATAAGGTGTTTAGACGCTATCGCACTTTTAAAAATTTGGCCCCATAGGTCATAATGATAAAGAATTTTTCTTTGTGTCCCTGTAAAAAAACTATAAGTAAGTGCTAGATTCTCCAAAATCTATACAGATTGACTATCTGTGACCTATAATATGTGTATAATGTTTTTGCTTAATTGAATAAGGCGTTTAGATGCTATCGCACTTTTAAGATTTTGGTCCCATAGGGCATAATGATAAAGAATTTTTATTTGTGCCCCTGTAAAAAAACTATAAGTGCTAGATTCACCAAAATCAATAGGGTTCGTACTATACTTACAATATGCGTACCAACTTTCAGTTTATTCGAACAAAGCGTTTAGACGCTAGCGTGTTCACTCACATACACACTCACATACATACACACATACATACACACACATACATACATCATCGTAAAAATAGTGAAAACGGACTCAGGGGACCTCGAAATGTACAGAAACATCAAAATCTCAAATTCGGATTTTTGACATGATTACAATACTTTCCTCACTATAGTGTTCGGAAAGTAAAAAAGTAAGTTGATGATAAAAATTAGTGATCAAACTAAAATAAATCTGGAGTGACTCCACTCGACTTTCCGAACATTGAGTATTTAATAGTTTTGTAGATAAAGTAAAGAAAGAGGAGTTGTTAAACAAACAAAAGAGAGAAAACCATAATAGAGTGTTTGAGTATTTTTCTCCATATATTACACGATGTTCTATTTAACGCTACTAAACTTTGAGCCCGTAGATCATAATGATAAAGAATTTTTCGTTGTGTCCCTGTAAAAACCTATAAGTGCTAGATTCACCAAAATGCTTATAGTTAGTGCAACAGTGATTTATACTATTCATATAAATCTTAAACTCAATTGAATAAGGCATTTAGATGCTATCGCACTTTTAAAAGTTTGGTCCCACAGGCCATAATGATAAAGAATTTTTCTTTGTGTCCCTGTAAAAAAACTGTAAGTGCTAAATTCACCAAATTCTATACAGTTCGTGCAACTGTGACCTATAAGATGTGTCATAATTTTTTGTTCAGATTAATAAAGCGTTTAGACGCTATCGCACTTTAAAAAATTTGGCCCCATAGGCCATAATGATAAAGAATTTTTCCTGGTGTCCCTGTAAAAAAACTATGAGTGCTAGATTCACCAAAATCAATAGGGTTCGTACTATGGTGACTTACAATATACGTACCAACTTTCAGCTTATTCGAACAAAGCGTTTAGAAGCTAGCGTGTTCACTCACAAACATACACACATACATACATCATCGTAAAAATAGTGAAAACGGACTCAGGGGACCTCGAAACCTATAGAAACATCAAAATCTTAAATTAGAATGTTTGACATGATTACAATACTTTCTGTGATATAGATTATCACATATTACAAAATTTATTTTTATTTTTAAAGGATAGGTTAATTTTCTAAATAAATAAAATTAACTGTTATCGACATTTTTGCATTGTTGATTATAATAATTATACTTTAAAGTTAAAAAAAAAAGGAATGAGTTACCACTGCAGGGATAAACATTTTGCCATAAAAATCATATACTCATAAATGACATTTACACTTTTTGTTTATTTAATATATCATTTGAAATTTTTAATTTACAACCAATAAATCAGTTTTTTAAAAGATATTCTTAACAGCATTTCTATTACATAACTAAAAAAAAAAAAAAAAAAAAAAAGAATATGTAGACGTTTTGATGCAATTCCCGGGTACTTTGTTGTGCTTACTGCATCATTGCATGCCATTATTGGAGGGCCCATTTTTTGCATGTTCAAGGGTGCAATTTGACATAACAATATTGCTCTAAAATGTTGCATATTCTTTTATTCAAATCGATATGTCTGACATGTTTTATTAAAAAAATAAATAAATAAATAAAGATATTTTTTATATTTCAAATAAAAATTATCAGTAAGCCATGGTTGAAAAATAGATAAATAAATACATTTTACATAATCTGAAGATGCATGTGTCTTTTGGGAATGTTTGAATTTTCACAGTTATTTGTCACTGTTGTCAAAGATATTTAAATTGCTCTATTGCTGTCATAGATGTCATAGTTTCACTCTTTCTTGCATTCTTTTATGAGACACATAATCCTTCCTTCAAAGCTAATACATTTTAAATTATCTACACATTTATTTATTTTATATGCATACCTTGGTTTATAATAAACAAAATAAATAAATTAAATTATAAATTAAATTCTTTAATTTTAAACAACTACTTAAAATAAAACGATATAACTATTTTTAACCTATAAATAATAAATTTTACAATATACGTTTTCTAATTTCCAGTATGTTATATTGGTTTAACACAGTATCTCATGAAGTTTATTAACTGTTGAAAAGGTAGTCTTATTTGCGTTAGCCGCAAGAATAAGCTGAAAAAAAAAAAAAAAAAAAACAGTCAAGTTAAAATTAATTAAAGACAAAAACTGGTTACCCAAGAACGCATCCAAGAGGCAATATATTATTTCAGATAAATTTATTCCATATACCAATAAAGCAATTTTGTGGCGTGACCATCGAGGAATTAACAGTACGAATTTTTAAACATGGAGTTGGGAAACAATCGCGAGGAACAGGCCGGCCTCAGGCCCGAATAGCTCTTGAGATGTTACATGTTGGATAAACAGTAAGAAAAGTAAAAAAATGAGCTCCTAAACTGGAGCAAAAATGACATGTCAATAACAGTTAATTTTATTTATTTAGAAAATTAACCTATCCTTTAAAAATAAAAATAAATTTTATAATATGTGATAATCTATATCACACTTTCCTCACTATAGTGTTCGGAAAGTAAAAATATATGAAAAATGTGATTGTGTGCTTCAATAATTTGGCTTCCGACTGTACATTTACCACATCCTAATTTACTGATCAGTTCTATTAGGATTAGCTTCGTATTTTAATTTTTATGCAATTCAATATTATTTTTAATGCAGCGATCTCCATAAAGCAAGCTTATGTGAAATATTGCTATAGTCTGCAATTTTAAGAAAATCTTATATTTCGAATAATTCAAGAAAATTTCAATTAAAATACTCATAGGCAGTGGTGATCAAGCCAGTATCAAAAATGATACTTTAAATGTGATTTGATATCTTCACGAAGAAAACATTTTCATAATGGATGATTATTAAAAATTTTGTCCTATTCTATTATGTTAAAAGATTCGTAATTTTTGAATAACTTACAAAGTTATTAAAGTTAGTAGTTAACGATATCCATGTCAGCATCCCAACTGATATTTTAAAGCTGGTTTGACATCTTTACGATCAAAATATTACTTTTAATGCAAATTTAAGAGTAATTTTGCCCTATTGTTCCCTATTAAAATATAGCAAGTTCCGATTAAATTGCAAAGTTTTCATATCAGAATATTGCAAGTTTATATGAAATATTACCCAATTTTGCTACATTATAAGAATCTTTAATTTTCAATAACTTAAAGAGTTTTTTAAAGAAAAGTGTTGATGGTCAAAAATTTTCGTAACAATATTATAAATAACGTTTAAAAACTGGTTTGATTTATTTACTATAAAAACAATCCTCATAATGCATGTTTATGTGAAATTTAACTCTTCCCTGTTAAAAAAAAAAAAAAAAAAAAAAAAACTGTGAATTTTGAATAATAAAAAAAGTTTCCAAGTGGAATGTTTAAAATAAAAGTTCTTGTCAGTATCATAAATGATATTTTAAAACTGTCCCGACATTTTTACGATAAAAAAAATCTCATAACGCACGCTTATGGGAAATATTTCCCTATTCATCTATATTGAGAAAATCGTAAATTTTGAATAACTCATGAAGTTTTCAAATTAAAATCTTGACAAGCAATATGATTCTTGACCGTATCATCAGTGATGATTAAGAAACTGGCCCGACCTCTTTACGATTATTTGTAAGGAGGTCGTAAAGACAACTGTTGTATCAACAACAAACACGAGCATACAAACCCCCCCTACACCCCCCCCCAATCCCCTTTCTTTGCATGGATAAAAACCAGAAAAAATGACCAAATGTGGAAAAAGATGGTTGATTTGTTGGATTTAACGTCGCAATAGTACTGCGATATGGGTAATTGGCGGTGGTCTGGGGCGAACCCCTAAGGATGGTTCGGAGATATACCATCACAATTTTGATCCTCCACTTAGGGAATGGTTCCCCCGCTTCGGTGACCTCCAGAGGTATAATTTGAATGGGAACATGGAGGACATGGCGCGCACGACGGATTTTAAGTGCACCAGCAACACCTCCTGTAATAATGACTCCGAGCTGAGCTCTACGTCATGAAAGATCGGCCGATTTTATCCAATCAACATTCTATATGATACATGTTGGATCGTGAGGTTTGGATGAAATCGGCCGATCTTCCGCGACGTAGAGCTCAGCTCGGAGGCATTATTACAGGTGGTGTTGGCACCAGCCACCATTAATAAAAAAAGAAAGTTCTAATAGTTGAACCATAGATCTGTGAAAATTTGGTACAAAGTTACCGATTCTTTTTTATTAAAAAGAAAAATATTTGGAGGGGGGAGGTGCCCCCCCCCCCTCACACAGAATGATATGTCAAATAAAACTGTTATTAAACCTATTTTAGATTATTTTAAAAGTAGATGTAACTTTATTATCTTACCTTATTGATGTTACGGCTTAACTTGCAACCTATCTTTCTAGTATTGAAATGCATGGGTAAGAGAAAGTCGTATGAGTAACACACCAGGTTATTAATGTGGGATTAGGCACAAAGTACATATTTTTATTTGTGTTGTAATATTTTTTTTCTCGTTAACCCTTTCGCTACCAGAGCCTCAGGAGAAAAGCCGCCACCACAGCCCAGACGTCTTACTATTTAAATATGATACCAATTGTCATTTATTTTTGTGGGATGTATCTATAACGTTCTAAATAAAACCAATAACATCCTGTATATATTTTATTGTTTTATAACATAACCCGTCTGTGTGCGACACGATTTGGTGCAAACAATTATCATAAATTGGTAATGAACACCCGTCACATATTTGTGACGCCGGGCTCAGGTAAGAAATTCGGATCGTCACATATATGTGACGCTGGTAGCGAAAGGGTTAATCTGTAGTAATGTTCATTTAAATCGAATTGAGACCTCTATCAAACTGAACTAAATATCTATCATTAAAGTCAGATCACGAGACTTGAAAAAATTGAAAAGAAATAACTGGACTCAGAAAGAAAACTCGTCACTTCTAATAAACATGACACGTGTCTAGACAGTGAAAAGACATTTCCAAGATAAATCTGAAAAGGAGAAAATTAGATTTTGTACGAGATAGATATTCATGCTAACTAAAAATGAGACAGATAGAAAGCAAAAAAAATCTGGAATGACTCCACTCGACTTTCCGAACATTGAGTAATTAACGGTTTTGTAGATAAAGTAAATTAAGAGGAGTTTTTAAATAAACAAAAGAGAGAAAATTATAATAAGGTGTTTGGGTGTTTTTCTGCATATAATACACGATGTTTAATTTAACGCTACTGAACTTTGAGCCCATAGATCATAATCATAAAGAATTTTTCTTTGTGTCCCTGCAAAAACCTATAAATGCTAGATTCACCAAAATGCTTGTAGTTAGTGCAACAGTGAATTATAATGTAAATTTTCAGCTGTAATTCATATAAATTGGCGTTTAGATGCTATCGCACTTTTAAAAATTTGGTCCCATAGACCATAATGATAAAGAATTTATCTTTGTGCCCCTGTAAAAAAACTGTAAGTGCTAGATTCACCAAAATCAATAAGGTTTGTGCTACGGTGACTTACAACATACGTACCAACTTTGAGCTCATTCGAGCAAAGCGTTTAGACGCTAGCGTGTTCACTCACACACACACACACACATCATCGTAAAAATAGTGAAAACACACTCAGGGAACCTCGAAACATATTAGAAACATCAAAATCTCAAATTCAGATTTTTGTCATGATTACAATACTTTTCTTAGTTCTTACATATGTATGTTCGGAAAGGTAAAAAGCGTATTTTATATGTTATGCGGTAAAGTAAATTTAGTTTTGACAAATAGACTAGTTGTAAAAAAAGTTTTACTTTGCTTTTGTTGCAAAGTCTTTCTTTTTTTAAGCAGATCTGCTGATTGCATTATTTATTAATTTGATTAAGGGAATGCGATAAGACAAAGGCAAATGTTAGGGTTTTGAAAATGTTTTTAAGGTGAATTGAGACGGATAAGCATGGAAAATAATTTAAAAAATTAAAAAAATTAAAACAAGAAGCTTATTTTTGCTTTCTAAGTAATAAATGTAAAATTCTACGCAAAACAGAATTTAATTCAATACAGAAAAGATTTTTCTTTTAGTTTATTCTTCCGAATATAATATTTTGGGACAAAAATTTAGCGGGAATAGCTTGGGGAATTCTAAAATTTTCGGGGGGAGGGGGGGGAGGGACAGGGATTTACAGTAAAATCAGTAACAGATTACTTTTTCTACAAATCCACGAAAAGGATTCTCAAGAAATTTAAATTAAAGACTTTGTAAAAAAAAAAAAAAAAAATCTTGATGAGGATGTAATAATTCTTTACGTTATTGGAGAAATATGCAATAAACAAAATTAAAACTTCTGCTTATACACTTTATCCCGACTTTTGCCTTTTGTGTTTTTTGGTTTCAGACTGAGATTGAGCTTAAGTTGAGTGGGTCTAATATTGCACTAGAACTCCGCAGTAGGCAGTTGGCGACGGTCGAAGGAAATTTTCTAATCTCAGGAAATAGCATTTTCAGGATTTTTAAACATACATATTGCACTAAATAAATTATTTTTTAAATAGTTACCTGCTATAATTATTCTGGTCGTCAGTGCTTTTCTTTATCTCATTTTTCATGCATTATACAGTTTAAAAAAAAAAAAAAAAAAACTATTTTATATGCATGTGAATATGATATGTACTCACGATAATTCAGGAGTCGCTGTTTAAACTAGACTCTGAAGTTTAAACAGATTTCAAAATTTTCGATAACGAGTCTGAAAAGTTAATTTTGTAAATGGGGATTTTTTTCAAAAAAGGACTTCATTTGGGGAAAAATTTGAACTGTACAATATGTTAAATATTTCTCATTTTTCTGAAAACTATTTTTTTTTTTTAGTAAAAATTGAGTTGGGGATTTGGGAAAATTTGAGAACTGCTCGAGGAAATTGACTTTCGACTATCTGGCAACAATGGAAAAGTATTTAAAAAAAAAAAACTTTTACAAGTTGTAATCTGAAGTGACAGATATTAATGTTTGATAAAATTAATAGTTGATTCTGAAGGCCTTATCTTTTGTTTTATCCCTACTGTTTAACATCGTAATATCACTGTTATAATTCATTGCACTAACGTCACAGTTGACAGTTTTGTATTTGACAGCTTTGTAGGAAGCAGAATGTAGAGAATACATAGGCACATAAGACAGCTATATCCACTTTATAAGCTCTTTCCAAATTGTATTACAATCTCAAAACAAACTAACCATTGTCATTCAAAACCTCATTAGCCTCTCCATCATTCACAGCCGAAGTGGTTATGGATATTGTTTATCGATGTAAATGCGATAACTACTCCAAAAGAAACAACATTTTGAATAGTTCGTTAATGATCCCCATCGGCACAAGATTTCCCCGGTAATCAGATCAAAAGAGATCGCGGATTTCTGTAACATTTTAATTAGGAACAGATTAAGGCGTTATTGTGCTTCTTTAATGTGGCAACAAAGGTGTTTTATCCGGGCGTCGAAAATAAACATGTATACCGAGAATTTCATTAGATTATGTTAAATTGATATGTGTGCGTCAATGAGAATGTATAAATAAATCTTATTTAATTCTGGTAGCAGAAAACGTGAGAAGAAAGATGACAAATGAAGATTTTATCCGTCCATGAATAATTCAGCAGATATTCGGAGTAATTTTTACTTTTCGAACATACAAGGAAAGTAATAATAACAGGAGACTTGGCGTTGGAATATTAAAACCCGAATGAACTACTATGTCAGAAACACCAAAAGAAAAATATTTGTGATGCATACAGCTGTTTCGGTAGCCTTAAGCGTACCGTCTTCTAAAGACAGTACGCTTACGGCTACCGAAACAGCAGTATGCATCCGCAAACAAAAAACCAATAAATGGGCTATTTCTAAACATTGCTGGGAGGAAAATCATAATTTTAAATTTAATTCAGCTACAGTAATTTGCAGACCTAAATCCATTCATGAACTCGATTTCTTTGAAGCTTTTCATATTTATAAAAATTTTAAAAACCTTGTAAATTGTGATTTCGCTGTTCCCTATTTGTCTGATTGTTGGAAATTTCACATTTAGTCCACATTTTCTTAATTTTTCTACTGTTTACACAGCTACACATTCCTAAATTCCTATTCGCCACACACTCCACCTTCCCCGTAATCCTATTGGTTGAACTAAATTCGGCCCCTCTCCTATATATACTAGCACTTCTTCAGATTCAGAATTCTTTTTGCACTGAAGACGGTACGCTTAAGGCTACCGAAACAGCTATATGCATCGCAATTATTTTTCTTTTGGCGTTTCTGACGTAGTAGTTTATTCGGGTTTTAATACAAGGAAAGTGTTGGAATTATTTGAAAATTCTGTTTTCGTAGGTATATTATAGATCATCGTCGCATACACTATATCGTTTTTTATGAGTCTAGCAATAATGTTTTACCGGGACACAAAGAAACTTCTTTTATCCTCAAGGCTTACGAACTCAAATTATTTGAAATGGGATCTAAATGCCTTAACCGATTGAACTGAAAATTGGTAGGCATGTTAAAAGTCTCCATCGGACGAACTATATAAATTTTAACAAATTTAGCACTAACAGTCTTTTTGTTGTTATTGTTTGTTTTTATAGGAGAACAAAGAAAAATTATCTATCATTATGACCTATGGAATTTAAATTTTTAAAATACGATAGCATCTAAATGCCTTTTTTGATAGAGCTAAAAGTTGATAAGTATGTTATAGGTCATCGTCACTCGATTTGTACAAAATTTGATGAGTCTAGCAATTTTACAAGGACATATTGCTTTTTTCTCTTTATGACCTATGGACTCAAATTATTTAAAGTGCGATAGTGTCTAAACGTCTTATTTAATTGAGCTAAAAGTTGATAGTTATGTTATAGATCCCTGTCGCACGAACTGTATGTATTTTGAAGAGTCTATTACTTAAAATTTTTTACAGGGACGCAACTTTCCTTGGAAATTCCAGTTAGTAATGTGTCCAATACAATAATAGCTCTTGAATATATAAAGTCATTAAAAATACTATTAAATTGCTGAAATCAGCAACTCTTCGTGGACAAAAACCTGTTACTCTCAGAAATCTACTCCAAACTTATAAAAATTAGGAACGCATCCGATATATTAGAGCAACGTTACTGAAATTTTTTACTATGTAGCGTCTAAGCGCTTTTTTTTTTTTTTTTTTTGATTGAGCTAAAAGTTGATAAGTTTGCTATAGGATACTGTCGTACGGTTTGTATGTTGCATGGTTTCATGAGCCTAGAACATATATTGTTTTTACAGGGACACCTGACTCGAATTATTTAAAGTGCATTAACGTGTCATATCTGATATTTATATTTCATTAAGATGTGAATGGACAAGCATGTTACAGGGTATCATCGCAAAAATCGTGCATATTTACTTGAATGTAGAACTTCTATTTTATTTTATCGGGTTAAAAAGTGGAATTTTTATGCATTGTGGTTTATGGGATTAAACTATTTAAAGCTCATTTACGTATATTTTAATTCAAAAAAGCGGAAAAAGATTCATCGAAGGTTTAAAAATTGTGGACCTTGATGTGCTAACTAATCTAAAACGTTATACGACGAAAAGCTGAACGACAAAAGGCGCAATCTTTGCCAATAATGGTATACAAGTGTTGCCGTGCGTTGCCGCTTTGACTGCAGCACTCGTGCTTACTGTATTCGCCTGATGAAGGGTCGTGTGTTTTTTCGACCCGAAACAATTGTTGCGAGTTTATTGCATTTTATGGTGTCTATTCAAAGTTAGTAAGTAATAATTTTTGCAACGCCAGTTTTGTGGTGCTTTTTTATTAAAAGTGTGTATAGTTATCCTACGCCTTTATATGGAAAAATCAACAAACAAATAAACAACCAAAATGTTTGTAATACACAAAATAGTCCTGTCGTACTAAATTAAATTCTGTCTCTGAGAAAAAAAAAAAAAAAAATCTAAACTACACAGAGCATATAATTAAGATCTAGCTAATCAGAACAGCCTAACACTGTAATTATAGATCAGCAAATTATGAAAAATGGATTGCATTTCTAACGAATTGGGCAAGAAGAATATTTATTCAAGAGAAGGTTGCCGGCATAACCTAATAAAGTCCGATTAATTGTGACATCTTAATTGTGATAATCTTAATGAAATCGTAATTGTGACGTTTTAATTGTTATAATTATGATAATCGATTAATTGTAATATTTCCAGAACGTTACCACATATTAAATAGAGTATTTTGTGAAATACTTATCAAGCCTGACAACTAAATATTTCACTTATGTTTTTAGAAAATATATTACAGAAAGATAATATAGTAATCATGAAAATATTCGAGCATGAAATTTTAGAGTGTGTCTATACAATTTAAAGTACCCCGAATTAATTTTTTAATCGTTAAATGCATGTCTGTGTATATAGGTGTGTATGTGTGTTGTATGTACGTGAGTAAACACGATAGCGTCTAAAAGTTTTATTCGATTGATCTGAAAGTTGGTACATATGTTATAGGTCATCATTGCAAGATGTGTATAATGTTTTATGAGTATGAGTCTGATAATTATTTTACAGGGACACAAAGAATACTCCACTTCTTCATCATAATGGTTTAAGGAATAAAATTATTTAAAGAGCACTAGCATGCAAAAATTTTATTCATTTAAGATGACTTTGAATAGGCATGTTAAAGGACATCGTCGCAAGAACTATGTAAATATTTATGATCACAGGTTTTCTAGTTTTTTGTAGGGATTCAAGGTAGAATTCTTATGCATTGCAACATATAAGACAAACCCAGGAGAGTTTGTGCATAATCGAGAAATAAGTATAAAAAATCCAAATATTAACTTTTTTTGCTGAATAATTATGAATTCATTTGTTTTCTAAGGTAAAGCTAGGAGAGATTGCGCGGGCGGAGAGATTATGAACATAGAAGTTCGGAGGGAAGGAGAAAGAAGTGCGGGCATAGCAATTCCAGTTAGCTGTATATCATCAGTAGTGGAGTATGCAGTTGAACGCTCAAGCTGATTCTTTCAAGCGTTGAGGATTAAGAACTGTTATTTTGTTTTGTTTTCCAAAGTGCTTGAATCTTCACAACTCTTTTCCAAAATTTCTAGATAATTGGCAAAATTACAAAATATTTAAAAACTAAACTGTTTCTCATAAGGTTCTAACATAAACTGCCTGCTCAAACACCAGCAATTCATTTAAAAAACAGTTAGCAACTTACAAGTTTCGTAAGAATTTTTGGAGTTTGTGAAGGTTTATGGTATTTAAGTTCGATCATATCGTTGGATTGAGTGAGTTACAGTTTTAGAAATTTGGAGAAAAGTATGGAATGAAAATCTGGGTTATTGAAGTAATAGTCTTGTTTTGAAGATGAGGTTCATTTCAGGATTTCATAGTCTGCAAGATTTTTCGAAATTGTTGAATGGGAAAAGATTTTGTAAATATTAAACAGAACTGGCTATTGCTATAACAAAGCATTAAAATAAATAAATAAATAAATGAAATGCGAATTTTTGGGGCAGAGTTCGATGCAAAAACAATATAATTTTTGGTACATTTTACCCCACGTATTGCCTTGTAAAACTAATTGTATTCGGGGAAAAAAAAAAAAAAAAAAACGAAAAATGCTTTGTTCAAACATCATTTAATTCTATTCTGAAGAAATAATGTGAGTATTACATTTAGTTCTTTTATACTAAAGCGTAAAATGATTTTCACAAATCACGTTCTTATAAGGCTAATTATCTGAAGTTCATTAAATTATTTAGAAGAGAATGAAACTTACACAAAATGTATTAGAGTTTAACTTTGTTACAGAGTGATCGTTGTTTAACTTTTATATTCGTTTAGAGTGACGCATATAGAAAATCGGATGCATTAGGGTCTACGATACAAACATGCGAACTTGGGGAAGACATATTGAAACACCCTATTTTACTTTTCAGCTTTATTTATCTATTGGTTTAAATCTGTTTAAACGCTTAATAATTATTAAGTATTCGAAAAATAGAGTGGAGCCACATCAAAGTTTTAAGTTTCAACACATAACTGGGAAAAAATTACAAATAGAATTTGAAAACCAATTCTAAAGTGTTTTATTTTTAAAATTTCTAAATAATGCAGTAACATGCCTCTCAGCACCAAGATCTAAAGCTGACCTTTTTATTCATTCAGTATTTAGAAAGTTTCACAACGTTTTGATGAATCGATATGAAACTATACATTAAAATAGAAAATTACTAATAATAGAGAATTAGTATAGAAAATTACTAATAATAAAGATATTATATTCCTAAACCCCTTTCAGAGAGCTTTTAAATTCCAATTAAGTATTTTGCTTGTGACGGGAATCGAAGATAGATTAAGATGATGATTTAACAATGCTAAACATATCGAATCCGTAATAGAAATTTCACTCTACAGCTGTTTTTTCTTCCCATTACTTCAATTATGTTTCAAATTACTTTGAAATGTTTAAATAATTATTACGTATAGTAAAAACATAAGACGTTAGCTAATTTTTTAGTCAATGGTGTTCACGATTGTAATTCATCATCTCTGTCACAACTGAAATTTTGATCGATTTATTAGATGGTTAAGTAAGTTGCATAACAGACATAATCGTTATGCAACCCTGGTGCATAAAAACGAAGGCCATACTTCATAACTGAAAAGTGGTTGAATTTAACGGAATCAAGATATTTCAAAAGATAAGTTTTTTTTATATGAGAGTAATTTTTTGCTAATTTTCAACTGGATGAGACTTTTTTTTTTTTTTTTTTTTTTTTTTTTTTTAAATATATATATATCTTAATGGATTTTAAAGGTCTGGCAAATTTTTACAGAGCTTAAATCAATCAAAATTAACTAGAAGACGTTTTTCTTTGTACTAAAAAATCTATATAATATTTCTCTAACGTGGACCAGTTACAGTTATATTTTGTAGAAACGACACGATAGTGACAGTAAAATACGCGAGGAAAAAAAAATAACATACATGTAATATTTAATTACGTGGACTCAGTTCAATAATAAATAAATAAATAATAATAATAATAATAAAAACGGCATTTATCTGATTAGATCATTTTATAAAAAAAATTTGCATCATTACAATCCTTGAAAGCTTATTTTAAACCCAGAAATATTTTAAAGATATAAACAAAATATCATTTTTTTTTTTAACAAAAAATTATGCCAAAAGGAATAAATAATAAAATAAATAAAATAAAAAGGATCTCAACATGGCGGCAAAAATTTAAAAGTTATCTTGCCTGGGAAAAATATGAAAATTGGGTAGTCAAACATGAATATTATTTTGAAACTTTTCTTTAAATAATTTGGTTTAACTATCATTAACGTTTCATCCCACAAAAACTAATAATAATTCGGCTTCTGGTGAATTATAATTTTAATTGGATGTGGAAATTGGTATAAGACTTATAAGTTTTAAAATTTTAAATGTAAATAAAAATTAAAAAGAAAAAAAAATCTTTGAAAATTTCACAAGGGTTTGCTAGTAATGAAATATTCCTTTTATCATGTCTCCTTCTGTAATTTACTAAAGACTGTCCATGTAGCCATTTTTGTTCATATAGCCTGATGTCATATGGAAAAAATAGAAGCGATTTTTACCTATTTATTCTATATTACTTTCTCTTATCCATAGTAGAGAAAGTATTATTTTGGAATTAAATTTTGAAATTGAGGTTTTTGTCATATTTTCATTTTTTGAGGTCCATTAAATCCAAGAATTAAGTTTTTAGATGTTGGTCTCTCTCTTTCTCTCTCTCTCTCTCTCTTTGTGTGTGTGTGTGTGTGCTTTTTAACAGTATAATGGACTCTTCCCAGTTTCGTCTGCTCAATCATGTGACAGAGGAAAACGAAAAATCAAATTCTGAGAATCGAATTCAATTAAATATTGTTCTTAAGATCAAAAATGTTAATATTTAATATAAAATAAAATAAAAGTAATATTGTGCATTTGTAAACAGTAGAATAGTTGTATTTGTAAATTGAATAATTTTTTAAAAACACTTTATGTGTTTATTTATTTTCAACTGTAAGAATCGATATTTGTATGTTCTAGTGTAACTGTTACATTAACTGATCGAGCAATAAATAATAGCTTGTTCTTGTGGTATGTTTATGGATTATAATTTGAAAATTTAAAATGTTTTCATTTAATTTAATTGCATAATGGTGTTACAACAAGTTAATTAACTTAGTTACTGGTCTAAATGGATTTACGCCGTACTATATTCCACTGTCAATGATTTAAGTACCCAAAACCAAAGTATTTAACATGTTCTTCATGAACATCAATAACAAATATAAACTAAATGATGATTGTAAATGTATACAGCAAACAAAAGAGGATGAATAATGATATAAGATGGTTTAAAAATGATGATGTATAAAAGAATAACACAGATTAAATACGATTGATCAAAAATAAGAATAGAAAATATGTTACTTCAGCAATCGCTATAGATATACAAGAGTTCGTCTGCTATTTGTTTTTCATCTATCATGTGATTTCTGACGTCAGGTGGGAAGAGCCCATTCAGAAACAAACATTATAGTAGGAAGCCCGAACACAGTATTCTAAATTTGTATAATACAAATTTACTATTTGAAATTTTTTATTGAAACCGACAAAGGGTTAGTGTACAGAGACAAACAAAACAATTCAAATGCATTGGGTCTATGGACAAAGTGTTCCATTGGTACAATTTACAATAATTGGATTGCACTAAATAAAAGAAAATTTATATATATATATGTATTTTATATGAATAAAAGTATGTTTCACATAGAATATGTCATAGAAATCCCCCATCTTTCGTTTACAGGGGAATACAAACGAATTTTAGTGCATTAGGGCAGTAGTTGGAAATGACTCGAAGTGTATTTTAGATTGCATTATCAAGGTTTTATTGTACTAAATTTATGTTCCGTATTTGTTTGGGAGCACATTTAATTTATAGACAATATATAAGAATACTTAAAATTAGCCGAATAACTTTCAGTGAGTGGTGCAAATGAAAGTTCTGTAAAAAATTAAATATGTATATATATACATATATATATTAATGAATGGTTACGTCACATTGTTTTGGGGTTGTGTCGTTTCTAGAGTCCAACGAAAGCTTTTTTTTTTTTTTTTTTTTTTTTCTGGGGGAGGGGGGGGTTACACCTTGGATCTAAATACTTGCTTTTCTTAAAGAAAAAAAATGTCTCAACCTTTTTGTATTGTAAGCTGGAACGTATGGCTTCTCATATCACAACCCACAAATTTCATGTATATTATTTCAATTTTCATACAATAACATAACTGCCAAAATTCTAATTAATTTTTCGTAAAATTGTAAGTACCCGCCCCTTTTTTAAATAACTGAATATTCCCGAAATTTGGAATTCATAAAAAATAAATTTTAAGTTAAAAATTTTGTAAAAGTTTTAAAATAATGTTTCAGGAAATTATAGAATGATATTATTTTAAAAGAATTACAGCTTCCTACAATTTATATTGCAAATGACGTACGTCATTCTTATATTCAAGATGAATCATCGATAGTTTCATTTTTGATTTTAATAAATCACAGTAATATGAAATAATAATTATTTAAATTAAAAATAATTATTTTAATTGAAAAAAAAAAAAAAAAAAAGCAATTTATCTCAAATCATTATACTGCATTATACAATTTTATATCAAGAGTGCAACGTCTTAAAAAAAAATCATAATTTAATTAATTTGATTAAAACACAAGGCATGTGTTACGACATGGTCAATGAATATATGCATTTCAACAGAGAAAATAAGAAAACTCATAAATTAATCGAAAAGTAAAGACATGGAAAATAAAAAAAAGAATATTATTTTGTTATCTAATTCACAATCATAGGCACATCGACGTTAAACTCATTAAACAGAGAGTTCTTCATACAAGTCTAATATTTTAAATAAAAAATTATTCACAAAGAAGGACAGTTAAATCCACACCCAATACTCATTTCGTATTCAAAGTCATCTATTTGTAATTCTGCAAGACACATAACCTCACAACTAATAGGCGATTTATTAATTGATAAAATAAAATTGTGTCTACAAATAAAAGTAGTCTATCGATAAAGTGTTGATTTACAATGACACTATAATGTGGTATTATTTAAGTGCCACCATGTTATCTGACCAGGCAATGAAATTTTAACGTCACTCAATTTACATAAAATTTCGAAATGAATTTATATTTACAACAGTCGCACACTGAATAATAATATAAAGATTGAAGAAATGTCTAAGAACAGGATTCGATAAGGATTTATTTAACAAAACCGTATGAAGTGTACTTTTTTTACATACGAATTTTTGCTAGTATTCAGGCACTTTTGTTACCGATTGTACTGTCAAACTTGCATTGTGACAGTACGCAGTTTTTATGCTAACACCAAAGTGTATAGACGCATTTGCATAGTAAGTGCAAGCATTAAAAAAAAATCTGAAAAAAAAAGCAACACAAAAGTAATTTGTGAATATTTTCAGAATGCGATAAATCAGAATGCGATAAGTGAATTAAGTCAAAAATATAAATGTAATGTATATTCCTGTGAGGCAATATCGAATTCAGCCAAAATGTGAACCGAAAATTGCTTTTTCTGTCATTATTCGCACAATTGTTTTTTTATTTAAAGCATGTGTTTGACTTATAAGTTGTCAAATAGGGTCGTTTATATGAACATAACATATTTTATTAGTGTTTTTATGTATTTTTAGGTATTTTTAGCCATGCCAACCTCAAAAAAGTAAACCGATCCAACAGAAATGGATTTTAATGCACTGGTTAAAGCCATTTAAGATTGCTTAGTAAATAAGACATCCATCAATTCGCCTGCCTCAGAATATGGACTTCTTCATAGCATCTGTGTCACTCCAGAAGAAGCCTGGAAAAAGTAAGGCAACTCCACCTGTCAAACAGCTGGCCAAGTGCGCTAAAAATATGAACATCCACAATCTGATAGTGATGTCGACTTCTGCATCCTCTCTTTGGAGCACCTGCTACCATGCCTAACACGGAGTAGGAAAATTCCGGACCAGACTAATTATGCAGCTTTTCGCACGATCAACCCCATGGGTAAGTTCCCGACCAAACGTTGGTCCGGAATTTACCTATGCGTTTCCACTCTACTCTTGTAAACTGAGGGGTGTTTCACAAATAAAAATTAAATCGGTAACGATTGTCATAAGAGATTTAACAATTTATACTGCTTAGTATTGTGTTCATAATTATAGTTTCAAAAATTACTAATCCATATTAGTGAGATTATCTAATTACTGTTGTACATTAAAATTAAAACTAAGTACTATAATTTTCCAAAAGAACTGAAAATACATTTTAAAAGAGTAAATCATTAAACAATTATTTAAATTGTACACATATTTTAGTTTAATATTAGTCTGAACATATTTAAAATTTTAAATAGTTAAAAAAAAAAAAAAAAAAAAAAAAAAAAAAAAAACGAAAAACGGCAAACACTTTCATTAAAAGTTTAAGATAGATTAAATAAATAAATATATAGTTCGAAGAAAAAAAAATCTTGAATTAAATTAAATATTATTATCTTCTCCTATTTATATGACAGTAGATGAACTTTTGTTTTCGCGTCAAATTTTGGAAATGGAGTTTTAGCTATAATTACACGTTTTGAGATTCCATAAATCCAAAAATCAGGTTTTTGACGGTTGTTTTGTGTGTTTTTTAAGATTAAATAATGAAATAAATATACACATTAGTCTGCTGAACATATATAAAATTTTAAATAGTTAAAAAAATCAAATAGCAAACATTTTCATTAAAAGGTTAAGATAGATTAAATAAATAAATATACAGTAAAAAAAAGCTTGAATTAAATTACCCATTTATATGGGTAACAGAAAATAATAAATAAATAAATAAAATTAATAAATAATAAGTACAAAATTTTGAAACAACGACAGTGCAAGAACTCTCAACGTTTTGGTTGAAAGAAAATACGACTCTTCGTCAGGCGAACAAAGTAGTCACATTCTGCAAACATAGCGATAACGCACAAACTACACAAACACCTACTTTGTACATACTTTTTTCGCCTGACGAAGGGTCGTGCATTTTTTCGGCCTGAAACGATTGTTGTCAGTTCTTACATTATATGGTGTTGTTTCAAAGTTTTGTAATTATTACTTTTAAATTCCAGTTCTGTAGTGTTTTTGATAAATAAAATAAATCACTATTTTTATTCCATTACCCGACTACTTAAGGTAATGGAGGTACTGTATTCTCTCCAAAAATTTGATATCGAGTTTTCATCGTATTTACATGTTTTAAGGTCTCCTGAGTCCAAAAAACTAGTTTTTGGCAATTGGTCAGTGTGTGTATGTATGTATGTGGGGAATCTTCTAGCTATCATATCTCCAAAACTATTAAAGATAAAACTACGAAACTTCAGAATTGAGACAGGTCTAGTGCACAGATGAATTTTCCAAATTTTGGTGAAAATTGGATAACTTGAAGTGAAACATCGGAAGCATTAGGTAGGACCGTAAGTATGTTTCTCAAAAACGGCTCTAACGATTTTCTTCAAAGTTGCTATATAAACACTCTATTAAATGTCTTCTCGAATTATATAGTTGGTTAATTTATGAAAATGGATAGGCGTCCTGTATAAATAGCTCAATTTAAGCTTTCGCAAGTGCGTTTCTTTAAAAACGGTTGTACGATATTTTTTTTTTCAAACTCGCCATATTAAATCCCTTTTAAATATCCTTTTGTGTGTAATTATTGTTTTGAGGTCAATAATTGTGTATGCCAAGTTTTGGTAAAAGTTGGTATCTCAAAAACTGCTCTAACGATTTTCTTGTAAATTATTATAAAAATCCATTTCAGATAGCCTTTGTCATACATTATTTGGGTATTACAGGAAAAGTAAAAGTCATCCCGATTGGGTAGATCAGTTTTAAATTGGTGTTTTACAAAATAACTATCATCCCCCCCCCCCTTATTTTCTAACTCGCTATTTTAACTCTATTTTTTATGTCTTTATACGTGTATCAAGTTTCTCTTACCGGAAAATTTTTAGGTGTCTACTTCGTTAGGTCACTTTTACGCCTTCTAAACACATTATCTCAAAAAAATGCATATAATATGTGTAATAATGAGTAATGGAAGTCGTGTGGTTGTTTTACACCAGGCTTTTTTTTTTTTTCGTTTTATAAGTAAAAACTAAAAAAGAATTATAGAAATCGTACAAAACACTTAAGGCCCTCCGCTGCCATCGATATTGAAAAATATATTGCACCCTATCTCTAATCAGAGTTTCCACTGTTTACGGCAGCATCTTACCAACCAGGCACTTCAACTTTAGTGTTTATTGTACTGTAGGTGGTACAATATCGGTAGGTGGTATTGTACCCTCTTAGGCTCCAATTTTCCCTGTTTACTGGTAGGATATATCTTATATTCTGCAGTGTATAAGTGCATAAGTTTTAATTTGAGTATATATATATAAGTCGACAGATGGCGCTGTTACCTGCTACATTGAAATTACTCAGTTTATTTCAAAGCTGTATTTCAGTTTCTACTGTGTGTAACAGCACCAGTTTTAACTTAAGTGTACATAGACCGACAGACAATCCTGTTATGTTGCAATTTGCCTTGATTGTGAGAAGGCTATATTAGGTTATTTCTGTTTTAGAGTTGATTTTGGAATTAGAAGCATAAGAATTTGGCAATGTTTAAATAAATTGTAATATAAGCATACATCTCTTAATAATATTTTGCAGTGTATATTTTAAATTCTTGTTTTATAACTGTATTGTTATTTCATAGTAAAATGTTAATAAATCAATTGAAATTTATGTGTTTTAATTGTTGATCGTATACAAATGTTTATAAGAAATAATATATCTTTAATGTATCATATATAAATAGCGTTACGCTTATATTTTATTGTATTTACACTTTATTAGTACTACTGCAATTGAGTTCTATGAAATCTGAGTATCATCTACACATTGATGGCCTGATGGGTGAAAGGTCATTCATACGGAAATTAAAAAGTAAGGAAAATAGATTACTTTATAACCAAAACCACTATTTTATGTATATACTTGTATTAAACTAACAGTACAATACTGTATCAAATTTATGCTACAAACATTTAAAAAGCGACGATCCCCTTTTAAACATGTGACTGATCCCTCGCATTTTACGAATCAAAAAGAAAGTTCTTCCATCCTCTCTAAAAAGCATAGGTAAATGTTGGACCAAATGTTGGTCCGGAATTTAACCATGGAATTCCTCAACTCCCCCCTTTTGGTCCGGAACTTACCTACACCCGCCTAACAAGAGCCAACTCAATCAAATGCAACGAGTGTGATCGTCTGGTGCATTTGAAGTGTGCCAATATACTTGCAAGTTATTTTACTTGCAAGCATTGCACTTCTGATTTCGAGGACAAAGATCACGAATAAAACTGGAAAAATATGATTTTCTGTTGTTACTTTGTCCACTGACTCCTTACAAAATGGACGAATTTTGATATTTTCTGTATTTATGGTGGTTTTTCTTATTATATTCCCATTTTTACCATATTTTTCAAGTGTGCCCACAACCGAGTACTTTTTTTTTTTTTTTTTTTTTGGGGGGGGGGGGGAGGGGGGGGGTAAAAAAATGACCACGTTACAAAATTGGTGATAGAAATTTTCTGGTTGACGGAATCGATACAATTACACCCCGCGACAAAAAGATAGGTACAAAGGGTTTTTTCTTTGATTTTTCATAAAATAATATTATCTAAATTGTGCTTATCATTTATTATTATCATAAAATAACACTATTCCCGGACTAATTTTTGTTTTAAGACTAATTTAGAAAATTTTTAAGACTAAAATTTTTCTAATTTAAGACTACACTTCGCGACAAAAAGATAGGAACAAAGGTTTTTTTTTTTTTTTTTTTAATAATTTTTCATACACTAACATTATCTAAACTGTGCTGATCATTTATTATCATAACAAAATATTATCATATCGAAAACATATTAAATATTTGAATCATATTCAAAATATTCATATTCAAAATAATCATACTAAAAAAAAAAAAAAAAAAAAAAACCTTTGTTCCTACCTTTTTGTCGCGGAGTGTAGTCTTAATTAGAAAATTTTAGTCTTAAAACTTTTCTAAATAGTGTCAAAACAAAAATTAGTCCGGTAATAGTGTTATTTTATGATAATAATAAATGATAAGCACAATTTAGGTAATGTTATTTTATGAAAAATCAAAGAAAAAACCCTTTGTACCTATCTTTTTGCGCGAGGTGTACTTTATCAAACGTTAGCTAAGGTTCTAGCTTTCCATTGTTATTCATATGTTTGCATAATATTTACTCTATCAAAAGAGTTATAATCCAAAATGAAAACTGTGCCCACAATCGGAGACATTCCCCTGTATATATATACTATATTGTCGTAAGAATAGCCGATTAGATCGAAAAGAAGTTTATCGTTTATGAATAGTGGTAGAAGTTCTAAGGGAAAAAAGTAGTTTCGTACGACCTTATTACACTATATTCAATAAAAAGCATGCTATAATGAACTTCAATAATATATAGTAGGGGAGAGTGGGGATGAATGGGACAGTAGCAAAATTTTTATGTTTTGCATGCACCAGAAACTTGACAATTTTTCTGATATATGGCAGTACTGAGGTCATTCATCAAGTGTAGTTTCAGAGTTGTGCTATCTACAGAAGGGCAGAAAAAAAAATTAAAGTGTCTTTTTCTGCTGCCAAAGTGACTTTTACTGATTCAATTAGGTAGCAGTTAATAAATTAACTATTTGCTTAAAGTTAATATAACTCTTATATGATGAAAAGGCATAATCTTTTACTGTGTTTATGATATTCAAGAAGAATATTGACAATTGTTCATTAAACATATTTCCTGTTTTATATGATCATGTTGTGGTGGGGATGAATGGGACATTCCCCAATATGTGCTAATTTAAAATTGTACACAAGAATTATATTAAAACAAATCTTAAATAGATTTTCAATATTTTTATAACCTGTAGTTCAGTAGTTATAACATGGAATTATAAAAATAGCATGGATTTAGAGAAAAATAGATTGAAATTAATTGTTCCGATTTTTGTTTATAATAATTATGATTAAAAAAATTATAAGTTAGAATATTCAATGCAACTTAAATCAATAATATCAATAATTAAAAAAATAAATAGATAAACTAATAATAATTGGATTAAAATCACAATTTCAATCAAGCTAATTAAATAAATCCTGGTGATTATTAATGTAATACAGAATAGAACGCTTATTTTTCCCGATCAGTCGGAAACAAAAATTTATCTGGATAATTTGTACTCTATTATAATGATTTATATAATTCTAGTGTCTTATTTATTTATTTATTTTTAGATTAAATCTTATTAGATTAAATTACCAAATCCTAGAGCACTAGGAACTGTGCGAACCAAAGGACTTTTGCCTTTAGATGTTAATTTGAGTCAATACGTCAGTTTTTGTTAATTTCAGTAAATCCATAGTGTGTAATAAAATCACATAAACCAATTTAACTTTAAAAATTTATTTACTTTCCACTTTGTTTTCTTTTCTTTGTTAACTTCAGTCCTGTCCCATTCATCCCCACATATGCACATGCATGTAAATATATATATATATATATATATATATATATATATATATATATAATTATTAAAAATGATAACTTTTTATTAAATTTAGTATGTTTATTTGTAACTGATTACTGAAGTGTGCTTATGAGCAATGTTACAATATTCTGAATTACATATGATGAACGTTATTAATAGAAATATGAAAAATGTCCCATTCATCCCCACTCTCCCCTATAACAGTTTTAATATATTCTAAAAATATTTACGAAACAGGAGCGAATAACTACAGACGAACTAAATTTAAAACGCATTTAAAATTGTTGAAAAATGTTTTTAAAATCTGAAGTGACTTTACTGGATTTTATGAACATTAATTAATTAACAATTGTTTAAATAAATTAAAGTAAGATAAGTTTGAACTCAGTCAGCTCAATCGAATAAGGCTTTTAACACTATTGCACTTCAAATAATTTGAACCCATAGGTCATAATAGTAAAGAGTTTTTCGTTGAGACCCTGTAAAAAAAACTATTGGTGCTAGATTCACCAAAATATATACATTTCGTACAACGGTGACCTATAACATGTATGTAAATTTTCATCTCAATTAAATAAGTCATTTAGATGCTATCGCACTTTGAATAATTTCAATCTATAGGATATAATAATAAAGAATATTTTGTTGCGACTTGAAAAAAATAAATAAATAAATAAATAAAATAAAAAATGTTAGATTCACCAAAATCTGCACAGTTCGTGCGAAGGTGATCAATAACATGCACAAAAAAATTTCAGTTTATTTGAATTAGGCATTTAGACGCGATCGCATCTATATAAATAAAGAGAAGTGTCTGTGTATCTGTCTGTGCTCTGGTACTCACACAACCGATCGCAGATCTTCAAAACTTGGCAAATGGATGCTTGGGATTCTATGGGTGTGCGCCTCATCGAGATTTTTTCGAATTTCGAATTTTAATTTTTTAAATATTTTTTCTTCGATTTTAAATATTAGCGTCTATATTTCATTTTTCTAAAATTTATTCTTTCATTTTAATCTCCTGCGTATCTTACAAACGGCTATTATGCTATTTATTTTTTATTTAATTCATTCATTTCAACGCGAATGAATTTTTTTTCTTTTTTTAATTTATTATATTAATTGAAAATCAAATTGTAATGTCGTAGAAAAAATTAAGTATATTAAATTTTAAATTTTAAAACGTAGTTATAACAGTTATGTTTATGTATAATTTTTATAGCATAACAACTTTTTATTTTTCATTTTTTTAATTTAATTACTTCAAAAGAAAAATCTTTTTTTTTTTTTTTTTTTTTTTTTTTTAATTTAGAGTATTTATCGGAAAAAAATGGTAGTATATAGTAGAAAGGGTTAAACTGATTAAAATTTATTATTTGTTTTTTTATGTATTTAATTCCTTTTAAAAGAAAATCTACTTTTTATTTTATTTATTATATTGGCCGGAATCAACTTGCAATATAGTGTAAACAGTGGAGGCAAGAAATACATGGTTCAAAAACCAAAATATTTAATAGGTGCTGATATATAGACATCTTTAAAATCGTAGTTCTTAAATAATAACAGTCTATCGTCGTCGATGAATACCCAAACTAAAGTGCCCAGGAAAGACTTTTTTGCAAAAATTTAAACCACTATATATATATATATATATTTAATATCACTTTAATAATAAAAACTAAAAACATTTTCTTTGAAATCGCTCAAATTCCGTTTCAGGCGATTATACATAATTTTAGACTTTCAGATTTCTCTAACCTATCCTATTGCCGCCCAACTGCTTCAGGTAGTTGGCATTGCTGTAGTCGGACATTTTTTCAACAGTACGTTGTGCCGCTTATCTTGTACTCGCTTTGGGTTTTTTAAGTTGATACCCTTTTAAGTAATTGCAGCAATTTAATTTAAATAGTCCTTGGTTTATTTCGCACCTTTTGGTACCTGCCGCGTGTTTCTGCGTTCAGCGGTTCGACAAGATATAGTTACCATGAAGCGATAGTACATACCCGGACATACGCACATTCGGATTTTAATAATATGATTAGAGATGCGGATTAACAATATTAGAGATATTAGATGCTACATTAGAAATATGTTTTTATTTTTTTCCGATATACACTGTTAAAAAATTGCAGAAAAAATACAGAAATTCTCTGTAATTTCAGAAAAAAAGGCGTAAATTACGGAAAAATTACGTAGACAAAACGTATTTTACGACTTTTTTCCTGAAATTACAGAGAATTTCTGTATTTTTTCTGCATTTTTTTAACAGTGTATATAAGAAGAAAGATATATATTCGTGAAAATTTGTGAACTCCGGTTTTCGGTGGATTTACACGATTTGACTATATTTAGAAAATATCTGTTTGTGTGAGTGTATCGAACATTTTATGGAAGTTGTATCTCACAAATCATTGAACTAAATGAAATTCAAGCAAACTTGTTACTTAGTTATACTTTGACTTAAATTGATGATGATTACATTTGGGGATGAATCGGCCAACAGATGGCGCTCTCATCTTAATTTTTTCCATAATTTTTAATATGGCAGTATAGGAAAAAATATCGTGTAAATGTATGCAATGAGAATTAATTTTTAATTTTTAAAGTGATATATATATATATATATATATAACCGAGTGTTTTTTGTAAATGTAGGGGTAGTGCTTCCCCACGACCCCTGCGGATATCAAATATACCTACTGTGAAAATATTCAATATGTGTATCTTTCAAAAGAACTCATGAATGCTTTTAAAACGAATGGTTAAACCACAGATCTGTGTCCATTTTTTTTTTTTTTAAGAGGGAAAAAAGAATACGCATTTTTTATGATACCTTTTGTATAGCATAAAATTAATTATTTTTATTTATTTATTTAGAATTAGCGTTACACTTCTAAGTGAAGAAAATTCTTTGTATTTATGATGGGAAGTAACTTTCATGAATAATAATTTTAAAATAATATGTACTGTGCCAATCTGTATAGGAACATATATGTAGGAGAAAGTCTTCTGGTTTCCCCAACGTACTAGTTAATTTATGATTATCTATCAGTATAATTTTTTTTTACCGAATCAAAACAGACGCCGATAGTTAATTTTCTTTATACAGTAATAAAATATGACTGTGCTCACCAGACAAAAAAATTAACTATTTTAACTGCCGAATATAATTAATATCAATCCTTAACTAATTAATTTTAAAATTTTTTACAAGTATATTATTTTGTTATTTAATTAAGGTGCATGATTGATCATTCTTCATGTTACTGCATAACTTTTCACGCATAATGATCACTCATTTGCATAATCAATAATTGATGATAGTTTGGTATCATAATAATTAATCTTAACTATTAAAATTGTTTAAAACGGCAGCTTGTGTTGCATCATTAAAAATATTCTTTATGTTTTTACTACTTTGTGCAGATTGTATGTGATTTATTTTAAATTTATTTATTCTAGAAATGTTTCAAGATAGTTTATAATGATAGTTTATAAGACGAGTGACACATTTAACTAAAGTCAACGTAATTTTATTGCATGAGTAATTTAACGAAAATAGAACGTATATTTTTATATTATTAAAAAAATTAAAAAAAAAATAGTATGTTGTGGCCACCATAAGAGTTTCTTCTATATTTCCCTGTACAAATTCTCCGAGTGCAAATAATTTATTAAAACTACTATTTATTATAATTATCTAACATGATGAATGCAAATGATTTTCATCTTAGAGAAAACTAACACTAAATATCTAAAGAAAAACAGTTTTATTGTCTATAAATAACATCTTAAAAATGTGTTTTTATTATGGTTATCTCATGCATCAAGTTTTGTACAGTTATATGCCATAGAAGTTGAGATATAGCCTTACCGTTATTGAAAAATTTTGTAATAGTATAACAGCGCCAACTACGGGCCGATAAGCATCCAAATTGTATCGGCATAATGCCTCACAATGGCCTTCTCACATATCAACTTTTGTTTGATTATACGCAATAGAACCCGAGATATAGCCTTCCATTAAATTGCGGAAACGCTGTGTAGCAGCGTCACCTGTTGAGCGGCTGACACCTAAAGTTCACAGACATTAATGTATGCCAAAGTACATCTACATAGAAATTTATATGGAATTCTGTGCAGTAGTTCCTGAGATATAGCCTTCCCTTAATTTGCGGAAATTGCTGTATAGCAGCGGCACCTTTTGGTCTATAAGCATTCAAATTGAATCAGCATAATATCTCATAATGGCCTTCTCACATATCAAGTTTTGTTTGATTATACGCAACAGAACTTGAGATATAGCCTCGCCTGAAATTGTGGAAATCGCTGTATAGTAGCGCCACCTGTTGAGCAGTTACACCAAAAGTTGCTAGGCACTAATTTAGGTTAAGGTGCATCTACATATAAAATTATATACAATTCTGAGCAGTAGTTCCAGAGATACAGTCGCCACAAAATTTTTGTCACAATACACACATACATACAGACAGACCATTTCTAAAAATGACCAAATAGTATTCTAGACCTCTCAAAACGTGTAAATCCGTTGAAATCCGGTAGTCGAATATTTTTACGAATCCAATACTTTCTTCTATTGAATATAGAAGAAAGTAAAAATAGTGTTCAACCTCAATATCATTTAACTTGGATAATAAAATCTAATCCAACGTAAACTGGTTAAATCTCTGGACAACAAATTTTAGACACTATTAGAAAATTGAGAGTTTTCTTTTTCACTCTTCTGAAACAGTGTTGCCAAGGTAACAAAGCCTTCAGAATTTATCGTTTACGAAGAAGAGCAGACAATGACAATTTATAGTGATTATTTGTTTTTCGCTCATTTTACTTTCTTCTATATTGGATTCATGAAAATTTTTTAACTTCGTTTTTTGGTGGGTTTACAGGTTTTGAGAGGTCTTCAACATGACATTTTTAGAAAATGTCTGTCTGTGTACCTAAAATTTTGTGGACGTTTTATCTTACGAACCGATGGACAGAATTCAATATAAGTTTATTTTAATTAAGGTCTTGAACTAAGTTAGTGCTTATTACCTTTTGGTGCTTATTATTCAACAGATGGCGCTGTCGTACTGTTTTTTAAAATTTTTGATATGGCAGCATGAGAAAATATTATATAACTGTACACAAAGAGGTTTTAAACTAAACATTATAAAATTAGATGCATATACATTGCATTCTATGAAAAGTTTTTCTACAAATCAAATTTTAATAACTTTACTTTGCACAAATCTGAATGAAATTGAAATATATTATTCATATGCACAAAAGGGTGCTTTCTACAGAATGTAGCATGATTAATATCAAGATTTACAGAGCTACATAAAAATATTAAATTAAATTAACGGTTATTATTAGAAATTTGCTAAATTACATTTTCGTTTACATGAAACGTTTTTAGCACTTTCTAACTATTTTTAAGTGTGAATATGATTTCAATTTGTGTATCTGTCTATCCGACAGTCCATCTGCCTATCTGTAGGTCTGCTCGCCTCTAACGTCAGTAAATATTTTCAGAATTTAAAAAATATATACATATGTTATTCAAGTTCACTATTAAATATACCCTATTTAAAATGGCATTAATAGGTCCTGTACAGTTGGTGTATATACAGCGACACCCAAATAATGCCAATTCATTCTATTTTAGAACAAACATTTTTATAAATCACATTTAAATGATTTTCTTCTGGAAACATCATAAAGAAAGTTAAATTTATTGTTAGATATACTAAAATAATGTTTTTTTTTTTTTTTTTTTTTTTTTTTTTTAATAGAATACATGATTAAATAATAAGAAAACACCACACAACTGGTGTTTTAATGTAATAAGTAAAAAACTTTGAATAAACACCATAAAATGCAATAAATTTGCAACAATTGTTTCGGGTCGAGAAAACACACGACCCTTCGTCAGGCAAACAAAGTAGGCACGAGTGTTGCAATCAAAGCGGCAACCCACAAAACCGTTTTAAGTGAAGAGCAAAAATATATAAAGACGAATGTAAATAGAAATACTGATGTGATCAGAATCATCAAATGAAAAAAGAAAATAAGTAAGATTAAAAAATAACGAAATCTGAAAATCTTTAAAATGTCAAAATTAAACGAATATCGAAGTTATGTGAGTAATTTCCAAGCATCAGATAAGAACGGAGTGGAAGAATGAATAATTATGATATCATTAACCTTCAGATTTACAGGGCTACACTAAAATATTCAGATGGGAAAGAACTTTGAAGTTTTACGATACAATAAGCACGTACAGTTGGAAAGTATTAATAACCAATGCATGCCGCATGATTTTTCGTTACTGTTAATGATCTATATATATATATTTGTACTTAAATATTCAATTACTGGCCTGTGGTTAATTACTTACAGATCACCTTACACCGTAGATATTTAAAACTTTTGTTAAAACTTTCGTTAGAATAATATTTATTTTCGGTTTTCACAAAAAATGGCAAAAAATTACAAATTTTCTTGATTGCAATCCTTTAATTTTCTTCCTTTTTTTTTTTTTAATTTTATGCTTACATTTAGATTTTTTATACTTTTATTAAACAAATCCCCTTGAGCAGTTTTAGCAAAATATATCGATATATGTACATCTTAAAATATATATATATATATATATTATTTAAAGAAATATTGTAATTACTCTAATTATTGTATATTTTCATATGAAAGTGTCTTCAGATAAATGAATAAATCAATAGCTTTTTTTCTTCTTCTTCTTCTTCTTTCTTTCTTTCTTCATTCCCAGATGATTTTGGGTTGAAAAATAGAAAATATTCAATTTAAATAATAATTAAAGTAAAACTAATAAAATTGAATAAAGAAATTATTTAAGTCACTATGCATTATTAGAAAAAGTGTTTCTCTTTTTAATTAAATATATTTTCATTAAAAGAATCGACTACTTTTTAAACTCTCTTACCGTTAATTACAGTAATTATGTTACTTCATTCCTTCAATTTATAAAGTAAATTGGAATCAACATCTGTGGTATTTTTGAGAAAAGAAAATTTTACAATTATTGGAAATTTTTTCAATAAATTTTTGGTACTTTATTGTTATCGAACTGGACACATATATTGCTAAATCGTCGGTATTTGGCAAGAATTCGAATCATAAATATCAAAATATTTACGATTCGATTTAGTTAAAAAAAAAAAAAAAAAAAAAAAAAAAAAAAAGAGTTCAAGTAAAAGAATATAATAAGTTATATGTTACTTCTATGTTATATTATGACTTATTAATATTATTATTATTACGCATTATGACTTTATATAAACCTCTGGGCTATGTTAGCAAAACATTTTCGAGTTTGGCAAAAAATTCGGCGCTAATCCTATTCCCGTAACTGAAAAGTACCGGCATTTTCTTACAATATGAAGAATGAATGGTATTCAAACACGCATTCTTTTTCTTTCTTTCTTTTTTAAATTTGTGATGAAGAAGTGGGATATTTCAAAAATAATATTTATTTTAAAAGACGAATGAATTTCAGTCAGTTAATATAATTTTAAAGGTAATTAAACTTTTTAAAATATGAAGACTTTATCGTAATAAGCCGTTATTTTGAGCAAAGTAATAATGCATAATATCGAATTCAAATTGCAATTTTTAAATTATAAAATGTAAACCTTTTCATCACACATTTTTACAATTGCTAAATTAACCGAACATAGGGGAAATAAAATCCCCCAATTTCCAGAGTCATTTATGTCATACTTACAAGCTTAATTTCTGAAAGTAAACTAATTCTCAAATGTATATGCTAATCGTTAATTACGCAAGATATTCTCTACGCAAATGGTTTGTAGTACAATATTTTGAAATTATATCTAAACTAATTGAAAGGTAAGAAAAATTCAGCATTCGTTGTTTCCTTGATAGGTATTACTCATATCGATTTCTGAAAATATATGAATATTCCTTTTTGGATGCAATATTCGCTTTATGATCTTCAGGCACAAATAAGAAGTTGTCACCGCAGGAACATTATTCAGCAATTTATGGCAGTAGTTAAGAGAATGGCCTGCTGTTGCTTCTGCGGGAGGTAAAGGGTTCGGGAAGAAGGGTTTATACGGTGAGAATTGTTTATGGTATGAGCTATAAAAAAAACTAGAAACCTCTGAGTTATATTCGGTTACACTGCAAATATTCAGTACGGTAAATAAATTCTTGTGGTAGAAGGGAAAGGAATGTGAAACTACAGAGCTGTGGGGGCGAGGGCAACTGTAATATTTCAGATTGTATGAGAAACCACTATTGCTATAGATCAAAGACCTCTTTAATTACTTTATTAAATGATAAGACATCGTGGTATTTTCAGAATAAGATTACTTTCTTTAACAAAACTTTATACAAAACTAGAATGTTGTGGTTACCACATGACATTCTTCTATATTTCCCTATGCAAATTCACTCAGTAAAAATAATTTATTAAAATTATTATTTACTAAAATTATCTGCCAGGATAATGCAGTACGATTTTCATATTCGAGAAGTAGTATAACACTAAATATCCAAAAAAAGTTCATTTTATTCTCGATATTACATTAAGAAAAAAAAAAAAAAAAAAAAAAATCGATAACTTTATTTTAAATTATCGCAGATCGATGATTCAAACATTAATTTTAAAGGTATTGGCGAGCTCTTTTGAAAGATACCCATGATGAAAATTTATTCCCCTCGGGGGGAAAGCGATGCTCCTACATACACAAAAAAAATTTTACCAATTGACAATATCTATTATAAATAATTCTTGTAAATTTCATAATGATTATTAAAAAATAATTCTCTTTATGCACATTTATACAAAATTTTGTCACCACCATGTTAAAAGTTTAGAAAAAGCGGTATGGAAACGCAACCTGTAAGACAATATTTACCAAAAGTTGATAGGCACTAATTTATATCAAAGTGTAACTACATACCAATTTGTATGAAATTCTGTGCAGTAGTTCCTGAGATACAGTTGCCACAAAATTTTGTCACACCCACACACAAACAGACAGACATTTTCTAAAAATGGTCAAATCGTGTTCTACAACTCTCAAAACGTGTAAATCGATCAAAAATCCGAGGTCGAAAATTTTTACGAATCCAATACTTCTTCTATTGAATATAGAAGAAAGTAAAAAGTATGACACCATAATTTCTTCAACAGCAAAATGACAAATAAATAAATAAAATAAATAAAAACTAGTATGTTGTGGCCACCACAAGACTTTCTTCTATATTTTCCGAGACAAATTCACGCAGTAACAATATATAAAAAAAAAAAAAAAAAAAAAAAAACGATTTTTTTCATTTTTTTTTTTTTTTTTTTCGTTAGAAGTAAAAAAAAATCTGGAGTGACTCCACTCGACTTTCCGAACATTGAGTAACTAACAGTTTTGTAGATAAAATAAAGAAAAAGGAATTGCTAAACAAACAAAAGAGAGAAGACCATAATAGAGTGTTTTATTCTCCATATATCACACGAGGTTTTATTTAACGCTACTGAACTTTGAGCCGTTAGATCATAATGATAAAGAATTTTTCGTTTTGTCCCTGTAAAAATCTATAGATGCTAGATTCACCAAAATGCTTATAGTTAGTGCAACAGTGATTTATAATATTCATACAAATTTTCAGCTCAATTGAATAAGGCGTTTAGATGCTATCGCACTTTTAAAAATTTGGTCTCATAGGCCATAATGATAAAGAATTTTTCTTTGTGTCCCTGTAAAAAAACTGTAGTGCTAGATTCACCAAAATCTATACAGTTGGTGCAAATGCGACCTATAACATGTGTACAATTTTTTTGCTCAGATTAATAAGGCGTTTAGACGCTATCACACTTTTAAAAATTTGGCCCCATTGGCCTTAATGATAAAGAATTTTTCTTTGTGTCCCTGTAAAAAACTATAAGTGCTAGATTCTCCAAAATCTATACAGATTGAGTATCTGTGACCTATAATATGGGTATAAAATTTTTGCTCAATTGAATAAGGCGTTTAGATGCTATCGCACTTTTAAGATTTTGGTCCCATAGGCCATAATGATAAAGAATTTTTCTTTGTGTCCCTGTAAAAAAACTGTAAGTGCTAGATTCACCAAAATCTATAGGGTTCGTACTATGGTGACTTACAATATACGTACCAACTTTCAGGTTAATCGAACAAAGCCTTTAGACGCTAGCGTGTTCACAGACATACACACATACACACATACACACATACACACACACATACATACATCATCGTAAAAATAGTGAAAACGGACTCAGGGGACCTCAAAACGTATAGAAACATCAAAATCTCGAATTCGGATTTTTGACATGATTACAATACTTTCCTCACTATAGTGTTCGGAAAGTAAAAATCGATAACTTTGTTTTAAATTACCACATATTTATAGTTCAACCAGTCGTTTTAAAGGTATTGACGAGACCTTTCGAAAGATACCGATCTTGAAAATTTACACCCCCCGGGGGGGGAAGCGATGCCCCAAATTTTTTCCCTAATTAACTACTACTATTATCAATAATTCATATTAATTTCACAATCACAGGTTAAGAATAACTCTCATTATGTACATTTATACGAAATTTTTTCCTATACTGCCATGTTAAAAATTTAGAAAAAATACGATCACAGCGCCACCTGTTGAGCGATTGATCCCCAAATCTAATCAGCCTCAGTTTATGTCAGGGGCCAACTAAATACCAAATCTGGTTAAATTTCGTTTAAAAAAAAAAAAAAAAAAAAAAAACGATTCTTTTCCGTTTTTTTTTTGTTAAAAGTAAAAAAAAATCGATAACTTTGTTTTAAATTATCACAGATTTATAGTTCAACCATTCGTTTTAAAGGTATTGACGAGACCTTTCGAAAGATACCCATCTTGAAAATTTACTCCCCTCGAGGGGGGACTTCCCCCCACGGGGGGTGGCGAGGCTCCTACGCATACAAAATTTTTTTCCCAGTTGACTATCTCTATTTTAAATAATTCTTGTAAATTTCATAATGATTACTAAAAAATAATTCTCTTTATGCACATTTATACAAAATTTTGTCCTATATCACCATGTTAAAAATTTAGAAAAAGCGGGATGGCAACGCAACCTGTAAGACAATTTTTACCAAAAGTTGATAGGCACTAATTTATGTCAAGGTACAACTACATACCAATTTGTATGAAATTCTGTGCAGTAGTTCTTGAGATACAGTTGCCACAAAATTTTGTCACACACACACACATACACACAGACAGACAGACAGACAGACAGACAGACAGACATTTTCTAAAAACGGTCAAATCGTGTTCTACAGCTCTCAAAACGTGTAAATTCATCAAAAACCCGAGGTCGAAAATTTTTACGAATCCAATACTTTCTCTATATTACATATAGAAGAAAGTAATAAAAAGTTAATATTTGTTTTTCGATTAGAGTCCAATGAGCGCTATTAAGGATGAGTCAATTCTGCTACGATTTTATCAAAAGAGGGGTGGAAGGAAATCGTCAGAGATAAAATTTTGGGAAATGCTTATCTCAGTGATAGCGTTTACCCCTTCTCGAGTAGAATCACCCTTGTTTGTTTTGGACTTTTTAAGTTACTTTTTAACAAAAAGTAACTTAGAAAAAAAATCGTATTTTTTTTTTTTTTACGAAATTTAACCAGACTTGGTATTTAGTTGACCCCTGATATAAACTGGGGCTGATTAGATTTGGGGATCAATCACTCAACAGGTGGTGCTGTGATCGTATTTTTTCTAAATTTTTAACATGGCAGTATGGGACAAAATTTCGTATAAATGTACATAATGGGAGTAATTCTTAACCTGTGATTGTGAAATTAATATGAATTATTGATAATAGTAGTAGTTAATTAGGAAAAAAATCTCGGTCATCGCTTTCCCCCCCCCGCCAGGGGAAAGTACCCCCCGGGAGGGGGGGGGGGTAAATATTCAAGATGGGTATCTTTCGAAAGGTCTCGTCAATATCTTTAAAACGAATGGTTGAACTATAAATATGTGATAATTTAAAACAAAGTTATCGATTTTTTTTAACGAGAGAAAACTTTGAAAAAAAATCGTATTTTTTTTTTTTTTTTTTTTTTTTTTTTTTTTTTAAATATTGTTACTGCGTGAATTTGTATAGGAAAATATAGAAGAAAGTCTTGTGGTGGCCACAGCATACTAGTTTTTTAAGTGTCCGTAATATCATCACATGAAACTAAAACAAGGAACTATAAGTGTAGAATACTACTGATCTGATTAGATCTCACTTACAAAAGATTAAAACTGTGACGGACATCACTGGGGTGAATCCCAGACCGCTGCCAGTTGCCTTCTGCGTAGCTTAAGTGCGAAGTTAAACAAAACTCACCCTCAACCTTCATCTGATGCGATTTGTACCTTTTTAAATTATCGTCCTGCTTTACAATCATCTTCATGTAATCATAAAATACCTTTTATCCAGAAGTTATTATACAAATATTCAATAGTCTAAAAGGAAAATGACCATAAAAAACTAGTATGTTGTGGCCACCACAAGACTTTCTTCTATATTTTCCTATATACATATTCAATCAGTAACAATATTAAAAAAAAAAAAAAAAAAAAAAAAATTGCGATTTTTTTCTTTCTTTTTTTTTTTTGTTAAAAGTAATACATATTCAACCAGTAACAATATTTAAAAAAAAAAAAAATACGATTTTTTTTTCTGTTTTTTTTTTTTTTTTTTTTTTTTTTTTGTTAAAAGTAAAAAAAATCGATAACTTTGTTTCAAATTATCACAGATTTATAGTTCAACCATTCGTTTTAAAGGTATTGATGAGACCTTTCGAAAGATACCCATCTTGAAAATTTACTCCCCTCGAGGGGGGACTTCCCCCCCAGGGGGGGGGTGGCGTGGCTCCTACACATACAAAAAATTTTTCCCAGTTGACTATCTCTATTATAAATAATTATTGTAAATTTCATAATGATTACTAAAAAATAATTCTCTTTAAGCACATTTATACAAAATTTTGTCCTATATCACCATGTTAAAAATTTAGAAAAAGCGGGATGGCAACGCAACCTGTAAGACAATTTTTACCAAAAGTTGATAGGCACTAATTTATGTCAAGGTGCAACTACATACCAATTTGTATGAAATTCTGTGCAGTAGTTCCTGAGATACAGTTGCCACAAAATTTTGTCACACACACACACAGACAGACAGACAGACAGACAGACAGACAGACATTTTCTAAAAATAGTCAAATCGTATTCTACAGCTCTCAAAACGTGTAAATCCATCAAAAACCAGAGGTCGAAAATTTTTACGAATCCAATACTTTCTCTATATTACATATAGAAGAAAGTAATAAATATTGTCACATCTACTGAAGGAAGATAATTCATCCGTAGTTAAGAAGTCATGTAAATCTGAATAGGCTTCCGCCAAAAATTAGAAAAGTGCCATTAGAAAATCAGTTCTTGAAAAGCTAAACCTTTCTCTCGACAGAAAAACCAGAATAAGCATGCATTTATCTTTTGAGTTCTGCAGAATTTTGGTTGGATATTTCTGTTGCAAATAGAAGTAGCTAAGTAATGTGGCACATAGTACAAACTAAGCCATTTTCAACTAATGGCTCGAACCTACCCACGCCATTCCTTGTCGAAAAATTCTAGAAACTCGGACCTCTAGGCAACGTTCCACCCAGTTCAGGAATCGTGTGTAATGTGCAATTATATTGTATCTTTTTAATATTTTATAAGTTCAATTTTTTCTATACTCTTTGTTATATATTTATATATAGGGGAATGTCTCCGGTTGTGGGTACAGTTTTGATTATGGCTTATAACTTTTGATAGAGTTGGTATTATGCAAACATATGAATACCTCATACAAATTTATACAAATAATCAGAATTTTTTTCCTAATCACATGCTACAGCTAAAATGGATTTAAAGCATTACTTTCTACAGGGGGATACAAAACATGTTGACTTTTATTTATTATTTTATAGGTCCGTTTTTTCTCTTCAGAACACATCGCTTGCTGAAATTTATGAGGTATAACATGTTCTTTACACTACCAAAGTTCAAAATGATTCCTAAAGAACTTTTCTAGATATACACTGCACAAAATAAACCTGTAAAAGTACAGGAAAAATTTGGCAGCTGGGGTGACAGTATTTCTCCGTCAAATATACAGTTTAAAACCGCAAAATTGTATCACTGACATATATTTTATGCAGAAATCCTGTAAATCAAACAGGTTTTTTGTTAAAAGGACAATTTTTGTTTTGTATGTTTGACGGAGAAGTACTGGCACCCCAGCTCCTGGATTTTTCCTGTACTTTTAACAGATATTTTTTACAGTGTATAACAAAAACGCCTAAATTCTAAAGTGTCCAAATACTTATTGGTAGCTAGTGTAGTATTGATAATTAATATTTTGTTCAGTTAAATTTTATGTTTCAGTTTAGTACTTTATCTTAAAACAACGATGATAAATTTTTAAAATAGCACCTTTTTCTTTTTAGAACCTGCAGTTTTGAATATACTTTAACACTTAGGAGCGAAATCATACTTAATATGTCATTAATAATGAAATTTATCAATCAAAACGACCAATAAAATAGAGTTTATTTTATATTGCTTTTATTATTATTAAAATATAAAAAATACAAATAAAATTAATCGACAATTATTTTTATGAATAAATACTGAATGTAGTAACCCATCTTTGTGAAGCTTAATACTTAAATTAGTATATGGATTATTCTGTCATTGCTCTTCAATCCTTCTAGACCCATAAAACAAAAGCTATAAATGATTGGGCGATACTGCACAGCGTGATACAGGTTAAATACATCTTAGATTTTTTCTTACACGACAGAATAAATACGAATTCGGGGAAAAAGACAGCAGTAATCTATTGCAACTAAAATTTACGGGTGTCGTTAGAATTCGATTACGTCGTGTGAACAGCGGGAGACTCGGTTATTGGATGGTAGTTGTTCGCTAGATGGTTTTATGAATGAACGGCGGTTAACCACGAATCTTGGTCTCAGGCAGTTTAATTAATGGCATCGTAATTACTTGACGTTAATGTTCCACTTGTTTTTTTCCTCTTAAAAATATTTTTTCTCGGAAGCGTTCAAGATACTATCCCATGAGTACTAAATTGAATAATAATATTTTGAATTTAACTAAAAATTTTGGTTATTATTTATTTTGTTATTTTTTGTAGTATTTAAAAATGCTAAAGGGTTTCGTACTTCTCAGTAAAAATAATAATAATAATAATAATAATAATAATAATAATAATAACAATTACATAAAGTATTTTACTTAAAAATCTCATACTCCAAGCTGACAAATTAGACGTTTAATTAGATGCGCATATAACAATGGATTTTTATTTTACGATTAAAAAAATAATTATTTGTTTACTTTGTATCTAAATTCCGAGAAAATATACAAAATGAAAAGAAGCAATATTTATAACTTTAATACTAAAAATTGTACCATAAAGACGTTTGCATTAATGTTTATTAATGGTATTACGTGTTTCTCATACACTATAAAAAAAAAAAAAAAAAATAAATAAATAAATAAATAATTGTTAAAAGCACAGGAAAAATTTGGCAGCTGGGGTGCCAGTATTTCTCGTCAAATATACAGGACAAAACTGTACTTTTGACTAAAAAACTGTTTGATTAACAGGATTCCTGTGTAAAATATATGTCAGTGATACAATTTTACGGTTTTAAACTGTATATTTGACGGAGAAATACTGGCACCCCAGCTGCCAGATTTTTCCTGTACTTTTAACAGTTTTTTTTTTTTTTCAGTTTACACATATGTTGACCAAATAAAATATTACCAACATATCGCGACCTGGCAATAAAAGTGACACAAGTCAAAAAATATTAATTTTCTGTTTATGTCTTTGAAAAATGTGTATGAAGACCCCCAATGTACACGAAAAGTGTCGCACCTCTATCTCGAAATTTATTCACCTGAGAAGCAATTATGTCAGTTTTATTGTTGGCTAGTTGGTGCTTTATCGCTATATTTAACTTAATTTTTCTCAGATAGTGCATTTTTCAGTTATGACACTTTTCTGGCCGGGTGCAATATATATTTTTGTTTAACTTTAACTTAATATAAATTCTGTACTTTTAAAAATTTATTTTATGTTGTCATGGTACATTTACTATAAATGTAAAGTTTTATGGCTTTATCTTTATAAAAACACATTAAATATGAATTAAAATATGTTTAAAGAAAATGTCAGCATTGTGTGCTGGTTGGTTGATTAGTTGTAGCGTTTAAGGTGTGGGGGGGGGGGTCTTTCTAAGAACTCCTAGCCCATATTTAAGCGAGACATTCCGCACTATGAGTTTGAAAATTAAATGAAAACATTATTATTGCTTTTAAAGAAAATATAAAACCGTTCATCATTACCGAGAGTAAATATAGTTACCCAGACATCACTAAATAGAGTATACTGTACAGTACAACTAGCTAATAAAAAAATTTATATAGAACTAATATTAATGCAGCATGAATCAGTAAATAGATTTTAAACTTTTATTTAAATCAGGATCCTTAAACGTGCCATTTCCCGTCTTTGTTTATATGTCAAGCAGGGATCAGAATAAAGGATGGATGGATGGCTGGGTTTTACGTCGCACTAGTGCTGCGCAGATGGCCAATTGGCGACGGTCTGGGACACACCCCTATAGGTGGTCCGGAGACATGCCATCACAATTTGATCCTCCACTTCTCCCACTTCGGTGACCGCCAGAGGTATAATTTTTGATGGGAACATGGAGGACATTGCGGCCACGACAGATTTTACTTGCACCAGCCACCATTGGTGTACGCGACGGTCTTTGGCCGGCTCGAGTACCGAACCAGCAATCTTCCAATTACGAGGCCGGCGCTCTACCGACTGGGCTACCGCGGCCCTCAGAATAAAGAAAATTTGCATTTGCATTTGTAGTTTTTTTTTTTTTTTTTTTTTTTTTTGGCATAGTGACAGACATTTCTAACTAGCCGCCTTCGGCGACCAGCTGGTTCGCGATCCCTGAAAAATCCGACTTTACGAAACTCCCACTCGGTGGCGCCTGCGGCGCCTTTTTCCCGTTTCAGGTCTAATAACAGCTTATCGATATATCGTGAAAATAGCTAATTGAAAGCGCAGTAAATTCCCATGCGGTAGCGCCTTCGGCGCCCTCTTCCCTTTTCAATATCTGAAACAGCCTGTTCGCTTACCATATTATGATCTTTCAAATTTCTGACTTTAGCTAAGTCCCGCTGGGTGGCGCCTGCGGCGCCGTATAACATTTCTTAAAAAGATTTGTGTCTGACTTATCTGTGGTTTTCTCCAAAACTTGCTTAATTCCAAGCTATATATCGTTAAAAATTATTAGTACGAAATGTGAGCGAAAATCTGAATTTGAAACTCTGTAAAATATAAAAGAATAAAAATTTTCTGGTTTTTTCGTAGTTTTCTCCGAAAGTTTCGTACAGAATTTGAACGTCTTATTTCATTTTAATAGCCTGCAATAAAAATACTTTAAAATATCTTTTGAATGATGTATTATGTATTACAATAATGAATATCTATGATATATTTTAGACTCAAAATGGCTAATCTATCAAGGGCGATTAACGATTTCTATTGAAATCCATCTAAAATTTAAGAATTCCAAAACTGCTTTTTTACAACCGAATTCATAAAAAAAACGGAAAAAAATCAATATTATTCTGTTAAAAGTAACTCATTAACATATGAAATTGGTGAATGGTGTCATTAACAGATGAAATAAAAATGATTTTAAATAAATATAATGTGTCTATTTATTTTATTTTTTAAGCTATACTTTAGATTTTTTAACTGCATACAGGTGAGCCATAATGACGGGCAATTTCGAAGTTCTGCTTTTGATCGATTTTAAATTGAAAAAATTCAAACACTACTTTTTTTATTTCGAGTATACTTTGTCACGTGGGCGAAAAACTTTTTCCCAACCTCTAGCACCTGGCACTGAAGAATCTTATTCTCTCTTCTCTGTCAAGGTCAGTTGCAAGAGGTTCAGAAACGTCGATTCAGAATTTCATCGAAAACTGCCGCGATACTGAAAATTAAAAAAATTATAACTCATTCAGTTTTTGAAATTTTCTCTCAATCTTTTGGGTATTCAATTGTTGAAGCGAGATCTATATACAAAAAAAAAAAAAACGATTTATCTCTAAACGCTTTTGAGTTATAAAATGTTTTGTGAAAAAATCGATGTTTCGTAATATCTAAAAAGATGGATCGCTAATCCGTATTTTGTAAAAATGTTTATATGGTTCAAAAGAGGATTAAATGTCCTTTCCAAATATACCAGTTGTTAAGAAATGGAACAGTTACTCGGTCGTACAGGGCGTTTCAAAAAAGACAATCGAGAAAAGAGAAATTTTCGACCCTTTTTAAAACTTTTTTTAAAAGTATAAAAAATCCGTATTTTTTTTTTAAATTGTACCGTAAGAATCGGTAATAAATGCTCTTTTTCGTGGTACAGGTGTATTTTCGATATTTCCAACAGATCGGAAGCGATCGCTTTAGAAAAACCCGCGAAATTTTCCTCTCTCTGCTTTCTCTTTTGAGGAACACGCTGAAGGGCGAAAATTACGATCCGCTCGCTTTTTAATTAGGCATTGGTCGACGTTTTAATTAATATCTCCGGAACTAATTAAAATTTTTAAATTCTGTTTTCACTATCAACTCGGGAAGGCTACTGAGCACCCGTATGTCAAATTTTATACTTCTGCGTTCAGTAGGGGCTGAACGTATAGATGCACAGACAGACAGACAGACAGACAGACAAACATCTTCTTTTATTATTATAGATAGATAGAAGATAGATTTATTCTCTCTCCCCTCCATTTTTTTTTTTTTTTTTTTTTTTTTTTTTTTAAGAGAAATTCTCTTTTTCTGTAGTTACGAATGAATAAGAAAAAAAAAAATTCTCTAAAAAAAAAAAAAAAAAAAAGAAATAATAATAATAAATAAATAAATAAAAGAAAATAAATAAATAAACAGGTTGATCTAAGAATGCTCCGAAATATATTAGAAATGGTGGTGCATCTGTACTGATTATGACAGTGGGAAGAACATACGTTGTTTACTAAGCAAACCTATCATTAATTGCAAAATAAGAAATAAACATAATAATAATAATAAAAGATAATCTCATTAGACTAATGTCGTCATTTTTTCTTATTATATTATTGAACTGAGTCCACGAGCTTAAATATTGTCCACTTATAAACCTTATTTTATTTTTTATTTCATTTTGCACGCGCGTTTTTTATTTCCTAATTATTTTTAATTTTCTTGTCTTTTTCTTAAAAAAAAAAAAAAAAAAAGATTTTAATGAAATTCTGGCAAAAGCAGAATTTAGTTTAGTACTGAGGACTATTAGTTTTTTTTTTTCCTTAAATTATAACATCACTTTCAAATTATCTATATATATAAAAGAGTACTTCCACTCACTCACTCACTCACTCACTGACTCATCAACGCACAGCAAAATCTACTGGAGCCACTGACTTGAAACTAGGTCAGGTTATAGAACATGTAGTATAAGCACCCCCTAAGAAGCGATTTTGCGAAATTCGCCCCCCAAGAGGGGTGGGAGGGCAACACGTGATTTCACAGAAACCTTCATATCTCAAAGAAAAAACCAGATATCTGTAAAATTTTTGCATTAAAACATAGCTAACACAAATGCCTAAAAATCAATTTCTGGAATTTTGGAAATTCGGTCCACAAGAGGGGGTGCGTGGCAAAATGTGATTTCGCATGCGCAAAAAGTGATTTCTTAAAAAACATTCATATCTCAAAGAAAAAAACAGATATACGTGAGATTTTTGTTTCATAATATAGCTAACATAAATACCTTAAAACCAATTTCTGAAATTTTCGAAATTCGGCCCC
Source organism: Salticus scenicus (assembly GCA_963930645.1). Lineage (NCBI taxonomy): Eukaryota > Metazoa > Arthropoda > Arachnida > Araneae > Salticidae > Salticus > Salticus scenicus. The sequence continues at coordinate 323,461,550 of OZ005653.1, read as the reverse complement.
TAACGGGGGGGGGGGGCAGGGGGCAAAACGTGATTTCACAAAAACCTTTATATCTCAAAGAAAAAAACAGATATTCGTAAAATTTTTGCTTTAAAATATAGCTAACGCAAATACCTAAAAACCAATTTTTGGAATTTTAGAAATTCAGTCCCCAAGAGGAGGGGAAGGAAGGAAAACGTTATCTATATTATATCTTCTGTATTTAACCCTTTGCGGCGCAAGACAATTACTATCATTTAAATTATACTGCCACCGGACTTCATGAATTAAATTAAACTAAAAGAAATTTTAAATTTTGAGGTTAAAAAAACCGGCCTTTTCTAATATGTTACAAACATAAATTTTTGCTAAAAAATTTCCGGGATGAATTTTTGCAGCTGGATCTTAAATTTTACGTCCTCGCAGCAAGGACGCCGCGCGTTAAGGGGTTAATATAGATATGTCTTCTATAATAAAGTTTTAAAAATAATTATTTTAATTTTTAATTGTTGCCAAAAAAAATTTTCGAGTTGACTTATTTTACGACATATAATAAAAAATATTTTCACGCGAATAGTAAAAGGAATATTAAATAATAAATTTGCTTAGGCTATGACAAAATGACGTCATTATAAAAATTAAATAATAATATTAAAAATCCAACATATTTCTTCAAATTTGTTTCATAATTTTTTTTAACATACCTCAATTTTAGATTTCTTTTTAATAGTTTTTTTATTTACTTATACGCAAGCGAAGTGTGACGTCACTGACCGTCCGTGGATGCAAGAAAACGATTTCCTATGTTAATCGTCTATTGAATTTTCTGTAAAAAATTATTAAAAATGGAGGAAAATTATTTCCCGATTTTAATCCCCATATTTGGGTATATATATGTATTAGTTATCATGTGCATGTGTTAGATAGAGTTATTTTGCTGTCAAATTGACAAAATTTTAAATTTCAAAACTCTGTTATCCTTGGCGTTTTAGTATTTGGCGATCAAAATCGTAATACGAAAATATACATGTCAGATGTATATTTTCGTAATAGTATTTTACGAAATATTGTTTCATATTATTCCTTGCTCTATTAATATAAGTTGCTAAAATAACCATGATTTTTGAAAGGAATTAAATTATGTTCGCCAGATAATTTGGCGATATTTTTTTTTCTGCCAAGGATGACCGATATCAAATCTATTCCGCTGCAACATATTAGTATCTTATATCAGATACTTTATTTAGACATTTGAAAACAAATTTGACTTCAAATTATGATGGAATATTTACCATTTTCCTTTTAATTAGTATATTAGTTGGATATTTATTGTGTAAATATCATCCTTTGAAATGAAATGTTTGTTTTCAATCGAATGTGGAAGTTTGCAATTTTTTTCTAGAGTTTTAAAATTTAAAATTAAAATTTTATCAATTTTACAACAAAAACAACTTAATCTAACGCATGCACATGGTAACTAATACATATATATACCTAAATATGGGGATTAAAATCGGGAACCTCGATTTTTAATAATTTTTTACAAAAAATTCAATGGGCGTTTAACGTAGGAAATATTTTTCTTGCATCCACGAACGGCCAGTGGCGTCATCACTTCGCTTGCGTATTGGCACGTATAATACATTTGGTATGAAAGCTAACTCAGCATTATATTCAGATTTACTTATTCATAATGCAGGGTAATTTTTTTTATTTTGATTCTGAAGCAGATACGACATTTTTCGCCAAGGAGTCTACTTTCGTGATAGCCACTTTAAGCCAAGTAGCCCATAAAGCATATAAACATATAAATTATAAAATATTGAGGGGGGGGGGAGATAGAAAGAAAGAAAGAAACAGAAACAATAATCTCATACATTATGTTTTTTTTTTTTTTTTTTTTTTTTTTAAATGGTAACAAAAATTCAAGTCACCAACGGGAGCTATAATAAGCCTGTACCACGATAAGGTTAAATATTTATTTATTTTTCTATATACCAATCACTGTTAACTAACTATGAAATACATATAGCCACAAAAAAGTTAGTTGTCTCACAGCATGTTGCAATATTACATTTGACGTGAAATTGCTGTCATTCTATGGTCGACCGGAAAACTCAAATAAATATAGGAAATAACATAAAAGTAAATATTATGTACAGTACGTACAGTGTTGTTGAAAAATAATTAAAATTCAGATATAAAAGGGCTACTTCAATTTTTTCGATACTGTCTGTTTCGAAATTGTCATTTGATAAGCACAAAAATGGAAGCCAACTGGTATGACATTGACGCATGCAATAGCAACACACACCGGAAGCGAGCTTTTGAGCAATTTCATTGAATTTTATTTTTATTTTTTATCTATAAAGCGATGTAGGAAAGAATTTTCGTTAAGCAAAGTTATGCTTGGAAACGTCTTTACTGCTCTCCCTTCCTTAAGGGGGAAAATGGGGAAATTCTCAAAATCCCGTTGCAATGGGTGTTGGATAGACATAAATAAGCCACACACTAAAAATTGTGGCCTCAGCTCCTATGGATGTCTTCGGAGAAATTTTATCCGCTTGGCTGGTCACGATATTTAAAATTATCACAGTAAGATTAATTTTTATGTGTTGTTTGGTTATTCGTTCTCAACACGCACTATCAAGAAATTTTACGAAATTTCCCTCTGCCTATCTCCTTTAAGGGCGGAGTGGGGGCAAAAACACATTTTTACATTTTTGGAACAGTAACTCTGTTCCAAAGTACCTCAGGAAAGCGATTTTTTGATATGTCGGTTGGTTACGCGTACTCAACACACACACACACTTTGTGAAATTCCACCCTACTGTTCTTGGGAGCTGGGGACAAAACACATGTATTCATGTGTAACTCTTCACTAAATTATCTTAGGAAGGAGATTTTTGATGTGCTGGTCGGTTATATGTATCTAACTCATAGTATAAAGATATTTTGAAATTCTCTCCCCTGTCCCTTCTTTATGAGTTGGGGGGGGGTGTAAAAACCACGTTTTAAAACATAATTTTGCTTCAAATAATCTCAGGATCTCGATTTCTTTTTCATGTCTGGTTAGGTATGTGTATGCAAGTCACACTATAAAAGGATTTCGCGGAATTACCCCCCCCCCCTCTTTTGGGCTGGTGGGGCAAAAAACACGTTTTCAAGCTTAAATATACTCCAGATTACCTTAGAATGATGAATTTTGATGACTGGGTGTTGATTAAGTGTACAGAATATGCACTTTGATGAGAGGAAATTTTGCAAAACTTTCACCATTACCCGTATGGGAAGGGGAGTAAAAAATAGGTAAGGTACTGCCGAATGTATTAGGGCTCGAGATTCGAAAAGTGTGGGGAGCAGGAAAACTGCTACTGAAGGTAGCGGGAACTTTAACTGACATTCTGATTAATCGATTTTTTTTTTTTCAGATATTTTTTTTTTTTTATTAATGATATGAAATATTGAGAATTCATTTCGATATAATGACCAGCGAAGCGGGCAAAGCCTGCTAGTTTAATTATATTTTCGATAAATGTTCAACTATCGTAAAACTGGTACTGTAAAAATCCATAGATTGAGACAAATAGTCCTCAATCCTTGATAAAAAAGTTTAATTAAAAATATGCATGTGTATTGTGGCGGACTTTACAAAGCATCATGCAAAACAGAGAATAAAAATATTGTGAATTAATTTTAGATTTATGTTTTATCGACTAATATTGTTACATTTCGATAGCGGAATTATTGTCTTATACTTTTTGCGTACTTTATCGTATTATTCAGAAAAATATAACACAAATATTCACTTCTTCTCAAAACAGTTTATTGCACAATCTAAAAGCATATTTTGTATACTATTTACTGAACAGTTGTATTTTTTTTTTTACATGATATTTTTTTATTCAATCTATTTAAAAAAATAATTAAAAAAAAACATCGTTTTGCGGTTCTTGAGCATAAAAATACAGAGTAAAATAAGTGTTTATTTCTCTAAGAAAAATAATCAAAATTAATAATGCAATACATGTCCCTAACATCTTTTTCGAAAAATTTCACGACCGTGGTGACTATCGAGGAAAAAGAAATATAAAATACTGCGAAAATAGAAAAAAAAAGGGATATCCTTTTACGTTCTTTCTATCTATATTTAATATCTGATGTATTGCATTATGCATGATATTTGGATTTCACGTGTTTTCTCGTTTACTTCATTAATATATGTAATTTTTATGACACGTTATTCATAATTCGTAAAATAATGCCGATACATTTTTTTTTTTTTTTTTTAATCTGATCACAACACAGGAGGATAAAATTAAAGTAACAGGCTCTACTACGGGAATGCGGAAAAGTGGGTCACATTAAGTTAGTTGTTTGATTTTTGATTGATGTATTATAAGAAAAAAAATAATAATAATACGCCATTTGTTGAAATTTTGCCATTTGTTGAAAAGCTATGATTAATTTAAACGTTAAATATTTGAATCTGGGTCAATAGAATAAAAGTTCTGAAGTAATTCCACTGGAATTTCCGAACATTTAGTAATTAACGTTGTTCAAATAAATTTAAATGATAGTTGTATGTTGTTTAATAGATCATAATGTATCCAAATTCTTTTGTGCGTTCCTGTAAAATGTCTATAAATAATAAATTCGCACGATAAAATGCTTATCTTTTTTTTTATGTTTCAAACAATTTAACATTACTAAAGCGAACTTTAAATAGTTTGAGCCCATGCACTGCAATGTGTAAAAATTCTACTTTGAGTCCCGATTTAAAAAAAAAAAAAAAACTGTAAGTTTTTGCGATGTTAGCCTATAACATGCCTACCAATTTATATCTTAATTGAATGTACAATGTAGACTCTAGCGCACTTCAAAGAGTTCGAGTATATATTTTGTAAGGATGAAGAAATTTTTTTTAGTTCCTATAAAGAATTGTAAGCCCTGCAGTCATTAAAATCTGTACAAATCATACGGCGATGACTTATAACATATTTATAAACTTTTAGCTCAATCGAATAATGCGTTCAGACGCTATAGCACTTTAAATAGCTTCAGTCTACAGGCGATACTTATAAAAAAAAAATTGTTTTAGTCCTTGTAATGAATAAGTAAGTAAATAAATAAATAAGTCGCATACTGATCAAAATCCAACAGTTCTTGTGACGGTGAGCTACAACACATCTACCAACTTTCAACTCAGTCGAAAAAAGTCTTTACACGTTATCTTGTTTACTCATATACATACGCACACACACATACTTCAAGTAATTTTTTTTTTCCTGATAACAATACTTACCTTACATAATGTACGTTCGTAAAATAAAAATTACATTTAATTTTGGTCAAAAATAAAAAGCCACAGTTTAAAGTTCCTTTATTTAACACGTTCGTCGCTCAGTGTAATTCGGCTGAGTTTCTCACCGGGCCCAAATCCGACCGCCACAACGTAAACAGAGCAATAAGCGGGAAATATCAGGGATACAACTCGAGTAATATTTTCGAACCTTCGATTCATTACAAAGTATTTAGTTCCGAAATGGGGAGATCTTTTCGTGTAAAGGATTGCCTGGGATCTCATTGAAGTTATCCCAGATCCTTCATTTAGACGAGAAGCACACTTTTTTTGAGACGCAAACTGCCGAATGCCAGAAGCGAAATACATAAATAAATAAAAACTACTATCAATTGTTCAACTGGTTTAGGAATAAGTATCAACTGCTTAAAACACAATATTTTAGAGACGACTGCACAGCCCGAATTATGAACAAGAACTGAACTCTCTGGCATTGGATTTTATCTTTTTATACTCCCGGTTGCAATTTAATAAAAATTTAGGTAATTCTACGTTAGAATCTAATGGAGACTTCCAAAACTCGGATCCTATTGAAGGTAGTATTTCATAAATTTGGCAACCATAAACTACCATTTCTCGTCCAAAATCACATCAAATGTGTTTAGAGTGTTTAACGAACACCATGTGACATAGAATAATTTCAATATGCTATCCTAAATATAAAATGATAGAAAGTGTATTATAATGTGTATATTTTTAGTGTTTTTATGTTTTATATCACATATTTATATTTTAAAGCTTATTCTATTAAGTTCCTTTTAAAAATCCAACTGAAAATCCTATTAACTTGAACAAGAAGTGAATCACCCATATTTGGGATGACGGGGTTCGCACGGAAGTATACCCGTCAACCAGATATGGGTGACGCAGCGACGTACGTGTTAATCAATGCATAGCAATGGCAAGAAAATCAAATTTGTCACTTTGTTTTTCTTTTGTAAAGTATCTCCAATAATTTGGATGCGCAAATTTATACATATATTTTTTCATAAAAAAAAAGAAGCATAGAGCATAAAAAAAATTGACATTTTTTCCTCTTCGCATTTAGTGTTACACATCTCTGAGATGAATATCGTCTGCATTTATCATGGAAAATAATTTTAGAAAAAAAAAAACTATTTCTTTTCTTTCTTTCTTTCTTTTTTTTCCAAAATTCAAATCCAATTAGTTCGATTTGTTAGACGTCTCTCAGGTGAACAAGTTACCTGTTACAACAACGAAAAATGCGATTGTTTCTTTACGATAAGGAACAAGAATAACGTTGCGTGTGAAAAATCTTTATTTGTTATTCATTAGACAAGGTCGCAGGAATATGTCAAGCTTCGAGGAATATGATCTTACGTACATCTTTAGCAGCTGTTGGACAGATCGCCACATACTTCTTTGCAGTTTTGGTGAGAGCGAAAAAGAAAACTTTACGGAAAAAAAAAAAGTGAGTTGAGAAGGTCGAAGAGGTGTAGCCACCAGAAGATTGTAAATATCGATAGTGAATTGTCAAATGTAAACAATTTAGATCTGAATGTTTAAGTTTTTTTCTCGCTTGTCGAGAAAATGGCAATCGCTCAACTGTCCTTTACATTACTTTACTATACACATATTATTAGTGTTTATGTGAGATATAAATGTGGGATACATATATGGGTAGTTATATGAGGTAGGGGACTGTATATGAATATTTCTAGAGTTCTTTTTTAAACAACAGTTCAAAATTCTTTTAGCATTTTAGAGATAGTTTCATTGGATTATACATGGTGCTATTGCCTCCCTCAATTACCATTTAAATATTGTAAAAGCTTTCATAAAATAATTAAGGTTGTTATTGAATTTAAAAATTTCTTTCAAATTATTCAGAGAATTTTCGCCTACATCACTCTTAGAAATTTACTTGCGTCATTTTGAGAAGCCCTGTATATATATATCTGTAAATTATAAAATGCAGTTATTTAAAATTGCGACAATTCTTGAAAATTTGAATAAAATCTATCCTAATATTCAACTCATACATGAAACTGAAAATAACATTAAAATAAACTTCCTAGATGTAACCATAATTAGAACAAAAGATAAAGAAATCCAAACTGCCGCTTTCCGTAAATGAAATAATAGTAAGTAATTATTAATGTTAAATGCAAACCCTACAAAAAATACAAACTCAACCCAATCCTATGTAAACCTCCGAATATCTGCTCTAACGAATTGCTACTAAAAGAATAACTAAATAAAATATCCGAAATCGTACAGAAAGCAGGGCTCTAGTAAAAATCTTGTAAATAAATAATATAAAAATTAAATTAAAAAAATTAAATGCCATCGAAAGCGAACAGAAATCTGAGGCAAAATATATTTCGGCAAACCACTATAATGAAGAAGCGTCATCTAATAAATCAAAAATCAAAAATTAAATCTTAAAATTAAATGTAAACATAACAAAAAATATTTTCAATGAGGTTTATGGGGACCCCATAAACCTCATAAAAACAGCATGTATATATGAAATCAAGTACAAAACTGAAGAAAAACATGACTACAGGAAAATCTAAAAGAATAAAGCAACATGAAAACAATATTAAATACAATACAATCACTACAGCTTTAACCGAAATTTATAAAGATCAAGATATAAATATAGATTTTAAATATGTCAGAAAAGCATCTAATTACGATAATCATAACTACTCAATAGCCCATGAAACAACAGAAATTTTCGCTGGTGAGAGAAGTTCCAAGAACGTCGAACCCAATAAAATCATCAACCAAAGATGGCACTATCTGCTGAAGTTGAAGAATAAAGACAAGGAAACCACACAACACATTTAGCAAGATGACAGCTGGGGCTCCGGCCAAAAAACTTCGGAGTGAACTTCCAAATTCGTCTTTAATTTTTGTAATATGGGAAGTTTGAATTTAAAACAGGAATTGTTTCAGATTTGCAACGAAACTGACCTTTTTGGTATTGAAAGATTTCCCATACGACATCTTTCATTAACAAAAAGATTGGTTTAATTGTAGATCTGAAATAAATCTTATTGTTTTGCTCCCAAAATGAATAGATTCTTTTCACCCCCCCCCCCCGAAAAAAAAAAAAAAAAAAAAAAAAAAACTACTTCTGTTTTCATAAATGAAACATTTCAGATTTTTTTTTTTTTTTACAGTGTATAATTGTAGCAAAATCTCAGTTTCGAATAATTTTCAAATATATATATATATCTATATAAATAAAGAGAAGTGTCTGTGTGTGTGTGTGTCTGTCTGCGCTCTGGTGCTCACGCTACTGATCGTAGAGCTTCCAAATTTGGCATATAGGTACGTGGGACCCTGCAGGCGTGCACCTCATCGAGATTTTTTCGAATTTCGAATTTGAATTTTTTAAATTAATGTTTTTCCGATTTTAAATATTGGCTTCTTTGTTTCATTTTTCATAGATTTATTCTTTTGCTTCAATCGCCTGCGTATCTTAGCAACGGCTATTATGCAACTTAATTTTATTTAATGCATTCATTTGAAGGCGATTTTTTTTTCTTTTTTTAATTTGTTATATTTAATGAAAATAAAATCGTAATGAAGTAGAAAAAATTAAGTATAATTAGTTTTAAATTTAAAAACAACAGTTTTTACAACAGTTATGTTTATTTTTCTTTATAGTAGAACAACTTCTTATTTTTCATTTTTTAATTAATTCCTTTAAAGAAAAAACTTTTATTTATTACTTTTTTTTATTTACAGTATTTATCGGGAAAAAATGGTAGTATATACATAGTAAAAAGGATTAAATTGATTAAAATTTATTTGTTTATATATATATATATATATATATATATATATATTTATCTACTTTTTATTTTATTTTATTTTATTACATTGGTCGGAATGAAATCGTAATATAGTGTAAATAGCCATGGGCTATAAAATACATGGTTCAAAACTAAAATATTTAATAGATGCTGAGATACAGTCATCTTTAAAATCGTAGTTCTTAAATAGTAGCAGATCCCTCCTGTCGTCGATAAATATCCAGATTGAAGTGCCCGGAAAAGATCTTTCTGCAGGCATGGGAAACCTAGACCTGATGCAATGCGGGCGGGAAAAGAGCTGCCGTAGACAGCGGGTACCCGAAGCGAGGTTTGGAGCAATTTCAGTTTCTTTCTTTCTTTTTTTTTTTTTTTTTTTTTTTTTTAGTTTTTGTCTATAATGTGGTATAAAAAAATAAATATTAATTCAATTCTTTCGAAAATTTATTAAAATATAGTGACCAGCGAAGCGGGCGTAGCCTGCTAGTATATATATATATATATATATATATATATATATATTCTGTACCATAAATATGTATGGAAAAGTAAAAAGGGACAATTTTGTCTGTTTTTTGAAAGAAAATTCTTCAAGGCAAGCGCAAACAGAATGATAGATATGTTTATGGTTACAGTTAGGAAAATTTTAAATCTTATAACAAAATGTCCATCTATAGTTGGGAAGCAAAAAAGATTAAAAATTCTAATACACTGAAAATGTTTCCCCTACATAACAGTTAACTCTGTCACATTCATGCTGTTGAATGGTTTTGAAATATTTTAGAGATTATATAAAACGAGACGAATAAGGAATACCGATGATCCTTCAAATGATCTTTGAGCAACTTTGATTTTCAAAAGTATGTGATTGAGAGAGTTGAAACTGTTTAAATAAAAATAAACGACTTTAAAGGTTTTTTTTTATTATTATTCATTAACAATAGGAAATGTGCGTCTACATGACTATTCAATTAACTTAGTTTATATATATACAGTTGCGTGCAAAAGTTTCGGGCCAAACACTTTTTCGTTAATAATTATTATATGAATAAAGATTTAAAAAATTGTAGTATTATCATGCAAAATAAATCAATTAAATTGTCGAACTAATTGACTTACATATTTTGTTAATAAGAAAATATTAAATTATAACAAAACATCTAAAATTTGTGTGTCTAAAAGTTTCAGGCCAAACAAATGTATGAAAAACAAAACTATCAAAATAGCAAAAAATGTTTTTTCTAGCACATCAGAAGGTCAAATAACAATATTTTGGTCACATGCCCTTTGAAGCTATCACAGCAGAACATCGATGAGGCATTGACTCTATTAAAGTCTTAATCCCTGTGTAGTCAATCTTGAGCTTTTTCCAATAATATTTTTTATTTCAAGAATTAATAGCTCCTGCCTTTACTTTTAGCTATTCCTATAAATGTTCAATGATATTTAAGGTTGACATGGCCATTCAAGGGTACAAAATTTTTGCGGTTGGAAAGTTTTAAACGAATCCAGGTCGAAGTTTGGGGTCATTATCTGATTGAAAAATCCGTCCTCGTGGCATTTTTTGTAGTGCATGAGGAAACATTTTGTTCGTTAAGATGTTTTTATATATAACTTTATCCATAGTGCCTTGTACTGTCATTAAAAGACCAACGTCTTTAAACGAAAAAGCTCCCCACGCTATCACGTTCCCCCCTCCATGTATTACAGTCAACATTTTAAATCTAGAATATGATTATTATTTTTTTAAATAATGTATTTTAAACTGGTTTTCGCAAAAGTTAAAAATTTGCTGTGACTATGGGTTTATAGGTTGAAAATTTGAGATTTTTAAAAATTGTTAAAATTTGTAATTTCTTCAGGCAACTTTGCATTGATATTTTAAAATTCCTGAGCTGACAATCTTCTAATTTCCAAATCACGTTAGGAAAAATATGTGATCCTCTAATTTTTAAACTATGTTAGGTTATAGATCACGTTCTTTTTTAAATTAGAACATAGTTTTTTTTTTGTTTTTTTTTTAAATCGTGAATTTTAAATTGATTTTGGCAGAGGTTAAAATTTGCTATAAATAGTGATTAGGAGTTTACAATCCAAAAATCTCTAAATTCGGTGAAAATTTTTACAGAAGTTTCTTAAAATTATTTTTAAAATGTGATTTATTTTTCAGGCCTCTTTTCACTGATATTTTAATGTTCGCGAACTGTCAATCTTTCAATTTCCAACTTATATAAAATGATGAGTGAAGTTTTTTTTTTTTTTTTTTTTTTTAATTACATTTTTAAAGAAAGTAATTCCATGCAAATGTAAGGCCTGTCACACATAGAAATATTTCTGCATCCACCAATATTTTCTAACAATAATCACTATCCTATTTAATCACAAAAAAAAAAAAAAAAAAAAAAAAAAACTGCTATAAGTGTAGGATAAAGATTGTTGTATTTATCCTCCTTTATGAGTGACAATACTTTCTAATGTGGAATCACACTCGACTATGATAAAAGCATTAAAAAATAAATAAATTGCAAATTTTTAGCTGATTTTGCCAAACGTAAAAAATCGCTAAAACTAATACTTATGTCAGTCTACAAATCGCTAAATTAGATTTAAAAAAAAAAATAAAAAAAAAATTAGAGATTTTAAAGAAAAATAATATTTAATTAAATTCAAGGCTATTCGTGAGTGGGAATTTTATAATTTACGAGTTCGTGTTCTTCTAACTGCAAATAACAAATTTTATAGAGAAATAGAATTTAATTAAAATCAAGGTCGCGGGTATTTATAAAGGCAGTTTTACCCTTGTATGAAGAGAACTTGAATGGGCTCTAATACAAACTGTGTGTTTGTTCACTTAAAAAAAAAAAAAAAAAAAAAAAAAAAACTAAAGCTGTCAGTGCAATTTACGAAGTAGTCTTTAAATAAAACTGCTGTATGGCAAAGTTATTCCATTTACTTGATTAAAAGGAATAAGTAGATGGTTAGTGACTGTACGTGCTTTGACTTTCTAATAGATTGCCTATTTAAAAACAAGCTTTGTTGACGTGCCTTCACGTAATGAAATCAGAAGCACAGTTTTGGAATTTCAATAATTACTTTCTCTTACCCATAGGGTCGAGAAAGTATTGTTTTAGGGTCAAATTTTTGAACGTGAGTTATTGTTATATTTACATGTTCTGAGGTCCACTGAATACGAAAATCATGTTTTTAGCGAATGGTCTGTGTGTGTGTGTCTGTTAACAGCATATCTCAAGAACAAATTGTAGCAGAAATTCCAAACTCGGTATTCTAAATGTGTATCATATAGGGATGTTACAGTAAGCTTTTCGTTGAGATGAAGCAAATGGTTCGTGTACAGGGACACTCAAAAGTATTCAAATACATTACGTCTATGGGGGAAATTGCAGGTAAGTAGAGTTTAACATCTATTGACTGCACTAAACCAAATGAAACGAATATATATTTTTTGTAATAGAGATAGTCAACTGGGGAAAAAATTTTGTGTATGTAGGAGCCTTGCCTCCCCCCCCCCTCTTCCCCTGGAAAGGAAGTCCCCCTCGAGGGGAGTAAATTTTCATGATGGATATCTTTCAAAAGAGCTCGCCAATACCTTTAAAACGAATGGTTGAACCATCGATCTGCAATAATTTAAAATAAAGTAATCGATTTTTTTTTAATGTATTATTGAGAATAAATTCAACTTTTTTTTTGGATATTTAGTGTTATACTACTTCTCTAATATGGAAATCGTATGCATTATCATAGAAGATATATTTTTTTAAATAATAATTTTAATAAAAAAAAAAAACAGAATTATTTTTTAATAACCGAATTAAATTCTATATAAATGTACGGGCATTAATGAAACGGGGGGTTACACAGAACTAGTTATCATATAAAACTCTTCCGAAGCCTAATTTGAATTGTTTAACATAGGTTTACATAACAGTACTCGTTATCTTACCTCTTAATCTTCAACCTGTATTTATTGTATTAAATTTCAGGGTAAGAGAAAATCGTGTGAGTTACACACCAGATTATTTTTATTACAAATCAGTTGTATGATAAATGAAACTAGTCTGTTATGGTCATCACAATACTTTCTTCTGCATTTTCCTATACAAATTCACGCACTGTAAATATGTTATTAAAATTGTTATTGATTACAATTAATTTCCATGATATATGCAAACGATTTGCATTTCAGAAAATTATAACTCCAAATGTAAAAAAAAAAAAAATTTTGTTCCCTATTGACAACTGAGGAAACGCTTTGACTTTCCGAACATTACATGTAAGGTAAATACTGTAATCATGAGAAAATTTCAACTTTGAGGTATTTATGTATTTTTGAATTTTCTATGTATAATTTATTTTTTGAATCAATGAACGAATCTCCTAAAACTATGTAAACGGTGGATAAAATTTAATTTTCGATTGCGATATAAGTTTTTACGTTAAATTATCTTTTTTCATTATTTTATTCAGTTAAAATGCATGCAGGGAAACGTAAAATTTTTCTTTCTTTTTCCAATATATTGTTTTACAATGACATCCTTTACAATTTTAGTTTCGGAAAACTTGGTTCTATATTATTAAGGAGATTTTTTTTAATTTCACATTGAAAATAAAAATTAAAAATTATACGATTTTTTTCCCCATACTGCCATATTAAAAATTATGAAAAACTGGAATGGCAGTGCCCCCTTTTGAGAGTTTGATCTACAGATGTAATCAGCGCCAATTTAAGTGAAAGTCTAACTAAATATTAAGGGTGGTAAAATTTTGTACATTGGTTCCTGAGATACAACATATGAAAATTTTGGATATACACACATAGACAGATAAAATTCTAAAAATTTTCAAATCGTCTGCAGGTCATCTCAAAACATGTAAAACCATCGAAAAACCGGATTTAAAAAAAATTCATGAATCCAATACTTTCTAATATATATAGAACAAATAAAAGCTTTTTCAAAAGTCCATCGACTGAAGATATACTTACATTTTAAGATTCTATATCAAAATTTGTTTTTATATTTGCGATATTTATCAGTACTGGAAATATACTTTTTGTAGAGAGAAACGACATTCAGTTAAGATTACAATTACATATTGATGTAATAATAATAAGTTGTAAGGAAATCCTTTCGACGGCAGCCTCGTCAATACAGTTTTCAATAAAATATCCTATTAACAACACTACAAACATAATATTTCTGTGCAATATGATTTGTGTACAAGACAAGATATTCGTCAAAAAGCATTTTGTATTTTTTAGAATTATCATTACTAATCTTATAATAAAATCAGAATTCCAGTAAATCAACTGCTTATTCAAAATAGCCAATTTCTCTATTTGAAATCATTTCATAATACGTATAATGAATTTTCTTCAGTGTTATTTTATAAAATTAATGTAATTTTAGTTTTTAAAAATTTAAGAAAACTCAAATACTGACATTATAGAAAATTAAATGTGAGAGATTAAGTTGTTTTTTTTTTTTTAAGAATCATGCAAAATGTTTTATTAGGTCGCTGCAAAAGTTTGTGCGGACGCGGAGCATTTTATTGCCTCCAAAGACGAGAGCTTCTATCGCCGTGGTATACATTTGTTACCCGAAAAATGAGCAAAGGTTGTAGAAAGTAATGGAGAGTATTTTGATTAAAAATTGTCATTTGATTTCATGTGTTTTTATGAAATGAAGCAATAAAAAACCGCACGAATTTATGCAAAGACCTAATACTATCTAATCTACGAGTAGGAATTTCTAAAAGTATGATGTCAGTTATTACGTAACAAGCTTTCTAGTATAACTAAGATTTCATAAATGCGATCGGTATATAAAATCCCATTATCACATAAAGAAACGAAAGAAACTGACAAAGAATCCAATTATATTACAGAGTGCGATCACGGTTTCTTTTTTATGGCAATTTAATGTTGAACTACATATTATTTCGTTAGCTGACATTTATAGGATCAATAGTTATTATACAACGCCATTCAAAGTAAATATAATGCATATCTAATATTTTTAATATTCCATTTATAAACAGGTATATTATTTAAAATACTTTGTAGTGGTGTTGTATACTTGTAATAATAATAATAATAAAACTAAAAACATTTATTATACTGAAAAAAAATATATATATATATATATCAAACTGCGAAGAAATGGTGGAACAAAAATGACAGGTTAGCCCCGTGAATTTACTTCTAGTTAGCATATTCTAACTGCTCGTAATTTTACAATATAGCAATGATACATTCTGTCTGTAAATGAACAGTTTGACGTGCTGCCAGATGAAAACTTTGAAATTTCCCTCATTTCGCTTAAAATTTCCCCTTTTTAGCGTAAAGTTTCCCTTAATTCAAATATAAATGGTGACAAGCCTTTCAGTGTAAATTAATTTGCAGTGAATATGGTATAGAGTGTAGACTATAAAAAAGCATGTGTTGATGTTAAGACACGTTGATGTGTAAGGGTTAAGACAAATTGTCCACGCAATCAGAGCTTCAAGAGGTCCCTTAACTGAATATCACTCTTCTTAAATAGTAAGCTTCATATTATTCAATCGAAAAAAAAAAAAAAAAAAAAAAAACTGCAAATGATTTACTGTTTAAACAATATGGTATTAAATAAAGGGACGGCAAAAAGCCCTGCATGTTGAACCTGGACCCTCACAGCCCTCCATGGGTATCTTTCTAAGGAACCCTAGTCAACATTCGAGTATATTTCCTAGAAAATCGGGAATACTCAGAATACTAGGCGGAATAAAACTAAATCACTACATTTCTTTAGAGTATTTTAGATTTAACACGAAACAACAAGAAGAAAAAAAATGTAATGATTTATCTTTCAGCGTATATATATAAATTGTTTCAGATAGTTTCAGTTGAAAAAGAATTCCAACAAATAATTTTTGGAAACTGAGAGTAGAATTTCTCTTTTTCTCACAATACATTAAATCACATCAAAATTTCCCTTTTTGAGGGAAATTTCCTTCAATCTGGCAGCACTGAGTTTGATGTGCACATGGATGTGGACTTTTAGAAAAAAATAGCAATGCCTGATGACGTATCCAAGTGACGTACGTCATCGCTTGATTACTTTATAAAATAATATCGAATAATTTTCATAGTTCGAGAACTACCCCGTAAACCAACAGTCTATTAAAAGGGAGTTGTATTAAATTTATTGGGCTATCCCCTGGAAAAACAGGCGTAAATTAAACGTTAGGGTTTTGCTCTTTAAATATGGAAAACGGGAATTTCCCGTAAAAAAAAAAAAAAAAAAATTACAATATCCACTTTTATTATTATTATTATTATTTGCATATAAAATATTAAAAACAATTTTCTCACACTTGCATTATATCTGATTCATTACGATATTTCCGCAAAAAATTTGAAAGGTGTCTTATAATTTATTGATTACCCAGTATTATCTACGCAAAATTATTTATTTATTATTTATTTATTCGTTTATTTACTTTTTTAATCGGAGTCAATTATTTTTTTTTTAATAAAAAAAATCGGTTACCAGACAAATAATAATAATAATAATAATAATAATAAATCGGAGCATTATTAATATTATTATTATTTTTAATGTTAAATACTTTATAATCATTATTTTTGTTTATTGTTAATAATATTTTATGAAAATCTTTAACGAAAGTGGCTCACTTGACTTTTCAGACATTTAGTAATTACAAGTTATTTAACCAAATTCTCGTCACAAGATATTTCCGTAAGTAAACAAAGGGCCGCGGTAGCCCAGTCGGTAGAGCGCCGGCCTCGTAATTGGAAGATTGCGGGTTCGGTACCCGAGCCAAAATCTGTCGTGGCCGCAAATTCCTCCATGTTTCTATAAAAAAATATACCTCTGGGGATCACCGAAGCGGGAGAGCCATCCCTCCTGTGGAGAATCAAAATTGCGATGGCATGTCTCCGGAGCACCTCTAGGGGTGTGTTCCAGACCATCGCCAATTGCTTATCTGCGCAGCATTAGTGCGAGGTAAAACCCAACAACAACCACAACCGTAAGTAAAAAAAAAAAAAAAAAAATGCAGTAATGTGTTTAAATATTTTTCATGAAATTGACTTATGTGTGTACAATGGACCAAAATGTATCTGAATTCTTTTGTAAGTCCCTGTAAAAGAATTATACAAGTGGTAAATACGCAATTTTTTATAGCAAAATTCTACATCATATATCAGTTTCATTCTCCTTTGAATAATTTAAATTATTATTTAAATAATTAATTCCTGTAGATAATATGCATAAATCCTGTCATGATTCCCTATAAAAGAACACTAAATAGTACGAACATTATCCCTTATAATAGTCATATTTCAGCAAACAATGCAACCTATAGCAGATTTTTCTGTTTTAAACAAATTAAGATTACTATTTTATAATTAAACAAGCTTCAAATGATTTGAGTTCATACACCGCACTGTATAAAACTTTTCTTTTGCGATCCCTGTAGAATAACTATAAGTATTACTCTTATGAAACTCTGTATAATTTTGACAATAATGATCTATAACATATACACAATTTAATCTTAATTCTGTTAGCGCTTAGATGTTATCGAATTTCAAATAATTTAAGTCCATAGGCCGTATTGGATAAAGAGTATTTTATATCTATGTAACAGAACTATAAGTCCTACATTCATAAAAATCTATAAAGTTCGATCGACGGTGACTTGTAACATACCTACAAAATTCGAATTCAATTGAATGCGGTGGTTATACGCTATCGTGCTAACACACTCACATTCACACATATGCATTTATATGCATATACAGCCTCAAAAAATTATTAAAAAAAGAGTTCATAAGACCTCAAAATGTCTAGACATAGACTCCTAAACTAGATGCCTGTCGCGTGACTCAGGTCAAGTGGTAGACAACGCAACTTGGTACAAATTGCGCGACTTTTTTATTCAACAGACACCAAAAATTTTTAAAAGTGGGATTTGATATACATAAAAAGCGAATAGAATCGAAGAAACGTCGATTGTATATATCATATATCACTTTTAAAAATTATTGGTGACAGTTGAATAAAAAAGTCGCACAATCTGTACCAGGTGTCGCACAATCTGTACTATCTACCGCTTGAGCTGTTCCCAAGTTTTCGAGCCACGCGACAGGCATCTAGTTTAGGACGCTATGGTCTAGATATACCAAAATATTATAGTAAGATTTTTTATGATTACACTATTTCCATTACATAACGTATGCTCAGAAAGTGAAAAATCATTGATTTATTTAATACAACCAATCTTTTATCCTGCACAATATTTTTATAATAATGCTATTTAATATATTTTTCAGGAGGCGTAGTTAGTAATCTAAGGAATCAGAATGGGTAAAAATGTTTTTACATACTATCGTAAGAAATGATAATGCGGAATATTAGCTCTAAAGTTTCTAAATATATTCCTTGATTATGAGCTAGGGTTTGATGTATTCGTTATATAACTTGTATAAATGCCTTTTAATAAAGGGGGGGCGGAGTGTTTTTAGAAGAAAAAGTTTTTGAGTTGCAAATAGCATGCAAGGCCTTTGTATTTGTACACAGCCCTCGTCGTGTTAAACAAATAAAAAGCTTTGTCAGGTCATGGCCCCTTCCCCAAATACCTCCACAGATTTCATTGCCGACGATCACCCTTATGCTCATGCGGTGAGGAGGGGACTGCACAACATTACTACTTTCACTGTCAACTTACAATACCTTACCATTTAAGGAACCCTAACCCTAGACCAGCAACCTGGCTGAACAATATAATAACTAGAAAGCCCCTACGGCTCAAATTAAAGCGCATCTATGCCTTCCTTCAAGATTTATCAAACTCAACAAATTAAATTCCTTCTCAATCTTTCCTAAATTTTTCCTCCTCTCCTACATGGCGAATACTGGTCATGTCTGATGCTACAGAATTCCACTGAAGTGCTCTCGGAAAGCAATCATCCTGCGCATGATGTTGCTAACCAACTTGGGCTTGATATAAAGACTGCGAGAACATTGTATAAAGACTGTGAAATTTGTACATTACATGAATGAACTTTGTAAATAGACTTCCACTTGGCTCCGGTCCTTTTCACTTTCATGCAACTTTGTCGCCTTTTGTCGCGGGAGAGCTCTGCTCTGGCGACCTTTGTAATTTCTTTTTTTTTTTTTTTTTTTTTTTTTTTGTTGTTATTTGCTATGCAATAAACAACGGGGGAGGCTTAACCTTTGGAGACGGGCTCTTCTGATTCTCCACAGTGGCTTTGGAGCCCCTCTCTAAAGGTTAAAAACGCTCAAAACCACTGCATAGTGGTGAGCGGCTTCTTTCCGTCTTAGAATCTTAGAATCTTAGAAATAAAAAGCTTTTGTGCCATGAAAATTACGTATTTCATTCAACTGATATACTTTGTAATTAATCTGTTGGATTTTTCATTAAAATGAAATTATTATTATTATTATTATTATTATTATTATTATAAATTGCTTTTAAGATATTACCCTCATTATTGAAAAAATTCTTATTTATTTTATTTTATTTTATTTTATTTTATTCATTCTTACACACTGTAAAAAAATGTTGTAATTTTTCCTGCACTTTCTGTTGTATATTTTCAAGCATTGGCGCTTTTTTAATGAATTCAAGCACTAAATGTTGTAAAATCGACTTCCTGTGGACTTTAGACGCGAACATCTGCGCTGAAACATAAAATCTGTGTCTCTGAACTTAGATGCAGATGCACGATGGATGAACGAAGAGAAGATCATGGAACGAGCAATTCCCGTTCATCAAAAAGGTTAGCTATTAATTTTTTATTAATATTTTGTATTGATTAATGGCACTTTTAAGTTTGCGGGGCGCAAACAAAAAATAGCCAATTCAATATTATCGCTAATTTATTTTATTGCTATTTAAATATGTTTGCATGACAGTATGATGCATATACTTTATTTTAAAAATTAAAATAGGTATACTTTCGGGACAGAATAAGAACAAAAATTGGGAATGCTTTAACGGCCTTCTTCACTTACGATCGCCGGAAGCCCGAGCCAATGTTATTCTATGGAGAAATTTTCTTTACAAATAACGTATTAATTAATACATATTTTTAAATTCTGTTTTCCCATTCAGAAAATTCCAAACTGGTAAATTGACGGACCTTTTTTTAAAAATGTATTTTTTTAATTTTTAATATTTTATTTTGAACTTGCAAAATGAGAAAATTTCACATATTAAAAATTCGTATTTTGCAGCTTCAAAATAAAATATAAAAAATTAAAAAAATATTTTTTTAAAAAAGGTCCGTCAATTTAACAGCTGAAAATTTTCAGAATGTGAAAACAGAATTTAAAAATATTTATTTGTTAATAAGTTATTTGTATATAAAAAATTTCCATAGAATAACATTAGCATCGGCTTCCGGCGGCGGTGAGTGAAGAGGGCCCTCAAAGCCCTTTTTTTTTTTTTTTTTTTTTTTTTTTTTGTGAGGCGAATTTATTATTATTATTATTACTTTCCTTGGCAATCGGATTATGGTCTGGTTATTCTTTGATTAGCCAAGTCAAATTGTGATTTTTTTTTTTTTTAACTATAGTAAGTAGAAATTCGTTCAATATAAATGTAGCTGCATAAAATATGTAAGAGTATTAAATATACACCTGTTTCAGATATTTTTATTTAACAGACACATACATTAAATGTAAACTTATGAACAAAGTGGAATGTTTGTTTGTGAGTGCTTTTGCGTTCAGGCTATTAATCGCACAGCAACACATTTTGGCAAATAGATAGCTTGGACGACTGCACACCTCACTGAGATATTTTCAAATTTCTAAATTTAATCTTTTTTCTTTTTTTCTTTTCATTTTCTTAAATTTATTCTTTAGTTTTATTCGTCAGCATCTCTTAGCAGCACGGTTGTTACATTATATGTTTTATAATATATATATATATATTCCTTTGAGAAGGACACTTTATTTATTTATTGTATTTATCAGTAACAAATGGTAGTGTGTAAAAAAGTTTAAACGTGTTGAATTTTGAATTTAATTAAAATGTATTTGTTTTTATTTAATTTTTTTGAAAAGTAATATATATATATATTGTGCTAACTGAAATCAAATGGTAATAATTTAGAGAGATCGAGGTCAGTGAAATACATGGTTTCAAAACTCAAATGTGTAATTGATACTGAGCTACAGTCATTATTTAAAATTGTAATTCTTGAGTAATAGCAGCTCCACGATTTATCTGATAAATACCGAAATTGAAGTGCCCAAAAATTAAGTTGCTGCAGTCGCAGGGGTGAAACTACCTAGCATGCAAAACCCCTGAAAACTGATATTTGCATGCAGATAGGTAAGATTTAATAATGAAATATCATATGACTACCTGTATTAAATGATATTTGGAGAGTTCTTAATACATTGTGAGGCAAATTAAACATTCAAAATAAGAAATTTCTGTAAAAACAAAATAATTTACATGAAAATCAGAAACAGCAAAAATTTCAAAAACCCTGAATTCAGGGGTAGCCCCTGAAAAGTTTCACCCCTGAGTCAGTAACCTGGACCGGACACAGCGCAAATGGGAAAGATGCTACCGTAGGCAGCAGATACTTTCAGCGAGGTCATGATTATTTAATTTTTATTTATTATTATTATTTTTTAAGTTTTCTTTGTATAAAGTGATATGAAAAATAGTGATTTATTTATTTATTTCTTTAAGCGGGTAAAACCAGCTAGTGCATGAATAATATAATAATAAAAATTCTCAGCAAAAAAAAAAAAGAAAGAAAGAAAGAAATACTGCAGAGTAAGAGAAAATTGTGTCAGTGTCACAAAAGATTATTGTTAACATTATAACGATAATATAATTATCCAGAGTCTCTGTAAATTTACAATAGTATTCATTTAAAAATAAGTATTCGAGAATTCGAGATACTCAATCTTTACTCTGCATTTAAATTTTTTTTCAAATGGTACTTTTTCTTAATAAAAAATAAAAATGCTTTTTTCTATTTTTGAAAAATGTAATCACTAAAATTACTACCACTAATAAATAATAAAATAAATATTAGACTCTAAAATGTGTGCATAAAATAAATTTCTAATTTCGGTTTAATTTTCGCATAATTTTCCAGTTGAATCTTTTAAAAGTGCAGCTGAAAACATCTCATGTCTTCATAAAAAAAAAATAAAAAAAAATGTCTAAGTAAGCAAAACATATTTGATCTAAAACGGATGTGTAAGTTTTTCTGTAAAATATGTAGATGAATCAGCAATTATGACCGCAGATGGCTATATAAACCGCTTAGCAACAGCGTTCATTTGTTTTTAGAAGTAAAAGATAATCAACTGCCTTATTTAATTTGTAGTATTTTTTTTTTTTTTTTTTTTTTTTTGGGGGGGGGGGGGGCTGGGGGAGGTGAATTTAAATCTTAAATTGTTAATAATCTTCCCCAACTTAATAGACATTGATTTCTTTTTTATGAAAAAGTAATTCATAAATTTTAGAAGAAATAATTATTTAGATACATTTTTGAGAATAAAAAATTTTGTGTCTAAGTTGGTTTTGAATTAGTTTTTCAGTCCATATTAACTATATTATCAAGATTGGGTCAGATTTCGGCTTGATATCAAATTCAACTGTCGAATACGTGTCGATTGAAATCCGAATTTTGCAGGGCTCTTGTTATAGCTCAATATTATAAAATTGTAATAAATATATGCGCTAAAGATTAATTTTAATTTTAAATAAGTTTATTTTATTTAGAAAATAATATAAATTTGATGTAATTTCTTTTTTTTTAAATTTATATATACTTTATACAATTACTTTATACCATGCACTTTCAAAAACTGCTTTAGAAAGTCTTAAAAAACTTCTTATTAAATTACAGATTAAACTGAACGGAGATATTAAAAAATAAATTTATATATTTATTTAAAACTATTACTTAATTATTAAAAGCAAAATATTTGTGTTATAAATTTCTTTTTCTTTTCTTTTTTCTTTTTTTCTTTTTGTAAAAGAAACCTTGAATTTAAAATTTTATTGACAAATAAAATAGAAAACTGCATTAAAAAAAAAAAAAAAAAGAAAATCTTGATTATTTTTTTATCTATTACAAAAATTTTATGTCAATGAATCAAAAGTAAAGAAAACCTGAACTTAAGTTATTTAATTAAAAAAAAAAAAGAAAGAAATGTCGACTGATCTAAAACTAAAAATGCATTTTAAAACATGCACCGTGTTTATTACATTCTCAATGTATTTATGTAAGAAAAACAACTATACACATTAAAAATTTTGACAGTGGGATTTTAATGTATACCTATGTTTTGAGGTTTCCTGAATTCATTTTTGGTAATATACGATTACGTGTGTGTGTGTATATATATATATATATAGATATATATATATATATATATATGTTTGATTGAACATCATAGTCTCTAAACGCTTTCTTTGTTCGTTTGAGCTAAAAATTTAAGATTGTGTTACTGTCGGATGAATTGCAGATCGTATAATGGTATATTTTAAAATATGCATGCGCGTAGAACTTGTAATTCTTTTATAAAAACACAAAAAAAAAAAATATTCTTATTTATTATGGCCTAATGGCTCAAAATATTTGTACGCTAGCATCTAACCTAAACATTCGATTCAGGTAACATTGAGAAGGCTTGTTACAGGTCACCATTGACAGAAATATATAGACTTTTATGATTGCGGGACAAAGTTTACTTAGGGATTCTGAGTCGAATTTTTATATAATACGATATATAGACTCAAATAATTTGAAATTAGTGTTAATGATGCTAAATTATTTAAAGAGAACAGTGCTGATATACGTTACTTTGAATCTTTCATTCGCTAAAGTACGATTACTATTTAAAAAAAAAAAAAAAAAAAAACATGCATATTATTTGTAGTTTTTTTACAGGGAAACAAATATTAACAAGTATTTATACCCTATGGTTAATTTCCTAAAGTACATTAAGTTATTTAAAAAAGAATGAAACCGATATAGGTTTTATTAATTTTTTACAGTATCGTTTTCACTGGAAATTACAGGTTCCCAATTAGATATTTTGCAGTGACACACAAAACAATTAAGATGTAATAGCAAAAGCTATAAACATGGGAATAAATTTTAAAAACGCTATTGTAACTTTTACAATTGTTTGACCACTGAAATATTCGGGAATTTATTTTTTATTTATTTATTATTATTATTTTTTTATAAAGCCTGGTAATTTTTAAATGTACCAACGGTCGTACGGAGTCAATTCTGATTTAAATTTTATGCTATTCACTGGAAGCTTTATATTTTACTAGCAATATTGTTTTGTGGAAATAAATCCTTTTCTTATATATATTTCTTTATATTGCGTGCCTTGATAAAGAAATTTTTTAATCAATATTTTGACATTCACGTATAAATTCATTTAGTTAAAATAATTTATCAAAAGTAAACAGTAATATATATATATAGACAGACAGACAGATAGATAGATAGATAGATATAAATATATAAACTTTTTTTTTTTTTTTTTTTTTTTTTTAACTTAGCACATATTTTAGTTATCTCGCTAATAAATAGACATAAATGTTACCAATATATCAGAATAGATTTCATTAAATAAGACGATATTTACATAATGAAAATAATTCATACAGATTTATAAATATTTAAAAATTTCAATTTAATTAGCGCAATAGCATAATTATTAATTATAATACCATCTGTAATGATAATAATTAATCTTAACAATGATCAGACATCATGAAAGGGGCCTTGAATTAATTGATAAACAATTACGTGTGGTTGGTTGCGTTTAACGTCCCACTAGTTTTTCTAAATCCCTTACCTAGACATAGTGACTTCCGAGCTATGCGCGTAAGGCACGCCAATAAATTGTATAGACGAAATGATTGAGAAATTCTAGTCTACACATTTCTAGACGGTGAAACAATAGTCTGAATAGTATTGCGAGAAACTCTCGCTTGATTTTCTAGATTTGGGTAAAAAAACTAAGATTATAGTAGCTGAAACCAGCCTCGTGTATTCGCACTTATCTATATAAATAAAGAGAAGTGTCTGTGTGTCTGTGTGTGTGTCTGTGTGTGTGTGTGTGTGTGTGTGTCTGTCTGCGCTCTGGTGCTCACACTGTTGATCGCAGAGCTTCCAAATTTGGCATATAGATACCTGGGACCCTGCAGGTATGCATTTCATCGAGATTTTTTCGAATTTCGAATTTGAATTTTTTTAATTAATGTTTTTTCGATTTTAAAAATTGGCTTCAATGTTTCCTTTTTCAGAAATTTCTTTCGTTTCAAAAGTCTGCGTATCTTAGCAACGGCTATTAAACTATTTATTTATTTAAATTCATTTGAGGAAGAAATCTTTTTTATTATATTTATTGAAATCAAATAGTTATACACATACAGTAGAAAAATTAAATATATTAAATTTTTAGATTTTGGGATATAGGTACCTGGGACCCTGCAGGAGTGCCCCTCATCGAGATTTTTTCAAATTTCGAATTTGAATTTTTTAAATTAATGTTTTTCCGATTTTAAATATTGGCTTCTTTGTTTAATTTTCATAGATTTATTGTTTTGCTTCAATCGTCTGCGTATCTTAGCAACGGCTATTACGCAACTTATTTTTATTTAATACATTCATTTGAAGGCGATTTTTTTTTTTTTAATTTGTTATATTTATTGAAAATAAAATCGCAATGCAGTAGAAAAAATTAAGTATAATTAGTTTTAAATTTAAAAACGTATTTATAACAGATATGTTTAATTTTTTATAGTAGAACAACTTCTTATTTTTCATTTTTTAATTAATTTCTTTAAAAGAAAAAACTTTTATTCATTGATTTTTTATTTATTTACAGTACTAGCAGGCTACGCCCGCTTCGCTGGTCACTATTTTTAAATGAATCATTATAATTAACGAATTCTCAAAATTGCATTAATTTTTATCGTGTGAAACAAAAAAAGAAAAAAAAACTCTGATCGGGAAAAATGTCGTACCGGGTCCCGACTGCCTTCGGCAGCGTAGACCCGTGCGCGATGCACACGCACGAATGCATATATATGAGCGCTGCGCGCGCGTATTCCTTCATCACCCTTATGAATTCTCAAAATTCCATGTTGTTACTCATAAACTTCTATTCTTAAGAAAAGGAATAATAATAAAAAAAAAAAATCATTTCTGATCGGGTAAAAACTCACACCGGGTCCCCTCTGCCTTCGTCAGCGTAGACCCGTGTGCGCGCAGTGCTCACGAATTCATATATACGCTCGTTGCGCGCGCGTATTCCTTCACCACCCTTCCTGTCCCTCCTTAATTTTACACTCGAAAATATCCTCATTTGACTCGTAGGCACCCAAAACCTACATATACCAATTTTGAACAGTCTAACTCAATTTCTAACTTTTTGGCCCCCTTGAGGACATCTTAAAACATATAAATCAGGTGAAATCTCGAATAATTGCCATTAGCGCCCTCTATTGGATAAATTTAATGTAGGTTATTCGATAATATAAAAGTACTTTAAAATAACTTTCGAATGATGTATTAAAATTAATTTAATCATATTTAGAATTCAAAATATTGAAATTTTAAAATATTGTAGCGTCATCTGGTGTAGAAATATCTGTAATCTACTGTTCAATCCCAAATCAACAAAGCTTTAAAATGATGTATTACTTATGAAATTATTTTAATTAGTAGCTGAGATACAAAAGAAAACCTAATCAGGAGACCTTAAAACGTGTAAATCTGGTGAAATCTCGAATTCCACTTTCGATAATGCAAAAGCTCTTTAAAATATCTTTCGAATGATGTATTAAAAACAATTTAATCATATTCAGAATTCGAAATATTGAAATTTTAGAATATTACAGCGCCATCTGGCGGTAGAAAATTCTGTAATCTACTGTTCAATTCCAAATCAGCAAAGCTTTCAAATAATGTATTACTTATAAAATTATTTTAATTAGTAGCTGAGATACAAAAGAAAACCTAATCAGGATACCTTAAAACGTGTAAATCACGTGAAATCTCGAATTCCATTACTTACGGTAGTCAGTTAATGGAAGGTGACAGAAATTTGTGGCGTCTACTTTCAAATTTAATTCAAATAATTTTCAAAATGACATATTACTTTTGAAATTATGCTAATTAGAAGCTGAGATACAAAATGATATAAACACTATTATAAAACGACTTATGTCTGACTTTTTCGTGGTTTTCTCCGAAACTTGCGTAATTCCGGGCTAAATACAGTTAAAAATCAATAGTATGAAATGTGAAAGTAGTACCAGAATTCGAAACTCTGCAAAATATAAAATAATAATGGCGTTCTGGGTTTTCCGTCGTTTTCTTCGAAACAACCGTTCCTTTTCTACGTTTTTGCCCCTTCCCCCCCCCTTTCCGTCCCTTCTAATAATTTTACATATGAAAATATATATCCGCAATCGATTTATCTTTCCTTAAAACTTAATAATACCAATTTCAAACGCTGTAACTCTCTCTCTCTTTTTTTTTCCCCCTTCGCCCTTCTTCCCTCCCCCTCAAGCCCTTCCTAATAATTCTACACTTTAAAAAATATTCAGAATCGAATTATCGGGCGTTAAAACCTAATATTACGAAATTTCAACGGCATATCTCAATTTAAAATATATACTACAAAATATAAAACAAAATTTAATCTATTTTTTTTGTTTATCCGGATATTTTCATGAAAATTGAACAGTAGCTTTATAATATGCTGTCTAAGCCGAATATTAATTCAAATGTAACTGGAATGTATGGAATGAAAATTTAAAAAAGTTTGAAAATTGCAATTTTTATTCCCACTGTAAAACACGTGACATCTTGATCCGTTACTATCATTTCCTTTATCATGGCAGACGGTCGAATGATGTTGCCACAAAAAATTCATACTTTAGATAATTTTAAAAAATCTAATTGTGGTACCGATAAGCCGCTTGCACACTTAAATTCAGAAAAAATTCCCCTTTCATTTGGTACCGAAATCGTAACGATCGGACAAATATTTCTAATTTATTTTCCACTTTTTCTAATTTTAACTCTGTTAAAATATCTATTTTTATGCAATGGCGGTGACTTCTCAGCCATTGAGATCGCTTTTAGATTAGGCATGATTTTACATTTTAATTAATATCTCCACAACTAATTAAAATTTTTAAATTCTGTTTTGAAGAGGAACTCAGAAATGTTCCAGAGCATCAGTATGTCAATTTTTGTACTTCTGCGTTCAATAGGGGCTGAACGTATAAAAGAACAGACTGACAGACAGACAGACAGACAGACAAACCTTTCCATTTATTATTATAGATTTATCGGGAAAAGTGGTAGTATATTAGTAAAAAGGATTAAAATGATTAAAATTTATTTGTTTATATATATATATACATACATATTAATCTACTTTTTATTTTATTTTATTTTATTACATTGGTCAGAATCAAATCTTAATATAGTGCAAATAGCATGAGCAATAAAATACATGGTTCAAAACTAAAATATTTAATAGATGCTGAGATACAGTCATCTTTAAAATCGCAGTTCTTAAATAGTAGCAGATCCTCCCTGTCGTCGAAAAATATCCAGATTGAAGTGCCCGGGAAAGATCTTTCTGCAGACAGTGGGAACCTGGACCCCTCAATGCAGCACGGGCGGGAAAAGAGATGCCGTAGACAGCGGGTACCCGAAGCAAGGTTTGGAGTCATTTCAGTTTCTTTTTTATTCTTCATTTTTTCTTCTTAAGTTTTTGTCTCTAATGTGGTGTAAAAAAAATAAATATTAACTCAATTCTTTCGAAAATTCATTTAAATATAGTGACCAGCGAAGCGGGCGTAGCCTGCTAGTCTATATAAATAAAGAGAAGTGTCTGTGTGTGTGTCTGTGTGTATGTCTGCGCTCTGGTGCTCACACTATTGATCGCAGAGCTTCCAAATTTGGCATATAGGTACCTGGGACCCTGCAGGTGTGCCCCTCATCGAGATTTTTTCGAATTTCGAATTTGAATTTTTTTAATTCATGTTTTTTCGATTTTAAACATTGGCTTTTATTTTTCATGAATTTATTCTTCGATTGTAATCGTCTGCGTATCTTAGCAACGGCTATTATGCAATTCATTTTTTATTTAATACATTCATTTGAGGCGATTTTCTTTTTTTATTATTATTATTATTTTTATATTTATTGAAAATCAAAATAGTAAAATACGATAGAAATAAATTGTTACGTTTATGTATAAATTTTATAGTATAACGACTTTTTATTTTTTATTTTTTTAATTAATTCCTTTAAAAGAAAAATATTTATTATTATTATTATTATTATTTATAATATTTATTGGGTGAAAAAAATGGTAGTTTATAGTAGAAAGGATTAAACTGATAAATATTCGTTTGTTTTTCATGTATTTAATTCCTTTTAAAAGAAAATCTAATTTTTTATTTTATTTTATTGCACTGGTCGTAATCAAATCGTAATATAGTGTAAATAACGGGGCTATAAAACACATGGTTCAAAAACTAAAATATATAATAGATGCTGAGATACAGTCATCTTTAAAATCGTAGTTCTTAAATAACAGAAAATCCACAAGTCGTCGTAAATACCCAGATAGAAGTTTCCGGGAAAGACCTGTCTGTAGACAGTGAGAAACTGGACCCGATGCAGTACGGGCAGTAAAAAGAGCTGCCTTAGGCAACGGGTATCCGAAGAAGTGAGATCTAAAGCGATTTCAGTTTTTTTTTTTATTTTATGTGTAATGTGATGTAAAAAATAAATACTGATCCAATTCTTTTGAAAATTCATTTAAATATAGTGACCAGCGAAGCGGGCGTAGCCTGCTAGTTTGTAAATATTTTTAAATAACTTTGCCCTCGAGTATATCGTCAAACGCTCTAGATTTCTGATAGGAGTTTCTAGAACGCCCTTTTAAAGGGGACTAGAATTTATAAGGATGACATGGAACTATTTTTTCTGAAGACACAATTTAGATTCTAGATATCAGTTACAGATATTTTTATCAGTACATATATAATCTTTTATTGATTAAGTCAAGTCCTACTCTTTTGTGTTTGATCATTTTAATGATGACGTTTATATATTTCATATCCTCATCGTTTATATATCCCTTATTTGAAAATAATGTAACAGAGAATTAATTTTATTTATTTTTTTTATTTTTTTAAGTAAATTTATAAGTATTTTCTTTTCTTTTTTTTTTTTTTTTTTTTGAGAAAACTTATCAAGTGATTTTTTTCCCCTCGTACTAGAAATCCTGAATTTATAATTAAAGTCTTAGAATAAAAAAACTTCTAAAAATAATAAAAAAAAAAAAAAAAAGAAAAGAAAAAGAAAAAAAAAACGTACTAGAAATCCTGAATTTATAATTAAAGTCTTAGAATAAAAAAACTTCTAAAAATAATACAAAAAAAGAAAAAGAAAAGAAAAAAAAAGAAAAAGAAAGGAAAGGAAAAGAAAAAGAAAGGAAAGGAAAATCAAAATTAATGGTTCCAGCCAGTAGAATGACAGTTGTCTTCAAATGGAAACAGTAGGCACCTACTTTGCAATTATGAATCACAAATTTGTCATCCCGAAAATTTGCCATTAAAATATTTCTGATATTTATATTGGAGAAAACAAATCTCTAGCACCTAGAAGCTAGATCCAACTAGCAGCATCATGTTTTCTTTGAAGGAACAAACAAACGTCTTTTCTCTCTTTTGATCTTTCTGTGTTTGATGGCGCGCGGCGCCTACACTCAGTGATGCCAAATGGTCGAAAAATTTTTCCCCAAACAGGTCTTAAATTTTCCCAAATCAGGTTTTTTTTTTTTTTTTTTTTTTTTCGAAAAAACCCGCAGCTTGATTTCTACTAAAAAGGGAAAATAAAAATTTCTTAAAAAACAAAAACAAAAAAAAAAATCAAGCAGATTTTTCCATGATTTGAGCTCAGATTTTTCTCCAAATGAAGGCAATTTTTGAAAAAAATCCTCAAATAACAATAAAGCTATTGAAAGTCTCTAGTCGTAGGGATAAATCATTACGTTGCCAACATTGACAGAAAGTTGAAGAACTCTCCAGATTTGTCCCCAAAAATTTTAGAATTTCCCCAAAAAGTCCCCAGAAACATTTGGTCCCCAAAATTGCCCCCAGAAGCCTCGAAAATCCGCAATCTGGCATCACTGCCTACACTGTAAAAAAAAAAAAAAAATCAGTATTTTACAACAAAAGGTGCTGGCACCGCGGCTGCCAGCACAGTTGCTGTAAAATTTACAAGCGTCTGCTTTTTATGGTGCTGTAAAATTTACTGCACTTTACTGTGAATTTTACAAGATGTTGTTTTTAGTAGTGCTGTAAAATTAACTGCACTTTGCTGTGAATTTTACAAGATGCTGTTTTAAAAAGTGTTGTAAAATTAACTACACTTTGCTGTAAATTTTACAACACTTTTTAAAACAGCATCTTGTAAAATTCACAGCAAAGTGCAGTTAATTTTACAGCACTACTAAAAACAGCATCTTGTAAAATTCACAGCAAAGTGCAGTAAATTTTACAGCACCATAAATCACAGCCGCTTGTAAATTTTACAGCAACTGTGCTGGCAGCCGCGGTGCCAGCACCTTTTGTTGTAAAATACTGAAATTTTTTTTTACAGTGCAATCATTATACAATTTTTTCATAAGGGAAAAATTCAATGCATAAAATTTTACCCCTTTTTTGTTCCAAAATTCGAATTTTTAACTTTTTATTTACGAAAGTATATTCGAATATTTTGTGAGTAAAATGCATCAATTATAAAAAGCAGTGAGAAATATTAGAATAAGATAATATATAGAATAGGCATAAAAGAAAATGTTTTATCATGTTTTGAAATTGCATAAAAATACTTTCATGCATTTTTCATTTTTAAATCACAACTCCAGTGTAACCTTCGTTGAGACTATAATCTTATGACGTACAAAATTGACTGCATGAAAAACAGAATTGTTACAGAATAGAATAGAATCTAAGAATGTGATTATTAAAGCCCATCTCTACATTATTTATTTATTTGGATTGAGAATGAGCAATCCCATATTTTATAAATCTAGACTGAATGAAACATATCGCCCATTTTAATCATAAAGTAAATCAACTCATTATTTAAAAAATAAATATATTTTTAACCGAATCACTTCTTCTTCATTATAAAACAGCAAATTGATAAAACTGCTATATTTAAAAAAAAAAAAAAAAAAAAAAAAAGTGGAAGAAAAGTTTGCTTCTTGTTTGGTTTGTAAGCATTAGTCGACAAATGAATAAATCGGAAATCGAGTCGGCAGATTCTCCTTTAATTAGCCGACATTTTACTAAGAAAGAAAAGTAGGTCATAATGTTCTTTTAGTTTATAACTGCATAGTTGACTAACTCATTTTTGAGAAAGTGATAATGCCAAAGACTTTGTTTAAGTTTATTTTGTGATGACAGGGATTAACTTATATTTTTTTTTTCATTTAAAAAATATGTCTGAACGACAATTATAGATAATTTATATAGATTATTATTGTATATTTAAAATTACTGTGAATGAAAAATAATTTGTTGCATTATAATATTTATGAAACAGAAAGAGACTCATCTGGAAAAAGTGAGGTACTCATAAAATTCTCTTAAAAAATCGTGAATTTCAAATTTACATTAAATTATATTCGACAATTTAATTTTAACCAACCTTGTTATTTTTTCCCAACCAAAATTCTTTATTTTCTATCTTTTGAATTCTTAAAAGTGTCTATTTTTTTCTATTATGTCAACTTACAGATAAAAATTAAGAAAGAAGAAAAGAAGGAGAGAAAAAAACTCAGAAAAAGTTCACTTTGAATATAAAAAATTTGCTGCATAAATTAAATTCAATATGGCAATATTCCGATATTAAAAAAAAATTAGAAATCAACTTATCAAGCACAGTATGAATATTTTATAAGGAATGTATATGAAAATGCATATTCATATAGTGTCTTCATACATGCAAATAACATGTGTATAAATACACAGCAAAGAGAAAGAAAGAAGAAAATAAAACTTGTTATTTTCACAGGAAAAAAAAAACAGTATTCTCGCTGAATGTATTTTACCATGTTTTTATTAACTTCTATTCTTGTTTGTTTGTCCGGCACGAATCTTGCAACCGAATTTTAACTAACTTCCTAACAAGCTAGACATTTGAAACTTTCACAACAGCTCACAACCCGATGACAACACAATACTTCGAAGACCGATTTTCGAATTTTTGATTAGTTTTCGTTTCATTAATTAAAATATGAAAATAATAACCTCCTAATAGCTTTAAAAATAGTCAATTAAAATACTAGCTATAATTTAATTGTTGCAAATAAATAAATAAATAAAATTAAAAAATTAAAAATAAACAAATACGAGTTCATTTTCTTTCGACATAAAAATAAATACATTTAATTAAACGTGAACGTTAAAAAAAAAAAAAAAAAAAAAAAATGTAAAAAGTTATATTATGCATCTCACAAAAATTGAAGTCATTATCACTTTAAAAGTTTTTATACGCATTGATAAAGTGCTAATGTAGTTCTATAGCTAATATTCAACAGAAAATTTAAAAACATGGTATAATATATATATATATATAATTTTCTTATTATTATTTCTGTTTATTTCAGAGGGGAAAAAAACTATTATTTTTTAACGAATTTTCAGTTTTTAAAACGTTATTACTTACATATTACTAAAAAATAGACATGCTAAATATATTATTTTTTAAAAACTCCTGTGATAAATTTTACATTCGATTACTGTACTAAA
The DNA here is from genome assembly GCA_963930645.1 of Salticus scenicus. Taxonomy (NCBI): domain Eukaryota; kingdom Metazoa; phylum Arthropoda; class Arachnida; order Araneae; family Salticidae; genus Salticus; species Salticus scenicus. The sequence goes on along the minus strand of OZ005653.1, from coordinate 323,427,512 downwards.
AATGTGAAAAATTGTATTAAAAATTAAGATTATTTTATTTATTTACTTATTTTTATTTATGTATTTTATTTATTTATTTATTGTGGAAAAAAAAATTATGTAAACAATCATAAAAAGTTCCTTTCTTTTTCTTCTACAAATATAAATAACACGTTTCCGCTCGCTGATGGAATGAAAATCCCAGTTTTATTAGAACTTAAGGTGCCTGCCTACCTTTAAAATGCAATTTTCGGTCAAAACTCTGATTTTCTATTTTTAGGTTAGTATTAAAGCCTGACATTTTAGCTTTCTAAATCAGTTTGAATTTTGTTTCTATCTTGATTAGAACTTGAGTTACAGGTATTTTAATATTGGTCACTCGCCAGTTTTTGAAACTGGAAGTGACCGGAAATGACCCGTAAATGTTTGTTTACATAAATGTTTTACTCAATACAAGCATCAAAAATTTTTACTGAATATAAAATGAATTTGAAAAAGAAAATAAAAAGCTTTGAAATAAACCAGGAACTTATTAAAAATATTTTTTGTTTAATAGGTAAAATCTTGTTTTTAAATATGTTTTCTGCTTTTTCTCAAAATGAGATTTTTAGCATTTTGCTTTATCCCAAAGCATCATAACTCCAAAAGTTATAATTGAAACGTTGTGAAACTTTGACAAAATACTCTAGAGGGTTTTTTTTAGGGATTGAACTACGAATTTAGCTATTTTTTTTTTTTTTCTTTCTTCCTTTCTTCCTTTTTTTTTTTTTTTTTTTTTGTCGATGGAAGTTATGAACTATCATGTATATTCATGATTTTTTCAACATGTAAGAAGGTTACCTTCTCTAAAATATTAAATGACATGGTTATAGTTTTGAGAGTAGCTCACTCCATTAAGGACCTTTAAATAAAATATACAGAATAAAAATATCTTTATTTAAATTTGACTTATGATATTTTGTAAAAGTGCTTTTTTTTCGCAAATTTTATGCATACGAGTATTTTGAGCCTAAATATCAAATTATTTTTAAATTTGCACATTTTTTTCAGGTTATTCACTGTTTTTATTAGGTCGTTGCAAAAGTTCGTGCGGACGCGGATCATTTTATTGCCTCCAAACACGAGAGCTTCTATCGCCGTGGTATACATTTGTTATTGTTACCCGAAAAATGGGCAAAGGTTCTAGAAAGTAATGAAGAGTATTTTGATTAAAAATTGTCATTTGATTTGATGTATTTTTATGTAAAAAAATCACCTCCGACGGTAGGCAGGCACCTTACCTTTATTTGCTATCTACAGGAGATCACAAAACAAACTGTTTTTTCAAACGCCGGAAGCGCGCAGGCAGATGAACATGTAGGGAAAAACATATATCAGTTTCATGAAATTCCATTAATATATACAGAAGTTATAGCGCGGAACACACAGACAGATAAACCGATGTCATAAGCACTTTTCAACTTTGTTGGAAAGTGTTCAAAAGAAAAGCACATTTTGTGTTTTAAATTTTATTCAATTTTTATGGAATAATTGTACGTGTTTGTATTAGAGACTACAATTATTAATATCACAAAAAATAGCATATTACACACATTTCTGGTAGATGACGCATTATTAATACTGCTACTTTTTAATATTATTTTAACACTCTTTGGTTTAATCGCGCGACAAATAAACTACCATTTAAAGTATTTCGATTTATTATAATAGTGACAGAATTTTCCTCACTGTGCCTCCTGACGTAAATTTTAACGCAGAGAATATGCACTTTGAATGAATCAGAACTTTTAACGCCATTAACAGATACGGATGGGAGCTCTAAATTAGCATGTCAAAATTCTTCTTTTGAATGTCATATGCATTTCCCCTCTTGAACATATTTCAAATAAAAATTATTCATCCAGCTATGGCAACAGAACACGAGAACAAGTCTTTTCTTTGTGTCAGAGCATCAATAGGGTTATGCTTCATCAGACCCCTTGTTATTAAACGGATTAGAATTACACGAAGTATCTTTTTTACACAGCTGCAGACAGACTGGGAGGATTTTCCTTCATCAATGGCAACAAAATTCGTATAAAGTATCTCTTAGATGTTTTGTTTAAAGGTGAAGGACTTATACAACAAGATTAAAACTAGAAATCGCTATTTTGAATTTAATTAAATGTTATTTTTCTATGAAATCTGTAATTTTCAGTTAGAAGAAAGCTAATTATATAATGTGAAAGTAGGGCTTTAAAATTTCTAATTTTCAACCATATTCAGCTATTTTTTCACTGTGAATGTATATAATCGCTATTTTCAGCCATTTATTTTTTGCCAAAATTGGTAATAAAAATTGCGTGTTTTTCTTTTTTAATAAGTTTTTTTGTACTCTAAAAAAAAAAAAAAAAAAAAAAAAAAAATCCTCGAGCATGACATGGAATTTGTATGACTGGCAGTCTGTACATTTTAAATATCAATGCAAAAGGACTAAAAAAAATATATAAAAAAATCACATTTTAAGTAATTTTAAATAATTTTCAACCAATTTTAGATATTTTTGGACAAAGGACTCACAATAACGATTTATATTCAATTTTTAACTTTTTGCAAAATCGGTTTAAAATTCGCGACTTTTTTAAAGCGTTTTCATTCGCCAATACAAAAATCATGTGTCTTATAAACTAACATAATTTTAAAGGTTGGAAGAATGCCACCTCGCTGAATTTAATTAACTTGATTCGGAAATTGGAAGATTGCCAGCTTGCATATTTTAAAATATCGAAACAAAGCGACCGGAAAAATGCATTTTAATTAATTTTAAATTATCTGTCAAACAGATTTTTATCAAATATAGCTAAAAATCAACCCAATTACATCAGCGTTTTAATAAAAAATCTGGAGTGACTCCACTCGACTTTCCGAACATTGAGTAATTAACAGTTTTGTAGATAAAGTAAAGAAAGAGTAGTTGTTAAACAAACAAAAGAGAGAAAACCATAATAGAGTGTTTGAGTATTTTTCTCCATCTATTACACGTTGTTTTATTTAACGCTACTGAACTTTGAGCCCATAGATCATAATGACAAAGAAATTTTCGTTGTGTCCCTGTAAAAACCTATAAATGTTAGATTCACCAAAATGCTTATAGTTAGTGCAACAGTGATTTATAATACTCATATAAATTTTCAGCTGAATTCAATAAGGCGTTTAGATGCTATCGTACTTTAAAAATTTAGTCCCATAGGCCATAATGATAAAGAATTTTTCTTTGTGTCCCTGTAAAAAAACTGTAAGTGCTAGATTCACCAAAATCTATACAGTTAGTTCAACTGTGATCTATAACATGTGTACAATTTTTTTGCTCGGATTAATAAGGCGTTTAGACACTATCACATTTTTAAAAATTTGGCCCCATAGGCATAATGATAAATAATTTTTCTTTGTGTCCCTGTAAAAAAACTATAAGTGCTAGATTCTCCAAAATCTATACAGATTGAGTATTTGTGATCTATAATATGTGTATAAAATTTTTGCTCAATTGAATAAGGCGTTTAGATGCTATCGCACTTTTAAGATTTTGCTCCCATAGGCCATAATGATAAAGAATTTTTCTCTGTGTCCCTGTAAAAAAACTATAAGTGCTAGATTCACCAAAATCTATAGGGTTCGTACTATGGTGACTTACAATATGCGTACCAACTTTCAGGTTAATCGAACGAAGCGTTTAGACGCTAGCGTGTTCACCCACAGACATACACACATACACACATACACACATACACACACACATACATACATCATCGTAAAAATAGTGAAAACGGACTCAGGGGACCTCAAAACGTATAGAAACATCAAAATCTCGAATTCGGATTTTTGACATGATTACAATACTTTCCTCACTATAGTGTTCGGAAAGTAAAAAGAGAGAGAAAAAGAAAAAGAAAAAATAGAAGGCATTTAAATTGATCTATTTGTTTGGAAACTACAGTGCCTCAGATAGACAAAAAGACACATTGAGGCTTCAAACTTATGACACACCTTTAATTTGGTCAGGGATTAAAAAAATAGTTAAACATGAAAACGCAGTGTCAAAAACGTGTACAATTACACTGCTCGGCATGAAAATTGCCCCCAACACCTTTTTGGCAAATTCTTATGCAAAATAACTTCCTGAATCCGTAAAGGACGTTCATTTTGCCCTATCATCCACCGTGTTTTAGGGACGGCCCCCTACTTTTTATCACTTTTCGGTAATTCAATGGCTATAAATTTGATATTTAGGGGGGGGGAATTATTTTAATTGTTAAATATCTTCTGAGGGGCCACAGAGTTGGAAAATTCTAAAACATCAAGATTTGCGGCAAGGGGAAAGTTTAGGGGAGGGGGGGGGGGTCCAATGAAATTATGTATTACATTTTTTTTTTTTTTTTATATATATATTATTAATGTTATTTATTAAATATTATATACATATATATATAATACATATTAAACATTAATTAATTTAACACTTAATATATATATATATATATATATATATATATATATATATTAGGTGTTAAATTAGTTATTTTTCATTCTCCAAATCAAATTCAGGGCCATAAAATTACCAAACAGTGATAAAAAATTGGTGGGGTGGTGTCCCGAGAAAACGGTGAGTGGCTGGACAAAATGGTAGTCATATTCGGATTCAGGAGGTCATTTTACATAAGAATCAGCAAAAATGGTATCAGGGGAAGATTTTTTTTTTTTTTTTTTTTTTTTTTCCAGCGCAGTGGTATAAAAATTTAAATGTTTACTAGAAAAATGCAATAAATGGTAGCTTTCCAGCATTTGAAAAAAAAAAATTATTTTATTGAAATTAATTGCGTTTTGGAAGATGGAATATAAAACCAAAACAATATAAAAGTTAACTGCTTATTTAAAATTGTAATAAATAATTACTCTACACAAAATTATGCAATTGATATTAAATAAATACTTGTTTTGTTATTTTGAGAAGTGGGATTTAAGAATTATAATAGTGGGTAAAATTAACGTTTATTTAAAAGTGGTAATCTATAATATTAAAACACAAAGCACTTTCTGTAAGACCAAAATCGCACGATCTGGGCATGCACGAGAAAATTTTTAACCAAATCGGAACGGGAATATTCCTTTCTCTTTAAGCAGTGCAATACGAATACCTATGATAGAAATCGAGCAGATGACATTAGTATTTCATATATCTATGGCAGACGCCTAATTAAAGCTCAATCATGAAAATAATCCACACCATTAATTCATTGATTCATACTTTCTAAGGCAGTATATTCAAATATACCAATTCGCGAATTCTTATCGGTTACCGTCATGTGCATTTTCGCCTAAAATTTTCTCACACAATAGTATTTCAGGATTTTATGTTGTGGCGCCATCTGTTACCATATAAAACATATATATTCCTAAAATTATCGTTTTCCATTTCTTAAAAGAAAAAAAATCTTTTAAAATTAACAAATTCTCAGAGTTTATTGTTCTTTAATGAACAAACAAACAGTTCAATTTATAAATATTATACGGAAATATAAACTTTTATATGAAACCTACTTCAGTAGCGCCGACAAAGATGCCAAGTTCCCTTAAATAAAGTATAATACGGTACTTGCACACATCCTTTTAACTTTCTCTTACCCATATAGGTAAAGAAAGTATTGTTTTGGGGCCAAATTTTTGAAATTGAGTTTTAGTTATAGTTACACGTTCCCTGAAGCCGAAAATCAGATATTTAGCTGTTGGTCTGTGTGTCCGTCTCTCTGCGTGTGTCTGTTATCAGCATATCTCAAAAATAAATAGTAGCAGAAAGTACAAACTCGGTATGCTAAATCTGTATCATATAGTGATGCTACATTAAACTTTTCGTTGAGATCAAGCAAATGGCTCATGTACAGGGATACCCAAGAGAATTCAAATATATTAGGTCTATAGGAGAAGTTTCTGGTAAATACACTATAACATCTATAGACTGTCCTAAACAAAATGGAGTGAGCATATTTTTTATATGTATAAAAGCATATTTTGTGTAGATTATGGTATAAAAATCCTTCATCATTCGTATACTGCGCTACCCAAAATATTTGCATATATTGGGGCTATACTTGGAAATTGCTAGAAGTGTATTTCATTTTGTGTTAGGTGTTTTTCATATAAGACTAAATATAAGTTCACAATGTGATGTGCATGTAGATTATAGACAATATACAGGAGCTATCCAAAACAAAGCTAAACGTTTTTTTCTATTGAGTGTAATTGATGGAAGTGCTTTGCTACATTTTACTATGTCGATAAGCACTGCTCAGAAAGAAAAAATCATTTTTCATGCCTATACTGTAAACAAAGTATTTTTTGAAGTTTTATTTTAAACTCTGGTTTTTTGCATAATATGACGTTTTGAGGTCCTCTCTGTTATCATCATAACTTAAATACAAATAACGCAAGAAAATTCAAATGTAGTATTTTAAAGTTTGTACTAGGTTGCCACTCGAAAAAATTTGATCAAGATTGGCAAGTTTGAAGGCAAATTGGTAACAGTCTTTATTTATTTTTTATATAAATGTAGGCACTATAACTGAATAGGGGGTAGCTTCCCTCACACAGAATTATATGCCATAAAACTATTCCTAAATCTATTTTAGAGTAGATTATTCTATTTTAGAAATAGATTGAACTTTATTATCTTACTTTATTGACCTTACGACTTAATTTGCAATCTTTATAGTATTGAAGTGCTGGGTAAGAGAAAGTCGTGTGAGTTACACACCAGATTATTATTATTTTACACATATATATATAACTAAAAGGTGAAATTAATATTAATGACGATGAATTGGAGTTAGAAATAATTGACATCTGTATATATATATATACATATATGTATTACTTCTCCTCAACTCAATTTATAATTATAAACTGAATGTAATTGTATAGTTTACAATTTATTTTATTTATTTATTTTTTTTAATATATATGTTTTGAAAAAAAAATCGATTTATGATTATTTACTAGCATAATCATTACAAAAGGAGATCGGATTAACTTTTAAATATAAAAAACTACGAATATTAATTAGCCTTAAATAAAAAACTAACTACACTAATTCGCTTTTATGTTCGTATCAAGTATAATAAATAACACAAGGCTTACACTCTCCCTATTTTTGCTTTGGCACTTATAAGTGAAAAATAATGTTATTGACCTTCAATTTGCCTATGAAATAATTGACAGCGGTAACTGCCTTCCCTTGTTTTTTTTTTTTTTTTTTAACCGCTCCTCTACTTAATTTATATTTATGAACTAAATATAACATGATGTTTCACCAATGACATTAATTTTCTTTTTCCACTTGACCAAAACCCTTAATAATTTTCTATTTATAGAAAGTGTTACCCCGGGGAAGAATTCATCAACTTTCAAGTAAGCCGACGATGTTCATTATAGAATTGAGCATGTCTTTCTAGAAGGTATTATTATCATTTCATTAAGTCAAGATTATAAGATATTCATTTCTAAGGTATGTATGAACATTAGATATTAGGAAGATGTTTGTAATTATGTGAATCATATCTTATTGGTAAAATATGTGGAATAACCGGTGAAAGCAATGTTTTTTACATGCTGTTGATATACCTGCAGAACCTGCTTCATTAAGATCGGGACACAGTATATCTTAACTGTTTTTAAGAATAAATTTTCACTTATTCATGACAGAAATTCGGTGTTTTAATCAGGTAAGAATTATTATTAAAAATAGTACTGCCTGAGAACCAAACAATAAACACCACTATTTTCCAAAAATAATTTTCTCCTTTTTTTTTAGTGAAAGTATAGAACTTTGCCGATCCTTACACTGTTAAAAGTTTCAACAGAAAACTACAGGTAATCATTTATCTTACGCCTTATGTAAAATTACAGGGAAAAAAAAATGTATTTTATGTATGCATTTTAATGACTAATATTACTTTAATTAATTATTGGCGACAATATCTCTGTCACTTAGAATGCTTTTTCCGGAGTAGAAACATTCATTTTTAATTTTTATTGATAAATTAAATAATAAAAATCTGGTGTGAAACAGCCACACGACTTCCATTACCCACTATTATACGTATTATATGCATTATATTTTGGAGATAATGTGGTCAGAGGACATAAAGGTGACCTAAAGAAGTAGTGGGAACCTAAAATTTTTCCGGTAAAAGAAACTTTATACGCATGTAAAGACATATAAAACGAAGTTTACATATAGTGAGGTAAAATAAACTAGTATGTTGTGGCCACCACAAGACTTTCTTCTATATTTTCCTATACATATTCAATCAGTAACAATATTTAAAAAAAAAAATGATTTTTTTTTTCCTTTTTTTTTTTTTTTGTGAAAATTAATACATATTCAATCACTAACAATATTAAAAAAAAAAAAAAAAAAAAGAATTTTTTTCTAAGTTTTTTTTTTTTTTTTGGTTAAAAGTAAAAAAAATCGATAACTTTGTTTTAAATTATCACAGATTTATAGTTCAACCATTCGTTTTAAAGGTATTGACGAGACCTTTCGAATGATACCCATCTTCAAAATTTACCCCCCCGGGGGGTACTTCCCCCCCCAGGGGGGGGAAGCGATGCCCCCCATGCACAAATTTTTTTTCCTAGTTACGTACTACTATTATCAATATTTCATATTAATTTTACAAACACAAGTGTAAAATAACTCTTATTATGCACATTTATACGAATTTTTGTCCTATGCTGCCATGTTAAAAATTTAGATAAAATGCTATCACAGCGCCACCTGTTGAGCTATTGATCCCCAAATATAATCAGCAACATTTTATGTCGGGGACCAACTAAATACCAAGTTTGGTAAAATTTCGTCAAAAAAAAAAAAAAAAAATACGATTATTTTTCTGTTTTTTTTTTGTTAAAAGTAAAAAAAAATCGATAACTTTGTTTTAAATTATCACAGATTTATGGTTCAACCATTCGTTTTAAAGGTATTGACGAGATCTTTCGAATGATACCCATCTTCAAAATTTAACCCCCCCGGGGGGGTACTTCCCCCCAGGGGGGGAACCGATGCCCCCCCATGCACAATTTTTTTTTCCTAGTTAACTACTACTATCATCAATAATTCAAATTAATTTTACAATCACAAGTTTAAAATAACTCTCATTATGCCCATTTATACGGAATTTTGTCCTATGCTGCCATGTTAAAAATTTGCATAAAATGCGATTACAGCGCCACCTGTTGAGCTATTGATCCCAAAATCTAATGGGCACCAGTTCATGTCAGGGTGCAACTAAATACCAAGTTTGGTTAAATTTCATTCATATGTTCGTGAGATACAGCGTCCACAAAAAAATGATACAGACACACAGACAGACAGACAGACAGACAGACAGACAGACAGACATTTTCTAAAAACTATCAATTCGTGTTCAGGACATCCCAAAACGTGTAGATCCGTCAAAAAACGGAGGTCGAAAATTTTCGCGAATCCAATACTTTCTCTATATTACATATAGAAGAAAGTAAAAAGGTAGTTATTTTTTCAAACACCAATTTCGAGATCTAAAACTGACCTACGCAAGCAGGATAACTGTTAATTTTCCTCTAATAACCGCGTAATACATAAGAAAGGAATGGATTTATATAATAATTTTGTGAGGTAATGTTATGTTAGCGTAACGCTACAAACGAAGTTCGCACTTTACGAATAACACGTGAATGTGCAGAGTTTTAGGATTCAGTTGATTAATGGATTTAGTTCGTATGATAAACTAAATTATAATTTGCGGTATGTTAATATTTTGGAAAGTGATTGTTATAAAAGGTAATGTGTTTCATAGTAGAAGTAAGATAGGTAGAGGTGGATAGTGAATGAGAAGTAGTAGGAGGTCAAAGGAGTTAGTAGCGAGCGGCTATAGTAGAAGATAGTCGAGTAGTATAGTGGTTTAGGGAATCCTCCCACTAACGAAAGATGAGTAAAGTCGTGAGAGGTAACGACGTTAAGTGAAGCTGTTGAGATTATTTATGGTTATCTAATTGTGGTTAAAGTATTTATGACGGCTGCCCCTTTAAGTTTATAAAGGTATTGAATGCGAATATAGTCCAACGCCCACCTTTTCATTTAAGCTCTAAATAAAAACTCTTTGTTTATTTTATAAATCTGACTTTGTCGCTACTTCATAATTTAATTAAGTTAAGCTTAAGATCTACGATTGAGGTATGGCGTCCAATAATTCCTCACAATTTTCAAGAAAATCGTTAGAGAGACAAGAAAAATCATTTTAAAAATCATTATTAAAAAAATTTTTCAAGAAAATCGTTTTTGAGATACCAACTTTTACCAAAACTCAATTAGTGACAGGAAAACAATAATTACATGTAAAAGGATATTTCAAAGTAAGTTAATATGGCGAGTTTGAAAGAAAACCGTACAGCCATTTCTAAAGAATCGCGCTTGCGAGACCTGAAATTAAGCTATTTATACAGGACGCCTATCATTCTACCTGAAATAACCAACTATATCATTCGAAAGGACATCTAATAGAGTATTTATATAGCAAATTTGAAGAAAATCGTTTGAGCCGTTTTTGGGATACGGACTTCCGGTCCCACTTCCGGTTTCCGATGTCCCACTTTCGATTTTTCAATTTTCACCAAAATTTGGAAAATTCATCTGTACTCCAGACCTGTCTCAATTCTGAAGTTTCGTCGTTCTGTCTTTATTAGTTTAGGAGATATGATAGCCAGAAGATTCCATACATACACAGATACATACATACACACACACTGACCAATTGCCAAAAACCACTTTTTTTGGACTCAGGAGATCTTAAAATGTGCAAATCAGATGAAATCTCGATATCTAATTTTTGGACCGAATACAATACTTTCATTACCCTACGGTAGTAGGGTAATGGAAGTAAAAATAGATAAAATTGCAGAATAAATATTGAGAACCTCGATCATTTTTTTTTTTTTTTCAACTAAGCATTAATGTAAATTTACAGAGACTCTGGATAATCATTTCAGTAAATTTACAGAAATTTTTTACAGTGTACAGACAAAGTTCCTTGTGGCTCAACTGTGATAACCCCCTTTCTGCCAAACCATTTGATGATTTTTGATGATTTTGCTGGAGGGCTATTTGTTGAACAAAAGTTACTCAACAATATCAGTATACTGTACCAATCTCAAATCTCCAAATAGGGGGCTATAGCCTTTAAAGAGTGGTTATGTCGAGAACACAACTTAGGGGCATGTTTTCTTGTAAACAACTTGACCCATTTTATTCAATTTTGTGGGATTTTTTTTAACTTTCTCTTACCCATAAGGTAGAGAAAGTATTGTTTTTGAGTCAAATTTTCTAAAGCGAGTTTTTGTTATATTTACACGTTTTGAGGTCCCCTGAAACCGAAATTCATGTTTTTAGCGGTTAGTCTGTGTGTGTGTCTGTGTGTATGTCTGTTATCAGCATATCTCAAGAACAAATAGTAGCAGAAATTCCAAACTTGGTATTCTAAATGTGTATCACATAGGGATGCTACATTAAGCTTTTCGTTGAGATCAAGCAAATGGTTCGTGTACAGGGATATCCAAGAGAATTCAAATATTTATATCTATAGGCGAAATTGCAGGTAAATATAACTTAATATTTATAGGCTGCACTGAACTAAATAAAATGCATATCTATATCTTTTATATGCATAGAAGTATGTTTTGGGAGATTGTGGTATAGCTATCATTCATCATTCGCTTACAGGGCTACCCAAAGTATTTGAATATATTGGGGCTATACTTGGAAATTGCTGGAAGTGTATTTCAGGCTGGGCCGTGTGTTATAAATATAGGGTTATATTTAGGTGCACCATGTGGTACGTACACAATCTCCAAAAGATATACAAGGCTGCAAATATTTTAGCGATAACATTCTTTTTTGTTGTTTGTGAATGCGCTTTTACTATAATATTTTACCATTTCCAGAAAAGCTGTTCAGAAACTGAAATGAATTCTTCATAGAGATATGATAAATAATGCATGTTTTAAAGTTAAATATTCATCGCTTGTTTTTTGTATATTGACACGCTTTGAGGCTTCCTGATTACCGAAATCAAGTTTTATAACATTTGATCCTTGTGTCTCTTAGAGTAATTTTAGGATATCCAAATTTTGTATTTTAAAGTTAATATAAGTTTGTTGCTGGAAAAGTTTGATCAAGATTGATAACTTTCAAGGAATGTTGCGTGTGAAAGTTGTCTGAATAATTTTAAGTGAACTTTTAATTTTAACAAGAGATTTAAATTCTATATTAATGTAGATGCATTAATGAAACGGGGGTTGGGGGGGTAGCCCCCATCACACAGAACTAATTATCATATAAAACTCCTTCGAAGCCTAATTTGAATGTGCAGGTTTACATAACAGAACTCGTTATCTTACCCCTTAATCTCCATCCTGTATAGTATTAAATTTCAGCAGGGCGCGAAATTTCCGCTCTCCAGCTCGCCACTGGCGAGTGGAATTTTTACTGTGGCGAGTAAAAATTTGGTCTAGTTATAGATAGAATTCTTACACGATACGGTGACAGAAAACATTTTTTTTATAGATTTAAATATGGCAAAATCTTGTCATCTTATAATCTCATATTTAATTCCAACCTGAGAAAGGAAAAAGGCTTAGTGCATGCATAAAAGTTTTAACCTCTTCGGCAGTTTCGTTTCTCCCACTGTGATTTCTCCAAGCAGAGTGAAAATAGACGAACAGAGAACCTCTCTGCCCGTCGCCCACTATACGAGAAAAGAGAAATGTAAAAGTTTGCCTATGTGATAATGGCGCGTGAAAATGAATCCGAGCCATTTTAAAGATACTGCCTATGTTTATTTTGTTGAAAAATGATCAAAAAACAGTTCACATTTTCCAGTTATTTACTGAAACGCCAAGGATTTGCGCTTGTAATGATTTGTAGACATATAATGTACGATTTTATCGAAAAAGTTATTCCGAAATGGCTATTTCAAATGACAACGATAAACAAGTTATATGCACATCGACATTCCGTCTGATTACAAAAATAAAATGGACGAAAAAGACATTTCCGATGTAAAAAGTTAAATAAATAGGTAAATAAGGAAGCTTAATCTTTCAAATTAAGAAGATTTTCACAGGATATTGTTTAACAAAGAGCTTTCTTTCTTTCTTTTTTTTTTTTTTTCTTCTTCTTCTTCTTTTTTTTCTTTAATGACTCTTTACATTTATGTTATCAGACATTCTAATCTTTTTCAAATCTCAAATACAATGCATTATAATGATTTTTAATTATAGATGATTATGAGACATGATGATAAACGACACACTTTTAATATATATAATTTTAAGCATATTTGTAAAAGCATTTCAAATAGTTAGGAGGGAAAAAATGAAAAAAAAAAAAAAAATGACAATTCTATTTTGTGGCGAGTAGAAAATTTTTTCGGCGAGTGTAATCTGAGTCGAAATTTCGGGCCCTGATTTCAGGGTAAGAGAAAGTCGTGTGAGTCGAAAGTCGTGCGTGACACAGCAGATTATTTTTATTATCAATTACTTTGAAAAATGTATTTTTTCCCCCCTAATTATAAGTTCTACGATATGATTGGCATTTCAATTTTTAACATTTTTTTAAAATCAAATTTGAAAATTTTTAAGTTTAGTAATATTTAAACTTTAAAAAAACTACCAATACAATACTGCCAATTTCAATGGCAATTTTTTCTAAAGCTAAAAGCTATCTTCTATGGCTAAAGCATATTTTCTCTATTTTTTTCTAATATAATAAATAAAATTTTTAAATTCGAAAATTTGAGCATATAAAAGAACAAATTTTAAACAATATTTTATAAAATTTTCATTAAAAACATTGGAAAATTCAACCGGTAGGTCCTGATTTCGAAAGACCCTTATTTATATAAACAGTGGAAACGATTTCTCAAACTAATGCATAGCTCCGATTGAAAAATTTTCAAACTTCTTCAAAATAGAATTTACTGGGGCTTGAACGAAGGGGTTTCTTTTTTCATCCACAATAAATTTTACAAGGCTATACGTGGAGCACTATGTATCGAAAAATTTACTGTTTTTGCATACAAATTCTGTTAAAAATTTAAAATTTATTTTTTTTTTAAACTTTTTCCTTCGAGCACTAGTTAATTCTATTTTGAAGAAGCCTGCAAAATTTCAATATAAGATTGGTGCATTCGTTTTTGGAAATTCGTGTTCTCCGCTTTTCTGAAAAGTTCCCAGAAACCAGGACCCACCGGCTGAAATTTCCAAATTTTTCAATGCAAATTTTATAAAATATTATTTAAATGTTGCTGCACTTTTATATGCTCAAAATTTTGAATACAAATTTTCATTTGTGATTAATTTTTTTTTTTTTTTTTTTTTTAAAGTCTTCAAAACCCATCCCTAACAGCACAAAATGTTCCAGAGACGCAATAATCACATGACATCGAAACATTAAAAATATTTCAGAAACGTTTCGAAACGTTCAGTTTGCTTTCCGGTTAGTTTAAAAAACGTAGGAATGTTTGCGATCGTAACAAAAAATCGAAAACGTAACAGAAACCTTTCAATCACTTAACAAACAGAACGTCGAAATGGACGAATGTTTCAGAAAGGTATCAGAGAGCATACTATGCATTAAATGTGTTACTTTTTCAAAGATTGTAAGTTTTTTGAAAGATAACTCAAACATTCTGTGCTGTATGGGATGTGACTCTTTAACTTGATAATGTTTAGTTAAAAATACTATACATTGCGTACCTTAATACGAAATTTTGTTATGTGCTGTCATACTAAAAATTAAAAAAAAAAAAAAAAAAAAAAAAAAAAAAGATACGACAGTGCCATCTATTGAGTCATATGCACCAAAGGCCAATTAACACCAAATTAAGTCAAGGTTCAACGAAATATAAACTTATATTATAATAAATTCTGTTTATTAATTAGTGAAAATAGTATTCTCAAATTTTTGAACACACACACACACACAGAGACATTTTCTACAAATGATCAAATCGTGTTTAGCTCATTTCAGAACATGTAAATCCATCGAAAGTGGAAGCCGAAGATTTTCAAACATCCAATACTTTCTTCTCACGTATTTTGAAGAAAATAAAAATAAAACATAACACACGCATTAATGCGAGAAAACTTATTTCATTCTGTGTACTTTGAAACCTCACATTTTTTTTTTATCCATTAGAAATAGGAAGATATGTGTTCTTCTTCTTATAACGTGTAATTAAATTTGTTTCGTATAACTGACGTTTACATCTACTACATTTATCGATGAGTGTAGACAGAATAATGGATGACTCTGTGATGTGTCGGAAAAAAACTCCATCATTACCAGTTTGAGATTGAATGAAATACCTTAAAAAAAAAAAAAAAAAAATTTCTTTAACTAAATATGATAAATTGCCATACCTTAAATAATAGTACACTTTCTGCCCTGTAGGCTTTTCATTTTACAGAAAAGTGAGTGATCCCTTGAAAAAAGAAAAATGATCGATCAATTCTTAAACTGAGTCTAGGGATTGTTTAAAATATCGAGAAAGGAGCAAATAATTAAGACAAATTACAGTTATTAGACACCTGAACATTATTGCTAAGACGTTCATAACACTTAAAAAAACATCCTAATTTTTTTTCTTTGTCTTTCGTTTTGTATTAGTTTTTCTTTCGCAAAGTATCATAAAAGGATTACAGCAGGATTTCCTATTAAATTAACATGAATTTTTACTTTCCGAACACTATAGTGAGAAAAGTATTGTAATCATGTCAAAAATCCGAATTGGAGATTTTGATGTTTCTATACGTTTCGAGATCCCCTGAGTCCGTTTTCACTATTTTTACGATGATGTATGTATGTGTGTGTGTATGTGTGTATGTATGTGTGTATGTCTGTGTGTGAGTGAACACGCTAGCGTCTAAACGCTTTGTTCGAATAAACTGAAAGTTGGTACGCATATTGTAAGTCACCATAGTACGAACCCTATTGATTTTGGTAAATCTAGCTCTTGTAGTTTTTTTACAGGGACACCAGGAAAAATTCTTTATCATTATGGCCGATGTGGCCAAATTTTTAAAAGTTTGATAGCGTCTGAACGCCTTATTAGCCGAGCAAAAAAATTGTACACATGTTATAGGTCACATTTGCACCAATTGTATAGATTTTAGTGAATTTAGCACTTACAGTTTTTTTACAGGGATACAAAGAAAAATTCTTTATCATTATGGCCTATGGGACCAAATTTTTAAAAGTGCGATAGCATCTAAACGCCCTATTCAATTGAGTTGAAAATTTATCACTTTTGCACTAACTATAAGCATTTTGGTGAATCTAGCATTTATAGGTTTTTACAGGGACACAACGAAAAATTCTTTATCATTATGATCTATGAGCTCAAAGTTCAGTAGCGCTAAGTAAAACATCGTGCAATGTATGGAGAAAAATACTCAAACACTCTATTATGGTTTTCTCTCTTTTTTTTGTTTAACAGCTTCTCTTTCTTTACTTTATCTACAAAACTGTTAATTACTCAATGTTCGGAAAGTCGAGTGGAGTCACTCCAGATTTTTTTTCTTTGTCTTTCGTTTTGTATTAGTTTTTCTTTCGCAAAGTATCATAAAAGGATTATAGGAGGATTTCCTATTAAATTAACATGAATTTTTTATGTTGTATTTTTTGAATTTGTTGAAATTTCGTAAGTATAAAATGTGTCTTATATTTAGCACTAGGTTTACAAGATTCGTCATTTTGAAGGATTTAAGAATTCATGAGCAAGATAACAAAAAACTTTATTAATAACAGGAGGCTTAGCGTTGGAATATTAAAACCCGAATAAAATACCACGTCAGAAACGCCAAAAGAAAAATATTTGCGATGCATACAGCATTGGCCAATAGGAATTTAGGAATGTGTAGCTGTGTAAACAGTAGAAAAATTAAGAAAATGTGGACTGAATGTAAAATTTCTAACAGTCAGACAAATAGGGAACAGCGAAATCACAATTTACAAGGTTTTTAAAATTTTTATAAATATGAAAAGCTTCAAAGAAATCGAGTTCATGAATGGATTTTGGTCTGCAAATTATTTTAGCTGAATTAAATTTAAAATTATGATTTTCCTCCCAGCAATGTTTAGAAATAGCCGATTTATTGGTTTCTTGTTTTCGGACGTAATTCATATGTTCTTTTAGACGAAATTTAAGACTGCGTTTAGTTTGGCCAATATATGATAAACCACACTGACAGGAAATACTATAAATGCCCCAAGAATTATGCATATCAATGGGATCTTTTAACTGAAAAAAGGTGAGTTTATTGGAAGGCGAAAATATTATAGCTATGGTTTGACTGGATTTAGGAAAATAGGGTAAAACAATACTGGTATTAGAAGAGACTGATTTAGTAGACGAAATACGAGGGAGCTGTAATTTTTGGATGGCTTTGTCTATAATGGAAGGGTCATAACCTCTGCCAATTGCAATGGCTTACAGGTATTTAATTTCAGATTTTAATAAAATAGGATTTGAACAAATATTAAGGGCGCAGTTTACAAAAGTAAACAAAGCAGCCATTTTTTGGTCAGGTGGGTGACATGAACACTCATGGGGAGGAAGGGAGACTTCAAAATTTTTACGATAGACGGATAGACGGATTACGATAGACGATCTCTAGACAGATTTTACCGTCTATCGTAAGTGTAGAATGTGTCTTAAATTTAGCACTAGGTTTACAAGATTCGTCATTTTGAAGGATTTAGAAATTCATGAGCAAGATTACAAAAACCATTATTGTTATTTTTTTTTGTGTGTTTATTTAATATTGCGTTTCTTTACTGAACGTTAACAAATTTAATTAGCTTATATTATATTAAGTCGGTTAATATTGTAATTGTATTTAATTAAATAATCGTTTTTTCTTTAAAAAAAAATGGTTTTCTGTACCTGTCAATTTCACATATATTCTTAATGATAGATATACAAAAATGTCCGTAAAACCTAGTGTTAAACTATTTGTAGTACATTAAATGTGTATTTTAAAATCTGAATTATGTTCTTTTACATTTTGAAAAAAATCATTTTCTTTAATTTTTTTTCTGAATAAGGTTTTTGGATCACTTAGTTTACATGAAATTTAACTTAAGTTTAAATTCTTTGCTTAAAGCTAATTCTTTGCTGAACTCTATAAAAATGCTTTACCCACGCAATGATGTACTAAGAGCTAACCATTAGTAAAATATCGAAATATTTTATTTTTACTTTATCCTTTTGCTTTCAGTCTCTTATACTTATCACGCTCTTTTTGTTATTGAACAAATACTTTGCATCAGTATATATATATGCATACACATATACGCTAATGCATACACAATATGTACCAGACATAACAAAACGATCAGACCTGTTAAAAATTTCGAGAAAAACATCTTTTATATATATATATATAAAAAAAAAAAAAAACTGAATATTTAACGCTTCTAAAAAATCTATCCACTTTTGCCAAAATTGACAACATACCACATGGAGGAAGTTGAGAAAAAACGAAGCGCAATTTTGAAATTTCAAATGGAAACCCCTAATTTTATTTTCTCTTACACTGTTAAAAATTTCAACAGAAAACTCTGTGTACTCTATTCTCTTAAGTCTTACGTAAAATTACAGAGAAAAATAAACGGAGATGTTAAAAAATTTATTTCATACATTCATTTTAATAACTAATATTAATTTAATTAAGTATTGGTGAGAACATATTTTGGACTTGAAATGCTTTTTCTAAAGTAGAAACAGTCATATTTAATTTTAATTAAATATTTAATTAATAA
Organism: Salticus scenicus; assembly: GCA_963930645.1. Taxonomy (NCBI): domain Eukaryota; kingdom Metazoa; phylum Arthropoda; class Arachnida; order Araneae; family Salticidae; genus Salticus; species Salticus scenicus. Next base: position 323,408,641 of record OZ005653.1, on the reverse strand, counting down.
AATTTCGTAAAAATACAGAATAAAGATTGAGAATCTCGATTAGTCACTTTTAAATAAGAATTATTGTAAATTTACAGAGACTCTGGATAAATATTTACATTAAATTTACAGAAATTTTTAACAGTGTACGGTACAAGCGATGCGGTACAGAAAATTACTGTTTGGGGTCAAATTTTTGAACTTTAGTTTTTGCTACATTAATACATTTTGAGATTCCTAAAATCCGGAAATTGTGTTTTTAGCGATTAGTTTGGTTTGTTTATGTATGTGTGTCTCTATTTACCTGTTTGTCTGTCTGTCTGATAGTTCAAGAAGCAAGCCCAAACTCGGTATTCAAACTTTTCTTCTAAAAAGGATTCATATGCAAAGACATACAAAATTATTAAAATACATTACGTTAATGGAAGAAATTTTAAGTACATACAGTTCCATATCTTTAGACTGCATTAAAAAAAAAATCTGGAGTGACTCCACTCGACTTTCCGAACATTCAGTAATTAACAGTTTTGTAGATAAAGTAAAGAAAGAGGAGTTGTTAAACAAACAAAAGAGAGAAAACCATAATAGAGTGTTTGAGTATTTTTCTCCCTATATTACACGATGTTTTATTTAACGCTACTGAACTTTGAGCCCATAGATTATATAATCATAAAGAATTTTTCTTTGTGTTCCTGTAAAAACCTATAAATGCTAGATCCAACAAAATGCTTATAGTTAGTGCAACAGTGATTTATTATATTCATATAAATTTTCAGCTGAATTGAATAAGGCGTTCCTCACTATAGTGTTCGGGAAGTAATTAAATGGACATACATTTTTAAATGCATAAAAGCGTATTTCACGCAAATTATTGCATGAAAGTCAATTACCAATCGCTTTCAAAGCCACTCAAAAATACCTATCGTGTAGCCAAATCCCGTATTATGTTACACGAAATTATTTTGTAAACAGAATTAATTATTAATTAATGCACCATTTTAAATAAATAAACACTTTTTCTCGTAATATTGTTCGAGAAGAATCTAAACTAAGTTTTGACTGGTACTACATCTATCATCTGAAACCATAGATGTAACACCATCCCTTTTATCATCAAGATGTAGATAATGTTGTAACGGAAAACTGATCTCATACATAATTTTAAGAAATGATTTATGAAGTGGTTAAAAGATTCTGAAGCTTAGATTTAAACCAAGCATTTCAGATTTTAAACGATAAGGATTTAGTTTCTGAGTTATAGCTACGAAACAAAATATTATCGTTTAACGATAAAAAATTTTATAACTTAGTAACAACTTGAAATAACTATTATTTTGCCTGTGGTTAGCGCAAGAACACTGGACGAATATTAATGAAGATGTATTTAATAAGTGATTACTAACATATTGAAAAGTTTCACGTGACTGAACTTGTAAGCAAGGATTTTCTTAACTTTATGCTCAAATCGTATAACTTAGAATGTTTAACATTTTGGTATTAAATCAAGAGTAAAATCGTTCATGGGCAAACACAATAATCTTTTCAAAAACCACATTAAAAATAATAAATAAATACGTATATTTATATATTTGAATATACACAAAACAAATAATAAAAAACAAGTAAAACTTTACAAAATATTATGATGCGAAAATGAGTTCCTATCTTTTTAAAACGATGCACCAAAGGTCAAAATAAATCAAAGTACAGGGTGATTATAATTAAAATTACGATTACAAAACGCTATAATTTTAAAACTACCTATCAGAGCGATTTGATATTTTACCAGAACAATCGTGAGGCAATGAAATATTGTTTGGCAAAAGAAAAAAAAAAAAAGTTCCGAAATGTGCCGTTCATTATCAGTAAAGTATTTGTTTCATGAAGCTCCGCTTTTTCTCTTTTCACTATGACTGTTTCCGCCGTAAACACGTATTCTTTGTCTTTTTGATAAAAAAAAAATTGTAATAAACCCTTGAACTCTATTGTTTCCTGCTATTCCATTGTGTTGCTAACAATATTCCTGTCTTTTGGTTAAAAAGGTTGTAGTAAACCCTTGAAGTATATTGTTTCCTGCTATTCCATTGTGTTGCTAACAATATTCCTGTGTTTAATGAGTCCATTTAGACGTTTTCCTTGACATTACCCTGACAGCGCCATCTATAGGAGCAAGTTGGAACTACTTTTTTCTTCCCCCAGACAAAATTTCATTGCCTCACGATTGCTCTGGTAAAATATGAAAACGCTCTGATGGGAAGTTTTTAAAATTATAGCGTTTTGAAATCGTAACTTTAATTATAATCACCCTGACCCTGTATACACACTTCTACATTGCGAAGGCTTATTTATATATCAATAATAAATCTATAAGAGCTGTTCTCAAGAATTTACAAACGGATGTCAATGCATAGGTATATTGTACAGGTATTGTACAATTCATCTAGATGAATGTTTTCTTGAGAAAGTCTGGTGATATTTTATGTGGAAGATAACATGCGCAGAAAGTTGCATTCATTGCCATAATATAAGGTAGTCATAATTATAGTTTCGTCATAAACAAACAATCTGCACTTAAACATGTGAGCAAATTGTCACTAAATTAGTATTTATGGACGATTCATTGCGTTAAAGGTATTTAAAAAGTTATTTCAACGAGAGTAGGTTTTCACTCATTTTACTGCTTCGTAAATAAATCACAGAATTCGTAATTCTTATCTCCAAAAAAGTACGTATCTTGATAAATCAAAGAAGTTATATGACACGGGATCCGGACATAATATCGCGGGACAAAATCTCGCCGGACAAAATATCGCGACAAAAAAATAGTATGATCTATTTGAAAATTTCATTTTGTGTCACGTGTGATCTCTGACGGGGCCCACAGGGCCTTATAAATATTAATTAATTAATTAAAATAAATAAATAAATAAATCATAGAGTTGAATTTCATTATTTTATCTGTGTTTATTTTTAAGTTATTTTATTTTTTGCTTTTCACTATTCAAAATACATTTTAAAAATCGTGTACATCACTGCTGACATTAAAGCTGAACACTGTTCACAAACTGGAATTAAAAATTTTAAAATTGATAAGCACGATTGAATTCAATATGACTAATCTTTACAAAAGTTAATAAATATAGTCTTTAATCTATTTTAAGTAAAATTTATAAAAATGTTTGTTGTAGGTTTGTCAGAATGTCAGTTCTCTGACTAAGGTATGTGTTGTCATGAAATTTTATACAACATTACTAATGATTACCAACTCATTTTTGCTTTGTATTCATTTACGTCGGCGATATTTTGTCCCGCGAGATTTTGTCCCAAACTGTTCTCACTGACACAAGGGGAACTACAGGTGAGATATTACGGCATTCATTTTACCCGACTATTCCAAGTTCGAGTAGTAACGAGCTTTGGAGAAGGGGTGTCTGGTCCTCAACTCCAGTGGGAATTTTTTTTTTTTTTTTACTACATTTTAGAATAAAAACATGCTTTATTATTTATTTATTTATTTTAATTTATGACGAATTTCCTTATACTTGAAGTTATTGAAATCTATATTATCCTAACAGAGAAATATAAACAAGATTTGCTTTTTCAGGAAATGCATCAATAAAAATGTGTGTGTGTGTGGGGGGGGGGGGGGTAAAAATTTAGTCTGTGGTCAAAGCAGCAATGAATTTCTGGAGCAGTAAGTTAGAAAGACGCTAGTCTTTATTTTTCCCAAATATTCTGTACTCGAATAAAAAATAATGTCAGTATAATTTGGAGAGAGACAGAGTTTTTTCATAATAAAATTTTAGTCAATGCTTAGTCATCGTAGTTTTTACTTTATTTTTATTTACGAAGAGGATGACAATATTGTAATTTAATATATTAGGAGTTTATTGAATAACTCGCAAATGATATTTTAATTAGAATAATAAATTACATTGCTATTGAATTAAATTGCTTATTGAATGTTGGCAAATAAATTACAGTTTTTATTATTATTATTATTATTATTAATTCCAAAAATTCAGATTTTAACTTTTCAAGTTTAAATACATCTTTTTTTATAAAATAAAAATTAATAACATTTTGATAATTATTAATAATCTGCATTAATAATATTTTTCAATGAAATAAAAATAATAATTTGATACATAGTTACACAGTGTATGTATATATATATAAATATATAAAGCCTAAAAAAAAAAAAAGTGCAGATTTTTCTAAAATAATTTGAAATTTTAAAAGATTCCTCTTCAAAAATTAAAAAAAAAAAAAAAAAAAAAAGTTTATGTTGTATGCCAGATTTTTAAAATCTATTCACATTAGGGAATATACAAAATTTCAGAATTAATGATATGAAAGAAGCGAAATAAGCCGACTTAATCCACTTTTCAATGTTAGATGCCAGAAACCAAACCGTTACAGCTCATTTTAGGGTTTTACAAAAAATACGAGTAAAAGTAATAATTATGTAAATAAATAAACATATTTACATTTACTTTACGTCAACAACATTGTTTAAACACATATCTGAGACATTTATAATACAGTGCTAAAATTTTGTGTATCACCTAATTAGGATATGAGGTACAATTTACTCACCGGAAAGTTTTTTATGGTGTTCATATAAAACAGTAAAAATTTTTAGTTCTTGATCCTTCATCTGTTTTATAATATTGGAACCATTTTCACGCATGTTTGTAATTTGTTATGTATGTCAAAATTAATTATTAAGGAATTAAAGTCGAAGTATAAAGCTTTTCGAGCACCCTGTATTTATTTATTTATTATTTTTATTTATTTTTATTTATTATTTTTTTTTTCAACGCAAATTAAACATGGGGCTACGTAGTGAAACTCATATTGTTTCCAGAGTTATAAGGTAACTCACAGTTTAACAGATTAAAATATGTTCTAGAACAAAATTTAATATTTGCAGCAACAACTTTCTTTAAGAAATCTATTCCCTTCCCACCGTTTTATTTCTAACTTGATTGTAATTAGAAATAACAAATTTTATTATTTAATTTTGTGAAATACCCAAGGAATAATATATTTAAGTTACTTCGCGAAATCGTGTAATTCGTAAATATTTATTTCTCTCGACGTATTTCTTAATAGAATTCTACCTCAAATGGCTTTTTTCAACCAGATTATATTCTCGTGGCATTGTAATATACAGTAAGGCAACTCAAAAAAAAAAAAAAAAAAAAGAAGGAAAGAAAAGAAAAGAAAATGAAAAAGAAAAAGAAAAAGAAAAAGAAAGAAAAAGGAAACTTAACACTTTTTGAAAGTTAAAAGGTATTCAGAAATTAACTTTGTCAAAGAAATTGGTGTTTTTTAATCCTTATAAATTTGTCCATAAGGAATAGAAAAATAGAGAAAACAATTTTATTTGACCCATTTCTACAAAAAAAAAAAAAAAAAAAAAAAAAAAAACCACTTATTTCGACCAACATTTAAGGAAATGAAACTGAGACGTTTTTCTAATCGCCTCCACACATAGACACATGAATAGTTGTAAAAATAATTATAAGATAGAAAGCTTTATATATACCATTTTTTTAAATTTTCTGTGGAATCATAGCTATAGAATTGTATTAGCACTTTATCAATGTGTATAAAATTTTTAAAGTGATAACGACGTCCATTTTTGTGAGATGCATAAATTAACTTTTTACAATTTTTTAACGTTCACGTTTAATTAAATGTATTTATTTTTATGTCAAAAGAAAAGGAACTCGTATTTTTTTTTATTTTATTTATTTATTTATTTTTTTTTTTTTTTTTGGCAACAATTAAACTTTAGCTAATATTTTAATGGCTATTTTTAAAGCTATTAGGTGGTTATTATTTTCATATTTTAATTAATTAAAATAAAACTAATGAAAAATTCGAAAATCGGGTTTCGAAGTATTGTGTTGTCATCAGGTACTGAGCTATTCTGAAAGTTTCAAATGTTAGTTAAAAATTGATTGCAAGATTTGTACCGGACAAACAAACAAGAATCGAAGTTATTAAAAACATGGTAATATACACACACATCTTTTTGCCAAATTATTTTTTGGAATTAGAGTATTCCAAAATTAACAATTTCATGAAATTGATTCAGTTACATGTTTGAAAAATAGAGGGGAAAATGTTTTAAGATTTCGTTTTAAATTCTTTAATGTATAATCCCTTGTGGTCATGTTATAAACTTTTCAAAATATTTTTTATATTTATCTCGTCCTTCCTCTTTATTACTAAATTGATTTCTCATACATTTTTACGCTAAAATGCAACAGAACCGAGACTGGTCGATGGAAACTGATGACGAGTCTCGGTTCTGTTTATCCAATGACAGTTCCTTGGTGAGAGTTTGGAGATGTGGTGGGGGGGGGGGGGGATAAAAAGAATAGGAACATTATTTTTGAATGCCATACCTCCCGTCAACGTGTCATGATGATTTGGGGTGGCGTAATACTAGATGGTAGGTCACCTCTGGTACGCATGAGAGGCACAATGACTAAACGACGCTAAGTTGCTTTTTCGCTGCATTCGGTTGTCAACGTCAACGATGTGCTTCGGAGTACCTGCATTTGGTCGCAACCAATGCTTACCTCCAACGAAAAATGCGAAAAACATAAAAATAATTTTCCATAAAATAATTAAAAGCCAAATGGGTGAATTTAGAATTTTGATCTCTGAATAAATCTCCGCGTGAGCAGAGACCAATCAGAGTGAAGCACCAGGAGTTTAGAAAAAAAAAAAAAAAAAAAAAAAAAAGTAAAAATAAAATAAATAATAAAATAAATAATAAATAAATAATAAAATAAATAATAAATAAATAACTCCTTGAAAAAACCTAAGTGTAACAGTGAAACTGTTACGTGCGTTGACGAGACGGTCTGGACGGCGAAAAAGGATTAAGAGTTGAGCAGGGCGCCCCAAGGGGCACAGGAAATCGCTCGGAGTCCCGCAATTAAAAAAAAAAAAAGGGGGCCATACAATTTTTTTTTTTTTTTCCTATCATAATTAAAATTCAGGAGGATTAAAGTGAAGTGCATGCATGAATCCTATGAAAGTCTCAGTGTCCAGCCAGAAACTAAGTTCTGAGCTGGATCTGCGGACCTCTCAGAGACACACATAGCACTCACAATCCTCACTGAAAGTAAAACGAGCAAAATCGCAGAGGATTTCGACCTGAAACTGAAAGCCAATCAGAGGCCAGGAAATCGGCCAATGAGAGGAGACCTCAGATCCCTACACTAAAATACAATAAAATTAATAAAAAATTAAAAAATAAGCCAAATAATAAAAAAATATACAGCAATTAGGAAATTTTGATAAAAAATAATTAAAAAATAAGTAACATTTTCACTAGAAAGAAGGTTCAAAGCTCGCGACTGACAAAGTTCAGTAGATAAGCCTGATACTAGGGTTAGCCAAAGCTAGATGAACATTTCGTTCAATCTAGGGGAGATAGAATTTTGGATGGAAATACTAAGTTATGTGACTCCGGAAGTTATACTCCTACGCTTTTTAGAGACGGGGAGAAAATCATCCCCTCTGACTAAAATAGCCAAAGGCCGTTTTTTACCACGACCGACTCTAGCGTCGTATCTGTGAATAGAGTCCAACAGAGGATTTCCAACATTAGGAATGGATCTGTGAAACTTCAATGCAAGTTTCCGAAATTGAGCATAAATAGGCTTAATTCGGAGATCCCGATGAATAGTATCATTGCGGACGTAGCGAGTAGCTTTCAAAAACCTGCGCAATAGCTTGTTTTGAAACTTTTGAATTTTATCCAAGTTGGTTTTCGAAGCAGATCCGTATATCATACACCCGTAGGTTAAGATAGGACGGATCATGGATTTATATAGTAATAATTTATTTTTGATGGACAGGCGGCTATTAAAAGCTAAGAGAGAATGAAGGGAATGCGTGGCTCGTTTGGCTTTTCCCAGAGTTTCTGAGATGTGACGAGACCACGTTAATTTGGAATCAATATAAACTCCTAAGTATTTATAACATGTCTCCCAGGGTATGGGTTCATTATTTAAGAGAAAGTTAGTGGAGGTGTCATAGTTTTTATTGGTGAAAAATATGGCGGCACTTTTGGAACTGTTTACTTTGATTCTCCATTTCCGTAACCAGATCGAATATTTATTTAGATAATTTTGAAGTACTTCAAACGCAGCGTTTGGAGTGTTTCGTTTACAGCAAATGGCAGTGTCGTCAGCGAAAGTCGCTAAAGTGACGTCAACATCACGCGGAAGATCATTGGCGTAGATGTTGAAGAGGAAGGGCCCCAGCAAAGAACCTTGAGGAACAGAACTTAAAATGGGTGAAGGGTTAGAGATAGAGTTTCCGACTTTAACGGAAAAAGATCTATTGCTAAGATAGTCATGAATAATTTTAGTTAGTTGGTCGGGAAGACCAATAGATATTAGTTTATGAATAAGGCCAGCATGCCAGACCTTATCGAAAGCTTTTTGAACATCTAGAAATATAACCCCCGTTACACCTCCAGATTGGAAGCCGTCGTGAAGAATTTCACAAATTCTCCACAACTGTTGTTGTGTTGAATGACGTGGACGAAACCCGAATTGTTCAGGCATAATCACATCATGAGAGTTTGTAAAATCATTCAGACGATTAACGAGAATATATTCATAGATTTTAGACATGCAAGAGAGAAGAGAAATAGGTCTATAGCTTTGAGGAAGGTGCGGATCAGTGTCGCCACCTTTCGGCAGAGAAACGATTAAACTCTTTTTCCAACAATCTGGAAAAATATTGAGTATTAGCATGCGATTAATAATTAAAGTAATATAAAAAATAAAGTTGGTAGGAAGGTTAATAAGCATGTTAGTTGTTATTCGGTCCTCGCCAGGGGATTTATTTTTTTTCAGTTTAGAAATATATTCCACTACCTCAGAGGGAGTGGCCAAGTTAAGAGTATTAATGGAATTTTTGCTTAATAAATTTTGAACACTGTTATTAACAATTGAAGTGATTCTAGGATTAAAAACATCATTGTGAGGTGTGAACTGACTTCTAAGACTGTGAGCGAGAGCTTCAGCCTTTTCAGAGTTTGTCACTGCCATTCCAATTGGGCTATTTAGAGCCGGAATGTTTGTTTTTGGCCTACGAATACGTGAAGTAGCCTTCCAAATGGTGTTGTCAGTCGTCGATAAACTCTCGACAAAGTTGTTGAAATGCGTTTTTGAGTACTCATGAATTGCAGCTTTAGCCCTCCTTGCAAGTACATTGTACAAGCGTTTGAAATGGGGGAGCCTATGAACCTGCCAATTCCTGCGAGCATGATTTCTTTCTCTGATCAAATGCCTGATTTCATCTGGTAATCGGAAGAATAGACTAGTCCTCTTTCTCGGAGCCGAGCTTTGCTGAAAGGCATCTTGAATGTAATTTTCAAGCATGCTGATTGATCTCTCGGCTTCGAGTTTGTTAGATGGAAGAGGTGAAGGAAGCTCAGATTCGGCTAAAATCTCCGTAAAGTGTCTCCACCTGGTGGTGAAGGCCGCCGGTAAATCTAAATTGTAGTTATTCGTCCGAAAACAGATTTCCACAGGAAGGTGATCAGAGGTAAGATCATTCAGCGTTTGAATGCTGTAACTATATGGAAAATTGCGGGTGATAGCAAAATCTAAAATATTATTACTTCTAGTGAAGGTGGGTTCAGGGGGCTGCATTCGGTTATGCTATTGTAGATCCAGTTGCAGCAAAATATCTTTTTCAGCAAGACAACGCACGCCCTTACATTGTACTCATTCTTTTAAAAGATATTACTAATTTAACAGATTAACCTCCAAGCTTCTTCCCACTGGCTCAGGTTGCAACCTACACTTGTAATTATCCCAAGCCACTCAGTTCTGCAGCACTACTCCAAACTTGTACAGCAACGTTACCAAATTAACCACTGTTGCCCCTTGTCGCGTGAGGCGAAAGCCCGGCAACAACATGCAAATGTCAAAAAGACTTTTATCAATGCTCCTAAACCAACTCTAAAACGAATGAACTGAAATACTTAATTATGGACTCAGCTAATAAAATCATAGACTAAACTTCTCATTGCAAATTCTTAACAAACCTATTTATTCCTCCTTGTGCCCTCTGTCGCGTGGGGTTTAATTCCGGCACACCTGCTATAAATAAATTATTGCCCTCTGTCGGTTGAGGTTCAATGCCTGGCGAATTTTGTAAACGCTTGTTGAATTCTCAATAAACGTTCGGAACAGTTCCCTCTGTCTCGGACGCCTGTTGCCCGAGACACTGAAGGGCTCAACATCGCTCCAAAAGCGATGAGCGGGGACTGTCCCCTGTTCAGATAAGTCTCGTAGCATCGATGGAGGATCAACCACCATTCTCAATACCAAGTTTTACAGATTTCTCACAAAATGTTTATATATGTATTTCATTTTTGACAGATTTTTTTTTTTTTTTTTTTTTTTTTTAACTATCTCAGCCGCATCTAATAAACGTAAAAGCTGCAGTTTGCTTGCAGTGAATAGTAATACTTTTCATGTTTCTGAAAATGAAATAGCCATGTTGAACTTAGAGTCTTTTACGGGTCACTATAAAACCCACAACTAAATTTGAAGCCAACCTGAAACCGACTAAATGCTTTTCTTGATTCCGTACCCGTGAAAGAGATATTTATCGTCCTGATCCCGTACCAAACCCTACATAACAACCCCCCCCCCCCCAAAAAAAAAAAAAAAGAGAGATTTTGTGGTGACTACAACACTTTCTTGTATATTACGATATACAAATTCACGCAGTACAAAATTATTTATTAAAATATTATTTTTATCTTAGATAAGTATAAGACTAAACGGCGAAAAAAAGACAATTTTGTGCCAACATCAGAAAAAATACAGCTTCTTTGCAATCTTTTTTTTTTTTTTTTTTTTTTTTTTTTTTCCGTTAAATATGAAAAAAAAAAAAAAAAAAAAAAAAAGTTGATAATTTTGCTTTTAATTATCACAGATGTGTGGTTGAACCATTCGTTTCAAAGGTATTAACATATTCTTTCGAAAGATACCTATAATGAAAACTTACAACCCCGGGAGGGTACTCTTCTCCAGAAGGGGAGTGATGCGCCTGTATGCACACATTTTTTTTTTTTTTTTTCGTTTACTACTATTACTATTATCAATAATTAATATTGATTTCATAATCATTCCTTGAAAATAACTCTCATTATGAACATTTGTACGAAATTTTGTCCTATACTGTCATATTAAAAAATATGAAAAAAAATGAGATGACAGCGCCACCTGTTGAGCGATTGATCCCAAAATGTAATCAGCACTAGATTAGGTCGTGATCCAATTAAATACCAATTTTGGTTAATTTTTGTTCATTGGTTCATGAGATACCAGAGCGTCCACAAAATTTACGATATACTACACTAACACACGGACAGACATTTTCTAAAAATAGTCAAATTGCGTTCAAGGCGTATCAAAACGGAAAAATCTATTGAAAACAGGAAGTTGAAAATTTTTACGAATCCAATACTGACTTCTTATGCGTTTAGAAGAAAGTAAAAAAAAAAAAAAAAATAATAATAATTCAAAAGAATCCGAAAGATTTACATTAAAGGTTGAAAAAGTATTCGTTAAATTGTGACCTTCGTTATTTGGGGTTTCGGATTTTACTGCTGTAATAAATGCGACATGCATATGTTTAGTTATGGGCATATGCAGCTATATTTCTGCTTATCACTCTAAGAAGAAGGGGGGAAAAAACGTGATGTGAAATTTATTGGCCTTTTTAAAAACTAAACCCGACTTGAACTCGAAATCCACACAGAGAAAAATTTCAATAAACGCGACTTACAAGATCAAAAGTCCGCCAACCCGATGTTATACTTGATTAATATTTGTAAAATAGTTTGGTTATCTTTAGCATACATAAAAAATCTGGAGTGACTCCACTCGACTTTCCGAACATTGAGTAATTAACAGTTTTGTAGATAAAGTAAAGAAAGAGGAGTTGTTAAACAAACAAAAGAGAGAAAACCCTAATAGAGTGTTTGACAATTTTTCGTCATATATTACACGATGTTTTATTTAACGCTACTGAACTTTGAGCCTATGATCATAATGATAAAGAATTTTTCGTTGTGTCCCTGTAAAAACCTATAAATGCTAGATTCACCAAAATGCTTATAGTTAGTGCAACAGTGATTTATAATATTCATATAACTTTTTAGTTCAATTGAATAAGGGGTTTAGATGCTATCACACTTTTAAAAATTGGGTCTCATAGGCCATAATAATAAAGAATTTTTCTTTGCGCCCCTGTAAAAAACTGTAAGTGCTAAATTCACCAAAATCTATGCAGTTCGTGCAACTGTGACCTATAACATATGTATAAATTTTTTGCTCAGATTAATAAAGCGTTTAGACGCTATCGCAATTTTAAAAATTTGGCCCCATAGGGCATAATGATAAAGAATTTTTCCTGGTGCCCTGTAAAAAAATTATAAGTGCTAGATTCACCAAAATCTATAGGGTTCGTACTATGGTGACTTATAATGTACATACCAACTTTCAGCTTATTTGAACAAAGCGTTTAAATGCTAGCGTGTTCACTCACAGATAACACACATACATACTTACATACATACACACATACACACACACACATAAATACATCATCGTAAAAATAGTGAAAATGGACTCATTGGACCTCGAAACGTATAGAAACATCAAAATCTGAAATTCGGATTTTTGACATGATTACAATACTTTCCTCACTATAGTGTTCGGAAAGTAAAAATACCTAATTGAAAAAAAAAAAAAAAAAAAAAAAAGTGAAATCTGCACAAGAACTAATTTACTAAGTACGAGTAGAACTGGAATAATAAAGCATTAACAAGGTCTTTCATACAGAATTCTTGCATGGCTGATAAAATTTGTAATGTATTGTCTACGTCATTTATTATAATTTATGAAAATAATTGTTTGCAGCAATTTTTTTAAAAGATATCTAATGACGCATTACTCTAGAAATAAAGCCTAAAAATTAATCCTTTTGGGATCCAAAATAAAGTCAAGTCACATAAAAAGGAAAATAAGTTTTAAAATATCATTTAATGAGAACGTGTTTAAAAAAAAAATTCATGGTGTTCACCATATTTATAACATATAATTAAGGAAATTATTTATATACATATATACACCCAACCAACCAAGTCAAACAATACCACTCTACATCCTTAATAAAATATCTGCACACCCGTTCTCCACCTTCATTATCTTATTTTATTTAATTATTATTTTTTTTAATACTACTATATATAATATATATATAATATATATTTAATTTAACAAAGACCATAATCCTACGTATAAATTAGTAAATAAATAAATTTAATGGGAAAGCCAGAATGTGTTGTATCATAAACAGTTTTGTTGATACTTTTATTTTTAAATTTTGATGAACACAATTTTTTAAATTCTAAGTAGATGGTTAAGTATTATATTTCTAAAAACAGATAAATGAAGAAAGGATTTAAAATGTGTATATATGTTAGCTTTAAATCTAGAATTTTTATTTAAAAGAGTAAAATCCGCTAGAATTTTTAGTTTTCCATATAAATCTGTAAAAATTGTCTTATTTTTTTTTTTTTTTTTATTTTTTTTTTTTATTTTTTTTTTTTTATGTAATCTTTAGATAAGTTTATAGTATTATTATTTAAATAATTTTTAGTTAATGTTAAATTAAGAGGATAGTTGAATTTAAAATCATTAATGTTTTCATTATCTGTACATATTACTATTATATCATCAATATATTTATATATAAACATCAATATCAGTAATCTCTATGAATAATAATTAAAATTGCTAATGTTATAATAATTTTAATATTTATTCTTCAAGTAAAAAAAAAAAAAAAATAGACTTTTTATTTACATCGTGAATTTTTTTGTCTCTGGTTTTCGTGTTATTAATAACAAACAATTTACTTTCTAAGCACTAAAAAGTAAACTATTACATTTTTTTCACACATTTTCTATTAAATTAATTAAAAAAATCCGTTATTTTAATGGTTTCATTAAAATAATTCCAAAGAACGTATCCACATATACAGCATGGCTATTTTGTTTTGCAACATTTTTTGTTTAGAATTACATTTTAAGAAATCTAAATTGTGTACTGAAATACGGCATAAACGGATGAAATTAGAAATACACTTTAAGTATAATTGTTTTCAACATACTTGAAAGAAAACAATCATTGAGATTTTATAAAAATTTTAATTTTCATTTAAGCTCAATAAAAATTGAAATTAATACATTGCATTTTTTTTTTTCAGTTTATATATAGTAATCATTCATATTGTTATAATATTACTTTTAGAAATATTAAAATTTTTCTAAAGGAGTTTTAAACTTTAATAATTCCACATATCCCTATTACAGGCAAGACAATTTTAAATTATTAGAGTGCCTTGTGAGAAACTAATTTTTTGAAGTGTTTTACGAAAATTAATATACAAATTAATATGTAAATATTAGACAAATATTCTTCAAATATTTTTTTATAATTGACCAATAGTTAACCGGAAAAAATAGTTTTTGTCACAATTTATCTTGATAGTCACACTCTATTTTTAGCAAACTATAATAGATAAATATATTTACAAACAAATATAAATAAAGAAATTAAAGAAAAACAGTAAATGTATGTATAACCTTTGTTAATCTGTAACAGGAAAATATGATAAATAATGTAATTCAGATAATCTTTTCTTTTGGATACTAATATTAAAGAAAATGCAAGTTATATATCTTTATATATATATATAATTTGTAATCATTATTTTCCATTATCATTGTTCTGAATATTAAATGTATTTTTTTTTTCTTCTTTTGGTCGTCAGAAGATAAAATAAAATATAAATAAAATAAATAAATATAAATAAATAAATAAATGTAATAAAAGAGATTTTGTTGATATAGTTCTAAGGGCTGCAAATCAGGGTTCTGGGCTTCTGTCATACCTCTAACGACTGTACCAAGTACAGTAACAACAGTGAAAATAGCCCACGTTAGCGAGCTTCTCAGCATATCATAAAGAGCACGAGGAAGAAGAAGAAAACAAAAACTCACCTGACAAGCCGCCGCTGTTAGCTTTGGGATCATGACGTCATTATACATCTGATGACGGGTGAATACGCCTTGCCTCACGTTGGCTAGCTTTCGTATTTCTTCCCATTTATCCTGTCCGTAGACACTAACGACGTATTGACTGAGGTTTTCGAGGATAAGACCGTACATTGCAAACAGGTGGAGCTTCTGTAAGTAAGTCTTTGTTCAGAACAAAACGATGGTGCGTAAATATTAGGATTAGACCGACAATTGCCACTAATGAGTTTCTTGACTCGCTATGAATAGAAAAGGAGTTGACAAGTTTAGTCTTATTATCCAATGAATTTATTCTCTATAATTAAGGATTTATGTCTGCGTCTTTTCCTTTTTTTTCTTTTCTTTCTTTTCCTTTTTAATTCACACACTGAAGTATATGTTACTTAAAATTAGAATGACATTAAATAAATTATGAGACTCCTCGCTGTTTTATCATGTGAAGAAAAAAGTCATATCTTTAGTTTTTTTAAATGGCAACAGTATTTTTTTTTTTTAATTTCTGTGTCACAAATATCAGCCACGTGATACTAATCAGAGTATCTTGGAGAAACACTATCACAGTTTTGTAATAGAATTGTTTGTCTTCTTTTGATTGATATATATATATATATTTTTTTTTTCTTAATAATAATAGTGAATCCTTAAAACAGCTGCTTTTATATGTTCAAAACTGGCTTGTTTGCATTGTTTTCTATAAAAAATTTCAATACCTTAGATTTAATACTTTGAAATTAACTTTTTAATAACGACTTTTAGAAATAGAAAAAGAAAAAAAAATTAAATTATCACTAAAATATTTAATATGGTTATATGAAATCAGTACTGCATGTAAATGCAGAACATCGAGTTACAAAATATATCCACTTTCCTTATATGCTTTCATGATTTATTGATATATATATTTGAAAAATCAAGAAATTTCTTATAGAGTTTTCTTCGTCTAAATACTTATTTTTCACAGAATGTTAACAAAAGTATTCATTGCTTTTCTTTTCTTATGGAATTTTTTTTTAAGTATTAGGTTTTATAAAACACATTTGATTTTTCTATAACACAAATAATCCATAAATTGCATCCAAAAGTTTACTTTTATGATATCTATATTTAACTCTTTTCTTAATAGCGTAAAACATAATTTGTCATCAATTCTAATACACGAACTATTTTATAATTATTATATAATTAGCAATTTGATTCTTTTTTTTAAATAATATTCTCCATTTATATAAATAAAACTTTACAATAACCTATAACTAGTTGAGAATATAATCCCAGTTTGTCGACAATTTTAAGAGTTTTTTAAATATTTCTGTTTTTCGAAATTTATTTAAAACAATAAATAATTTACAAAAAAATGATAAACCAACTTGGCGTGAATGAAGTATTTTACGATATATTGATCGATTTAAACTAAAGATGTCACATAGAGACACTACAATTAATAAGCAGGGACATATAGAAATATTTTTTTAACCATCCGGAAAAAAATTTGTCACATCCGTACTAGGCTGAAGAATTCCAATCCGAAACAACTTAAATAATTCCAAGAGAGATTACGGAGAAAACTCTACACAGTCGGCTAAAAGCACATTTTCTGTTGATTTCGTCCGGATGAAATTCAGAGACTCAACAAGTCCTTCTCTCATTCTGATTGGATCTTCGAAATGTTACGTCACGATGACTACAGCCAGTGATAGCTCTGTGTTCTGGGTGACGTTTTCCCGATGAAAATAATAATATTACATTAAAAAATAATAATCAAAAACATTAACAGTTAAGAATTCGAGACAGGAAATTCCGGCCTGTTTCCGCTCGCCTGTTATCTCTCGCGGGATGAGACAGAAGAACAAATCTGAGCGTAGGAAAAAGAAAGCCGGCGTAGTGCTAAAGAGTGGTAGAGGAGAAAAAAAGATGAGGAGGAAAAAAAAAATAATTTGATATAATTTTTTGGAGTGATGAGAAAGGAATACTTTGTCGAAAAGCCAGATTCGTAGTTTCCGCGAAACAAACCCTGAGCCTCTCTGGAGGGGATGTTCAGATAGACCTTCAGACGGCTGACTTTTACCAGATCTCGCTTTAAAAATCGAGTTCAGAGAAAAACCCTTTCTCTTTTTTTTCTGACACCGTGCGAAGAAAGAAAACACATGTTCGAATCACATTATGACTTCTTTCCACACATTTTCATTGATTAAATCTTTAAGGATTCTAATCCTAATGTTTTAGCATCTTTAAAATAAATTGTTTTTAAAATATCAAATTTCTGCATTTAAAAATGGTTTTCAATATCATTAACATTATTTAACAATTTAATAAATTTTCATATTAAATATAAATTAAAAAGAAATATATTGCTATTTTTCAATGTACGTTTCTTTTTGATTAAAATTTATATATTTAATTTGAACATTAAGCTTAAAAAAAATAAAAAAATAAATAAAAATAAAAAATAAAAAAATGCTTAACTGATTTCTAAATTTTAATCAACATTTAATTTAAAAAATTATAAGCATATTATATTAATTTGATATTTTCTATTTAAAATGAAAATCTTAGTTGTTTTGTATCAACATATATATGTTTTAAATTCCATTTAAATTGTTGAATATTTTTCATATAAAAACAAAATTGTGAAAAAGTATTTATGTATAACAATTAAAACTGTAGAATTATGAAAAGTAATTATTTTTTATAATAAATAAATATTTATTTAATTGTTGATTTTTAAAAATCGAAATACACATTGTCTTATTAAGTATAGTAGTTATTATTATGATTGTGGGTAAAACTTAAGATCATATTAGCATTTTTACCAAAACTATTCGTATATATATTTTTTTTCTGATTGATTTACAGTGCTGTAATATTAATTTCTATTCAAAAATTTTATATTTAATTATTAATAAATAGTAAAATGAACTATCTATTAATTTATGTAATAATTTTTTTATGAACTTATGAATATTCAAATATTTTCGCAATGAATTTGAACCAATATTCTAAAAGAAAAGAGATAAATGAAAAGAAAATAACTTACAAATTATTTTAAATAATTTTGTATTCTAAAGTTAAGTTATATGTTAGAAAAGTTATCAAAAATTTTAAGTAAACATCAATAAATTTCTAGCTGCAAATAAAATATTAGGATTTAATAATATTGAAAATGTTATAATTTGTAAATTAGAATGTTACTTTAAAATTTTATAATAATATTATCAATGTATTATTATCATCCAATATTGAGATGATGCAATAAAATATTAGAAGAAAACTAAAGTGCTTTAAACTTGTCTTGTGAATATTTTATATCTGAGAATGGCTTAAAACTTTCTAACTTTTTAAATATTTATAAGTGTGCAATACTTTTAATTTTTATGCAGCGTTATTACACTAAATACTACTTATGCTGTTTCGGCAGCTTTAAAAAGAAGGATTAAAAAAAAAAAAAAAAAAACCTACGGTGAATAATTAAAGTAAATATCAAAAATAATTTCTTTTATCAAGATATGAAAAAAAAAAAAAACTGTTATGTTAAATTTGTATTTTAAAAATACAGTTACTGGACCGAAAAAAAAAATAAATAAATAAATAAAAATCAACAACAAACGTTCATTATTTAAAATAAGACCCTCAAAAAACGTTAGCTGTCGAATAAGTAGACACAACACAATTTTCGGCGTAGATATTTTCGGTATGTAACCACTTCTGAGATCACCTGACAATGCTGATGATGAAATTTTATATTCCGCAGCTTTCTCTTCTTGGCATATTCATAAGTCTGACGTAAAATTTCATCTTTATGCATAAGAGAAGAGCATATGTATTCATGTGTAAAATATCATCCCATTTTCTACAAAAATAAACGCGAATGAAATAAACTGTTGATTTCATTAGGTCCAATTTTTATATTAATCCATGAATGAAAAAAATATATATAGCGGTATGACAGGTACGTAAATATAGGATTTACAATAAATCCTCCATGTCACATTTCAACTTACACATCTAAAAACAAACTATATTATCGGTCTGGTATTTCTGTGTTTTTAAATAATGTGTATAAATACTCGTACAGATTCATAGAACAAATTTTCTAGCCACTTTCCACAGACGTAACCTTATTGTGTAAACACCATGTTTTTTTTTTTTTTTTTTTAAGTATTTAAAGTTATTATTTTTAAAAACAAATTTTATTAAAAATAAACTTCAAGTTACGATGAAAGATTTTAAATTAGGATAAATATTAAAGATTGTAAATACTTCTTGAAAGAAGTAGTATGATATTGCAAAGTTAAATTTTATTCTGCTTTAAAAAAAAAAAAAAAAAAAAATATGTCAATTTAATAAGTTAGATCAACTTTTAAAAATGGGTCAAACTAATATCTTTATATTAGAATTAAAACTGGTGATTCAATATTTCAACTATTTTCTGATGCAGGAATAAATTTTAATTTATTGCTGTTTTAATTATAAAGAATTATTTCTCGTGCTTTACTTGTTATTTATAATCTTAATTATTCTGTTCCTTTTTAAAATTAGCATATAAATACACTCAATAAAAATGATTCTGTATCATTTTTTAGCAAAGAACTCCAAGCTCGACTATTTGTTTTCTTTTCTTTTGATGTAAAGCTTTCGTATAGCATAAATAAGTTTTTTTTTTTTTTTTTTTTTTTTTCAGTTTTTTGAATATTGTTAAAAAATATCTGTATTATTTTTCAAACACTGTGCATATTTATTTACATTTACCATTAAAAGTAACACTAATCATTGTTACACCATGTCACGAATTTCTTATATTTCAGATTACATATACTTAGACACACAACAAATCATAAAAGTTTAAATTTTTTGCAATTTCTGCATTGTTATATCTATATTTATCATTCAAAACGTATCCTAAACTAATATCTCTTCATGACATCACACTTGTTTTTATTGCATAATATTAAGAAGAACGTATTTTTCTTTGAATAGACATGGATGCGTTCTTACACATTCACCTTATTATTCACTGTTTGATTATCTCTCTAATTTTTTTACTGGTGATAACATTCAACACAACTTATCCATCCAAAGGTTATTTAAAAAAGAAATGCGATCCCACACTTTTGGGTCTAGGAACGCGAGCACCGAGCAAAGTGTATCCTTATGCATTAATATAAATTCAATCGTTTTTAGCATGGTCTAAATCGAGTCTGTCCACACATAATAAATGCTGGCAACAATCTCTCTGATTCACTTGATAGCGAACATCCGGAGTCCTAGTACCTTTACCCGGCAGAATCTATAATTGGAAATTAAATATCAGGGTTAAGGGAAGACTTAAATAGCCTTAAATGGTATAATTAAATTGCTGAAAAGGAAAGTTAATAAAAGTGGGATTGTATTCATGAGCATCCAACATACTTCAGTCTCAAAGTCATCAAATGTTAATGCATTTATGATTATAGAGTTTTGCTGTAAGATGCTGCTGCATGGAAGCATTGATTAATAAGTTTTCTACTAATGACTCACCAATTTCTATTAACAATCAGAATAATTATAACATGGAGGTCACATTGAAAAAAATATTTCTTATTCGTATTTCGATAATTGTTTTCATGTATTTTATTTCCAGTTTTTAAATTAAAAGAAAATCGTGTTAATGTTAAATTATATAAAAGTGAAAAAGCTAAAATGCGTAAAAATATTATATTTTAAATATGTTTAGAAGTGAATTTTTTAAAATATAAAAATAAATAAGAATATAACAGTAAGTTAATTTTTTTTTCATTCTCCAAATCAAATTCATGGCCATAAAATGACCGAACAGTGATAAAAATTGGGGGAGGGGGTAGTGTCCCGTGAAAACGGTGGGTGACTGGGCAAAACGGGAGTCATATTCGGATTCAGGAGGTGATTTTACTCAAGAATAAGCAAAAATGGTATCAAAGGTCGAATTTTTTTTTTTTCCAGTGCAGTGTTATTGTTCCCTAATTGTTAGCCGAAAAGTCTAATCGTAAACTTGTTTGAAAGAAGGTATACATTCATCTTATAACATTTTTGAATTTAAAATCCATATGAAACTATTAATACATGTAAAATTCGCTGGTTCATTATAAACTATTAAACTTCTATATATTAAAAATATTTTTAAGAAATCATGACGTCAGTTTTACAGGAAGTTTTTCTCGTGCTCCATTTTGATGTTTGATGTTTGATTTCATTTTTATTACTAGCGTGTAAACAAATATAATTCTTTTATGTAAAAAGAAAAAAAAAGTTTTTTTGAACAAATAAACGTGATGCTAAACGTAAAATCATTTTAGTACAGGAGGAGATAAACGCACTCTGAAGAAAAAATATATTTAGTGCCTCTAAACATATTTACACATTAAAAATTCAGTTTTGTAAATAATTACAAAAATTAACTTTTTATAGTCTTCCGTACGCGACGAGTAGAAGCACAAATGTGCAAAAGGTGACATGAAAGTGTAAACAAAAAACTGCTTTTTCAAAGCGTTTTTTTTTTTTTTTTTTTTTTTTTTTTTTCAGGACAGGCTTAAAATTAGACCACATTGTTAAACAAATCTGGAGTGACTCTACTCGACTTTCCGAACATTCAGTAATTAACGGTTGTATAAATAAATTAAAGTAAGAGAAATCGTTAAATACGCAAAAGAAAAAATTATATTAGTGTTTATGAGTACTTTTCTTCATATACCATGTTGTTTAGTTTAACACTGTTGCGCTTCAAATAATTTCAGCTCATAGATCATTTCGTTGTGTCCCTGTAAAAATCTATAAATGCTAGACTCACCAAAATCTATAAATTTCTTATGATGGTTACCTATAACATGCATATAACTTTCCAGATCAATCAGATGAGGCATTTAGACGTTATTGCCTTTTAAATAATTTGAGCCCGTAAGCCAGAATGATAAAGCATTTTTCTTTGTGTCCTTGAAAAAAAAAAAAAAAAAAAAAAAAACTGTAAGAATTAGATTCACCAAAATCTTTATGGTGTCTGCCACTGTGACCTGTAACATGTGTATGAATTTTCAGTTCATTCAAATAAGGAGTTTAGACTCAATCGTACTCTAAATAATTTGAACCTATAGGGCATAATGATAAAGAATTTTTCTTTGTATTTCTGTAAAAACCAATAAGCGCTAGATTCACCGGAATCTTTATGCTTCCTGCGACGGTGACCAACAGTACGTATATAAATTCCCAATTCAATCGGATAAGGCATTTAGACGCTAATGATTACAGCCCATAAGCCATAATGATAAAGATTTTTTTGTTGTGTCCGTCTAAAAGAACTATAAGTACTAGATTCACTAAGAGCTACACAGTTCGAGCAACGGTGACTTTTAACACATATATAAATTTTCAACTCATTTTGATAAGGCATTTAAACGCTATGGCACTTCGAATAATTTCAGCTCGTGGGCCATAATAATAAAAAAAATTTTCGCTGTGTCCCTATAAAAAAGCTAGATTCACCAAAATTTATACACTTTGTGCAACAATAGCTTTTAGTACTTGTGCAAATTTTCAACTCAATTGAAAAAAGCGTTTAGACGCTATCGCAGTTTAAAAATTTTGGCACATACAATTATAAAGAATTATTCTTTGTGTCCCTGTAAAAAAGCTATAAACGCTAGATTCATTAAAATTTATACTGTTCGTGCGACGGTGACTCATAATATGTGTATAAATTTTCATCTCAAACGAATAAAGCATTTAGACATTATCACACGTAACAAAATTTGGGCCCATAGAACATAATGATAAAGTATTTTTCTTTGTGTCCCTGGAAAAACTGTAAGTGCTAGATTCACTAAAATGTATACGATTTGTGCTATGAGGATATATAATATACGTACCAAATATCAGCTCATTTGAACAAAGCGTTTAGACGCTATCGTGTTCACTCACATACATACACACATACATCATCGTAAAAATAGTAAATATGAATATGAATTCAGGCGACCTCAAAACATGTAGGAACACCAAAATCTCAAACTCGGATATTTGACATAATTACAATACGTTTCTCACTAGTGTTCGGAAAGTTAAAATGAATAACTTTCGTACTTCCAATGACCGTTAAAAGTTCTCAACTCTCCTCTTAAGAATTATTGCTGGGCTAAAATATTATTATAAATATAAATAAATAAATATATATATATATATAATGATGATCTATTAAGCATAGTAGAAGCTAAGCAACAGATACAAGATCACTGAAACACCAATGACCAATAAGATTTAAAAAAAAAATTATCAGTGGATGAAATACACTAATGTAAAGAAACCAGATTTATTAATTAATAGCTTGCAAAACAAACGAATCAATAAAGTAACACAACAAATCTTAACTTAAAACCATAAACTTTATCAAAATTTATGAAAAAATAATTTAAGAAACATAAGATAGGAAGGAAGGAGGCAGGCGGCAATACTTGTGACTTGCCTGTGGGGTTAAACTAGTTTCACGCCGGCAACACTCACCCACGACCAGAATAGGAGTCATATGGATTTAAAAAGCAAAATTTCAAAGCAGATGAATAACAATGAAACCACGAAGCAACAATGAAATTCACTGATTGATTACATTGTGTTTAATAGTATAATTAGAATTTTAAGAATAGTTGACATATATATATATTAAAGTACGTTCAATTGACTTTGTCTGATTGATATGGAAAAGTACCCAAGAAATGCAGTAACATGCAGCATTTCTGCTAATTTGAACCGCTAATTTAACGATATTAAAGCTACCGTAAAATCGTGGAAAATTCTTTTATGCAAAAGTCGTTGTAAGACAAATAGCCAAATAAATTACTGTCAGTGGCATGTAGTATTATCAAGTTATGCTTCTTTTCATCGCTGAGAATCAAATGTCTCTTTAAGAATCATGTTTTCATATCAAATGCGTACTATATCATTTTTCTTCTGTTTATTTACAGTAAATATGAGTTATTCATTCTAAATGAACAAGATCTGTTATATTAAAAGTGGGACAAAAAAGAGAAAGGAAGAGCTCTTTGGGTGTGTCCTGCCGGTAACTGAATGTTCTTTTATACTTCATGCGAAATAAAACGATTTCTTCATCGCTCAGCTATTAAAAAGAGATATCTGGAGCAATCAAGTTATTCATAATAGATGAAAAAGATTATTGTCCAATTGTATAAATTTCTTTTTTTACGTTTCTGTGAAATTCAATTATAATGATGAAACAAATTATGGTGAAATCGAAATTTTTATAACGTTTCAAAAAGATTAAAATTCTCTTTTAAAGGTTTTTATTGTTAACAATTCACTAGAAAATTTTATCATTATTATTAATAAAATTTATAAACGAATAATAATAGTAAAAAAAAATACAATAAATAAATAAATAAATAAAAAACTTAGTGCATCTGTTCTTCTGAGACGAAATTTCTTTCCTTCTACTTTTTTTCTTTCCTTTCTTTTTTTAAGTTATTAAAGGCTTTGGAAGATATGAAACATTTAATATAAAAACTGTATAATTAATAACAAGATAGAAAGCTCAGCAATAAGCAAAAGTTCTTAAAATAGTAAGTATAGTAATCGTAAAATGCCATTGGATATTATAATAATAAGAAAAAATAAGAAAATTTTATCTTACGCTCTTTTTTTTTTTTTTTTTTCCCTATTACGGAAGATAAGAAACTTAGGTATGTATATTAAGCTTGCAAAATATTTCCTAAATTTTTATTTCATATAAATGTGGATAATCTTGTTTAAATTTTATGAATATTTTAATATTTTTTCAAGTACCGAACAAAATATCAATTAAACGATAATTTTAATCGAATTGGCTAAAATACTTAAAAGTTAAAGACAGAGAAATGAGTTTATGTTGTGGCCACCATGAAATTTTCTTCTGTATAATTCTAGGAACCCTATATATAGAGAGACTGGACATTGACCGAAAGTCGGCCATCTTAGTGCCAATTCCGAGCGATCCCCGTAGTACGTAATGCTTTTTTCTTCGCGATTGACGCTTTACTATACCACATAAATGAAAGGAAATTGTGCTAAATTTGTGCAGAAAGTAATGCAGAATATAAATATGTAATTTTTTTCGTCTTAGATAAAAAGAATTTGAAGAAAAACGAATTTTGTTTTAACTTTCGACATGGTTACATTTTCAATTCCTATCGGAAAACAGAGGAATTTTTTGTTGTATATTTCTATATTAAGCAAAATACGTTGATTGTAAAAGCAATTCTATCTTAGTGAAAGTAATTCTACCTTACTTTTTCTGAGGACATACATTCTATATATAAGAAGTTAGAAAATTTTTAACAAAAATATGGTAATCTTAGTTTTTGTCAAGTAATTCATGAATAAATGTAAAACTACGGCAGAAGAACAGAAATTATTTTTTATTATTTTACAAAAATATTTACGTAATATTTTTACAAAATAAAAATACATATTTTATTTATTTCAATTACGCATTATTAATAATAATGACTTAGTTAAATATTAAAAATAAAAGTTGTATTAATAATAATTTGTAAAAATATTATCTAATATATTTAGCAATTAAAAAAAAAGTTTTTATTTATTTTATTTACATTTGCTTATTTCATTGTTTTTTTTTTTTTTTTTTTTTTTTTTTTTTTTTTTAAGTTTCTTTTTTCTTTTCTTTTCTTTTTTTTTTTTTCTTTTAAATATTATGTAAATAGAAATAATTACTTATTCAAATATCATTTATAAAATTTATTATGGCAATTATTATTTAAAATAAATCTGTATTTCATATGTCAGCAAATAATATACACCTTATTTTCTTTATTAGGACTGAGGGCCTATTAGTCTCAGAAAGCGATTTTTGCGTTGTCGTTTTCGATAGTTGGATATTTGTCGAAATCATTTTTCGATAGTTGGACATTTATCGAAATCTAAAATTTATCGAAAATATAATTGAATAATTTGAAAGCGATGTTATAATTGGGGAGAAAAAAAAACTAATAGTCCTCCGTCCTAAACTAAATTCTGCTTTTGCCAGAATTTCATAAAAATCTTTTTTTTTTTTTTTTTGAAAGAAAAAGAAAAGAAAATTAATAATAATCAGTATCGTTACAAGAGATATCGAAAACGTTTTTTTTAATAATTTTGAATTAGGAAATAAATAGTGCGAGTGCAATAATATGAAATAAAAATAAATAAAAACATGAATTTAATGATTTGATTTTTATATACAACACGATCGCGTGCTATCTTAAAAAGTAGATGTAAAATTTAAAGTTTAATTTTCTTGGCAACAATTATAAATTAAAATAAATAATTTAATGAAAGTTTAGAAGTTAGAATTTCTAATTTTTTTTTTTTTTTTTTTTTTTTCAAATTTATGATTTATTTTTATTATTCTATTTTAAGAAATCTGATACATTTTGCGTACTAGCAAAAAATCAAAAAATATATATTTATATAGTTATTTTAAATATGTATTTTAAAATATATCAGAAAAATACATTGAGATCTAACATATTAAATATATTGCACAACAGAACTTAAAAACTAATAGCTCGAAAATAAATAATGTAATTATCTCATTGTTAGGAAATAAATACGTAAAACAGCATGCAATAAGAGAATTCAAAGTATTTAAAGCATGATATAAAGTAAATAATTATGCATTTTTATCTTTTAAAAGTATTTCAAAATTAAAGCAATTTATCTCCCAACAAAGTAAAAATGTAATAAATAAGTTCTTTTTCGATTATGACGTAAATAATCGAAATTTCTTCTCAGCGTAATGGTAAGCAATGGAGCAACTGGCACTAAAATGGAGAATTTCGTCAAAAAGCCGGCGCGCCAATGTCCAGTCTCTCTCTATCGAGGGTCCCTATATAATTCTATAAAACAGTGCCCTCTATCGGTTAACATGAACAAATATTTAATTTTAGTTTTTCAAAGATTTACATATGCAGTTTCATACTGAATTTTTTAAGTATATGCTGAAATGTAGTTGTATGGAAAATTCTTGAAGGTGAGTAATAACGACGGCATCTCTGTACAGCCATATTAAATCAGCATTCTCTTTCATAACGGCTATCTTCCAAATAAAGTTGGCGCTTTTATACCAGTGTTGCCAAATGGTCGACAGTCAATTTCCCCAAACAGGCTTTCAAATTTCCCGAAATCAGGGGTTTTTTTTTCCAAAAAAAAAATCCCCAACTCAATTAAAAGTAAATTCTTTAGAAATTTTTTTTTAAATATTTAGCAGATTTACGTCCAATTTTTCCCCAAATAACGCTCATTTTTGAAAAAATATCGCCATATATAAAAATAACTTTTATACACACTAATATCAAAAATTTTGAAATCTGTGTAAAGTACTTTAGAGCTGAGTAAGTATGCAAGATGTACTTTCATCCTCAGGATATCCTGGGTAGAAGGGGTGTCTTCCAAAGCCCCTAAATGCTAAAAAAAGCTGATAAAAGTTCTTACGCGTATGGACAAATACCTACAGTTGACAATGCTGTAAACTTAACAGGTAGACTAATTTAAGTCACAAAAAATTGAAAAATTCCCCAGATTTCTACCCAAAAATTTCAAACAATCCCATGAAATTCCCCCGCAAACATTCGGTTTCGAAATTTGTCCCCAGAAGCCCAAAAAATCCCGAAAATGCGGACAAAATTTTCCAATCTGGCAACACTGTATACGCACAAAAAACTGATTTGTAACTTTCCCGTACACGGAGAAATTCGCAGCATGGTTCACGGCGGAGATCGATATATACTAAACGTAACTATATATCAATTTATGTCAAGGTGCAACCATATATCAATTTTTTATAAAACTCTCTGCTTGATCTAGAGCTGCCACATAATTTTTCACATACACGTACAAGCTCGTTTTCCATAAATGGCCAGATTGTTTTCAGGAAACATCAAAATACCGGTATCCATCGTAAACCGGATGTCAAAAGCTTTTACGAATCCAAATCTTTTTTTTTTTTTTTTTTTTTTTATGAATATGGGAGAAAGTAACACAGCTTATTCATAAAAACCTTCCATTTTTCACACTGCGTATAAAATATATTTAAAATTATTCGCAAACAGGTTATATTTTATATAAGAACATTAAAATTAAACATATTAATTTAAAACGAACTCGTAAACTCCAAGTTTATGTAAAGTTTAAGGAAACAGATGCTTAAGAATATTTAACGGGATTTGTACACGAGTGTGTACAGCTAACAGATGCCTTTATATAAAAGATTAGACAAATATATCTTTATATATATATTTCTTTTGTGCGTGTGTATGTCACTGAACTCCTCCTTAACGGCTGGACCGAGTTTAATGAAATTTTTTGTGTGTCTTCAGGTGGATTCGAGAATGGTTTAGATTTACAATTCATTTCAATCGGATAATTGAATCAAATGATATTAAATAAAAACTCCATTTTAACTTTAAAATGATTAAAAAGAAAAATATATTTGATGCCAAAATAAACAAAATTCACGTTTATTTATTTTTTTTTTTTTCGGAAATAAAATATTTTTAATTTCGCGTGATAAACAATAAAAATTAGAAGAAAAAAAATTAAAATATTCGCGTGTAAATAAACATTTTCATAGAGATACTTGGTATTAGCTTAAAATATTTATTTAATTTAGTAGTACTTTTCTTTTCTACAGTAAAACAAAATTTTTCGTCTTAATTGATACTTTATATGTAACTTATAAAGGTTCTTTTATGTTTTCACCTTAATTGTAAATAGTAATAACTTCGAATTTATTAGAATTTTTTATTTTTATTTTGTATATATCATAAAACAGTTTTTTTTTTCTTTGTATGGAACAGCTTTAGTTTGGAAAAATTTGAAATTTGGCACCGAAGTAGTACGGACGTTTCTCACCAAGATCGTCAGTTACGCAAATGAGATAGCCATGTTAATTCATCACAAAAATGGACAAAAATATTTAAAGTCGACAAGGGGGGAGGGGGTCTATACTAAAGCTGTGCCTTTGTATTTATCTTTATATATATATTTCTTTTGTGCGTGTGTATGTCACTGAACTCCTCCTAAACGGCTGGACCGAGTTTAATGAAATTTTTTGCGTGTCTTCAGGTGGATTCGAGAATGGTTTAGATTTACAATTCAGTCCAATTTATATTGTTTAATTAATTAATATCACTTATAAATTGTTGTTAATTTTGGAATGTTTCACACTGGATCTGGCAGACTGCGCTACGATCGTAGTATCCAATATTCAATAATACGCAAGCGAAGTGATACGTCAATGGCCGTCCGTGGATGCAAGAAAAATATTTCCTATGTTAATCGCCCATTGGATTTTTTGTAAAAATTTACTAAATATCGAGGAAAATTATTTCCCGATTTTAATCCCCATATGTGGGTATAGATATGTATTAGTTATCAAGTGCATGCGTTAGATTGAGTTGTTTTTGCTGTAAAATTGATAAAATTTGAATTTTTAATCTCAAAACTCTGTCATCCTTGGCGGAAAAAAAAATATCGCCATATCATCTGGTGAACATATTTAATTTCTTTCAAAAATAATGGTTATTTCAACAACTTATATTAAGAGAGTAATGAATAATATTAAACAATTTCGTACAATACATATTATGAAAATATACATCTGGCATGTATATTTTCGTATTACGTTTTTGATCGCCAAATGCAAAAAACACCAAGGAAGACAGTTTTGAAATATAAAATTAAAATTTTGTCAATTTGAGAGCAAAATAACTCAATCTAACACATGCATACGATAACTAATACATATCTATATTAAAATCGAGAAATAATTTCCCTCGATTTTTAATATTTTTTTCTAAAAAATCCAATGGGAGATTAACATAAGAAATCTTTTTCTTGCATCCACGGACGGTCAGTGACGTCACACTTCGCTTGCGTGTATTCTATTGTAATTCCAGTTTGTCCCGACAGTTGGTGCTGCGATCAAATTCCGGAAAATATTTTGTAACTTCGTGTTATTATTGTTATACAAAAAATTGTGTCCTAATTGAAATATTACATCAAGATGTAATTAGTGTTTGAA
This sequence comes from Salticus scenicus, assembly GCA_963930645.1. Classification (NCBI taxonomy): domain Eukaryota; kingdom Metazoa; phylum Arthropoda; class Arachnida; order Araneae; family Salticidae; genus Salticus; species Salticus scenicus. Next base: position 323,378,423 of record OZ005653.1, on the reverse strand, counting down.
GAGTTTTGAAGTGTGCATAAAAAAACAATATACATTTTGCAAATTTAGTGCGGAATTGGAGTGAGTATTTTATATAATTTTCTATCAAATTTACACGCGCGTTGATTAACAACCACCCTAACCTACAAATTTATTTGTGTAGCTAATTTATTATATTTTATTTATTTATTTTTTGTATGGAACACTTTTAGTATCGGACCCCTTTGGCAAAATTTGAAATTTGGCACCGAAGTAGCTCGGACGCTTCTCGCCAAGATCTTTAGTTCCACAATTGAGATAGCCATTTCAATTCATCGCAAAAATGGCTTAAAATATTTAAAGTCACCAATGGGGTCCCATACTTTTGTGCGTGTGTATGTCACTGATATTTTATTTATTTATTTTTTGTATGGAACACCTTTAGTATCGGATCCCTTTGGCAAAATTTAAAATTTGGCACCGAAGTAGCTCGGACGCTTCTCGCCAAGATCTTTAGTTCCACAATTGAGATAGCCATTTCAATTCATCGCAAAAATGGCTTAAAATATTTAAAGTCACCAATGGGGTCCCATACTTTTGTGCGTGTGTATGTCTCTGTTTGGCACCGAATTCTCGCCAAGATCTTTAGTTCCACAATTGAGATAGCCATTTCAATTCATCGCAAAAATGGCTTAAAATATTTAAAGTCACCAAAGGGGTCCCAATTTGTGGTTTAGATTTAGAAAATCCATGCTTTTCTCACGGCCAATTATATGTTGCGTGTTCCAGGGTTGGAAAACCTTCGAATTTGTTTGTGTATACTCCTCAAGGATTAATCAAAAATATTGTACATCCAATGGCATTACGATGAATTAAGTTTTTGTAGATTAAAAAAATATACCTGTTATAAAATAAATTGAGTTTCAACTTTTTCACCTTTAATTAAAACGAGTTTAAGTTTTATTTAATACGAACTCTACATTTCACTTCGCTCATACTATACACATACTCACATGCATCGATTGATTGAATTGTGATAAATGTACATGTAATGATGTTAGATATTGTAATAACTTTTTGATAAAAATTTTCATCAAATCGGTCCAGATTGTTACAGCTTATTCAAAAAAGACGGAATTTTTATGTGAAATTCGTTGCTATCAGAGATTCTCTCATAAATTGAAGTATTTGCCGTATGAAATAAAATTTTGTGCTGTTCGACATTCAGCGGAGGTTTTAAATAACAAGTAGCAAGTAGCAAGTAGCAAGAAGCAAGTAGCGAAAATTTCGGTAATTATGTCTTTTACGTTATAATCGGAATCAGTCACCGTTCACAGCGCTCCATACCTGTTTCACTTATATACCACATCCTTACACACTTGCAATAAGTTAGTTATTTTTTTCTAGCAAAATATTTTCTAGAAATAATTTATATGACAAAACAACGTTTGTCGGGTCAGCTAGTATATATATATATATAGTGTTTTATGAAAGTTAAAACTGGTCTGAGATCTGTTTTATAAAATGCCAAATGCCTCCAAGCAAATGCTGATAGCTATTGAAAAACTTGCAAATCTTAAAAAAAATACATGATTAATTTCACGTTTTTTTTTTTTTTTTTTTTTTTTTTTTTTTTAGTACGGAGGACTATTAGTCTCAATCTACGGATAAAACGTTGTCTCCAGTTTTACAATGGTTGGACATTTATCGAAAATATAATTGAATAATTTGAAAGCGATGTAATAATTTGAAAAAAAAAAAAAAAAAAAAAAAAACTGATAGTCCTCCGTACTAAACACTAAATTCTGCTTTTGGCAGAATTTCATCAAAATCATTTTTTTATAAATAAAGAAAGGAAAAGAATAATAAGAAAATAAAATAAAATTAATAATAATCAGTATCAAAACAGACAGTATCGAAAAAGTTGAGGAAACCCTTTTTTGGATTAAAAAAAAAGCATAATTTATTTTAATTTTTAATTGTTGCCAAAAAAGTTTACGAGTCGATTTTAAATTCTTTTGAAATTAAAAGAAATTCACGCGTATATATATATATATATATATATATATTTTTTAAGGAATTTAGAAAATGTGGTATTTGTTTTATTCATATTTATAGAACAAGGAGAAAATAATAACATCTGAAAGAAAATATTTTTCATTGATTATTTATTTATACATACATATATATATATATATATATATATATATATATATATATATATATATATATATATATTTATCTTTCTTACGCTTAAACTAAAATTTTTATAAATGCATTTAAACTAAATGCTTACAGGAAAGATTTCATTCTTCGCATTAGTTAAGATTAAATTTCTTAGAATAAATTATTTCAATCTAATTCATGTCCTATAATACCTATTTTCATTTTTAATAAATAACAAAAGAATTTTCGCTGAATTTAATGCCACAGAGTAAATTTATTTATTTATTTAATTTTTTTTTTTTTTTTTTTTGTGTGTGTGTGTGTGTGTGAGTGAAAATTTGTCATCAGAATTATTCAATGCTATATATATATATTAATTCAGTTTACACATTTAGTGAAATTCACAAGCATTAAATTAACAATAGTTTTCTAAACAATATATATATATACATATATTTAATTTTATATGCTACTAGCAGGCTACGCCCGCTTCGCTGGTCACTATTTTTAAATGAATCATTAAAATTAATGAATTCTCAAAATTGCATTAATTTTTATCATGTGAAAAAAAAAAGAAAAAGAAAAAAAACTCTGATCCGGAAAAATGTCGCACCGGGTCCCAACTGCCTTCGGCAGTGTAGACCCGTGCGCGATGCGCACGCGCGAATGCACATATATGACCGCAATAAAAATTTTACAAATTCGAAAACATCCGCAATCGATTTGAAAGTATCAAAAACCTCTATGCACCAGTTTTGAACGATCTATCTCTATTTTTATTTTTTTGCCCCTCCGCTCCCTCCCCTCTTCCCACCCCTCCCAATAATTTTAAAAATTCAAAAATATCCGCAATCGATTTGTAGGTATCGAAAACCTCGATGTACCAATTTTGAATGATCTAACTCTATTTTTTTTTGCCCCTCTGCCCCCCCCCTTCCCGGCCCTTCTAATAACTTTACACTTTCGAAAATATCCCCATTCGATTTGCAGGCCTCTAAAACCTATCTGTACCAATTTTGAACGGCCTAACTGTATTTCTATTTGTTTTTGCCCATAGCCCCCCCTTACCGCCCCACCCCCTTCCCGCCTCTCCTAATAATTTTACAAATTCGAAAATATCCCCAATCGATTTGTAAGTATCGAAAACCTCTATATACCAATTTTGAACGATCTAACTGTATTTTTATTTTTTTGCCCCCCCTCTCCCCTCCCCCTTCTCGCCCCTCCTAATAACTTTACACTTTCGAAAATATCCCCATTCGACTTGCAGGCCTCTAAAACCTATCTGTACCAATTTTGAACAGCCTAACTGTATTTCTATTTGTTTCTGCCCATAGCCCCCCCCTTACCGCCCCACCCCCTTACCGCCCCTCCTAATAATTTTACAAATTCAAAAATATCTGCAATCGATTTTTAAGTATCGAAAACCTCTACGTACCAATTTTGAACGATCTGACACTATTTTTATTTTTTTGCTCCCCCCTCCCCTCCCCTCCCTTCTTGCCCCTCCTAATAACTTTACACAATCGAAAATATCCCCATTCGACTTGCAGGCCTCTTGAACCTATCTGTACCAATTTTGAACGGCCTAACTGTATTTCTATTTGATTTTGCCCCATAGCCCCCCCTTACCGCCCCACCCCCCTACCCGCCCCTCCTAATAATTTTACAAATTCAAAAATATCCGCAATCGATTTGTAAGTATCGAAAACCTCTACGTACCAATTTTGAACGATCTGACACTATTTTTATTTTTTTGCCCCCCCCCTCCCCTCCCCCCCTTCTTGCCCCTCCTAATAACTTTACACAATCGAAAATATCCCCATTCGACTTGCAGGCCTTTAAAACCTATCTGTACCAATTTTGAACGGCCTAACTGTACTTCTATTTGTTTTTGCTCCATAGCCCCCCCCCCCTTGCTGCCCCACCTGGGAGCTGAATTTCTAAAATTCCAGAAATTGGTTTTTAGATAGTTGCATTCGCTATATTTTAGAGCAAAAATTTCACGTATATCTATTTTTTTTTTGTTTGAGATATATAGGATTATGCGAAATCACGTTTTACGCATGTGAATTCACGTTTTGCCCCCCCCCCCCTCGCCCCCCTTGGGGACCGAATTTCAAAAATTCCAGAAACCGATTTTTAGACATTTGTATTAGCTATATTTAAAAGCAAAAATTTTACGGATATCTGTTTTTTTTGTTTGAGATATGTAGGATTTTGAGAAATTACGTTTTGCCCCCCCCCTCCCCCCTTGGGGGGCGAATTTTGTAAAATCGCTTGCGGCGTTGTCTTTCTCGGGTCGTAAACATTAACCGTGCCAAATTTGGTCCCGCTCGGTGAAACGGCCTAGGATTCTATAGCGGACACACACACACACACACACACAGACACACACACAGACTCTGCTCTTTTATATATATAGAAGATATGTGACATTCATACATCATTGTATAAGTAATTCAACTGCGCTTTATTCACCTATTTCAATATTAATTCTTAGTTCCTGAAATGTTATAACTTTATTTCTAGTTCTGATTAAAAAAAAAGTATATAATAATTTGCAGAAATTGAAATTGAAAGGAAATTATATATCGGGTAATTTTATTATACTTTTGCAATTACAATAAAAATATGTGGTTACTGAAAAACAAAGGAAGTTAAATGTATTTGTATATCGCAAATTTTTCAGAAGTATTGTGATACATATTTTTTTAATTCTTTCTTATATTGCAATGGCAAGGTCAGACAAAATGCAATATTATTATTTGAAAAATTAAGAAAATTAAAAAGGATGAAGTTTGGTGGTTCAATTGCGACATTTTATTGCAATTTAGGGGTAATCTATTTATCATATTATTATTTAGACACTCAATTAACGAAACTTTCACTTTCTTTTTGTGGTTTGAAACTATTGCAAAATCTTTGTGGTGATTGATGCCTCATCACGTATTTATTTCTAATACATAATTCAAGTGTGAAAAAAACTGTACATATACACATACAAAAACATACAAAGAGGAAACTGTATCCCAGATGAAAACAAGCTGTATTTTTTATTTAAATCTGAGTAGAATACAAGTTGAAAATTTTTAACGTTTTATTTATTATTTATTTATTTTATCTTATTTTATTGTTAAATGTAAGCTTGTAATATATCAGGGATTGTTAACACATCGACTGCGATCGATCTGTGAGTAATTAAGTCAATTGGGCGAATGTCCTTAACAATAAATTATTATAATTTAATGATAACTTTGAAATCGAAGATAAAAGGAAACATTTTTGAAATTTAAAACACTTTTGAATGTTTTAATACAAAAAATTAGTGATTTTTAAAAAGTCGTAACTGTTTGATACACTTTCAATAAATCCATGAAAATTTATATGAACAAATAATTTATGAATAAGATTTTAGGGGTTGTTGCTCTGCAGTCATTTTCTGCACATGAAGGTTTATAACCTATGGTTTAAATATGATTGCTGACCATTAAGAATATCCATGCCTGAACTGACGCAGTGATGACAGATGGTCGAAAATTATTTCCCCAAACGAATTTTCAAATTTCCCCAAATCAGGGGATTTTTTTCGAAAAAATCCCCAACTTGATTTCTACTAAAAACGAAAAAAAAAAAAATATATATATATATATATATATCAAGCAGATTTTTCTGTGATTTAAGCTCAGATTTTTCCCAAAATGAAGGCAATTTTTGAAAAAAATCCCCAAATAACAATAAAGCTATTGAAAGTCTCTAGTCGTAGGGATAAATCATTACGTTGCCAACATTGACAGTAAGTTGAAGAACTCCTCAGATTTGTTCCCAAAAATTTTAGAATTCCCCAAAAAAGTCCCACAAACATTTGGTCCCCAAAATTGTCCCCAGAACCCTCAAAAATCCCCAAAATGGGGACAAAATCTCCAATCTGGCATCACTGAACTGAGGTTCGAACATGTAATCAAGCTATTGAAGACCAGAGCGCCAACTATTCCACCAATGGATGAGTAGAGTCATTTTAAATATTAAAAAAATCTGGAGTGACTCCACTCGACTTTCCGAACATTGAGCAATTAACAGTTTTGTAGATAAAGTAAAGAAAGAGGAGTTGTTAAACAAACAAAAGTGAGAAAACCATAATAGAGTGGTTTGAGTATTTTTCACCATATATTACACGATGTTTTATTTAACGCTACTGAACTTTGAGTCCATAGATCATAATGATAAACAACTTTTCGTTGTGTCCCTGTAAAAACCTATAAATGCTAGATTCAACAAAATGCTTATAGTTAGTGCAACAGTGATTTATAATATTCATATAAATTTTCAGCTCAATTGAATAAGGCGTTTAGATGCTATCGCACTTTTAAAAATTTCGTCCCATAGGCCATAATGATAAAGAATTTTTCTTTGTGTTCCTGTAAAAAACCTGTAAGTGCTAATTTCACCAAAATGTATACAGTTGGTGCAACTGTGACCTATAACATGTGTACAAATTTTTTGCTCCGATTAATAAGGCGTTTAGCCGCTATCACACTTTTAAAAATTTGGCCCCATAGGCCATAATGATAAAGAATTTTTCCTGGTGTCCCTGTAAAAAAACTATAAGTGCTAGATTCACCAAAATCAATAAGGTTTGTACTATGGTGACTTACAATATGCGTACCAACTTTCAGCTTATTCGAACAAAACGTTTAGACGCTAGCGTGTTCACTTACACACATACACACACATATGCATACACACATACATACACACACACACATACATATATCATCGTAAAAATGGTGAAAAGGGACTCATTGGACTTCGAGACGTATAGAAACATCAAAATCTCAAATTCGGATTTTTGACATGATTACAATACTTTCCTCACTGTAGTGTTCGGAAAGTAAAAACACATGTAAACGATAGTAAAAATTAATAAATTGTTTAAAAACTTTCTAAACAATTTATTTTTTAATATTTTGAAATGTAATTTTAATAATATTTGGTGAACCGAGGATTTGTGCACATTTACAACAGTGTGAAACTGGATTATAATATGACATTATAGTTAAACAAACAATTTTTACTATTCGTAATTTTTGTGCTTTAGAACCTAGAGTAAGAGAATGAAACACATAATATAAAATATGTTTTGGCTTACGCAAAGTACTTTGAATAGACTTGAATATTTATATTGTACTTTGTATTTCTAATTAATCTTAAAACATAAATTAATCTGATATGAAAGAGCTTTAGGCAATGAATATTTACATCACGAATTCTTTTATTTTAACTTCCTTTTTTCATTTCATTCGGGATAAACTTGTTATTAAGAACCTACTGAAGCGCTTGTCTTTCTATGGGAATACGTTTGTATCTACTAAATATATCCTTTATATTCTCCCTCAATGTGGCCTCAACTATCTAACTAACAACATTGCTGGACAAATGATGAATACAGATGAAACTATTATCAATAGAAACAACGAGACGACAGGAAGTAGGATTTTAGAAAATTAAAATAAATGTAGGATACAGTCGGCAGCAAACTTATTGAAGCACACATCCACACTTTATATATATATATATATGTGTGTGTGTATACAGTCGGCAGAAAAATTAATTCGAGCACTAGCAATAATTCCTATGTAAAAAATGTACACTTAATGCTGCTTTGTTAAATAAATCCTTGTCGAATCCGGGCCGCGGTAGCCCAGTGGGTAGAGTGCCGGCCTCGTAATTGGAAGATTGCGGGTTCGGTACTCGAGCAGGCCAAAGACCGTCGTGTACACTAATGGTGGCTGGTGCACGTAAAATCTGTCGTGGCCGCAATGTCCTCCATGTTCCCATCAAAATTTATACCTCAGGGGGGTCACCAAAGCGGGAGAGCCATCCCATCCGTGTAGGATCAAAATTGTGAGGGCATGTCTCCGGACCACCTCTAGGGGTGTGTCCCAGACAGTCGCAAATTACCCATCTGCGCAGCACTAGTGCGACGTAAAACCCAACCATCCATCCATCCATCCTTGTCGAATAATGTTTTTAGTCAGTCTATGAACATGATTCGACAAGGATTTATTTAACAAAACATTATTAAGTGTAATAGGAATAGGAATTATTTCTAGAGCTCGAATAATTTTGCTGCCGACTGTATATATTTTTTTAGTTTGATCGATAATTTTCATTATCAACTTACTTTTTTATTAACAGCATAAAGACTAAGATCCTGACTCGAGAAAATGTTTGCTTAACAAATCAGTATTAGGTGTCCATCTATAAGTACGAATTATTGATAGTGCTTCAATAATTTTGCTCTTCATCGCTATTTCAGCATTTAATATTTCAGTAAGAAAAGGCTAAGCGTCGCCACTCGCAGTCAAGTTATGGGTAGAGTAGCAAAACATTGGTATTTCTACCAATACAGGCTGACCTTTTGCCTCTCGAGAGTGACAAAGATTCATTGACGAAGCGTTTGTTTGTAAACATGCCCTTCCCTTATTCGGCAAATTATCATTATTATTAACAGTATTATAAAAACGATAGTACTATGACCGGAGTTTTATTGACATTTTTTTAAAGTTTTTTGAAAAAGATAAATACAGATTAACCATCCATTTATTAGAAATACAAATTGAGATTCTTGAACTGAAAATCTACTTGTTTATTACTCTTAAAAGAGCTAAATTTAACAATACATAATAATTCCTCAAATATTTTAAAAGATTAAATTTTGATTATACGAAATTAAAAAGAAGTAAAATATAAATTCATATCTTTTAGGGGAAAAAATGTATTACATTATGTAAATAAACAATAACATTGATGGCTATGAATTTCGCCAAGTAAAATCTTCAAACAATTACTATAGAAATTTATTGAAAATAAGGTGTTACCAAGTAACCAACGCATTAGATGGTTCATGTCACATGACTCATGTTGAACCCTGTCAAGGGTTACCATTTACCACTCTACTTTACTTATCTCGTTGGTTCTGTGTTCAACGTGGATTCAATTATTCGATTGAAGGTTTATTCCAAGAAACATTCTACTTAGCCAAACAATTATCATTAATATAAATTACTTAGATTTATCGATGACCTACAGGTGGGCAAATAAGTTTGGTATAATACCAGTATTAAAAGAGAACTTTAACAAATTAGCGAGTTTGTGCCTAGATGGCATCCGTTATTTCAACTAAGTTCTAGCGCAAAAGAAACTGCTATGTTTGACAAGCATCAACAATTTTTGCAGCACAGTAAATACAAACAATGCGTTATGTTATAATGTTCCTTATCGTAAAATAAAAAACATTTTTCTCATCAATCCAAATTATTTTCAATAGTTAAGTAAAGTTTCTGATTTTAAGGATATTTCTTTGAATATTGGGGAAGAGACAGGAAATGCATTCGAGTTTTATGCCTAATAAAAGTATTTTTAATGAATTTTCAATTTTTAATCTAAAAAAAAGAGGTATATTTCTTTCATACAAAATAATAACTGATTTTTATATTATTATTATTATTATTATTATTATTATTTGCACTTTGGCATAAAGTTAAAAAACGAAAAGCAAATTATAATTAATTACAAAGCGTAAGAATACGAAATACTCTGAAATTTATCTTTATTTTTCTAATAACTTTCTTTTTCTTCTTCTTCTTTTTTTTTTATGAAATTTTTTTATTAAATGTGCAGTGGTCATATAATTTTTTCTTTCTATAATTTTCTTTCAATCTATAATTTACTTACATATATATGCAAGAATTTACAGAAACATTACTAATTATGTACCTTCATATACAAAATAATTCAAAACACGATACAATGAGAGTTTGTACAGCAGTAAACATTATGTGTAATATATTTCAATAAAAATATGCGAACTGTAATTTACACTGATATGTACTGTTACCACATGCCTTTATGCGAAATAATTGACTAAAAAAAAAAATCCTCTCGTTATAAATTAAATTTTTTGTGTGACAAAATTTTAATTTATCTTTTTATTTTAATTAATTATTTTTTTTAATTAATCAACTGTGGTTAAATCCATTTTTGTCGTTCTTTCTATTTTCACATCCGCAAAAAACTCTCGCTACTTCGTTTTAACACTTTAGGTATATTTCTGTTAGTCTTTTAGGTCTATTTATTTTTATTTTCATCTTTTTTTTTTTTTTTTTTAAATAAAGGTCCTATTCTTTAATACATAAAAAAGTTTATCTTGACGGGATAACTTATGATTCAGTAAAAGGAAAAGAAAATCAAAACTTTTTATATATTTTAAGAAGTACTTGATATGAAAACCTTGACTAAAGAAAAGCTAATAACTTCTCAACCGAATGTTTTTTAATGGTTGTCACATTGCCCATGCAAGAGAGTAATGTTCTTGTTAATTTGAATAAGGATAATTTTCGCCTTATTTATTCAACATATTTTATTCAAGTGCTAGTTTTGTCTGTCTTCAATGAATTATTTGCGCTGAGTACATTTAAATAATTAGCATTGCCATTTCAGCTTAGAGATTTCATAAATAAGCCGAACTTTGTCTTACTTGATGTTTTTAAACATATGATAGCGACATTTATCAAAATGTGGTCTTTAGTCACATTCTTTAGCATATAAATAGTTGAATATAAAAGGCTCTATCTGTTTGAGATAATTTAGGAATAAGCAAAGCAATATCTGATGTTATTTTACTCAAGCGAATCCTCGTCTCCGAAGCCAAAGTCAATGTTATTCTATGGGAAATTTTGGTCCATTATAACCATTAACTAACACATATTTTTAAATAACATTTTCACATTCAGAAAATTCAAAACTGTTAAATTGGTTATCGTTTTCTTAAAATTTATTTTTATTTATTTGTTTATTTATTTTTCGTAATACTCGGTTTTGGGGCTATAAAATGCAAACTTTCTATAAGCGAAATTTTGCATTTGCAACTTCAAAATAAAACACTAAAAAAAAAAAAAAAGCCATTTTTAGTTAACGATAACCAGATTAACAGTTGTGAACATTCTGAATGTGAAAACGAAATTAAAAATATGTATTAGCTAATGAGTTATAATGGGGCAAAATTTCACTTAGAATAATATTAGCTTTGGCTGTCGGAGACACACATATACTATATACACAATTTTATTTAAAAAAAAAAAAAAATATTTTTTTTAACTCTCAGACAAGGAATTTATGAATATGTTAACTGACTTTGTATATTTACACGCAATTTTGTTCTATGCAGCCATGTTAAAAATTTAGTAAAAACAGGCACATGTTGGGTGATTTATAACAGAATTTGATAGGCAATAATTTTTATCAGGAAGCAAGTACATATAAATTTCCATGCATTTGTTCTTCAACAACAGATTCTACAAAATTTTTATGACACACTTTTACTAAAAATGGATTCTGGACATTTCAAAACAAGTAAATTCATCGAAAACTGGAAATCATAAAATTGAATACAGAAAAAAGTATAAAAGGTTGTCTAAACAGTATTTCAGAATGAATAAAAATACCAACGAATGAAAAGCTTAGTTATTTCCATATTTCTTCAATATCAAAAGTCATATTTCAATAATTATGTTACTGCAACGAAGTATATATATTTTTTATATTAGCTTAAATTTTATTCTAGACAAAATAGCTTTAATTTGATGCATCGCAAGTGATAATGCAACAAATTTGAAAATTTAATCTACAGGGTGGGCGGAAAGTAACTCCCTACTGGAAATAATTTTTTTTCTCCTAAACGAGTATAGGTAATGAAGGCAATTTTTTTTTACACGTTCAGTTTATTGTGTGGCATAATAATTACAAAAGTTACAATTCAATGTGTGCCCCAGTATTTTCTATACATACACTGTCTTAAACACTGTCTTTTCCGCAAGAACTCATCAACAAAACCACTTATGACCTCACGGATTTTGTTTTCAAGGTCACCAAGATTTTGAGGTTTGCTGCGGTACATTTCTTCTTTAGCCCACCCCCATAAAAAGTAATAGCATGGGGTGAGGTCTGGACTACGCGCGGGCCATTTTGTTGAGCCTCGTCGACCTATCCAGCGTCTAGTGAATCACTCATGAAGTCACTGCCATATATTAGACATATGAAAAAGGAAAAAAAAAATACAAATAATGCCTCACTGCAGTCTACAAAACAAGGTAACTTTCATTGCAATCTACACGTAACATCAATAGCTATTCCAAATTCAAAATAGGGAATTACTTTCCGCCCACCCTGTATATGTCCATTTTTATAATACCTTTTCAAATATTTCATTTGAAGAAAAATGCTATATCACATTTTTAAAAAAGGAAGATTTAAGAAAAAGACATTCAAAATTCACGAATGAAACCTCACATCAAGACAATACTTTTTCAGGACTTATTCAAATAATAACTTAATTTCTGGATATACATGTATCTCCCAAACAGCCAAAAATATGTTTATATAAAAATCTTAACCGAGGAAAACTTTTATTTTATTTAAAATTTTCTCTGATCTTCATGATTTCTTTTAAGTAAATTATACTATATTTGCGATTTAGTTCTTTTTTAAATTTCAATAATAAATTTAATGAGGTTAATTAAATTTATTAACCTTATTAAATTTATTACGGGGCAATACTCATTTCTGTTGAATACAAAAAAATATGGTGTGAAACAACCACACGACTTCCATTACTTACTATTACATGTATTATATGCATTTTTTGGTGAAAATATGATCAGAAGACATAAAATTGACCTAACAAATTAGACACCTAAAAATTTTCTTATAAGAGAAAGCTTATACACATGTAATGATATATAAAATAGATTTACATAGCGAATTTAAAAATAGTAAGAAGAAAAAAATCAGTTTATCCATTTCTCGAAACATTAATTTCCGACATCTAAAACTGATCTACCTGATCAGGATGACTGTTAATTTTCCTTTAATAACCACGTAATACATAAAAAAGGATATCTAAAATGAGTTTATGTAACAATTTTCAAGAAAATCATTAGAACCATTTTTGAAATACCAACTTTTGCCAAAATTTGGCATACTCAATTATTAACCGGAAAACGATAATTACATACAGAAAGATATTTAAAAGGCAGTTAATATGGCAAGTTTGAAAAAAATCCGTGCAGTCTTTTTTAAAGGAAAGCACTTGCGAGGCCAGAAATTGAGCTATTTATACAGGACGCCTATCAATTTTCCTGAGCTAACCAACTATTGTTAGGAGGCATCGGAACAAATAACAATCGTGTGGGAATAAAAACGGTATGTCAGACATGTAACACACCTAAAAGCTTGGGGGTACTCACCCAAATTCCTTTTAGAAGGAAAAGCATCATTCTGTAAAAAAGTTCAGATGCCAATTATAAAAGTTTAGAGAGTTTACAAAAACGTCTTATGGATAGAAACTTACAACAAAAAGGGGAACAGAGAAGGTAAACTGTCCAGGCTATAAAAAAAAGCCATAAAATAAAACAAGACCCCCCACAACAGTGGTTGTGAGAACAAAAATGGCCCTTTTTCCCAAAAGCTATAAAATATTATTAAATAAAGAGTATATCGTGGAGTCACAACAAACGGCCCACCTGAGAATTTTTTCTGGAGCAAAAGACCCCTGTAATATTGATACTTGATGAAGGGGGTGAGGTGGAACTAATATTTACGTGATCAAAAAAAAAAAAAAAAAAAAAAAGAGGGAGAAGACTGACCACTTAAAATTCGAGGGGCGTTAAAAGGAAAAAAATAAAAACGGAATACTGACCATTGAGGATCAAGGAAAAAAGATATAAAAAAAAGATATACTTTAGTTATATTTCAGATAGGTTAGGACTAGAAAATGAATAAAAGAAAAAAGAATAAGAAGGCGGAAAAAAAAAAGAAAAGATAAAAAAAAAATGAATAGAGGATTTTCAGGGGAAAAAAAGTGAGAGAAGTATCAGACGACATAGAGGTATCAGTGGAGAGAGTTCTCCATCCTCTAAGGAATAATTTGAATTTTTTTTTTTTTTTTTTGTGTGTGCTTGGATGTACCAGACGTAAGACACCATGTATCCACACAGGAGTCTAGACTACGGAGCGCCGTTAAAACGGGGTGAGTCCAATTTCTCTTTCTAACTAAAAATGTCGGTGATCTACTTATCTAATAATGTGTTAAACTATTTAAATAACAACATTGCACCCTCTCGATAATCTATAAGATAAATTTATTCTAGTTATCAGAATATTCCGAAGATATAAATAATCAGCCTATATGCAATAATAAATATAATTAGTAATTTTAGAAATTGTTGTTTCTTGCTCTGCAGTGTTTTTTTTCTACTATACTAATCTGATCACAGGCCTTTACCTAGCTAATGAGGTTAAGTAAACTAGTGCATAAACTATAACTAACTATGCTTAATATTAATTGCTAGGAGTGAAAGAAGCTTAGGTGGCACTGAGCCACATAGCACTATGTCATTTGAAAGGACATCTAATCCGGTTTCCAATGTTTCACTTCCGGTTTTCCAATTTTCACCAAAATTTGGAAAATTCATCTATATACCAGATCTGTCTCAATTCAGAAGTTTCTTAGTTCTATCTTTATTCGTTTCGGACATATGCTAGTCAGAAGATTCTCCCCCCACACATACATACATACAAACACACAAACACACACACACTGACCAATTGACAAAAACTACTCTTTTGGACTCAGGACACCTTAAAACATGCAAACAAGTGGAAACTCGATACCGAATTTTCGGACCGAATACAATACTTCCATTACCTACGGTAGTCGGGTAATGGAAGTAATAAAATGAAAAAGGTTGTTTAAACAGTATTTCAGAAGGAATGAAAGTACCATGTTTTAAATCTTAATTATTTCCAGATTCCTTCATTATCAGAAATCAAATTTCAACAATTATATTATATATTTGTTCTTTATGTCAGTCTATTTTTCTTCCAGTGAAACGTCTGAAAAGTATTTCATGCATTATTTGTGAGTATTTAATTGATTATTTTCTATAAGAATAAAGTCTCAGTCATAATGAAATTTGCAATTTAATAAATAATATTTTCATTAGAATTAATAATACTTTATTAGATAAAAAAGGATTACTATCCTTTTTTCATTACAAGACAAATTAATTAAATGTTTTCTTAGAACAAAATATCATCTCTATTATTCAATACAAACACTTATTGAGAAAAACATTCTTTTTTCAATACTATCATTGTACTGCGGTACAGAAAATTTATGGGAAGCAGAACTTTAATAAAAATGTAGACTCTTTGGTTTCCAGATGCACCAAATTTATCATCCTCTGACATGTTTATGAACTGGAGAAGATTGAAGAAGCCTGTTTATTTTACCAAAAGAAACACTTAAATGTCAATTGCTTAAGTACAAAAATTGTGTCTTTATCTAGAAAGTCTATTTTTAGAAACTCTCTCTCTTTTAGCCTTAGAGTTTACGTGAAAGAAAAGAGTGCCCCCGAAAAACAATGTTTACATTTAAGACATACTGTAACACTTTATTAAAATTTTTTCTACTTTTAGAGAGAATTTCTTGTACATTTTTATAGGAATATAGAAACTTAAAAATGCATTAAATGAAAGAAAAATATTCATGTACTTAAGTATTTCTTTAATGTGCTATTGATAGAGTGTTTTGATGATTTGTTTCTCATAAGAATTAGTGCGATAAAAATGTCACCGATTAAAAACTTAAAAAGTCATTAAAAAACAAAATCGAAAGAAGTTAAAAAAAAAAATATATATATATATATATATATTATTAAATAAACTGAAATTAATTAGTAATAGTTAATAATAATTAATTAGTATTAGTTAATACTAATGAATAAATTTACTGTTTGACCATTTTACAAATTTTCTAAAATATTCTATGGATATTTATTGTCTTTGGAATTAGAGCGCAAACTTCAAATTTTTCCAAAATAATGAATAGACCTGAGAATTAAATAAAGGAAAAAAATATAAAAACAAAAAATATGAAAGAAGGTAATAAAAAGGGGAAATTGAGAAAACTTTTATGATTTCTCAAGCTGGTAAATTTTACATTTTAGATGATTACTGTAAAGTAATATACACTGGTGGACAATTGGTAAGGACGGATGACAATAGCTTAGTTATTGCCACCCGTCCTTAGCAAGTGTCCACCAGTGTATATGCAAATCCTTTAGATGTAATTAAAACTAATAAATATATTATAAGATGAGATACAATGATAAATTAAAACTCTGAAAGAGTTTTTTTATCGGTATTATTTATGTTCCATATACTGTTTAAATTATTATTTTATATGATACATATTTTTAGATACAGTACCTTTCACTTCAAGTAGTGATGTCATCTAAAGATTAAAATAGATTCAACATACAGTAAACGCCACTTAATAAAGTCAGTGGTTAATAAATCAGTTACTTATTCTGATCAAATTGTGAGGACCGGAATCAGATCAGTACAAACTCCCATTAAAACCGCCGCTTAAGAAAATCAGCCTCAATAAACTTAAAACCAAAAAGTTTCGGCAGCAAAAATGTCATTCATTTACACTAAACAAATGTTTTATTTATACTTTTTTTTTAAGGGGGGGGGGAGGTAAAAAGTTTTACACTTGCAGCATAGTTACAAATCAAACACGCCCCATCACTTGTCTCACAAGGAAACTTTCAAAAGGTGCCGTCTTCAAAAAATATTGAAAAAAATGTATGTGATTCTACTCTTCATAAAACACCAGAAAGTGAAACAAATTTCTGCTGAAATGAATTACACCGACTAGAAAATATTATCAAAATTAAGCATTTTTGGCGATTTAAGGCTGTTAGACGATAAGTTCGCTAGCCCCGAGGTTGCCGTGTACGAACAGAACCGTGTTATGTTTCTCCGCCAAGTACTCAAAATCAATCGCCTAACAATGTGAAATCGCCAAATATGCTTAATTTTGATAATTTCTTGTGATCGCTGTAATTCATTTCAGCCGATATTTTTTTCCCTTTCTGGTGTTTTAGGAAGAGTAGAATCACACATATTTTTACTTCCTTATACAAAGTATAAGGAAGTATAGTGATCCCGATTTGCGAAATGGATTTTGTATTTCACATTGCTCGAAAACGAATGATCTCTGAATGTTACCAATTTATACGTGTGACTGTCAGTTGCACTGTCTAGTTGCTGTCTAGAAACTGTCTAGTTGCACACCTGCAAGTGTCGTCTTAACACGAGCTCTCGTTTCAGAGATATAAGCGACTTGACACGATTTTTCGTGACGTCTGTATTATGTATGTGTGTGTGTGTGTGTGTGTGTGTGTGTGTGTGTGTGTGTCGCATAACTCAAAAACGGTTGGACGTATAAAGTTGAGAATTGGTACATAGGTTTGTAATAACATCTAGTTGTGCACCTTCTTTTTTGGACTTTGTATGATTTTCCGTTTTGGAGATATTTAGGAAAATTAGGTTCATAATGACCAAAAATACATAAGTTTTGGCCATAATGTATCAGAAAACGGTAATAAGTTAAAAACGGTTTGGACAAATCTTGCAATTTAACTGACTTCCCGACTAGCTAGACATTTGAAACTTTCAGAAAAGCTCAGAACACATTGACAATGCATTTTTAAAATATTTTTAGCCAACTGTTTCCGATACCTGCTGCCTTCAGCAGCGTTTATGTGATTCAACAGAAAATTTATTTAACTAACTTTCCGACTAGCTAGACATTTGAAACTTTCAGAATAGATCAGAACACGGTGAAACTGCATTTTTAAAAATACTTTTAGCCAACTGTTTAGGGTCCTTGCTGCCTTCGGCAGCGTTGCCAGTACAAATCTTGCAATCGATTTTTAACTAACTTCCCGACTAGCTAGATATTTAAAACTTCCGGAAAAGCTCAGAACACGATAAGAATGCATTTTTAAAATATTTTTAGCCAATCGTTTCGGGTCATTGCTGCCTTCGGCAGCGTTTATATGGTTCAACAGAAAATTTATTTAACTAACTTCTCGACTAGAATAGTTCAGAACACGGTGAAAATGCATTTTTTTAATACTTTTAGCCAACTGTTTCAGGTCTCTGCTGCCTTCGGCAGCGTTTATATGTTTCAACAGAAAATTTATTTAACTAACTTCCCGACTAGCTAGATATTTGAAACTTTCAAAATAGTTCAGAACACGGTGAAAAGGCATTTTTTAAGTACTTTTAGCCAATTTTTTCGGGTCCCTACTGCCTTCGTCTCCGTTACCAGTACAAATCTTGCAATCGGTTTTTAACTAACTTTCAGAAAAGCTCAGAACACGGTGATAATTCATTTTTTAAAATATTTTTAGCCAACTGTTTCAGGTCCTATGTCAATGTTTTTTAACATTATGTATATTTCTAAAAGTATATAAGGAAGTCATGTGGTGCCCACATCAGATTTTTTTTTTCAATATTTTTTGAAGACGACACCTTTTGAATGTTTCCTTGTCAGTGTCAATTTCAAGGAGCGTATTCTTCAAAGCTCGGCAATAACTTACAAATTTGATTTGATTATAAAGTGATATATATATATATATATATATATATATATATTAATTATTTTTAAAAAAATCTTCTAATTCTTACTTTGAAATAACTAAGAAGCAAGATGTTTAAACGGAAAGATTTTAAATTTGAAAGAAAAAGCATGAACTTTCGGCAAAGTAGTGATAATATGTCGGAACTTGGAATGTGTTTTAAATTTACTTATTTTGAAGGAACAATTAATCAATTATATCTTTCCAAAATAATTTATATTGTTTATTAATTCTATTTTTCGCTACCTTTTGAAATTTATTCCCAAATTCAGGAAAGTGATATACGTTTTTCTTGAGTACAAGGTCGCTGGATAGAAAAATCAGCCGCTTAATAAATTCACTTTGGTTTAGAACGAATGTGATTTGGCGGGTGCTGTATAATATTTTTAATGTACTTAATCCTGTATTCCGGAGGTAAAGGACACCATGTCCTTTTTGTGAGAGGAGTTAGCACCATGTCTCTTAAGTGCATTTTTTTTATTTATGTAGAGGCATTAATCATGGATGTCCTGTTACTAAAAAGAGGTACGACAGTGGAAAATAAAACCATGTCCACTTTCTTTATTCATGCCAGTTGTATTTCATTGCATCACGCCAAAGACCGGGTGGTAACTCTTTTCACAAAATGGAAATAATGTCCTTTACCTCTTGGGTACAGAATTCCTCTATAAACTTTTATAGGTTTAGTGCTAAATCTTTTTTTTTTTTTTTAATTATTATTCTGAATTTTATTTACATTTTGGGCGTAAAAACAACGATGCAAAGTATTATAGTACAAATTCGCATATACGAATAGAAAATACATTTTGGGCCTTATACTCTTTTAATAAAGATACATCTTTAAATTTTGTTACAATATATAAAACATGAGTTATCACTCTAAATGGATTAACAGCCTTTTTGGTAGCAATATTTACACTATTGAGCTTGTTTATCTTTAGTGGAAACATTTCTTTTGTTACGAAATCCTAGTTAAATATTTACGTTATTTTTCATAAGGACATTTTATTCGAGAATACAAAATGCCATATGAGAAACAAATTTCTTTTTTTCTTTTTGTGTGTATTATTAAATAACAAAAATATTTAATTATAACACAGCTAGATTTTCTTCACAAAATTGCATTCTGTCCAAGCTGTCTTTTTTTCATTCGGCTGAAAAATCTCATACTATAAAATTACTTTTATGATTAATGTTAAAAAACTAGAAAAATCAAAAGATAAAAGATATCATCTCTCAGGAATTAGATGCTTATCATTTGAGTGCATATCTGACTTTGATATATGATTCTAAAGGAACCGCTCGCGGAATTTTTAAATGTCATAATTACAGCCTGAGTGAGATCAAGTAGTAATTTTAGAACATGCATTCAAATAATAGGTATAACAGATATAAATCTACATCCATGAATATATATATATATATTCATTTACAATTCAACTAAACCAATTTGAAGTATAATATCACCGATTCTAAGAATGTGATGCAAAATTTATCTTATCCATCCATATAATGCTGGCTAGTTAAAAATGAGCATATTTGTACTCAGGGACTAATAACTTCGTATCTACTGATGGGATTCGAATGAAACTTCAAATATGTATTAGGTAGATCATGAAGTCGAAGTTGCATTTAAAAAAAAAAAAAAAGTGTTTTACAATTTAGCTCTGCTATGTGCTATAGATGGCGCTGTAATAGAAAAAATGGAAAATAAAAGTACAAAATCAAATATTATCCAAACTTTTTCTTTAATAATATATTTGTATGCTTTATGCGCATGCCTTGCGGATCAACAACGTGTTAAAAGGTTGTTACCGTGTTAACAGCAATCGTCCAATACATATTGATAAAAATAAGAGAGACATGGTGGATATTGGCTTTCAAATCACTTCATTAATTGGCCTTACGTGATACACATGACCTTTTGAAACTTTACAGCCAGCAGGCACATACAGGGTGATAATAATTAAAGTTGCGATTTCAAAACGCCATAATTTTAAAATTTCCGGGCAGAACGATTTCATATTTTACCAAAACAAACATGAGGCAATAGAATTTTGTTTGACGGGAGAAAAAAGTAGTTCCAAAATGTGCCTATAGATGGCATTATCAAGGTAATGTCAGAAAAAATGCCTAAATGGATTCATTATGCACAGGAATGTTGTTAGGAATAGAATAAAACAGAAGGAAACAATAGAATATGAAGGTCTATGACAACGTTTTTTAGCAAAACGACAAGAATACAGCGAAAACAGTCACAGTGACAATAGATAAAGAGAAGCTTCATGAAACAAACATCTTAAGGGTGATTAATGGCACATTTTAGAGCATTTTTTTTTTCTTTGCCAAACGAAATTCCATCGCCTGATAATTGTACTTATGAAATATTAAGTCATTCTTACCGGTAGATTTAAAATTATAGCATTTTGAAATTCTAACTTATAATCACCCTGTAGATTTAGTTCTGGTAATATGAATGTCCAGACATCTGAAAAGTACGCGAGATGACGTTTTCATCAAAAAAATTAGTTTGAATTTCAGTCATCGCACATATTCCCGTGCAACTTGTGTATATTTCAATAAATAAACTTTTTAAATGAAATTCAGCTTGATTTTTTCAAATTAAATTAACTTCTCATAACACCTGGATAATACTAATAGCTACTTACTTAAAGTTTTGTGGATAGATTTATAGTTGTTACACGTTAACACCGAATCAAAATACCAGATACTACTGGAAATTGTAGTAGAACATTTTATTAGATATTAGTTATGGATTCTACCAATCAGATGCAGAACTCTCACAATTTTTTTTTTCTTGTTTTTAAAATTTTTGTGGTTAAGCAGTCAAATACATGCAGATCACCTTAGTGTGATATATTTAAAAAGTTTTAATTAAATGTTAAGTGTCATTTTTTTTACCAACAGTTAAATATACATTTTCATCCTCTTCCAGTAAGTGACGAGTTACGCTAAGATATTATCTCACATGCTATGCGCATGTGAGTTACTCTATGCATTTAGTTAACTTTATGTACTAAGATAAGCTATCATTGGTGTACGTATCCTTTACCTAACATCTCCAAAAAATATTCGATTAACGAAATATTTGGTGACTTAGTATCTATGGAGACCTATGGACACATCGTAGGCATTGCAGTAACAATGGATCAATATATAGCCGAGCATTTTTCTGTTAGAAATAGAGCCTGGACGAGGACATACTATATAGCCAGTATCACCGGCTGTAAAATGTCATTGACGTAGCTGCCAGCGGTGTGAATACATCGTGGTGCGAGTACATCGTAGTACGATGCATGATCGGCTATTTCACGAAATATCCCACGTATCATATCATACCATGTATAATGACTCTTGCCTTTCTGCAACATATGTGATATTTGACTTCAACCCCCTTCTCCCTATACGTCGCCAACGTCGAATGTAAAAAGAGATTCATTGCTAATGATGAATTCCTCAATTTAGTAACTATTCTGTTTCATCAAGTTTCGCCACCATTTCAGACGACACTAAATAGGGGAGGTGGGGGACTATAGCGTTAATGGTTGAAAAGAATCATCGTCATAATGATTAATTCCTCATCTAAAGATCTGCTAATCGTATCCAAATAATATTCTTTGGTATCAGGGCAGATCAACTAGTTAATAGATGACATCTAATTAGCTATAGTCGTTGTTAGCATGGGCCTAGTTACTCCCGCTCATTGTTGGGACGAGAACGTCTTGAGTCTCTATGACGATTGTTTATACCTTCTCAGAACCACCACTCCCAACGTCAATCAAGTATCATATCGCTTTGTCCAACAAGATATGTTTGTATAACTAAAAAGCCTCTTTGAAGCTTATGATGCATTTTCCCTCGTCGTCAAACAATTGCTCGTAATGCCATTCAGTAGGTCTGTAAGTCACCTTATGTGTCAATGCCGTGTATAAAACTAATCAATCCAATTTTAAATATCCACCAATTAGTACGACAGTCCTGTTAATTTAGTTTACATTACATTTTTATTAAATTAAATGTATGACATATTGTACCATTTCATTTTTATAACTTTTTGGAAATATAATATTTTGTTACTTTCCCAACATAACATATGTAAGGAAATTATTGTGATCATGATAAAAATTCGATTTTGAGATTTCAGTGTATCTATACTTTTTGAAGTCTCCTGAGCTCATTTTTGCTATATTTACGGTGATATATATCTGTGTGTATGTATGTCAGTGAGAGAACACAATAGAATCTAAACACTTTGTTCCAATGATCTGAAAGTTGATATGCATGTTATCGTTCACCGTAGCACCAACTGCATAGAGTTTGGTGATTCTAGCACTTATAGCTTCTTTACAGAGAAACAAACAAAAATTCTTTATCATTAGGTCGTATATGCTGAAGTTATATAAAGCAAAATAGCGTCTAAATGATTGAGATTTAAATTTATATACATTTATAGGTATGAACTGTGATTTTGATTAATGTAGTTCTTTTAAACACAACAAAAAATTCTTTATCGTTGTGACCTGTGAACTCAAATTATTTGAAGTAGAATAGTATTAAATTAAACTACGCACTATTTGGGGGAAAATACCCAAACACCCTATTATAATTTTGCTAATTTAACGACTTCTCTAACTTTAATTTACTTATACAGCCGTTAATTAATTAATTTTTGGAAAGTTGAGAGAAGTCACTCCAGATTTTTTTTCGTATTTATTTCCTTCTTTTACACGTATGACAAAGAAGCTGTAGTATGTAAGAGCTTGATAGGATATGTAGACTTCTCTTAAATTAAACTAAAGCATAACAAAAGTTTTTACAAATGTATATTTTTTTAAACTAATATTATTGATTCAAATTTTCATACATTATACAGATTGTGTGTAACAAACTATAAATTAGTTTACATTTATGCAAAATAAATTTTTGTAAAAATCAGCAATAAATTTTTCTTTCAAACTTTCATATTGCATAACTGTAAATTGAATTATAAAATATAACATTTATTAATTAAAGTTAATAATGAGTAAAGCCATCTTTTTCATATGTATATATATTTTTTTAATTAAGTCTTTCACTGCTACAATAAATTTTTAAATGTGTCTCTGGTCAATTAATTTCCACTTTTGAATTTCTGGCTTTGCTCCCACTTCTGCAGGTGAAGTGCACTACTTTTTATTTGCAGACATTACTCGAACCACTTGCTTCTAAACATTTTTAATAAGATTAAAATCTGATATATTTGCAGGATGATCTAGAAAGAGAACTTTTTATCCGTAAAACTTGCATTTTATTCAATTTCAAGTATGAATGCTTGCATTATCCTGCGTAAGATTGTAATCCAAACCGTAATTTCACCATGGAAATGGTAGTAGGGAAGCCATATAATTTGTATCTAATGATATTTGACTGCCCTCTGGAAAGACAATCTCGTTTTGGCAATAAAGAGAACGCTGCCGAAATCATCATACTTCTACCACAAAATTCTCATTGAATATGGATTTTGATACATCCAAAATAAATTTTTTGTTATGAAAATATCCGAGCTGCTGCATTAAAAAACTGCACAAAACTTGATATGTAAGAGGGCTACACTGAGAAAAAAATATATATACCGCTTTCGTGTAGAATGAATAAGTGGTCATTTTATAAATCCCTAACCTAAAAATATAGATTTCCGAGCTATGCGCATAAGACACGCCAATAAACTGAATAGACGAAATGATCTAGAATTTCTAGTCTACACATTTCTAGATGATGAAACAATATTCTGAATATTATGAATCTTTTGTATTGCGAGAAAATCTCACTTGATGTTCTAGAATTGGGTCATAAACCAAGATTATAGTTGGTGAAACCCGCCTCTTGTATTTGCATTTATTTGCAGAGATTTTTAAATAACTTTGCCCTCGTTAATATAGGCAAACTTTCTAGAATTCTAATAGGGGTTTCTAAAACTCGCTTTCAAAGGGGACTAGAATTTATAAGGATGACATGGAACTATTTTTTCTAGAGCCACAATTCAGATTCTAGATGTCAGTTACAGAATTTTTTCTCAGTGTATTACATTGGTTGGTTGGTTGGTGTCGTGTCCATGGGGAGAACTATAGAAAACCATGAGCGTGCAAAACACAGCCGGCCAACTCCTTGATGTTATCGGAGTACAGACTCTCGATGTCAAAGGGGGAGAATTCCCCAAGCTGAGCCAGGGATCTTAAAATGGCCGGGCAGTCAAAAATATGTTTTGGTGTTAGTGGAACATCATCACAGTTGCTGCAGAGACGGTAGGTTCTATTGCCATCTCTCAGGATCTTCATACCTCGATAATGACCAGTTCTAAGGCAGGTGATAGTTTTGGTAAGGTCTCTGTTAGCGTTTATTTCACAAATCTGCGAGTCTTTTTTAGTGGTGTTTTCTCTGAAACGGAACCTTTCCATCGCATTAACATCGTCAAGAGTGACCTTGGCGATATTTTCATTATTGAGATGTGTATTACATTAAAAAACACTTATTCAATATGAGTGCACATCAACCGATAGATTTTGTTGATATACTGAAAACTTCTCTGTTTACAGAAAGGTTATATCTTAGTTTCCGTAGCATATAAGTGAGTTGAACTTGATATATTATATGACTATTTAATATATATATATATATATATATATACATGTTGAAGCAATATGGGTGTGATGATATATAAAATACAGCAAATTTTAGATTTTACTTAGTTTGCCAATTAATTAATGTATTAGAACGAAACAGATGGAAATTTTCATGGCCAACAACAAACTAATTTCCGCTTATAATAAAATCTAGTAAATTTTCGCTGTGAGTGGGAGAGAGTCAGAGAGAAGGACAAGAGAACTAGAAATAATAAAAACAAAATAGATAAAATAAATACGATAGAATAAAGTGATGCTGTCTACCAGTTCATTACTACTTCAGATTACTCTACCGGAAAAAACGATAAGCACTTTTCTTGTGTTCCCCAAAATCTTTGGAGAAAGTCATGAATGAACGTAACTTTTGATGAATAAAAATCGAAAACAATGACGCGTTTCAGAGACATGTATACATCGTGGGAACGGATGTATTTTATTTTATTTTAGTTATTTTTTATTAGTTAATCGAAAGTCGCTAATTATTTCCAAACCACTGATACTATCAAAAATTTTTAAATGCTCTTTTTCTGTTCTTTGCCGCTAATTAGATGTGTACAGAGATCTAACTGCGATTTTCCTGGTCTGCCGATGGATCTTCTTCACAGAAATATGAGTGGTGAGATAAAAGACATTCTCCGACTTCGGCCATTTGCAATAGACGGTATTCAGTTTCAGAGTTCTGAAAGAGAGATGAGCTTGAAATCTGCAATAAAAATGAATGGTTTCAGTTTTACAAGCAGAACTGTTAGACGTAGCGGTACAATCTTCGAAATAAAAACTAAATTTGAGACACTAAGCAATTGGGTCAAGAACGTTTGTTGTGATAAAAAGTTTTTTTTTTTTTTTTTTTTTTAATACGAAAGCGATAAAAATTGGGGCTCAAATTGGGAGAATTAAAAAAATATATATTTACATAAAAAGATAAATATTAATAATAAAAATTTAAT
Source organism: Salticus scenicus (assembly GCA_963930645.1). Taxonomy (NCBI): domain Eukaryota; kingdom Metazoa; phylum Arthropoda; class Arachnida; order Araneae; family Salticidae; genus Salticus; species Salticus scenicus. Next base: position 323,352,116 of record OZ005653.1, on the reverse strand, counting down.
AAAAGTCTTTAAAAACATAATGTCTATTTTAGAACTGTATTAACTACTATTATTATACAGAATATGTTATCAAACGATCGTGTATGTTTATAAAACACAAAAAATAAAATAAAATGAAGTAAATATTGTATAACAACAAATTGTTTAAAAAGAACAATAAGTGATATTTTACGATTTGCTATCGCTATAAACTTGTCTATACTTAAAATATGAGTTTCCACAAAAGGTCTGAACATAACAAGTTGTAAACAATTCTTTTCAATTCAAATGTAACAATAAAACAATAAAAAAAATTAATTATTATTTTAATTCACTTCCTTTTCCACGAAACTCAGTATGGAAGAAGAAAGAAAATACCGATTTATATTCTTCACGAATTTCACATATTACTTGGTAAACCTTATTAATATTATTTCACATGGAAAGGAACATTTATTTTTTAACAAATATTGAAATAGGAATTGTAATATATATATATATATATATATATATATATATATATATATATATATATATATATATATATATATTGTCAGTATGTAGACCATAAATATTTTCAACTAGTACAAAAAAGTCATAATTTTTTTTTTTTTTTTTTTTTCGATGTCAACCTTTATACTTGATGTTGTATTATTACGTTCATTCTTTTCAAATGCCTGTAAAAGTATTTTTACAACAGCATTTGAATATCTGCGGTAAAGCCATTATTTAAGTTTTGTAATACAATAAAGTGTTTTTTAATTTAAAAATGTGCAACCTAGTAAAAGAGGGTTTCGGTGAATGAAGGGTCCAATTTGTTTGTTTTTATATGTTTATTTATATGTTTATTTAATTTATTTTTCCACTTTTCCCTGCTTTTGTTTATCCTTTCATTGCTTACCAGAAAATTAAAATTTAACATTTAAGTAATGTACATTAAAAACATTTTTGCTGGCTGCTTAGAAAGACAGGGGTCAGCGCGATCACTTTTTCGAATACTACTTTTTTTTTTCTTTATAAAATAATAATAATAATAATAAATAAATAAATAAATTAAATTAAATTAAAATAGCAATTGTTTTCAATAGTTTTTCGTATTGAATAATACGGTAAGTTGTGATGTTGTGTTCGGATTAAGGTCAATTGTCCAAACTAGGGACTTGGACCTAAAACAGTATGCCCTCAGAGGGGTCTTTGTAAAGTGTCCTAGCCCGTATTTATGGAAGTTTTTGAGATAACCATGGAAAACTACGAACAGCTAGGTCGATGAGCGCAACCTATGATCGAATCTTACACTTCCTGTCTATCAGCGTTGGACAAGGAATCGCTCAGCCATTGGTGGGGATGAATAATATGAAGATTGCTTTATAAAAATATTGGCATAAAAAAAGGCGATTGTACCGAACCCTAAAAATACTATATAAATACAGAACAAGTAAATACTATTAAAAAAAATGTTCCAATGATTAAGTGGGAAGAAATTGATCAGTATTGACAAAAAGATATCAACAAAAGCAAAGGACATTTTTGTGTTGGAAGAAACAAATTATAGCACTTTAATCTATATATTAATTTGAAACATGTTTTTGCCTGTCTCCACTATATTGAGAGTACTACTCGGTGTAAAAATTTGGTTGAGGTGTCTAAAGAAAGGTCTTGGTCTGTAGATGTGCCATGAGAAGAGAAAAATAAAAAAAAGTCGAACGCTTTCCCACCCGGGGGGGGAGGGGGAAACCATTTCTGCCCCGGCGGAAACGAGTGGGAAAATGTCACTTCCCACCCGTTTGGGTTAAAAACACGTTTACGAGCTTAACTAAGCTTCAAATTACTTCACGGTGAAGAAATTGTACATATGGGGACTAGAGTCGAATACTAAGAAATCAATATCTGTGAATTTGGAATTTTCGATTTTAAAGGGGGAAAGTAGATTTGGAGGGGAGGGGAAAGGGGGGAAATTAGTTTGAGTGGGAAATCCGTTCTAGACCCACACATGTAGCACCTCATTTTAAAGGTCTTGAAATTTCATGTCGATTGGGGATGTTTGTATACAGTATAGTGCGACCCCTGGTGGTGAAAAAGGGAACTAAGTGATTTTGCTGTAGACCCTATCATGTTACATCTTATTTTAAAGGTCTTGGTATTTCCTGACCGTTGGGGATGTTCGTACAGAACACAGTGCGCCCCCTGGCGGTGGAAAGTGCAACTAAAGATTTTCCAGTTGACACCACCATGTGACACCTTATTTAAAAGGTCTTGGAAATCCAAGGCGATTGGTGATAGAGGTCTTGAAATTTCATGTTGATTGGGGATGTTTGTATACAATATAGTGCGCCCCCTGGTGGTGTAAAATGGAACTAGGTGATTTTGTAGTAGACCCTATCATGTTATATCTTATTTTAAAGGTCTTGGTATTTCCTCACCGTTGGTGATGTTCGTACAGAACAAACTGCGCCCCCTGGCGGTGGAAAGTGCAACTAAAGGATTTTCCAGTTGACACCACCATGTGACACCTTATTTGAAAGGTCTTGGAAATTCAAGGTGATTGGTGATGTTCGTATACAACATACTCATTGAAACTCATTGAAACCTTTGGACAGCCCCTGCCTGCCTGGACGTGCCAAGCTTAACGGATTGGATGCTGTCCGGATCACTGCATGATAGCTGCCTACTGCCAGACAGTAATCTAGACGCAACAGAGAATGACCTGTGCCCGATGGCTCGTTCAGACTTCTAACTTCAATCGAGAGAGGACCACTCTTCTGCTAGGCAACAAGGTGACATCACAAGACAGTTCTGGTAAGACAGGGTTGCGACTTCTGCTTCTGGACACATAATGCTCGACTGACACACCACACCTCCAGATCGCACAAGGTAGGAAGCGCACAGGCACGCTACCTGGGTGCAGAAATTTAGAAAATGTGCACACTATCGGAGAGCCAAAAGGAAAAAATAATTTAAAAAAAAAAAAATAATAATTAATTAAAAGTTTGAATTTTGGGAAGGGGGGAAGCGCAGGGGGAACCAAAATGATAAGTTGTGCACTCAGATTTATGCCGAAATAAGGAGGCCAAGTAGAAAATGGGGGGGGGGGGGAGCTAAACACCGAAAACTGCTGAACGACAAACGAGAGAATAAAAAAAAAAAAAATTTAATTCTTGCCACATGTGGAAGGAAGAAAAACTTTAGTAGCGCATAGTCTAGAGATTTGGAGTGGCTGGTCGAAAGGGGGGAATGGGACCATGCGCTAATGGCCTAAATGGAGAGGAAAGGGGGACCATCGCAATTTTGATCCACCACGGGGGGATGGTGCCCCGCGTTGGTAGCCCGACGACTGCTTAACGACCCCATCGAGCACTTGACGGTGCAGCGCTCCCTGTTGGAGGAAAGTGGATTTTGCAGTGCATGCGTAGCATGCCTGCTATACGGTGCCGCAGCCACAGGCAGCGGTAACACGAGTAAGAGGTTCGTTCGGTTCAAGGTTAATTTTTGAGAATTTTTTCTTTCGTGTTAATAGCGGCCTGCATATACGTGCCACAGGCACTGGGATACAAACCCGAGTTCCGTTCTGTTTGAAGTAATTTTTTTTTGTTACAGATGATTATTATTATTATTATTTGTGATGTTTTCATTTAAAAATAGAAATTCAAACAAAATCGAGTTAAAGATATAAAACCATACAAATTTAAGGTGCATTTAAGGTTATTATCATGGGCCCGGGCAACACCGGGCGGGTTCTTTCAGTTGCAGGTTAATTTTTGGGGATTTTTTTTATGTTATTAGCGGCTCACGTATGTGCTGCCGCAGACACCGCTGTCACAAGACTGAGTTTCGTTCGGTTCGAGGTAATTTTTTTGTTACAGCTAATTATTTTTTTCGCGATGCCTTTATTTAAAAATAGAACTTCAAACAAAATCGAGTTAAAGATATAAAATCATACAAATTTAAGATTCAATTAAGGTTATTATCATGGGTCCGGGCAACGCCGGGCGGGTCAGCTAACAAGTAGCCTTAGTATTAAAAGAAACAGAAAATAAAAGATAGCAACTGTTTTATTTGGAGTCAGTTTGACGTCACATTGACAGTACTTTGTAGAAAGTGATGTGATACATAGTATTTCAATTTATAACCATTTTTCCGAATTTCTTTTTTTTTTAAGTGAAATGTTGTAAATTATATTAGATGTTTTAACTTGAGATACATTTAAATAATGATACGACGATTTTTGAAACATTACGGTAAATAAAGTGACCGTCGAAGTCGACGGGTTCCAGCTAGTTGATCATTAATCTGAAAGTTACTTTATATGATGGTTTTTGATAATTTAAATCATATATATCATAACTATAATATTTTAAACTTCATTTTAAATATTAGATTTGTGTTAAGGTAGAGGACACACGGGAAACTTACATTTCTTAGACATAAATAAATAAACAAATGATATGAAATTAAATTAAATTTAAGAAAATAGTTCTAAGTATCCCATATTTCTGAAAAAAAGTATCCTTTAACCCAATCTATAGACAAAATGACCACGTGACAGAAAACTTGCATTTAGTTTTCATTTTCATACAAGTTTATAAGCGTTATTTAAGACAAGGGCAATAAAGTCTTTATTTGGAGAAGAGGATCCTAGTGGCAATTTTTCTGTTTTGGGTGACTCTGTATGAAAATTATTAATAATACACACATAGCATAGAACACTAAAATTTAGTAAAACTGGAAAATGCATATAGCGAAATGTAACACTTACTTCAAACAATGATAGACAAACAGAGGTAATAATCAGATAGAATATTTCAATGAATTCGTGTATATGGATATATTGAAATTTTATTTGAAAACACTCTGAAACAAGAAAGGATAATACAATTCATATACACTTCTAGATATTAAGCATTTCTTGAACACACTCATTTTTTATTACATCATTCATTTCAAAATTTGTATTTCATTATTTCATTCATTAAAAAATATATATCCTGTATAAAGAACGTGTATAATATCGTGTATAACCAGGTGAGAAATATAATCAGATGAGCTTTTACAATGTCACTAAATTTAGTTCAAAAATTAATAAGATAGATAAAATATTCTTCATTTATTTTATTTTATTTCATTTTATTGTGGTAAGGGGTGTCTAAAAATAACTATAAATGTTAAATGCACTATTCTTCGTAAAGAACATGCATATATACATATATATTATTTTAGGGCATATTCCAGCAAACCAATATTAACATACATAAGTAAAGAGGACATAAAGTCAATTAATTTCCAAAAATTTTTTTAAAAAAAGTAACCACATTAGAAATGAAAATAAACTAACAAGGTAAATCGAAAACGGCGAATTTATTTCCAAACTGTCGATACTATCGAAATTTAGGGATCAAAAGGTGACTATTTGCCTAGTACCTTTTTACACTTGCATGTTGTGAAAATATTATACAACTTTTCCACTCAGATTCATAGATTACATTTGGTAGTAGTTAAATCTTCCTGATTGTTCATTGCCATCCAGAAATATTAGAGTTCCTTGAATAATTAAAAACTGCGTCCGAAAAATAGCGATATTATTGACAAAAGAAATGAAACTTTTAACTTAAAAGAACGACGCATATTATTTTCAATACAAAATATGCTATTGGGTATCTCTACCTCTGTAACAAATGTAACTTGTTACAGATGTAGAATGTTTGAAGAAATATAGGGGAGAGTTGGGATGAATGGGGCATTTTCATGTTTTTATTGAGAACGTTGGTCATATGTAATTCAGAATTTTGCAACATGGCTTATAAGTACACTTAAGTTGTAGAGACGTGTCGTGGCACCCTAGTGATAAGGTGGCACCTCCGTCTTTCATCTTTAAATCCTGCTGTAAGTGTAAGAAAATAAACACTGAGACTTTGATGATTAATTTAACAAATATTTAATTAAATCTCGTAAGTGGGGAAATGAGGCTACTTCTTAACTGTATTATAAAATATAACTTATATATATCTTTAATTCAAGTATAATAAATGGTTTTATATTACCCGTATACTTCTGGCAAATTAACGGCGTGAAACTTTACTTATACCTCACTATAATCCGAGCGACATCGACTATCCTTTCCCTCGTCGTAAAATTCCTTCAAACTCTTTAAGACTTTATCAAACAACCCCTTCTCACCTCACCAAACACCGCAGAACTCTGCAGCACTCCGCAGAACCCTGCAGCACCCCTCAAGCATCATTTTAATTCCCCTTTTATACTTTTCCAATTAATTTGCATTTTCTACGTCATTTGACTTGCTGACCACTTTATTCTAATTCTTTCTACAGTTCGCAAAATCTGAAACTTACTTTATTTCGTAGAATACCTTCTTCAGTAGAGTAGTGACTCTTAACCGAAGATTCCTCGCAACTCTAATTTACGAATTTCTTACGGAATCTTCCCCTAACCTTACAAAGTAATCAGTTACATACAAACATACTAACTTTAATAAAAAGTTATCATTTTTAATTAATAATATTTTTTTTTACGTGCATGTGCATTGTCCCATTCATTCCCACCTATGGGGATGAATGGGACATGATTGTATGATATGAATGGGACGGAACTGGAATTAACAAATAAAATAAGATAAAAAAGAAAGTAAATAATTTTTAAAGTTAAATTGGTTTATGTGATTTTATTACACGCTATGAATTTACTGAAATTAATATAAACTGATGTATTGACTCGAATTAACATCAAAAGGCAAAAGTCCTTTAGTTCGCACAGTTCCTAGTGCTCTAGGTTTTGGTAATTTAAGCTAATAAGACCTAATCTAAAAATAAATAAATAAATAAGACACTAGAAAAAGATATATCATTATAATAGAGTACAGAGATAAATTTTTGTTTCCGACTGATCAGGAAAATCAGCATTCTATTCTGTATTACATTAATAATCACCAGGATTTATTTAATTAGCTTGACTGAAATTGTGATTTTAATCAAATTATTATTAGTTTTTTTTATTTTATTGATTTAAGTTGCATTGAATATTCTAACTTATAATTTGTTTAATCATAATTATTTTAAACAAAAATCAGAGCAATTAATTTCAATTTTTTTTCCAAGTCCACAAAATTAAGAATCCTGATAATCAATATGGCTAATTTACGTTTTAATATAATTCTTGTGTAAAACTTCAAATTAGTACATAGTGGGAAATGTCCCATTAATCCCAATCATCTCATGATCATATAAAACAGAAAATGGGCTTAATGAACAATTGTCAATATTCTTCTTGAATATCATAAACACAATTAAAGGTTATGCCTTTTCACCCTATAAGAGTTATATTAAATTTAAGCAAATAGTTAATGTCTTAACTACTGCCTAATTGAATCAGCAAAAACTTACTTTGCCAGCTGAAAAAGCCACTTTAATTTTTTTCTGCCTATGGATAGCACAATTTTGAAACTACACTTGATGAATGATCTCAGTGTTGCCATATATCAGGAAAAATGTCAAGTTTCTGGTGCTTGCAAAACATAAAAATCTAGCTATTGTCCCATTCATCCTGCGTCCCATTCAACCCCACTCTCCCCTAACAGAAAATTGAAGAATACTGATCATGGGATGCATGCATCACAATAATTGTATTGTATCTACACGCGTAAAATAAATAAGGAGTAAGTACACCACATACACACATTTTAATAGGGGATATGTTATAATAACTCTCAGTAAAGAACATAAATTTCACGGCAATCCAAGCGTACGTACGAAAGTCATGAAACGAACAAATGGACACACATACAGACAGGAAGGCAAGCAGACAAACAGACAGACGCATAAACAGACAAACTGAAACTGTAAAAAAGTGTTTAAAAGAAACAGGATGCTAAATGAATGAGAATTCCGTCAATAAATTTACTGTGGGAACATGAGTTAAGAGAAAGTTCTAATAGAGAAAGAATATCACTGCGATCCTTGGAAAAGTGTGTCGCCGCTCTGTTAAGTAATCCGCAGATCTCTAATGAAGATTGTGGTTTTCGACGAAAAACGTTACGCTTGGAAGGTGCAGAAAATTTTCCTAAGTATGAAAAAAACAAGCAGATGGATTGCAGAGCATTTCAAGAATGCGGTTTAAGATGATTCAATAGTGGCTCCTGAATGACGACAAAAAATTATCCCTTAATCCTTTATTTATTACATTATGAAAGAAGCAAAATAATGTACTACTACTACTAATACTAATGCTACACACACGTATATATATATATAGAGAGAGAGAGATAGATAAAAATGATAGTAATCGTAATAAAATTTAACCTTTTTATTTAGCAATTAATAGATACAAAACAATGCCAACACAATAAAAATAGAACTAATTGTAACATATACAGGCCGTGATTATCCAATAAACAAGAGAAGCATGTGCTTCCCCAGGAAAATTTTGAAAAGGCCCCAAATTAGAAATTAAGCAAAAAAATGAGCCCCGAATTGTAAGCTTGTGGTCTAAAAGCATTATCTGATTATAAAACGTCACAGTCCTACCTGACTGCAAAACTATCATTTCTAGATTATATAGGATATATGCTAATAAAGCTTTTACACATTCATTTATAATGGAATAATTCATATATTATGGTGAATATAGGCTTTCACCAGTTTATATCTTGGTACAAAAATCAAGTGAATTTGCTTGTCTATGTTTTAAGCGAATTTACTTGTCCTCAATTCCAGGTAACTACAAAATTTAATGAAAAATTTATAAATTTTTCAAGATGTTTGTATGAGAAGACCAAGAAGTCAGTGCGGGCCCCCAAATGGATTTGCACTTCCCCTCAATTGTAAGGTTAATCGGGCCATGAACATATAAGTTAGACTGACAGAAAAATGTTGCGATACAGATTAAGAACCAATAAGAGACAAAAACAATTTAAATTACTTACGCCGACATGAATAATAATAATAATAATAAAGGACCATTAAACTTAATGACGGAGAAAGTAAATAAAAGACCGCAGAAATAATAATTGGATAAAAATGCTTAAAAATTGAAGTATAAACACTTCAGGGGCATGTACTTCATAAAGCTTTGAAAATTGCATTTATTTCGTAAAACAATATAGCTAATCCTAGCAATTTATATTGTTTCAGCCCTGATCGAGGCAACAAAACCATTTTGAATGAGAAATTAAATAATTTATTAAATCAAATCATCAAGGAATCCAGAGAGAAAACTAGAAAAAAGCAGAGTAGCCACACGTAAACCTTTTACAGAAACTGGAGAATAGGAAGATGCCAACAAATTAATGAAATTAAAGTTAAAATCATTGCAAACAACGATTAATCGATAAAGAATTAACGTCTGAGCATTTTCATTTACGATAAAATTCACTGAGTAATTATTTATTAAGTTAGTTAAATTATAATTTTAAGTTAGTTAAATTGTAACTTAAATTGTACGTAAATCAATGAACATTAAAACTTTCATAGAAAGGAAATTAATGATAGAAAATTTTTAAGACAGCATTGAGCAAGCGCCATCTAGCGTTTAGCTAGATAAACAATAAGTCAATTAAATTATTGCAGGTTAAATTATTGCAGGTGGTGTATATTATTAAGAAGTTTTAAGTTCATGATTTAAGAGAATATGTGGCATCATTTAAATAATTAGTTATTTAATTAGTGGATCTTGATAATGTTAAACCTAAAATAATTATTAAACTAAATTAGTTGACTTTAATAATGTTAAACCTAAAATATTTAATCTTAAATTTAAAGTTTAAGTTGTAAAAAGACTCAACCACAAGCAATAATCCTCCAAAAAATAGAAAATATGGAAGTTTTTACAGATTTCACAAAATATTTTAAGATTGAGTAAGAAATTAAATGGTAAAATTGGATATTGGCAGGCATTTTCAAAGTGGAACACTATAAATTGGTAACGACGCGAAATAGCAGATTTAAAGAAATAGTCCTATCATACTAATAAAGGAATTATAAAACAGGCGAAGATCGTGAAAAATGCTAATCAGAAACAGTGACAGCACTATAAAAGTATTTTTAAGACTAAAATGACTTCATGTAGGGTCTAGTTCCATAGAATGAGGTGAAAGTAAAATTTAGCCGTCCAATCCATATACGTGCCTTTGACATTCTTTACATAAATTTGATTTTATATAATTTTATATTGCATTAAGACGCGGGGATCGATGAAGGATTAAAATTACATTTGGATTGTAAGCAATAATATTATGTTATTCTTTTTTAGATCCATGACTTTAAAAGAAAAGAAAACCAATTTTGGAAAAAATATATATCCTTTTTAGAAATTATTTAAAAATTGCCCCATTTAAAAATAAATAAATGCAGATGTTCGTTTGTAAAAATTCTTACATTTCTTTTAAATTAATTTGAAAAATAAATTCATAGTTCAATGCTTATAACTATATAAATATCAAAATTTCATTTTTGAAATCCAAATATGAATTTCATTTCATTTAGAGGTAAAAAAAAATTTCTTCAGTGGGTAAAATCTTAATAGTATACATTTGTCGCTCATCTCCCCTTATATATATATATATATATATATATATATATATATATATATATATAATATGTGAATAGACTTCATTATTCAGTGATTATTCTATTTTTAAATATACTCTACTATGTGAAAATGTCCAAATACTACCAACGTTTCGGATGTTTTCAAATTACTATTTTTTTACATGTATCCTTAAACTTAACAGTTAAAATTCAGATGTGCCTATGCATACGATAGTCATAAATATGAAACAAAATATACATTTTCCTTGGTTCAAAATATAATATAATACATATAACAATGAATTAAATATATGTTTATAATTTACACTGAAAAAAATTCTATGACTGATATCTGGAAACTAAATTGCGGCTCTATTAAAAATGTTCCATGCAGTCCTTATAAATTCTAGTTCGCCTTACTAATAAGTTCTGAAAATTTTTATTAGAATTCTAGGGTGTTTTTCTATATTATTATTGACAAACGTAGTTAAAATTCCCTAAAAATAAATCCAAACGTGAAAGGTAAGTTTTAGCAACTATAATTTTAGTTTATGACTCAATTCTACACTGAGAAAAATTCTGTAACTGACATCTAGAATCTAAATTGTGGCTCTAGAAAAAATGTTCCATGTCATCCTTATAAATTCCAGTCCTCATTGAAAGCGAGTTCTAGAAGCCCCTATTAGAATTCTAGAGCGTTTGCCTATATTCTCGAGGGCAAAGTTATTTAAAAATCTCTACAAATAAATGAGACTGCAAGAGGCGGGTTTCAGCAACTATAATCTGGTTTATGACCCAATGCTAGAAAATCAAGCGAGAATTTCTCGCTATTCAGAATATTCAGAATATTATTTCACCGTCTAGAAAAGTGTAGACTAAAAATTCTCGATTATTTCGTCTATTCAGTTTATTGGTGTGCCTTATGCGCATAGCTCGGAAATCTACATTTCTAGTTAAGGGATTTAAAAATGGCCACTTATTCCTTCTAGATTAATGCGGTATATTTTTGTTTCTCAGTGTATAATTTAACTTTATTATCCAATTCTAAGGAATCAAACTAGAATTTCTCTCGATACAAAGGATTCATAATATTGCTTCACCACCAAGAAAAATAAAGAGTAGAAATTCGCAATCGTTTTGTCTAACCAGTTTTTTTGTTTACCTTATAAGCATAACTCGGAAATCTATATATCTGGTTTAGGGATTGAGAAAATGATTACCTATTTATTCTAGATGAAGGCAGTATATATTTTTTTTCTCAGTATAAAGAAATTCGTGGATTAAGTTTCTAGGACCATTTACCTGTTAATTTTAAAGTAATTTTTAAATTTTCAATTGCACGATCAATTTTGACAAAAAAAGTTCTTGATTCACAAAGGTTTATTTTGATTTAAAACAAATTCTGCATGTAAAAGCTTAAAAGTTAAAACTGTTAAAAATGTAATAACTTTCTGTTATTTTTAACATTGTACTATAAAAATGTTACGTACAATTTGTAATATTTAGATTTAAAAAACAAATTGCAAGAACTTTTAAGAATTACTATTTTGGCATACAGCATTAAAAATCATTGAAAATAATAATAATAATAATAATAATAATAATAATAATAAATGTTTTTGCACAATTGTGTTTGATTCCTAGAATATAGTGTTTAATAAACCTTTCAATCTATTTTCTAATTTTCTTTAAGTCTATGAATTATGCTTATTAAAAATATAAAAGGTGCATTAATAGTATAAAAGATATTAGTATTAAATTTACTAATAGTATTAAATAATAGCTTATCGAAAAAAATATTAAAATTTTGAGAAAGATATTATTCCTTTGGGGGGGGGGGGGGATTCCATTTTAAATTAATTTTATAGCTTGATTTTTGCTAGGGTAAGTGGCCTTTTTAGGCAAGCTGAACTGTATTTTAAAATATAAGACAGACAATCAAATTGACGAACGAAATTTCTAAAGGCTTAAGAGCAAAAATTAAAGTTAAATTAATAAGTCAAATTTTTTTTCTGCCTCATAATTACTTAATAACCAGAAGAGACTAAATTTCTGAAAATAAATTTCCAAAATAATTTTCGGATAGCATTGAAATTTCGTTTCTCGTATCTTTTTCATAGAAAATGTCGTCACACATAACGACATTTCTCAGATGCTTATAAGAACTGTTTGACATTAACTCGAAAGCAGAAAAAATAAAATAAAAATATTTCGCAGAAGATCAGTAGCGCTTCTCTAAACATTTTATATTCAGCCTTAATTAGAAGAGACTTTTTTTTTTTTAATCTCTAGATGAACTAGCTGTACTTCTGCGTTTCATTTTTTTCTTCTTTTTTTACATGTTACGTATTATAATAGACTTCAGTTAAAACTGCTAACAAAAGTATTTTAAGTTTTTCTTTGGAGAATTCTTTTATTAAATAATTTAAAACGTTTGAGGTAAAAATGCTTACATAAAGAATTGAAATATATATATATAGGTATGTATGTATAAAATTATTTAATTAATACATTATGCAGCAATGCAGTCGGTAACAAAAGTCTCCAAACACTAGCAAAAATTCCTATATAAAAAAAGTACACTTAATACAGTTTTGTTCAATAAATCCTTGTCGAATCCTGTTTTTAGGTCCGCAAGGATTTATTTAACAAAACAGTATTAACTCTACTTTTTTTATATAGGAATTTTCGCTAGTGTTCGGAGACTTTTGTTACCGACTGTACAATATAAACAATCAATATAATTATCTTTTTTAATTTAGTAAAGTACTCATATTTGATTAATAATTTTTATATAGAAACAAGGTAATATTATTACTATTATTATTATTATACTAACTTTAATCAAAATGTGAAAAATTTGTTTCTGGCGACAGAAGGGTAAGGGTTCTGTCTTTCAGTTCCTAGGGGCCAGGTTCGAGTCCCAGTTCAGGCAGGGATGATCCTAGTTGTTCGCCATTCACGTTTAGTTCTTCAGACCTGGGCTTGCGATTTAAAGGATCGTACAGTGAGAACACAAAATCCAAAAATTAGCAGTATATGTTTATTGTTTTACTGTATTGTTTCTATCAGACATTTGTGTCCAACGCGTAATTTAATCTTTCAAAAATCTTATAGAGTCACAATAAACTAAATATTCGTGATAATTTTTTCATCGAAGAACAAGATTTCACTGTATTCTTAAGTTAATTTAAAATATCATTACTTTTTTATCAATATAAATTTCTTAAACGTATTGTTTAAGTTGGGACATTTTGAACGAAATGTCTATGCATAACTTTATAAAGCGTTTCAAAGTTTGTGCACCAAATACTGTTTAATTAAAAATGTGTCAATTCTTAAGTTTGTACATATTTTTGTGAAATCCTCTTAAAAACACATGGAAATAAAATATATGTGTATATAAAAGAGTCAGTGTTTTATTTAAATGCTTTTTGCATTTTTAAATAAATATATGAGCATTATAAGAAATGTTTTAAAATTATATATATACATAAAATTTTCTAAACAAAAATTAATTTTGTGCCCAAGTTCTATTTTTGAACTAAATTTTTGCTGTTTAAGTATTTGTAAACTTTTAGATACTGTAATAGACAATTTCTTATGATACAAAATTCAGAATGATCTATTGCAGATGGTGACGACCTGATAGGAATTGATAAAAGAACTTGATTCAGTTACACTGAAAAATTATGAATGTGAGGATATAAAAATTAAAAAACGTATATTGTAGATTTATTATTTATAGGATAAAAACAGTTATATCGTTATATTTTAAGTAGTTGTTTAAGATTAAAGAATTTTAATTTGTAATTTTATTTATTTAAAAAACTTACCTATCTTTTAAAGAGAAAAATAAATTTTATAATATGTGATAATTTACATCACAACGACCTGATAGAAGTTTTTTGAATGCTCTTTTTACCCTATGAATGCAAGTCAAACAGAATTTTCAAAGCCTTTTAGCAAAAGGCTTAAAACTTCGTAACAAAGGTTGTTAAAAAATACCTAGCAGAAAAAATAAGTACTTTTTAAGAATTTCATGCACATATTATCAAAACAGAATTTGTGCACGCGTGAGAATTAAAAGATGATGTGTGGATGTTCTTCTACGTTTTACCACAAAGCTGTGAAACGTAAAATATTGCCCTAAACGTCTAAGTCATGTCAAAAGGTAAATTTCAAAATATTTTCAAAATAAACCATTGAAAGTCAAACTTGATCATTTTCATACCCTTACATGCTATCTAGGGACGCTTTTTTTTCTGCCTGAAAAATATTGGGCTGTATGTCCTATAAAAATACTCTGGAAACTTCAGAAATTTTCTAATTAGTTTACATTTGTTAATCATTCTTAAAAAATCTGCTTTCTGGAAAATTATTAATGCCTTAATAATCAGATCATATTACTGTTATTTTATCAGTGTTGCCAGTTCAAATTTTGCCATGTCCTTACTGATAACTTAAAATGTCCCGACAGGGAACATAAAAGTCACTACTTTATTGAAAAAACCGGAAAATGGGGGGAAAAGTAACAAAAATCTATGAAAAGGTCTTTAAAAAGTACCCACAAAAGTCCCTACGAATTTAAATTCCGCCTCAACATCCTGAAGAAAACTACTAAAAGTCCCTACGTGTAGGGACAAATCCCTATAGCTAGCATCACCGTATTTTATCAATAAGCGTTAACATTTGGAACATTTTTCTCTGCTTACTAAAGAGATTCAAGTAAAACAGTTCACGTTACACGTAGCATCTTTGTGGGGATTTACCGTATAGCATGTGATGTAATAGGTCAACAACCATATTATATTCGGGAGAAAAAAAAAGTAAAAAGAGGGGGGAGGGAGATTGCGCAAAATGATTAATGAATATTTCATTCGATGACTTCATCAAATGCATTCGGAGATGTTTTTCTGGTTGTTCTAGCGGCGTCTCTCAGACTGCAGTTTTTTAATAGATATGATTAATTTAAAAAAGAACCTCATTTTTTATTATGCATCACGTATAGCATAAAATTTGGCTTTTATGTTCATCATTTGTGATATGCAATATGTTGTGTGACACCTCGACATTTTATGCTAATTTCATTGCATTTTATTAAGCAGAGCGCTATTAATACGTACTTTCAAAAATGTCTACTCTCAGATCAAATGCATATGTTTATTTATTTATTTTGTATATCACAGTAAACAAGCGAATATACTACATATGTCATTTAGTTAAGGAAATATCATATAAAGAATTCAATTTTATTTATTAGTCTCGTGTCAATCCAAGAATAGTATTATGAATTAAAGGACAGACAGACTGACACATAGGCGCACAACCAAGCATAAGTCGAATGTTTTTCAAACATCATTGAATGATATACTTATTTTCAAGCTAAAAAAAAGTGCATTTTGCTTTTTAATGAATCAATCAAATAAAGAAAATCTGTTAATCAATCTAACAATCAATCCATCTATCATCACCATCTTATATTAACATACCAATCTATAACTGCATTCGCCCTACCTGTGGCTGAGAGGTTCTGCTCCCAAAGTTGGTAGATGGGAGGTGTCGAATTCGAACCCAAGTTGCGCTTGTAGCCCCATTCGGAATTTTCTGTATTTTTTTCCCAAAACTCACGAGAATCGTGAATAGCATTCCCTAAAAAAACCTTACCACGGTACACAGTGGATATATTCACCTATACGCAGTACATTAGCCTATATTCGCCTATACACAGTACATTAGCCATAGGCGAAAAAAGACATAAGATTATTGATGTATTTTAAGTTTCTGTAGACGAAATTTTTTGGTACATTTATGTTTAAATTAGTATAATATATAACGCTGAAAAAAGATACCATGTTTCTTTGCAAATATTTTTATACTTTAAGTCTACAAATAGGGATTTAGAGATTAAGTTTTAGAATTTTAATTGGTAATTAGAGATAAGGTTTTAGAATTTCGAAAGTATGGTGAGACTCATACAAGAACATTAAACCAAACAGCTGTGTGTCGAAGATTTATTACATCATTTTTAACATTTTCAGCAAAGATGGGAAGTGTTTATGACTTGTTGTCTGTCTGTACGCGCTCCAACTCCCGTTTCATGTAATTCCTTGAAACTGATATATGTTATTCAAGCTCACAACGTAATGTTCCTGTTGAAAATAGGGTAAATATCACCACGGGTTTGTGTACAGGGACATCCGAAAGTATTTCAAAGAAGTGCGTTCTACGAGAGGCATTTCTATAAACCACAGTTTAATGCTTTTATTTCACAGAAATATTAATGAAAAAAAATTATTCGTGAACAAAAAAATATTTTCTATTTAATATAGTATGTTTAGCGTTAAAATTTACAGGCTACACTAAAATAATCAGATACATTGCGTGCTATAATTGGAAATTTCTGGAATTGAATTTCTTTTTTAATAAGCGTTTTTAACACTTCTCAACAATGTTTACGAGTGAAAATGAGTTCGTTCAGTCTCTCTGTCGACTTTTCAGTCCTTTAATCTGTTCTTTACTAGTTTAACATTCAGTATTTAAATTTTTAATTTAAACATTTTTGGAAGTATTGAAAAAAAAACAGAGCATACATTCAAATTCCATTAACTGTTTATAAACTTTGGTGACCTTATGAGAGTACCTTCATGATGAAACAGCGTAAAAAGTGGTTATATTTTACCAAATTCGAAGGTAATTTTTTATTCTGAGTTATTGAAGAGCAAAATGGTAATAATTATGATAAATAATTTCTTTTAACATTTTTTGAAACTTAAAATGAGCAATTCCAAGAAAATGGATGGTCCTCAAATTTCGAGAAATATAAAACTTATTTAATTCCTTTATTATTAACTATCACCAGGCTACGCCCCCTTTGCTGGTCACTAAATTCAAATGCATTTTCTAAGGAATTGAATCACTATTTATTTTTCATATCACATTGTGGGTTTTGTACCATAATTGAAAATTCGTTTTAAGGTTGAAAAGTCAAAATAACATATTACAAATTAAATTAAATTAAATATTTCTTCCGTTTTGCACTCGTTTTGCAACAATGCTCTATGGTCTTATGGGAATGATTCTCAAGAATGAATCAACAATTGTTTACAAATTTAATGGATTATGTACGGGAAATAAGTACGCTGTAATTTGAAAATTGCAGCTCTTAGAACTTCAAAACTGATCATTTTTAAAAAGTTATTCCTTACTCTTTAATATTAGACTGTTTTTTGTTTAATATTAGACTCTTATTTTAAGATAAAAGCAATCGAATGATATCGCGTTGTGAAACTTTGCAACGTAATGTTTTTAAATCTAATATCATTATGTATATTGCGTACTCAGAAAAAATGAGAAGTTTTTAGAGCTCTTTTAAAAAAGTATAACATTAGTGCAGTACTTTAAAAAAAAAAAAAAAAAGACATCAGTTTTTTCTAAAAAAAAATGGCCGACTTTCATCACCAAAGTGGTTAAATCAAGACCAATCAAAAATAAGAGTTGTCCACCCGGATGTATTCCGCTGATAAACTCTTTGCTTTATTTATATAGAAATAGATTTTACTCCAACGAATTTAAAAAGCAGAGTCAAACATTCATAGCACATTATTTTTAAATTGTTTCATTTACAAAAAATTACATAATTGTCCATTCATGCAGGCTTTTCCATTATGTCCAAAATTTCACATGCAAAATTTTAAACTACAGACTCTGAACTATTTAGAGAGGTAGAAACATTATATTTATTTATATTTGCAAAAAGAAAATGTGAAATTTGCATAAGGATATTGTTCTTGTTATTTGTACTAATTATTCTTATAAATATCTACAAAAATAGCAAAAATTTAAATTTTTCAATGTCAGTTTTATTGAAAAAACTTTATAAATTTTATACAAAACTTTATAAATTTTATACTAATATTATAATAAAAAAAATTATAACCTATCTTCAGATGTTTAGGAAATTATTTACAATCCATTCAGGTCTTAATATAGTTTTCTGCATGTTTTAGAGTAAAAAGAATAAAGAAACAAAATAAAGTTTATAAGAGTCCAGGAGACTTTAAATGTTTTAAAATCAAGAAATCGGGAATTATTATTTTTTTAATGAGGTTAGACATATTAAAGCTATTAATGTACTTTTTTTTCCATTAAAAAGTATCAGCTTATCTTAAAATTATTTAAATAATATTAATATTAATATCAATAGCTGTTAAGAATAGGACTGTTATTATGTTATATTTATATCCCTTTCACTGAGAAAAAAATCTGGAGTGACTCCACTCGACTTTCCGAACATTGAGTAACTAACAGTTTTGTAGATAAAATAAAGAAAGAGGAATTGCTAAACAAACAAAAGAGAGAAAACCATAATAGAGTGTTTTTTTCTCCATATATCACACGAGGTTTTATTTAACGCTACTGAACTTTGAGCCCTTAGATCATAAGGATAAAGAATTTTTCGTTTTGTCCCTGTAAAAATCTATAGATGCTAGATTCACCAAAATGCTTATAGTTAGTGCAACAGTGATTTATAATATTCATACAAATTTTCAGCTCAATTGAATAAGGCGTTTAGATGCTATCGCACTTTTAAAAATTTGGTCTCATAGGCCATAATGATAAAGAATTTTTCTTTGTGTCCCTGTAAAAAAACTGTAGTGCTAGATTCACCAAAATCTATACAGTTGGTGCAAATGCGACCTATAACATGTGTACAATTTTTTTGCTCAGATTAATAAGGCGTTTAGACGCTATCACACTTTTAAAAATTTGGCCCCATTGGCCTTAATGATAAAGAATTTTTCTTTGTGTCCCTGTAAAAAAAACTATAAGTGCTAGATTCTCCAAAATCTATACAGATTGAGTATCTGTGACCTATAATATGGGTATAAAATTTTTGCTCAATTGAATAAGGCGTTTAGATGCTATCGCACTTTTAAGATTTTGGTCCCATAGGCCATAATGATAAAGAATTTTTCTTTGTGTCCCTGTAAAAAAACTATAAGTGCTAGATTCACCAAAATCTATAGGGTTCGTACTATGGTGACTTACAATATACGTACCAACTTTCAGGTTAATCGAACAAAGCCTTTAGACGCTAGCGTGTTCACAAACATACACACATACACACATACACACATACACACACACATACATACATCATCGTAAAAATAGTGAAAACGGACTCAGGGGACCTCAAAACGTATAGAAACATCAAAATCTCGAATTCGGATTTTTGACATGATTACAATACTTTCCTCACTATAGTGTTCGGAAAGTAAAAATCTGTAATTGACATCTAGAATCTGCATTGTAGCTATAGAAAAAATAGTTCCATGTCATCCTTATAAATTCTAGTCCCCTTTGGTAGGAAGTTCTAGAAACCCCTATTAGAATTCTAGAGCGTTTGCCTATATTATCGAGATCAAAGTTATTTAAATATCTCTGCAAATAAATGAGACTACAAGAGGCGGGTTTCAGCAACTATAATCTTGGTTTATGACCCAATTCTAGAAAATCAAGCGAGAATTTGTCTCAATACAAAAGATTCAGAATATTCAGAATAATCAGAATATTGTTTCACCATCTAGAAATGTGTTTACTAGAAATTCTCGATCATTTCGTCTATTCAGTTTATTGTGCATAGCTCAGAAATCTATATTTCTAGTTAAGGTATTTAGAAAATGGCCCCTTATTCTTTCTAGATAAAGGCGGTATATATATATTTTTTTTCCTCAGTGTTTCATAATTTATTCATTTATTTATTTAAAATGTCGCACATATATTTAACTATTTTTAACACTTTCCATTAAAGTTGAAAATTGTTTATGACTTCGGTTTGTCTGTCTATCCGTCCGTGTGTCTGTCTGCGCTCTAGCTCCCATAAATGTTGATGAAATTTCTTGAAAGTGATACATGTTATTGAAGTTTACTATCGGATGCTTCCCATTCAAATGGAGTAAATATCACAACTGGTTTGTGTACAGGGACACTGGAGAGTACTCCAAAGCATTGCGTTTTTTGCGAGGTATTTCTATAAACCATATTTTACTTTGCACAAATCAGAATGAAGTTGAAATATGTTATTCATGTACACAAAAGAATGCGTTCTGTAGAATATAGTATGATTAGCATTAAGGTTTACAGGGTCACACCAAAATATTTCGTTACATTAATGACTATTACATGAAATTTGCTGGAATTACATTTTCGTTCCCATTGAGCACTTTTAACACTTTATAACAATTTTTTAAGAGTGAATATAATATAAATTAGTTTATGTGTCTGTTTAACTGTCCGTCTATCTATCTGAATTTCTGCCCGCCACCAGCATCCGTAAATATTTTCAGTTTTTTTAAAAAATAGTATACAGTCGAACCTCGTTAACGTGAATACTGTTAACGTGAATTACTTTTAACGTGAACTGTTTTCACAATCCCCGTCAAAAGGAGGATTAGTTTAGTTATATGAAGATTAGCTGCTGATAGCATGCGACAGATTTTTCATTCCCCTTGAGATTCACGTTAACGAGGTTCAATTGCATATTATTCAAGTTCACTATGGAATGTTCCCTATTTAAACTTTCATTAATAGGCTCTTTACAACTGCTTTGTGTACAGGGACATCCAAAAACATGCCAATGCACTGCGTTTTAGGAAAGACATTTTTGTAAATCACATTTAAATGACTTTCTACCACAAAAATCATAATGGTACTGACATTTATTGTTAACATGCTAAAATAATGTTTTGTATAGAATATGATATGTTTTATCTTTAGATTTACAGGGCTACACTAAAATATTCAGATGCAGTAAGGGCTACATTTGAAAATTGAATTTCTATTTCAGTTAAGCATTTTTAACACTTTTCAGCAGTGTTTAAGAGTGTTTATGAATGCACTATCTGTATTCCTTCTAGTCCTGTTTGTCCGTTGTGTGATAACTTAGGTAAAAAATATTGAAGTTTATATGATGCAACGAGTATGTATAGTTGGAAAGTGTTAATAATTAATACTCACTGCACGATTTCTTGTTCTTGTTTATATTTTCCAACAAAGTTGAAAAATGTTTATGACTTCAGTACGTCTGTGTGTTAAACTGCACGCGTATTAAGTGCATAGAATTATTTGAAACTTATATATGCTATTGAAGTTCACTGTTGCTTGTTTCCTATTGAAAATGGTTTAAATAACATAAGTAGTTGGTGTACAGGGACACCCAAAAAATTTCCAATACATTGCGTTTTAGGAGAGGTATTTCTATAAAGCATATTTTAATATTTTTGTACTGCTTATACATAACGAAGTCGACATTTTTTGCTCATATGTACACGAACACTTTTTTTTTTACATAATAGGGTATGATTAGGTTTGAAGGTTTGCAGAACTACTAAAAAATATTCAGAATATTTCGGGCTATAACTTGAAATTTCCAGAACTTCCAGTTCTGGAAATGTGTTAAGTATTTTTAAAACTTTCGTACAATATTTTTCCAGTAATTATGACTTCTGTTAGTCTATCTGTTTGTCCGTCTGTATGTGAGCTTATTTTCTTTCATAATTATAGAATGTTCCCATCCAAATTATACCTCTTGGGGTCATTGAAGGGGGAAGCCATCTTCCCCGAGGAGGATCAAGATTGCAATGGCATGTCTACAGACCACCCTTAGGGTTGAGTTCCAGACCGTCGCCAATTGTCCACCTGCGCAGCACTAGTGCGACGTTAAACCCAAAAATAAATAGTATAAATAACTCAAAACTCTTTCAGATTTAAAGGTTTGAAGAAGTTTCTAAACTGTGTTTAAATTTGATTTATAAAAGAATATTCGTTTTTTTTTTTTCCCTCTTTAAAATACGATAAAAATGTTATAGATAATCCATTTTCTGCATCTTAAGCTTACGTGACTCTCTGCCGGCCAGGTGGTTCGGTCGGTAGGACGCTGCCTTCCGAATCTTATGGTCCCAGGTTCGAATCCTGGTGCGGGCATGGATGTTTGTGTTGTCTTATGTCTTCAAAATATTGTGTACTTGTATAATAAAAACTTGTAAACCCTTGTGGTGTGGATTTTTCGAGATATAAGCGGCCCTAGAGGCAAGCAATAAATCTCAGTACTCATCAAACCAAACCAAACCAAACGTGACTCTCTCCTTCGTTTTTCTAAGAAATATATTTTACTGAAATAGCGCCCATACAGAATCGCAAATTTTATATCTTATTAAAGAAATAGAAAATTAAATAAACGATAAGTTTTAATTTGATGATTACACAGGCCTACAAAAATGAAGTTGACAAAATTTGATTGGATGATTTTAGCTGATCTTTATGTTTTTTTAATGTGCTGAAGCCGAAAACGCAGCCCATTTTTCTCTATTACGTATAGATTTTTGTCAGTACAGGGTTCTTTCTAACACAATTTCTTACATATACCATCATACAAATAGGTTGGTTGGTTGGTTGGTTGGTATGGTTTTACGTCGCTATTACAACAATAAGTATCAATGATTAATTAATCATATAGATGCATACTATAAAACTTACCACATAATTACATCGGTGGAAGTGTAATGGAAGAAGTTATATAGGCAGGCACTCTATATTGACAAAAATCTATACGTGATAGAGAAAAACTGGCTTCATTTCCGGTTTCAGCACACCAAAAAACATAAAGATGAGACAAAATTATAAAATCAAAATTGTACATGTCGACTTGTGTTATTATTTCATATGTTTAAAAGAATATAACATTTTTTTTTTTTTTTTTTTTTTAGTCTAACAAAACAAAAACTCTTTTTAAGAGTATAAAAAAACTCGACGTCCTTCAACTGATTATGAGTCATAAAAGCACTGGGACCACACCAGAGCGGTAGAAGTCGGAAACATTCATTGACAAAAGTCCCAAACAGTCTACGGTTTCATTTAACATCCGATTGAAAAGGATGAGCAGGAGCAGAGAGGGAAGATAAAAAATGGCCTTTAAAAAAAAAAGGACCGAATCAACAAGTGAGCTATGCAGGTTGCGCTGCGTGCACTAATGGAGGTAGCTGCAAAAGAAGACGTGACCGCGGGCTTGTATGCCAAACAGGAGTGGCATCCACAGTTGTCAAGGGAAACGTCACTCGGTCAAATCGTCATCTGTCTGATCACTCGTCTTTTGACTTTTCTCGACAGACTTCATTCATCACTCACTTACGTGATCGAAACTGTGACTTTTATGGGTGGGAAAGAGTTTATTTTAAGTGATATTAATGGTTCGGATATGTTGCCTTGCAATTTATAAATTTGGAAACAATTTCTTTGTATTGATCAGAATTATGCCGAGAGAATTGATTTGAGTTAATAATTTATACCTATAAAATCAAAAAGTAATTGTTTAATATGTGAACATAAATCGTAGATATGAAGTTAATAAGAATAAGTACTGGCACAAAATTTATATTTCAAGGGAGGTTAAATTGGCTGCATTCAATTTGGCTGCATTCAATTCTTATTTTTAATTTTTAATTTTTATGGTGTTTTTTTTTTTATTATTATTATTCAAAATATTCTAAAATACATTAAAAATTAATAATCTAATAATAGCATTTAATTTTTGAAACGATAAGTTTAAGAGTATGGTATATATATATATTAAAGCACCGTTTACACATCTTTCAAGGGACTGATGTAAAAGGATGTAAGTTTTATTATTTTACATAAAAAAAAAGACATAAAAGAAAAAGTTTTATTATTTTATGAATTTATCATTTTATGGGATTTCTCTCCGCAATATGATACGAAGCAAATTTCACGCAAAAGCTGTAGTGGTAATTTAAGGTAAAGAACAATATTTGCCTTATTCTACCCTTTTAAGTAAATCGTAAATTCCAAATAACTTACGAATTTTTTAAATTGGAAAATTCATTGCCAGTATCCTAAATAATATTTCAAAAGTGGTCTGACATCTTTATGATGAAAATATACCTCAAGATTCACGTTTTTGTAAAATTTTGCCCTATTCTGTTATGATAAGAAATTCGTAAAATTCTAACAACTTACGAAATTTTTATATTGGAAAATTCATAGCCAATAATATTCATGCCAGTATCCTAAATAATATTTCTAAAGTAGTCTGACATCTTTACGATGAAAATATCCCTCAAAATTGACATTTATGTGAAATTTTGTCCTATTCTGCCATGTTAAGAAATTCGTAAATATTCAATAACTTGCGAAATTTCTAAAGTAGCATGTTTATAGTAACTGATGTTCATTCCGGCATCAAAACTGATATTTTAAAACTGGTCTGACGTTTTTACAGCGAAAATGTTTCATTTAATGCAAAATTAAGAGAAATTTTGCTCTATTCTCCCATGTTAAGAAAATCGTAAATTTCAAATAACTTACGAAGTTTTTTAATTGGAATGTTGCAAATAAATAGGGTACTTGCCAGTGTGAAAAGTAATATTTTAAAACTGATTTGACCTCTCATCTGTGACAATTTGTTCTTGAGATATCGTGTACACAGACTAACATACTAACGGACTAACAAACTAACAGACACACCCTACAGACGGACACCATACAAATTTTGTCATTTTCGAATTCCTCAGACCTGAAAACGTGTAAGAAAGTAAAAAGACCGAGGTCGAAAATTTTCACGATTACCTAAGTTCCCCATACCTATAGTATGATGAGGAACTAATAAATAAATAAATAAAGGTTAATTGTAGTAATTGCAACAGTGTTTCTTCTTTTGAAAAATATAAATCATCTACTACCCAACCGGCCTACAACGCCACCCGACTTCCGTAATCAAACATGTGTTTACCCATCATCCACCTTTTTTAATTTGTTTTATTTTATTTATTATTATTTTATACGTACGTGCGTGTAGAAATATATAATAAGTTTAAGATACTTAAATTGTTATTATTATTATTATTATTATTATTTTATGACAGAGATAACGTTATTGATGGATTAAAGAAAAAATACTTTTTAAAGAAATCCATTTTTATTGTAGCACCTGTCAGTTTATTGATATTTTTGATTTCATACTTTGATGCGCACATATATATATATATATATATATATATATATATATATATACAGGGTGACAAGAAATAACTTGGACACACATGATACATTATAACTTTAATGCTAATGAAAATATTACAACCAAACTTCAAAATAAATATGAATACATTATTTTGTCTAACATATTTGCAAATTTTCAAAGTGGCTACCTTTAGCCTTAATACAGAGCTTTAAACGTGTCACAAAATTTTCGGCTATGGGCCGCAACTCACTTACTGATATTTTATCTCATTCTTTGCATAAGGATTTCTTTAGGGATGCCAAAGTTTTATGAGGTTTAGCACACACCCTTGTCTCCAAGATGGACCAAACAGAATAATCCATTGGGTTCAAATCTGGGGAATACGGTGGCAATTCTTGAGCTCCAATGAAGTCAGAAAAATTTGTCTTGCACCAAACTTGAATGCCTTTAGCTCTGTGTGCAGGTGCGGAATCCTTTTGGAAGGTCCATCTTTTGTTTCCAAAGAACTTTTGCGACCAAGGTAAGACGACATCTTCCAAAATTAGTTTGCGATATGTTTGTTGATTAATCTTTATCCCTTGATCAACAAAAACAAGTGGTGTTTTCCCACTAGCACATATCCCACCCCAAACCATTACAGATTGGGGTCGTTGACGTCATTCAACAATGCAAGAAGGTCCAGGTGCTCCTGCTGACCAAACTCTATCATTATGGCTATTGTGAGCTTGTTCAATCGAGAACAGTTTCTCATCTGTGAAGACAAATGTTTGCCATCGATTACCTGCGGCCCGTTTTAACAAATCCTTACACCTTTGAAGTCTTGTGCGTTTGTTCTCTGCTGTTAGCTCTTGAGCCTCTTTCATTTTGTAAGGGCGAAGACTAAGCTCTACTCTTGCCATCAAACGTGTGGTTTCTCTGTTGATCTTCATCTCTCTAGCAACCTTTCTCATTGAAATCCTAAGATTTCGTTGAACTCGGTTTTTGATAACTTTTCGGTTTCTTGATGTGTTAACTGTGCGTTTTCTTCCTCTTCCTGGCCTGGCACTATCATGTCCGAGTTCTTTAAACCTTTTGATTGTGTATGAAACCGTCTGCTTAGGCACTTTCAATAGTTGAACAATTTCACATTGTTTCTTTCCTTGCTTATGTAATTCAAGTATGGCAGATCGTTTGTTAACCACAATGGTTATCTCACAACTAACTTTCTTCTTACACCTGTTTATTCGCTTTCTAGGATCAATACTAATAATAAATGACAATGAAATAAATTTATAACTTTAGTGGTAGTTACAGATATTTCGTTTGAAACTTCGTCCAAGTTATTTCTTGTCACCCTGTATATATATATATATATTATATAATGCGAAACAAGACATTAATTATGATATTTTTATGCACAGAGAGATAGAGACGAGAATTAAAATGACTAAGCAGTACATTAAAATGAGTACATTAAAAATACGTAATATATATAGCAGTAGCATCTGTTGAATGATGTTTTGGACCATTTTTTTAATAATGCTGTCATACTTTTTGTATTTTTTTTTATTTACTATTTCCTTTAATTTTGGGGTATGTGTGAGGGAGGTTGTTAGAGAGTAGAAGAAAGGGGGAGGGGGGGGGAGCAAGAGAATATCGGAAGAAGTTTTTATTTTTCCAACCTTGCTACAATATCTGCATTTTCTTTTTCATTTCATTGGTATACAGACACGTAAAAGTATTGATTGTATATGTATTTGAAAATTTATTTTTGTACTGTCAATTAAAAGAAATGAAAAATGTGATTTTCAATCATTTTACCTCATTTAGTGATTTAATCTTGTGATTACTTGTTTAATAATAAAAGTCTACTTCCTATTTTAATATTTATTATAACAGATGTATTATTAATTAATTAATTAATCAAAATTATCATTGTCGTTTTACGATATTTTTACCTTTGTATACAATAACAAAAATTCCCCTCCCCCCCAAAAAAAAAAAAAAAAAAAAAAAAATTATTCATAGAAAAAAAAAATACATTTTTCTCCAGATATTTAGAAATATACATTTTGTAATTAAAATAGAGAAACGAAAACCAACTAGAAGAATGTTAAATATTACAGCGGTTAACAGAAGTGTTACAATGACAATGCTGCATGTCCTCAATGGGTTAGACTATATTTGAGGGTGCCCCTTGATTCTCGCCAAGTTGTGATCGTGGTAAACATATTAAAGTTAGCCTATTTATATGTATAGGTTATATTTATATAGTTATATGTATATACACTGTAAAAAATATGTCCTACTTACTGCCAGAAATTCTCTGTAGTTTGAGAAAATACGCGTAATTTACGAAAAAATTACATTGTCAGAACATAATTTTGTAATTACAGGAAATTTCTGGCAGTAAATAGGACATATTTTTTACAGTGTAGTGTATATGTAGAGGTTATATGTATATAGTGTTATAGGTTATTAACAAAAATGCTCCAAACAATTTTGCCAAGGGGGTACCCTCAAATATATTTTTACCCCTCAATGTATATGAATAGCATATAGCGTTGCGCCCTAGATTAATCAGGTGTTTTGGATATTATGATATATACTGACCATAGCTTAACTTTTTTTATTTTCTAGTAATTATTTAGCGTCGAATTTAGTTACTAACTAGTTGGCATTAATAGACTCTGCTCAGTTCCCCACCATACTTGTCTTTTGAATTTCTAAAATAGAGCACATTATGATTCATGATAAGAAATATAAACTCGATTGATCACTAAGAGTCCAGACTGAAATATCCCACACATTAAGTTATCCTATCTTCGATTCCATACGTTTACCTTATCCTAATCTGTTGATCAATTTTATTAAAGTTTGTTTCATATTTTAGTTTTCATGTAATTTCATACGACTCCCAGTATAATAATTCCTATAATGGCTTATTATCCTATGGTATGAAAATCCTAAATTTCTAATAACTTGCGAAATTTTCGAAGTAGAATGTTCACAGTTAATGATGTTCCCATGCCAATATCATAAATGATATTTTAAAACTGATCCAGCTTTTAAACCATAGGGTCTCCGCCACCCGAGGGGCGTTAAAGGCTACTGAGGGGGCGATGAACCTGCTTTGGGCGGTAGGGGGGGGGGGGCGATATGAGCACGTTTTGGTATTCAAACTAAATTTTTAAAATTTCGCGTGCGTTATATTTTTCGTTTCTTAAAGGGGTGTCAACTCTAAAACGGGTTGAGAATCACCGTTCTAAACGATTTAAATAATTATTACAACGCGCGGCTTATAGTAATTTTCGCTTATTTTACCACATGAAGAAAATCGTAAATTTCACACAACGTACTGAGTTTTCAAATAAGAATGTTGAAAATAAATTGTTAGCAGTACCATAAACGATATTTTAAAACTATTCCCTTTATTTTACGACTATTCGTTCTAGAGATATTCTTTACAGACTAATATATTAACTAATAAACTAACGAACGGACTAAGAAATTGACAGACCTACAGAAGGACATCACATCTATATTGTTATTTTCGGATGTCTCAAACCTCAAAACGTGTAGAAACATAATAAACCTGAAGCTAAAAAATTTCACGAACATCTAAGTTTCCAATACCTATAATATGATGGGAAAAAAAAAAACACTTAGCGCTTGTCCCGGCCTTTTATCGCCGCTTTACTTCTATCAGCCTGTAAAACTTCTTTTGCAACAATAATAGCAGGTGTGTGGGAAATACTTTTTATGAAGTGGTAGTATTTTTTAAAAGGTTAAAAAAAAAAAAGGAAAATAACCTGTATGGGCAATTTAGAGTTGTTATAAGAATACTTTAAACGGAGAATTTTACAATAAATTAATGCCATCAAACGAAAATTTGGACCGAATTCTAACTTTGATGTGTTATTTTACTTACTTATTTATTTATTTTACTTTTCAAATTCGGTTTATTTTCTGTTTTGTCAACATTATTTTTGCAAATTTAACAAAACAATATCTAGTAAACACCCGATTATGCTTCAGCGGATCATACGTGTTGTGGATTATCCGCGGGCGCGAGAAAAGGGCGGGATCAAGAGAAAGTGTTTTCTCAACAAAAAAAATTATTTTTTCAAATAAATAAATAAGTGAATAAATAAATAAAATGTAAATATAAAGAATTATTATTATTATTTTGTACAATACAGTACGGTACTGTTTAATTTAATGCATAAAATAGCTGCAGATTGTATCACACATTTTTGCTTCTTATTTTTACATCCTTTAACCCGTTAGTAGTCGCTAGTTGGTCGATTTGCCGCCCATCCTTCAGTGTTGCCAGATTTTTTTATTCAATAGCCACCAAAAATTTTTAGAAGTGGCATTTGATATATAAAAAACGCGAATAAAATCGAAGAAACGTCGATCACATCACTTCTTAAAATTATTGATGACAGTTAAATAAAAAGTGCGCAATCTGTAATAGGTGGCGCTGTCTATAGCGACTACTAACGGGTTAGTACATAAAATACAAATATTTTTTCACTACTGTGAATTTTTTCATTGTTTGTATATAATACAATCAAGTTTTTGAGTCAGAACAGGTCTTATTCCATTTGCTCTTTATTTTCAATTTTTTGCAGCTTATCCGCAACTTGCGATATCTACCGCACCGCTGCCACTTAATTCTGATGATGTTAGGATTAAGGCCAGCATTTCCTTTCAGGGTCCTAGGCGTGAAAGAAATTGCAAATTTCAGAGAAAACGACGGGAAACTCCGAACAGTTAAGCCGAATAGCACGTCCTGGGATCGAACTCGGCACCTCATGTCTACCACCTCCGAGAACAGAACCTCTTGGCTACTGGTGGTCTGCACTTAATTCTGAGAATAATCGGTAGTTTACTGTATATAATTTTTAAAAAGCAGCTTTAAAATTCTTATTTCAAAGTTTAATTTATTAATAAATTTGCAACATAATACTTCAGTATTTCAATTAATATAGGGAAACTACAAATAATAATAATAATAATAATTGAATGAAGCAAGCTGTACACATAAAAGAAAGAAAAAAAAAAATTTTTTTTTTGGTGAACAACAAAAATTTTGTTAAATCAATCAAATTTTTTTATTGATAAAACCTCAGCAAAAAGTTTTGTTACAGGAATAAATTTATTGGGCTGTTTTAGCCTAACAGTTTTGTTGAATCTTGTATTTGTTTAAATCCTATATTTCTTTAAATCAACAAAATTATTAACAAACAATTTTTTATCGCTTGTCCATTGACTGTTAGGTTGGCTTTTATCTGGGATGTAGTTTAGCGGATGCTCCAATGAATTAACTCTTCTTTCAACTATGTTCATTTATTTGGTTGAGTTGGTTATTTAACTGAACAAAATAATTTAACAGGTATTTAACAGGAAGGAGGTGCCGCTCACCACTCCAAGAGTGGTGTCGAGCGCTTCTAGCTATGCTAGGCCCCTCCTCCGGAACGTTTATTTAAAAAAAAAAAAAGAAAGAAAGAAAGAAAGAAAGAAAGAAAATTACAAGGTTCGCCAGAATGAAGTTAACACACGACAACGGGCGACATATAAGCTGCCTAAAAAACATTCTCTCACGACATATGGCGAAG
The DNA here is from genome assembly GCA_963930645.1 of Salticus scenicus. Taxonomy (NCBI): domain Eukaryota; kingdom Metazoa; phylum Arthropoda; class Arachnida; order Araneae; family Salticidae; genus Salticus; species Salticus scenicus. The sequence continues at coordinate 323,320,965 of OZ005653.1, read as the reverse complement.
AAAAGCATAGTAATTTGAAAGTTTACAGTCACTCTAATTTCAACATATTTGAATAAGTACAGAGAGAGAGGAGAGGATATTAACAGAGGGTAAAATTCGCCAGAACAATATTCCCGCGCAACATGGCGAAGTATGAACAAAATAATTGTTCAAATGAAAAAATATATATATAACTAAATAAATAAAAAAGAATTTACAAAACAAAGTCAACAAAATAATTTTGGTTTTAACAACAAAACATTATTTATTTGCCAAATGCCATAATTTCTTTTCGGCTGTATTTTCTGTATGATTATATATACATCTTCATATTACAAATGTATTATACACTCGGCAGCAAAATTATTGAAGCGCTCGCAATAATTCGTATTTAAAAGATGTGCACCTAATACTGTTTTGTCAAGTAAATTGTACACAAATTAAGTAATTGTATAGTACCACTGTATATTCATCGTGAGATAATTGTAGCTTCTTATAATTAGCATCGACGTGATCGTTTTAACACCCAACATCTTGAATCTCTCAATATAAGAATTAGCCTGAAAGAATTATAAACATCCAATCCTCACGAAAAGTTTTACTTTAAATAAGTTCAGTCCTAAATATACTTGCAGATGTGTGCCTAGTATATGTACCGTAAATGTGATTTAACGAACAATGATTTACGAAAACGATACATGACTTCGATAAAATAAATTTACGGTACATGTTTGCTGCCAGTAGATATATCATAATCTGGAAAATATATAGATTTTTTTTTTTAACACGTAGTTATTCTTTGTCGAGAAATTTAATCTTTTTTAACACTTTGAAAAAAAAAAAAAAATTTGAAAATTGTTTATGACTTCAGTTTGGATGGCTGTCCGTTTGTCTGTCCGCGCTCTAACTCACATAAACATTAATGGAATTTCTTGAAACTGATACAGTGAAACCCCTATCTGTCGTTCCCGCATTCATCGTTTTCCCGCATTGATCGTTTTATTTCTATGGTCTTTGCACAAACTGTATTTAAATAATGTTAATGGAACCCGCATATATCGTTCTTCAAAAAGTCATTTTGCCGCATTCATCGTTGTAAAATTTTTCTTCTGACCGAAATAAAATTAAAAATCAAGCGATTCCGTATGGCATCCAAACTGGAATTACTTCTTTTATCCTAAAATAACACTTTTCTTCCTCCATGGAGGATCAAAATTGTGATGGCATGCCTCCGGACCATCCTCAAATGTGGGTTCCAGACCGTTGCCATATGCCCATATTGTAGCACTAGTGCGATGTAAAACCCAACCAACCTCAACTACTCAACCTTATGCTATTTCAGGTGAAGAAGAGGAATTGTGCAGATATTGTAACATGTGTGTATGTATTACTAAATACGGATCGTGTGTTTTTGCTTGGAGAATAAGTTATTGTACTTTATGTAAAGAGAAGAATGGATGCACCGAGTATGGCCAGCTACTATATCTTTTTACATTCCTGAGACTGAGCTTCCGCCAAGCTAAGTGTGACTGACATAATTACGGCACTTGAAAACGGACCAATTTTTTTATATGCACTGGAAATAACAGGAAAGGACCAGAAAATGTTGTAAATCTGGAAAATCCTCGTTTAATTTATAAAATGAACAAATAATCCAACATAAAATTAATGATTTTTAAAAATAAATATCACTTAATGTTCTAAAACTTCGATTTATTTCTTTGACAGTTTGAATAGTAACAAAATAGTTTATATTAATAGTTTACTATATATATATTGCATGCATTATTTCATAAACATTGTTTTATTCGTATTTTGACTTTAACCCGCTTTCATCGTTTTTTTTTTTTTTTTTTTTTTTTTTTCCCCCTTCACGCACCCCATGAAAAACGATGGATCGAGGTTCTACTGTATATGTTATTCAAGTTCACCATCGAATGCTTGCTATTAAATATAGAATGAATATAGCTACTAGATTGTATACAGGGACACCCGAAAGTATTCCAAAGCACTACGTTCTATGAGAGTTATTTCCAGAAACCATATTTTAATGCCTTTACTTTGCATAAATTTTAATGAAATTGAAATATGTTATTCAAATTCGCTATCGAATGTTCCCCATTGAAAATGGAGTTAGTAACACAACTGGTACAGGGACACTCGAAAGTATTCCAAACCAATGCGTTCTACAACATGTATTTCTATAAATCATATTTTAGTAACTTTTCTTCGCAAGATCTTAATGAAATTGAAATATGTTATCAAATGCACAAAAGAATGCTTTCAATACTGTATTCTACAGTTATCATTAAATTTTACAGGACCGCATAAAAATATTCAGGTATATTAAAGGCTACACAAGGAAACAGATGGAATTGTATTTTCATAATTATAAAACTTTTTAACATTTTCTAATAATGTTTAACAGTGAATATGATTTCATTTAGTTTATCCGTGTTTTTGATTGTCCATTTGCCTGCTTCCAGTGTCCGTTAGTATTTTCAGAATTATTTCAATGTGATATATGTTATTCAACTTCACTGTGGAAAGTTCTTTATTTAAAATGACATTAGTAGGCTCTGTACAACTGGTTTTTGTACAAGGATACTTCCCCCTCCAAAAAAATGCAAAATGCATTGCGTTTTAGGAGAGACATTTTTATAAATCAAATTTAAATAACTTTTTACTGCAAAAATCATTATAAAAATAGACATTTATGGTTAATGTGCTAAAATAATTTGTATAGGATACAGATTTAGCTTTCACGTTTACAGGGCTACATATATGTATACATTAAAAGCTGGAATTTCATTTCCGTTTGTGATAAGCATTTTTAATCAACAATATTTAGAAATGATTATGAATTCGATTAGTCTACCTGTATGCCTGTTGTCTAACGCATATCCAAAGGACATTGAAAGCTAAACCATGAAATGAATATGTACAATTTGACAGTATTAGTAACCAATACGAAACTCTTGGTTTTTCGTTCTTGTTTATTTAAAATTGCTTTTAAAACCAGGAGCTTTTTAAAGATTTTTTAAGATATTTAATACAGAATCTTGAACTGGGGAAAATTATATATGATAGGAAATTTTACATCTAATCTAGTGTTAAGAAAAACACTTTTTATGTTACACAATTTAGAAAAATATAATTTGTGAAATTAGTTTTTTAACGCCAAAGCTTTTCTAAAATTTTGTAAAATATTTGATTTTGCTAAGTAACGTCGTATTAATGAGTTTAAAAAACATTTACAAATTTTAATGCTTAACATATTTTTTTTTCTTTACGTAATTGTGTTATTACTTATGATCCATATTCAGACTACCCCAGGTGGGGTATTAAAACTTTCATCCCCATGATATCTGCCGGAATCTATTCTGTCTACCCAGTGGTACACCCTGTATTTTTAAGATTAGATATTGATATAGAAAGATGTTAAGAAATTATTCGTTACTTTATGTGTCTTTGTATAACACACAAATTAAAAGCTTTGGCAAGCACTACCATTTCTTTCTTTCTTTTTTTTTTTTTTTCCCTCAAGGTACAATAATTGCATATACCATTTGACGATTTTACAACTATATTTAGTACTAGCAAACCCACGCAAAACTTTTGCATTTTATATTTTATTTCTTTCCTTATTTACCTTTAAAATTTGAAATACATAAATATTATATAAATTTCACCACTTAATTAAAATTTTAATTCACCAGTCACCAAATCATTATTAGAACCAAATTAATATTGTGCCATAGTGAAACTAAAATGATACAAAGAAAGGTTTCGAAATAAAATTCATAATTGATGACCCAGTTTTTATACTACCGCAAGGCAGTAATGTTTTAGTATAGGGCCTATATAAACAACTTTTAAATTTTTGTCGCCATGTTGGCGATGACTTTTCATTTATTTATTTTGGCATAATTTAAAAACAAAAAATTGTTATTTTGATTAGAATTTTCATAATCTGTTTTTTTTTAGTCAATTTATGATAATAGATCATGTTCTGTATATATATCTTTAAAGTATTGCTGGGTTTAAAATCAACTTTTAAAAATGCATCTTTCCATAAAATAATCTCATCAGACAAATGTCATCATTTTTTCTTATTAGATCATTCAGCTGAGTCCGCGTGCTTAAATATTATCAATTTATTAGTATTATTTTTTGTCCTCGCGTATTTTATTAATTACATCACTATCGTATTGTTTCGACAAAATATAATCGTAACTGGACCACGTTAGAGAAATATTATATAGATTCCTTCTAGCAAATTTTAAATTTGGAGTCTATTTTATAAACTTAACACGAATTACTCGATGCATCTTCAATTCATTAACAAGAATTTATTATTTTCAAGGTTGGAAATTTAAAAGCACCAGCGATTAAAAATAAAATATTCCACATAGATAAAAGAGAAAGAAAAAAAAGTGTGAGTGAAAAGAAAGAAATCATTGAAAGAAATTTTCTCTCAGTCGAGTTCTTCAGAAGCCCGAAATTTGTAACAGGATATCCTTGTAAGTAAAAGGCGACATAATAATGCAGCGCATTTAGTTAAAGCAATGATCATGCATAATGATTATTTTTTAGATTTTTATATCTGATAATGAGAAGTAGTTGAGAAAAAAGAAATTGCTGCTCGATTTGTCAACACCTCTGTTACTATAAAAATTTAATTCTATGTGACTCGACATGCAAGATATCTGCATTGCATCATACTTCTTGACTCAATTTATTCGCCATTTGCCCAAGAGTTAACTTTTTCTCATTGCACAGCAATTCTCAAACACTATTTTTTTTTTTTTAATGAAAACTTCTTTAGGCGCGTTGAGCACTTTTTGGGTGAACAAAAATCATGGAACTCGCGTCATCGTCACCGAACGTTTTCCATGAGCTATATGTATACTGTGTACATATGTACATAGATATACCTCCATGCGTTATTAGTATACATTATATATATACGAAGAGTATATCTCTCTACATATATATCCATATATGTAGCGCACGGCGCGGCATGCCTCATATACATACATATATATATATATATGTATGTATAAAATGTATACTAATACGAGTAGTATACTGGCTACTGGCATCTGTCTCGTTCTAGTTCTATACTTTATGTATGTATGTACTTTTTCCACAGTATATACATTGTTCACAAAGTACAAGCACGCGTTTTTATGCAGACTGTTATATTCTTCTTTTTGCTTTCAATATAAATTTTCAAATAAATAATTAAAAAAAAGAAAATTATTTTAGTCATATTACAATATTTTTACCTAATGTAAGGCTTAGTTCATTTAATTTGGGTAGCTACAAATATTGTGCCGAATCATGTAATACAGATCATAAACACTTCTTTACAAACCAAAAATAATTCGAAAATAATAATCTAATAGCTCGACGATACAATTCACAAGTTACTTAGTTTTCACTTCTATCGGCAGTCCCCAAAGACTGCTATGTTTATTACTTTCTTCTATATTCAATAGAAGAAATTATTGGATTCGTAAAAATTTTCGAGTTCGGGTTTTTGATGGAATTACGCGTTTTGAGAGCTGTAGAACACGATTTGACCATTTTTAGAAAATGTCTGTCTGTCTGTCTGCCTGTCAGTCTGTCTGTGTGTGTGTGTGTGTGACAAAATTTTGTGGCAACTCTATCTCGGGAACTCCTGCACAGAATTTCATACAAATTGGTATGTAGTTGCACCTTGACATAAATTAGTGCCTATCAACTTTTGGTAAAAATTGTCTTACAGGTTGCGTTGCCCTCCCGCTTTTTCTAAATTTTTAACATGGTGATATACGACAAAATTTTGTATAAATGTGGATAAAGAAAATTATTTTTCAGTAATCATTGTGAAATTTACAAGAATTATTTATAATAGAGATAGTCAACTGGGAAAAATTTTTTGTATGTGTAGGAGCCTCGCAACCCCCCCCCGGGGGGGGGGAAGCCCCCCTCGAGGGGAGTAAATTTTCAAGATGGGTATCTTTCGAAAGGTCTCGTCAATACCTTTAAAACGAATGATTGAACTATAAATCTGTGATAATTTAAAACAAAGTTATCGATTTTTTTTTACTTTTAACAAAAAAAAAAAAAAAAAACCTTAGATTTTTTTTTTTTTTTTTTTTTTTTTTTAATATTGTTACCGAGTGAATTTGTATATGAAAACATAGAAGAAAGTCTTGTGGTGGCCACAACATACTAGTTTTTATTTTTATTTATTTATTTATTTATTTTTTATTTATTATTTTTTTTTTTTGGTACACGTTTAATAATTAAAAAATTTGGTGGCATAGTAGCGAGGTTACGTGCGGAAATCGGTCTTGCAAAAAAGCGGTCAGGGGTAAACTCGTGCGAAAAGCGACCAATCTGGAAACAATGGTAGGAAAAGCGGTGAGCTAACTGATAAATGATAATTTCAAGCAAGCTCAGGAATATAGCTACTTTATTTATGCACGTAGGTCTCAGGCAAATACGCCAAAGTTTGATAAATGTGACATAATTAACATAAAAATGAACCATTCAAATAAAATTTGAAAATTGAATATTAAAGTCTAAAATAATAGAATAAAATATTAATTTAGACTTTTTTTTTTATTTATCTATTTATTTAAGAAAATAAAAAGAACACAATCATATAGCTGGGTTGCGGTTACGCCGCTCCATTTATTGATTAATTCATACTAAAATATGCACTTTTAAATAAAAAAAAATAAAAAAGCAAACTTTTAAATCCTTCTTTATTCTTCTTTCGGATTTAAATATATATATATATATATATACTACTGGCCATTAAAATTGCTACACCAAGAAGGAATAATAATAACGGAATGAAATTTGTTGGGCACATACATTATAGTAGGAAGAGCAATTGATTAAAATTTCAGGAATTTTGGAGTAATATGTACTGAGAAAACAGTACATAAAGCAGCGACCTCTGTGAGCAATAACAGCACTTATCTGCATAGGCATTGAATCGAACAGCGATTAAAAAGCGACTGGCCCCCCACCAATCACCAGTAACTTCGATCGATGAATTGTGGCATCGTGTTAAAACTTCATGAAGTGCACTCACTATCCGTACATGTCATCCAATCGCTGTTCGATTCAATGCCTAGGCAGATATGTGCTGTTATTTCGCACAGAGGTCGCTGCTTTATGTACTGTTTTCTCAGTACATATTACTCCAAATTTCCTGAAATTTTAATCAATTGTTTTTCCTACTATAATGTATGTGCCCAACAAATTTCATTCCGTTATTATTATTCCTTCTTGGTGTAGCAATTTTAATGGCCAGTAGTGTATATATATATTTGTTGTATATATATATATAATTTGAATGTTTAGTACCGTTGTAACACTCAGCATACAAAAGATAGATGAAGATACCAACATAAAATCAATTTTAATTGATATTTAGTTCGATTAAAATAGTCACAGTATTAATTTAATTTGAGTACCAATGATTAGTAAAAACAAGTTAAAGTACTTACTCAGAAAAGAAATGACACTAACATAACACATAAACTTAACGATATATATATATATATATATATTAAACTTTACCATTATATATTTTTAAGATGCTGGTCAAATTTTATAAACTAGCAAACCCGTGCGAAAATTTCGCACTTTATTTCTTTTCTCATTTACCTTTAAAATTCGAAACTCATAAATATTATACCAATTTTACCACCGAATTAATATTTCAATTTACCAGAAGTCAGGTTATTATTAAAACCAAATCAATATTCTGAAGTAGTGAAATCAAAATCATTCAAAGAAAGGTTTCAAAATAAAATTCTTGGCTGATGACCCAGTTTTCATACTTCCGCAGACAGGACAGTTTTAGTATAGGATTTCCATGATGTCTTTTAAATTTTTTTCGCCATGTTGGCGATTACTTTTTATTTATTTTGGTATAGTTTTTTTTTTGTTTAAAAAACTAATTTCTATTTTGATTATATTTTTTATGATTGTGTTTTTCAGTCAATTTACTATAATAATTCATTTTCAGAATATATCTTTAAAGTATTGCTAGGTTTAAAATGACACTTGCAAAGGTTCTGAAGAAGCAACTTTTAAAAATACATTTTTCCATAAAATAATGTTATCAGAAAAATGTCGAAAGTCTTTCTTATTAGTTCACTGAGCTGATTCCACGTACTTAAATATTGTTCATTTATATATATATATATATATATATATATATATATATATATATATATATAATACTAGCGTATTTTATTAATTACACCGCTATCGTATCGTTTCGACAAAAATTAATTGTAACTGGTCCTTGTTAGAGAAATATTATATAGTTTGTTTTCCTCTTTTAATTCAGATACTGCTGAAGTGTTTCGCTTTTATGTGAAATGAAACGTTTAACACAATTTCTTTATGATATTTTACCTATAACTGGACATAGGGATAAGGTAAGAGGATATCTGAAATACAAATGTGAGCAATTTTCACGCGAGGAAGAGCAGTGAGACCGATTTTCACACGACCGAATTTAGTACGAAACCTATTACCATTTAGTAGCAAAATCATACCAAGGTTTTCTGATACGATTCGTATTGTTATCTTGAAGCAATGGATCTAAATCGCAGTGGCAGCGGGCGGTACATTTTAAGGGAACTTCGCATCACTGAAGATTTCTTCTAAAAGCTTATAGTTCCATTTAATAATTGAAAATTAAACTGTAATACGTTTGTTCATTAAAATATATTCAGGCAACAATTCTTAGGGTTTTTGATACATTTCTGACAGATTTGAAATCCTTAAATTGTGTTTTCCCAGTTTGCATTATTTCATTAATTCATAATCTTCAACATGCTGAAATTTCTTCTAATATTTAAGAAAATACTTTTTTTTTTTTTTTTTAATGTTTAACAGAATCTACATCAAAGAGTTAGGAATAGATTTTAAAATCTATTAACTAGTTTTTGGTAGGAAAAAGAAAAGAAGTGTATGTCTATATCTGTAGTGATAAGTATAAAGGATTTAAGTCCATGTTCTTGATTTTTCAGGAGACGAAAAATAAAGTTAAACTAATGAGCAGAATTGATAAGGAAAAGGGGATTATGTTGGTTTATACGCTTTATACCATTCAGTGATTGTCAATCTTCATTTAATAAAGGGAAAAAATTGAATTAAATATTTTATACTAAAGATTAATGCTAAATTTCTGACTTGAATCTTTTTTTACCAATGGATTTTCTCAAAGACTCAATGACATGGATTTAAATATTTTATACCAGTCGATAGAGAATTTTTTTCTGAGTCTGACTATGTACTTAACTCAAAATCGACATTTTTGGATTTAAATCCTTTATAATTATCAGTACAGCTATAAATAATTGCAATAAATAAATAAATAAGTAAAATAAATATTAATTAATTAATTAATTTAAAAAAAAAATGATTTAGGTTACATTATTCATTTTTAGTATTTTTTTCTTTTAAAGATACTGCAAAATCTATTCTTAATTCTTTTAAGTAGATTGCACTAAACGCCCAGGGATGGAACACTGGTGCAAACTCATACCTCACCCGTTTGCGCTGTAGGATGCTATTTATAGGGGAAGTTTAATTTTAATCACACTGTCGCCACCCTCACAAAAGACATGTTGAAATAACCGTTAATTAACATCTCTGGTTCTAGAGAATCTAGCGCAGGCGGATTTAAATTCATAGATTTTATTAAACACTTATTTTAGCATTATACCTTATACACACACATATATATATATAACCACGCACACGCGTAAAATAAAAAAGTAAAAAAAAAAAAAAAAAATAGCTATAATATCTTTTTAGACTTTGTAATTTTATTTTAGTAAAACTGTGCACCTAAGCTTATAAATAATCTTTTGTTTAAAATAACATATTCATATTCTTCTCCGTTTCTGAACTAAAATTGATTTAAAATATTACATAAGAAAATATTAAAAAATTTATAAATAATAATAATAATAATAATAATAATAATAATAAAACTACTTAGACTGAATTATAATCTTAATACAGTTGGAGAACATTAACTTGAATGCTAAAAAATTTGAATACACTGAGAAAAAAAAATATATATATCGCTTTCATCTAGAACGAATAGGTGGTAATCTTTTCTAAATCCCTAAACTAGAAATATAGATTTCCGAGCTACGAGTATAAGGCACGCCAATACACTGATAACAAAATCTATGACTGACATCTAGAATCTAAATTGTGGCTCTAGAAGAAATAGTTCCATGTCATCCTTATAAATTTTTTCTAGTCCCCTTCGAAAGCGAATTCTAGAAGCCTGTATTATAATTCTTGAGCTTTGCCTATACTATCGAGGACAAGCCCATTTGAAAATATCCCCAAATAAATGTGAATACAAGAGGCGGGTTTCAGCAGCTATAATCTTGGTTCATGACCCAATTCTAGAAAATCAAGCGAGAATTTCTCGCCATACAAGATTCAGAATATTCAGAATATTGTTTCCCCATCTAGAAATGCGTAGATTAGAAATTCTCGACCATTTCGTCTATTCAGTTTATTGGCGTGCCTTATGCGCAAAGCTCGGAAATCTATATATCTAGTTTAAGGATTTAGAAAATGACCATTTATTCATTCTAGATGAAGGCGGTATATATTTTTTCTCACTGTAACATCTAAGTGAACTTCCACGAAAAGTTACAGTTGAAAAAATTGAAATGGGTCCATTTGAAAGTTTATCCGTTTTCTTCATCATTTCTTCCGTGTGGTAGTGGGATCCCCTGTAAAGAAGTGTCACACTGACGTAGTGGGAAGGCCAATTGTAACCATTCCAGTTCTGATTTTAATGACCGCATCTGTTAAAAGACCCCATTCCTCTTGGAATAAAACTTTCATTTACGTGTTCAGGTTCTTAGTAATATTTCTCAGAGTTACAGACTAAACTTTCTGCGAAACCCACAACAGTTACCAGCATCGGAATTGGAGTATTCAAAAGGAGAAACATAAGAGTTTTATTGTAAATTTTTTATTTTTCTTCTTTTATTCCTTTCTTTTTATATTGATTCCTTTATAATATATATAATTATTTTGTAACATTAATTATTTGAAACTATGTCAGGCATTTTATTTTATTTTTTTAAATGTATGTAAATAAAATATTTTAAAAAATTTCATAAATCGCAAAATTTTCGGCTAATTAAATAGACTTTTGGGGAAAGATTCCTCGACCAACTTTCTCCGGTAAGGGGGAAAAATACAGGTGGGTTTTTATCAGAAATTTGCTGAGGTATAAAATGATTTATAGAAAAAATCTATGTTTGTAAGTCTTGAAAATCTTGCCGAAAATCTATATTTTAAAAAGAAATTTGTAACATTAGAAAAAAAAACTGGGGCTTTTCCAACGATGCCTTGGATGAATGAATCAAAGAATTAGACACCGTTACAGGGCACTTCAAAAAATTACGTGCAAGAAACATCCAGATTTTGGAACTTGGGAAAAAATTCGAAAGAAAATGTTGAAACTCAGTATTTTTCAAAAAGTTATTACATTGCAAAGCTCGGAAATCTATATATCTAGTTTAAGGATTTAGAAAATGACCATTTATTCATTCTAGATGAAGGCGGTATATATTTTTTCTCACTGTAACATCTAAGTGAACTTCCACGAAAAGTTACAGTTGAAAAAATTGAAATGGGTCCATTTGAAAGTTTATCCGTTTTCTTCATCATTTCTTCCGTGTGGTAGTGGGATCCCCTGTAAAGAAGTGTCACACTGACGTAGTGGGAAGGCCAATTGTAACCATTCCAGTTCTGATTTTAATGACCGCATCTGTTAAAAGACCCCACTCCTCTTGGAATAAAACTTTCATTTACGTGTTCAGGTTCTTAGTAATATTTCTCAGAGTTACAGACTAAACTTTCTGCGACACCCACAACAGTTACCAGCATCGGAATTGGAGTATTCAAAAGGAGAAACATAAGAGTTTTATTGTAAATTTTTTATTTTTCTTCTTTTATTCCTTTCTTTTTATATTGATTCCTTTATAATATATATAATTATTTTGTAACATTAATTATTTGAAACTATGTCAGGCATTTTATTTTATTTTTTTAAATGTATGTAAATAAAATATTTTAAAAAATTTCATAAATCGCAAAATTTTCGGCTAATTAAATAGACTTTTGGGGAAAGATTCCTCGACCAACTTTCTCCGGTAAGGGGGAAAAATACAGGTGGGTTTTTATCAGAAATTTGCTGAGGTATAAAATGATTTATAGAAAAAATCTATGTTTGTAAGTCTTGAAAATCTTGCCGAAAATCTATATTTTAAAAAGAAATTTGTAACATTAGAAAAAAAAACTGGGGCTTTTCCAACGATGCCTTGGATGAATGAATCAAAGAATTAGACACCGTTACAGGGCACTTCAAAAAATTACGTGCAAGAAACATCCAGATTTTGGAACTTGGGAAAAAATTCGAAAGAAAATGTTGAAACTCAGTATTTTTCAAAAAGTTATTACATTGTTTGAAGCATAAAAGGGCTGTATTTACAATTCCGAGAGAATTTTTTTTTTTTTTTTTTTGCATCTTTTCCCGTGGGAAGTGAATGGCAGCTTTAATTTGCTACTTCTTTTCTACTTTCATCTTTTACCGCGTTGTATTGCTGTTTATCCCCCTTGCTGTTGAAAAAGCAAAGGATACAAGATGAAAAATTAACTTTCATTTAAAGTTCTAATCAATATTTTAATAATTAATTAATTTCAATTTTTGTAGCATTGCATGCTGATATTTGCACTCCTGCCCCTCTTTTTAATGAATGAATCCGGCTGCAGGTTTTAGTAACTCAGCGGTGTACTGTCGCTTGTCGCTGAGGTCATAATGGTATAGACAGACATCTTTTATTAGTAAAGCACATGACACAAACTACTGGCGTAATAGCTAAGCGAAGAAGCAAGCCGAAAAGCTCAGCAGGTGTTCTCCTAGTGTTAAGAGGACTCTTCATCCTCCAGAGAAGTCAGATTCGAGAACCGCGACCTCTACTGGGAAAAAGGAGAAGTTCTACAGACTGCCTATTCACCCCTATGGTCCTGAGATATCCCTGCCTTTAAAGAAAATAGTTCTACCTCTCAGAACCCGCGTAATTTGCAGAATAGTACAGGAGATCGGTTCTTGTATTTCTTTCACGAGAGGGGGGTCTGAAAGATCAAATTACCCATAGACCTTATATACTAGACAACGCATTCCCCTTCGTTATTTGACTGCATCATGAACGAGCTTCCCCAGCAAAATTGTCACGTGATGTTGGTCTAGAGGAAGAGTGGAGAATGATCACTATGTTATTTTTCTGTAGGAACGAATTTTGTGTTTTTTAATATTTTTATTGTGCACTCACTTTTTATTTTAGCATTTAGATTTACACATGGATGGAAAGCTAAACTTTCATAGATTAATTACATAGAAAAAAAAATTATGATAAATCATTTTGCAAGCGAAAAAATTGCGTTTGAATTCTTACTTCAGTCAGAGAAGTATGAGATTATGCTTGCATATGGGAAAAAAGAGAGAGAGAGAGAGGAATCACCCCTAGGCCAAGATCACGTGACTTCCGAGACTCAGAACAAAGGATGGAGGTATCAGATTACACCCTCATGTTGAAGACATTCGCTGTTATGGTCAGCCGTATTGGTAGCGTGGTCTAGTATATAAGGTCTATGAAATTACCTCTGTGGCAAAAGGGAATCCCGGAAAAAATGGTAACGGTAAAAATGGTAACGGAAAAAATGGTAACGGAAAAAATGGTAAACGGAAAAAATGGTAACGGAAAAAATGGTAACGGTAAAAATGGTAAACGGAAAAAATGGTAAACGGAAAGAATGGTAACGGAAAAAATGGTAACGGAAAAAATGGTAAACGAAAAAATGGTAAGTGGAAAATTAGTATTCTGAAACATGTGTACTATGAATCCATGGTACACTGTCACCGAAAATGAGCATCTAAAAAATATCTGTAATGATGATCTGAAATTTGTATCATTAATTCCATGTTTAATGTCCTTTCGTCAGGGGTAAAACTACTTAACATGCAATAATCCTAAAAATTGCAACATGCATGCGTAATGAATGGTTATTATTAAAAATAATATTTATACCTTAAAAAAAAAAAAAAAAAAAAACAGATACTGGAGTTCCTGATATATTATGAGACAAATAAAAGATTCAAAATGAGAAATTAATGTACAAACGAATTATTTAGCACGAAATTCAGAGACAGCAAAAATTTGAAAACCCATAAAAGTTACAAATTTGTTTCATACGCACTAATAAACGAAAATTAATAAAAATCCATATTAGATAGGCTTTTTATATTATGTAATCCATGTTAATTCTAAACACAAAATCTGTAATAAATTAATAAATAATAATTATAATAAAATATTTTTATGACTGTTTCTCCTTTTATCAGAAATTATATCGATTATTATTATAAGGGATTTGCACATCGGCAAATCTTTTATAAATGATAGAACATTTTTAGATTTATTACATTTTAAATACAAAAGATATTGAGTTTCTTTTGTACAAAATATTATGACGAATGTATTTCGATTTTTTCATTCTTTTCTTTTTTCAATATTTACCATAAAAAAGGTCTATGTTACAGATGTCTTTAAAAATATGAGCACCTGGTCCGTCATTGGAATACGTCTTCTAAATTGCTATGCCCTTCTTTTTCTAAATGAAAATTCTTTCATCTTTGAATAGTTCATTATTATATTAGGTATCTTGTCCTGTTTTCATGCCCCTTATAACAAACTCGTTGATTGGCATATGGGTCGAACAGATAACAATGGTTCCCAAGCGCATACAATTCACGGCTAATATGTATATATAGTTTAACAAAAAGCATATATCTTTAGAACTTGGGCTTAAAAAAAAAAAAAAAAAAAAAAAAAACATATCTGCATTTTATTTGCTGTGTAACTATGACAGCTCTCCCCTCCTCCCATATGTCTTTTTTTTTTTTTTTTTTTTTTCTGAATTTTGCTTTAAATTTTTTCTGTTTAATTGAGCTAGTATTTGTAGAAGAACAGTTTTTTTTTTTTTTTTTTCTTTTCAATTTCCCTTACCGAAATATGGTAGAGAAGAGTATTGTTTTAGGGTCAAATTTCGGAAATTGAGAGTTTTTGCGATATTTGAAAAAATTGAGGTCCCTCCAAATTCTAAAAACAAGTCATTAGCGGTTGGTCTGTATGTGTGTTTGTTATCATAACTTGGGTATGAACTTTGGACCTCCCGTCTGTCACATTGTTGCCAACATCTTAATATTCAGTAGTATCTATTAGTATCCGTCGCTTTTTTCGCAATGGTTTATTTTTAGAGTAATTCGCTCCAAATGTAATTAAGATTTTAAAAAAAAAAACGTATTCACGCTGGTTTCGGGGAAAACCACGAAAAATTGTGAATGGCTGGGTTAGATCGAGAAGTGTGACTTGGGTTTGAACTCGGGACCTCCCGTCTATCACATAGTTGCCTATATCCTAATTATGCTCCGTAGTACTATTAGTATCAGTGACTTTTTTTCGCACTGGTTTATTTTTAGAGTAATTCGCTCCAAATGTAATTAAGATTAAATAAAGAAAAAAATTTGTATTCACGCTAGTTTCGGAGAAAACCACGAAAAATTTTGAATGGCTGGGTTAGATCGAGAAGTGTGACTTGGGTTTGATCTCGGGACCTCCCGTCTAGAACATAATTGCCAATATCCTAATTATGCTCCGTAGCACTATTAGTATCCTCGGCTTTTTTCGCACTGGTTTATTTTTAGAGTAATTCGCTCCAAATGTAATTAAGATTAAATAAAAAAATCCATATTTACTCAGGTTTCGGGGAAAACTGCGCAAAATTCTGAGTAGCTGGTTTAGATCGAGAAGTGTGACTTGGGTTTGAACTCGGGACCTCCTGTCTGGTACATAGTTGCCAATATCCTAATTATGTTCCGTAGTACTATTAGTATTCGCGGCTTTTTTCGCACTGGTTTATTTTTAGAGTAATTCTCTCAAAATGTAAAAATGATTAAAGAAGGGGGGAAAAAAACCTCGAATATCGTCTGGTGTGAAAATAAGGCGAGTACTAACAATACTACAGAAAATTAATTAGGATGTTGGCAGTTATGCTATCTTCTTCGAGAGCAGAAAATTTCTACCACTGAAGGGGAACTCTTTATTTTTAATTTTCCATTGATCAAAATTTCTCTATAACTTTTATCTTAAAGCATAAATGTATGGAGATATGTAGTTTTTGATTCTCTTTTCGACATAATTCAGTGTATTAAAATTATAAAATAAACATGCATTTAATACTTCTAGCAAATAATTAACACCAAATAGCCAAAAAAATATAAATAATTAATATACGGCACTTTTATCGGCATTAAAATGTATTAGTTTAATATTTTTAAAAATTGGCTGAACTGTAAAGAAGTTTGCTTCATAAAAGATATGTTAATGTACGTGCATTAATCTGTTTCTCTTTATTAAATTTGGTTTAATAAATATTTAAAAGCAAGAAATATCCTTTCGTTTTGATTGTAAAAGATATCAGTTTGTTACAAAACTATGTTCTACAGAATAACTTTCGATATTCGAAGAGCTTGAAAAATAAATAAATAAAATAAAGGGCGGGGCTGTCCTTTATTAAGCATATTTCTATGATTAAAAAAATTTTTCTATTAAAAAAAAAAAAAAAAAAAAAAAACTTATGAGTACTTATATATATTTTTTATTGCTGAAAATAAAATTAAATTTGCACAAAGTATAGTGAACTAAGTATTATTTGCACAAAGTATTATTTGTACTAAGTATAATTTTTAGGATGGAGGACTCTTAGTTTCAGAGTTGGAACCAGTGAGTTTTGTGTAACACCAAAGAAAAGGGAAAGGTGGAGGGGTGGGGAGTTAAAAAGGAAGACTACAGAATAAAATGGTTTTTTATGTTACCATTTTACCGATTTTAATGATATATTCTATAACTATCACTTACTTTTTATGACGATCACATTGAGTGTATTATATACCTGGGGAGGGGGGTGGCAAGGAGGCGCAGATGAAAGTGAAATATATTATTTCTTAAACTACACTATAATCGATTAAAACAGAACCTTTATGTATGTACAACGTACAGTTTAAGAAAAATTATAGAGAGTGTTACACATATCTGGACGGCTTACTAAGGGGGGGGGGGGGGGAAAGGGAGGGCAGAATAAAGAAAATGGTTGCTTTTATATCACCATGCTACTTATTTACATGAAACTTTGTACTATCACTTACATTTTATTCAAATTATAGTGAAAGTTACCTATAGTTGATAAGGGGGAGTAGGGGTAGGAGGGGGGCAGATGAACAATAAAATAATCTTTTGAAACAAAACTTATTATCCATTTTTACTTTCCGAACACTATAGTGAGGAAAGTATTGTAATCATGTCAAAAATCCGAATTCGAGATTTTGATGTTTCTATACGTTTTGAGGTCCCCTGAGTCCGTTTTCACTATTTTTACGATGATGTATGTATGTGTGTGTGTATGTGTGTATGTGTGTATGTGTGTATGTCTGTGGGTGAACACGCTAGCGTCTAAACGCTTCGTTCGATTAACCTGAAAGTTGGTACGCATATTGTAAGTCACCATAGTACGAACCCTATAGATTTTGGTGAATCTAGCACTTATAGTTTTTTTACAGGGACACAAAGAAAAATTCTTTATCATTATGGCCTATGGGAGCAAAATCTTAAAAGTGCGATAGCATCTAAACGCCTTATTCAATTGAGCAAAAATTTTATACACATATTATAGATCACAAATACTCAATCTGTATAGATTTTGGTGAATCTAGCACTTATAGTTTTTTTACAGGGACACAAAGAAAAATTCTTTATCATTATGGCCTATGGGAGCAAAATCTTAAAAGTGCAATAGCATCTAAACGCCTTATTCAATTGAGCAAAAATTTTATACACATATTATAGATCACAAATACTCAATCTGTATAGATTTTGGAGAATCTAGCACTTATAGTTTTTTTACAGGGACACAAAGAAAAATTCTTTATCATTATGCCTATGGGGCCAAATTTTTAAAAATGTGATAGTGTCTAAACGCCTTATTAATCCGAGCAAAAAAATTGTACACATGTTATA
Source organism: Salticus scenicus (assembly GCA_963930645.1). Taxonomy (NCBI): domain Eukaryota; kingdom Metazoa; phylum Arthropoda; class Arachnida; order Araneae; family Salticidae; genus Salticus; species Salticus scenicus. The sequence continues at coordinate 323,302,786 of OZ005653.1, read as the reverse complement.
GATCACAGTTGAACTAACTGTATAGATTTTGGTGAATCTAGCACTTACAGTTTTTTTACAGGGACACAAAGAAAAATTCTTTATCATTATGGCCTATGGGACTAAATTTTTAAAAGTACGATAGCATCTAAACGCCTTATTGAATTCAGCTGAAAATTTTTACTTTCCGAACACTATAGTGAGGAAAGTATTGTAATCATGTCAAAAATCCGAATTCGAGATTTTGATGTTTCTATACGTTTTGAGGTCCCCTGAGTCCGTTTTCACTATTTTTACGATGATGTATGTATGTGTGTGTGTATGTGTGTATGTGTGTATGTGTGTATGTGTGTATGTCTGTGGGTGAACACGCTAGCGTCTAAACGCTTCGTTCGATTAACCTGAAAGTTGGTACGCATATTGTAAGTCACCATAGTACGAACCCTATAGATTTTGGTGAATCTAGCACTTATAGTTTTTTTACAGGGACACAAAGAAAAATTCTTTATCATTATGGCCTATGGGAGCAAAATCTTAAAAGTGCGATAGCATCTAAACGCCTTATTCAATTGAGCAAAAATTTTATACACATATTATAGATCACAAATACTCAATCTGTATAGATTTTGGTGAATCTAGCACTTATAGTTTTTTTACAGGGATACAAAGAAAAATTCTTTATCAATATGGCCTATGGGAGCAAAATCTTAAAAGTGCGATAGCATCTAAACGCCTTATTCAATTGAGCAAAAATTTTATACCCATATTATAGATCACAAATACTCAATCTGTATAGATTTTGGTGAATCTAGCACTTATAGTTTTTTTACAGGGACACAAAGAAAAATTCTTTATCATTATGGCCTATGGGAGCAAAATCTTAAAAGTGCAATAGCATCTAAACGCCTTATTCAATTGAGCAAAAATTTTATACACATATTATAGATCACAAATACTCAATCTGTATAGATTTTGGAGAATCTAGCACTTATAGTTTTTTTACAGGGACACAAAGAAAAATTCTTTATCATTATGCCTATGGGGCCAAATTTTTAAAAATGTGATAGTGTCTAAACGCCTTATTAATCCGAGCAAAAAAATTGTACACATGTTATAGATCACAGTTGAACTAACTGTATAGATTTTGGTGAATCTAGCACTTACAGTTTTTTTACAGGGACACAAAGAAAAATTCTTTATCATTATGGCCTATGGGACTAAATTTTTAAAAGTACGATAGCATCTAAACGCCTTATTGAATTCAGCTGAAAATTTTTACTTTCCGAACACTATAGTGAGGAAAGTATTGTAATCATGTCAAAAATCCGAATTCGAGATTTTGATGTTTCTATACGTTTTGAGGTCCCCTGAGTCCGTTTTCACTATTTTTACGATGATGTATGTATGTGTGTGTGTATGTGTGTATGTGTGTATGTGTGTATGTGTGTATGTCTGTGGGTGAACACGCTAGCGTCTAAACGCTTCGTTCGATTAACCTGAAAGTTGGTACGCATATTGTAAGTCACCATAGTACGAACCCTATAGATTTTGGTGAATCTAGCACTTATAGTTTTTTTACAGGGACACAAAGAAAAATTCTTTATCATTATGGCCTATGGGAGCAAAATCTTAAAAGTGCGATAGCATCTAAACGCCTTATTCAATTGAGCAAAAATTTTATACACATATTATAGATCACAAATACTCAATCTGTACAGATTTTGGTGAATCTAGCACTTATAGTTTTTTTACAGGGATACAAAGAAAAATTCTTTATCAATATGGCCTATGGGAGCAAAATCTTAAAAGTGCGATAGCATCTAAACGCCTTATTCAATTGAGCAAAAATTTTATACCCATATTATAGATCACAAATACTCAATCTGTATAGATTTTGGTGAATCTAGCACTTATAGTTTTTTTACAGGGACACAAAGAAAAATTCTTTATCATTATGGCCTATGGGAGCAAAATCTTAAAAGTGCAATAGCATCTAAACGCCTTATTCAATTGAGCAAAAATTTTATACACATATTATAGATCACAAATACTCAATCTGTATAGATTTTGGAGAATCTAGCACTTATAGTTTTTTTACAGGGACACAAAGAAAAATTCTTTATCATTATGCCTATGGGGCCAAATTTTTAAAAATGTGATAGTGTCTAAACGCCTTATTAATCCGAGCAAAAAAATTGTACACATGTTATAGATCACAGTTGAACTAACTGTATAGATTTTGGTGAATCTAGCACTTACAGTTTTTTTACAGGGACACAAAGAAAAATTCTTTATCATTATGGCCTATGGGACTAAATTTTTAAAAGTACGATAGCATCTAAACGCCTTATTGAATTCAGCTGAAAATTTATATGAGTATTATAAATCACTGTTGCACTAACTATAAGCATTTTGGTGAATCTAACGTTTATAGGTTTTTACAGGGACACAACGAAAATTTCTTTGTCATTATGATCTATGGGCTCAAAGTTCAGTAGCGTTAAATAAAACAACGTGTAATAGATGGAGAAAAATACTCAAACACTCTATTATGGTTTTCTCTCTTTTGTTTGTTTAACAACTACTCTTTCTTTACTTTATCTACAAAACTGTTAATTACTCAATGTTCGGAAAGTCGAGTGGAGTCACTCCAGATTTTTTTATTCACACTTTGTGTAAATATCACTTATTGTTACCATTAATGAAAAATTACAGTAAGATTACATATGTGTGTGTGTGGGGGGGGGGGGCACAGAAGGAAAGAAAATGAATGTTTGCATCACTATATTTTGCATTTTAATAAAATTTATTAGAAATAGCATTGAATATTTAGAAAAATTTACGCTGATTGTGATATATATCTTGGGGGCAATGGGATAAGTTGCAAAGGAGAAAAATAATTGTATAAATACCACAATATTACCAATTTTAATTAAAATTTCAAAAACTATCACCTACATTTAATGAAAATTTTCAAAGAGTGTTACATATATCTAGGAGGAGGGGAGGACTGAGGGAAAAAAATATTGTTTTTAAATCACTTTGTTTTACATTTATAGGAAATTTTGCATAAATATCTCTTATTGTTTATCAAAAATTGAAGAGAAGGTTACACTACCTGGTGAGAGCTAGGGGCCTACATGGAAAGAATATATTTTCATACCATCTTATTGCCAATTTAATGAAGTGATCGTTATAGAATATATCATTAAAATCGGTAAAATGGTGATATAAAATATCATTTTATTTTCCTCTATCACCCTCTCTTTAAACCCCCCCCCCCCCCCGAAGTATGTCTGACACATACTGTAATTGTTTCACAAATTGTATGCGACCATACAAAGTTTCATTAAAATCGGTAGGAATGTGATATAAAAACAATTGCCTTGCTTCGATCTGCTCCTAGTCCCCCCCCCCCTTCTTCCAGGTATACACTAATTGAATGTTGTACCAAATCAATTGAAATTTCTAAAAATGTAATCTGAAAATCATTCTTTAAATTTTTTATTTCATATTATTTTGCGATTTGCAAATTGGAAAATTGCACTTTTTTTCCGGTGCCCTTTTTTTCAGAGATCTCCTTACAACCTTATTGTGACAGTAGTTCTATTCTCAGTTTTTGTACCCAACTTATTTTCATATTTCTAGGTATTCATACAGCTAGAATGGATGAATAGATCTATAATCGACTTAAACAAATTTGTGTAATGTCAATATTTCTAATTTCAGCAATAACTAAAAATACATTTTTCTTTTTCTTCTTTTTTTTTTTTTTGTAATTAGACTTATAAATGTTAATCATATAAGTAATGTAATGTTTTAAAACACATTTAAAAAAATAATAATATTTCCTATATTATCTTTTCATTAAATAAAAAATGCTAATCATCTCAGTCAGTTTTTAAAAACTATCTGAAAAAATTATAATTTGTGTTTAAGTGTTTTTGGTTTCTTATAAGACAGATTTGTAAAACGTAAAACATTTGGTGGGCCAAAAAGAAAATCACCCTTAAAAAAAAAAAAAAAAAAAAAAAACAAGCACCTTGAAAGCTGTTAACGAATTGACCGATTCCAGTGGATATAATCGGATCCGTATAATCACGACCAAACTCGTTCTTCCCCCAGGCAGAGAGGGGAGTTAGGCCGAAATAGAATGTTCCGGAATGATTAGCACTCTCGCTTCAATAATACAACTTAAAAAAATGACCTTGACATTCTAACTTCAAAAACTTCACTCCTACCATTGGATACTTATAACGATCCAAAACTCTTCTAACCACTTCAGTTTTGAGCCACCCAATAGCTGTGTAAAATCGCTTTCATCATGCTATGATAATGATATTATTGCAATTTGATTTTACTAATTTCCTCATTACCATTTTTTCCGTTACCATTTTTTCCGTTACCATTTTTTCTGTTTACCATTTTTTCTGTTTACCATTTTTTCCTTTACCATTTTTTCCGTTACCATTTTTTCCGTTACCATTTTTTCCGTTTACCATTTTTTCCGTTACCATTTTTTCCGTTACCATTTTTTCCGTTACCATTTTTACCGGTTACCGGCAAAAGGTAATAGAATTGATACAAGGGGTTTCTTGCCTCTAGAAATAAGTTACACTGAGAGAGATAATGTTTGTGAGAAACATATTCTTGTCCATTTTTATCAGATTTGCTTTTAATCCGTTTGTAATCCGTTTACATACCTATATATATGAAAGGAGTGGTACTAAGATTTATAAAAGGAACAATGCATATATACACTAAGCGACCAAAAAAAAAAAAAAAAAAGGCCGCACTGCAGAAAAAATGACTCATACCTTTTTACTTTCTCTTACCCATAAGGTAAAGAAAGTATTGTTTTGGGGTCAAATTTTCGAACGCCAGATTTTGTTATATTTACACGTTTTGAGGTGCCCTGAATACGAAAATCATGTTTTTAGCAAATGGTCTGTGTGTATGTCTGTCTGTGTGTGTGTGTGTCTGTTATCAGCATATCTCAAAAACGAATTATGGCAGAAAGTTCAAACTTGGTATTCTGAATGTGTATCATATAGGGATGCTACAGTAAGCTTTTCGTTAAGATCAAGCAAATGGTCCGTGTACAGGGACAATCAAGAGAATCTTATACATTACGTCTGTGGGGAAAATTGCAGGTAAGTAGAGTTTAACGTCTATAGACTGCACTAAACCAAATGAAACGAATTTTTTTTTTTTTTTTTTTTTTTTTTTTGTAATAGAGATGGTTAACTTGGAAAAAAAAATTGGGTATGTAGGAGCCTCGCCCCCCCCCCCCCTGAAGGGGGGAAGTCCCCCTCGAGGGGAGTAAATTTCCATGATGGGTATCTTTCAAAAGAGCTTGCCAATACCTTTAAAACGAATGGTTGAACCATCGATTTGCGATAATTTAAAACAAAGTTATCGATTTTTTTTTTACTTTTAACGAAAAAAAACTTAGAAAAAAAATCGTATTTATTTATTTATTTTTTTTTTTTTTTTTTTAACATTGAGAATAAAATGGACTTTTTATGGATATTTGATGTTATACTACTTCTCTAATATGGAAATTGTCTGCATTATCATAAAAGATCATTTTTTTTAAATAATAATTTTAATAAATTATTTTTTAAAAACAGAATTATTTTTTAATAGCCGGATTAAATTCTATATAAATGTTAGTGCATTAATGAAACGGGGGGTTGAGGGGGGCGGTAGCCCCCCCCCCTCACACAGAACTAATTATCATATAAAACTCTTCAGAAGCCTAATATGAATTGTTTAACACAGGTTTACATAACATTACTCGTTATCTTACCTTTAATCTGCAACCTGTATTTATAGTATTAAATTTCAGGGTAAGAGAAAGTTGTGTGAGTGACACAGCAGATTATTTATTTGTAATAACTTTAAAATTAATGTTTGAAACAAATAAAAGTGTCTTGTTTGCAAAGGTATGAAATGATACCTATGTACATTTTCGATTTAATAATTCGCTTTATTGCACTCTACGAAGTACTTTTTAAAAATCTGCATACAATTTTCTTTTTGAACATAATGTAATAACTATACACTTTGTATTCCATTATGATTTATTATATGAAATAAACAAGTTATATTTTAAAATATCAAATAAAACTATTTATTTGTTAGATCTAAACAATTTTTTTATTAAAAATACGTATTCTGCATTGGGTTAACTCCGCCTTTATATGGAATTACTGCTTAAATACACAATGGCATAGTTTTACGCAGTGTTTTAATATAAATTTCAGAAATTTCAATGTGTCAAATATCAAGAATAATTTTTTCTAGTTCTGGCAGAGTTATAGGCTGCAAATATCGAATCCTCTCCCCTCTCCTCCGCCGTTTTATAGACGAAACATTTTCGAGCGGATAGCGATTAGGACTATTTCCATGTCTGGTAAATAAGAAATTCTACTGAATTCTATTGTGGGATTTAACTTAAAGTGAAAAAAGGTATGATTACTTACAGAATTATAGGTTCTCATGGGAATGGATGGGAAATTTTGACAATTTGAAGTGAATAAACTTACCACAGACGCCGTGTATGTAAGGTGCATTATCATCTTGAAATGCAGTTTACGGAAATGTCCCCGATTCCTCCAAAATAGTCGGTCAGGCACCATTTTAATGAAGATTGTGCTTTATTTCGAGTTAATTGATTCCTTGAGCATAAAAATTTGCCCGACTGTTTGACAAATTATGCACTTCCTTACCATAATGTACGGAGAATGTGCCACTGTTTTAAAAGTGCGATTTTCATTAAGTCGGTCATATTTTCGTTGTCAGATCTGCTTGTTTTCTTTAGCTCGAAATAAGTTAAATTTGACTCATCAAATAGAACAGTTCAGCCCAATAATTAACTAACCATTTTTTAATTTTTTTTAGCCATCTGAGGTCTTGCTTTACTAATTCTCTTCACTAAGAATGGAATTTTTTCAAATTTTGTGTCATTTAAACCTGCTTCGTTTAATAGTTGCTGTACTGTAGTTAAAGAAATTATGCTGATAAACCCTTTTCCTGAATCTCTTTTATGTTCTAAATATAATAAAAACCGATTTTATAAGCAATGGCTTTTTACTTACGGTCATCTCGCTTGGATGAGCAACGTGGCCGCTTAAAAAAATTTCCAGTTTAAACGGCTAAAAAATCTTATATCTTGTTAAAAACCCATTTACCAATATTTCGTTAACATTTAATTATTTTGCCATCGCAAGTATTAAACTATTTTTTGAGTTTCCTTCAAAAATTAATACTTTTTGTGGCATCGTTAACTGCCTTATTCTTACCATTTTTGAAATAATTTCTAAAATTACAATTTTCCTGACAATTGCATTTTGTTTTTAACACTGGACTCAAAGCTAAAGTGTATGTGGAGGACAACATAATAAAATCTGTTCGAAAATTTGCTTTTTAAACGATAAAATTAGCGGTTGTAGAAGGCAAAAAGGAAAATATTCAAATACGGCTTTTTTTTTTTTTTGTCGCTTAGTGTTATAAACGCAATAGAGCTATATAGGAAGTTCCTAATGAGCTTGAGAAGATTACCTAAAGTACGTGAGAAAGTATTTGTTATTAACTAGTAATATAAGAAAAAATCTAAGCAAAAAGGACTTTCGTTAAAAAATAAAAAAATAAAATAAATGATGCATTAAAACGTAAATCTGTATAATTAACAGGTAAACATAAAATTTGTGGTACACTTTTAACATATTAATTATGGGAGCAGGGTGTTTAAAAATGGTATAATTCGAAAGACATGATTAACCAGATTTGCAGATTACAAAAATTGGTTTTCTTACCATGTCAAGAAGGTATTTAAAAATGCTTCTATTTATTATGCATTTTGCCATCTTATACAGCTATTCTTTTATATTAAAAAATACCTAAAGTAGGAAGTTGTTAAATCTGGCAATTTCTTAAAACTCATATAAAACCATAGACAAAGACACAGTAATTTGTATAGGCATAGCATCAATATACTTTCGACTACAGATTTTTTTTTTTTTTTTTTTTTGTCTCCTAAGAGAAAATAACTATTAGAATAATAGAAATTTAAGTGAATGAGTGTTAGATCTAAAGTTTATAATGTTTAAAATATATGGAAATTAAAAAAGATGTATGAATTCTATTTATTTATTTGTTTAAGATCTAATTACTATTTTTTTTTTTTTTTCATTTCTTCCTTCCTCTCTTTATTTATTTATATATTATTTATTTTTTTATGAGTTATGTCAGCTGTAACTTTAAGACATATTTTTAAACTAAAACATAATGCATTCCAATTAACTAAAATTGACTATTTATTGAAAAAAAAAAAGGGGGGGGGGATTCATTATTTTATTTTCTGCATACATAAGAAGAAAGTATAAGATTTGGAAAAACTTTTGATTTCCTGTATTCAATGAATTTACACTTTCTGAGATTTCCTTGCATTTTAATTAACTGAAATTGTCTAGTTATTTTTATAAAAGTGGATTTAAGTAGAATATACGGAAAAAATTTAGATTTCCGGATTTCGATGAATTTACACGTTTTAAGATTTCCTTTCATTTCAATTAACTGTAAGGCCTTATTTAATTTTAAAAAGGCGATATATTACTAGCTTCTGCATGCATAAGAAGAAAGTAGAAAATACGGAAAAAATTTCGATTTCTGGTTTTCGATCAATTTACACGTTTTGAGATTTCCTTGCATTTCAAATTAACTGAAATTGGCTACTTATTTTTAAAAAAATTTGATTTATTACTAGCATCTGCATGTATAAGAATGCATTAGAAAACAGAAAAAATTTCTATTTCTGTTTTTTGATGAATTTACACGTTTTGAGATTTCCTTGCATTTTATTTAACTGAAATTCACAACTTATTTTTTAAAATGTGGATTGATTACTAGTTTCTATATGTATAAGAAGCAAGTAGCAGATACAGAATATATAATTGTAAATATCTAAAAAATAATGTTTCTTGTCACAATATATTCACCTCTGTCTCATCTTGCAAAAAAAAAAAAAAAAAAAAAAAAATTCTTCAATTGAAAATTTCACAAATTGCTCAATTTTGGCGCATAATGAAAGTATCTTTCTTTTTATTGATTTGCGGGAATTGTTTTTGTCCCTTTCTCCAGGAAATATCCAGTAGAGAACCTACAGGCATGTTTTGACTTAGACTGTTTTGAAATGAGGATTAGACAATGCATTTCGGTTGTTAGGGTTCCTCGTCATTTGTCCCTTTTATTTTTCCTACGAAGTTTTACTTGAATGTATAATTGCACTAAACTTAATATGTGAGAGATCTATCTATAGTGAAAAATACACTGATTCAATTTGGGTGCATATCAATCGACAGGTATGCTGCAGTTTTCCCCGTTCACGGGAAAACTATATCTCAATTTCTAGAGCGAATAAATTCACCAAACTTCATAAGTGATATGGCTATTATGAAAATGAATGTTATCTTAATTTGGGTGTAAATCGGTAGACAAAGTGGTGCTACTTTTAATCACATTCCCTGATTTTCCATATGACTATCACAGCGTCTATTGAATAAAATTGCACCAAAATGCATATACAAAATCTTTATTGTGAGAAGTTTATTGATTAAATTTTCGTGCATATTAACTGGTGGATGGCGTTATTAATATATATATATATATATATCTATATATATATATATATATACATATATAGAAAGTGTTATTATGGTCACAATGTACCAGTTTAAATTTAGATTTTAAATTGGCAAATTAATTATTTTTTGTATATAAGTTATGAATACTTAATTATGTTATATTTAGACATGATTAAAAGTCAATAGGCATGTATAGATACAGTTTAATTAAATCGAAAAACGTAAGCACCCCTATAAGTAGGACACTTTTTCCTGGAACCGCAGCGCAGGTGTCCAACTTAGAGAGGTTTTACTGTATAAGAAGAAAGTGTAAGATTTGAAAAAACATTTTATTTCCTGTTTTCGTTTTGAGATTTCCTTCATGTATATATAATCTGTGGTAGCCTCTTCTCCTTCTTATGGTTATTTCAGTTCCTTTGTTTGAATATTGCCCTTTTTCCCACATATTTCAGTTCTGAAATTAAATGTATGATTTGATTTCTTATGTCGCATCATATAATATATATATATATACACATATGATATTGAATATTCTCGGGTTTTTTTTAGATTTTTGTTACACGAACATAAACTTTCTTTTCTGCTTAGATTTGCTCATGATACAATTTTTAATGTGTTCAAGTACAAATTAGGATCCGTTAAGATTCCATTATATTATTATATAAATATATATTTAATGTATATTCTATAAGATATAAATTTACCTCGAATATTTTCACTTCTCGCTATAACCTCTCATTTATGACTGTCCATCATACACGGCTTTCAGTTACACTAAATTTTTTAGAGTGTCGGTATGAGGAATGGGAAAATAATGATAGCTTTTTCATTTATAAGAGTCTTTTTGAACTATGCTATGAAAAAAATATTAAGTTATTCATGTAATTAGTCAGTTGTTTTTCTGTCTGCAGCTAAGAGTGAAATACTTTTTCTGATGTATTAGAAGAGATAAAATTTAACATGAACTAAGTTAAAGATATACGGTGTTTTGATAGCGTTATACCTACAGACAATCAGGATGATTCGACTGTTTCTAAATTTATCTTATACTTACTAGCGGTTATTGAAACATATCGCGCAAAATTCATCAAATGCAATAAAAAATTTAACGATAAAAAAAAAAAAAATTACTAATGAGATATAAGAAAAAAATCATTTAAAATTATTACATATATGCATATGGTTAAAGAGCTAATTAATCCTTTACATACATATCTCACGGATTAATTAAAATTTTATACATTACCATTACTGCCAACAATCTAATTAATATTCCATAAAACTGTTAGTACTCCCCCCCCCCCTTTTTTTTTTCATTCATGCCAGTCTTTTTTTTTTTTTTTTTTTTTTTTAAATATATTTTTTCTTTAATCGTAATTACAATTAGAGAAAAATGCTCAAAAATTAAAATGGTGTAGAAAAAAGGAGCAGGTAGTAATAATTTTATGGAATATCAATTAGATTATTGGCAGGTATGTATTACGGATTAACTGGCATATAATCGTGTAAATGAAACTAATGTTTATAGTATGTGAAATGAAATTATTTGCTTTTGTTGTAGATATATTTGTTCAATGAGAAACTAAATTCTACAACACATTTCATGTATAATATGGCATACTTTGTGCGTAATGTGCATGGTGATATTTTAAAGATTTTTGCCATTCATTATGTGCAATGTAGAGGAGGTACACTGTAAAAAATGGTACACATATAATTTGAACTACAAAAAGTTTTAAATAATCATAACTGCACAAAATTTGTTTTCATAAGTGCTTATGAGACAAATCCATGTAAACAAATTCTCATAATTTGCATGACAGAATATATTGTAATTCGAACATAGAATAATTTGTTTGAAATATATACATATTTAAAAAGAGGAATAAATAAACTAAAGAATTAAAAAAAGAAAAAAACAGTATGAAAAATAATGAAATATAACTAATAGAAAAAGACTTATTGAACTATCAAAAAATGAACTGAAAACATACAAACGAAGGAAAAAAGGAACAGAAAAAAAATGCGTCAGAGGACAAGATCAATTTCCGAAAAAAAAAAAAAATAACATTTCTGTTTCTGAGATCCGTCTGACCAGAGGATAGCAACAAGCAATAAAGCAATAAAAGACTATTCTTCTTTTCCTCCCTTTTCTTTGTTACATGATACTTAGCTTGGAGGTAGTTTTCCGATGACCCCCATCCCCTTTCGCACGATGCAACTAAAATTAAGCACTGTATTCCTCCGCACGCCAGGATTAATAGACTACCTTTCGAAAATACTCTAATAAATCAGCTAAAAATTAATTAATTAATTTTTTTTTTACAGTCCTGAGAAAGAGGACTTCCTTGGGTACTATTTGTATTTTTCTTCATGTCTCTACGACGCTTCACTGATTTTCTATCATTTTTTAAAGTCAAAATTTTAGATTTTGACATTTTTGGCTGACTTTAAGCTAAAATTAAAAATATTTCTAAACGTTTTAAAAATAATACAGGAAACAAAATTAGTAAATAAACTTCTGTTTTAACGATTGCAAAAATTTTTAATCCGTTAATTAAGATATTTTTCTCTAAAAAAGGAATGTAATTTTTTCCATTGGTTAACATGGGACACCTCGTAATGGCCGCCGTGGATGAAGAGTCGCCTTAAGCTTAAATAACTTTATAAGTACAACAGGAAAGACATTAGAAATCTTGAGCAATATCCTTTGAAGAGGCACTTTATAATTTTGTGTATTAGATACTGTTCCAACTTACAGGATTAGATTGTATAATGAAGATTGTTTGATGTTTATTTACAACTTTCCTTTAATCTCACCAAAAGATGCAGATTTCGTAAATTTTCTTTCGAGTTAAAAAACTGTTTCATCGTAATGTATTCGCGAAGTGTGATTTTTATTTCTAGTTTTCTTTCAAAAAATTTTTAATAATTATTTGTGTCCTGTTTTGCAATGCTTGAGTGTACGTAATGACATTTTAACAAACACACCCCTTTTTTATGACAACACAGGTAGCATTGATTTTAATAAGAGGCACCGAAATTTCTTTTTTTTCTAGGGGCACCTTGTATCCTTGCGCCGGCCCTGTATGTGTGCGTGTGTGTAACCTCGCATAACTCAAAAATGGTTGGCCGTAGAACGTTGCAAGTTCACATAAAGGTTTGTTAAATATTTAGCTGTGCACCTTCTTTTTTGGTTTTCTGTGACTTTACGTTTGAAATATTTACAAAAAGTGCCCAATATATTGTACAACCGCGATAACTTGGCAGTCGACTCACGTGTTTTCAGATGATTCCATTAATGAAATAAGGTAAGAGGTTGTGTTTCCATGGTAACACAGAGTAGAGTGGCTTCCAGATTTGGCGTTGTTAGCCCGTTTCTTAGTGTGAAATTAAAATTTGAAGTTGTTGATAAACTTAATGTTTGGAGGTATTTTTAATTGCTATTTAAAAGAAGAGTTCGGAGGTACTATTGTTTACAAATTTTAAAGTTTCGGCGATCAAATAACATTCAAAAAGAAATTTTGATTTTTTTAAATAAAGTAATCGTAATGGCTTCCGAGAAGTAATTTTTAAGTGCAATCATTATCAGCAGAAAGGGATGAAAGAAGTAACTTAATTAAACTTTAAAAAAGTTTCTTTCTACAATGTATGAAATAAAAGAAACCATGATTAATACCATTACAGTTTTGATAAAATAAGCATTAAATTAATTATTGTAATTGTCATTAAATAACATGACATAATCATATAATGGTTGTAATAAAAGTAGAAAGGAAGAAATTTAATTAATCACGATAGTTAATATTTACAAAACATTCAATTATGATATATTTTTAGATTTAAATAATTGAACTAATCATAATAGTGAATATTTACAAAAAAAAAAAAAAAAAAAGAAACTGTTTTAGGTATACTTCGAGAAGTTAAAAGCTAAACGAGTAAATTTTAGGGATTCAATTAATTTAAGTACTAGAAATAAACATACATGTGAACACAAATTATAAGCAATGTTTAAAGCTATTTTGTTTTATCGATTTTCTGCATATCTGATAAAAAAAATTAAAAGAAATAATTAAAACAATATTTAAATTGACAAAAATTTAGCAATTTTCTATTGAATTAGCAACAAATGACTCTTTGACTGTTCGTATTGGTGCCAAAGAAGCTGATAAGTCAAACAATTGTTTGGCGAAAAGAACTGCCGCCAAGCATCATTTGCATTTCATTCGGCCGCCCCTTCTTCAAAATGAACTATTCCAAGGTCGTATGCCTTCTTTTCGCGGTTGCATAGTAACATTGATAATATTTTAATGTCTTTGAACATTATATGATTTTTTTTTTTTTTTTTTTTAATAAAACAAATAAAAACAATAAAGTGATAAAAACTTTTCCAAACTAACGAATTGACTGAAGTTAATTAATTGAGAAAAAGATCAGTAGTGCTGCCATCTATAGACAAAAGCGGGAATCATTCACGAGAAGTTTAGTGCTCCATCTATGATTAGAAAGAGCAACTACCATAAAAACAGCCATTTTAGAAAGAGAATGGTCAAAGTAGGTAGGTGGGGGTGGGGGTTGGAATGTGGGGTTGGAATGTGGGGATTAAGGCCGATTGACAGGATCCTAGGCCTGAGAGGGAGTGCCCTCTATGGGGGTCTGTTTAAGAGGTAATATTTACGCAAGTTTCAGAGGCCGAAGTAATTTTAATAAGAAATCTAGTATATTGTGTCCACCACATGACTTTTTTCTATATTTTCCCATGCAAATTAACTCAATATAAATAAGTTATTAAAGTTACTATTTATTAAAATTTTCTTCCCTAATGAATGAAGAAGATTTCATTCTAGAAACATATAACACTAAATATCCAAAGAAAGTCAATTCTATTCTCAATGTAACGCCTTATTATTATTATTATTATTATTATTATTATTATTATTATTTTCAATAACTTTATATTAAACTAGCAGGCTTTGCCCGCTTCGCTGGTCATTATATCGAAATGAATTCTGAATATTTCATATCATTAACAATAATAATAATAATAATAATAATAATAAATCTGAAAAAAGAAAAACAAAGAAAGAAAAAAAGAATCCAGTCAAAATGTAAGTTAAAGTTCCCGCTTCCTTCGGTATTTGTTTTTCTGCTCCCTACAATTTTCGAATCCTCGAGCCCCAATGCCTTCGGCAGTACCTTACCTAATTTTTACTCCCCCTCCCTTACGGTAATGTTGAAAGTTTCGCAAAATTTCTTCCCATCGAAGTGCATATTGCGTACACTTAATCAACACACAATCATCAAAATTCATCATTCTAAGGTAATCTGGAGTATATTCAAGCTTGTTTTTTGCCCCCGCCAGCCCCAGAAGAGGAGGGGGGGGGGGGTAATTTCGCGAAATCCCTTTATAGTGCATCTTGTATACACATACCTAACCAGACATTAAAAAAATCGAGATCCTGAGATTATTTGAAACATAATTATGTTTTAAAACGTGTTTTTTACCCCCCTGCACATAAAGTAGTGACGGGGGAGGGAATTTTGCAAAATTTCTTTATACTATGAGTTAGGTATACATATAACGACCCACACATCCACATTCTCCTTCCTAAGATAATTTAGTGCAGAGTTACACTGGATACATGTTTTTTGTCCCCATCTCCCAAGATCGGTAGGGTGGAAATTCACAAAACCCCTCTGTAGTGTGTGTGTTGAGTACGCGTAATCAACCGACATATAAAAAAAATCGCTTTCCTGAGGTACTTTGGAACAAAGTTACTCTTAAAAACGTGTTTTTGCCCCCACTCTGCCCTTAAAGGAGAAAGACAGAGGGAAATTTCGTAAAATTACTTGATAGTGCGTGTTGAGAACGCATAACCAGCCCACACATAAAAATTAATCTTACTGTGATAATAGTAAGCAAAGTTATGCTTGGAAACGTCTTTATTGTTCTCCCTTCCATAAGGGGGAAATGGAGAAATTCTCAAAATCCCGTTGCAATGGGTGTTAGATACACGTAAATAAGCCACACACTAAAAATTGTGCTCAGCTCCTATGGATTTCTTCGGTCGAAATTTCACCCGCATAGCTGGTCACTATATTTAAAGAAAATTCTTTTCTATGTCGCTTTATAGATAAAAAATAAAAATAAAATTCATTGAAATTGCTCAATAGCTCGCTTGGGTGTGTGTCGCTATTGCATTCGACAATGCCATACCAGTGGGCTTCCACTTTTGTGCTTATCAAATAACAATTTCGAAACAGACAGTATCGAAAAAATTGAAGCATCCCTTTTATATTTGAATATTAATCACATATGAACAACACTATGCGTACTGTACATAATATTAATTTTTACGTTATTTCCCATATTTATTCGATTTTTCCGGTCGACCATAAAATGACAGCAATTTAACGTCAAATATAATATTACAATATGCTGTGAGACAACTAACTTTTTGTAGCTAAATGTATTTCATAGTTACTTAACAGTGGTTCGTATACAGAAAAATAAATAAATAAATATTTAAACTTATCGTGGTACCGTCTTATTATAGCTCCCCTTGGTGACTTTTAAATTTTTGTCACCATTCTAAACAAAAATACATAATTTATGAGATTATTGTTTCTGTTTCTTTCTGTCTATCCAACTTTTTGTTCTCAATATTTTATAATTTATTTGTTTATATGCTTTATGGGCTACTTGGCTTAAAGTGGCTATCCCGAAAGTAGACTCCTTGGCGAAAAATGTCGTATCTACTTCAGCATCAAAATTTAAAAAATTACCCTGCATTATGAATAAGTAAATCTATACTAATATTAAAAGTGCGAAAGTTTGGATAAATGTATGGATGTTTGTTACTCAATCACGCCACAACGGCTAAACGGATCAGGATGAAATTTGGTGCAGAGATAGATGATAGTCTGGAATAGGACATAAGCTACTATTTGTACCGGAAATTTGATTAGATTTTTTAAAATTAATTAAAATATGGAAATAAAAAACTCTTAATATAAGCCAAGCCATTTAAATTTTTAATTGTTGCCAAAATAGTTTGCGAGGTATTTTTATTTATTTATTTATTTAAACATAAAATGAAATATGCCTTCACGCGAAAAATAAAAAAATACTAAATTTTAAATTGGTGAATGAGAAAATGATGTCTTTATAAATTTAAAATAAAATAGTAATAATACAAACCTAGAATGTTTCTTCTGAATTTTATTTCATAGCATTTTTTTTTTTTTTTTTTTTTTTTTTTTTTTTTATATACTTCAACTTTAGATTTTGTTTTTTACCACGGATGAATCACGCTTGGCATAAAAGCTAATTCAGAATTATATTAAAGGTATTTACTTATTGCTAATTCTGGACAATTTTTAACACGCTTATATTAGCTTCACCTGTATGTATGTATGTATGTTTGTTTGTAACTTTTCCTGGAGCAAAACGTGATTGCACAAAATCCTTCATATCTCAAACAAAAAAACAGATATCCGTAAAATTTTTGCTTTAAAATATAGCTAATACAAATGTCTAAAAATCGGTTTCTGGAATTTTTGAAATTCGGTCCCCAAGGGGGGCGGTGGGAGGGGGGCAAAACGTGATTTCACATGCGTAAAACGTCATTTCGCATAATCCTATATATCCCAAACAAAAAAAAATAGATATACGTGAAATTTTTACTCTAAAATATAGCTAAGGCAACTATCTAAAAACAATTTCTGGAATTTTAGAAATTCAGCCCCAGGGTGGGGAAGCAAGGGGGGGGGGGCGGCGGAGCAAAAAAAAATAGAAATACAGTTAGACCGTTGAAAATTGGTACAGATAGGTTTTTAAAGGTCTGCAAGTCGAATGGGGATATTTTCGATTGTGTAAAGTTATTAGGAGGGGCAAGAAGGGGAGGCGGAGAGAGGGGGGCAAAAAAATAAAAATAGTGTCAGATCGTTCAAAATTGGTACATAGAGGTTTTCGATACTTACAAATCGAGTGCGAATATTTTTGAATTTGTAAAATTATTAGGAGGGGCGGGTAGGGGGATGAGGGGGTAAGGGGGGGCTATGGGGCAAAAACAAATAGAAATACAGTAAGGCCGTTCAAAATTGGTACAGATAGATTTAAGAGGCCTGCAAGTAAGTCGAATGGGGATATTTTCGATTGTGTAAAGTTATTAGGAGGGGCAAGAAGTGGGGGAGGGGAGGGGGGGCAAAAAAATAAAAAATAGTGTCAGATCGTTCAAAATTGGTACATAGAGGTTTTCGATACTTACAATTCGATTGCGAATATTTATGAATTTGTAAAATTATTAGGAGGGGCGGGTAGGGGGATGAGGGGGTAAGGGGGGGCTATGGGGCAAAAACAAATAGAAATACAGTTAGGCCGTTCAAAATTGGTACAGATAGATTTAAGAGGCCTGCAAGTAAGTCGAATGGGGATATTTTCGATTGTGTAAAGTTATTAGGAGGGGCAAGAAGTGGGGGGGGGGGGGTCAAAAAAATAAAAAATAGTGTCAGATCGTTCAAAATTGGTACATAGAGGTTTTCGATACTTACAAATCGATTGCGGATATTTTTGAATTTGTAAAATTATTAGGAGGGGCGGGTAGGGGTGAGGGGGTAAGGGGGGGCTATGGGGCAAAAACAAATAGAAATACAGTTAGGCCGTTCAAAATTGGTACAAATAGATTTAAGAGGCCTGCAAGTCGAATGGGGATATTTTCGATTGTGTAAAATTATTAAGAGGGGCAAGAAGTGGGGGAGGGGAGGGGGGGCAAAAAATAAAAAATAGTGTCAGATCGTTCAAAATTGGTACATAGATGTTTTCGATACTTACAAATCGATTGCGGATATTTTTGAATTTGTAAAATTATTAGGAGGGGCGGGTAGGGGGTGGGGCGGTAAGGGGGGGGGCTATGGAGCAAAAACAAATAGAAATATAGCTAGGCCGTTGAAAATTGGTACAGATAGGTTTTAAAGGTCTGTAAGTCGAATGGGGATATTTTCGATTGTGTAAAGTTATTAGGAGGGGCAAGAAGTGGGGGAGGGGAGGGGGGGCAAAAAAATAAAAATAGTGTCAGATCGTTCAAAATTGGTACATAGAGGTTTTCGATACTTACAAATCGATTGCGGATATTTTTGAATTTGTAAAATTATTAGGAGGGGCGGGTAGGGGGTGGGGCGGTAAGGGGGGCTATGTAGCAAAAACAAATAGAAATACAGTTAGGCCGTTGAAAATTGGTACAGATAGGTTTTAAAGGTCTGCAAGTCGAATGGGGATGTTTTCGATTGTGTAAAGTTATTAGGAGGGGCAAGAAGGGGGGGGGAAGCGTCAGATCGTTCAAAATTGATACATAGAGGTTTTCGATACTTACAAATCGAATGCGGATATTTTTGAATTTGTAAAATTATTAGGAGGGGCGGGTAGGGGGGGGGGAGGGGTTAAGGGGGAGGGCTATGGGGCAAAAACAAATAGAAATACATTTAGGCCGTTCAAAATTGGTACAGATAGATTTAAGAGGCCTGCAAGTCGAATGGGGATATTTTCGATTGTGTGTAAATTTTAACCAAAAACTTACATACTGTAGCTATTTATGTGATAAATAATAAAATAATAAATATAGTTTAAAAAGCATGCTTTCATAGCACATCGAACTAAAAAGTGAAAAATAAATATAGTTTAAAAAAACTAAAAAACACGCTTTTAAAGCACATCAAACTAAAAAGTGAAAAATAATTCTTAATATAAGCTGAAAACAATAATGAACGAAAAATACTAGTATAATTGTGAAAAAAGCGTGGGTTGCTTGATATACGAAAAATATGGCACAAAGCACCCCACGCTTTTTTCACAATTATACTAGTATTTTTCGTTCATTATTGTTTTCAGCTTATATTAAGAATTATTTTTCACTTTTTAGTTTGATGTGCTTTAAAAGCGTGTTTTTTAGTTTTTTTAAACTATATTTATTTTAATTTTCATGCTGAAGTAGATCGGCCATTTTTCTCCAAGTACAGCCACTTAAAGCTAAATAGCACATCAAAAATATAACTAAACTATGAAACATTAAAAAAAAGAAAGAAAGAAAAGATAGAAAGAAATAGGAACAATAATTGCATAAATTATATTTTGGTCTAAAACGGCGACAAAAATTCAAAGTCGCCAAGGGAAGCTATATTATGGTTGTACCATGATCAGGTTTACATATTAATAAATTTATTTATTTTTCTATGTATCAACTACTATTAACTAAGCATGAAGTATATATAACTAAAAAAAAAAAAAAAAAAAAAAAGAAAGAAAGAAAGAAAGAAAGAATAATAATAATAATTGTCTCATGCGATAGACGTAACCGATCATAGCATATTATAATATTATATTTGGCTTGAAATTGCTGTCATTTTATGGTTGATCGATTAAATCAAATAAATATAGGAAATAACTTGAAAGCAAATATTATGCACATCAAGCATAATGTTGTTCATATGTAACTGGGATTCAAATATAAAAGGACTACTTCAAATATTTCGATACTGTCCGTATCGGAACTGTCATATATCATAAGTACCCAAATGGAAGCCCACGGGTAAGCCATTGTCGCAGGCAATAGGGCCAGGCACCGGAGACTGCGAAGACGAACAAGTCGTGCCGAAGGCAGCGGGAACCCAAAGCGAGCTTTTGAGCGATTTCAGTTTTTTTTCTCTTTCATAAAGCTATATAGAAAAGAGTTTTCTTTAAATATAGTGACCAACGAAGCGGGAAAAGCCTATTAGTCTGAATATAATGCTGAATTAGCTTTCCTGCCAAATGTATTATACGTGCCAATAAATAAATAAAAACACTATTAAAAATAAATCTAAAATTGAGGTATGCTAAAAAAGATTATGAAACAAAATTTGAAGAAATATGTTGGATTTTTAATATTATAATTTAATTTTGATAATGACGTCATTTTGTTATAGCCTAAGCAAATTTATTATTTATTATTTAATATTTAATATTTCTTTTACTATTCGCGTGAAAATATTTTTTATTATATGGCGTAAAATAAATCAACTCGAATTTTTTTTTGGCAACAATTAAAAATTAAAATAATTATTTTTAAAACTTTATTATAGAAGACATATCTATATTATATACAGAAGATATAATATAGATAACGTTCTCCTTCCTTCCTATCCTCTTGGGGACTGAATTTCTAAAATTCCAAAAATTGTTTTTTAGGTATTTGTGTTAGCTATATTTTAAAGCAAAAATTTTACGGATATCTGTTTTTTTCTTTGAGACATAAAGGTTTTTGTTAAATCACGTTTTGCCCTCTGCCCTCCATTAGGGGCCGAGTTTCAAAAATTCCAGAAATTGGTTTTTAGGTATTTATGTTAGCTATATTATGAAACAAAAATCTCACGTATATCTACTTTTTTCTTTGAGATATGAATGTTTTTTAAGAAATCACTTTTTGCGCATGCGAAATCACATTTTCCCTCGCACCCCCTCTCGTGGACCGAATTTCCAAAATTCCAGAAATTTACTTTTAGGCATTTGTGTTAGCTATGTTTTAATGCAAAAATTTTACAGATATCTGGTGTTTTCTTTGAGATATGTAGGTTTCTGTGAAATCACGTCTTCCCTCCCCACCCCCCTTTGGGGGGCGAATTTCGAAAAATCGCTTCTTAGGGGGTGCTTACACTACATGTTCTAAAATCTGACCCAGTTTCGAGTCAGTAGCCCCAGTAGATTTTGCTGTGCGTTGATGAGTCAGTGAGTGAGTAAGTGAGTGGAAGTACTCTTTTATATATATAGATACATATATATATATGTTTTTTTTTGGGGGGGGAATCTGTCTTATTAAAAGTCTAATACAAACAAAAGCGGGGGAAACATATCCACTTATCTTTGTTATTCCTGATATTATTCACATGGACATAATTGCTATTAAATATGGAAGGAGAAAGGGAAATTGAACAAATTTAATATTATTTTGTTTTACTGTATATGCATATACAGTAACGTTTAACTCATTAAAAAATTAAAATGATCATAATCAGATAGAAAGTACATTTGTGACATGAAATAATTTTCATATAGTATTTCAATGTAATTTTTTACATGGCTATTTAACGGATATCTAGAGTAATATGAGAAGTCCTCGTGGGAGATGGTGAGCAAAGCGAACAGAGGGTAGGATCACCTAGTAAGTAAAAAAGTGAAAAAATAAATAAACGCATTCTTTTTTGTAGACTTTTTAAAGGATTAAAAAATTTAGTATTACACATTGCAGTCATTTCTGATGTCATTCTATTCTACAGAAGCCTTTTAGCCGTTACATGTCTTCTACAAGTAACGTTTCCAGGGAGAACCACGAGGCAGTAGGCTTTCTCTCTCCCCTTTTTGGGTGGGTGGGTGGGTAGAGAGGGGGTCGATCCTGTCTCTCTAAGCTTTACGCTAAATTTGCCTACCACTAAATTTGCCTCCTACCTAATAAATAGCAAAGAGGGGGGGTCGATTGCCTTCAGGGAGGACTTTTTAAGGGTAGGTGGCCCGAATTCTCGTTCTCGTACAAGGAAAACCCTGAAAACCTTGTACAGCCACCCCGCTTGAACCGCACAGGTATCAAGGCTATGAATTTCGGTCAGTGGGCCGGCCAGAACAGGGAGAAGGAAACTGATAAGGAAAGTGTGAATCTTTAAAATTCCTATTGAAACCAAACAAAGCTTAAATTAAAGAGCATAGTTGAGAACTTAAGAGGTGAGGGGGGGGGGGGGAACTGCATAACTGAATAGCATCAAAAAATGGCAGTGATTGTGTAGGAATTTGAATAAAATTCAACGCATGAGGACCCTAGGGCTTAATAAAGTGACATTCGTGGAGGGGGATGTCTTTGTAAAGAATGTTCAGCATATTCACGTGAATTTTCGAGAAAACTATGGAAATCTCCGAATGGTAGGCCAACAAGCGCGACCTGGTTTCTAACTCGGCAACTTCCGCGTTCACTAATTTTCACGAGTTGAACCTCTTGACCATAAGTGGTTAAAATATGACTCAAAATGTGTTACCTGTTTTTATCCCAGAAGGAAAAATCCAATTCGTAAGCAAGGATGAGCGGAACTACGGTAAAGTGTTTGGCTAATTGACGTAAAAAAAAAAATCTATTTGCAGATTATTATCAAATCTTCGGCGGAGGATACTATAAAATGCTTTTCTCAGTTGATATTTTTTTTTCTTTAATAGAAATTAAGTAAAAAAAAAAAAAAAAAAATTAAAAATAAGAAGAATTAAGAAATAATTATGTGATAAAAACACGACTTGGAAAATATAAACAGAGAAAGTTAAATTATTTATGTATAATGAAAATAAATAATTTATTGAAAAATGAGAATTATCTATTTATAAAAAAAAAAATTATGTTTAAAATTAAAAATTCGGTTTTTAGTTAATGAACATAACAGTTAAAAATAACTAAATAAATAAAAAAAAAAATCTTGCAGTGCCATAGCTACCAATCATGAGCCAAACGCTTACTGAAGATCCACCTATGCGTATCTTCGAGGCTTTCTTTTTCCTTCTTTAAATAAATTCCTGTAAAATTTTCTGAGTCATACCGAGACCCAGAAGGTGCATTTGCGTAGTTTTTTTTTTTTTTTTTTTTTTTTTTTTTTTTTTTTTTACCTTCTATGTTTTAAACCATTCCCTTTAAAATCTAAGTTTAGTTTGGTTTCAATTTGAATTTTACAGATTAATACTTCCCTTGTAAGTACTGGATGGAATTTAAAAAGTTGAGCGTCGCCTTGAGGAAATAGAGCTAGAGAATATTATTAGTTGTAAAATATTGACTTTAAAAAGCTAATTTCAGAAGGGATGATGTATGAGTCAGAAGTGTGTTAATTTTCAAGGAGGAAGAGCTAAGCAGTTTGCGATTCGGAAATGTGCTGATTGTGAAATGAGATGGCAATGTAAATAAGAGGCGATGTTACTGGTCATTCATTTTGAAATTAAAAAATTATAACTTTTAATGCGCGAACTCTTAAATTCAGTCGTAAGAAGAATTCAAATTTTACACATTTTTTTTGTTTGTAACCGATATTTTGTAACTGAGATTATAAAAATTAAATACTCATATGAGTTCAGTTACATAACAAAAACGCATAGTAAAAAAATCGGAGATTTAAAATAATTAAGAATTCGCATGGGGCACTTTGAAAATGGCCATTATTTTGTATTATATTCCCCATAAAAGAGGTCTTTTCATCTTAAAAATTATTTTTAATAATATTATGCTGAATAATGAATTATAATATCATTAATGGTAAAAATTGTTACATGATAAATTATAATATCATTAAACTTGAAAGTTTAATAAAATCAGTTAATGGAGCTGAGAACAAAATTATTTGAGTATTTAAAAAATATTCTTTCGTTATATAATATATTACTTGATTTGTGATTTTATTCCATATTGTTGCATGTCTGAGTGAAAAGTATAGTGTAATTATGAATGTTTACAAACACAGAATTTTTAAAAACATCTATTTTATTAACTAGACATAAATATATTTTTAAAGTATCAAAATCACTATACAGAGCTTTCTAATAAATTAATGAAAAAATAAGAGATAGTTTTTGGATTTATTTTATAGTTTTGGATTTTTAACAGATAATGTCGATAAAGTCGGCCAAAAGCGGATCCAGAACTTAACTTTTTTTTTTTTTTTTTTTTTTTGGGGGGGGGGGGCTAAGAATTTTCAAAATGTTATTCAATATCAATGAAAAATTTACAATTGTAACATTCAATTGTGAATGTTAGCTCTTTTGGGAGGTTGCTTCAGCCCCCTAGCATCCCCCCCCCCTAGATCCGCCACTGAAATCTGCATCAGAGTACTTACTTTTAACCTCTCCATTTACTTATTATTATTATTATTATCTAAAGGGATCCCACCACCACCCGGAAGACATAATGAATAAACGGCTGAACTTCCAAATGAATCTTTTATTTATTTTTATTTATTTATTTTCAAAAGTAAATTCTCAAAGAAAATCAATTATAAATGTAAAGCTGAATCATTTGTATCTTGATGCAGCTTCACCAATTTTTAAATCATAAACTGCAGTTAAAAACTGCGTATGTTATGTTTATTATTTATTATTTAATTTAGATGACCTTATTTCAACCAGCTTTCATTTATTATTATTATTATTATTATTATTATTATTATTATTGTACGAATGTTATTAGAAATCATTTGCGTTGCTTCGAAACATTTCCTGAATTTTTAACATTAAAAAAAAATATTTTATAATTATTAACTTTTTGGAGCATTAATTTAAGGCAATAATTCTTTAATAACTACTTTCTTGTGTAATACTTTAAATAATTTTCAATACAGAAACAAAGAAATACATGCTTTTTATAACGAAACATACTTATTAAGGCCAGATGCATTGTTTTGATGAAATGCAAAAACTATAAAGACTGTAAGGAGATTTTCACAATTTTAAATATTGAACCTAAGTTTTTACTCTCTTCTAATTTATACACAAAATTTTCCAAGCATAGTATCTAAAGCATAGGAAATGCAACCGTCTTGACCACTCTTCCACAGTTTTTCATTTCACTAATTATTATTATTATTTTTTTTTTTTTGTGTGTGTCATCATAAAGGTAAAAATTGCTGCATTAAAGTATTATTTAAATTTTAATTTTAATGAAATCTTTTAATGGTGTGCACTTCAGATCCGTCTGTATTTAAAAAAAAAGAATAAAAATAAGCACTGTTTTGTTAATTATATTAGGCCAGGATCCATAAAACGCCTGAAGTTTCGGTGGCATCCTTAAAGTTTTCTTTCCAATGCAACTTTCCATGGAAATTCTGTCATAAGTGAAGCTGGATCATTAGGATGGCAATGCTGCTTAAGTATCTTTTAATAGTAAACTACAGTTAAAAACTCCGTATATTATTGCTTAGTATTTAATATTTAAATGATCCTTTTTCGACTTCCTTTATTTACTTTTTTGTATCAGTGATTAAAGTCGCCAAAAAATTGCCTCAAATCTAATTAAAGAGTAAATTTTATGAAATTAAGATCTCGGACAGTTCATTTAGGCACTACATCTCTAGTAACTGCTTTCTTATGTAATATTTTTAACTTTTTAATACCGAGGCCGAGAAAAGTAAACGTTTTATGGTAAAGGACAACCAAAAAGCCTTGATGAATCCTTTTTCCGGATTGAATTATAAAATTTAAATAGAGATTTTCGACCCCTAACCCCCTCTCTCTTCTGTGTATTTTTATCAAGCCTTAATTTTGACTCCCTACTAATTTCTATAGAATCTTTTTTTATGTATTACTATAGGCAAGAGAAATTCAGCCTTTTCCAACATTTCTCCATTCCGTTTCGTTATTTTATTTTATTTTTATTTTTATTTTTTTTTTCATATCGACTATTCTCTTAAATGTAAAAATTGTATGTGGTAGTATTGTTTGAAATTAAAGTTTAACAGAGTCAATAAATGGAGCTAAACAAACTATCTGAGATTTTTTAAAAAATTGCTGTTTCATTCATTAATACACTATTTGAACTGTGCTTTGATTGCAGTATATCCCGTTGGTAACAAATTGTGTTGTTTCTTAACACTATTATTACTTTACAAGAAATTTTATGTTTAATCACAGAAAACTGCTAAAAAAAACTCACTACAATATTTCTATTAAAAATTTCCGGTGGCAAAAGAAACGTACAAGTTGGCAGCTATGATGTTGTTACAAGTCGGAGTAAAACTGATAATGTAAACGTGAAAACAAACAAGCACAGAAATTTTAAAAACAATCGTTTTATTAGACAAATTTTCTAAATACATTTTGAAAGTATTCAAATCAACGTACATAGCTTTTTAATAAATTAATGGAAAAGAAGATTCCGAAGAAAAATAATCCTTTCTTGGCTGTTAAATGAACCTGACCACGTGTTAAATTTCCATACACTGTATGGAACGCATATGACGCATATTAAATTCCTCTTCTTCTAAAATATATTTTTTATTAATATTTCCCTTGCGTTATAAGAATGGAACAGTGTGATGAGTCTTAAAATATTTCGTTTACATACATTATAATGAATAACCTACTTCCTCACACAGCATAAATGACACAGGCCTGCCACCAAGAAAGTGTTTAGAAACCACTGGCTGATACCGATAAATTTTTGGATGCTGATTTCAGGAAAAACTGTATAAATATTCTACTATGATGCACCAGTTTTTCCAAAAATTGAAAATTAAAATGAGATGCAGCATAAATGCCAAGGTAGATGGAAAGACAATAGGAGGGTGGACTACTGTTGAATGCTACACAGAAAAGTCCCTCATACTGCCTATAACAGATTAAGTGCCAAAGAAAAAAAAAATACTTTTAGGGCAGAAGGAAAAGAAAGCATTAACGAATATATGAATTCAGGATGTATTAGATAACGTTAAAACATTAACTGTTTTAATTAATATAATTTCCAATTAATATAAAATCACTACATATTTCAAATCATTACCATTTATTTCAATTATTAATTAATTTGTAAATAAAACACATAAAAATATTTTTTAAACACTTTTCCCTAGAATGGGTACGATAGGCTTATTTGCGTATATATTATAGCCCATTTTGAGAAAAAAAAACCTTATGTTATTTAGGAAAATGATTGCCCTATTTGAAAACAGCGCACTAAATAACATAAAAATTAGGCATTACATTCCAAACTCTTTTTCATGATTTAAATTTTGCAAGCTTGTGTCATTTAGCGTAGAAAAAAAATTCTAAGCTATAAAACGTGAAAAGAGAACTTAATAATTATGTCATAAAAGATGTGTGATTCTTCGTCTGGTTGGGGGTTGCCACAGGAGGGGGGTGTGGGGGGTGCCACAGGAGACTCGTTTTTTACTGCGTAAAATGCTATTAAGAGTCGTCAATAAAAGTATTATTCCAGGAGTTAAGCAAGGCCGTAGTGAAAGGTAGATTGGGTGGATCAACACCCCCATCCCTCAATTTTTACATTTGTCAAAAATTTTGGAGTTACAATTAACTTTTAACACTCAACAATATGTATAAAAGCTTAAACCGCCTGATTTTTTTTTCTGACTACGACGACGAAAATAAGGTAGCTAACAGATAAGGTTAATAAAATCAGCATTAGTAATTTTTTTTTTTTTTTTTTAAGAGGATCCCACCACCACCACCCGGAAGAGATTATCAAGCAAAACTGCTATAAAAAACTCACTAAAATATTTCAATTAAAAATTTCCGGTAGCAAAAAAATGTACAAGTTGGCAGCTATGATGTTGTTACAGGTCGGAGTAAAACTGATAATGTAATCGTGAAAACAAACAAGCACAGAATTTTTAAAAACAATCATTTTATTAGACAAATTTTCTAAATACATTTTGAAAGTATCCAAATCAACGTACAGAGCTTTCTTATAAATTAATGGAAAAGTATCCCGAAGAAAAATAATCCTTTCTTGGCTGTGAAATGAACGGGATCACGTGTTAAATTTCCATACACTTCGTTAGTATAATTATGACGCATATTAAATTCCTTTTCTTCTAAAATATATTTTTTATAATTGCTTTAAAAGGATGGAACAGTGGGATG
Source organism: Salticus scenicus (assembly GCA_963930645.1). NCBI lineage: Eukaryota > Metazoa > Arthropoda > Arachnida > Araneae > Salticidae > Salticus > Salticus scenicus. The sequence continues at coordinate 323,274,520 of OZ005653.1, read as the reverse complement.
AGTCGTAAAATATTTCGTTTACATAACATTATAATGAAGAACCAACTTCCTCAAGCAGCATAAATGACACACGCCTGCCACCCAAAAAGTTTTTAGAAGCCACTGGCTGATACTGATAGATTTTTGGACGCTGATTTCAGGAAAATTAGTAAAAATATTCTACTATGATGTACCAGTTTTTCAAAAAATTGAAAATTAAAATGAGATGAAGCATAAATACCCAGGCAGATGGAAAGACGGACTACTGAACAAAAAAGTTCCTCATACTGACTATAACAGATTAAGTACCAAAAAAAAAAAAAAAACTTTCAGGGCAAAAGGAAAAGAAAGCATTAACGATATATGAATTCAGGATGTATTAGATAACGGAAAGACATTAACTGTTTTAATTAATATAATTTCCAATTAATATAAAGTCACTACATATTTCAAATCATTTCCAATTATTTAAAATATTAATTAATTTGTAAATAAAACACTTAAAAATATTTTTTAAACACTTTTCCCTAGAATAGGTACCATAGGCTAATTTGCGCATATATTTGAGCTCATTTTGTAAAAAAAAACCTTATGTGATTGAGGAAAATGATTGCCCTATTTGAAGACAGCGCACCCAATAATATAAAATTCAGTCGTTACATTCCAACCGCTTTTTCATGATTTAAATTTTGCAGGCTTGTGTCATTTAGTGTAGAAAATTATTCTAAGCTATAAAATGTGAAAAGAGAACTTAAAAAACTATGTATAAAAAGATAGGTGATTCTTCGTCTGGTCGCTCCCATTCCGATGCTGAGTATTGTGGGGGTGCCACAGAAGACTTGTTTTTTAATTGTGTAAAATGCTATTAAGAGCTTGAACCTGTTTAGGTCGTCAATAAAAATATTATTCCAGGATTTAAGCAAGGCCGTAGTGAAAGGTAGTTTGGGTGGTTCAACACCCCATCCCTCAATTTTTAGATTTGGTTGGTTGTAGGATTTTTTAAGGCCGATTGACTCCTGATGTGTCCTAGGCCTAGGGGGGGAATGCCCTCCGTGGGGGTCTTTCTAATGGGTCCTAGCCCGTATTTACGCGAGTTTCGGAGGAAACCACGAAAAACTCCGAACGGCTAGGTCGATGAGCGCGACCTGGGATCGAACCCGGCACCTCCCATCTACCAGCTTTGAGCGCAGAACCGCTCGGCCGCTGGTGGGCCCCATTTTTAGATTTGGAGTTACACTTCAGTTTTAAAACTCAACAATATGTACAAACACTTCAACCGACTCTGAAATTTTTTATTTTATTTTATTTATTTATTTTATTTTATTTTCCTCACTACGGCGAAAAAAATAAGGTAGCTAACAGATAAGGTTAATAAAATCAGCATTAGTAATTTTTTTTTTTTTAAGGGGATCCCACCACCACCCGGAAGAGAGTATCAAGCAAACGACTGAATTTTCACTGGAACCCATGACACTTTCTCAGATGTAGCTTTTCATTTAAAATTTCAATTACTGATGTAAAGCGCAATCTTTAGGATTTTAATGCTGTTTAAGTAATTTTTTAATAGTAAACTACAGTTAAAAACTGCGTATATTACGTTTATTATTTAAATTTTAATTTAGATGACCCTATTTGGATCTGCTTTCATTTACTTTTTTGGTGTGACTGTTAATAGAAACCGCTTGATTTGCTTCAAAACATTGCCTTAATCTAAATTAAAAAAGTAATCTTTTGTAATTACTAACTTTTTAGTGGGTTAAATTAAAACAATATTTCTTTAATAACTACTTTCTTGTGTAATATTTTTAAGTAATTGCCAATACATAAACAAAGAAGTGTATGCATTTTATAGTAAACTATGATTATAAAGCCTAGATGAGCTGTTTTGCTAAATAAAATAGTAAAGACTGAAAGGAGATTTTTAAAATTTTTATTATTGAAACTTTATTTTTTGTTACCGACTCATTTCTACAGTTCTTTTGACGCATAGGGTCATCTCATTCATGTGAAATTCAGCCGATTTGATTACTCTTCCACCAGTTTTCATATAATTTCAAATATTATTATTATTATTATTATTTTGTACTGGGAGTTATTTTAAAGGTAAAAATTGTTACATGATATTATTTATATTTATCGTTTAATGAAATCACTTGATAGAGCAAGATAAATCCGTCTGTGTTTTTTAAAAAAATAGTTTTTTATTTTTTTAATGTACTGTTTGAAGTGTGATTTGGTTGCATATTGCTACATGTCTTGGTAAAAGGATTAATGTAAATGTGAAATTGAACAAGCACAGAATCTGTAAAAATAACCACTTTATTAAACAAATAATTTAAATACATTTTCAAAAGAACAGAATCAACATGCATAGTTTCGCAATAAATTAAAAAGAAAATGTAAGAGACACTATTTCCATCTTTAATTGCAAAGAAAAATAACGCTTTTCAGTCGCTTAGTAAACGTGACCCTATTGTAAATTTGTATATACTTCGTATGAAAAATCATGTTGAATATTAAACCGCTTCGTGTTATAAAAGATATCTTTTCAATTAATATTTCCCCTTCCTTAAATAATTGAAAGATTTGGATTGATCTTAAAATGTCTTTTATATATAGTTCAAAATGAAGCTGACTCATCAACTGATACTTAAAAAAAAAAAAAAAAAACATTTTTACCTATATTATTTTAAGAGACTATGTAATATGAAAACCCATATCCTGGCCGTTACATTACTGAAAAGTATAAATCCCTCATGTGTACTATGTATAGCTGTGAAAGAAATATATTCATGAAACTTGCAAAAAACATTCATTTTATTGCACCTAACTCATAGATATGTGTACATTTACATGAAAGGCATTTGAACAGAATCATAACAAAAAGTATCATCTTAATAAAGAAGCAGACACAGTGTAATGTTTGTTTGGATATAACAGCAATAAACTCCTGAGTTTAATGAATTATGTCTGGTAAATCAAAAAGTAACAGGATGAGTTCAGCCCTTTAATTATTGTATATAGGCTCATTTTATTGTTTGTTCCAGATTCTATGAAATCTTTTAAAAAGGAAAATGTAATACTTGGAAATTTCATGCTGGCACAGTGATTGTTTAAGGATTCATGTCCAAAAGAGTTACTATTCCAGATACTATTATAAAATCAATGTAATACTCAATGCGTTATACATCCTGAGCTGTTTCAAACCGTTCTAAATAAGAGACCATTTTAGTATTTTAAGAGAAAAATGTTAAATTCAGTAGAATACAATTTTAAAATACCACAATACATTTAACATGAAGAGTTTATATCTGGTTGTGCAGTATTTTAAATGATATTCCTCTATTTCTACTTTCTCTATATTCTTGTTCTATTGTGCTTTTGTACAAATATTTTTACGGCTTCTATCAACATTAAGCTTAAATCCTATGAAAAAGTGAAACCACAATCTTATTTATCTTTATACTTTTTCTTGTGCTTGTTAAATGTGTTTTAGCAGATAAAATGTTAAATATTTTTTTGAATTGTTATGATTTTTTTAATTAAGACACTGACACATAATTATAACGAAATTTATTATTATAAAATAAGTACATTATAAAATTATATAAAAAATATTACCCTTGAATTTTCTGATTTCATTTTACGTCTCCAAAACACACAGGCTGAGCTGTAACCTCCAAAAAATCTAAATCGGATGCAAAGCTAAATAAATTTTTTTTTCTAATAAAGGAATGAATGAATGGATTATGAGAAAAAATTTTGATGATTATCAAAATTTTTTCTCGTGAAGAGTGTTCCAGCACTATGAGGTACTATTGTTATTATTATTATTATTATTATTATTAAAACACAATGACACATTTTTATAAAATATTTCATTATCAGAAGAGATTGGTTTTATTAAAAGTACGCGGTGACGATAAATTTTTTATTTTTGTATAACCTCGCCAAAACACACAGGTATCATCTCCAAAAAAAATCCAATATTGGCCCTTATTGGCATCGCGATCCAAACTAAATAATAAGCCGCCATATTAATTTCGAATTCTTCAGTCTTCTAGAATCTCATTTTTATTTTTTTGACTCCAAAAGGCACACTTGAAAATATCCATTTGAGACTTGCGCATCATTATCAGAAGAGATTAGTTTTATTAACAGTACGCGGTGGCGATAAAATTTTTATTTTTGAATAATATCTCTAATACACGCAGTATCATCTCCAAAAAAAATCCAATGTTGGCCTTTATTGGCATCGCGATCCGAAATAAATAACAAGCTGCAATATTAATTTGGAATTCTTCAGTCTTCTTGTATCTCCTTTTTGTTTTCTGATTCCAAAAAGCACACTTGAAAATATCCATTCGAGATTTGCGCAGCATTTAATAATTATTGTCCTTTTTTACATGCAACGAAGAAAGAGAAAGCCACAGAAGAAGACGCAGATCATTCTAGTGAGCGAGAGAAGCCGACGACCATTTTAGATTTTATGCCACAGAAAAGAAGAGAGCCACGGCAGAAGGAGTTTGTCATTCTTGATGAAAGTTTCCAGTATACGTAGGAAGAAGTCGAAATATAAACAGAGAGCACATATACAGGAGCAGGAATGAAGAAGGCAGTCAGATGTTATGAATGCCAAGTGTCAGAAGAAAGCCGGATTCTAAATGTTTTAAATGCTTGCTGAAGGTTCTTTTCTTGCTGGATGGAAGTAGCACGAAGATGAAATGATCTTATATGCAGAGAAGGAAGAAGCAGTCAGATGTTATGAATGCCAAGTGTCAGAAGAAAGCCAGATTCTAAATGTTTTAAATGCTTGCTGAAGGCTCTTTTCTTGCTGGATGGAAGTAGCACGAAGATAAAACGAGCTTATATGCAGAGAAGGAAGAAGGCAGTCAGATGTTATGAACATAGAAGCCAAGTGGCAGAAGAAAGCCAGATTCTAAATGTTTTGAATGCTTGCTGAAGGTTCATTTGGAAGGTTCATTTTTGCTGAATGTTGCTGGATGGTAGTAGCACAAATATGAAACGAGCTTATATTCAGGGAAGGCAGAAGGTAGTCAGATGTTATGAACATGGAAGTCAAGTGTCAAAAGAAAGCCAGATTCTAAATGTTTTGAATGCTTACTGAAGGTTTATTTCGAAGGTTAATTTTTGCTGAATGTTGCTGGATGGTAGTAGCACAAATATGAAATGAACTTATATTCAGGGAAGGCAGAAGGTAGTCAGATGTTATGAACATGGAAGTCAAGTGTCAGAAGAAAGACAGATTCTAAATTTTTGAATGCTTGCTGAAGGCTTTTTGCTTGCTAGAGGGAAGTAGTGCAAAGAGGAAACGAGCTTATAAAGAAGATTTTTGTTATTCTAGTTATATTTCAAGATGTATCAGACTTAAAGCGTAAGATTGTGTTTATCTTTCATTTGGTACTATATATAAAGCTGCTGCAAGTATCTGGAATTTAGTCTTTATATTTGAAGACTTTATCTGTTTGGGTAGGTATTCCACTGAAAATATTTAAAAACTAGTCGATTTAGCTAGAAGATCAAGTTAATATAGGAAGTGATTGCATATTCTTAGTTATTGTATAAACTATTTCTGATTTGGCTATTAACACTATTAATCTGTGCAAAAAAAAAAAAAAAAAAATGTAACGTTACAGAATAATGAACTATTTAAAATTAAAATTTAAGAATGCGAAAATGCGTTTAAGATGTACTAATTTTGTTTCGTATATAGAATACATTTTTCCAAAAAGTGATTCAAATTTTGAAAAGTAATTTAAGTATAAACTTACATTAAATAAATATCAAACTTTAAACAATTTTAATTACAAGAAATAGGCCGAAAAGAAGAATCGAAGTAAATTAATGCATAGAGATAAAATATAAATATACTTACTTTTGCTCAGATAATATAGTTTCAAAAACGTACCTGTCTCAAAGAAAAAGTATTTGATTAAAAACAGAAGGTAGATTTGCTTGTAATTTTTGATTTCCGCTCAAAGAAAGAAAAAAAAATTGCTGTTATTAATCATATCTTCACATTTATAGATGAAAACTTTAACTGATTATATAGATTAAAAAGTAAATAAATAAATAAATAAAATAACCTTGAGTTTAAATGAAAATTGTATTTGTTTAAGAGAAGTTGGGTATTTTATTGTTTGATGGTCCTTCTATTAAAATTGTAATGAAATAACTTCGATTATATAAATTGAAATATACTTAAATAAAAGATTTAAATTTAATAATAACTTTCAAAATATCTTTTAGTAATAATTTTTTTCTAATATATCTATATGCGTCTGGAAGTGACTTTATTATTATTATTTATACTTTTTATTTCTATTCATTAATCACGCAAGATCAATGTAATGTATTGAATTGTTGATAGAAACAATAAGTTAATTTATTATCTAAGTTAACGAATATTTTAAAGATTGTCTTTCCCATAATTAATAGTTCTTTGTAAGTCATGGGAGCGTAGTGCTCAAACTGAACGTGATTTGTAATAGATGAGTCAAATACATTCATTCTCAATACAATTAAACTAATAATGCGTGGAAATTTTAGATACATTTCAAAAAATGCCTCTTACATACGTTATTGCACATAATATTTCCTACATAGTTTTTTTTTTCTTTTTGTAATGTAGCGTTTAAGGGAAAATTATTACAAACAGAAATCACTAGCTTTATAAACTGGAAAATATTTCTATTAAAACCTCTCAGAAAATATTTTACCTTAATGAAAACTGAAATATTGTAGCATTTTTTTTTTTTTAATGTGTTCATTTAAATATGGATTTAAATATGGAGTTTTACACCTAAATTATAATTTCCACTAAAAAAAAAAAGTTTTCTGTAAGTTTTAAATTAAGATGATTTAATTTGAAAAAAAAGTAACAAAAATGTGAGTTATGTTCTAAGTGCTTTCTTCTATTTTTACTTTTCTCTTACTCATCATTCCAAGCAAAATTTCGTAATGATATTGAAAAAAAAAAAAAAAAAAAAAAAAAAAACAAGGATCAGTGATGGTTTTAAGATTGCCCCAATAAAATTTTTATTTATTTATTTTTAGTAGCTGAGAAAAGCTGACGCCACGTTCGTTGTTGGCTCATCTTAAGCACCAATCTTTTCATATAATAATTATTTGTAATAGTTTCATAAAATAAAGTAAAGGGGGGGGGCGAATATCATTTGTAAATAGTGATTTTAAACCTTTTACAAAGTAATAAACAATAAATTACATTGTTTTTATGTAGCTTGTTGCGGTATGTATCTTTCTTTTGCAAAACCGAAAACTTGCTGTGAGTTTCATTGATACAAAATATTGATCTATGAAGATTTTTTTTTTCTTTTAATCGTATTATTTGGTCACGTTCATAATTCGAATTTCTATTTCTGCCTTTACTATGTAGTTCATGATTAGACGAATAAATCTCGGTTTTGAAGTTTCACAAATGACATTTAAACTAATCTATAATTTCAATAAAGTTTTTCGAAATGGTGTACGAAAAAAAAAAAAAATCCTCTATAAATATCACGAAGAAAAAAATAGAAGCAAATAAGTTAGTTTTAGCGCCAAATTGTAAAATACTGATATCCATCTTGGCTTGATCGGGCCAATCTTAATAGGTAAATTATTAGAAAATAATTTTTAAAATATACTTTAACGATTAATAATTTTTGTTCATAAATATATGTATGTATATATGTGTGTGTTCATTCTATTTTTTGCAGAAAGATACGCATGAATCTTAAGAGACAGCAGAAAAACCAACAACCCACTAATAGTTGTTCTTACTACTTTAAAATTAAGCGTATATAAATTAGAGAGATAAACATTGCAACTTCTTTTCATGTACATGTGAAAATCTTCATTTCAATACAAATATTATCAAATATTATTCAAAAATTATATATTTATCTGACATAAAGGAAGAAAAAATTATTTTTAAAATTTATATTGATAATTAAAAAAAAACACTTTTCCATAAAGTTTAATATCATAAAAGTCGTAATATTTGAGCTAATAATTTTTAATTAAAGCATCCTAAAGTTCTTCACCTTAAATATAAATAACCTGTTCTGGTATTTTTCCATTAGACGACAGCTACTTTATTGAACGCATTTGGCGATTCCTACACAAGGTGTTCATTTAAACTTATGTCCTTGTTAAGAATAAAAAGTAAATAAGATATTTCTAAAATAATTCGGTTTGAAATTATTAGGATTGATAGTATTATTATATTATTACTAATTTATTTATTTTTTAACTTTATTAAACTCCTTTTAATTATGTTTTAAGTTTCTCTGTAAATCAGCTAAATATTTTGGACATCAATTTGTAGTTTATTGTAGGGCTGTGAAAAAAAAATCGACAAAACCCCAATCGACAGTCGTCTAATGGAAAATTACCCAAAATCTAAAAGTCAAATAACCAAAAAAGCCAAAAAGGCAGTTTGTACTCTTTTGGAAACTGCTTTATTAAAAGATTCCACTGGCTATTTTGAAATTTGGCTATGATATTTCTCTCCAAGAACGTTTTTTCTACGACCGCGATAGCTATTTTAAACTATAACTTAAAAATATAAATAAATTAGGTCTAGTCAAGAATTTTCCATTAGACGACTGCTGTCCAATATGCACGGGTATAATATGCGCTTTGGTGATAAGAGCCTAAGCGAAATGCGCGCACATATGCGCTTTGGTGATAATGGCCAGGCAAAATGCGCGCATATATGCGCTTATGATGCATATGGGTTAAAGTTGGGTTGCACAGTTACGTTTGTACTCCAATTTCCATTCATACCTTTACTATGGATCATGTTGTTATGGCGAATAATTTTTGAGTAATAAAGTTTGTCGAATGATATACAAAAACCCTGAAAATCTTTAAAATCGCAAAAAAAGTTTTTCGATATGCGAAAAGAAACAAAAATTATCCACAGATTTCTTTTACAAAATTCTGAAATAGATGGCTGGTGTAATGAGGCAATTTTAATGTGTTAATAAATTATTAGAAACATTTATTAATTATATACATAAACGTTTAAAGAACCACAAGAAGCTAAAACATTTCTATGAAACAATCTTTAAACCATATATCGAGACCATATCGAAACCATATATCGAGAGGCAAAAAAAGCTAGACTATTGGGAATATTTTATAAAATTTAAATAAGTCTAAAATTGCATGGTATAAAGATGATGGTTAAACCTTTATTTATGTTTAAAAATTACATTTTTGTAGAGTTTAATATCATTACAGGCCGGAATTTTCCGGTAATTCATTAAAAATTCACTAAAAATTACATTTTTGTACAGTTAAATGCCATTACAGGCCGGAATATTTCCAGTGATTATCATTAATCAAAGCGTTATAATATGTTTTGTTTTCAATCATAGGTAATATTAACAAATTCTGGCATTTTTCTGTCGGAAGATTGTCACACTGCCACACTATTTGGTGCACTTGGCGTACATCAGACTTTTATTTTAGTTTATACTTTCTTTGTTATCATTACATAATTTGATTATTGCAAAAGAAACGAAATATTTTAAATCATTTCATATTTATATATATAATCGACTTAATATTATAAGCGGCAAACTGACTCAATCAGTTAAAAAGAAATTGAATATTAAAAGTGTGAGTGTTTATTAAAAATTATATGAAGAAGATTATTTGTATAAATCTTGAAACTGAGACTTGAAAAATAAAAGATCTCTAAAATAATAATTATTATCATAACGATTATAATAGGTGTCGTAGGGGAATAAATATGCAAATATTTTTGCCAATTAATTAAAAATGAAAGTGAAATAGTTCATCACTGATCCTAAAAGTTTTCTTGGCGGAAAAAAAAAAAAAAAAAAAAAAAAAAAGTATAACAAATCTACCTTCTGTTTAAAAAGAAAAATGAATTACAGATACCACCTCTGCTATTTACATATTTCCTAAGGAGCTTTTCTGAAGCATTGGAACATTCTTGAGAAGATTTTTTTCAAGGAACGAAATTTCTTTTTGGGTTTCTCCTCGGGAAAAATCAAAATGAACTCATCTTCGTCAACTAACAGAAGATATTTCTCCTCACCAGCAATTTCTACAATTCTAAAAGATAAAACAAACATATTATAAACAAACATATATATTTAAAAATCATAGCTCTATAATCATTTTTAAATTTTAGTCTTTCTTATTAATCATAAAAAGTGTTTAATATAGCACAATAACAATTTTAGTTTCTTAATCATGGCATTACTTAAGAGAGCAACCAAGAAGAGGGGAGGGGCAAAAGGAGACTCGAGGTAATAGACCCATTATAAGAGTGCACAAGACAATAGCAACCTTTTTCGGTGCAAAAATCACACATTAAAAAGTCACATGACTGCTTGAACTACAGGAAGCCAAACTGGCCAAAACTGAGTTTTTCTCGCCAAGCTCTAAACTTCGCTTTCTCTTGATGCAGACGATTTCTTTCCCTTTTTCTTAAAGTTCTTTTTCTAATTTTTATTTCACTTTGAAATTTATCTCAAACAATAGTGATTAGATGTTCTTTAATCTAAAAAGTCCTAAAAGTTATGTAAAATGGAGATTATATTTAACAGGTAAGATATTTTATATTGCACTAGCAGGCTTTGCCCGCTTTGCTGGTCATTATATTGAAACGATTTCTCAAAATATCATATAAAAAGACTAATTAAAAAAAAAAAAAAAAAAAATCATTGAAATCAGTCAAAAGCTAAGTTAAAGTTCTCGCTACCTTCGGTGGCAGTTTCCCCACACGCCACACTTCGAGTCTGGAGAAACAATGCTTTTGGTAGCGCCTTGCCTGCATTTTACTCCACCTTCCTCGCGGGTAAAGTGGAAAGATTTGCAAAATCACATAAAAGTGCATATTAAGTACATTTAACCAAAACCCACACACCAAAATTTGCCATTCAAAGGTAATTTGGAGCACATTTAAGGTAGAAAACATGTTTTTTGCCTCGAACACCCCTAAGAGGGGGGGGGGGGTAGGAGTGATTTCACGAAATCTCTTTATAGTTCACGTTCCATACACATTAAAAATTTGAGATCCTGATATTATTTGAGGCAGAGTTATGTTTTAAAACACGTTTTTTAGCCCCCACTCCCTGTGTTTCTTTAACCTCATTCTTAAAGGAAAGAAGGGGGAAGAAATTTTGCAAAATCACTTTATATTATCAGTTAGGTACATGTAACTGAACCACACATCAAAAAGATCCTTCCTAAGATAATTTACTGCAGAGTTACGCATGAATACATGTTTTTGCGCCCTCGCCCCCTAAGGGACGGAAGGATGTAATTTCACAAAATCATTTTGTAGTGTGTGTTGAATACGTATAAGCAGTCCACACATCAAAAATTGCCATTCTATGATTATTTTGAACAAAGTTACGTGTGTAAACATGTTTTTTACCCACCAACCCTCAAAAGGGGGGGGGTGATAACACAGAATTTCAAATAATCCATTTGTAGTTTGTGTGTGTTGAGTACGCATATCAATAATCGCTAGTTTGTGTGTGTTGAGTCGACATATCAATAATCGCTTTCCTTATATAATTTGGAGCAGAGTTACTTTTTAAAACATGTTTTCGTCCCCCCTCCACCCGCCTTTAAAGGGAGGAAAGAAGAAATTTCACGAAATCCCTTTATAATGCGTGTTGGGAAAGCATAACCACCCCACGCATAAAAAATCGCCTAAGATGGTTCAGAGCAGAGTTGTGCATGGAAAAATGATTTCTCCCACCCCACCCCCAAGGGGGATATGGTGGAATTTTACAACATCCCTTTGCAGTGTGTGTCTTGAGTACGCATAACCAATCTACTATATTCTTTTTAGTATATATAATTACTCTGGCTCTTTTTCTGGGATAAATAAAAGAATATCGTACTATTACGGTCTGTAGACGATATTTCTTTAAAGTGTATTTTAACATGGTTACACGTCGTTAAATATAATGGAATTTTATTAGAATTTTTAAAGAATGTTTTTCAGTGCAAAAATGTGGGCATATAATTGGCGATTGATTTACAGGGTTACACAAAATAATTCCAATATGTTCTATAATCATTTGGCCTGAAATTTGGTACAAAGTTTTATGAATTACAGGGAATTAATACAAGACAATCAATTGTTAGGAATACGTATATATACATATATATATAGGGAGAGAGATAATTATATAAACAGAGATACAGCAGTGGACAATAATGTTTCTGTTTATGTAGCAAATCAATCGAATCAATATATATATATTATATAAAAAGGAATAGGTAAAAATGATCTGTTGTATAATGTGTGATGCAAATAGGACGTTGAGGCTCCTGATCTGCAGATCCACTTTCATTATATTATATATCTTGAAATTGATGAAAATTTCAAGAATTATAAATTATAAATCTTTAGGTTTTTCCTGAAATTAAAATATTCCCATTTCTTAAATATATTTCATACTCTAACAAAATAATGTACAAAATTTCAGTATTGCGTTATAAAGTAAAATCCTAGAAACATGTTTATATAAATTTCATGATGGATTCGAGCTAAATGTAAATGAGAATGGGTGTATTTATTTACGTTATTGTTGTTTTCCTTTGTACTATGTATGACTTATAGAAAACAAAGCACCTGTATGCTATTTCCCTCGGAACACTAGACTTTGGAATGTGATAAAAAAAAAAAAAAAAAAAAAAAAAAAAATTGACTTCTCCTATATCCGAGATATTTTATAGTACAATGGAAAAAATATATATATACATATATGTATATATATGTATCACTTTATTAATGCGTATTTTTCCTCTCTCAATAATCTTTTTTTTTTTTTTTTTTTTTTTTTTTGGTTTGTTTGTTTGTTACCGACTACCACAGGCAATGGAAAAAATATATTCGGTCAAAAATTTAGATATTGAGTTTGTATCTCATTTATATGTTATAAGTTCTCCTGAGACCAAAAAATCTATTTTTGGCAAAGAGTCAGAATGTATACGTATGGGGAATTTTCTGACTGTCATATATCTAAAACAAATAAAGATAGAACAACGAAATTTCAGAATTAAGATTAGGGTACATGTAATTTTGACACTTTTTAGTGAAAATTGGAAAACCAGAAGTGGGAGGATAAATCCGTATCGCAAATGTAACAAAAAAAAAAAAACCTTCAACGACTTTAAAACTGCGATCTAAATATTTTCTAGATGTACTTTCGTATATAACTGTTAGTTTTCCGTGAATAGTTCAGTTTGCCAAGTTTTGGTAAAAAATGAAAGTGAGACCGAAAAATAAAAGTCGTTTAGCATGTATTACTTGGCTACTATGGGAAAACTGAAATCTGTGTCGATTATGCAGCTCAGTTTTAAATCTTCTTTTATTCAAAAAATCTATCATATCTCAAGCTTTAAAATTAATTTAAATGTTTTATATGTTGCGAACTCACTTTTTTTTCTCTAGTTCTAAAATCGCTTGACTTCATTAACATAAGGCAGAATTTCAAAAATTAATAACTCCCTAATTTCAAAACATCATTTTAAAATAGCTTTAAAAAAAAAAAATCCCATTTTAATTAATAAAAAAAGAAAAAGAAATCTTCCAAACATATTTCCATCAAATATTAGTAAGAACGATCTCGCTTAAATTAGTATTCTAAAACAAATCAAATCAATAAAACATAAAATATAAAATAAAGTAAACCGCATTGAAATTGAAGTGTTCATTTGGAAATTTTACAGAGAAAAGTATTGCTTACTTATAACCACCTTCGACTAAATAGAATTCATCAAAAAACATTTCCTGAAAAATAGATAAATAAGAATAAGAATAATCGTAATAATAAGATTTTTTAATTTCAATAATTTTCACTTTTGTTTATTATGAGTAATAATTAAAAATGTTTGTTTCAAATAGATTATGGTATATTAAAAGGCTGGAGCTAGATTTTTAAAACCGAGTAAAAACTACAACGTCTAGAACGCCAAAGAGAAAAACTCGGGAAGCTTACAGTAGCATTCAGCCTGCCACGAACCACGATCTTTTGTGATGTGTTTCTATTCTATGTGTGTGAGTGAGCACAGTACCGTCTGAATGCTTTGTTCGATTGAGTTGAAATTTGTTATGTATGTTATAAGCCAGCATTGCACGAATCCAATTGATTTTGGTCAATCTACGATTTATATATATATAAATTATGTGCATTGAATAGCTAAGATATATTATAACATTTTAAAATTTGGTACAGAAATAGCTCGGATATTTCTCGCCAAAGACTTCAGTTACGCAGTCACGATAACCATTTTAATTGAGCTCCAAGGTAGCCAGCCATAAATATTAAAACATTGCCAAAAAAGCCCTACGCTAATGCTGTAAACACTAGATTAATATTTATATTAATTAATCGAGACTATACTAATTAATCTATGTGAGAGATTATGATAATATCAAAGAAAGCTGAATCTCTAGACATCAAATTATGAACTGGTGGAAATATTAGCTTAAAACTGATATTAGTAAACTGTATTTGAATTACCTCGTTGGGAAACATTGCAAATGCACCAAAAAGCTTGCTTTGAAACATTTTAAGCAATAAATAGATAGTCAAATCTTTAACGTGAAAAATAGCTCACATACAAAGGTTGAAATCGATGAAAGATTTAAAAAATTTCCTTGTGTAACAATAAATTTCATGTCATAGACCATTGTTGGAAACAATTTAATTAACCATTGTTTAAAAATGAAATCATTGTTGAGATACGCGGAAAATAATAATTAAAACAACAATGAATTTAACCACTTGTTTACTTTTTCAAATTCTTATTTGAGAATTATCCAGTATTTAAGGCATGTGAATTTCCAATATATAATATGAAAACGGGATAGCTGTAATATAGGACACCCTTCGCAAATTTTGAAATTTGGTGCTAAAATAGCTCGGGCTCATTTCGCTAAATAATTTTATTTCTGTGACCGTGATAGCTAACGAAGCTCTAACAGCGTGTTAAAAATATGAATGAATTATAAAGTACCACAATATAATAATAATAATAAAATAATAATCTATATAAATAATGATAAGTGTCTGTGTGTGCAAGTGTCTTTTTGCACTCTGGTGCTCACACTACTGATCGCAGAGCTAGAAAATTTGGCATACGGGTAGCTGAGATACTGTAGGTCAGCACCTCACCGACATTTTTTTCGAATTTTGAATTTGAGTTTGTTTTTTATTTTATTTATTTTATTTTATTTTTTATTTTAAATATTGGCTTTTATGTTCCCTTTTTTATAAATTTATTATTCCATTGTAATCGTCTGTGTATCTTAGCAGCGGCTGTTACGCTATACATTTTTTATTGAATACATTCCTTTAAAGGCAAAAAATCTTTTTTCTCTTTTTAATTTATTATATTTATTGAAAAGAAAATGGTAATTTAGAAAAGAAAAAATTTAGTATATGAAATTAAAAATTAAAAATTTTATTTATAACAGTTATGTTTATGTATAATTTTTATAGCATAAAACTTTGAATTTTATATTTTTATAGATATATATAATTCCTTTAAAAGAAAAATCTTTTCCTTTCTTTCTTATTTTTCTTTTAATTCATAGTATTTATCGGAAAAAATAGTAGTATATAGTAGAAAGGAATAAACCGATTAAAATTTATTAGTTTTTCATGCATTTAATCCTTTTTGAAAAGAAAATCTACTTTTTATTTTATTTTATGGGTCGGAATCAAATCGTAGTAAAATGTAAATAGCGGGCGCTGTAAAATAGATGGTTCAAAAATTAAAATATTTAATAGATGCTAAGATACAGTCCTCTTTAAAATCGTAGATCTTAAATAATAGCAGATTCGCCTGCCGTCGATAAATACCCAGATTAAAGTGCTCGGGAAAAATCTTTCTGCTGGGAACCTGGTTCCGATGCAATGCGGGCGGAGAAAGAGTTGCCGTAGGCAGCGGCAAGTCAAAGCGAGGTTTAAAGCGATTTCAATTATTTTTTTCAAGTTTTTATTTTTAATGTGATATAAAAAATAAATACTGATCCAATTCTTTTGAAAATTCATTTAAATATATTGACTAGCGAAGCGGGCGTAACCTGCTAGTAATGAATAATTTATAAAAATCCCCTAAATTAGACTTTTTCGCAATATTCTGAACTTTTTACATACACACATACAAAAATAAATAAAATTAAATAAATTTGCTTTATTTTAAAAGTTTTAACTTTTAATTTCTTAAACTTAAACCGCACGTTGGAAATATAAACAGTTGATGGAATATTGTCATATTTTAGCTAAAAATGCAATAATAAAAACATTATCGAAATAGCTATTTTTTTTTCTCCAACACGAAGTTATACCAAAATTCAAAATTCGCCAACTGAATCCCATACTAAAGGTGTTCTTAAAAAAAAAAAAAAAAAAAAAAAAACCTAATTAGAAAGAGGCATAAATTCTACTGCTTAATCCAAATGATGAAAAATATACTAGGGAAGATAGTCTAACAAATTTTCCTTGTTGTTTGGGTTGTTGCGATTAAGGCCAATTAACTGCACTAGAATCCTAGGCCTGACGGAGGGGGGGGGGAGTCCTCCATGGGTGTCCTTATAAGGGGTCATATTTACGCAAGTTTCGGATAAAAACACAGAAAACTCAGAACGATTAAGCCTGCGAGCAGGGCCGTGCCTACACTTTTAGCCGCCCTGGGCGAAAGATTTTAGGCACCCCCCGAGGCAAAAGATTTCAGCTGCCATACTAGGCAAATTTTAGCCAACAACATCTAGCGTACACCCTATAATTTCAAAAAGCACTGCACAATCACGGAGAGTGAAAATCTTGGTCTATCAGCTTGGTCTATCAGTATATCAAAATTTGGTCAGCGGTCGCAATCTTTTTGTTTTCACGGACCACCAAAATCCCAACTAAAAATCACTCGGACCACTAATAGTCCAAGCGGCGGCTGCAAAAAATTGACTTGAGAAGGTACGAAGCTGATTTTTTTCCTATAGATAGAATTCATTGTTACAATGAAAATCCGGAGTTACACTTGTCCCAAACCATGGGGAACCGTGAAACAAAAAAATATCTCCATTTATTTCTTTAGGGGTGCGTTGTTAAATTATTTGAAATTAAATTATTAAAAAGTAACCCTTTTTTTAATAATCCAATTAGTTTTAGCATATGCCTAAGCATCATTCAGAAGTGTAAGTAGAATAGCAACTGAGCAAAATGAGATCAAATTCAAACGATACTAAAACGTTTTCACATTTACTCTTCTTCACCCCAATGACTGAAAAATTTAAATTCCGTAAGTTTTTTTTTATGGGACTAAAAGGCGTATCAGACCCAGCAACTTCAGAAACAACCAATTTTTGAGTCGACTGTAGCGACGACGATTTTTCCTCGACGAAAACACCGTAGAGGTTACAACAGACGGTTGAAAAGTTGGATGAAAGAAGACTAACTTCTGACGCTTATCACTTTTCTTGGCGTGAATAAAATACGCAATGATTAGTGTTAAAATTCCCTTTCATTTGTGTAAATTATCGCATTATTATTTACGATATATACGATATTGCACTGTCACTGATTTAAGTACCAAAAATCAGAGTATTTAACATGTTCTTCATGAACATCAATAACAAATATAAACTAAATGATGATTATAAATGTATACAGCAAACAAAAGATGATGAATAATGATATAAAATGGATTAAAAATGATGATGTAAAAAAAAAATTTCACATTAAATACGATTGATCAAAAATAAGAATAGAAAATATGTTATTTCAGCAATCGCTATAGATAAACAAGACTTCGTCTGCTATTTGTTTTTCCTCTATCATGCGTCCTCTGAGGTCAGGTGGAAAGAGCCCATTTGGTCACGTACAGCGCCCTCTATCGACAAATATTTTAACTATTACTTTTTCTTAAAAAAAAAAAAAAAAAAAAAAAAAAAAAAAAACCCTTTACGAGAATAACTTTTTCACAAACCACGTTCAATTCCCCCGATTCTTTCAATTTTTATGAATTATTGGGATATCTACAGACTTATGGGACACCGAGTCCATAAATATAAATTACATCATGTCTTACAAAACTTTGCTTTTCGTATTATTATTATTATTTTTTTTTTTTTACTTTCTCTTACCCATAGGTTCGAGAAAGTATTGTTTTAGGGTCAAATTTCGAACGTGAGTTTTTGTTATAGTTACATGTTCTGAGGGCCCCTGAATACGAAAATCATGTTTTTAGCGAATGGTCTGTGTGTATGTCTGTTATCAGCATATCTCAAGGACAAATAGTAGCAGAAATTCCAAACTCGGTATTCTAAATGTGTAGTATCATACAGGGATGCTACAGTAAGCTTTTCGTTGCGATGAAGCAAATGGTTCATGTACAGGGGCACTCAAAAGTATTCAAATACATTACGTCTATGGGGGAAATTGCAGGTAAATAGAGTTTAACGTCTATAGACTGCACTAAACCAAATGAAACGAATATATATTTTTTTGTAATAGAGATAGTCAACTGGGAAATTTTTTTTTGTGTCTGTAGGAGCCTCGCCTCCCCCCCTCCCCCCCCCGGGGAGAAGTCCCCCCTCGAGGGGAGTAAATTTTCATGATGGGTATCTTTCAAAAAAGCTCGCCAATACCTTTAGAACAATTTTTTTTAAATGTAATATTGAGAATAAATTCAACTTTTTTTTTATATATATATATATTTAGTATTTACTACTTCTCTGATATGGAAATCGTCTGTATTATCATAAAAGATATTTTTTTTAAATAATAATTTTAATAAATTATTTTCTAGAAACAGAATTATTTTTTAATAACCGAATTAAATTTTATATAAATGAAGGTGCATTAATGAAACGGGGGGTTGCACAGAACTAATTTATTATATAAAACTCTTCCGAAGCCTAATTTTAATTGTTTAACATAGGTTTACATAACAGTACTCGGTATCTTACCTCTTAATCTCTAACCTGTATTTATAGTATTAAATTTCAGGGTAAGAAAAAGTCGTGTGAGTGACACACCAGATTATTTATTTAGGCTAGCTGTTAAATTTTCTTGCTTAATACTCTTAGTATGGTTATGAAAGGACATAAATGCGAAACCAGGGTAGCGATAGTCGAAATTTTTCCCCTGATTCTTCCACCAGTATTTTTCATTCAGAAATTTTAGTAGTAAGTTTGTACAATCATTTAAGTAAAAAATTATTATATAAATATACTGGTGGAAGAATCAGGGGAAAAATTCGACTGTCGACACCCTGGAAACAGTGAGAAACAGAAAGTAGGGCTCGCAGCGTTCCTGAAATTTTATATGCGTTTTATTGTATTGTCACCACTATTTTCAAAAAATAATTTTTTCTTGAATGCTTTAATGCTATAATATTATGTAAAATAAAAAGTTTGTTCTAAAATCGTGGTGACAATATAATAGAATTAATGTAAAATTTTAGGAATTCTGCAAGCTTTGAAAAAAAATGAAACATACAGTTAAAAATTTCTGTAAATTTAATATAAATATTTATCCAGAGGCTCTGTAAATTTACAGTAATTCTTAGTTAAAAGTGAATAATCGAGATTCTCAATCTTTATTCTGTATTTTTACCTGATTTTATTACTTAATTACTTTCCGAACACTATAGTGAGGAAAGTGTTGTAATCATGTCAAAAATCCGAATTGGAGATTTTGATGTTTCTATACGTTTCGAGGTCCCATGAGTCCGTTTTCACTATTTTTACGATGATGTATGTATGTGTATGCATGTGTGTGTGTATGTGTGTGTATGTATCTGTGTGTGTATGTCTGTGAGTGAACACGCTAGCGTCTAAACGCTTTGTTCGAATAAGCTAAAAGTTGGTACGTATATTGTAAGTCACCATAGTACGAACCCTATTGATTTTGGTGAATCTAGCACTTATAGTTTTTTACAGGGACACCAGGAAAAATTCTTTAACATTTTTTCCTATGGGGCCAAGTTTTTAAAAGTGCGATAGCGTCTAAACGCTTTATTAATCTGAGCAAAAAAATTTGTACACATGTCATAGGCCACAGTTGCACGAACTGTATAGATTTTGGTGAATTTAGCTCTTACAGTTTTTTTACAGGGGCACAAAGAAAAATTCTTTATCATTATGGCCTATGGGGCCAAATTTTTAAAAGTATGATAGCGTCTAAAAGCCTTATTAATCTGAGCAAAAAATTTATACACATGTTATAGGTCACAGTTGCACCAACTGTATAGATTTTGGTGAATTTAGCACTTATAGTTTTTTTACAGGGACACAAAGAAAAATTCTTTATCATTATGGCCTATTGGACCAAATTTTTTAAAGTGCGATAGCATCTACACGCCTTATTCAATTGAGCTGAAAATTTATATTAATATTATAAATCGCTGTTGCACTAAATATAAGCATTTTGGTGAACCTAGCATTTATAGGTTTTTACAGGGATACAACGAAATATTCTTTATCATTATGATGTATGGGCTCAAAGTTCAGTAGCGTTAAATAAAACATCGTGTAATATATGGAGAAATGTACTCAAACACTCTATTATGGTTTTCTCTCTTTTGTTTGTTTAACAACTCCTCTTTCTTTACTTTATCTACAAAACTGTTAATTACTCAATGTTCGGAAAGTCGAGTAGAGTCACTCCAGATTTTTTTTTTTTTTTTTTTTTTTTTTTATTATTAAAACTAAAAATGACTGTTTCTACTTTAGAAAAAGCATTCTTTTTAATTAAAACTAAAAATGACTGTTTCTACTTTAGAAAAAGCCTTCTTTTAAATTAAAACTAAAAAAAAATGACTGTTTCTACTTCAGAAAAAGCATTCTAAGTCCGAAATATATTCTCAACAATGATTAATTAAATTAATATTAGTTATTAAAATGAATGTATAAAATAAGTTTTTTAACATCTCCGTTTATTTTTCTCTGTAATTTTACGTAAGACTTGAGATAATAGATTACACAGAATTTTCTGTTGAAATTTTTAACAGTGTATGGTATGCTGAATAGATAGGTCTGAAATCTGGTATACACCGGTTTGCAGAAATAGTTCTAAAATTGGCTAATAGGTGGCGCCACAACCACATAAAGCTATAAATAGTACTCAGAAGTACAGAAAGTTCGTTCGTCAATTAGTTGCATTACTGGCTCGTGTAAGACAGCTGTATCGAACTACTTATTATAGGAAATTAATGAACATACTCTTCGGAGCAACATGTTTTTATTGTACTAGAATACCACCATTTTGGTCGGAACCCGATGATTTTAATAAAAATTTAATGTTAAAAAAGGTCCAGACCAGAGAACAATTCGAAGTTTATTCATACAAAAAGTTACACACCTGTCTGTCCAGCATACCATTTCCTGTCTCTCAGTGTTTCGCTGTTATGTCAGTTCGAATTTGGAGAATCCTTTCCAATACACCATGTACATATCCACATAGAGGATGTCTATAAAAGGTTTTCGCAACTTGATGTTAAAAAATTCATAATAAACTCATGTTTGTGAAAATTGCAACACCATGAAGGACTTACGCGAGTGAGCTGAAATTTTCAGGAAATGCAAAGTCGCGCATGATATGCAAATGATTAGAATTTAAAATCCGCAGCGCATGCGTATTCTGAGCAGCGCCCTCTGGACGGCGGATGGATCCGAATAAATAGACGGCTGTAGCGAGGCGTGTATGGTTATCGGTGGTTATCTGCTAGTGGTAAACGTTAGCTCAATCTTTACTTATGCCTCTTCGACGAAAGAGAGCGAGATTTGAACAACTTACAGAGTTTGAACGGGGGAGAATCATCGTCCTTCGTGAAGCTGGATTGTCGTATCGTGCAGTAGCCGCTCGTGTGCAGCGTAACAGCAGCACAGTGATGCGTGTTTGGAAGCAGTGGACGAACGAGGGTCGGACAACTCGGAAATCCGGGAGTGGACCCCGAAATGTGACGTCAGCTCGCGATGATCGACACCTGGTCCGCATGGCGCGGACGGACCGTACAGCTTCCTCTAGACAAATGGCAGCACAGTGGTCAATAGCTATAGGTGTTTTATTGTGTGCTTCATCAATTCGTAGACGTTTGCTGCAGCGTCGACTGCGCGCAAGGACTCCTTTATACAGGATCCCCCTCACGCTAAACCATCGCCGCCTGCGGCTACAATGGGCCAATCAGCATAGAGACTGGTGTGCTGATTGGCAGCATGTCGTGTTTTCTGACGAATCCCGCTTTAATTTGTAGAACAATGATGGCCGCATTCGCGTCAGACGCTATGCCGGTGAACGCCACCTTCCGGTGTGCATTATCGAACGCCACAATGGACGAACACCCGGAGTTATGGTTTGGGGCGCCATAGCATATCATGGACGATCTCAATTGGTACGAATTGTGGGCAATCTGAACAGCAACCGGTACATCAGTGAAGTTCTACAGCCCCAAGCTGTTCCCTTCCTTCAAAGCTTGCCAGGAGCTGTATTTCAACAGGACAATGCCCGCCCTCATATTGCTAGGACTGTTCAATCCTTCTTTGCAACCCAGCAGGTACAGCTTCTTCCTTGGCCTGCGTATTCCCCGGATATGTCGCCGATTGAACATGTGTGGGATTTCGTTGGTCGGCGTCTCGGTCGTGAACCTCGTCCTGTTGCTTCTGCAGACGAACTTTGGGTACGCATACAAACAATATGGAATACTCTTCCTCAGGCAGACATTCAAAATTTGTTTGACTCCATGCCACGTCGTGTAGCAACACTTATTGCGGCACGTGGTGGCTACACAAAATACTGATTCCGATCTCTTGTTATTGTTT
Source organism: Salticus scenicus (assembly GCA_963930645.1). Classification (NCBI taxonomy): domain Eukaryota; kingdom Metazoa; phylum Arthropoda; class Arachnida; order Araneae; family Salticidae; genus Salticus; species Salticus scenicus. The sequence continues at coordinate 323,251,692 of OZ005653.1, read as the reverse complement.
GTTTGCTTTGAAAATTTAATCATTTATTTGTACCACTACCACTCAACTGTGTATTAAATTTCATTCAATTATGACGATTCCTTCATGGTGTTGCAATTTTCACAAGCATGAGTTTATAATCACGGAGTAATATTAATAGGAGTTGAAGGTCCAATGGGAGAAAGCTACGAAACTGTGATCTAAATTTTTGGTAAATATTGAGGGCGCCACTTGTCATTCCTCCCTACTTCGGCGCGGATATACTGTTGTTTTCAATAGAATTTTTCTGAAGTACATTTAATTTTTTTTATTTTAAGCAATTTAATTTCTTTGTAAGTTCTTAAAACTGCATAATTCAGATGTTTGAAATAAATGCTTCGTTCCTAGTTGCAAAACAGGCTATGATAGTGATAAGAAAAACAAAAAAAAGCCCTAGGAGAAAAATAAAGTCCGAGTTCGTGTTTTCTGCACCTAAAGTAAGTTTATTTTTTTTCTTTACAAAATTTCATCCATTCTCCTTCCTCCCAATTGTCTGTTTTAGCTAGCTTCGGTTCATAAGAATCGTCATTTTTTAAAAGCTTTCTTTCAAAGTAAAATTAGTATAAAATGGCTCTTAAAAAAAAACATGTTGGTTGGAATACTCTATTTAATGAAATTTGCTTTCAATCGAAATTTTTTCAGCTTGATATTATTTTTAAAAAAATAATTAAACGAGACATTTCCCCATTGAATAACATTGCGGAAGCTGGAGAGAAGGAAGGATTGCACGCTGGCGCTATCTGTAAACATTAGAAAACAACATCACAAAATTTCAGCGTTACCTTCTTCTCCTGTCTTTTTACACCGTGTTTATAATGAAGATAGATTAATTAATAACATTAATTGTTAGATAGTTGCAAAAAGTATTTTTAACCAATTTAAAGTAGTCTGATAATTATTAAATCACTGCCACACGAGAATATATCTAGAGTTTTTACAAAGTGCTGCTAAAGTAGTTTCTGTAATCCAACATTTTTACTTTCTTCTATATTCAATAGAAGAAAGTATTGGATTCGTAAAAATTTTCGACTTCGGGTTTTTGATGGATTTACACGTTTTGAGAGCTGTAGAACACGATTTGACCATTTTTAGAAAATGGCTGTCTGTCTGTCTGTGTGTGTGTGTGGGTGTGGGTGTATGTGACAAAATTTTGTGGCAACTGTATCTCAGGAACTACTGCACAGAATTTCATACAAATTGGTATGTAGTTGCACCTTGACATAAATTAGTGTCTATCAACTTTTGGTAAAAATTGTCTTATAGGTTGCGTTGCCATCCCGCTTTTTCTAAAATTTTAACATGGTGATATAGGACAAAATTTTGCATAAATGTGCGTAAAGAGAATTTTTTTTTTTAGTAATCATTATGAAATTTACAAGAATTATTTATAATAGACATAGTCAATTGGGGAAAATTTTTTGTATGTGTAGGAAGCACGCCACCCCCCCCCCTTGGGGGGGGGAAGTCCCCCCTCAAGGGGAGTAAATTTTCAAGATGGGTATCTTTCGAAAGGTCTAGTCAATATCTTTAAAACGAATGGTTGAACTATAAATCTGTGATAATTTAAAACAAAGTTATCGATTTTTTTTTACTTTTAACAAAAAAAAAAAAAAAAAAAAAATCTAAAAAAAAATCGTATTTTTTTTTTAACGAAATTTAACCAAGCTTGGTATTTAGTTGGCCCCTGACATAAACTAGTGCAGATTAGATTTGGGAATCAATCGCTCAACAGGTGGCGCTGTGATCGTATTTTTTCTAAATTTTTAACATGGTAGTATAGGACAAACTTTCGTATAAATGCACATAATGAGAGTTATTCTTAACCTGTGATTGTAAAATTAATATGAATTATTGATAATAGTAGTAGTTAATTAGGAAAAAATCGCTTCCCCCCTGGGGGGAAGTAACCCCAGGTGGGGGGGGGGGTAAATTTTCAAGATGGGTATCTTTCGAAAGGTCTCGTCAATACCTTTAAAACGAATGGTTGAACTATAAATATGTGATAATTTAAAACAAAGTTATCGATTTTTTTTACTTTAAACGAAAAGAAATCGTAATTTTTTTTTCTTTTTTTTAATATTGTTACTGAGTGAATTTGTATAGGAAAATATAGAAGAAAGTCTTGTGGTGGCCACAACATACTAGTTTTTTTTTTAGAATCGTTGTTATCTATATCAAAATATATTCAAATTTTGTGCATTTTACAATGATTAGGCAGTGAAGTGAATCCTCTAAACATTGAAAATCTCCACACTGCGAAATTTGTTTGCAATTTGGGAATGTTTCTAACAAAATTGTTACGATAAATGAAAATAAAAAGTTCTTGATACAGAATATGGCAATGTATACGATTCGCCGATAATTTTTTAAATACGAAATAGAACAATATATCTTAACAACATATCCAAATTACATTCTGCTCGGCATATTTTAAAATTTCGAAGAATGTTAGAGCATGCAGATGAACAAATACTTATATTTTGTTATTCTTTTATTTCAATCTTGATAAAAATTACGCTGTACTTATCAAGCATTTATTCTTATTCTTTTATTTTAAATTACGCAATACTTAAAATCTTTTTTTCTTTTATTTATTTATTTCTTTTACTGTCGAATCGAGTCCTTTCGTAGGAAAAGTGATCGGATATATTTATCTGTTAAAATATCAGCTTTATGTTTACAGTTACCTTTAAAATTATTAACTTTTTGAAAAGTTAAATTAAGATACTATTTCTTTATTAACTGCTTTCTTGCGTAACATGTCATATAATAATTAATATATATAATGATCCTCATCTGTCATCTGTCATGAACGAATCCGGTTTGCACCGCTTCAAAACAGACTTTTGGCAGCCATTTTTTTTTTTTTTTTCTTAGAAATGCTATGTATTTTAATTTTTATTTATTTATTTATTTATTTTTTATTTAATCTGCATAAAAGTTACAGCATTAGAAAGATCTTTTAAAACTGAACATTTTTTGTGCTTACACTTTTCCCTTAATCTCAATATGTAAAAAGATTTCAACGAAAGTTTATAACTACCATTGCAATTCTGAAATACCCATGGAGGTTAAAATTAAAATGTGATATAAAATTCAATCATAAAAATTATGAGCCAATAGTTATTACATCATTTTCTTGCAATCATGATAATGTACTTATCTGATATAAACAAACAGTTGATTGTGACGTCATATTTATCAAATTAGTTAAAATAAATAAGGTACCTAAGCTTACTTCGTTACAAATAAGGTACGTTTCATTTGGCACCTTATTTGTAATGAAGTTTTGATAGATATTTTAGAATTAATTAAAATATGAAATTAATTTTAAAATTGGACATTTAAATTTATGATTGTTGCAAAAAATTTTTTACCAGTTATTGTTATAAATATATACATTTTTTTTTTTTTTTTTTTTTTTTTTTTTTTGAGGGGGGGGGGGGAATAAGATGAAATAATGTTTTCACGCAAAAAAATAAAAATTACAAAATAGTAAATTTGCCCATGTATATAAAATAAACTTATTAAACCGAATCGAAGAAGGAAGTGAAATAAGTAATGAGCTATATTACAATAAATACGATATATAATATGATACGTTATATTAGATCTATCTTCCAGGGTTAGTAGGTATTTTCGTTAGAAGAAATAGTTTGTTCGTTCGGTGCAACTTGCACATTAGTCCCGTCAGGTACAACTTGCACATTAGGCCCCTTTAAATATAGTGACCAGCGAAGCTGGCAAAACATTCGTTGATTCACTACCTTAATTGATTTCACATTCTGTCATTTTTGACGGGGTTATCTACTAGTTTTTTATACTGGCGCAGAGAAATGTGTGCATTTTATAGAAAAAAAAAAATGAAAATAAAAACAATTTGCGTAACTTTAATATTCTGTACACATCAAAAATTTTTAAATTTAGAAAAACATATTAATATTTTACCATGTTTTTATTAACTTCTATTGTTGTTTGTTTGTGTGTTTGTTTGTCCGGTACAAATCTTGCGATCTATTTTTAACTAACTTCCCTACTAGCTAGACATTTGAAACTTACACAGTAGCTCAGAACCCGGTGACAACACAATACTTTGAAGTCAGATTTTCGAATTTTCGAGTAGTTTTCTTTTAATCAATTAAAAATGAAAATAATAAGCTCCTAATAGCAATAAAAAGAGCCTTTAAAATATTAACTATAATTTAATTGTTGCTTAAAAAAAAAAAAAAAAAAAAAAAAAAAAAAAAAAAAATACGAGTTCATTTTCTTTCGACATTAAAATAAATACATTTAAATAAACGTGAACGTTAAAAAATTATAAAAAGTTAAATGATGCATCTAAAAAAAATATACGTCATATTATCACTTTAAAAATTTTATACACATTGATAAGTGCTAATGTATGATGCTAATACACGTTATTCTAAAACGAGTAATATTTTACTTTTAAAACAATTTTTTTTTTCATTATTATTATTATTAGTTCACTGAACTGAGTCCGCGTGCTTAAATATTGCTTATACATTATTTTTTATCGTCGCGTATTCTATTAATGATTCATCAAAAAAATTAAAAACATGGTACATAAAAAGTTTTTTTAATCTTATAATTAGTTAATTATTATTTTAAATATTAACCCTTAAATGCCTGATTATTTTTAAAATCAGTTTAAGAATATTTTACTTCTTTCCTCTCTCAAATAAATCATGAGAAAAATACTTTAAAAAATCATACTTAATTTTAATTATCATTTACAGCTGAAAAGCAGTTTGTTATCAATCAGCAAACATAAAATATTACAGCTTCAATATTATTCTAATAATACTTTAGAAGGCAAAATTGGGTATATTGCCGAAAGGTAACACACAACATTTAAGGGTTAATTTATTAATATTTAATTATTAACTTTCACATTTTTAATTATTACTTTTTTTCACACTGAGTATTCTCTTAACGGTAAAAATTGTTTCGTGGCACAATAATTTAAATTTAACGTTTAATAGAGCCAGTAATTGGAGCTAAATAAAGCTGACTGAGTTTACAAAAATGACGGCTTTCTTAACTAATTAATATTGTTTGAACTCTGATTTGGTTATCTGAGTAGAAAAGGATAATGTAATTGTCAAAATAAACAAGCACAGAATTTTAGAAATAATCATTTTATTAGACGAATGTTTTAAGTACATTTTGAAAGCAAAAGAATCAACATGCATAGTTTTTTAAATATATATTTATATAAAATAGCGTTTTCTTTAAGGGAAAAAAAAAAAAAAAAAAAAAAAAAAAAAAGCTATTAAAAACGAAAGAGAAGAAAAATAGTATATACAAAAAATGTGTGCTTCTTCCGCTGATCATTCCCAATCCGATGCTTAGTGTTCCGGGGGTATAACAGATGATTTGTTTTGTAACTGTATGAAATGCTAGAACTTGAACCTGTTAAAATCGTCAATGAATGTATTATTGCAGGAGGCAAGAGGCCTTTATAAGATCAATAAAATCCGCATCAAAATCATTTAACCTCTGCAAAAATTTCATTTTTTTTTTTCTTGAGAGAGAGAGAGAGAGGGTTCTATACCACTACCCGGATGAGAGGATGAAGAAAATGGCTGAATTTTCAATAGAATTCTTACACTTATTTTCTACTTTTCATGAAAGTTCACTTGGATGTAAATCTGAAGGATTGTAATGCAACTTCAGTATATTTTAAAGGTAAACAACAGTTAAAAATTACGTGTTTCATGTTTATTATTTAATTTTTAATTTAGATGGCCCTATTTGATCCTGTTCTTTTTTACTGTTTTTGTATGAATGTTATTAGAAACTGTTTGCTTTGTTTAAAGAACTGCCTTAATTTTTAATTAAAAAAAAAAATCTATTGTATATATATATATATATATATATATATATTTTTTTTTTTTTTTTTTTTTTTTTTTTGCGACGGGAGGAGGGGGGGGGGGCGGGAAAATTTAAGGCGATATTTCTTTAATAACTACTTTCTTGTGTAATATTTTAAGTAATTTTCCATTCAGAAACATAGAAACGTATGCGTTTTATAGTAAACGATGATTATGAAGCCTAGATGCATTGTTTTGCTAAAATAAAATTATAAAAACTAAAGGGGGATATTTTTTTTAATTATTGAATCTTAATTTTTTTGTTACATACTAATTTCTACAGAAATTCTTTTAATCATAGCATCACCTTAGGCAGATAAAATTCAGCCATTCTCACCACACTCTTCCATCTTTTTTCATTCCATTTCGTTAATTAATTATATTAGGACTGAGGGCCTATTAGTCTCAATCTGGGATTTTTGCGTTGTCGATTTCGATAGTTGGACATTTGTCGAAATCTAAAATTTATCGAAAATATAATTGAATAATTTGAAAGCGATGTTATAATTTGAAAAAAGAAGAAAAAAAAAAAAAAAAAAAAAAAAACTAATAGTCCTCCTTCCCAAACTAAATTCTGCTTTTGCCAGAATTTCATCAAAATCTTTTTATTATTATTATTATTGAAAGAAAAAGAAAAGAAAATTAATAATAATCAGTTTTGTTACAAGGGTTGCAAGCGATATCTAAAAAGTTTTTTTTTTAATAATTTTGAATTAGGAAATAAAAAGTGCGCGTGAAATAATCTATAATAATAAAAGAAGATGTCTGTCTGTCTGTCTCTCTGTCTGTCTGTCTGTCTGTCTGAGCATCTATACGTTCAGCCCCTACTGAACGCAGAACTACAAAATTTGACATACGGGTGCTCAGAAGCCTGCCCGAGGGGATAGTCAAAACAGAATTTAAAAATTTTAATTAGTTGCGGAGATATTAATTAAAATGTAGACCTATGTCTTAATCAAAAAGCGATCTCAATGACTCAGAATTCACCGAGATTGCATAAAAGTAGATATTTTAACGGAGTTAAAAGCAGAAAAAATGGAAAATAAATTAGAAATATTAGTCCGATCATTACGAATTTGGTACCAAATGAAAGGGGAATTTTTTCCGAATCTAAGAGTGCAAGCGGCTTATCGATACGTCAATTAGATTTTTTAAAATTAACTAAACTATGAAATTTAGTTGGAAACCGGCAGACGATTTTCTAAGAGGTCTCGATCGGAAACAAAACACATACGAGACAACTGTCTGTGATGTCTGTGATGAAACCGGAAATGGTTGTAATCAATTAAGATATCATGTGTTTTATACTGGGGGGAAAAATTGCAATTTTCAATTTTTTTCAAATTTTCATTCACGTTACATTTGAATTAATATTCGGCCTAGACAGCATATTATAAAGCTACTGTTCAATTTTCATGAAAATATATGAATAATTAAAAAAATGACATATTTATTGGAAAAAGATTGTCTTCTTTTATTTTTTTGCAGTATTTGCAGTAGTCGAAATTTCGTAGTATGTAGTTTTAATGCCCGATAATTCGATTGTGAATATTTTTAAAAGAGTACGATTATTAGGGAGTGCTTGAGGAACAGGGAAAAAAGGCAAAAAAAAAAAAAAAAAAAAAAAAAAAGAGTTGCAGCGTTTGAAATTGGTTGGCATATTAAGATTTTAAGGCAAGGTATTTGGTTTTCTTTTTTATCCCAGCTTCTAATTAAAATAATTTCATAAGTAATACATCATTTGAAAGCTTTGTTGATTTGGAATTGAACAGTAGATTACAGAAATTTCTACCGCCAGATGGCGCTGAAATATTTTAAAATTTCAATATTTCAAATTCTAATTATGATTATATAATTTTTAATACATCATTCGAAAGATATTTTAAAGTTCTTTTATATTATCGAAAGTATTATTCGAGATTTTACCCGATTTACACGTTTTAAGGTTTCATTTTTAGGTTTTCTTTTGTATCTCAGCTACTAATTAAAATATTTTCATAAGTAATACATCATTTACATCATTTGAAAGTTTTGTTGATTTGGAATTGAACAATATATTACAGAAATTTCTACCGCCAGATTGCGCTGCTATATTTTAAAATTTCAATATTTCAAATTCCAATGAGCGAGGAAGGTGTTGTAAGTTCTAAAACGGGGATAAGGCGCCGCAGGCGCCACCGAGCGGGACTTAGCTAAAGTTAGAAATTTAAAATATCAACACCGAAGGCGCTACCGCACGGGAGTTTACTGCGATTTAGATAAGCTATTTTCACGATATACGAGTCGAAGAAGGAAGCGAAATAAGTATTGAGTTATATTACGATAAATACGATATATAATAGGATACGATATATTAGACCTATCGTCCAGGGTTAGTAGGCATTTTCGTTGAAAAAAATAGTTTGTTTGTTCGGTGCAACTTGCACATTAGTCCCGTGAGGTACAACTTTCACATTAGTCCCTTGAGGTACAATTTTCACTTTAGTACCGTCAGATACAACTTGCACATTAGTCCCCTTTAAATATTTTACTTATTATTATATTAGTATTTTAAATATAAGATTTTTTTTTTTTTTTTACAAAATTTTACATACGATTAAATGTGATTTATTTTTTCTTCCTAATCTATATATATAAAAATGAATGTCTGTCTGTATGTTATTTATAAAATCGTAAACGGCTTGACCGATTTCGATCATTCTTTTTTTGTTTTTTTCCTTATAGGTCAGGGATGGTTTAGGAAAAAAAAAAATTGAAAAAATCTTTAAAATTAATTAAAATATGAAAATAATAAACTTATTGACATATATTGACTTAATATAAGCCATTTAAATTTTTAATTGTTGCCAAAAAAAGTTTACGAGATATATTTATTTATTGTTTTCAGCATAAAATGAAATATGCTTTCACGCGAAAAATAAGAAATTACTAAATGTTAAATTGGTCGATGAGAAAATGACACTTTATAATTTTAAAATAAAATAGTAATATTACAAATCTAACATATTTCTTCTGAATTTTATTTCACAGCATTTTTTTATGTACCTCAACTTCAGATTTCTTTTTTTTTTTTTTTTTATGGCGGATGAAACACGCTTGGCATAAACGCTAATTCAGCAATATATTAAAGGTATTTTCTTATTGATAATTCTTGACAATTTTTATAATTTTGATGCTGAAGTAGATCGGACATTTTTCGCCAAGGAAAAGATAGAAAGAAATACGCAAGCGAAGTGATGACGTCACTGGCCGTTCGTGGATGTAAGAAAAATATTTCCTATGTTAAACGCCCATTGGATTTTTTGTAAAAAATCATTAAAAATCGAGGAAAAATATTTCCCGATTTTAATCCCCGTATTTAGGTATAGATATGTATTAGTTATCATGTCCATGCATTAGATTAAGTTATTTTTGTTGTAAAATTGACAAAATTTGAATTTTTAATTTCAAAACTCTAGAAAAAAAAATGCCAAACTTCCATATTCGATTGAAAACACAAACATTTCATTTCAAAGGATGATATTTACACAATATCCAACTAATATACTGATTAAAAGGGAAATGATAAATATTCTATCATAATTTGAAGTCAAATTTGTTTTCAAATGTCTAAATAAAGTATCTAATATAAGATACTAATATGCTGTAACGAAATAGATTTGATATCGGTCATCCTTGGTAAAAAAATAAAATATCGCCAAATTATTTGGCGAACATAATTTAATTCCTTTCAAAAATCATGGTTATTTTAACAACTTATTTTAAGACAGTAATGAATAATATGAAACAATATTTCATTCAATGCATATTACGAAAATATACATCTGGCATGTATATTTTCGTATTACGTTTTTGATCACCAAATACAATAAGCGCCAAGAACGACAGAGTTTTGAAATTTAAAATTAAAATTTTGTCAATTTGACAGCAAAATAACTCAATCTAACACATGCACATGATAACTAATACATATATGTACCCAAATATGGGGATTAAAATCGGGAAATAATTTTCTTCGATTTTTAATCATTTTTTACAAAAAATCGAATGGGCGATTAACATAGGAAATCATTTTCTTGCATCCACAGATGGTCAGCGACGTCACATTTCGCTTGCGTATAGGAACAATAAACGCGTAAATTATATTTTGGTCTAAAACGGCAACAAAAATTTAAAAGTCGCCAAGGGCATTAAGACTGTACCATGATCAAGTTTACATATTAATTTATTTATTTTTCTATATACCAACTACTATTAACTAAGCATGAAGTATATATAACCACAAAATAATAATAATTGTCTCATGCGATAGAAGTAGCCGATCATAGCATATTGTAATATTATATTTGGCTTGAAATTGCTGTCATTCTATGGTTGATCGATTAAATCAAATAAATATAGAGAATAACTTGAAAGCAAATATTATGTACATCACGTATAATGTTGCTCATATATAACTAGGATTCAAATATAAAGGGCTACTTCAAAATTTTCGATACTGTCCGTATCGAAATTGTCATATATGACAAGCACCTAAATGGAAGCCCACGGGTAAGTCATTGTCGTAGGCAATAGGGACAGGTATCGCAGAATGCGAGGACAAACAAGGCGCTGCCGAAGGTAGCGGGAACCCAAAGCGAACTTTTGAGCGATTTCAGTATTATTATTTTCTCTTTTTTTCATAAAACTATATAGAAAAGAGTTTCCTTTAAATATAGTGACCAGCGAAGCGGGCAAAGCCTGCTAGTACATTAATAAAAATATACGACATAAAGATATTAAACTTTTATTTTAAAGTTTTTCTCATTCACCAATTTAACATTTAGTAATTTTTTTTATTTTTCGCGTGAAAGCATATTTCATTTTATGTTGAAAAAATAAGTAAATAAATATACCAAGTAAAAATTTTTGGCAACAATTAAAAATTTAAATGGCTTATATTAAGTCAATTACCAGTTTATTATTTTCATATTTTAATTAATTTTTAAAATTCCAATCAAATTTCCGGTATAAATAGTAGCCTATGTGCTATTCCATATTATTCTCTATCTCTGTACCAAATTTCATCCAGATCCGTTCAGCCACTGTGGCGTGATTGAGTAACAAACATCCATCCATCCAAACTTTCGCATTTATATATTAGTATATATTAGCATAGATTCATGGCGTATCTCTTATCAGTTTTCATATGTAAGCGTATTTAAAGTATTAAGTGAATTTATGTAATTCAATTTTACTATTTAATGACTTAAAAAGAAATTTTCAATTTATGAATGACCCCTGAATAAAAAGTCAGTACTGAAAAACTGCTTACGTTTTTTGAGCTAGAGTGTAATAAATCTTGTTTTATATTCCTCCAGAATATAACGCAGTATTATACTACAGCAATAGCAAAACATTTCAGCCGTTTAATTTTTCTAGAATTTATTTTTTTAAGTTTTTTTAGGCATGAAATGATGCATATGTATATGTTGTGTTCGAAAATATCTTCACTGTATAAGGATGATGCACAAACACAGGGATGTTTCCCGTCAGATCTGAATAGCAACCCTGTATTACAGTACTACACGAAGGAATAAAATCGACGAAACTCTGCCTGTAGAAGTTGTTTTCCAACAATGAGACCAATTATGCGCGGAAACTAAGTATTTTACAACATTCTTTTAAATCAGCCTTGGGTTTAGGTTGAGGTTGAGTGGGCTTAACCGTTGTACTGGAACTAGTAGACAACTAACGACGGTCTTTGTTTTAACCCTAGGTGTGGTCCGGAGACATTCCATAACAATGTTGATCATCCGTGAAAAGGATGACTCCACCGTTTTGAAACTCACCAGAGGTATTAATTTTACTAAACATAGAGGACATTGCAGCCACGACCTATTTTACTTGCACCAGCACATAATGTACACCACAATCTTTGGCCGGTTCGAGAGTCCAACATGCAAGTCATCCTTGGAAAAATAAAAATAATTATTCAATATTCTCAAAAGTATACATAGGCACACATTTCATCATTCACATTTCATCATTCATATTTCATCATTCACATTTCATCTTTTCTAGCTTCTTGCTCTCTTTTCACGTGAAGTCTTTTTCGAAATTGGTTTCCTATTTAGGAACAAAAGTGTCTACAAGTGATTATGGAAACGAATTCACTTTAATAGCCTAATGAAAAATTTATTCATCAAATTTTTTGTTAAAAAAATTCTAAATGTGTAGATGAAAACCTGTTATCTGTGACAGGACCTTGGGCAGGGAAAAATCATAAAAATTTTATCAAAATATTTTAGTTAATTAGTTTTATATGATTTTTTACTTAACTGAAAATTTTTTAGTGGAAATTCTTCTTCATTCCCCGTTTACTGCCCAAAGAGACACAAGTCCTTAGCATTTCTATTTTTAGCAAACGGGAAGATATTGTGGAACGTAAAGTTATTAAAATGGAAATTAATGATGTCCTTAAGAAGTTTGCTTGTTAGAAATATAATATATATGTTTTTTTCATGGGAATCTGTCTTATTAAAAGTCTAATACAAACAGAAGCGGGGGAAACATATCCACTTATCTTTGTTATTCCTAATATTATTCACATGGACATAATTGCTATTAAATATGGAAGGAGAAAGGGAAATTGAACAAATTTAATATTATTTTGTTTTACTGTATATGCATATACAGTAACATTTAACTCATTAAAAAATTAAAATGATCATAATCAGATAGAAAGTACATTTGTGATATGAAATAATTTCCATATCACAAGTATTTCAATGCAATCACAAGTATTTCAATGTAGTATTTTAATGTAATTTTTTACATGGCTATTTAACGGATATCTAGAGTAACATGAGAAGTCCCCGTGGGAGATGGTGAGCAAAGCGAACAGAGGGTAGGGTCACCTAGTAAGTAAAAAAGTGAAAAAATAAATAAACGGATTCTTTTTTGTAGATTTTTTAAAGGATCAAAAAATTATGTATTACACATTGCAGTCATTTGTGATGTCATTCTATTCTACAGAAGCCTTTTAGCCGTTACATGTCTTCTACAAGTAACGTTTCCAGGGAGAACCACGAGGCGGTAGGCTTCATCTCTCCCCTTTTTGGGTGGGTGGGTAGAGAGGGGGTCGATCCTGTCTCTCTAAGCTTTACGCTAAATTTGCCTACCACTAAATTTGCCTCCTACCTAATAAATAGCAAAAGGGGGGGGGGGTGTTGATTGCCTTCAGGGAGGACTTTTTAAGGGTAGGTGGCCCGAATTCTCGTTCTCGTACAAGGAAAACCCTGAAAACCTTGCACAGCCACCCCGCTTGAACCGCACAGGTATCAAGGCTATGAATTTCGGTTAGTGGACCGGCCAGAACAGGGAGAAGGAAACTGATAAGGAAAGTGTGAATCTTTAAAATTCCTATTGAAACCAAACAAAGCTTAAATTAAAGAGCATAGTGGAGAACTTAAGAGGTGAGGTGGGGGAGGGGGGGGCGAATACTGCATAACTGAATAGCATCAAAAAATGGCAGTGATTGTGTAGGAATTTGAATAAAATTCAACGCATGAGGACCCTAGGGCTTAATAAAGTGACATTCATGGAGGGGGATGTCTTTGTAAAGAATGTTCAGCATATTCCCGTGAATTTTCGAGAAAACTATGGAAATCTCCGAAAGGTAGGCCAACAAACTGGTTTCTAACTCGGCAACTTCCGCGTTTACTAATTTTCACGAGTTGAACCTCTTGGCCATAAGTGGTTAAAATATGACTCAAAATGTGTTACCTGTTTTTATCCCAGAAGGAAAAATCCAATTCGTAAGCAAGGATGAGCGGAACTACGGTAAAGTGTTTGGCTAGTTTACGTAAAAAAAAAAAAAATCTATTTTCAGATTATTATCAAATCTTCCGCGGAGGATACTATAAAATGCTTTTTTCAGTTGATATATTTTTTTTTTATTTAATAGAAATTAAGTAAAAAAAAAAAAAAAAATTAAAAATAAGAATAATTAAGAAATAATCATATGATAAAAACACGACTTGGAAAATATAAACAGAGAAAGTTAAATTATTTATGTATAATGAAAATAAATAATTTATTGAAAAATGAGAATTATCTATTTATAAAAAAAAAATTATGTTTAAAATTAAAAATTCGGTTTTTAGTTAATTAACATAACATTTAAAAATAACTAAATAAAGAAAAAAAAAATCCTGCAGTGCCATAGCTACCAATCATGAGCCAAACGCTTACTGAAGATCCACCTATGCGTATCTTCGAGGCTTTCTTTTTTCTTCCTTAAATAAAATCCTGTAAAATTTTCTGAGTCATACCGAGACCCAGAAGATGCATCTGCGTAGTTTTTTTTTTTTTTTTTTTTTTTTTTTTTTTTTTACCTTCTATGTTTTAAACCATTCCCTTTAAAATCTAAGTTTAGTTTGGTTTCAATTTGAATTTTACAGATTAATACTTCCCTTGTAAGTACTGGATGGAACTTAAAAAGTTGAGCGTCGCCTTGAGGAAATAGAGCTAGAGAATATTATTAGTTGTAAAATATTGACTTTAAAAAGCTAATTTCAGAAGGGATGATGTATGAGTCAGAAGTGTGTTAATTTTAAAGGAGGAAGAGCTAAGCAGTTTGCGATTCGGAAATGTGCTGATTGTGAAATGAGATGGCAATTTAATAAGAGGCGATGTTACTGGTCATTCATTTTGAAATTAAGAAATTATAACTTTTAATGCGCGAACTCTTAAATTCAGTCGTAAGAAGAATTCAAATTTTACACATTTTTTTTTGTTTGTAACCGATATTTTGTAACTGAGATTATAAAAATTAAATACTCAAATGAGTTCAGTTATATAACAAAAACGCATAGTAAAAAAATCGGAGATTTAAAATAATTAAGAATTCGCATGCGGCACTTTGAAAATGGCCATTATTTTGTATTATATTCCCCATAAAAGAGGTCTTTTCATCTTAAAAATTATTTTTAATAATATTATGCTGAATAATGAATTATAATATCATTAATGGTAAAAATTGTTACATGATAAATTATGATATCATTAAACTTGAAAGTTTAATAAAATTAGTTAATGGAGCTGAGAACAAAATTATTTGAGTATTTAAAAAATACTCTTTCGTTATATAATATATTACTTGATTTGTGATTTTATTCCATATTGTTGCATGTCTGAGTGAAAAGTATAGTGTAATTATGAATGTTTACAAACACAGAATTTTTAAAAACATCTATTTTATTAACTAGACATAAATATATTTTTAAAGTATCAAAATCACTATACAGAGCTTTCTAATAAATTAATGAAAAAATAAGAGATAGTTTTTGGATTTATTTTATAGTTTTGGATTTTTAACAGATAATGCCGATAAAGTCGGCCAAAAGCGGATCCAGAACTTTTTTTTTTTTTTTTTTTTTTTTTTTTTTTTGGGGGGGGGGGGGGGGGCTAAGAATTTTCAAAATGTTATTCAATATCAATAAAAAATTTACAATTGTAACATTCAATTGTGAGAGTCCTTACTTTTAACCTCTCCATTTACTTATTATTATTATTATTATTATTGTTGTCTAAAGGGGTCCCACCACCACCCGGAAGACATAATGAATAAACGGCTGAACTTCCAAATGAATCTTTTATTTATTTTTATTTATTTATTTTCAAATGTAAATTCTCAAAGAAAATCAATTATAAATGTAAAGCTGAATCATTTGTATCTTGATGCAGCTTCACCAATTTTTAAATGATAAACTGCAGTTAAAAACTGCGTCTGTTATGTTTATTATTTAGTATTTAATTTAGATGACCTTATTTCAACCAGCTTTCATTTATTATTATTATTATTATTATTATTATTATTGTACGAATGTTATTAGAAATCGTTTGCGTTGCTTCGAAACATTTCCTGAATTTTTAACATTAAAAAAAAAAAATATTTTATAATTATTAACTTTTTGGAGCATTAATTTAAGGCAATAATTCTTTAATAACTACTTTCTTGTGAAAGGCTTTAAATAATTTTCAATACAGAAACAAAGAAATGTATGCTATGAAACATACTTATTAAGGCTAGATGCATTGTTTTGCTAAAATGAAGAAACTATAAAGACTGTAAGGAGATTTTCACAATTTTGAATATCGAACCTAAATTTTTGCTCTCTTCTAATTTGTACACAAAATTTTCAAAGCATAGTATTACCTAAATCATAGGAAATTCAACCGTCTTGACCACTCTTCCACAGTTTTTCATTTCACTAATTATTATTATTATTATTATTATTATTATTATTGTGTGTGTCATCATAAAGGTAAAAATTGCTGCATTAAAGTATTATTTAAATTTTAATTTTAATGAAATCTTTTAATGATGTGCACTTCAGATCCGTCTGTATTTAAAAAAAAGAATAAAAATAAGCACTGTTTTCATAATTTTATCAGGCCAGGATCCATAAAACGCCTGAAGTTTCGGCGGCATCCTTACAGTTTTCTTTCCAATGCAACTTTCCATGGAAATTCTGTTATAAGTGAAGCTGGATCATTAGGATGGCAATGCTGCTTAAGTATCTTTTAATAGTAAACTACAGCTAAAAACTCCGTATATCATTGCTTAGTATTTAATATTTAAATGATCCTTTTCCGACTTCCTTTATTTACTTTTTGGTATCAGTGATGAAAGTCGCCGAAAAATTGCCTCAAATCTAATTAAAGAGTAAATTTTATGAAATTAAGATCTCGGACAGTTCATTTAGGCACTGCATCTCTAATAACTGCTTTCTCATGTAATATTTTAAACTTTTTAATACCGAAGCCGAGAAACGTAAACGTTTTATGGCAAAGGACAACAATAAAGCCTTGATGCATCATTTTTCCGGATTAAATTATAGAATTTAAAGAGAGATTTTCGACCCCTAACCCCCTCTCTCTTCTGTGTATTTTTATCAAGCCTTAATGCTGACTCCCTACTAATTTCTATAGAATCTTTTTTTATGTATTACTATAAGCAAGAGAAATTCAGCCATTTTCACCACTTTTCCAACATTTTTCCATTCCGTTTCGTTATTATTATTTTTTTTTTTTTTCCCCTATCTACTATTCTTTTGAATGTAAAAATTGTTATGTGGTAGTATTGTTTGAAATTAAAGCTTAACAGAGTCAATAAATGGAGCTAAACTAATACTATCTGAGATTTAAAAATAATAATAATAAATAAATAAATAAATACTGTTTTGTTCATTAATATACTATTTGAACTGAGATTGGATTGCAGTATATTCCGTTGGTTGTGTTGTTTCTTAACACTATTATTACTTTACAAGAATTTTTTTGTTTAATCACAGAAAACTGCTTTAAGAAAAAAAAAAAAAAAAACTCACTAAAATATTTCTATTAAAAATTTCCGGTAGCAAAAGAAACATACAAGTTGGCAGCTACGATGTTGTTACAGGTCGGAGTAAAACTGATAATGTAATCGTGAAAACAAACAAGCACATGATTTTTAAAAACAATCATTTTATTAGACAAATTTTCTAAATACATTTTGAAAGTATCAAAATCAACGTACATAGCTTTCTAATAATTTAATGGAAAAGTATCCCGACGAAAAAAAAATCCTTTCTTAGCTGTTAAATGAACGTGACCCGGTGTTCAATTTCCATACATTTCTTTAGTATAATTATGACGCATATTAAATTCCTTTTCTTCTAAAAAATATTTTTTATTAATACTTCCCTTGCATTAAAAGAATGGAATAGTGTGATGAGTCGTAAAATATTTCGTTTACACACATTATAATGAAGAACCTACTTCCTCACACAGCATAAAGGACACAGGCCTGCCACCGAAAAAGTGTTTAGAAACCACTAGCTGATACTGATCGATTTTTGGACGCTGATTTCAGGAAAAATAGCAATAATGTTCTGTGATGTACCAGTTTTTGAAAAAATTGAAAATTAAAATGAGATGAAGCATAAATACCCAGGTAGATGGAAAGACGGACTACTGAAAAGAAAAGTCCCTCATACTGCCTATAACAGATTAAGTGCCAAAAAAAAAAAAAAAAAAAAAACTTTCAGGACAGAAGGAACAGAAAGCATTAAGGATATATGAATTCAGGATGTATTAGATAATGGTAAAACATTAACTGCTTTAATTAATATAATTTCCAATAAATATAAAATCACTACATATTTCAAATCATTTCCAATTATTTAAACATTAATTTGTAAATAAAACACTTAAAAATATTTTTTAAACACTTTTCCCTAGAATATGTGCGATAGGCTTATTTGCGCATATATTATAGCCCATTTTGTGAAAAAAAATCCTTATATGATTGAGAAAAATGATTGCCCAATTTGAAAACAGCGCACCCAATAATATAAAATTCAGTCATTACATTGCAAACACTTTTTCGTGATTTAAATTTTGCAGGCTTGTGTCATTTAGCGTAGAAAAAAATTCTAAGTTGTAAAATGTGAAAAGAGAACTATGTAATAAAAGATATGTGATTCTTCGTCTGGTCACTCCCATTCCGATGCTGAGTATTGCGGGGGTGCCACAGAAGACCTTTTTTTATAATTGTGTAAAATGCTATTAAGAGCTTGAACCTGTTAAAGTCTTCAATAAACGTGTTATTCCAGGATTTAAGCAAGGCCCTAGTGAAACGTAGTTTGGGTGGTTCAACACCCCATCCCTCAATTTTTACATTTCACGAAAATTTTGGAGTCACAATTAACTTTTAACACTCAACAATATGTACAAAAGCTTAAACCGCCTGATTTTTTTTTTTTTTTTTTTTTTTTTCTGACTACGACGACGGAAATAAGGTAGCTAACAGATAATAAAATGAGCATGTTTTTTTTTTTTTTTTTTTTTTTTTTTGAGGGGATCCCACCACCACCCGGAAGATAGTATCAAGCAAACGACTGAATTTTCAATTGAACCCATGACACTTTCTCAGATGTAGCTTTTCATTTAAAATTTCAATTACCGATGTAAAGCGGAATCTTTAGGATTTTAATGCTATTTCAGTATTTTTTTTTAATAATAAACTACACTTAAAAACTGCGTCTATTACGTTTACTATTTAATTTTTAATTTAGATGACCCTATTTCGATCTGCTTTCATTTACTTTTTTGGTATGAATGTTAATAGAAATCGCTTGCTTTGCTTCAAAACATTGCCTTAATCTTTATTAAAAAAGAAATCTTTTGTCATTATTAACTTTTTAGCGGGTTAGATTAAAACAATATTTCTTTAATAACTACTTTCTTGTTTAATATTTTTAAGTAATTGTCAATACATAAACAAAGAAGTGTATGCATTTTATAGTGATTATAAAGCCTAGATGCACTGTTTTGCTAAATAAAATCATAAAGACTGAGAGGAGATTTTAAAAAGTTTAATTATTGAAACTTTATTTTTTTGTTATCGACTAATTTCTACAGAAATTCTTTTTACGCATAGTGTCATCTCATTCATGTGAAATTCAGTCGGTTCGATCACTCTTCCACCAGTTTTCATATCATTTCAATTATTATTATTATTATTACTATTATTATTATTATTATTATTTTATGCTGGGAGTTATTTTAAAGGTAAAAATTGTTACATGGTATTATTATTTATATTTATCGTTTACTAAAATCAGTTGATGAGCAAGATAAATCCGTCTGTGATTAAAAAAAATACAGTTTTTTTTTTTTTTTTTTTTTTTTTTTTTGATGATTTATGTACTGTTTGAAGTGTGATTTGGTTGCATATAGCTACATGCCTTAGTAAAAGGATTCATGTAAATGTGAAATTGAACAAGCACAAAATTTGTAAAAAAAAACCACTTTATTAAACAAATAATTTAAATACATTTTCGAAGGAACAGAATCAACATGCATAGTTTCACAATAAATTAAAAAGAAAATATAAGAGACTCTATTTGCATCTTTAATTACAAAGAAAAATAACGCTTTTCAGCCGCTTAGTATACGGGACCCTATTGTAAATTTGTACATACTTCGTATGAAAAATCATGTTGAATATTAAACCACTTCGTTTTATAAAATGTTTTTTTTCAATTAATATTTCCCCTTCCTTAAATAATTGAAAGATTTGGATTGATCTTAAAATGTCTTTTATGTATAGTTCAAAATGAAGCTAACTCATCAACTGATACTTAAAAAAAAAAAAAAAAAAAAAAAAAAAAAAAAATTACCTATATTATATTAAGAGACTGTGTAGTATGAAAACCCATATCCTGGCCGTTACATTACAGAAAAGTATAAATCACTCATGTGTATTATGTATAGCTGTGAAATAAATATATTCATGAAACTTGCAAAAAACATTCATTTTATTGCACGTAACTCATAGATATGTGTACATTTATATGCAAAGGCATTTGAACAGAATCATAACAAAAAGTATCATCTTAATAAAGAAGCAGACAGAGTGTAATGTTTTTTTGGGTATAACAGCAATAAACTCTTTAGTTTAATGAATTGTGTCTGGTAAATAAAAAAAAAAATAACTGGATGAATTCAGCCCTTTAATTATTGTATATATGCTCAATTTATTATTTGTTCCAGATTCTATGAAATCTTTTAAAAAGGAAAATGTAATACTTGGAAATTCCATGCTGGCATAGTGATTGTTTAATGATTCATGTCCAAAAGAGTTAATATTCCAGTTACTATTACAAAATCAATGCAATACTCAATGCGTTATACATCCTGAGCTGTTTCAAACCGTTCTAAATAAGAAACAATTTTAGTATTTTACAAGAAAAATCTTAAATTCGGTAGAATAAAATTTTAAAAGACCACAATCTCTTTAACATGAAGAGTTTATATCTGGCTGCTCAGTATTTCAAATGATATTTCTCTATTTCTAGTTTCTCTATATTCTAGTTCTGTAGTGCTTTAGTACAAATATTTTTACGGCTTCTATTAACATTAAGCTTAAATCCTATGAAAAAGTGAAACCACGCCCTTATTTATCTTTATACTTTTCCTTGTGCTTGTTAAATGTGTTTTAGCAGATAAAATGTGAAATATTTTTTTGAATTGTTATTGTTTTTTTTTAAATTAAGACACTGACACATAATTATAACGAAATTTATTATTATAAAATAAGTACAATATAAAATTATATAAAAAATATTACCCTTGAATTATCTGATTTCATTTTACGTCTCCAAAACACACAAGCCTGAGCTGTAACCTCCAAAAAAATCTAAATCGGATACGAAGCTAAATTAAATTTTTTTTTCTAATAAATGAATGAATGAATGTATTACGAGAACAAATTTTAATGGTTATCAATTTTTTTTTCTCGTGAAGAGTGGTCCAGCACTATTTGAGGTACTAGTATTATTATTATTAAAACACAATGACACATTTTTATAAAATATTTCATTATCAGAAGAGATTGGTTTTATTAAAAGTACGCGGTGACGATAAAATTTTTATTTTTGTATAACCACGGAAAAACACACAGGTATCATCTCCAAAAAAAAATCCAATATTGGCCCTTATAGGCATCGCGATCCGAACTAAATAACAAGCCGCAATATTAGTTTCCAATTCTTCAGTCTTCTAGAATCTCATTTTTATTTTTCTGACTCCAGAAGGCACACTTGAAAATATCCATTTGAGATTTGCGCATCATTATCAGAAGAGATTAGTTTTATTAACAGTACGCGGTGGCGATAAAATTTTTATTTTTGTATAATATCTCTAAAACACACAGTATCATCTCCAAAAAAATCCATTATTGGCCTTTATTGGCATCGCGATCCGAACTAAATAACAAGTTGCAGTATTAATTTGGAATTCTTCAGTCTTCTTGTATCTTCTTTTTATTTTTCTGACTCCAAAAAGCACATTTGAAACTATCCATTTGAGACTTGCGCAGCATTTAATAATCGTTGCCCTTTTTTATATGCAACGAAGAAAGAGAAAGCCACAGAAGAAGATGCAGATCATTCTAGAGAGCGAGAGAAGCCGACAACCATTTTAGATTTTATGCCACAGAAAAGAAGAGAGCCACGGCAGAAGGAGTTTTTCATTCTTGATGGAAGTTTCTAGTATACGTAGGAAGAAGTCGAAGCATAAACAGAGAGCACATATGCAGATGCAGGAATGAAGAAGGCAGTCAGATGTTATGAATGCCAAGTGTCAGAAGAAAGCCAGATTCTAAATATTTTGAATGCTTACTGAAGGTTTATATGGAAAGTTAATTTTTGCTGAATGTTGCTGGATGGTAGTAGCACAAATATGAAATGAGCTTATATGCAGAGAAGGAAGAAGGCAGTCAGATGTTATGAACATAGAGGCCAAGTGTCAGAAGAAAACCAGATTCTAAATTTTTTTAATGCTTGCAGAAGGTTTATTTGGAAGGTTAATTTTTGCTGAAGGTTGCTGGATGGTAGTAGCACAAATGGGAAATGAGCTTATATGCGGAGAAGGAAGGAGGTAGTCAGATGTTACGAACATGGAAGCCAAGTGTCAGAAGAAAGCTAGATTCTAAATTTTTTGAATGCTTGCTGAAGGCTTTTTGCTTGGTAGAGGGAAGTAGTGCAAAGAGGAAACGAGCTTATAAAGAAGATTTTTGTTGTTCTAGTTATATTTCAAGATCTATCAGACATAAAGCGTAAGGTTGTGTTTATCTTTCAGTTGATACCATATATAACGCTGCACAAGTATCTGAAATTTAGTCTTTATATTTGAAGACTTTATCTGTTTTGGTAGGTATTCCACTGAAAATATTTAAAAACTAGTCGGTTTAGCTAGTAGATCAAGTTAATGAAGGAAGTGATTGCATATTTTGAGTTATTGTATAAACTATTTCTGATTTGGCTATTAACACTATTGATCTGTGAAAAAAAAATGTAACGTTACAGAATAATGAACTATTTAAAATTAAAATTTAAGAATGAGAAAATGCGTTTAAGATGTACTAATTTTGTTTCGTATATAGAATAAATTTTTCCAAAAAGTGATTGAAGTTTTGAAAAGTAATTTGAGTACAAACTCACATTAAATAAATATCAAACTTTAAACAATTTTCATTACAAGAAATAGGCCGAAAAGAAGAATCAAAATAAATTAATGCATATATATAAAATATAAATATACTTACTTTTTCTCAGATGATATAGTTTCGAAAACGTACCTGTCTTAAAGAAAGAGTATTTGGTTAAAAACAGAAGGTAGATTTGCTTGTAATTTTTTATTTCCGTTCAAAGAAAGAATGAAAAAAAAAAAAAATGCTGTTTATAATCCTATCTTCACATTTATAGCTGAAAACTTCAACTGATTATATAGATTCAAAATAAATAAATAAATAAATAACCTTGAGTTTAAATGAAAATTGTATTTATCTAAGAGAAGTTGTGTATTTTATTGTTTGACGGTTCTATTAAAATTGGAATGAAATAACTTCTATTAATTAAACTAAAATATACTTAAATAAAAGATTTAAATTTAATATCACTTTCAAAATATCTTTCAGTAATATTTTTTTCTAATATATCTATATGCGTCTGAAAGTGACTTTATTATTATTGTTTATACTTTTTATTTCTATTCATTAATCACACATGCTCAATGTAATGTACTGAATTGTTGATAGAAACAATAAGTTAATTTATTTTCTAAGTTAACGAATATTTTAAAGAATTTCTTTCCAATAATTAATAGTTCTTTGTAAGTCATGAAATCGTAGTGCTCAAACAAATTTTACATTAATTCTCAATACAATTAAATTAAAATAACACGTGGAAATTTTAGATACATTTCAAAAAATGCCTCATACATACGTTATTGCACATAATATTTCCTACATAGGTTTTTTTTTTTTTTTTTTTTTTTTTAAATGTAGCGTTTAGGGGTAAATTATTACAAACAGAAGTCACTAGCGTTATAAACTGGAAATATTTCTAATAAAACCTCTCAGAAAATATTTTACCTTAATGAAAACTTAAATATTGTAGCATTTTTTTTTTTTTTTTTTTTTTTAAGTGTTCATTTAAATATGCATTTAAATATGAAGTTTTACACCTAAATTATAATTTCCATTAAAAAAAAAGTTTTCTATAAGTTTTAAATTAACATAATTTAATTTGAAAAAAAGTAACAAAAATGTGAGTTATGTTCTAAGTGCTTTCTTCTATTTTTACTTTTCTCTTACTCATCATTCCAAGCAAAATTGCGTAAAGATATTGGAAAAAAAAAAAAAAAAAAAAAAAAAAAACAAGGATCAGTGATGGTTTTAAGATTGCCCCAATAAAATTTTTATTTATTCATTTTTAGTAGCTTTGAAAAGCTGGCGTCACGTTCGTTGTTGGCTCATCTTAAGCACCACTCTTTTCATATAATAATTATTTGTAATAGTTTCATACAATAAAGTAAAGGGGGGGGGGAATATCATTTGTAAATAGTGATGTTAAACCTTTTCAAAGTAATAAACAATAAATTACACTGTTTTTATGTCGCTTGTTGCGGTATGTATCTTTCTTTTGCAAAACCGAAAACTTACTGTGAGTTTCATTGATACAAAATATTGATCTATGAAGCTTTTTTTTTTTTTAATCGTATTATTTGGTTACATTCATAAATCGAAATTCTATTTCTGCCTTTATTATGTAGTTCATGATCAGACGAATAAATCTTGGTTTTGAAGTTTCACAAATGACATTCAAACTAATCTATAATTTCAATAAAGTTTTTCGAAATGGTGTACGAAAAAAAAAAATCCTCTATAAATGTTACGAAGAAAAAAATAGAAGCAAATAAATTAGTTTCAGAGCCAAATTGTAAAATACTTGGCTTGATCGGGCCAATCTTAACAGGTTAATTATTAGAAAATAATTTTTAAAATATACTTTAACTATGAATAATTTTTGTTCATAAATATATGTATGTATATATGTGTGTGTTCATTTTATTTTTTGCCGAAAAATATGTATGATTCTTAAGAGACAGCAGAAAAAGCAACAACCAACTAATAGTTGTTCTTACTACTTTGAAATTAAGCGTATATAAATTAGAGAGATAAACAATGCAACTTTTTATCATTTATATGTTAAAACCTTCATTTCAATACAAATATTAACAAATATTATTCAAAAATTATATATTTATCTGTCATAAATGAAGAACAAATATTTTTTTTTAAATTTATATTGATATTTAAAAAACACTTTTCTATAAAGTTTAATATCATAAAAGTCGTAATATTTGAGCTAGTAATTTTTAATTAAAGCATTATAAAATTCTTCACTTTAAATATAAATAACCTGTTCTGGTATTTTTCCATTAGACGACAGCTACTATACTTGACGCATTTGGCGATTCGTACACAAGGTGTTCATTTAAACTTATGTCTTGTTAAAAATAAAAAGTAAATAAGATATTTCTAAAATAATTCGGTTTGAAATTATTAGGATTGATAGTATTATTATACTATTACTAATTTATTTATTTATTAACTTTACTCAACTCCTTTTAATTATGTTTTAAGTTTTTCTGTAATTTAGCTAAATATTTTGGACATCAATTTGTAGTTTATTGCAGGGCTGTGAAAAAAATTCGACAAAACCCCAATCGACAGTCGTCTAATGGAAAATTACCCAAAATCTAAACGTCAAATAACCAAAAAAGCCAAAAAGGCATTTTGTACTCTTTTGGAAACTGCTTTATAAAAGGATTCCCTTGGCTATTTTGAAATTTGGCTCAGATATTTCTCGCCAAGAACGTTTTTTCTACGACCGCGATAGCTATTTTAAACTATAACTTAAAAATATAAATAAATTAGGTCTAGTGAAGAATAAGTGGCGTCGCCAACGGGACGATAATGGTGATGCTCACTAAATTGCACACAAGTAAAACAATATGACGTCCTGTTGGCATCATTCAAATTTGAAATTGCGACAAGGCTATCACTTATTCTTGACTAGGCCCATAGATTTCTAAAAACTGAAAAATAAAGACATATTAATAAAAATCAAGTAAATTGTGTAATTTCAATGTGTTTCACTAGACCATTCGATAGAAAAAATGTATTTTCTGAAATTTCATTTTTACTTCTGCAAGTTCATTATAAATCTAGTCCTGCGTGAGAAATATAAGCAGAACGAGAAATACTGTTTAAAAATAGCAATAAGAAAAAGATAATCAAAATTGGTGCAAGATTATTATTATTATTTTTTTTTTTTTTTTTTTAATAGCAAATCACACAAAATAAGAGCCAAATTGGCGTCAAAAATATAAAATTTGTCAAACAGATCCTATATTAAAATTGTACCTAAAAATTCGCCAAATAAGACCCAAGACAAAGATATTTCTTGTAAATTCATATTATATATCTACGTATTTTCAAGAGAAAACAGCGGTTAGACTATATTTGAGGGTGCCCCTTGATTCTCGCCAAGTTGTGATTGCGGTAAATATATTAAGGTTAGCCTATTTATATGTATAGGTTATATGTATTTAGTTATATGTATATAGTGCATAAGTATAGGTTATATGTATATAGTGTTATAGGTTATTAACAAAAATGAGCCAAACAATTTCGCCAAGGGGGCACCCTCAACTATATTTTTACCAAAAACGGCAAATAAAAGTTACAAAATGTAGTATGTTACATATTTTAAATCAGCAGCTGAAAATTGATATGATCATTTTAAAAAAAGAGATAGTTTAAATAAAGCATTTCTCGTTATGCATATTAAATTATGTTAATTCTCTATTTACTGGAAACTAACGAACGCAATTAGAAAAAAAAAGAATGGATATTGAAAGTGTGAATGATATTAAAAAGCTATATGAGTAACATTATTTGTTAAAATCTAGAAGTTGATACTTGAAAAAGTTGAAGATACGTAAAATAATAATAATGATGATAATATTAATATTAGGAAATATAAAAAAGAGTTTAAATGTACAATGTTTTTTGCCAATTATTCCATCACTGATCCTTAAAATTGCCTTGGATAAAATACAATAAAATAAAGATTAACAAATCTACCTTCTGTTTAAAAGAAAAATTAGTAAAGATACCTTCTTCGTTGCTTCTTTTTGAAAAAGTTAATGCGTAAGCATATACCAAACAGACGTTTTTTCAATGATTTCTTTTTCTTCGGAATAAGCACGATTTCTTCTAAATTCTCACGCCAATGAACTCTTTTCTTATTGCCCTGATTTTTATCATCTAAATAGAGATTACACAGCGAAGCAGTATCTGAAAATACACGCGAATAAGAGTAATCAAATACCTCTTCCTCTTCAGCATCAACTGTTCCATCATTGGCATGCGCATCAAAGGAAGCTTCCTCTTCAATATCTTCAACCGCGTCGTAATAAATATCTTCTGGTTCATCTTCAATCATTTCGCATTTTTCTGGAACAGGATTCGGAAGAGAAACAGATTCAGTAGCGTCCGAATTCAACTTTTCAATCACGGGATTCTGAATGGTAACTTGTTTTGCTTTTTTGTATCTGAAAATATACAAAAGAAGGAAATAAGTGGCAATATAGCCAAAATAAAAAAGGAAAAGAAGAAAATAACATAAAAAATCAAACAAATCCATGTAATCCATCTTTTATTCACTCTTAGAAGTTCAAGGGCAAATTCTTTGTTCTACAGAAGTGAAATATTTGAAAGTAAGGAGTTGAGTTGTTTTCCGAAAGTTTTATCGATAAATGATTGTTGCCACAAAATACTAGACAAACGTTGTAATGAATATAACGCAGTTTAAAAGCCCATTGTTATGCGTATTACGCAAGCGAAGTGTGACGTCACTGACCGTCCGTGGATGCAAGAAAAATATTTCCTATGTTAAACGCCCATTGGATTTTTTGTAAAAAATTATTAAAAATCGAGGGAAATTATTTCTCGATTTCAATCCCCATATTTAGGTATAGATACTGTATTAGTTATCATGTGCATGCGTTAGATTAAGTTGTTTTTGCTGTAAAATTGACAAAATTTGAATTTTAAATTTCAAAACTCCAGGGGAAAAAAATGGTAAACTTCCATATTCTATTGAAAACATAAACATTTTATTCCAAAGGATGATATTTATGCAATAAATATCCAACTAATATACTAATTAAAAGGCAAATGATAAATATTTTATAATTTGAAGTCAAATTTGTTTTCAAATGTCTAAATAAAATATCTGATATAAGATACAATATGTTGCAGAGAAATAGATTTGATATATGTCATCCTTGGCTGGAAATAAAAAAAAGATATTGTTAAACTATCTGGCGAAAATATTTAATTCCTTTCAAAAATCATGGTTATTTTAACAACGTATATTAAGAGAGTAATGAATAATATGAAACAATATTTCGTACAATACATATTACGAAAATATACATCTGGCATGCATATTTTCGTATTACGTTTTCGATCGCCAAATACAAAAAACGCCAAGGACGACAGAGTCTTGAAATTTAAAATTAAAATTTTGTCAATTTGACAGCAAAATAACTCAATCAAACACATGCACACGATAACTAATACATATCTATACCTAAATATGGGGATGAAAATAGGGAAATAATTTTCCTCGATTTTTAATAATTTTTTACAAAAAAATCCAATGGGCAATTAACATAGGAAATTTTTTTCTTGCACCCAAGGTTAGAGCCCCTAAATAAAATAATAGGCCGACGCATCACCACCATTTTTTTGCCTCCGAAGAGGACAGCATTCCCGCTTGGCGTCCTTATCGCTTCCCTAATGATTTTAAGAAATCTTGATCTGAAGCTAATCCGGTCAAGATAAGAGCAATATGCAACAATAATATTCCTAAAAATAAATTTTTTTCACAGTACATTCTCAGGATGTCATTTTATTCTGAGGATATCCTATGGATGTACTGGGGTTAAGATGTGTCGTTAGGGAGGTTTCTGTTTCTTTTACAAAATGTCGCCAAAACTCAAATACACTGTAATAGAGGTCTGTGAACACTTTATATTCGTTTCTTGAATGATTATAGCAGTTTATCACTAAACAAACTTCCATATCATAGTTTACCTAGCTAAAATTATGAAATACAATAAAACAAGTTACTCTCAAGTAACGTAAGACGATTAAAAAAAATGTTTGTCGTTTGTTTATCAGAGAAACGCGCTGGGTACATGTGGCAACCCTAAGGCAACAAAATGCCTGATGCGCCAGCTCGTATATATAGGAGCCTTACTAAGGCTCCTTCTTAATTTTAAGTAAAAAAGAGACTGGTGTTGTGTAGCCCTGTACATTTTCTAAAAATAGCAAGACCATTAAACAAAAAAAAAAAAAAAAAAAAAAAAAAAAAGCATCGCATATGTTCCTATAACAATATCCTATAGTTTTAACATAAGAAATTATTCCTAAGGTAGATATTACTTCTATAAAATTCAAACTATATAACAAAATGCAACCAACATCGTTCCTTTCTTTATTCGGTTTTATTTCTTAAAATAATTTTTATAGATGCCACGCGCAGCACGTAAACTTTAAATTTTACATCTACTTTTTAAGCTAGCACGCGATCATGTTATATATAAAAATTAAATCATTAAGTTCATTTTTTTTTTTTTTTTTTTTTTTTTTTTTACTTATTACTTTCTCTTACCCATAAGGTAGAGAAAGTATTGTTTTTGGGTCAAATTTTCGAATGCGAGATTTTGTTATATTTACACGTTTTGAGGTCCCCTGAATACGAAAATCATGTTTTTAGCAAATGGTCTGTGTGTATGTCTGTGCGTGTGTGTGTGTGTCTGTGTGTGTGTCTGTTATCAGCATATCTCAAAAACAAATTATCGCAGAAAGTTCAAACTTGGTATTCTAAATGTGTATCATATAGGGATGCTACAGTAAGCTTTTCGTTAAGATCAAGCAAATGGTTCGTGCACAGGGACAATCAAGAGAATTCTAATACATTACGTCTATGGGGGAAATTGCAGGTAAGTAGAGTTTAACGTCTATAGACTGCACTAAACCAAATGAAACGAATATATATTTTTTGTAATAGAGATAGTTAACTGGGGAAAAAAATTGTATATGTAGGAGCCTCGCCTGCCCCCCAGGGGGGGAAGTCCCCCCTCGAAGGGAGTAAATTTTCATGATGGGTATCTTTCAAAAGAGCTCGCCAATACCTTTAAAACGAATGGTTGAACCATCGATATGCGATAATTTAAAACAAAGTTATCGATTTTTTTTACTTTTAACGAAAAAAAACTTTAAAAATATCGCATTTTTTTTTTTTTTTTTTTTTTTTTTTTTTTTTTTTTTAATATTGAGAATAAAATGGGCTTTTTTTAGATATTTGGTGTTATACTGCTTCTCTAATATGGAAATCGTCTGCATTATCATAAAAGATATTATTTTTAAAATTATAATATTAATAAATTATTTTTTAAAAACAGAATTATTTTTTAATAACCGAATTAAATTCTATATAAATGTAGGTGCATTAATGAAACGGGGGGTTGAGGGGGGCCGTAGCCCCCCTCACACAGAACTAATTATCATATAAAACTCTTCAGAAGCCTAATATGAATTTTTTAACGCAGGTTTACACAACAGTACTCGTTATCTTACCTTTTAATCTGCAACCTGTATTTATAGTATTAAATTTCAGGGAAAGAGAAAGTCGTGTGGGTGACACACCAGATTATTTTTATTTCATTTTGCACGCACACTTTTTATTTCTTATTCAAAATTATTAAAAAAAACTTTTTTTCGATAGTGTTTGTTTCGATACTTATTATCATTAATTTCCTTTTCTTTTTCTTTTACGGTCCAAAAGCAGAATTTAGTTTAGGACGGAGGACTATTAGTTTTTTTTTTTTTTTTCCAAATTATAACATCGCTTTCAAATTATTCAATTATATTTTCGATAAACTTTAGATTTCGATAAATGTCCAACTATCGAAAAATGACGCCGCAAAAATCCCAGATTGAGACTGATAGTCCTCAGTCCTAAATATATATTTTGTTTTTAACAACGAAGGAAGGAATCTCACAAAGACAAAAGTACTAAAAAGAATATTTTTATGTAGCCCCGAATATCGTCAAAATTTTGCAGACGCACTAGAAAATGATGCATAATGTACTTAAAAAAAAAAAAAAAAAAAAAATCACAGGTTGCTGAAAATATATGTGTAGCAATTTCCAGTTATCCGATATCATATCTGAACAACTTTATGATGCCCTGTAAACTAATTACTTATGCCAGTCATACCTTATTCTCGGCCAAAAAGGGTCTTGTGTATCTTAATAACGAATACTAAATCTGTTATTTCGTGTTTAATGTAAAATTGTCAAAATATAACACTTTAAAAGTATTACTACCATAGAACATAATGCATCGAAAAACTTTTGTGAGTCCTTGCATAGAAATCATTTACAATATTTATACCATATTCGATAAAGAATATGTTACAGTGAGTTGATAAATGAATTGAATTCACAACACTGTAAGTCTTTAACACTTTTCAGCTTTGTTGGAAAAAAATAAAAACGAAAATAAAAACAAAGAAAAAAATATATTTTGCAATGCATAAAAAAAAAACATTAGGATACCTTTATTTAAATTACAAAAGTAGTATGGTATACGGGAAATAAAAATCTTGAATATAATACTTTTTTGCTAATCTTAATCATTTAATTTAAAAGAAAAGTTGTGTGCTATTAATATTGTATGACTGAAGTGAAAATCTTTATATATTTGTGCCTATAACACAAAGCCACCCTATCAATTTCATTAAATAAAAATCAGCGGGTACGATTGTTTCTAAGTCACAGACTTGTATAATGTCTAGATATTGTATAGTCAATATGCAATGCACTAATAATTGGGGAAAAAACATAATTTGAAGTGAATACCATATGACTTTATTTAAGGAAGTGATAAGGGTCATCTGAATTGTGTTTGCATAGTCAAGTTCTTATTCTAAAATTGGGAAGAAATATTTTGCTAGAAAGTGGGATTTTCAAACAAAGTATATTGTATATTAAATTTTCTAATATATACGATGTACAAAGACAAATGTATATTAGATACAATATATAAATACTTTCTAATATGTTGTAATAAATGTATATTGAATATATACTATATTATGTTCAAGTATATAATATACTGCCGCCTCTGAACCGATTTCTGCTAAAATTTTTATTTCTGCTAAAATGCAGGATTCAATGTTTTTTTTTTTTCCTTTTTATAGTAATAAACTGTGGAAAGGTAAAAAGTATTCCTTAACCCAATTATGAGTTCCGATATTGCTTTAATCGGATGCTTTGATCTAAATTCATTCAGGAATTTTCACCAGTTATATTTTTTGGAATCTGAACATGGATTTTTGCAAGCGTTATTAATTTACAAATAAAAATTATTTCATAAATTTGTCAGATAATAACGAATTTGGCTTTGAATATATTTTTTCTTATTAGAAGTTTAAAGGGCTATTTATTTACTTTTCGTTTATTATTATTATTTTTTTATTATTATAGCTTATCGAAGATTCAAATGACATTCGAAAAGCATCACCTGACATTATCATTGTAACAACCGAGTCCCATTTGAATTCTTCGACACATGAAGAAGTGAAGAAGAAAATTTTAGAAACTGAAAGTAAACTACATGTCATGTTTTTCCCCGATACTGAAGAGCATTCGGATTCTGATAAAACATTTGATGAGGAGCCTTTACAAAATCTCTGCTTAGAAACTAGGGGAGAATTTATCTCTTGCATTCCGATGCATTTCGAGACATGAGCCGTGGTTTCAGCAAATCGATTGGAAGTCACAACAAAGAAATACTGGTAAAAATATTCATTTATTTAAAATAAAATGTTATTAAATTTGTAAAATATATCATTACTGGAAAAATTATAAAGTGAAATGTATTGTGTTTATCACGTATCTATATCTAGTATTAAAAATGGGCGATAACTAGAATTTAAAGTAATATGATTTAAAAAAAAAAAAAACTTTTATTATTACTTTCTTCTATATTAAATAGAAGAGAGTATTGGATTCGTAAAAATTTTCGACTTCCGGTTTTCGGCGGATTTACACGTCTTGAGAGGTCTAGAGCCCGATTTGACCATTTTTAGAAAATGTCTGTCTGTCTGTCCGTTTGGTCTTTCTTTGGCTACTTAGTGTTAGATTTCCCTAAGAGGAAAATGGTTTGCATTCATCGTGTGAAATAATTTTAATAAATAATAGTTTTAATAAATTATACGCACTGAGTGAATTTGTGCAGGAAAATATAGAAGAAAGTCTTGTGGTGGCCGCAACATACTAGTTTTTCTTGCACACATATTTAGTAATCAATCCTTTTATCTTATATTGCGATTTTTTAAAGCTAACGTTGGAAAAATAACGTTAAGAAAATGTTTCAATAACAAAATTTTTATAACTAATCCATAAATTTACAATTTATACGCTATCTACCGATAAGTCTTTGGACACTTTTTGATTTACACGTTTCCTCGTATATCTATAAAAATTCTGCAGGAATTACTTTGAAACTTTGGTAGTGTAAAGAACATGTTATACCTCATACATTTCAGCAAGCGATGTGTTCTGAAAAGGAAAAGAGAATCAGTAAAAAATTAAACGAAAGCCAAAATGTTTTGGATCATCCTCTAAAAAGTAATGCTTGGAATGTCTTTTGGCTGTAGCATGTGATTATGGGGATTTTTCTAATTATCTGTATAAATTCTTATGAGGCTACCACATATATTCATACCACAAAAATTATGCAAATGAAATTTTTTTAAAGCTTGCGCTGCGTAGTTAAAAATTATTTAGTAAAAACATTCATTTTTCGTAAGATATAGTTAGCATTTTTACATTCTGATTGCAATATGCTGTGTCTAATGTAGTACGCCATGTTTCATACAAATGGCTTTGGACTGACCTAATATCCTAAGTGTTATAATTTAAAAAGTTTTTTTTTTTTTTTTTTTTTTTTTTTAATATATATCTCTATGAATATACAGGGTAGCTTCATAAGATTGTATACAGATAGTTAGAAGAATTCTCATAATCACCTGCTGCAGCAAAACCGCATTTCAAGCATTATATTTTACAGGGTGATCCACAATGTTTTGATTATTTTTAATTTTTAACTGATTCTCATTTACTCTTCAGGACAAAATTTTAGCTGAAATACGTGAGATATAACATGTTTTTTATATTCCCAAAGTTTCAAGATAATTCCTTAAAAATCTTTATAGATATTTGACAAAATGTCAAAATTCGAAAATGTCCATGGTGTATATAGAGTATATAGGTTAGGTTCTCATTTACCTGAGTAACCTTTTGTTTCCAAATAATAATCTTCGATTTATTTAATCTTCGAAAATTATTTTTTTAAATTTCATGAGATATTTTTGAGAATTTCTATTAGGTGTGTGTTGGTGTTTGGGAATAAGGCCGATTGACAGCTCTAGGGTCTCTAGGCCTTAGGGGAAATGCCTTCCGTGGAGGTCTTTCTTTGGAGAGTCTTTCTTTGGTCTTTCTTTAAAAGGTCCTAGCCCGTGTTTACACAAGCTTCGAATTTCTTTTAGGAATATTAGTAATTTTCAATAAACGCAAAAGTGGCTATTATGTTTACGTAATGAATCCCATTAAATCTTCATTCCGTTCGTTTTTTCTTGATACATATACAGTCGGTAACAAAAGTGTCCGAACATTATCAAAAATTCCTATATAAAAAAAGTACGCTTAATACAGTTTTGCTAATAAATCCTTGTCGAATCCTGTTCTTAGACTGACTGAGAACAGGATTCGACAAGGATTTATTTAACAAAACAGCATCAAGTATACTTTTTTTACGTAGGAATTTTCGCTAGTGTTCGGGCACTTTTGTTACCGACTGTACGTATGTAGATTTTATATTTTCAGATATTTCTTTTTCTTTTCTTTTTTTTTTTTTTTTTCTGTAAAAGTAAATTAAAAATAGTAATAAAAATAAGCTTCGTGTTACAGATAGACCGATTTCAAAATATAATAAATATTTTTGAATGTCCATATTAAAGTAACAAGACGGTTGCATGTGAGAACATACACTGAAAAAGAAAAGTGAAACCTGTCGCAAACCTAAAAACCGAATTATAAGCAAACTAGCTCTGACAGAATTTGGTAAAGATGTTTCATCTTTCTAAATTTCAATTTTATTTTTTTTAATTAATTATTTATTTATTTTAGTACGGAGGACTATTAGTCTCAATCTACGGATAAAACGTTGTCGCCAGTTTTACGATGGTTGGACATTTATCGAAATCGAAAATTTATCCAAAATATAATTGAATAATTTGAAAGCGATGTTATAATTTGGAAAAAAAAAAAAAAAACTGATAGTCCTCCGTCCTAAATTAAATTCTGCTTTTGCCAGAATTTCAGCAAAATCTTTTTTTTTTTTTTTTTTTTTTTTAAAGTAAAAGAAAAGAAAAGAAAATTAATAATAATCAGTATCGAAAAAGTTGGAGAAGCCCTTTTTTAGACAAAAATACATAATTTATTTTAAATTTTAATTGTTGCCAAAAAAAATTACGAGTTGATTTAAAATTTTTTTTTAATGAAAAGAAATTCACGCAAATATGAAAATTTATATAAAACTTTGTGAAAAATCAAACTTGCAGGGTAAAATTGACGTCCTTATAGCTCTAAAGTTTTTTTTTTTTTTTTTTTTTTTTTTACACATACTGCAAGATTACTTGGGAAAAGAGCACCATTTGGATTTAGAAACAACATTTGTCGTCGATGAAAGCTTAGCAGAGAATCTGAAAGTCACCTTCTCTTTCCCTGATCCAGATTCTGTGCCGCTGGAGTATGGAAAAACGATTCTTCAAACACCTTCTGGCGGTTTACTCAGTTTTATGCGAATGGAGTTTTTATTTGCATGGCAAATTGATATGGCCAAGCCAGAAGTAAGCTCTTCGGATAGTTTTACCATAATATTTTTCAGTTAATATCTGACAACAAATGAGGTTAAAAGTGAAGTGAAGAAAAAAAGAATTTCACTTTTCAACAGAATCTGTTAGTCAAACTTGAAGTTCCTTTTTTTATGAAATGCACAATTTTATGATAAAATTTTATGATATTTATGAGGATGTATTCATAATAATAATAATAGTAAATGGAAATAACATAACAGACTCCCACCTTCCTCATTATGTAAAATTATAGAAATGAGTAAATTATATTAAACAAAACAGCATTAAGCGCATATCTTTTAAGTGCGATTTATTGCTAGCGATTCAATAATTTTGCTGCCGACTGTGCTTGAATTGTAGGGCGACAAGATCATTTAACTGAATTTGAAGATAAATAGGGTGGTGCTCCCAAATTTCGAGGAGAAAAATTAAATAATTCACTTCGGATTGCAAAATTTTAATAATTTTAATATATGGAGCACCTTAACAAGTTCACGCCGGCGTGAACCACCGGTGGTTCACAGCAAAAGTATCCTAACATTAGCAATAATCCCTGTCCAAAAAAAGTACGCTTAATACTGTTTTGTTAAATAAATCCTTGTCGAGTCATGATCTTAGTCAGTCTAAGATCATGATTCGACAAGGATTTATTGAACAAAACAGTTTTAAGTATACTTTTTTGATATCGGAATTATTGGTTAGTGCTGAGATACTTTTAAGAAGAATGCACCGACGTGAACGTGTTAAAGAACTTATTTCAGCTTATTTATTAAATATTCAAAAAAATTATTGTGGTAAAACAGTAATAACTTTATAACTGGCGTCCCGAAATGTATTCATGAAATTTGTGGACATAAGTAGTTTTCGAGGACGGCTTGAATCTTGAATGACTTCTTCAGTAAATGGCTTAATACTTCTTTGTAAATTTAGTCTAGTATTTTTTATTAAAAAAGAAAATAAAGAAAAAAAAGGACAATCAATCAATCAGTAGCGTCTAGTGAATGTCATTATGGTCCATCTCAGTGTACGGGTGGATATATAAAGTCCCTTATCCTGAAAAACTCATTCATCTGATTGGCTGTTGAACACTCATTATATCTACACGTTGTTTTTCGAATAAATTAATCAGCCAGTGAGGGGAATAAGTATTCCATTATGATATACTGTTTCTAGTCACCCGTAGACTGAGATGGCCTGAAACGTCATTCGTGAAACGCTAGTGCAATCAGTAAATGAGTATTTTGTTAGCGAAACAGTTTATCAATTTTTGTTTCGTTATGGAATTCCGAACAAAAAGCATCTGTATATTAAGATGCAAACATGAAATTTGTTGTACATTTTCAACATATTAATTATAAGAGCAAGGAATTAAAAATGTGTACTATCATTCGAAAGGTATGGTTAATGTAAGTTTGGGGAAAAACATTATTCTCTTACAATGTCAAGAAAACATTAAAAACATATATATATTTCTATACTCTTTTTAACACGCTTTTATTAGCTTCACCTGTATGTATGTTTGTACGCTCTGGGAGCAAACAAAAAATCTATACTGTAAAAAAAAACTTTCCCTATGTGAACGCTGTGGCTGTGAGGTAAAGCACCGGGCTACAAACCTAAAGGTCTAACGTTCGAGCCCAGTCAGCAGAGATTTTTTAAAAATGGTTCTTGTTTAATTCTAAATTTTTTATTAGTTCACATTTCAATAAAAGCGTGTTCTTTAATTTTTTAAAAGTATAATATTATTTATTTACTTTATACATGTGATCTTTTGCATTCAAAATTCCTTTCATTTCTGTCATCTATATTCCTCATCAACGGCTATTACCTATATATTGATACGCAAACATAAAGTTTGTCGTTCGTTTTTAGCCTATTTTATAATAAGAGGAGGTTTCTAAAATTAGTATCTTTCGAAAAGCATGGTTAATGTGAGTTGCAAACAAAAAAAAAAAAAAAATTGTTACATGGTATCAAGAAAGCATACAAAAGCATTTTTATTTTTATACAATTTATTCTATACACATAACCTTTTGTATTTAAAATTCCTATAAAAGTAAGTTGTTAAAACTTCTTGATTTAGCTTATTACCTGGATTTATTTTTTAAAACCTGAAACATAATGCTAGATATGGTAATCACTCCTTGTTGTATTCTTACTTTTTTTTTTTTTCTTTAATCATAACTTTTCTCGGTTCGATTAGTAGGCAAATAGATACAGAAGTTAATTAGGATACGCATCGTCATGTAAATGAAAATGCTAATTCTTTTTTTTTTTTTTTTTTTTTTTTACTATAAAGTAACTATTGTTTACAGGGAAATTTTTAATTTCTATATTTAATGCTTACTTAAAAAATTTGGTCGAGTTTCAAGTTTCAACCACTGGACAATACTAGTATCACTAATTCTAAAATTTTACAACACTTTCAAGATGAAAATTGACTATCGTTTTCGAAAATCATTATATTATTAATTTATAACTTATTATTACGTTTCCGAGGAGAAGTTATATTGGGAATTTATTCTACAGAAACTTTCGTCTTTTTTTTTCTCTCTCTCTATCACTCTCTCTTAATCTCTCTTAGATTAAAAATAATTTATATATTTGTCCTCATCCGTCACTGATTGTGTCACACTTTAGGCTTAAGAGATTTCCTTGGACTCAGTTTCCTAATTTTCATACCTTAGTTAATTTTTAAAAATGCAATTGTCCGATCGATAAGCTGTTTAAACAGACGTATTCAAAAAAATTGCGTCTTTCATTTGGTACATTATTTGTAACGAATATATAAATACATTTTTTAAAATTAATTAAAATATGAAAATAAAAGCTTTAAAATACATTTAAATTTTTAAGTGTTGCCATTTTTTTCAGCATAAAATAAAATATGCTTTCCCGTAAAATAAATAAATAAAGATAAAAAATAAAATAAAAATAAAAATAAATTTACAGGTAACGAAGAGATAAAAAAAAGTGAGAAAATTTCGTACGGGCTTGCTAGCAAATGAATTATTTAAAGTGAGAAATAAATAAAATGAAACGATTATTTTTCAACGGGCGCCTTAGTCACCCTACAACAAACTAGTAATAATAATATTGAGCCAATGTGTTCGTCTAAGTCCAAAGTATATTTAAATCAGGCGAAACTGAAGGAACTACGCTACGACCGTATTGGAGTGAGTTTGGCGTTGTAGTTTAGCTACAGCGTCTAGAATAAACAGTGTGGAATTCGCCTATTATAACCGTGATGTTAAAATAATGCTACAAAAATTAAGCTTCCTCAGATGTCGCTGTGATAGAAGCTTTTGCTCAAATCGAAGACTTGATTGACTTTTCCCAGTTTCGTCAGCTCAATCACGTGATTTAAGCACATAATTAACCAATAGGGAATCTCGGTTTTGATGTCGTGACACTAGCTTCGATTACAATGACATCTGGTGACAGGCTTAATTTTTTAGTACAATTTTATTTGCCGCTTTCCACACTGTTTTATTCTAGACGCTGTAGTTTAGCTCAGTGTTGCCAGATTTGGGGACTTTTTTATTCAACATCCACCATTAAATTTTTATTGCAACAGTTGCCTAATCACATCAAAGATTAATTGTCTATTATGTAAGTCAAATTTTACCTCTCAAAGTTATTGGTGGTAGTTGAATAAAAAAGTCCCTAAGTCTGGCAACACTGGTTTAGCTACACATTGGGCAACTGGCGACGGTTTCTCCCCTAGAAGAAACTGGGAGATCGATCTACCGGGGATGATGACCATAATTTGGATTACTGTTAATGCCCTCATCCTAATATTCTGCTAATTAAAACTTCCTCAGCTACAGCTTTTCCTTTTCATAAATCAATTGAAATAAGAAATAAGAAAATCCCAAAATTATCCTGCTTTGTTATTACTATTTAAAGGCCACCTTTGAAACTGTATAGGCATTCTATGAAAATCTATTAAGGAATTTATTTTTAATTACAGATCGGGAAGTATGTTTTGAAGACAAAAAGACTGGATGAAGACAAAACTCCTATTCTGATTACTATTACAGGAAGGTCCACTGCAGAGGAAGATTCTATCACAGTCAAAGTGTGGACTGAAACTTTAAATGTATTTGATGTATGTTTATATAAAATTTGTAACAATCATTTAAATTTCATGACTTTAATGAAAATTAAATAATCTCTCTGGACTGCTCAACTGAAGAAATTAGAAATTAATTAAAATTCCAATGATCCAGAAAAAATCTATATATTGAAAGAATTATAGAGACTGTTTGGATATTTTGGGAAGGATCAATGAAAAGTTTTACTATAGTGAAATTATTATAGCAAAATTTTGCTGCAGAATTTTACTTTTTATTATTTTTGTTAAAGAGTTAAGGCAAAAATATAATCTTGAAATATATACAAAGTGGGCCAAAAATACCTCACACATTTAAGCTTTAATATAAAATAAAATAAAGCAATTGACGTACGAGAGTGCGGTTTGTACAATAATGTTTCTTATGATGAAAATTTTTGTTTCGGCAAACAAAAAATTCAGTTCCAAATTTTTGATCATAGATGGCACTGCACCTTGAAAAAAGCTACAAAATGACTTGGAAACGTGATACAAGCAATGACAGAAGATTTATTTTGTGAAATTCGCAACTATATCATTATATGCGCTTGTTATAGCTCGGATCAAATACAAATCCAATTTAATCCATTTATTCGCTTGAATTAATTGTGAAATAAATTGGATTACACGTACTTTTTTTTGTTCCAGAAGAAAAAATCAAAAAAGTTAAAGTCTAGAGATCGAGGTAGCCATAAAAAAGCTCGAAAGCTACAAGAAATGTTATAGTATAAACAAAACTCAAAGTACAGCGCCATCTGTGAGCAAAATTTGGAATTAATTATTACTATTATTATTATTTTATTTATTTATTCAAACTAAACTTTTTGCCATAAGAAGCATTATAGTGTAAACAGCACTCTCGTGCGCATCTTACTTGGTTTTACCTTATAGTTCAAAACGTATCAAGGACTTTGGATCCAAACCTGTGTATTATATTTTTGGACAGAGAGAACGTAATTTAGCATATAAATTTTCACTTATGAGCTGAAATATTGATAACAAAAAATGCAGCGTTTTCATCAAAAGATATGTGTCAAATTATATGTTTCTTTTGCAGAAAACTCGCCAACCTATTCGAATATTCGCCGAAGTTAGAAAATGTTGGAATCCAGTGAGGGGTGCTTCAGTGTTAGCTTTTGTGAGACATCCAGGCGGTCAGACAACTCAACTCGTCTTATTGGATGACGGCCTTGGAGGCAAGGATCACTCTCTTTTAAATTTTCGGTAATCTAATTGTTGCAGAATGTTAAAAAATTTTTATGCGTATAATATAATATACATTAAGTAGATTTTAAAAAATTAACTATTAAATTGAAAAAAAAAAAAAAAAAAAGAAAAGAAAGAAAAGAAAAGAAAAAGAAAGGAAAGAAAGAAATATTGAAATACCAATCAGCATTTTACTTTTCATTACTATTTTTATTTTATTTTCTCTCTATATTTTCTATTTTATTTTTAAAAATGTCTTTAAAGAGACATTTTAAGTAATTTTTTGTGCACCTTAAAGAAATTTGCGCACTTCATAAAATTTTATTTTAAAAATGAAAAAATAAATAAATAAATAAATAAATAAATAAATAAATAAAAACATTAATAAGCCATTTTCTATTAAACTATTTTTATTTATCTTTTTAAAACAATTAAAAGAAGTTAATTCTGGGCGGAAAAAATAACAGTACAAATGAATAAGGAATGTTTAATTATCCGAAACGTAGGAAGGATTGACAATCTGTTCGAATAACTGATTTTTTCGGATAACCTACCACTTACGAAAATATATGTATCAGTGTTATTAAAACGGGAAAAAAAAAAAAAAAGGAGTATAACAAAGAAGCAGTTAAATTCCACACAATAATCATTATTTAAAGGGGAAAAAAAAAGAAAGTTAAAAATTTATTTAACAAGTTAAAAATCATCCTTAGACTATCGTTCCCATGTTCAAGTTTGAATCGAACTCATTCTTTGAAAAGTCATCGAAATATGTTTATTAAGTTTCACTTTCCAAAACTTTTTTGGAAACAAGGATGCCACCCTTTACGAACACCTCTTATACTACGCCTCCGAAGTAAGATTTACGTCACGGAAGTTCGGCCTATAACATCCAATCAATTTTTTCTGTAATTGGTATTGTAATTGGACGATCTTCAATAACGTAAAGCTCAGTTCAGAGGTATTATTATAGCAGGTGTTGGCCTAATACGGAGGATGTTGTGGTGTAAATAATTTCATTTACTTTTTATGTTTTCATATTTTAATTTATTTTATTAATATTTTTAATTTTAATTATCAAAAGAATTTCGTTATTGAGGAATCAAAAACCTCATGGCGTACATTGCATTTTGACCGCTAACCCTTTTGTTCTTTGGGTCAGAATGTCAAATATTTTTATTTACTTAAGAGAAAAGAGGAATAAATTTACTTATTGGCTAGAATGCTGTAAAAAGAAAAATGCATACAAAAATAATGTTTGTAATAAAACTAAACTGCTGCATCAAAATTAATTTCTTTATTTTCAAAACCACACTAGTAATTCCAAATTAAGTAGGATATAAAAATTAATGGTTTTTAAAATTTGAATATGTATTCATATAAACTAATATATATATATATTTATTATTAATAAGTAGGCACTCTCTCTCCAAATGATAAAATGGTCATTATTTTAAAACAGAAGAAAAACAAATCTTTCTCACCCCATGTTCTTCTCTTGAGAGCTGCTCAAACCCAACTGAATTTTAAAACTGCCGGGATAACAGAAGGTGGGGTCAGAACCATCACCCTATTGGTTCTCAGCATGGTGTGATATGACATCACCACTAGGAAAGAAGAACCAATTTTTCTCCTGTGTGTGTATTGCAATAAAACAAACACAACAGGGTGAGTTGAGCCAGCTGAGAGACACAATGCATTTAAGTGCAGAAAAACGATCTTATTTAAAATTTAAAAAGAAGTGATGTTTTTAACATCACATTACCCCTAACGACCATTAAAAAAATTTGGAAGACTAAAAATGTGAATGGAGAGTGCATACCTACATTTACATGAAGGATTACAAATTTTTTTTTTATTTACATGTGAAAAAAAAATGTCCATATTGACTACATAATATTGTTAGAACGGCCGTTAAAGGCATGCATGTAACAAATTAAATTTTTAAGCAAATGAAAGGTCTTACAATACCTTGAATAACATGCATTTCATAAAAAAAAATTTCAGAAATTTTGAGAGCAATGTACATGTGCCACAATATTAATCTGAACCATACATAATACAAAATCGATATGTAAAGCTGAAACAATAAAATTCCGACAAACAACCTAATATCAACGCCTACCCTGGTAGGTGATCAATTCTATCAAAATAGGCGAGGAATACACTATTTCATCAAAAAAAAAAAAAAA
The DNA here is from genome assembly GCA_963930645.1 of Salticus scenicus. Taxonomy (NCBI): domain Eukaryota; kingdom Metazoa; phylum Arthropoda; class Arachnida; order Araneae; family Salticidae; genus Salticus; species Salticus scenicus. The sequence goes on along the minus strand of OZ005653.1, from coordinate 323,208,328 downwards.
ATATTTCAGCACTGTGGTTACAGACATTCTCAAATAAAAGATTTTATTGATACAAAAGCGGTCAGTAACATATTTATGTATAACAAACTTTATTAGGATATTGACAACTAATAAAATATATCTATAAATGCAAACATGACACAGCTTTTATCAACAAGTGACATGAGTAAAAAAAAACATTGATACCTTTTAAAGAAAATAGTATTATAACAGAAATATTGAAAAGCATGTTAATTGCGTAAAATTTGCTTTCTTATAAATTTGTAAAAATAATTAGTTAACGAGAATAAAAAAATGTATGACATGACAAAAGAATTTCAGTGGATGTGCAATTTCAACAAAAATATTTAACCAATAATCTTGATATTAAATACCATCTACTGATTAATCAATGTATATACACATGAAAGAACAACTATACTAAATAAATGTAAAAGAAATCTTGTTAACAACTGATAAAACAAAATCAGTTATATTTCAGTATAAAATATTTACAGATGACCTCTTGAAGCATTATTATGAAGGAGAAAAAAAAATCAAAATAAGTATCAATACAAATGTCAAAATAATCTTACAGATAAATATTACATTAGATACGGAAAAGGCATTTGAAACACTTAAGTATACTATTCGAATAAGATTTTTTAAAATTTTATCATTACCATTATTATTATTACTATTTAAAGAATATACATATTATAAATGGAAATAATAAATGTGAGTGGCTACTGAGGCCACCAAGTTAGATTACTAAACAAAATCAAAAATGCACTTTATATAAACTTCAAGTAATACTCAAAATAAACATACTATCAGATATAACCAAAACAAAACTGCAATGTCAATAATCACAATAAACAAAAAATTTTATCAAACATTATACACATTTATATACATATCATGTGTGGATTGTGTATTAATTTGATTGTGTAATAGTGTGGATGTTGTGTATACTTGTGTTGTATAAGTGATGTTTGTGTCTGTGAAAATGGTGTGGAAGCTTCCAGAAATTGTATTTAATAACCCAATATATCCATAAACATGACAATGTGTATTAATTAATATATGAAAAGAAAGAAGAAAAATTATGTATACACATATAAATATGCAAGTTTCCGATACATATAACACACACATACTGTACATTTTGAGCAGAAATTACTTATAGTATATTTATCAAATTTAACAAATCAGACAATATATAAAATAAAACAGCATAACAGAAGGTTTATATTCATATTAAATACAATACACACTGCACTAAGTTGTAGATACTCAACATTTGCCACAGGAAAAAAAATATATATATATATAATTACACAATATATAACAGGACAATATATATAACACAACTTATAAAATATACCTGTACAAAATCACCTTTGTTTACAACAGGCAACTTTGGCGAATCACCTGATTAAGTCCCCTAAAAAAAACTTTAAAAAAAAACATGTTAAAAGAACATTTGTGAAAATGGAAACAAAAAAACAAAAAAAAATTAAGTTTTGCATCTTGGTCTGAGATCATAATGAGACTGCGGTTGAACAATCCCAGCTGGTTGACCTGTCGGAATTGTTTGTGGAATGAGATGTTGCTTTCTTTTATGAGCCAGGATGACACGGTCTATGTTGATAGTGAATGGTTCAGCCCCTTCATTTTCGAATTCTCTGACGGAGAGTAACACATCAGATATTACTTTTTGAACTGAATATGGGCCTATGAATCTTGGTTTAAATGTATCTTTGGTTTTTATAAAGACCATATCATTTTCTTTGAATTTCCGGAGAACTGCTTTTTTATGTTGTCTAGTTACATTGGTTTTGGTGAAACTTCCGTTTGATCATTAACAGACCAGTGTCCGGATGGACAAAATAATTTTTATATTTAGGAGAAGGTTTCTCCGAAGTGATATCGACAATAATTTTTAGCAGAAAGTCATCTTCTCTTTGCTCTTTAAAAAAACATTCTTCCGAGATTTCCATCATAAGATTATCTGCGTCAGAGCTGTTTAAGGAACGACTGAGTGGAGCAGCATCGTTACTTAACAACTGAGGTAAGAAAGAACGATGAGGCTCTGATGAGGTGAGTGACTTATCAGATTTATGTGTGCCATTGATATGATGAAGTTCAATTGTTGGAGAATCTGAAGAAATGGGTAAATTGTTAGCCTCTTTAATTAATTCTGGGTTTGAGGTAAGATCTTGAGTGTATGCAGAAAAGTCTTCTCTTGAAAATTAGTCTGCCAAAACATTTGTTTTACCTTTTACATATCTGTTTTATGATTGAAGTTCTGAATAGTAGCAAAAGATGTTCCTGGTAAGACAGGGTTTACTTGCAAGTTATAAATTTCCTGGAATTTTTCGAGACATTCCACCATCTGATAAAAGGTTGTGGCTTTTTGTGATAGTAGATGAATTCTAAAGTGGGGCGGAATGAGATCATTGAATTTTGCGATTAGTAATTGTTCAAGGGCTTTTTCTTCCATATCAGGAAATCGTTTTCTCACTAAATTTTCAAGCTTATTAGCAAAAATATTAATATTGACATCGGACTCAAACTTAAATTCATTAAATTGTTGTGCTATTGAAGTTTCCGACTCTACCTTAAAATATTTCTTAAATATATTAAATAATTCTTTAATATTTTTGGCTTTTTGGCAAGCTGGGGAGGAGAAATAAAACTTAAGAGCACTTTTTTGTGCACCTTAAAGAAATTTGCGCACTTCATAAAATTTTATTTTAAAAATGAAAAAATAAATAAATAAATAAATAAATAAATAAATAAATAAAAACTTTAATAAGCCATTTTCTATTAAACTATTTTTATTTATCTTTTTAAAACAATTAAAAGAAGTTAATTCTGGGCGGAAAAAATAACAGTACAAATGAATAAGGAATGTTTAATTATCCGAAACGTAGGAAGGATTGACAATCTGTTCGAATAACTGATTTTTTCGGATAACCTACCACTTACGAAAATATATGTATCAGTGTTATTAAAACGGGAAAAAAAAAAAAAAGGAGTATAACAAAGAAGCAGTTAAATTCCACACAATAATCATTATTTAAAGGGAAAAAAAAAAGAAAGTTAAAAATTTATTTAACAAGTTAAAAATCATCCTTAGACTATCGTTCCCATGTTCAAGTTTGAATCGAACTCATTCTTTGAAAAGTCATCGAAATATGTTTATTAAGTTTCACTTTCCAAAACTTTTTTGGAAACAAGGATGCCACCCTTTACGAACACCTCTTATACTACGCCTCCGAAGTAAGATTTACGTCACGGAAGTTCGGCCTATAACATCCAATCAATTTTTTCTGTAATTGGTATTGTAATTGGACGATCTTCAATAACGTAAAGCTCAGTTCAGAGGTATTATTATAGCAGGTGTTGGCCTAATACGGAGGATGTTGTGGTGTAAATAATTTCATTTACTTTTTATGTTTTCATATTTTAATTTATTTTATTAATATTTTTAATTTTAATTATCAAAAGAATTTCGTTATTGAGGAATCAAAAACCTCATGGCGTACATTGCATTTTGACCGCTAACCCTTTTGTTCTTTGGGTCAGAATGTCAAATATTTTTATTTACTTAAGAGAAAAGAGGAATAAATTTACTTATTGGCTAGAATGCTGTAAAAAGAAAAATGCATACAAAAATAATGTTTGTAATAAAACTAAACTGCTGCATCAAAATTAATTTCTTTATTTTCAAAACCACACTAGTAATTCCAAATTAAGTAGGATATAAAAATTAATGGTTTTTAAAATTTGAATATGTATTCATATAAACTAATATATATATATATTTATTATTAATAAGTAGGCACTCTCTCTCCAAATGATAAAATGGTCATTATTTTAAAACAGAAGAAAAACAAATCTTTCTCACCCCATGTTCTTCTCTTGAGAGCTGCTCAAACCCAACTGAATTTTAAAACTGCCGGGATAACAGAAGGTGGGGTCAGAACCATCACCCTATTGGTTCTCAGCATGGTGTGATATGACATCACCACTAGGAAAGAAGAACCAATTTTTCTCCTGTGTGTGTATTGCAATAAAACAAACACAACAGGGTGAGTTGAGCCAGCTGAGAGACACAATGCATTTAAGTGCAGAAAAACGATCTTATTTAAAATTTAAAAAGAAGTGATGTTTTTAACATCACATTACCCCTAACGACCATTAAAAAAATTTGGAAGACTAAAAATGTGAATGGAGAGTGCATACCTACATTTACATGAAGGATTACAAATTTTTTTTTTATTTACATGTGAAAAAAAAATGTCCATATTGACTACATAATATTGTTAGAACGGCCGTTAAAGGCATGCATGTAACAAATTAAATTTTTAAGCAAATGAAAGGTCTTACAATACCTTGAATAACATGCATTTCATAAAAAAAAATTTCAGAAATTTTGAGAGCAATGTACATGTGCCACAATATTAATCTGAACCATACATAATACAAAATCGATATGTAAAGCTGAAACAATAAAATTCCGACAAACAACCTAATATCAACGCCTACCCTGGTAGGTGATCAATTCTATCAAAATAGGCGAGGAATACACTATTTCATCAAAAAAAAAAAAATATTTCAGCACTGTGGTTACAGACATTCTCAAATAAAAGATTTTATTGATACAAAAGCGGTCAGTAACATATTTATGTATAACAAACTTTATTAGGATATTGACAACTAATAAAATATATCTATAAATGCAAACATGACACAGCTTTTATCAACAAGTGACATGAGTAAAAAAAAACATTGATACCTTTTAAAGAAAATAGTATTATAACAGAAATATTGAAAAGCATGTTAATTGCGTAAAATTTGCTTTCTTATAAATTTGTAAAAATAATTAGTTAACGAGAATAAAAAAATGTATGACATGACAAAAGAATTTCAGTGGATGTGCAATTTCAACAAAAATATTTAACCAATAATCTTGATATTAAATACCATCTACTGATTAATCAATGTATATACACATGAAAGAACAACTATACTAAATAAATGTAAAAGAAATCTTGTTAACAACTGATAAAACAAAATCAGTTATATTTCAGTATAAAATATTTACAGATGACCTCTTGAAGCATTATTATGAAGGAGAAAAAAAAATCAAAATAAGTATCAATACAAATGTCAAAATAATCTTACAGATAAATATTACATTAGATACGGAAAAGGCATTTGAAACACTTAAGTATACTATTCGAATAAGATTTTTTAAAATTTTATCATTACCATTATTATTATTACTATTTAAAGAATATACATATTATAAATGGAAATAATAAATGTGAGTGGCTACTGAGGCCACCAAGTTAGATTACTAAACAAAATCAAAAATGCACTTTATATAAACTTCAAGTAATACTCAAAATAAACATACTATCAGATATAACCAAAACAAAACTGCAATGTCAATAATCACAATAAACAAAAAATTTTATCAAACATTATACACATTTATATACATATCATGTGTGGATTGTGTATTAATTTGATTGTGTAATAGTGTGGATGTTGTGTATACTTGTGTTGTATAAGTGATGTTTGTGTCTGTGAAAATGGTGTGGAAGCTTCCAGAAATTGTATTTAATAACCCAATATATCCATAAACATGACAATGTGTATTAATTAATATATGAAAAGAAAGAAGAAAAATTATGTATACACATATAAATATGCAAGTTTCCGATACATATAACACACACATACTGTACATTTTGAGCAGAAATTACTTATAGTATATTTATCAAATTTAACAAATCAGACAATATATAAAATAAAACAGCATAACAGAAGGTTTATATTCATATTAAATACAATACACACTGCACTAAGTTGTAGATACTCAACATTTGCCACAGGAAAAAAAATATATATATATATAATTACACAATATATAACAGGACAATATATATAACACAACTTATAAAATATACCTGTACAAAATCACCTTTGTTTACAACAGGCAACTTTGGCGAATCACCTGATTAAGTCCCCTAAAAAAAACTTTAAAAAAAAACATGTTAAAAGAACATTTGTGAAAATGGAAACAAAAAAACAAAAAAAAATTAAGTTTTGCATCTTGGTCTGAGATCATAATGAGACTGCGGTTGAACAATCCCAGCTGGTTGACCTGTCGGAATTGTTTGTGGAATGAGATGTTGCTTTCTTTTATGAGCCAGGATGACACGGTCTATGTTGATAGTGAATGGTTCAGCCCCTTCATTTTCGAATTCTCTGACGGAGAGTAACACATCAGATATTACTTTTTGAACTGAATATGGGCCTATGAATCTTGGTTTAAATGTATCTTTGGTTTTTATAAAGACCATATCATTTTCTTTGAATTTCCGGAGAACTGCTTTTTTATGTTGTCTAGTTACATTGGTTTTGGTGAAACTTCCGTTTGATCATTAACAGACCAGTGTCCGGATGGACAAAATAATTTTTATATTTAGGAGAAGGTTTCTCCGAAGTGATATCGACAATAATTTTTAGCAGAAAGTCATCTTCTCTTTGCTCTTTAAAAAAACATTCTTCCGAGATTTCCATCATAAGATTATCTGCGTCAGAGCTGTTTAAGGAACGACTGAGTGGAGCAGCATCGTTACTTAACAACTGAGGTAAGAAAGAACGATGAGGCTCTGATGAGGTGAGTGACTTATCAGATTTATGTGTGCCATTGATATGATGAAGTTCAATTGTTGGAGAATCTGAAGAAATGGGTAAATTGTTAGCCTCTTTAATTAATTCTGGGTTTGAGGTAAGATCTTGAGTGTATGCAGAAAAGTCTTCTCTTGAAAATTAGTCTGCCAAAACATTTGTTTTACCTTTTACATATCTGTTTTATGATTGAAGTTCTGAATAGTAGCAAAAGATGTTCCTGGTAAGACAGGGTTTACTTGCAAGTTATAAATTTCCTGGAATTTTTCGAGACATTCCACCATCTGATAAAAGGTTGTGGCTTTTTGTGATAGTAGATGAATTCTAAAGTGGGGCGGAATGAGATCATTGAATTTTGCGATTAGTAATTGTTCAAGGGCTTTTTCTTCCATATCAGGAAATCGTTTTCTCACTAAATTTTCAAGCTTATTAGCAAAAATATTAATATTGACATCGGACTCAAACTTAAATTCATTAAATTGTTGTGCTATTGAAGTTTCCGACTCTACCTTAAAATATTTCTTAAATATATTAAATAATTCTTTAATATTTTTGGCTTTTTGGCAAGCTGGGGAGGAGACATAAAACTTAAGAGCAGTATCTGCTAATTTTGATTTCACAAAAGCCAAAGCATGTGATTCCTCCCATTTGCTATTCTCGGTTTTAAATTTCACTTGTTCAATAAAGAAATCCAATAATTGAGGGTCTCCAGAAAATGGCGTTACTAAAGTTTTGAATGGTAAACATCTTGTCAATCCTTTGTTAGAAGCCATTATTTTTTTGTATATATATGAAACTACTATATTGGTTTAAAGATAAATAACACAGATGTATGAAACTTGTTATTTAAATTTCTTGATTTTTACATGTGTTGATAGCTATTTGCATTTAATACATTCAAGTAGTTGAGGAGAGAGAGAAATACCTACAATTTTTTTTTTTTTTTTTTTTTTTTTTTTTTAAAGGCCAACACTACAAAGTTCTGTTGGTTATTATTTATTTAATCAGTTATTCAAAATATATTGAACCAAAAAAATTTTTCATTTGTACAAAGTTCCAGCATATCACAATTTTTGAAAGAGGGAATTGACTTATAGGTCACTCGGTATATATTCAATCACAAAAAAAAATGTTATTGGTTATGTATGACTTTAAAAATAATTTCAGTAATTCTAGCAATAAAAATAAAATAACTTATTCAAAATAAACAATCTCTACAGTATCATTTATTCTTAAGAACAATAATCAAGTATTCCTTTCATTTTCCTTTTATTTATTTCCTTATGCATATATTCTTCAAACTTGCAGCCTATAGAATCATTGTAGATAATATAAATAAATATTTAATTCAATAAACCTTAAATAAGCCAATATTTTCCTCTTTTGCAATACTTTGGTAATCTAAATAAATGTATCTAATAGCTTAGCTTGAATGAATATTTTGCTTTGTGATCTCAATCTTTTTCCATCTGATCACAATTTGACACAACCGGCACCAAATGTGGTGTAAATAATTTCATTTACTTTTTATGTTTTCATATTTTAATTTATTTTATTAATATTTTTAATTTTAATTATCAAAAGAATTTCGTTATTGAGGAATCAAAAACCTCATGGCGTACATTGCATTTTGACCGCTAACCCTTTTGTTCTTTGGGTCAGAATGTCAAATATTTTTATTTACTTAAGAGAAAAGAGGAATAAATTTACTTATTGGCTAGAATGCTGTAAAAAGAAAAATGCATACAAAAATAATGTTTGTAATAAAACTAAACTGCTGCATCAAAATTAATTTCTTTATTTTCAAAACCACACTAGTAATTCCAAATTAAGTAGGATATAAAAATTAATGGTTTTTAAAATTTGAATATGTATTCATATAAACTAATATATATATATTTATTATTAATAAGTAGGCACTCTCTCTCCAAATGATAAAATAGTCATTATGTTAAAACAGAAGAAAAACAAATCTTTCTCACCCCATGTTTTTCTCTTGAGAGCTGCTCAAACCCAACTGAATTTTAAAACTGCCGGGATAACAGAAGGTGGGGTCAGAACCATCACCCTATTGGTTCTCAGCATGGTGTGATATGACATCACCACTAGGAAAGAAGAACCAATTTTTCTCCTGTGTGTGTATTGCAGTAAAGCAAACACAACAGGGTGAGTTGAGCCAGCTGAGAGACACAATGCATTTAAGTGCAGAAAAACGATCTTATTTAAAATTTAAAAAGAAGTGATGTTTTTAACATCACAGATGTAAACTGCAATGGCGTATCTTCGGACCACACATATTGGGCCGCGGTAGCCCAGTCGGTAGAGCGCCGGCCTTGTATTTGGAAGATTGTGGGTTCGGTACTCGAGCCGGCCAAAGACCGTCGTGTACACTAATGGTGGCTGGTGCACGTAAAATCTGTCGTGGCCGCAATGTCCTCCATGTTCCCATCAAAATTATACCTCTAGGGCTCACCGAAGCTGGAGAGCCATCCCTTCCATGGAAGATCAAAATTGTGATGGCATGTCTCCGGACCACCTCTAGGGGTGTGTCCCAGACAGTCGCCAATTGCCCATCTGCACAGCACTAGTGCGACGTAAAAACCAACCATTCATCCAGACCATGACCTATTGTCCATTGAATTACTCTAGTGCGATATTAAATCTACTCAACCTTTAAAAGCTTTTTTTTAAACGTCGGAGAATTCGGTATTGTATAAAGGGGACTCGGCGCCACTGAATTCGATATAAAAGCTTATATTTCCATTTGATATTTATCAAATGAACTAAATATTAGCTTTGTTCAATAAAATATATAGGGAAACAATTCTGATGGGGTTTTTTATACATATTTTTTACAGATATGAAATATTTAAATTGCATTTCTTCGCATTGCATTTTTTCATCAATCCATGATTTTCAAAATGCTAAAATTTTTACAGATATATAAGAAAAATCTTAATAATATTGTTTTGGGTGTGTTATAGCACCTATTTAAAAGAATTAGGATGGATTTTTCAACACCTTTAAGAAATATATATATAAAGCAAGTAATAAAAAGAAAAAAAAAATTAAGTCAATTCCTACTTGCTTCACTAAATGCCGAAAGATGTCATTTTTTTTGCAAATCAGCAGAAATATTTTTTCCAAGTTTTTTTCATTACAAGATAAAAAAATATCTACAATTTTATTTTAAATTATCACAGATCTATAGTTCAACCATTCGTTTTAAAGGTATTGACGAGGAGATCTTTCGAAAGATACCCATATTGATAATTTACTCCCCACCCCCAAGGGGGGGAGCGATTCTCCCACATTCACAAAACTGTATTAAAATCAAGTGTCATCCACTACAAGTTTACAAAAATGTATTTGAACTTGAGTGAATGAATAAATAGTACTTTATTAACGATTGAAAATTTGGACAAGATATATACAATCGGTAACAAAAGTCACCGAACACTAGCAAAAATTTCTATATAAAAATATACACTTAATACAGTTTTGTTAAATAAATACTTGTCGAATCCTATTCTTAGTCAGTCTAAAAACAGGATTCGACAAGGATTTATTTAGCAAAACTGTATTAAGCGTACTTTTTTTATATAGGAATTTTTGCTAGTGTTCGGACATTTTTGTTACCGACTGTAATATAACGCAATACTGTATGTCTTTGCCCACTTCGCTTCTTCGCTCACTCTGAAATATTACCGCAACTATTTAAAAATAACAGAACAAGTAAAATCGTTATATAATAGAAAGTTATTACAGTAAAGCATCGTTTATACGTCTTTCAAGGGACTGGCGTAAAAGGACGTATAAATGAAGAGACGTATAATCGAAATTTTAATAATAACACTTTCATTACTAAACATTGAATGACACTTAAGCAAAATTTATATGAAAATACTAATTAATAAAGTTTCTTGAGCTAGTAAATGTATACTATACTTTTTTAAAAGACAATAATTAATTTTAAAAAAGGTTTATTATAAAAAGTGAGAAAATTCATTCTATTAATGCATGATTGGGTACTTAATTACATGTATCATATATTGAGTATTATGTTACATTTCTTAAGAACTATGTGAAAACATTTCGAATATTAATTATATATATTGCATATCTTTAATAATAAGCATGTGATTCATGTCAATACAGATAGTTACTTAATAACATTAAAAACTTTTATTATTCGTCTGATTGGCTGCTTGTCTATGAGTATTAAAAATTCTACAGAGATATCAATTGATTCTCTGATCAGTATTCTTCGATCTTTCCTGCGTTTCTCCATTTAAGATGCTTTCTAGGAAAAATCCGTCTCATTTAGAAGGAAAAATAATGACAGGTCGAGAAATTTTGTGAATTTTAGTAAAGTGGGAAAAACGTATAACCGATATTAGCGGCGAATAAACGAAGACTTTTTGCATTAAAATGAATGGGAATGAATCGGGACTTCACTAAAAGGACGTATAAACGAGAGACGTATAAACGGTGCTTAACTGTATATGCATAAGTGATATATATGTGAAAGCTGGGGAATACCATTGCACAAACTTATATATGTTTCCATCGATACTACACTTCAAAGAATTACTAAATATTATTGAATCAAATTTATGTTATTTGAATTAAAATAAACGAATTCTAATTGTAGCATCATAGTTTGTTTGTTTTTTCAAATATTTAAAAAAGCTTTATTGTTGTCTACATTTAGGAATTCTATTAGTTGTAGGTGTTAAAATAAAAGATGCGCAGTGGCTAGCTTATACTATGCACAATTTGTTCGGTCGGCAAAGTGTAAATATTTGTAGAAGTTTCTGAAGATGTGAAGATCATGAATTCATGAAAAAACAAACTGAGAAAACGCAATTTAAAAATTCAAATCTTAAAAAAAAAAAAAAAAAAAAATCAAAAACCATAAGAATTGTTTCCTGAATGTGTATTTTCTTGAACAAACCTAAATATCGTTCAACTGATAAATATTAAAGGGAAATAAAAGCTTTCATATATGAAACCTGAAACCTTCAGTAAAAGGTGTAATGTCTCCTTATTACAGAACTGAAAATGTAATCAACTTGAACGGAATATTTTTGGTCATTATTTTCAGATCGATAGCCAGAGTTAATTGATAAATCTGAGATATTGTCAAGATGAATCCACTATTCAAATTGGGTTCCGATTGTTTTAATGCATTGTGTTTTAACTTGACTTGCATCGATATATAGTTATGTAAACAAAGTCGTCACAATCGGTCCATTTCTACAGAATTCAGTCAAATTTTCAATATTAGGATAAATTGCTTCTTTGACAACTGCAGTCGAAAACGTTTATATACACAGTTCTGCAAAAAATATTAAATTTCAATTAAATTCAAATTTGTTACTCTCAACTCTCGCATTATCTCCAGCATTATGTTGGTTTCCTAAAGGTAATAATAATAATAATAATTGTGAAAGAAAATTAAAAAAATTCTACATAGATAATATTTATAAACCTAATGCTTTATTATTGTTGTTATTATTACTATTGCTTGACAAGTTGTAATTTTTAATTTATTTAAATAATTATTTTCGCAATTTAATGTATGAGAATTATATATAAAAGAATAATATTTACGTCAGGTCAGGGTCAATGATTATATAGAAAATCAGCAGATACGCATGAAAAATCTGTACAATAAATTTCCATTGTCATACTTGAGCAGTGATGCCAGATTGGGGATTTTATCCCCATTTTGGGGATTTTTGAGGCTTCTGTGGACAATTTTGGGGACCAAATGTTTGTGGGGACATTTTTGGGGAATTCTAAGAAATTTTAAGGACAAATCTGGGGAGTTCTTCAACTTTCTGCCAATGTGTCAATATTGGCAACGTAATGATTTATCCCCTATGACCAGGGATTTTCAATAGCTTTATTGTTATTTGGGGATTGTTTTCAAAAATTGCCCTTATTTGGGGGGAAAATCTGAGCTTAAATTCACTTAAATCTGCTTGATTTCCCCCCCCCCTTTTTAGTAGAAATCAAGTTGGGGATTTTTCGAAAAAAAACCCTGATTTGGGAACATTTAAAGACCTGTTTGGGGAAATAATTTTCGACCATCTGGCATCACTGTACTTGAGTAATCATTCAAATTGTGAATCAGTGTGCTTTTCTTTTCTTTCTAGATGTTGATATAACCAAAGATGACGGCATTTACGGAAGGTACTTCACCCAGTTTACATCACCCGGATATTATAACGTCTATGTCAAAGTAACTCACGGCTACAACGTCACCGAAGTGATGAACGGTTTGTAATCAAATTAATTAATATGGAATACTGTAATCAGAGTTCCCAGAAAGGGAAATTTGGATATCAGAATTTTTATATATTAGTAATTTTTGTAAAAAAAGGTATCGTCGAATATCAACGATTAGTCAAATGTAAAATTATTGCATTAGTGATATTCTAATTTCTTTTTTTAGGAACCCTGAGTGATATTGTAAATCATTTTCTTTATATAGCTATAGCTTCCAATATTTTCTTTTCATAATGCTCTAATGCAGACCTGTCCAACATAAAACTCTTGACTGGCTGCAAAGGAAATCTATTTTACACAGGTGGGCCGCATTGTATAAATGCATGAACCTTATAATACATATAGTCATTTTTTGATGGGCTCGTGAAGATTTAAAACAGAAAATAAATATATTAAATACATTTTTATTTATTAAATAAATATAAAACAATCAAAACTTCTGATTAAACATTCATAATCGTAATAGTAAAATTCTTTTATGGATCAGATAATATTTTATTAACATCAATATTTTATTAACATTAATCTATAATATGTATATAAATTTTCAGTTCAATCGAATAAGACATTTAGACACTATCGCAATTTAAATAATTTAAGTCCATAGGCCATAAAGAAAAAGAATTCTTCTCTATGTTCTTGTAAAAAAAGACTTTAGGTGCTAGATTCAGCATAATCAATAGGGTTCGTGCTACGTTGACCTTTAACAATTTACAGTTCATTCGAACAAAACGTTTAGACGCTATCGTGTTCCCTCACACACATACACATATATACACACTCATAAAAATAGTAAAAATGAGCTCAGAGAGCTATAGAACGTATCAGGGGAATATGTAGAAACAACAAAATCTCAAAAACGATTTTTTGTCATGATTGCAATAATTTCCTTACATATATATGTTCGGTAAGTAAAAAAACGCTATGTAAAGTTTTAATTTAAAAAAAAAAGAAACAAAGTAAGAAAGAAAGATAACAGATATAATTATATTCGTATATAACGTTTATTAAACTATTGCATATTTTTTTATATGATTTAACATATATTGCTCTATACAGTAGATCCTATAATTTCGGGAATACATTTTATTTGCATACGAAAGTACCTGAAATTGAGTTCAGACCAATTAATTAACTATTCTATCTACTCGTCACGGCATTTATCAATTCAATGCTCATACAGAAATACGTTACCACAGAAATGCATTTATATAATTTACAACACGTACAAAATCATGAAAGATGTGAAAAAATTATTGACTGCAAATAAATAAAAATTTTCAAAACTTGCAAATCATTTTATCGCTATTTTGATACATTTTAACAGCACGTGGCATTAAGTAATTTTTCTGTAATTAAATGACAAGTTAAAGTAGTAGAGACGGTATAGGGATTAAAGTCGATTAATTACATGTGAACCTAAGGCCTGGGTGGAATGTCTTCCGTGGAGGACTTTTTATGAAGTTCTAGAGTGCATTTACGCAAGTTTCGAAAAGGGAAAAAAAAAAAAAAAAAAAAAAAACAGGAAATTTCGAACGGTTAGACCGACAAGCACGATCTGAGATTGAACCTGAAATTTCCCGTCTACTAGTTCCGGAAGCATAATCTTTCAGTCACTGGCGAGGAAATGACAGTTTTGAAACAAATGATAAATTAAAAAGGGTATATTTAGAAGAAAATATCCTTTAAAGTATGATGAATTTGAAAAAGAAATAATAATTTCTGTCGACTCGTTGAAAAGAAAATATCCTGTTTCTATTTTCTACAATATACTAAAAAATGAGTTAAATTACACAGCTCTGGGACGGGGAAGGGGGGGGGGGGGTCGGAGTTGCATTAGACATTTTTGGTGAGTGTTTTCGAGGAAGCTGAATCCGAAAATAACCTCCGTTTCTGTATTTCTATCCATCACGTACGTTTCTTTTTCTTACTACTTTTTCTTCTTCTTTTTTTTTAATAAAAGGGATTTACAATAAAAAAAATTCTAATTTTTATTATATTAAACTAAGCATAATCTTTCTCATGATTAAACAAACAACACTGAGAAAAAATTCTGTAACTGACATCTACAATCTAAATTGTGGTTCTCGAAAGAATAGTTCCATGTCATCCTTATGAATTCTAGTCCCCTTTGAAAGCGAGTTCTAGAAGCCCCTATTACAATTCTAGAACGTTTGCCTATATTGTCGAGGGCAAAGTTATTTAAAAATCTCTGCAAATAAATGCGAATACAAGAGGCGGGTTACAGCAACTATAATCTTGGTTTATGACCCAATTCTAGAAAATCAAGCGAGAATTTCTCGCAATACAAAAGATTCAGATGTTGTTTCACCATCTAGAAATGTGTAGACTAGACATTCTCGAACATTTCGTCTATTCAGTTTATTGGCGTGCCTTATGCGCATAGCTCGGAAATCTATATTTCTAGTTAAGGGATTTAGAAAATGACCACTTATTCATTCTAGATGAAGGCGGTATATTTTTTTCCTCAGTGAATTCCTTCATGATACCGTCCGTCTCTGCCTTGTCAAACTATCGTATGTGAAAATGATTACTTTTCAAGACATTTTTCAATCTGTTGTAATCGTGAATTTTGAACTCAAAATCAGCGACATGGAAAAATAACCCAAATTTGCTGGATAACTGTATTTTAATGTGCACTGTTACACGTACCATTCTAAAAGCAAGCGCGTGATATTGAATATGAAAAAGAGCATCTTTGAACATCTGAAAATTTGGCATGGTAGCGACGACATATTTAACATCACTCTTTTTGCCCATGAAACCTTTTCCTTTTCATTTTGATGTCCCTCCTAACACGCTTTCATTTTCGTCCCACGTCGTTCGTTCTTTCATTTATAAATATTGTTGTAAAGTAAGAAATAACGATTGAATACGAGTCATATAATCAGCAATAGAATACAAAAATACATGTTTTCACGCAAAATTGATTTTTTTTTTTTAAGCTATTGTATAGCTTTTATCGCGGGCTTTGAGCGTGGCGACCGAATCGAAAAATTCCGTAACGAAAAAAAAACCTAACACAGTTCGGTAGACTTCGGCTGTACGAAGCTCGCACAGATCGAGACGAGCTGCTCCGAAATCGGACGAATACATAAGCAGCTGTTTGTGAGAAAGTATATAGGTGTATAGGTATCTATCATCTATGTACAACAGTGAATAGCTGTACGCGTAAAATTTGTGTATAAAGTAGATCAGATAAAACTTGAATATCTCCATTCGACTTGCAGGCCTTTAAAACCTATTAAATACCTTTTCTCTATTAAAATTTGTTTTCTTATCATTATTGTTATCTTATTGATTAATATCAAAGAAAAACCTTGAATATCCCCATTCGACTTGCAGGCCTTTAAAACCTATTAAATACCTTTTCTCTATTAAAATTTGTTTTATATCGGTCACCACGCTCAAAAAGTGTAACTTGAATTAATATCAAAGAAAAAACTTGAATATCCCCATTCGACTTGCAGGCCTTTAAAACCTATTAAAATACCTTTTCTCTATTAAAATTTGTTTTCTTATCATTATTGTTATCTTATCATTATTGTTATCTTATTCATTAATATCAAAGAAAAAACTTGAATGGCCCCATTCGACTTGCAGGCCTTTAAAACCTATTAAATACCTTTTCTCTATTAAAATTTGTTTTCTTATCATTATTGTTATCTTATCATTATTGCTATCTTATTCATTAATATCAAAGAAAAAACTTGAATGTCCACATTCGACTTGCAGGCCTTTAAAACATATTAAATACCTTTTCTTTATTAAAATTTGTTTTCTTATCGGTCACCACGCTCAAAAATTGTAGCTTGAATTAATATCAAAGAAAAAACTTGAATATCCCCATTCGACTTGCAGGCCTTTAAAACCTATTAAAATACCTTTTCTGTATTAAAATTTGTTTTCTTATCATTATTGTTATCTTATTCATTAATATCAAAGGAAAATCTTGAATATCCCCATTCGACTTGCAGGCCTTTAAAACCTATTAAATACCTTTTCTCTATTAAAATTTGTTTTCTTATCGGTCACCACGCTCAAAAAGTGTAACTTCTATTAATATCAAAGAAAAAACTTGAATATCCCCATTGGACTTGCAGGCCTTTAAAACCTATTAAATACCTTTTCTCTATTAAAATTTGTTTTCTTATTGGTCACCACGCTGAAAAAGTGTAACTTGAAATTATATCAAAGAAAAAACTTGAATATCCCCATTCGACTTGCAGGCCTTTAAAAACCTATTAAAATACCTTTTCTCAAAAAATAGAGTTAGATCATTCAAATTTGGTACATCGAGGTTTTCGATACCTACAAATCGATTGCGGATATTTTTGATATATTCTCATTGCGGATATATTCTCATTGCGGATATATTCTCATTTATTCAATAAAAGAAAAAAATTTGTTTTCTTATCGGTCACCACGCTCAAAAATTGTAGCTTGAATTAATATAAAAAAAAAAAACTTGAATATCCCCATTCGACTTGCAGGCCTTTAAAACCTATTAAAATACCTTTTCTGTATTAAAATTTGTTTTCTTATCATTATTGTTATCTTATTCATTAATATCAAAGGAAAAACTTGAATATCCCCATTCGACTTGCAGGCCTTTAAAACCTATTAAATACCTTTTCTCTATTAAAATTTGTTTTCTTATCGGTCACCACGCTCAAAAGTGTAACTTGAATTAATATCAAAGAAAAAACTTGAATATCCCAATTCGACTTGCAGGCCTTTAAAACCTATTAAATACCTTTTCTCTATTAAAATTTGTTTTCTTATCGGTCACCACGCTCAAAAATTGTAGCTTGAATTAATATCAAAGAAAAAACTTGAATATCCCCATTCGACTTGCAGGCCTTTAAAACCTATTAAAATACCTTTTCTGTATTAAAATTTGTTTTCTTATCATTATTGTTATCTTATTCATTAATATCAAAGGAAAAACTTGAATATCCCCATTCGACTTGCAGGCCTTTAAAACCTATTAAATACCTTTTCTCTATTAAAATTTGTTTTCTTATCGGTCACCACGCTCAAAAGTGTAACTTGAATTAATATCAAAGAAAAAAACTTGAATATCCCAATTCGACTTGCAGGCCTTTAAAACCTATTAAATACCTTTTCTCTATTAAAATTTGTTTTCTTATCGGTCACCACGCTCAAAAATTGTAGCTTGAATTAATATCAAAGAAAAAACTTGAATATCCCCATTCGACTTGCAGGCCTTTAAAACCTATTAAAATACCTTTTCTGTATTAAAATTTGTTTTCTTATCATTATTGTTATCTTATTCATTAATATCAAAGGAAAAACTTGAATATCCCCATTCGACTTGCAGGCCTTTAAAACCTATTAAATACCTTTTCTCTATTAAAATTTGTTTTCTTATCGGTCACCACGCTCAAAAAGTGTAACTTGAATTAATATCAAAGAAAAAACTTGAATATCCCCATTCGACTTGCAGGCCTTTAAAAACCTATTAAAATACCTTTTCTCAAAAAATAGAGTTAGATCATTCAAGTTTGGTACATCGAGGTTTTCGATACCTACAAATCGATTGCGGATATTTTTGATATATTCTCATTGCAGATATATTCTCATTTATTCAATATAAGAAAAAAAAAATTTTTCTTATCGGTCACCACGCTCAAAAAGTGTAACTTGAATTAATATCAAAGAAAAAACTTGAATTAATATCAAAGAAAAAAAAAATACTGCATAAATAAAATAAATAAATAATTATAATTGCATAAGTTGATAAAAAATGCTATGCAATAGCTTTACCGCGGCAGTCCTCGAGTGCCACACGTATTTTTTTTTTTTTTTTTTTTTTTTTTTTTTTATGACGCGACGGAATCTTTTTCACCATTGTTTTCGGTTTTAATGAGAAAAAATCTATAAGAAAAAGTAAAAAAAAAAAAAAAAAAAAAAAAAAAAAAAATACCATGCAGTTTTTTGGATCCAGACCTGTTTTGTCATAAATACGGTTTTCAAGCATGTTT
Source organism: Salticus scenicus (assembly GCA_963930645.1). NCBI lineage: Eukaryota > Metazoa > Arthropoda > Arachnida > Araneae > Salticidae > Salticus > Salticus scenicus. Next base: position 323,189,309 of record OZ005653.1, on the reverse strand, counting down.
TTCATACCATACCTATAGAAAGTACGTTTTGGTGCTTAAAAATTGATAAATCAATTTTCTAACATTTAAAGTAGTCCAATGAGGTCATAATGTACCGATTCCCCCCATGTACCGTGATATGCATAAATTATTTTTATGTAACTGTACATATACATTTTGTCCAATCTCATTAAAATGTCTCAAGTGATATCATCAGATTATATAGATTTAGAATACCGAATTCGAATTCGAATAACTTCTTGCTGAGGTATCCTTGTAGTTATGCTGATAACACAAGTACACACACCGCTAAAAACTTGAGTTTTGAAATTAGAGGCCTCTAGTAGACACAATTATAGAAAAAGCTTAATATCTAAAAATCAGCTCAAAAATAATACTTTTTTCATCATTAAAATGTAAAAGGAATTACAAAGAGATAAAAAAAAATATATTTTGCAATTTTTTTCATTGGTTACAAAAGGAACATATAAATTAACTTAACTAGTATAGAATAAAAAAATCCACTTATTCTCTTAAACGATCAAATGAAACTTTTTTTTTTTTTTAATAAATAATTTTACATTTATTTTATTCAGTTCCTACTATTAGTTCACACTCTCTCTATATATATCTTGTACAAATCTCGCAATCGATTTTTAACTAACTTCCCTATTAGCTAGAAATTTGAAACTTTCAGGATTGCTCAGAACACGGTGACAACACAATACTTTGAAGTCCGATTTTCGAATTTTTTATTAGTTTTCTTATAATCAATTAAAATATGAAAATAATAACATCCTAATAGCGTTAAAATAACCATTAAAATATTAGCTATAATTTAATTGCTGCCAAAAAAAAAAAAAAAAAAATTACAAGTTCATTTTCTTTTGACATAAAAATAAATACATTTAATTAAACGTGAATGTTAAAAAATTATAAAAAGTTAAATTATGCATCTCACAAAAATGGATGTCGTTAACACTTTAAAAATTTTATGCACATTGATAAGAGCTCTATGATTCATCAGAAAATTTAAAACATAGTATATAAAGAGGTTTTTTTTATCTTATAATTATTTTTATTTCATTTTGCACGCGCGCTTCTTCATTTCCTATTTCAAAATTATTAAAAAAAACTTTTTGGATAGTGTTTGTAAGTAGGAATTGACTTTAAAAAATTTTCTTTTATATTACTTGTTTTTCTTATGTATTTTATAATATTTTCATTTAGATTTTTAAGAATAAATGAATTTAATGGTAAGAAGTATTATTCTACATTTCCGTTTGATATAAAATTAGGTTAACAAATCACGTGAACCGAATACATTTAGGTTAATTAGAATGGAAAGATGCATGCATTCTCCCACGCGATCAATAACTTCTTTTTTTAGCAACACGTTTCCATGCCTATCGTAATAAGAGTAGAAAATTGTATTTACCAATAATGATTAAAAGAAAAGTGAATGTTTAAAAAAAAAAAAAAAAAAAAAAAAATGAAAATTATTTAAGATATAAATATTTTTAAGGGTATTTTTATTTATAATATATATATATATATTTAATGTTTTTGTTTACATAAAATGTTAATAAAAGAGGGGGGGGGACATCGTGAAGAAATTCTTTCACTATAAATATTATTGTTCGAAAACCGTTCCTGGCTCAATAAGAAAACACAAGCCGTGATGGGGGGGGGGGGATTAAACATTCTGTCAAAGACAAATTTTTAGTTTAGTACGGATAACTATTAATTTCAATCTATACAATTTTTAATTTTTAATAATTTTTTTATCTCATTTTTTGACCGTAAAACTGGGCCACTTACTTTTAAAATGACTGAAATGAATTAAAATAAAGTGTTGCGACCTAAATTTCATTCTTTAGTTAATTTAAAAAAATCTAATTATCGTGTCAAAAAACTGTCCCCTCCCCCCCTCTTCCCTGGGTTTAGAAAAATCACCCCTTTCATTGGGTACCAAATTTGTAATGACAGAACTGATATTTCTAATTTATTTTGGTGTTACACAAAACTGGTCTTCAAAAAATCCAGATTGAAACTAATAGTCCTCCGTCCTAAAAAAATAATAAATTGTCCGCAATATTGAAACAAGTCCTTTTATTTGAAGAATCACATTCAACATGGGAAAATATTTTATGACTTAACATTAATACTTTACTAATTCATCTCATAGGCATTCAGAGCGTTGAATAGGGAAAATGGGGGAGAGAGAGAGAGGGCTTCGAAAACACGTATTGTTATAGCAGTGGTCTAGGAGCGAAGGAGTCGAAATTCGCTATGACATGACAGCCGCGAACAGGCTGGTATGAAATACGCCAAAGGTCAGAAAATATCGCTAATTTTATAGCCAAATGCTTTCCTTCGTCTCTCGAATAAAATAATATAAATATTTTGAATTTAGAGCGTCCGTTACACCAACTTTAATGCCAATGTACACGCCAAAAACATCATCTGCTTCACAGGAGACGGAAAGACTGAAATTATTGCGACATACTTTAATTTAGGACCATAAATTACCACTTAATGATCTTTCAACTGGAATTTATTGTTAAGTTTAGTTATAATGAAATAAATTTACGCAATTTGAAAGAATATATTATAATTTATAGAATAAGCGACGGCTAATAAATGAAAATAGTTTTATTTTATAAAACGGTTCAGCTTTAGAAGTTATAAATTCTGAAAGATCATTTCATTTAATAAACAATGCCATAGCTAAAAAGTGTGTGTGTGTGTGTATGTCTGTGAGTGAACACGCTACGGTCTAAACGCTTTGTTCGAATAACCTGAAAGTTGGTACGCATGTTGCAAGTCACCGTAGCACGAACCCTATTGATTTTGATGAATCTAGCGCTTATAGTTTTTTTACAGGGACACAAAGAAAAATTCTTTATCATTATGGCCTATGGGACAAATTTTTAAAAGTGCGATAGCGTCTAAACGCCTTATTCAATTGAGCTGAAAATTTATATGAATATTATAAATCACTGTTGCACTAACTATAAGCATTTTGGTGAATCTAGCATTTATAGGTTTTTGCAGGGACACAACGAAAAATTCTTTATCATTATGATCTATGGGCTCAAAGTTCGGTAGCGTTAAATAAAACGTTGTGTAATACACTGATGGAAAAAAAAATCCCAACACCAAGAAAAAATTATTGTACAGAAATGAAATTTCAGCAATACATTTGTCTAGGTAACATATTTAATTGATTAAAGTTTCAAGATCACAGGTAGAGCCATTGGCGAGAAGAGCCATTTCAAATGGGAAATGTTGGTACATTAGTAACCGGTGTAACCGCTAGAATTTTTAATGCAAGCATGCAAACGTGCATGCATTGAGTCGTACAAGTGTCGGATATCAGTTTGTGGGTTGGAGTTCCATGCCTGTTGCACTTGGGCGGTCAATGCAGGGACAGTTAATGCTGGTTGTGGATGACGCTGGAGTTGTCGTCCAATGATGTCCCATACGTGCTCGATTGGAGAAAGATCTGGTGATCTAGCAGGCCAAGGCAACATGTCGACACTCTGTAAAGCATGTTGGGTTACAACAGCGGTATGAGGGCGAGCGTTATCCTGTTGGAAAACACCCCCTTGAGTGCTGTTCATGAATGGCAGCACAACAGGTTGTATCACTAGACTGACGTACAAATTTGCAGTCAGGGTGCGTGGGATAACCACGAGAGTGCTCCTGCTATCATACGAAATTGCTCCCCAAACCATAACTCCAGGAGTAGGCGCTGTGTGTCTAGGCCGCAGACAGGTCGCTAGCAGGCGTTCACCTGGCCTCCTTCTAACCAACACACGGCTATCACTGCGACCAAGGCAGAACCGGCTTTCATCAGAAAACACAACAGATCTCCACTCCGTCCTCCAATGAGCTCTAGCTTGACACCACTCACGTCGCAAACGGCAGTGGTTTGGAGTCAGTGGAATGCACGCTACAGGGCGTCTGGCTCGGAGCTGTCCTTGAAGTAACCGATTTGTAACAGTTCGTTGTGTCACTGTGGTGCCAACTGCAGCTCGAATTTCAGCTGCAGACGCAGTACGATTAGCCACAGCCATACGCCGAACACGGCGGTCTTCCCTCTCAGTAGTGCCACGTGGCCGCCCGGAACCCGGTCTTCTTGAGGCAGTACCTTCCCTTGACCACTGCTGCCAACACTCATGCACAGTGGATACATTCCTGCCAAGTCTTTCTGCAATATCGCGGAAAGAAAACCCACCTTCTCGTAGCCCTACTACACGACCTCGTTCAAACTTAGTGAGCTGTTGATAATGGCTTCTTCGTCTTCTTAGAGGCATCCTTGACTAACATTAACCCACTATGTCAAATCTCAACTGTAAATAACGATCACGAACCTTACAGCGCTTATTTAAAGCAAACCTCATTTGCATGTTCATAGTGTCGCTACTAGCGCCACACTTATGTGCGTAGCTCGAAATTTGAATCGACGTCATCTTTCAGATGTATAAACACGCCTACCAAATTTCGTTTATCTAGCACAGCTCCTTCCTGGTGTTGGGATTTTTTTTTTCCATCAGTGTATATGGTGAAAAATACTCAAACACTCTATCATGGTTTTCTCTCTTTTGTTTGTTTAACAACTCCTCTTTCTTTACTTTATCTACAAAACTGTTAATTACTCAATGTTTGGAAAGTCGAATGGAGTCACTCCAGATTTCTTTTTATTTTCTTTATCAAATTTTAATTATTCAGTTTACTTTTTAGGACCAGATGGTTTCTGCTGCGGTTCGCATTTCTCAGCTATAACTGCTTATTCTGTGGGCAAATTTCGTAGAGAAGCAGGTCCTGTCACATTCCATATATCTCATATAGAAAATGCCTCACAAGACGTATTCCCCCCTTCAAGAATAACTGATTTGCGACTGAATAACGTGTTTGACAGAATATGTGTCTTGCACTGGACAGCTGTAGGCGATGATTTTGACTCGGGTTTTGGTAAGTAGGAAATTGCAGTGATATCGCTTTTGCAATTTTTTCAGTTCTATTTGGTGTTTCTGTGGCTTTACAATATCGTAAACGAAATGCATCGACGCTTGTTAATATATTGTCGTCATATTGCACTCCCTCAAGGATAGTGACGCATCTCGACACAACTGCTCCTCTCATAGTAGGGTAAATTGCGAGATAGGGAAGTGAATTTATCGTGCATGGTGGCACATTTTATATACATTTATGAATGGAATTAACTCAAATTTGCTTTTAATTTTTATTTATTTATTTATTTATTTATTTTGTGTCACTTTTCTTGACGGAATGCAATATGGTATGACAAGGAATGTAATCATTAAGTCATTGTGATGAGACAAAACTGACATGGTAAAAGTTACATAAAAAAGTTAAGTATTAAGTAAGTTTTATTGAGAAAAAAAAAAGTAAATATTTACAAGTGTTCCTCAGTTACAAAAACTACCTTGCTGGTGACTCAGATGTCATTTGGTACGATGACTTAGGCAAATGGTCACTGATATTTTAACTAATTTCCAAATGATACACGACAGTCAATTTACAGTGACCTTATGACAAAATAAAAGTCACATTTTGGATACGTTGTGACAATAACTATTCTGACTATTTCTTAGTAAACTTTTTACATTGAATAAATGTATATTTGTGAGTCAAGATAGCCTAAATCGTTTTTCCATTTCAGTTATCCATAGAGGGCAGGGCATTCCATCCAGGCCTATGACTATGACCCTTGTGCAGTCAATCCTTTGGCCTTAATCCCTACGCCATAAATACGCAACCACCGTTTCAATCAATATTGTTCTGAAATTGTAAATATTATTTTTGTTTTTCCGAAAATAACTGATCAGGTAGAACAGGAAAATACTGGGTGATAGCTGCCTTTTTCAGAATTACTTAGACTCCGTTATGGTTGACGTATTTCGTTGAAACTTGGTTATATGAAACATAGAGAATAGAGATGTGCAACAAAAGTTAATAGTTCAAATTTCGACCGACAGGTGGAGGTTTTCATTGTATATATAAAGGACCTTATGCAAATCTGAAGAGTCTATGCTGGAAAATCATTCTTCGATATTCTTTTAGGGGAAAAAAATCAAACTTTATTAATTAAGTTGTTTTATCAGAAAGAGAGTAACCGCACTGAGAGAATATATCGATTTAAAAGGCTTACAATTAGGATCTATGTCGACAAGGCAGGACCTGAAAAAGACTGTTAAAATAATTAATGAATTTAAAAAGACTGGAGAGTTAAATGTGCTATGAGAAAGGAACAAAAACTTATTTCAAATGAAACTGTGGAAAAAGTCGTCACTATTGCCGTGGTTGAAAGAGCGTCCAACTACCAATATTCTTCGACAAGTGTTTAAGTGGTGTCATTTGATTTGTCTCTTTATTAGTCTTCAGTAGGAAAGGTTCTGCGATCGATTGTAAAGTGGTATCCATAGAAGATCCACGTTGTGAGAGAGCCGCATTGAGCAAATCTGGATAAACGCACTGATTTAGCTAGTCTTCTTTTGAAAAGAACAGCACTTGACAGTGCGAGTCCATGGACTTTGAATACTTTAAATCGGACGAGGCACATTTTACCCTAAACGGAGCAGTGAATATTCAGAATTGTTGCATAAGTGGTGCTGCAAGTCTTACGGCTGTTCATGAATAGTCTTCGAATTTCGATTGCATTGCTATATGGTATGGTTTCACTGCTGATTTCATTCCTGGTCATTTTCTCTTTGAGAAAAACATTACTCAAGCCTCTAAAATGTGCTCCATTACGGGTTCCCGTTACTTCAAACTAGCCTAGTATAATTCCTGCTTGGTGTTGAGATTTTATTTTCTGCCAGTTTATTAACACATAAAAATGACAAGCACTCTTTTGAAATTTCAGATTTAATGCATTAAATTTTAGGAATTATTATAATGAATCAAGAAACGGAATTTTTCTTGGTTGCAACTTTTCTGTGAAGGATAGAAATTTTATGCCAAAGTAGTCCACTCTATTTCAGGGATGATAATGTGTGTATGAACTTAGCAAGTCTGTCGTTTTGGACTGACATCTTATTTATTATTGATTCATGTATAATGATGCAAAGGATATTTTACTTATATTTCGTATGAAGAAATACATAATGGTAAAATTAATACTATTTAACCAATATTCTATTAAATTAATCTAATAAAGGAATGTTTATAAAACCTATTAACACTATGAAATGTAAAAATTAATATAATATCTTGATCGAGTTTGGGTTTTTATAACTATTCCAATAACAATTTTCGTTTTCTTTTCTTTTCAGCCGAAACATACGAATTAGCAGTCTTTCGAGACATGGCAGTAATAAGAAGTAGATTTTCTGGATCTGGTCTGGAAGTATACAAAGAATTTATTCCAACACCACCAGAAGCCACATATGGAACATCTTTAAATCATGCATTTGAACTATCGGAACGTTTGAAAGGAGGTGTCTATTATATAGCTATGCGAGCCATTGATGATGCAGGAAATGCTGGAGAAGTTTTCAATATTATTTCTATATTTATTGAACGTCCATCTCCTAAGGTCATTAACTGTGAGAATGAAGGGAGAGACTGTGAAAATGGTAGATGTGAAATATTACCAGAACCAGCGAGGTTACAAGAAAATGCAGCAACAAATCTCATAAGTTCTGTTATGACACTGTACATCAAAACAAATATCTTTGTTCCAGTTTTATCACTAATGTTTTCACTAGCAGTTCTACATATATTTTAGATCAAAATGTTGTATGAATATAAACATATGCTTGTTGTTAATTTCTTCGACTTTAATAAATATGCTGATTTCTTCGTCTTCAGCAACACTGATCATGTGAAGTCATCATTACAGTTTGTCATACATACAGTAATTTTTCTAGTTCAAAAACGTCATTATTTAAATTTTAAATATTTTTATCCTTCAGAGATAGGTTAGTTCATTTTCAAATCAAGATTCTTGCAAGAATTCTGAAAATAATTCTAAAACTACAACTTAAAAGTTTAGCATATTACATGGCTATTTCAGTTAAATCCGTTTTATAAATTTCTAAAATATTCATACCACATATTAATGAAGTCCTAACTAGATATAGCGCATTCAGTAACCAACAATATCGCTTCTTTAAGAAAAATCCCATGTGTAAATAAGGCGTGTAGGGCAAAATCAGTACTGGCTACTTATTACTAAAATGTTTATTAAATGTTTAACAGTGTAGTTTTATATATCGAGCTAAAAATCCGAACTATTTTATTGAAAAAAAAAAAAAGAATAAATCAAGCAGTGTTGTTCTCTGTTTCAAAGAAAAAGGAGAACAATCAATTTTGAAAAAGCAGACATTTTAGAGGACATAAAATTGAATTAAAATGATTATAAAAACTGACTGAAACACTACGTTACACCAGTGGCGAATCTATTAAGTAATATTTTAAAAAATTCAAAATATTTTTACTTCAAAGGAGGAATTTAGATCAATACATTCTAATTTAAGTTATTAATATACGGATATGGGAGGATATAACCCCGAATTTTTCAGGTGACAGTGTATCACATAGATTTTTTTTTAAATTACAAATTTTTGCTATAGACAAAATCATTTATGGTATTTTCGTACCGTTCAGGCTTGTTTCTAATTTGGAAACAAAATTTAGCAGATACTTTTTTTATTAAAATCATAATCATAAAATAAAATAATAAAACTGACCAATAAAAATAAAATTAGTGTTTACCAGATGAAACATTTTCACTTCCTTATACAAAGTATAAGGAAGTATTCTAATCCCGATTTGCGAAATGGATTTTATGCCTCGAATAGCCCCGATTCAAAAATATTTAAAATAACAAAGGAAAAAAAAAAATGCATGTATTTCTATGAAGAAGATTTTTAGCATGTGTTTTGCAGAGGTTTTGTATAGCCAAGCAAGAGAGTCTTTAAAATACTGTTGAGCTTTTACAAGATAATTTTATAGAAACATTCATTATTGCAAACGTACAGCGTACAGAAGGTCCAAAGACAGACAGAAATTCAAATCGAAAACATTAGCATTCATTAAACAGTATAGGAAGGTATTTAAAATGTTTAATACTACTAAAAATGCACACATTTTCTCTTATATTCCGTAATGTATCCGAGTTTTTCATGTGATCCGGTAAACAAAACTTTAATGCTAATCCAACCATATTTATTAGAATAGATGCTTTTGCGCATGCTAAAAAGGATGCTACTTTCATCCAGTGAATTTGAGAAAAAAAAAAAAAAAAAGGAGCCTCACAAAAAAAGTTACAGAGGAAGGATTTTTTTTAGCCTTCATACCACCTAAACTCCACAGACCATAGGACACAAATCCTTGTACACAGTAACATATCTAACGTCTTTGTTTGTACATGCGCGTAAACTAGTAGTGACATGCATACTTTTGAAAAGAAAACCATCTAATATTACTTTAAATAAAATATATTAATTTCGAGATGTGCTAAAACTATTTGCGGAAAATCGGATCGTAAACAGACAGACTGATAGACAATTAAATTGCAATTACAGCCAATTTTTAATAAAATAAAATTTTATGTGACATACCAGCCTGTAAAATTATGTAAAATAAATGACTGTAGAAAGATTTTATCGTTTTTCTTTTTGGTTGATTAACGAGGAAACTAGAAAAAGATTCGGGCCGACAAAGTCCAAAAAAATTTCCTCCAGGCCCAGCCTGGCCCGAGTATACACAAAAAATTTGAGCCCAAGCCCAGCCCGCTCCGATAGCAAATTGAAAAAGCCGGCCCGTGCAAATCTCTAATAGGGACATTGCCAGAAAACTTCTCAGAAAAAGTATGTTATGCAACGGGTGCAAAAGTTCCATCATAATCAATACCACATTTCTGAGAAAAACCTTTGGCGACTAACCTCACTTTACATTTTCCACTTGTCCCTGGCTATTGAGTTGTGCTTTGAATTCCCATTTGCTACCTAATACTTTGGTCCCTGGCAAGACCTCCACTAATTCCCAAATGTCATTTTCCTTAAGTGAGTTTATTTCGTCTAGAGTAGCATTAATCCAAATTTCTTTCTCTACAGGGTTTTGCATATTTATTATATCATCCCAGCATTTTTGTTCGACAATTCTATTTTTTTTTTTGTTTACTGTGAATGTAAATCTATCGGGTGTAACCCCCTCCCCCCCCCCCCCCATTAGATCTTTGTGATCTACGTGAAATGTTTTGTGACTTTTCTGACAAACTACTATCATCGGTTTCATCTGTTTTTGAATCTATTATTTTCAGTTTCGGTGACAGGTTTTTATTATCAGGTTTCTCATCATTGTTTTGTGGTGTTTCATTATTAAGTATCTCTTGTTTTTCATTTTCTACAAATTTTACAGTTCGACTTATAATTATGTTTTGGCCATTCGTGCAGATTCTATACGCTTTACTTCTATTATCGTACCCTATAAATATACCTTCCTGTGCTGTATTATCTAATTTTTCTCTGTGTACCTTTTGTACATAGGCATAGGCACGACAACCGATTGGTTTTAATTTTGATAGGTCAGGTTTTCGACCCGTCCATAATTCATAAGGAGTCGATTTACACACGGAAGTTGGAAATCTATTTTGTAAATAAACAGCGGTATTAATTGCCTCCCCCCAGAAAGGATCTGGTAAATTGCCATCTTTTAATAAACAACGTACCATCTCAACTAAAGTGCAATATTTTTATTTACACTCTTCAGCTCCATTTTGGGGTGATTAATAGAGAACTGTGGATTGGTGGTCTATGCCTAATTTTCTGAAATATTCATCTAATTCTTTTCCGGTATATTCTCGTCCATGATTGGAGCGGATTGCCTACACAATTCTCCCAAAATTTATTTGATGTCATCGCAATTTATTCTTTTATTTTTGAAAAAACTTCATCTTTATTTCTCAATAAGTATATGACGATGAATCGACTAAAGTCGTCTATGAAAGTCAAAAGATAATACTTTCCACCGACAGTAGGAGTTTTCATTGGTCCACATAAGTCGGTGTATACTAACACTAATACGTTTTTCGCCCTAAACTGAGCTGTTTTAAGATAGGGATTGTCGGCGAGTTTGGATAATATGCAAGTTTTGCATACATTGTCATGTTTTAACTTTATCCCAATTGGCAATTGCCGTATTATTATTCATTAACTGTTTTATATGGCTGTAGTTTCTGTGACCTAATTTATATGCAATTTATTTACACAATTTTCATTTTCACAAGTTTTCGCCACATTTCTGGTGTGTGTTGCTTCAGTGTTTATTCTACATTCATAGAAATTGCTATTTATATAACATTCTATTATTCTATACATGCGTTTCCCTCATTCATTATTTTGCAAGATTTTTATTTTATTTTATTTTATTTTGAATCGAACTACACACCCATTCTTTGTTGCCCCTTTTACAGATATTAGGTTTCACTCATTTTCTGGCACATACAAGACATTTTTTAATATTATGGTGTTATGGATGTTATCCGAATTTATGGTATACAATTTTACACATCAATGTCCAAAAGATTTTATTTCCTGCCCACTCGCGATTCTAACGCATGAGGAACTAGGATAGAATTCATAAAATTTACTTTTATCATTGCAGACATGTTTGGAACAACCTGAATCAATATACCAATTATTCGATTTCTCTCTTACCCATAAATAATGTAAAAACTTATCTGATTTTCTTTTATCAGTTTCTGAAACATGTACCTTGTCTGCATTATCACTATTATGAGAGAACATTGCAGATCTAAAGGGGTGTCTGTTGTTGTTATATTTGGTATTTTGTTTTGGTTTTTTCTTTTTTTTTATGCATAGCAACAGTCTTCAATGGTATGAAAATTCTTTTTACAATACTTGCAAAACTTAACGCTTTCTTTTCTTGTTTTGGATATAACCTTCACAGCGGAATGTTTATTTTCGAGCCTTTTTGAGCGCTCATAAATTAATTTTGTTCTTATAAATTCGGGAGTAAGATCTGTTTCATCCCTAGTTTCCAAAGAAAAGTAATTAATACATCGTAGGATGGTGGAAGTGAGCAGAGTAATACAGCTGAAAGATGCTGATCATTGATTGTTTCACCAATAGCAAGTAATTCATCTCTGGTTTGGTATATTTTTGTTATATGCTCGTTCATGTCCCCGCCTTCAGCTAATGTAATTGAATATAATTTTCGTAAAAGAAAGAGTTTGCTTGAGAGCGATGACCTTTCGTGCACTGTACGGACGACATCTCAGCAAGCGCGTGCGGTTAATAAATTTTTAACAAATATTATTTGATCATTTAGCAAAATAAATTTAGCATCAATTAGCAAATTAGTAATTGCTCGCGCTCTTTTGTCTTTGGATCTCCATTAATCCGAGAGAAGATTCGGTGGTTCATCAACAATTACCATATAAAGATCCTCTTTTTGGAGTAGTATCTCAAGCTTGAACTTCCAAATATCATAATTATTTGCGTTTAATAGTTCAATGGTTGTCGCTTTAAATATGTTCATTTTTATTTCATTTTATATGTTCATTCATAAATAACCATTAAGGGTTTTTCAAGCAATAAACTCGACCGCACTGACTTCTGATGAGAAGCTTAATTTTTAGGGCACTGATTTTCTTCTCGCTTTCCACACTTTATATTCTATGCATGTGACATATGTCTTCTAATCACCCCTAGGATTGAATTTTAAACCGTCAATAGCCCACTTGGCAGCTGTAGTGTGATATTAACACTTTCGCGACCGCTGACGTAGATTCACGTCATTTGAAAAGCTGTAACTCCGCCAGTAGGTGTTTAATTCACAATTTGTGTAATTTTTATTACTTACGAATATACCTAATATTCATATATTTACAATCAAATATACTATGGTTACAAATGAAGGAATAATATAATTATAATGCGTATCCACTTGTAATATGAATGTAAATACAGAAAATATTGTTCTGAAATATTGTAAGTTGGGAGAATAACGCCCACAGGCGGATCTTACTGTCAAAAATACAAAAGCATGCGGTCGCGAAAGTGTTAATCAACCCAACCAAACGTTGTGGGCTCCTATTTTGTAATGTTTATAGGAATATATTATCTAATTGCAAAATTTTATTTTTAAAGAAAAATCCTTTATTAATTATCTTTCGTATTTAATAATAATTTTTCATGTAGAAATTTGAAAATTCTCAAAAAATATAAATAACGATATTTTAGGAATAGTCAATGCTATAAAAATAACCGTTTTGAATATAGGGGGAATTGGGGTAAGTGATAAGTATAATCTCGGTTATAAGTGAACTGATAAAATGAATTTGGCAAATAATAGTTATATTTGTTTCTTTTAAATTTTTATATTTAGCCTTAGGAAATCAAATCAAATATGAAACTGTGATAACTTTAAAAATTTGAAAAATTTCTTAAATTTCTTAAATTTCTCTCTCCGCTTCATACAAAATTTGTAGTTTTTTAACAGCTGTGCTTGTGAAATAAATTCCACAGTTTTTGGTTAGGAAAATAAGTTTCGTATTTAGATTTTGAATATAACTTCAGATGTGTTCTTTTCCTTGAGATTTTTGGTTTATCACCCGTGGTTACCCCAGACATTTTGTACGGGAGACAAATGTAGACACAAAATGTAACCAAAACATTTTTTACAAACACCTCAACTGGATCATTTATAATTTAATTTAATTTATTTATTTTATAACTTTGATTTTTAAGATCAATCTTCAAATTTTCATTAAGAGCTACTACATTGATCACATTTTATGTTTTGTTGTGGATTGTTACACAATTTAAATTATGAAGTATAAGGTGGCAGTGTACGGAAAAATTCGTAACTCTGTGACGAGTTGAGATATTTTGCAGACTCTGAAAGTTCAGATTCATGAAGATCTCCCTATCTGGAAATTTGACTTACATTATCTTATGTACTGTATGTCGGTATAGTAGACCGCTAAACCATGGGAATACATGAAACAAGAAAAAAAAAAAAAAAAAAAAAAAAAGAAATTTGAAACCCGCGTCTTTAATCACGAAAAAAAAAAAAAGGGGGGGGGGGGACTAATGTGCAAGTTGAACCTGACGGGACTAATGTGAAAGTTGTACCTCACGGGACTCATGTGCAAGTTGCACCGAACGAACAAACTATTTCTTTCAACGAAAACGCCTACTAACCCTGGACGATAGGTCTAATATATCGTATCCTATTATATATCGTATTTATCGTAATATAACTCCATACTTATTTCGCTTCCTTCTTCGACTCGTTTTATTACGCATTTTTATATGCATGAGCAGCCCCCGAAAAACAAAAACATTAATTCATTCAATTCATTTTTTTACTTATTTTTATTTCATATTATTTCACGCGCACTTTTTATTTCCTAATTCAAAATTATTAAAAAAAACTTTTCCGATATCGCTTGTAACGATACTGATTATTATTAATTTTCTTTTCTTTTTCTTTCAATAATAATAATAATAATAATAAAGATTTTGATGAAATTCTGGCAAAAGCAGAATTTAGTTTAGGACGGAGGACTATTTTTTTCTTTTCTTTTCTTTTTTCAAATTATAACATCGCTTTCAAATTATTCAATTATATTTTCGATAAATTTTAGATTTCGACAAATGTCCAACTATCGAAATCGACAACGCAAAAATCCCAGATTGAGACTAATAGGCCCTCAGTCCTAAAAAAAAATCTACATTGCCTTCTTTAAGTGGTGAGTTTTTAAGTTATTTGAAATGAAATTATTAAAGAAATATCTTTTTTTTTTTAGTAATCCAATTAGTTTTAGTATATGCCTAAGCATTTTCAGAAGTGTAAGTAGAATAGCACCTGAGCAAGATGAGATCAAATTCGAACGATTCTAAAACGTTTTTACATTTACTCTTCTTCACCCTAAGGACTCAAATATTAAAATTCCGTAAGTTTTTTTATGGGACTTAGCTAAATTCGTTTTCTACAAATTTTGTTCTAACGAGAGAAAAATAAATTTGGTTTTGTTTATTTTAGCCTTACAGAAAAATAAGAAAAATATTTATTTTGGCTCATCTATTTCAAGGCGCGAAATTTCCGCTCGCCAGATCGCCATTGGCGAGTAATTATATAAAGCTGGCGAGTAAGATTTCTCTTTTGAAATATTGTGTTTCAAATCAAACTATACACGCTATGTTCACACGTTTAAAGAAATAACAGAAAATCTGGGAGAATAAATTCTTAAACAGAATGATATTCGCAGTATTAGATGGTTATCCAGTAAAGAAAGTGCTATAAGAGATCTTTTGTAATCTTGCAATACTTTTATAACTAGGCTGACTAGATTTGAGTACCTTTATAACAGAGAAGCGTTAAAAATTACTACAGTTATCCAGTTACGGATGTATTTTTTCATTCCTAATAAATAAGGACTAAAAATAAAATATTATTGATTAATAATTTAATGTCAACAGTTTTTTAAAAGTATAAAAATACCTACAAAATAAAGGCTGACCCCAGAGAATGTGGGCATTTAGTCAGCTTAGTTATAACCCATCATGAACTGGTGTCCAGTGGAAAAGACAATGATAGGGCTAAAGCTAAGGGTTTACTGAAAAGTTTGAAGGATAATAAATTTCTTAACATCTACTGAAAATTGAACCCTTTAAATGTGGCATGAGAAAAACCAGGAACTTGTCGTTTCATGTTTGAAAATAGACACCGAACATTACATTTCAGTTCTGATAGATCTCGAATCTACTATTTGACCAAGTGAACAGTAGTTTTTGGATAAAGTATCTATTTTAGGAATAATTGAGAATGTGCAATAACAAATACTAAAAATTGGAAGCAAGAGTTTCAGACTTTAAGAGGGAGATTAATTAAACATGCAAAAGACGCCAAAGAATGACTAAAATCTATGTCAACAGATGTGATAACATCTTTGCATGTTTTTAACACCATGAGTTTGCCTCCCAAAAACCCACCCACCCAGAGTTTGACCCTAGAGTTGCTATTGATAAATGGTATTTCAGG
Source organism: Salticus scenicus (assembly GCA_963930645.1). Classification (NCBI taxonomy): domain Eukaryota; kingdom Metazoa; phylum Arthropoda; class Arachnida; order Araneae; family Salticidae; genus Salticus; species Salticus scenicus. The sequence goes on along the minus strand of OZ005653.1, from coordinate 323,173,283 downwards.
AGCGCTACAAAATTATTAAGTGCTAAAAGTATGCAATTTGTTTCTGAAATGACATTTTTAGTGCCATGTGACAATTTCTGGAACCACTGAAACATTATGATAATTTTATTTTTATTATACATTACAATAAATATGTTTCAGTTTTTCATCTTCCACATTCTTTTATGGTTTCGTTCGCAAAAAAAGTTATCTATATTACAACATCTGTTATCCTTTTAAAAATTTATACTTTTCATGAATGTAAAATAGTGGCGAGCGAAAATTTAGTCTAGCTAGTATCTTTGGAACTGAAATTTCATGTTCTGCCCTATATTACAAACTAACATCATTAACTACTCAAACAATCCCTGTTATAAATCTTAATATATATTTAAATTAAAAACGTGTTCCTATAAAGAAGTATCTTCTATGGGATAACAATCACTGAAAGGCCGATTTTAAATTTTATTTAAAAGCTAGAATGTTGTGGCCACCACTCTATATTTTCCTATGCAAATTCACTCAGTAAAAATAATTTATTAAAATCATTATTTAATAAAATTATCCTCCATGATAATGCAGTACGGTTTCCATATTAGAGAAGTAGTATAACACTAAATAAAAAAAAAAAAAAAAAAAAAATGATAACTTTATTTTAAATTATCGCAGATCGATGGTTCAACCGTTCGTTTTAAAGGCATTGGCGAGCTCTTTTGAAAGATACCCATCATGATTCCCCTCGAGGGGTATTGATGAGCTCTTTTGAAAAATATCCATCATGATTCCTCCCAGGGGGTGAGGCGATGCTCCTATACATATACAATTTTTTTTTTCCCAGTTGACTATCTCAATTATAAATAATTCTTATAAATTTCATAATGATGATTAAAAAATAATTCTCTTTATGCACATTTATACAAAATTTTGTCCTATACCACTATGTTAAAATTTTAGAAAAAGCGGGATGGCAACGCAAACTGTTGGATAATTTTTACCAAAAGTTGATAGGCACTAATTTATGTCAAGCTGCAACTACATACCAATTTGTATGAAATTCTGTGAAGTAGTTCCTGAGTTATAGTTGCCACAAAATTTTGTCACACACACACAGAGACAGATATTTTCTAAAACTGGTCAAATCGTATTCTACAGCTCTCAAAACGTGTAAATCAGTCAAAAACCCGAGGTCGAAAGTTTTTACGAATCCAATACTTTCTTCTGTTGAATATAGGAGAAAGTAAAAATATTTTTAAACAATTTAAAGTACTATGATAATTATTAAATCACACGATAAATATCTAGACGGCACCGCCTGACATAAACTGGTGCTGATTATATTTGGTGATCAATCGCTCAACAGGTTGCACTGTGATAGCATTTTTTTTTTTTAAACTTTACCATGTTAGTATAGGACAAAATTTTGTATAAATGTACATAATGAGAGTTATTACTTTATTCTATATTCAATAGAAGAATGTATTGGATTCGTAAAAATTTTCGACCTCAGGTTTTTGAAGGATTTACGCGTTTTGAGAGCTGTAGAACACGATTTCACCATTTTTAGAAAGTGTCTGTCTGTCTGTCTGTGTGTGTGTGTGTGACAAAATTTTGTGGCAACTGTATCTCAGAAACTACTGCACAGAATTTCAAACAAATTGGTATGTAGTTGCACCTTGACATAAATTAGTGCCTATCAACTTTTGGTAAAAATTGTCTTACAGGTTGCGTTGCAATCCCGCTTTTTCTAAATTTTTAACATGGTGATATAGGACAAAATTTTGTATAAATGAGCATAAAGAGAATTATTTTTTAGTAATCATTATGAAATTTACAAGAATTATTTATAATAGAGATCATCAACAGGGAAATTTTTTTTGTATGTGTAGAAGCCCCGCCACCCCTCCCCCTGAGGGGGGGGGAAGTCTCCCCTCGAGGGGAGTAAATTTTCAAGATGGGTATCTTTCGAAAGGTCTCGTCAATACCTTTAAAACGAATGGTTGAACGATAAATCTGTGATAATTTAAACCAAAGTTATCGATTTTTTTTAGTTTTAACAAAACAAAACTTAGAAAAACGCATTTTTTTTTTTTTTTTTTTTTTTTTTTTTTAACGAAATTTAACCAAACTTGGTATTTAGTTTGTCCCCGACATTAACTGGTGCTGATTATGTTTGGGGATCAATACCTCAACAGGTGGCGCTGTGATAGCATTTTATCTAAATTTTTAACATGGCAGCATAGGACAAAAATTCGTATAAATGTGCATAATAAGAGTTGTTTTAAACTTGTGATTGTAAAATTAATATGAATTATTGATAATAGTAGTATGTAACTAGGAAAAGAAATTTCTGCATGAGGGGGCTTCGCTTCCCCCCCTGGGGGGGAAGTACCCCCCCGGAGGGGATAAATTTTCAAGATGGGTATCTTTCGAAAGGTCTCGTCAATACCTTTAAAACGAATGGTTGAACTATAAATCTGTGATAATTTAAAACAAAGTTATCGATTTTTTTTTTACTTTTAACAAAAAAAAAAAAAAAACTTAAAAAACTTAAAAAAACTTTAAAAAAAATCGTACTTTTTTTTTTTTTTAAATATTGTTACTGATTGAATATGTATAGGTAAATATAGAAGAAAGCCTTGTGGTGGCCACAACATACTAGTTTTTTTTACTTTTAACGATTTTTTTTTTTTTTTTTTACGAAATTTAACCGAATTTGTAGTTGGCCCCTGGTTCTGATTAGATTTGGGGATCAATCGCTCAACAGGTGGCGCTGTGATTGCATTTTTTCTATATTTTTAACATGGCAGTATAGGACAAAATTTCGTATAAATGTACATAATGAGAGTTATTCTTAACCTGTGATTGTAAAATTAATATGAATTATTGATAATAGTAGTAGTTAATTAGGGAAAAAAAAATTACGCATGTGGGCCCCCCCCCCCTGGTGGGAAGTATCTCGGGGGGGGGGGGGTAAATTTTCAAAATGGGTATATTTCGAAAAGTCTCGTCAATACCTTTAAAACGAATGGTTGAACTGTAAATATGAGATAATTTAAAACAAAGTTATCGATTTTTTTAACTTTTAACAAAAGAAAAACGGAAAAAAATCGTAATTTCTTTTTTTTTTTAAATATTGTTACTGAGTGAATTTGTATAGGAAAATATAGAAGAAAGTCTTGTGGTGGCCACAACATACTAGTTAAATTTGTACACATCAAAATTTTTAATTTTAGAAAAACTTGTTAATATTTTAATTATTATTTTAAATATTAATTTATTAATGATATTTAATTATTAGCTTTTACATTTTTAATTATTACTTTTTTTCACACTGAGTATTCTCTTAACGGTAAAAATTGTTTCGTGGTACAATTTTTTAAATTTAGCGTTTAATAGAGCCAGTAATTGGAGCTAAATAAAGCTGTCTGAGATTACAAAAATTACGGTTTTCTTAACTAATTAATATATTTTGTTTGAACTGTGATTTGGTTATCTGAGTAAAAAAGGATAATATAATTGTCTAAATAAACAAACACAGAATTTTTAAAAATAATCATTTTATTAGACGAATGTTTTAAGTACATTTTGTAAGCAACAGAATCAACATGCATAGTTTTTTTTTTATTTAAATATATTTATATAAAATAGCGTTAAAAAAAAAAAAAAAAAGAAAAATTATTAAAAACGAAAGAGAAGAAAAAAGTATATAACAAAAAATGTGTGCTTCTTCCGCTGATCATTCGCATTCCGATGCTTAGTGTTCTGGGGTTATCACTGATGACTTGTTTTGAACATGTATAAAATGCTAGATCTTGAAACCGTTAAAATCGTCAATGAAAGTATTATTGCAGGAGTCAAGAGGCCTTTATAAGATCAGTAAAATCCGCATCAGAATGATTGCATTTAACCACTGCAAAAATGTCTTTTTTTTTTTTTTTTCTTGAGAGAGAGAGGGGGTTCCACCACCACCCGGAAGAGAGGATGAAGAAAATGGCTGAATTTTCAATAGAATCCTTACACTTATTTTCTCCTTTTCATGAAAGTTCACTTGGATGTAAATCTGAAGGATTGTAATGCAACTTCAGTATATTTTAATGGTAAACTACAGTTAAAAATTGCGTATTTTATGTTTATTATTTAATTTTTAATTTAGACGGCCCTATTTGACCCTGTTCTTTTTTACTGTGTTTGTATGAATGTTATTAGAAACTGTTTGCTTTGTTTAAAGAACTGCCTTAATTTTTAATTAAAAAAAAAATCTATTGTATTTTTATTTAATTTTATTTTTATTTTTTTTGCGACGGGAGGGGGGGGGGGGCGGGTAAATTTAAGGCGATATTTCTTTAATAACTACTTTCTTGTGTAATATTTTAAGTAATTTTCCATACAGAAACATAGAAACGTATGCGTTTTATAGTAAACGATAATTATGAAGCCTAGATGCATTGTTTTGCTAAAATAAAATTATAAAAACTAAAGGGGGATTTTTTTTTTTTTGTATTATTGAATCTTAATTTTTTTGTTACATACTAATTTCTACAGAAATTCTTTTAATCATAGCATCACCTAAGGCATATAAAATTCAGCCATTCTCACCACACTCTTCCATCTTTTTTCATTCCATTTCCTTAATTAATAATATTAGGACTGAGGGCCTATTAGTCTCAATCTGGGATTTTTGCGTTGTCGATTTCGATAGTTGGACATTTGTCGAAATCTAAAATTTATCGAAAATATAATTGAATAATTTGAAGGCGATGTTATAATTTAAAAAAAGAAAAAAGAAAAAAAAAAAAAACTGATAGTCCCCCGTCCTAAACTAAATTCTGCTTTTGCCAGAATTTCATCAAAATCTTTTCTTCTTTTTTTCTTATTATTATTGAAAGAAAAAAAAAGATAATTAATAATAATCAGTATCGTTACAAGCGATGTCGAAAAAGTTTTTTTTTAATAATTTTGAATTTGGAAATAAAAAGTGCGCGTGAAATAATATGAAATAAAAATAAGTAAAAAAATGAATTTTTTGTTTTTCGGGGGCTGCTCATGCATATAAAAAATGCGTATTAAAACGAGTCGAAGAAGGAAGCGAAATAAGTATTGAGTTATATTACGATAAATACGATTTATAATATGATACGATATATTAGACCTATCGTCCAGGGTTAGTAGGCATTTTCGTTGAAAGAAATAGTTTGTTCGTTCGGTGCAACTTGCACATTAGTCCCGTGTGGTACAACTTTCACATTAGTCCTTTGAGGTATAACTTTCACTTTAGTCCCGTCAGGTACAACTTGCACATTAGTGCCCTTTAAATATTTTACTTATGATTATATTATTATTTTAAATATAAGATTTTTTTTTTTTTTTTTTACAAAATTTTACATACGATTAAATGTGATTTATTTTTTCTTCCTAATACATTAATAAAAATATACAACATAAAGATATTAAATAACTTTTATTTTAAAGTTTTTCTCATTCACAAATTTAACGTTTAGTAACTTTTTTATTTTTCGCGTGAAAGCATATTTCATTTTATGCTGAAAAAAAAAATAAATAAATATACAAGTAAAAATTTTTGGCAACAATTAAAAATTTAAATGACTTATTTTAAGTCAATTACCAGTTTATTATTTCCATATTTTAATTAATTTTAAAAAATCCAATCAAATTTCCGGTATAAATACAGTAAAACCTCTCTAAGTTGGACACCTACGGTTCCAAGAAAAAGTGTCCAACTTAGCGAGGTGTCCAACTTATAGGGGTTAGACATAATGTTAATGGATACATTCCGTTCCGAGAAAAAGCGTCCAACTTAGAGGGGTGTCCAACTTGAGAGGTTCCACTGTAGTAGCCTATGTGCTATTCCATATTATTCTCTATCTCTGTACCAAATTTCATCCAGATCCGTTCAACCGCTGTGGCGTGATTGAGTAACAAACATCCATCCATCCAAACTTTCGCATTTATATATTAGTATAAATTCAAGGAGTATTTCTTATCAGTTTTGATATGTAAGCGTATTTAAAGTATTAAAAGAATTTATGTAATTTAATTTTACTATTTAATGACTTAAAAAGAAATTTTGATTTATGAATGACCCCTAAATAGAAACTCAGTACTGAAAAACTGCTTACATTTTTTGAGCTAGAGTGTAATAGATCTTTTTTTATATTCCTCCAGAATATAACGCAGTATTATACTACAGCAATAGCAAAACATTTCAGCCGTTTAATTTTTCTAGAATTTATTTTTTTAAATTTTGTTAGGCATGAAATGATGCATATGTATGTTGTGTTCGAAAATATCCTCATTGTATAAGGATGATGCACAAACACAGGGATGTTTCCCGTCAGATTTGAATAGCAACCCTATATTACAGTTAAACGAAGGAATAAAATCGACGAAACTCTGCCTGTAGAAGTTGTTTTCCAACAATGAGACCAATTATGCGCGGAAACTAAGTATTTTACAACATTCTTTTAAATCATCCTTGGGTTAAGGTTGAGGTTGAGTGGGCTTAACCGTTGTACTGGAACTACGCAGTAGACAACTAACGACGGTCTTGGTTTTAACCCTAGGTGTGGTCCGGAGACATTCCATAACAATTTTGATCATCCGTGAAAAGGATGGCTCCCCCGTTTTGAAACTCACCAGAGGTATTAATTTTACTAAACATAGAGGACATTGCAGCCACGACCTATTTTACTTGCACCAGCACATAATGTACACGACAATCTTTGGCCGGTTCGAGAGTCCAACATGCAAGTCATCCTTGGAAAAATAAAAATAATTATAAAATATTCTCAAAAGTATACATAGGCACACATTTCATCTCTTCTAGCTTCTTGCTCTCTTTTCACGTGAAGACTTTTCGAATTTGGTTTCCTATTTAGGAACAAAAGTGTCTACAAGTGATTATGGAAACGAATACACTTTAGTAGCCTAATGGAAAATTTATTCATCAAATTTTTTGTTAAAAAAATTCTACACGTGTAGATAAAAGCCTGTTATCTGTGACAGGACCTTGAGCAGGGAAAAATCATAAAAATTTTATCAAAATATTTTCGTTAATTAGTTTAATATGATTTTTTCCTTAACTAAAAAATTTTTAAGTGGAAATTCTTCTTCATTCCCCGTTTACTGCCCAAAGATACACAAGTCCTTAGCATTTCTATTTTTAGCAAACGGGAAGATATTGTGGAACGTAAAGTTATTAAAATAGAAATTAATGATGTCCTTAAGAAGTTTGCTTGTTAGAAATATATATATATATACATATATATATATGTTTTTTTTTTTTTATGGGAATCTGTCTTATTAAAAGTCTAATACAAACAGAAGCGGGGGGAAAATATCCACTTATCTTTGTTATTCCTGATATTATTCACATGGACATAATTGCTATTAAATATGGAAAGAGAAAGGGAAATTGAACAAATTTAATATTATTTTGTTTTACTGTATATGCATATACAGTAACATTTAACTCATTAAAAAATTAAAATGATCATAATCAGATAGAAAGTACATTTGTGATATGAAATAATTTTCATATAATATTTCAATGTAATTTTTTACATGGCTATTTAACGGATATCTAGAGTAATATGAGAAGTCCCCGTGGGAGATGGTGAACAAAGCGAACAGAGGGTAGGGTCACCTAGTAAGTAAAAAAGTGAAAAAATAAATAAACGGATTCCTTTTTGTAGATTTTTTAAAGGATTAAAAAATTATGTATTACACATTGCAGTCATTTGTGATGTCATTCTATTCTACAGAAGCCTTTTAGCCGTTACATGTCTTCTACAAGTAACGTTTCCAGGGAGAACCACGAGGCGGTAGGCTTCATCTCTCCCCTTTTTGGGTGAGTGGGTAGAGAGGGGGTCGATCCTGTCTCTCTAAGCTTTACGCTAAATTTGCCTACCACTAAATTTGCCTCCTACCTAATAAATAGCAAAGGGGGGGGGGTTGATTGCCTTCAGGGAGGACTTTTTAAGGGTAGGTGGCCCGAATTCTCGTTCTCGTACAAGGAAAACCCTGAAAACCTTGTACAGCCACCCCGCTTGAACCGCACAGGTATCAAGGCTATGAATTTCGGTTAGTGGGCCGGCCAGAACAGGGAGAAGGAAACTGATTAGGAAAATGTGAATCTTTAAAATTCCTATTGAAACCAAACAAAGCTTAAATTAAAGAGCATAGTTGAGAACTTAAGAGGTGAGGGGGAGGGGCGAATACTGCATAACTGAATAGCATAAAAAAAAGGCAGTGATTGTGTAGGAATTTGAATAAAATTCAACGCATGAGGACCCTAGGGCTTAATAAAGTGACATTCGTGGAGGGGGATGTCTTTGTAAAGAATGTTTAGCATTTCAGTATTTTGTATTATATTCCCCATAAAAGAGTACTTTTCATCTTAAAAATTATTTTTAATAATATTATGCTGAATAATGAATTATAATATCATTAATGGTAAAAATTGTTACACGATAAATTATAATATCATTAAACTTGAAAGTTTAATAAAATCAGTTAATGGAGCTGAGAACAAAATTATTTGAGCATTTAAAAAATACTCTTTCGTTATATAAAAATTGCCTAATTTGTCATTTTATTCCATATCGTTGCATGTCTGAGTGAAAAGTATAGTGTAATTATGAATGTTAACAAACACAGAATATTTAAAAACATCTATTTTATTAACTAGACATAAATATATTTTTAAAGTATCAAAATCACTATACAGAGCTTTCTAATAAATTAATGAAAAAATAAGAGATAGTTTTTGGATTTATTTTATAGTTTTGGATTTTTAACAGATAATGTCGATAAAGTCGGCCAAAGGCGGATCCAGAACTTAACTTTTTTTTTTTTTTTTTCTTTTTTTTTTTTTGGGGGGGGGGGGGGGGCTAAGAGTTTTCAAGATGTTATTCAATATCAATGAAAAATTTACAATTGTAACATTCAATTGTGAATGTTAGCTCTTTTGGGAGGTTGCTTCAGCCCCCTAGCATCCCCCCCCTAGATCCGCCACTGAAATTGGCATCAGAGTCCTTACTTTTAACCTCTCCATTTACTTCTTCTTCTTCTTCTTATTATTGTCTAAAGGGGTCCCACCACCAGCCGGAAGACATAATCAATAAACGGCTGAACTTCCAAATGAACCTTTTATTTATTTATTTTTATTATTTATTTATTTATTTTCAAATGTAAATTCTCAAGGAAAATCAATTATAAATGTAAAGCTGAATCATTTGTATCCTGATGCAGCTTCACCAATTTTTAAATCATAAACTGCAGTTAAAAACTTCGTATGCTATGTTTATTATTTAATATTTAATTTAAATGACCTTATTTCAACCACCCTTCATTTAATTTTTTAGTACGAATGTTATTAGAAACCGTTTGCGTTGCTTCGAAACATTTCCTGAATTTTTAACGGCCCACCAGCGGCCGAGCGGTTCTGCGCTCAAAGCTGGTAGATGGGAGGTGCCGGGTTCGATCCCAGGTCGCGCTCATCGACCTAGCCGTTCGGAGTTTTCCGTGGTTTCCTCCGAAACTCGCGTAAATACGGGCTAGGACCCCTTAGAAAGACCCCCACGGAGGGCATTCCCCCTATAGGCCTAGGACACATAAGGAGTCAATCGGCCTTAATCCTCCAACCAACCAACCAACCAACCTGAATTTTTAACATAAAAAAAAAAATAATAATAATCTTTTATAATTACTAACTTTTTGGAGCACTAATTTACGGCAATAATTCTTTAATAACTACTTTCTTGTATAATACTTTAAATAATTTTCAATACAGAAACAAAAAAAATAGATGCTTTTTATAACAAAACATACTTATTAAGGCTAGATGCATTGTTTTGCTAATATGAAGAAACTCTAAAGACTGTAAGGAGATTTTCACAATTTTAAATATCGAACCTAAATTTTTGCTGTCTTCTAATTTGTACATAAAATTTTCAAAGCATAGTATTACCTAAATCATAGGAAATTCAGCCGTTTTGACCATTCTTCCACAGTTTTCATTTCACTAATTATTATTGTTGTTGTTGTTATTGTCATTATCTTTTTTTTTTATATATATATTGTGTGTGTGTGTGTCATCATAAAGGTAAAAATTGCTGTATTAAAGTATTATTTAAATTTAAAGTTTAATGAAATTTGTTAAGGATGCACTTCAGATCCGTCTGTATTTAAAAAAAGAATAAAAATAAGCACTGTTTTGTTAATTATATTAGGCTAGGATCCATAAAACGGCTGGAGTTTCGGCGGCATCCTTACAGTTTTCTTTCAAATGCAACTTTCCATGGAAATTCTGCTATTTAAAGCTGAATCATTAGGATGGCAATGTAGCTTAAGTATTTTTTAATAGTAAACTTCAGTTAAAAACTCCGTATATTAATGCTTAGTATTTAATATTTAAATGATCCTTTTTCGACTTCCTTTATTTATTTTTTTGTGTCAGTGATAAAAGTCGCCAAAACATTGCCTTAAATCTAATTAAGGAGTAAATTTCGTGAAATTAAGATCTCGGACAGTAAATTTAGGCACTACATCTCTATTAACTGCTTTCTCATGTAATATTTTAAACTTTTTAATACCGAAGCCGAGAAATGTAAACGTTTTATGGCAAAGGACAACAATAAAGCCTTGATGCATCCTTTTTCCGGATTAATTTATAAAATTTAAAGAGATATTTTCGACCCCTAACCCCCTCTCTCTTCTGTGTATTTTTATCAAGTCTTAATTTTGACTCCCTACTAATTTCCATGGGATCTCTTTTTTTATGCATTACTATAATCAAAAGAAATTCAGCCATTTTCTCCACTTTTCTAACATTTTTCCATTCCGTTTCGTTATTTATTTATTTATTTATTTATTTTTCATCTCTTAAATGTAAAAATTGTTATGTAGTAGTATTGTTTGAAATTAAAGTTTAACAGAGTCAATAAATGGAGCTAAACTAACTATCCGAGATTTTTAAAAAAAATTGCTGTTTCGTTCATTAATACACTATTTGAACTGTGATTGGATTGCAGTATATACCATTGGTGCCAACTTGTGTTGTTTCTTAACACTATTAATACTTTACAAGAAATTTTATGTTCAATCACAGCTAAAAGAAATACTGCTAAAAAAAAAACTCTCTAAAATATTTCTATTAAGAATTTACGGTAGCAAAAGAAACGTACAAGTTGGCAGCTATGATGTTGTTACAGGTCAGAGTAAAACTGATAATGTAATCAATTGAAAACAAACAAGCACAGAATTTTTAAAAACAATCATTTTATTAGACAAATTTTCTAAATACATTTTGAAAGTATCAAAATCAAGGTACATAGTTTTCTAATAAATTAATGGAAAAGTATCCCGAAGAAAAATTAATCCTTTCTTAGCTGTTAAAGTCGTCAATAAAAGTGTTGTTCCAGGATTTAAGCAAGGACGTAGTGAAAGGTAGTTTGGGTGGTTCAAGACCACATCCCTCAAATTTTAGATTTGGAGTTACACTTCACTTTTAGAGCTCAACAATATGTACAAAAACTTCAACCACCTCTGAATATTTTTTTTTTATTATTATTATATTTTTTCTGACTACGACGATGAAAATAAGGTATCTAACAGAAAAGGTTAAACAAATCAGCATTAGTATTTTTTTTTTTTTTTTCTTTTTTTTGAGGGGATCCCACCACCACCCGGAAGAGAGTATCAAGCAAACGACTGAATTTTGAATGGAACCCATGACACTTCCTCAGACGTAGCTTTTCATTTAAAACTTCAATTACCGATGTAAAGCGGAATCTTTAGGATTTTAATGCTGTTTAAGTAATTTTTTAATAGTAAAATACAGTTAAAAACTGCGTCTATTACGTTTATTATTTAATTTTTAATTAAGATGATCCTATTTCGATCTGCTTTCATTTACTTTTTTGGTGTGAATGTTAACAGAAACCGCTTGCTTTGCTTCAAAACATTGCCTTAATCTTAATTAAAAAATAAATCTTTTATAATTATTAACTTTTTAGCGGGTTAAATTAAAACAATATTTCTTTAATAACTACTTTCGTGTGCAATATTTTTAAGTAATTGTCAATACATAAACAAAGAAGTGTATGCATTTTATAGTAAACTATGATTATAAAGCCTAGATGCACTGTTTTGCTAAATAAAATCATAAAGACTGAGAGGAGATTTTAAAAAGTTTAATTATTGAAACTTTATTTTTTGTTACCGACTAATTTCTACAGAATTTCTTTTTACGCATAGTGTCATCTCATTCATGTGAAATTCAGTCGGTTTGATCACTCTTCCACCAGTTTGCATTTCATTTCAATTATTATTATTATTATTATTATTATTATTTTGTACTGTTATTTTAAAGGTAAAAATTGTTACATGATAATATTATTTATACTTATCGTTTAATAAAATCAGTTGATAGAGCAAGATAAATCCATCTGTGTTAAAAAAAAAAAAAAAAGTTTTTTTTTTTTTTTTTTTTTTTTTTTAATTATTATTATTATTATTATTATTATTATTATTTATGTACTGTTTAAAGTGTGATTTGGTTGCATATAGCTACATGTCTTAGTAAAAAGATTCATGTAAATAAAAAATTGAACAAGTACAGAATTTGTAAAAATAATCACTTTATTAAGCAAATAATTTAAATACATTTCCAAAGGAACAGAATCAACATGCATAGTTTCACAATAAATTAAAAAGAAAGTGTAAGAGATACTATTTGCATCTTTAATTACAAAGAAAAATAACGCTTTCAGTCACTTAGTATACGTGACCCTATTGTAAATTTGTATATACTTCGTATGAAAAATCCTGTTGAATATTAAACCGCTTCGTGTTATAAAATATTTCTTTTTAATTAATAGTTCCCCTTCCTTAAATAATTGAAAGATTTGGATTGATCTTAAAATGTTTTTTTATATATAGTTCAAAATGAAGCTGACTCACCAACTGATACTTAAAAAAATATATATGTTTACCAGTATTATATTAAGAGACTATGTAATATGAAAACCCATATCCTGGCCGTTACATTACTAAAAAGTATAAATCACTCATGTGTATTATGTATAGCTGTGAAAGAAATATATTCATGAAACTTGCAAAAAACATTCATTTTATTGCACCTAACTCATAGATGTGTGTACATTTATATGCAAAGGCATTTGAATAGAATCATAACAAAAAGTATCATCTTAATAAAGGAGACAGAGTGTAATGTTTGTTTGGATATAACAGCAAAAAACTCTTCAGTTTAATGAATTATGTCTGGTAAATCAAAAAGTAACAGGATGAGTTCAGCTCTTTAATTATTGTATATGTGCTTATTTTATTGTTTGTTCCGGATTCTATGAAATCTTTTAAAAAGGAAAATGTAATACTTGGAAATTCCATGCTGGCACAGTGATTGTTTAAGGATTCGTGTCCAAAAGAGTTCATATTCCAGTTACTGTTATAAAATCAATGTAACACTCAATGCGTTATGTATCCTGAGCTGTTTCAAACCGTTCTAAATAAGAGACCATTTTAGTATTTTAAGAGAAAAATGTTAAATTCAGTAGAATACAATTTTAAAATACCACAATACATTTAACATGAAGAGTTTATATCTGGTTGTGTAGTATTTTAAATGATATTCCTCTATTTCTACTTTCTCTATATTTTTGTTCTATTGTGCTTTTGTACAAATATTTTTACGTCTTCTATCAACATTAAGCTTAAATCCTATGAAAAAGTGAAACCACAATCTTATTTATCTTTATACTTTTTCTTGTACTTGTTAAATGTGTTATAGCAGATAAAATGTGAAATATTTTTTTTGAATTGTTATTATTTTTTTAATTAAGACACTGACACATAGTTATAACGAAATTTATTATTATAAAATAAGTACAAAATAAAATTATATAAAAAAATATTACCCTTGAATTATCTGATTTCATTTTACGTCTCCAAAACACACAGCCTGAGCTGTAACCTCCAAAAAAATCTAAATCGGATACAAAGCTAAATTAATTTTTTTTCTAATAAATGAATGAATGAATGAATGTATTATGAGAAAAAATTTTAATGATTATTAATTTTTTTTTTTTCGTGAAGAGTGTTCCAGCACTATGAGGTACTATTATTATTATTATTATTATTATTATTATTAAAACACAGTGACACATTTTTATAAAATATTTCATTATCAGAAGATATTGGTTTTATTAAAAGTACGCGGTGACGATAAAATTTTTATTTTTGTATAACCACGGAAAAACACACAGGTATCATCTCCAAAAAATCCAATATTGGCCCTTATAGGCATCGCGATCCGAACTAAATAACAAGCCGCAATATTAGTTTGCAATTCTTCAGTCTTCTAGAATCTCATTTTTATTTTTCTGACTCCAAAAGGCACACTTGAAAATATCCATTTGAGACTTGCGCATCATTATCAGAAGAGATTGGTTTTATTAACAGTACGCGGTGGCGATAAAATTTTTATTTTTGTATAACCACGGAAAAACACACAGGTATCATCTCCAAAAAAATCCAATATTGGCCCTTATAGGCATCGCGATCCGAACTAAATAACAAGCCGCAATATTGGTTTGCAATTCTTCAGTCTTCTAGAATCTCATTTTTATTTTTCTGACTCCAAAAGGCACACTTGAAAATATCCATTTGAGACTTGCGCATCATTATCAGAAGAGATTGGTTTTATTCACAGTACGCGGTGGCGATAAAATTTTTATTTTTGTATAACCACGGAAAAACACACAGGTATCATCTCCAAAAAAATCCAATATTGGCCCTTATAGGCATCGCGATCCGAACTAAATAACAAGCCGCAATATTAGTTTGCAATTCTTCAGTCTTCTAGAATCTCATTTTTATTTTTCTGACTCCAAAAGGCACACTTGAAAATATCCATTTGAGACTTGCGCATCATTATCAGAAGAGATTGGTTTTATTAACAGTACGCGGTGGCGATAAAATTTTTATTTTTGTATAACCACGGAAAAACACACAGGTATCATCTCCAAAAAAATCCAATATTGGCCCTTATAGGCATCGCGATCCGAACTAAATAACAAGTTGCAGTATTAATTTGGAATTCTTCAGTCTTCTTGTATCTTCTTTTTATTTTTCTGACTCCAAAAAGCACACTTGAAAATATCCATTAGAGATTTGCGCAGCATTTAATAATCGTTGCCCTTTTTTACATGCAACGAAGAAAGAGAAAGCCACAGAAGACGCAGATCATTCTAGAGAGCGAGAGAAGCCGACAACCATTTTAGATTTTATGCCACAGAAAAGGAGAGAGCCACGGCAGAAGGAGTTTTTCATTCTTGATGGAAGTTTCTAGTATACGTAGGAAGAAGTCGAAGCATAAACAGAGAGCACACATGCAGATGCAGGAATGAAGAAGGCAGTCAGATGTTATGAATGGCAAGTGTCAGAAGAAAGCCAGATTCTAAATGTTTTGAATGCTTGCTGAAGTTTCTTTTCTTGCTAGATGGAAGTAGCACGAAGATGAAATGAGCTTATATGCAGAGAAGGAAGAAGGCAGTCAGATGTTATGAACAGAAGCTAAGTATCAGAAGAAAGCCAGATTCTAAATGTTTTGAATGCTTACTGAAGGTTTATTTGGAAAGTTAATTTTTGCTGAATGTTGCTGGATGGTAGTAGCACAAATATGAAATGAGCTTATATGCAGAGAAGGAAGAAGGCAGTCAGATGTTATGAACATAGAAGCCAAGTGTCAGAAGAAAACCATATTCTAAATTTTTTGAATGCTTGCAGAAGGTTTATTTGGAAGGTTAATTTTTGCTGAAGGTTGCTGGATGGTAGTAGAACAAATGGGAAATGAGCTTATATGCGGAGATGCAGATGTTATGAACATGGAAGCCAAGTGTCAGAAGAAAGCCAGATTCTAAAATTTTTGAATGCTTGCTGAAGGCTTTTTGCTTGCTAAGGGAAGTAGTGCAAAGAGGAAACGAGCTTATAAAGAAGATTTTTGTTGTTCTAGTTATATTTCAAGATGTATCAGACTTAAAGCGTAAGGTTGTGTTTATCTTTCAGTTGATACCATATATAACGCTGCTGCAAGTATCTGAAATTTAGTCTTTATATTTGAAGACTTTATCTGTTTGGGTAGGTATTCCACTGAAAATATTTAAAAACTAGTCGGTTTAGCTAGTAGATCAAGTTAATGTAGGAAGTGATTGCATATTTTGAGTTATTGTATAAACTATTTCTGATTTGGCTATTAACACTATTGATTTGTGCAAAAAAAATGTAACGTTACAGAATAATGAACTATTTAAAATTAAAATTTAAGAATGAGAAAATGCGTTTAAGATGTACTAATTTTGTTTTGTATATAGAATAAATTTTTCCAAAAATTGATTGAAATTTTGAAAAGTAATTTAAGTAAAAACTTACATTAAATAAGTATCAAACTTTAAACAATTTTAATTACAAGAAATAGGCCGAAAAGAAGAATCAAAATAAATTAATGCATAGCTATAAAATATAAATATACTTACTTTTGCTCAGATAATATAGTTTCAAAAACGTACCTGTCTCAAAGAAAAAGTATTTTATTAAAAACAGAAGGTAGATTTGCTTGTAATTTTTGATTTCCGCTCAAAGAAAGAAGAAAAAAAAAATGCTGTTATTAATCCTATCTTCACATTTATAGATGAAAACTTTAACTGATTATATAGATTAAAAAACCTTGAGTTTAAATGAAAATTGTATTTGTTTAAGAGAAGTTGGGTATTTTATTGTTTGATGGTCCTTCTATTAAAATTGTAATGAAATAACTTCGATTATATAAATTGAAATATAATTAAATAAAAGATTTAAATTTAATAATAACTTTCAAAATATCTTTTAGTAATAATTTTTTTCTAATATATCTATATGCGTCTGAAAGTGATTTTATTATTATTGTTTATACTTTTTATTTCTATTCATTAATCACGCATGATCAATGTAATGTATTGAATTGTTGATAGAAAAAATAAGTTAATTTATTATTTAAGTTAACGAATATTTTAAAAATTGTTTTTCCCATAATTAATAATTCTTTGTAAGTCATGGGAGCGTAGTGCTCAAACTGAACGTGATTTACAATGGATGAGTCAAATACATTCATTCTCAATACAATTAAACTAATAACGCGTGGAAATTTTAGATACATTTCAAAAAATGCCTCTTACATACGTTATTGCACATAATATTTCCTACATAGTTTTTTATCTTTCTTTTTTTTAATGTAGCGTTTAAGGGAAAATTATTACAAGCAGAAATCACTAGCTTTATAAACTGGAAAATATTTCTATTAAAACCTCTCAGAAAATATTTTACCTTAATAAAAACTAAAATATTGTAGCTTTTTTTTTTTTTTTTTTTTTTTTTTTTTTGTGTGTGTGTGTGTGTGTGTGTGTGTTCATTTAAATATGGATTTAAATATGGAGTTTTACACCTAAATTATAATTTCCACTAAAAAAAAAAAAGTTTTCTGTAAGTTTTAAATTAAGATGATTTAATTTGAAAAAAAAGTAACAAAAATGTGACTTATGTTCTAAGTGCTTTCTTCTATTTTTACTTTTCTCTTACTCATCATTCCAAGCAAAATTTCGTAATGATATTGAAAAAAAAAAAAAAACAAGGATCAGTGATGGTTTTAAGATTGCCCCAATAAAATTTTTATTTATTTATTTTTAGTAGCTGAGAAAAGCTGACGTCACGTTCATTGTTGGCTCATCTTAAGCACCACTCTTTTCACATAATAATTATTTGTAATAGTTTCATACAATAAAGTAAAGGGAGGGGGGCTAATATCATTTGTAAATAGTGATTTTAAACCTTTTACAAAGTAATAAACAATAAATTACATTGTTTTTATGTCGCTTGTTGCGGTATGTATCTTTCTTTTGCAAAACCGAAAACTTGCTGTGAGTTTCATTGATACAAAATATTGATCTATGAAGATTTTTTTTTCTTTTAATCGTATTATTTGGTCACGTTCATAATTCGAATTTCTATTTCTGCCTTTACTATGTAGTTCATGATCAGACGAATAAATCTCGGTTTTGAAGTTTCATAAATGACATTTAAACTAATCTATAATTTCAATAAAGTTTTTCGAAATGGTGTACGAAAAAAAAAAAAAAAAAAAAAATCCTCTATAAATATCACGAAGAAAAAAAATAAAAGCAAATAAGTTAGTTTTAGCGCCAAATTGTAAAATACTGATATCAATCTTGGCTTGATCGGGCCAATCTTAATAGGTAAATTATTAGAAAATAATTTTTAAAATATACTTTAACGATTAATAATTTTTGTTCATAAATATATGTATGTATATATGTGTGTGTTCATTCTATTTTTTGCAGAAAGATATGTATGAATCTTAAGAGACAGCAGAAAAACCAACAACCCACTAATAGTTGTTCTTACTACTTTAAAATTAAGCGTATATAAATTAGAGAGATAAACATTGCAACTTTTTTTCCTGTACATGTGAAAATCTTCATTTCAATACAAATATTATTCAAAAATTATATATTTATCTGACATAAAGGAAGAAAAAATTATTTTTTAAATTTATATTGATAATTAAAAAAAACACTTTTCCATAAAGTTTAATATCATAAAAGTCGTAATATTTGAGCTAATAATTTTTAACTAAAGCATCATAAAGTTCTTCACCTTAAATATGAATAACCTGTTCTGGTATTATTCCATTAGACGACAGCTACTTTATTGAACGCATTTGGCGATTCCTACACAAGGTGTTCATTTAAACTTATGTCTCGTTAAGAATAAAAAGTAAATAAGATATTTCTAAAATAATTCGTTTTGAAATTATTAGGATTGATAGTATTATTATATTATTATTAATTTATTTATTTTTTAACTTTACTAAACTCCTTTTAATTATGTTTTAAGTTTCTCTGTAAATCAGCTAAATATTTTGGACATCAATTTGTAGTTTATTGTAGGGCTGTGAAAAAAAAATCGACAAAACCCCAATCGACAGTCGTCTAATGGAAAATTACCCAAAATCTAAAAGTCAAATAACCAAAAAAGCCAAAAAGGCATGTTGTACTCTTTTGGAAACTGCTTTATAAAAAGATTCCACATTTCAAAATATTGAAATTTGGCTATGATATTTCTCTCCAAGAACGTTTTTTCTACGACCGCGATAGCTATTTTAAACTATAACTTAAAAATATAAATAAATTAGGTCTAGTCAAGAATTTTCCATTAGACGACTGCTGTCCAATATGCACGGGTATAATATGCGCTTTGGTGATAAGAGACTAAGCGAAATGCGCGCACATATGCGCTTTGGTGATAATGGCCAGGCAAAATGCGCGCATATATGCGCTTATGATGCAAATGGGTTAAAGTTGGGTTGCACAGTTACGTTTGTACTCCAATTTCCATTCATACCTTTACTATGGATCATGTTGTTATGGCGAATAATTTTTGAGTAATAAAGTTTGTCGAATGATATACAAAAACCCTGAAAATCTTTAAAATCGCAAAAAAAGTTTTTCGATATGCGAAAAGAAACAAAAATTATCCACAGATTTCTTTTACAAAATTCTGAAATAGATGGCTGGTGTAATGAGGCAATTTTAATGTGTTAATTAATTATTAGAAACATTTATTAATTATATACATAAACGTTTAAAGAACCACAAGAAGCTAAAACATTTCTATGAAACAATCTTTAAACTTTTCAATATTTTTTTTTTTTTTTTTTTTTTAATTAATCCGGTTCAATTTATGTAACTACAAAAATTTCAAATTTTGTTTATCACTTGCTGCAATGCAACCAATCATCTCTTTTTGTGCAGCATAAATATGAATGAAAAAAATTCCGCATAAAAATGATCAGACACATGATCCTATTGATAGCAACAAGATATTACAGATCGTATAAATTATATCCACTTCATAGAAATTTTTTATTACTGTTTTTTAAAGTAAATCAAAAGAAAGTCTTAGATTTAGGTACAGGCATTAGTAGAAAACCATATATCGAGAGGCAAAAAAAGCTAGACTATTGGGAATATTTTATAAAATTTAAATAAGTCTAAAATTGCATGGTATAAAGATGAGGGTTAAACCTTTATTTATGTTTAAAAATTACATTTTTGTAGAGTTTAATATCATTACAGGCCGGAATTTTCCGGTAATTCATTAAAAATTCACTAAAAATTACATTTTTGTACAGTTTAATGCCATTACAGGCCGGAATATTTCCGGTGATTATCATTAATCAAAGCGTTATAATATGTTTTGTTTTCAATCATAGGTAATATTAACAAAATCTGGCATTTTTCTGTCGGAAGATTGTCACACTGCCACACTATTTGGTGCACTTGGCGTACATCAGACTTTTATATTAGTTTATACTTTCTTTGTTATCATTACATAATTTGATTATTGCAAAAGAAACGAAATATTTTAAATCATTTCATATTTATATATATAATCGACTTAATACTATAAGCGGCAAATTGACTCAATCAGTTAAAAAGAAATTGAATATTAAAAGTGTGAGTGTTTATTAAAAATTATATGAAGAAGATTATTTGTATAAATCTTGAAACTGAGACTTGAAAAATAAAAGATCTCTAAAATAATAATTATTATCATAACGATTATAATAGGTGTCGCAGGGGAATAAATATGCAAACATTTTTGCCAATTAATTAAAAATGAAAGTGAAATAGTTCATCACTGATCCTAAAAGTTTTCTTGGCGAAAAAAAAAAAAAAAAAAAAAAAAAAAAGTATAACAAATCTACCTTCTGTTTAAAAAGAAAAATGAATTACAGATACCACCTCTGCTATTTACATATTTCCTAAGGAGCTTTTCTGAAGCATTGGAACATTCTTGAGAAGATTTTTTTCAAGGAACGAAATTTCTTTTTGGGTTTCTCCTCGGGAAAAATCAAAATGAACTCATCTTCGTCAACTAACAGAAGATATTTCTCCTCACCAGCAATTTCTACAATTCTAAAAGATAAAACAAACATATTATAAACAAACATATATATTTTAAAATCATAGCTCTATAATCATTTTTAAATTTTAGTCTTTCTTATTAATCATAAAAGGTGTTTAATATAGCACAATAACAATTTTAGTTTCTTAATCATGGCATTACTTAAGAGAGCAACCAAGAAGAGGGGAGGGGCAAAAGGAGACTCGAGATAATAGACCCATTATAAGAGTGCACAAGACAATAGCAACCTTTTTCGGTGGCAAATATCACACAAAAAAAAGTCACATGACAGCTTGAACTACAGGACGCCAAACTGGCCAAAAGTGAGTTTTTCTCGCCAAGCTCTAAACTCCGCTTTCTCTTGACGCAGACGATTTCTTTCCCTTTTTCTTAAAGTTCTTTTTCTAATTTTTATTTCCCGTTAAAAGTTAGATTGTGTTGAATTTAAAAGAAATTTTATCTCAAACAATAGTGATTAGATGTTCTTTAATCTAAAAAGTCCTAAAAGTTATGTAAAATGAGGATTATATTTAACAGGTAAGATATTTTATATTGTACTAGCAGGATTTGCCCGCTTCGCTGGTCATTATATTGAAATGATTTCTGAAAATATCATATAAAAAGACTAATTAAAAAAAATAATAAATAAATACAAAACATTGAAATCAGTCAAAAGCTAAGTTAAAGTTCTCGCTGGTGGCAGTTTTCCCACACGCCACACTTCGAGTCTGGAGAAACCATGCCTTCGGTAGCGCCTTGCCTGCATTTTACTCCACCTTCCTCGCGGGTAAAGTGGGGAGATTTGCAAAATCACATAAAAGTGCATATTAAGTACATTTAACCAAAACCCATACACCAAAATTTGCCATTCAAAGGTAATTTGGAGCACATTTAAGGTAGAAAACGTGTTTTTTGCCTCGAACACCCCTAAGAGGGGGGGGGAGATAGGAGTAATTTCACGAAATCTCTTTATAGTTCACGTTCCATACACGTACATAACCGACACATTAAAGATTTGAGATCCTGAGATTATTTGAGGCAGAGTTATGTTTTAAAACATGTTTTTTAGCCCCCCCACTCCCTGTGTTTCTTTAACCTCATTCTTAAAGGAAAGAAGGGGGAAGAAATTTTGCAAAATCACTTTATATTATGAGTTAGGTACATGTAACTGAACCACACATCAAAAAGGTCCTTCCTAAGATAATTTACTGCAGAGTTACGCATGAATACATGTTTTTGCCCCCTCGCCCCCTAAGGGACGGAAGGATGTAATTTCACAAAATCATTTTGTAGTGTGTGTTGAATACGTATAAGCAGTCCACATATCAAAAATTGCCATTCTATGATTATTTTGAACAAAGTTACGTGTGGAAACATGTTTTTTACCCACCAACTCAAAAGGGGGGGGGTGATAACAAAGAATTTCAAATAATCCCTTTGTAGTTTGTGTGTGCTGAGTACGCATAACCAATCGACATATCAATAATCGCTTTCCTTATATAATTTGGAGCAGAGTTACTTTTTAAAACATGTTTTCGTTCCCCCTCCACCCGCCTTTAAAGGGAGGAAAGAAGAAATTACACGAAATCCCTTTATAATGCGTGTTGGGAAAGCATAACCACCCCACGCATAAAAAATCGCCTAAGATGGTTCAGAGCAGAGTTGTGAATGGAAAAATGATTTCTCCCACCCCACCCCCAAGGGGGATATGGTGGAATTTTACAACATCCCTTTGCAGTGTGTGTCTTGAGTACGCATAACCAATCTACAGATCAAAAAATCGGTATCTTGAGATAATTTGGAGCACAGTAACTCCTATAATCACACTCTTGACTTGAAATTTGGTACACATGTTCATGAGCCCCACAGAATCAGTTGTATAGTTTTGGGTGTGTATTCCGTTTGTAGTTCGTGTACAAGGACACATCAAAAATTTTCTTATCATCACGGCCTATGGGCGGAATTTGTATGTACCGCAATAGCAGCCATAAAAATCCTCCGATTGACTTGCAAATTGGCACACATGTTCAGGCTCTGTATAGAAATAGCTGTATAAATTTTTATGTCTATATTTTTTATGGATTGTGTACAGGGACACGTCAGAATTCTTATTATTAAAGCATATTGGATGAATTTCGTTTAAACGCATTTTGACATCATTACTTTGCAATCAACAAAATAAAATTCGTGTATATTACTGAGATGCTTAAACGTATGTTTTCTGCAGAAAATATGTACTCCTAGGCTTCCTAATGAATGTACAGGACCATACAACACTGTTCTGACAATGCAGCGTAATCAACCAAATTATGTCAAATTTTAAACAATTATTCATGAATAGTTTTTACTAAATAGTTTTTAATAGTGTATACAATGTTTATGAATCGTTTACGGAGACACATAAAATAATTTCGTGACATTAGAGCCTATGAACAAATTTTTATTTAAGCGCACTTTAATGCGTTTATGCTGCATTCAACATAATGGAATTTGCATACAATATAAATATGCTTAAAAGCATGTTTACTGTAGAAAAAGAATATGTATAGACTTATTTACGGGACCCCACAAAAGAATTTCGATGACGTACTGATATTAATGAGTTATAATTAATTAAATAGGTATATTCTTTTTAGTATATAATATAATTTCTATGGCTCTTTTTCTGGGATAAATAAAAGAATATCGTACTATTATGGTCTGTGGTCGATATTTCTTAAAAGTGTATTTTAACATGGTTACACATCGTTAAATATAATGGAATTTTATTAGAATTTTTAAAGAATGTTTTTCAGTGGAGAAGTGTGGGCATATAATTGGCGATTGATTTACAGGGTTACACAAAATAATTCCAGTATGTTCTATAATCATTTTGCCTGAAATTTGGTACAAATATTTATGAATTACGGGGAATTAATACAAGACAATCAGTTATTAGGAATACATATATATATATAGAGAGAGAGATAATTATACAAACAACGATACAGCAGTGGTCAATAATGTTTCTGTTTATGTAGCAAATCAATCGAATCAATATATATATATATTATATAAAAAGGAATAGGTAAAAATGATCTGTTGTATAATGCGTGATGCAAAAAGGACGTTGAGGCTCCTCATCTGTAGATCCACTATTCATATATTATTTATCTTTAAATTGATGAAAATTTCAAGAATTATAAATTATAAATCTTTATGGTTTTCCTGAAATTAAAATATTTCCATTTCTTAAATATATTTCATAGTCTAACAACATAATGTACAAAATTTCAGTATTGCGTTATAAAGTAAAATCCTAGAAACATGTTTATATAAATTTCACGATGGTTTCGTGCTAAATGTAAATGTGAATGGGTGTATTTATTTACGCTATTGTGGTTTTCCTTTGAACTATGTATGACTTATAGAAAACAAAGTACCTGTATGCTATTTCCCTCGGAACACTAGACATTGGAATGTGATCAAAATTAAAAAAAATTTGACTTCTCCTATATCCGAGATATTTTATAGCACAATGGAAAAAATATATATATACATATATGTATATACACTCCTTCTCATATTTATAAGGGCACTTTATATTTTGAAATAACTAATTTAAAAGTAAGTGTAAACAAGATTAACTAAGTGCACTTAATATATCTAGTATTCTAAAAACCAAAATTGCTATAATTTTTTTAATATGAAACAAAATTAATAAAAAATTATGCAAAATGTGTTTTTCTCCACGTTTTTAGATGTTCATAATTATAGGGACAATCCATATTTTTTTCGTTTTATTTAAATTGCTAGCGGATAAATTACAGTTGACGTGCGAATTTGTTAACTACTGGGCTAGATTAATTCATTTATAAGCCTTCAATTTTTCTTGGACGGACATTACTGATAATTCCTCGAAAAAAAGAACGTTCATGTATAGTGAAGTATGATAAATGTGTTTTTTAAGTGGAAGGATAATTTCAATCCGCCGAATTTCTAATGAAATTCGAAGATCTAAAATTGCTGAAGGAAATGTGATCAAACGTTGAACTGTTGATTCGATAGGAGAGAGATCTGATGCAAAATCAGAGTTGTTTTACAGAGATCAGAGACTCATAATTCCTCTTACTGTTCTACTCATAATGACTGCTGCTGAATTTGCTCGTAATTTTTAACGAAAGGTTGGGGTCCACATTTATGCATGCTTAAAATAATTAATAATATGTTAAAATGATTAAAAAACCTGTAATAATCAATAAGCATTTAATGGGGGAAAGCACGTCTGTGTTAAAATTGAATAAAGACAGTATTAAATGGTAAAATGTTGCATTTTCGGATGAAAAACATTTCATTCTTGATTAACCAAATGGTTTTAACAGTTACTGGCACGATATGAAGATAGCGAAAGACAGAGCAGATTTTTTAAATGTAGATATGAATCGGGCCTTTTGAAGGTGGATCTGTGGTGCTCTGGGGAGCTGTTTCTACTGAAGGTAGAAGGAATTTAGTAATTTTTTTCAATTATTATGAACATCAAGAGAATATCCGCAAATTTTAAAAGTAGAATTCTCAGATTTTTGTTAGATTTTGGGGGGTAATAATATTTTTTTCAACAAGACTTACATTTTTGCTCTACTTTTAGAGCAATAGGAAATAGTTTGAAGAAAGAAACTTCTGTATTATTGCCTTTTCCATGGTCTAAAAGTTGAAAAAACCTTAACTTATGATATTAGAAATGTGCATGCAAGTGGAAAGCAATTTTAAATAGTTTAAATGTATTAAGAATATCATATATGCTATATAAAATGGTATTGAAACTGAATATTAAAAAAAAAAAAAAAAAAAAAAAAATGTATATGTATATACCAGAGAGAATGTCTGACTGTTTAACCCTAAAAAGAGACCCTATAAAATATTAATTTAAAGAATAACTGAAAAAAATTACTAAAATTCGAGCTGTCCTTATATAATTGTGAACACCTGAAAAATCAACTTTTTACCATATTTAAAGTTTTTTAAGATAGAAAAACGATAAAACTTTTTAAATATAGCCTATTAATGAAATTCAAATTAATTAAAAATATATTTGTTTAAATAATAGTGTTCAGTGTTTAGTTAATATAGAAAAACGGGTGTCCTTATAATTATGAGAAGGAGTGTATATATATATCACTTTATTAATGCGTATTTTTCCTCTTTTTTTGTTTGTTTGTTATATACCGACTAC
Organism: Salticus scenicus; assembly: GCA_963930645.1. Taxonomy (NCBI): domain Eukaryota; kingdom Metazoa; phylum Arthropoda; class Arachnida; order Araneae; family Salticidae; genus Salticus; species Salticus scenicus. Next base: position 323,147,038 of record OZ005653.1, on the reverse strand, counting down.
CACAGGCAATGGAAAAAATATATTCGGTCAAAAATTTAGATATTGAGTTTTCATCTCATTTATATGTTATAAGTTCTCCTGAGACCAAAAAATCTATTTTTGGGAAAGAGTCAGAATGTATATGTATGGGGAATTTTCTGACTGTCATATATCTAAAATAAATAAAGATAGAACAACGAAATTTCAGAATTAAGAGTAGTGTACATGTAATTTTGACAATTTTTAGTTAAAATTGGAAAACCAGAAATAAAACCAGATAAATCCGTATCGCAAATGAAACAAAAAAAAAAAAAAAAAAAACGACTTTAAAACTGCGATCTAAATATTTTCTAGATGTACTTTCGTATATAACTGTTAGTTTTCCGTGAATAGATCAGTTTGCCAAGTTTTGGTAAAAAATGAAAGTGAGACCGAAAAATAAAAGTCGTTCAGCATGTATTACTTGGCTACTATGGGAAAACTGAAATCTGTGTCGATTATGCAGGTCAGTTTTAAATCTTCTTTTATTCAAAAAATCTATCATATCTCAAGCTTTAAAATTAATTTAAATGTTTTATATGTTGCGAACTCGCTTTTTCTTTCTCTAGTCCTAAAATCGCTTGAGTTCATTAACATAAGGGAGAATTTCAAAAATTAATAGCTCCCAAATTTTAAAACATTATTTTAAAATAGCTTTAAAAACAATCCCATTTTAATTAATTAAAAAAAAAAAAAATCTTTCAAACAGATTTCCATCAAATATTAGTAAGAACGATCTCGCTTAAATTAGTATTCTAAAACAAATCAAATCAATAAAATATAAAATATAAAATAAAGTAAACCACATTGAAATTGAACTGTTCATTTGGAAGTTTTACAGCGAAAAGTATTGCTTACCTATAACCACCTTCGAGAAGATAAAATTCATCAAAAAACATTTCCTGAAAAATAGATAAATAAGAATAAGAATAAGAATAAGAATAATCGTAATAATAAGATTTTTTAATTTCAATAATTTTCACTTTTATTTATTATGAGTAATGATTAAAAATGTTTCTTTCAAATAGATTATGGTATATTAAAAGACTGGCGCTACATTTTTAAAAATAGGGAAAAACTACAACGTCTAGAACGCCAAAGAGAAAAACTCGGGGAGCTTACAGTAGCATTCAGCCTACCACGATACATGATCTTTTGTGATGTGTTTCTATGTGTGTGAGTGAGCACACTACCGTCTGAATGCTTTGTTCGATTGAGCTGAAATTTGTTACGTATTTTATAAGCCAGCATTGCACGAATCCTATTGATTTTGGTGAATCTACGATTTATATATAGATATATATAAATTATGTGTATTGAATAGCTAACATATATTATAACATTTTAAAATTTGGCACAGAAATAGCTCGGATATTTCTCGCTAAAGACTTCAGTTACGCAATCACGATAACCATTTTAATTGAGCTCCAAGGTAGCCATAAAAATTAAAACATTGACAAAAAAACCTACGCTAATGCTGTAAACACTAGATAAATATTTATATTAATTAATCGAGAACATACTAATTAATCTATGTGAGAGATTATGATAGTATCAAAGAAAGCTGAATCACTAGACATCAAATTATGAACTGGTGGAAATATTAGCTTAAAACTGATATTAGTAAACTGTATTTGAATTACCTCGTTGGGAAACATTGCAAATGCACCAAAAAGCTTGCTTTGAAACATTTTAAGCAATAAATAGATAATCAAATCTTTAACGTGAAAAATAGCTCACATACAAAGTTGAAATCGATGAAAGATTTAAAAAATTTCCTTGTGTAACAATAAATTTCATGTCATAGACCATTGTTGGAAACTTTAACAATGTTTAAAAATGAAATCATTGTTGAGATAAGCGGAAAATCAACAATTAAAACAACAATGAATTTAACCACTTGTTTACTTTTTCAAATTCTTATTTGAGAATTATTCAGTATTTAAAACACGTGAATTTCCAATATATAATATGAAAACGGGATAGCTGTAATATAGGACACCCTTGGCAAATTTTGAAATTTGGCGCTAAAATAGCTCGGGCTCATTTCGCTAAATAATTTTATTTCTGTGACTATGATAACTAACAAAACTCTAACAGCGTGTTAAAAATATGAATGAATTATAAAGTACCACAATATAATAATAATAATCGATATAAATAAAGATAAGTGTCTGTGTGTGCAAGTGTGTCTTTTTGCACTCTGGTGCTCACACTACTGATCGCAGAGCTAGAAAATTTAGCACATGGGTAGCTGAATCCTGTAGGTCAGCACCTCACCGACATTTTTTTCGAATTTTGAATTTGAATTTGTATTTTATTTTACTTATTTTATTTTATTTTTTATTTTAAATATTGGCTTTTATGTTCCATTTTTCATAAATTTATTATTCCATTGTAATCATCTGTGTATCTTAGCAACGGCTGTTACGCTAGACATTTTTTACTGAATACATTAATTTAACGGCAAAAATATTTTTTCTCTTTTTAACTTATTATATTTGTTGAAAATAAAATGGTAATTTAGCAAAGCAAAAATTTAGTATATGAAATTAAAAATTTAAAAACTTATTTATAACAGTTATGTTTATGTATAGTTTTTATAGCATAAAAACTTTGTGTTTTTTATTTTTTTTATATAATTCCTTTAAAAGAAAAATATTTTCTTTTCTTTCTTATTTTTCTTTTAATTTATAGTATTTATCGGAAAAAATAGTAGCATATAGTAAAAAGGAATAAACCGATTAAAATTTATTTGTTTTTCATGTATTTAATCCTTTTTTAAAAGAAAATCTATTTTTTATTCTATTTTATTGGTCGGAATAAAATCTAGTAAAATGTAAATAGCGGGAGCTGTAAAAAAGATGGTTCAAAAGTTAAAATATTTAACAGATGCTGAGACACAGTCATCTTTAAAATCGTAGATCTTAAATAATAGCAGATTCACCTGCCGTCGATAAATACCCAGATTAAAGTGCTCGGGAAAAATCTTTCTGCTGGCGATGGAAACCTGGTTCCGATGCAATGCGGGCGGAGAAAGAGTTGCCGTAGGCAGCGGCTAGTCAAAGCGAAGTTTAAAGCGATTTCTTTTTTTTTTTTTCTTTTTTTTTTTATGCTTATTTTTAAAAGTTTTAACTTTTAACTTCTTAAACTCAAACCGCACGTTGGAAATATAGACAGTTGATGGAATATTGGCATATTTTAGCTAAAAATACAATAATAAAAACATTATCGAAATAGCTTTTTTTTTTTTTTTTTTTTTTTTTTCCAACACTAAGGTATACTAAAAACATTAACCGCCGAAATCACGATAAAAATTCAAAAGTCGCCAACTGAATCCCATACTAAAGCTGATCTTTAAAAAAAAAAAAAAAAAATTAGAAAGAGGCATAAATTCTACTGCTTAATCCAAACGATGAAAAATATACTAGGGGAGATAGTCTTACAAATTTTCCTTGTCGTTTGGGTTGGATTAGGTTGTTGTAATTAAGGCCAACTGCACTAGAATCCTAGGCCTAAGAGAGGGGGTGTCCTCCATGGGGGTCTTTATAAAGGGTCACATTTACGCAAGATAAGAACACAGAAAACTCAGAACAATTAGGCCTTCGAGCAGGGCCGTGCCTGCACTTTTAGCCACCCTGGTCAAAAGATTTTAGGCAACCCCCGAGGCAAAAGATTTCAGCTGCCATACTAGGCAAATTTTAGCCAACAAACATCTAGCGTACAGCCTACAATTTCAAAAAGCACTGCACAATCACGGAGAGTGAAAATCTTGGTCTATAGCAGCGGTCGCAATCTTTTTGTTTTCACGGACCACCAAAATCACAACTAAAAATCACTCGGACCACTAAATTCATAATATGAAGTCCCGCGGATCACTAACATTATTAAGAAACTTCAATATATTTGTAGAATAATAAACAGATAATGCCCATTTTTTCTATGTGAAATATGGCTATTTAATATAAAACAGTACAAATGCTTATTTTATTGCAAGGAAAATAAATACTTATTTAATCATAAGAACGATGATTAAATGTTGTTTCATTGTAATAAATTTATTATAGGAAAAGAACGTGGACAAATTTTTATTGCTTCCATATTATTAGAGACGATGTTTAATTGTACTGATAAATTGCTATTTCTATATATATACAGTTGAACCTCGTTAACGTGAATCTCAAGGGGATGAAAAATTTGTCTAGCTATCAATAACTAATCTTCATATAACTAAACTAATCTTCATTTTGACGGGGATTGTGGAAACTGTTCATGTTAAAAGTAATTCACGTTACCAGTGTTCATGTTAACGAGGTTCGACTGCATAACTAAATATAATAATTGTATACTGTATTGCTAGATTATTAGAAATCCTATGAAAAACATATTTTTCGCGTACATTACGCAGATCAGAAAGTCAAAGCAATAACTATGCATGAAAGATTATTCCATTTATGGGATCTCTTATCCAGGAAATTCTGAAGTTTAATGTTGTGAAATAGAGGCATTCAGGAAATTCTGATGCCAAAAATTAACATTAGAATAACTTCTAATAAAGCATTAAAAAATGCAAATAATGTCAAGATTTTTCTGCGGACCACCAAAATGTTGACTACTAGTAGTCCATGGACCACTGATCTGTAAGTTTGATTGAAAATCTTGTTTTCTAACTGCATTGTGAGGAAAGATTTCAATGCTTGTATAAAAAAAATGCAGTGAAGTTATTTTAAATCCTGAAACATACACATGTACGTAAATATGTCATGTATATAACAAATCATGTGCGGAACAAATAAAATTACCCAAGATGTTTTTTCTTTTAAATGTTGTGGGAGAAATGTTTTCGAAAACAAGCACATGCTTCTTGTACCTATTGGGTAATCAAGACTGATTCTAGCCGCTGACCTTTGAGCGTCTGCAAGATACCTTGTCACTGTTCCCTTATTTTATTTGTCATCTATTAGATCGTTTTTGTGAATCAGCAAAGTAAAAAATAAATTAAAATTTGTATAATAATAATAATAATAATACTAATTATATATATATATATATATATATATATAATTAAAACCCGCTTCAAAAGCTACTTTATACAAGTGGTGGAAACATTTTTATCTGAAATTGTGAATTTGAATCAGCACACCTTAATTTAAATTAATAATGTACGGATACGAGAAGAAAAATCCCTAATTTTTATTGGTGTTGCTGGACGGTACAATATAGTTTTTTTTTATTATTATTATTAATTTTTGCTCTAGGCAAAAACTTTTTTTTCCTTTTTTTTGTGATATTTTTATATAGTTATATAAAAAAAAGTTTATAGACTTTTTTTATATATATAAAAATCATAATCATAAAAAATAAAATAAAATTTGCAAATGAAAAAATAAAATTAATATTCGACTGACGGAACGATTTGTTTTAACGAACAGATATTCTTTATCAACATTTTATAAAAATTCTCACAAGTATAACCTAAATTAGTCTTAGTAGTTAATAAGTTTTTAAAGTAGGTATATAAAGGGAACTTTTTTCACATGTCTACATTTTGTTCGTTGAAGAAAACAGTCACTTTGTGGAAGCATTTTTGCCAAGAGGACATAAAATGAAATTTCCATATTTTTGTGAGGTGGTGGTAGTGTTATCATTAAGGCCAATTGTCTGCAATAGGGTTCTAAACCTGAGTAAAAGAGACCTCCGTGGGGTCTTTCTAAGATGTCCTAGCCCATATTTACGCTAGTTTCGGAGAAAACTACGGAAAACTCCTAATGACTAAGCCAACGAGCACGACCGGGTATTGAACCCAGCGTCTTATGTATATCAGCTTCGAGGACAGAACCTCTTGGCCACTGATGGGCCTATTTTTATGAAGAATATTATTCATGCAAGAGTGAGAACACATGTCAGCCCACCACGTACCAATCTGAGCACCACCTTCTTAATGACTTCATGACAATTTCAGTATTGGTTCCGTGTTCTGGATCAAAGAACCGTACAAATATAGGGAATACTTTTATTTATTTGTGATTCGAAGAATCTGAATAGACATAAACCATAATATGCTTTGGCAAATTTATTAGAAAGGCGTTCTTTTGCGAACCTAAAGCAGAAAACAGTGTTCACCGTTTGATACAGCCAATAACCAATTGAGCTTTCCAGTTTTGAGAAATTTTTGACACTAAACACTAGATCCTTTTCATTTGAAAAAGAGGACAGAAGACGAAAAACATAAAAAAGAGGACTTTTTAGTTCTGTAATCATTATTATTATTTTCCGTTTAAGAGGGCAGAGCGTTGAAAAAGAAGACTGTCCTCTTAAAAGGAGGATGTCTGGTCACATTACCGAAGATTAGTATAATTTTACGTTTTTAAATCTATATTTTACTCGCCACAATAAAATTTCCACTCGCCAAGGGCGAGCTGGCGAGAGGAAATTTCGCGCCCTGACACACATACACACACACATATATATATATTATTTATTTATTTATTTTATTTTATTTTTGACATAAAAAGAAATATATTCATTTTATTATCTGTTATTTTTTAGCTTCAATTTGTTTTTGTCGACATCAATTTATTTTTTTTGTTGTTAAAAAGCGTACCAATTTTTGATGAAATCTAATAATTCAGTCAGATACAATCACAAACTTTCAGCTTTATATATTTTAATTAAAAAACAAAAATGTTAGCACATTCATTCAAAGTGTAATACAATAAATGTAGTGACAAAGCAAAATCCCTGTCTGAAAAAAAATACTAAAATAAATAAATATATAAAAATATTATAATATAATAATACAATAAAAAAAAAGACTTATTAACTCACACTGACACATGCATTTATAAAATGACATACAAAATTTCTGCAATCCATTACATACAGCAGTCCGGTTATGGAAGTAAAAAAGTGTTGATTTTCTCTGTATTTTTTTAAAAGAATTGTTTTCCTTGAATATATGCATCAGCGTCATGTAAATGAATGCAGATAATTAGAAGAAGCCTCATACAAACATAAAAAGTTTTTTTTTCTTTTTTAGTGTGTGCAGTATATTACGCATAATGAAAAAAAACGCTTAAAAATTTTTTAATAAATTATTATTATTTCAAAAAATTGTGATTTTTTAAAATATTTTTATTTTTGAATGCATTAATGCTAATTTTAATTATGTGTGTATATGTATGTGAGTGTGCATGTGCATGAGTGGACAGACTAGCGCCTAAACGCTTTATTCGAATAAGCTGAAAGTTGGTAAGTATGTTGTAAGTCACCATAGCACGAATCATATTGATTTTAGTGAATCTATCACTTATAGTTTTCTTTACAGAAACGCAAAGAAAAATTCAATATGTTTATGTCCAATGGCACAAAATTTTTTAAAGTGCGATAGCTTCTAAACGTCTTTGTTTATATATATATATATAATAGGCTACAGTTGCACAAACTGTATTGATTTTGGTGAATCTAGCACTTATATTCTTTTTACAGGGACACCGAGAAAAATTCTTTATCATTATGGCCTTTGGGACCAAATTTATGTGTATATATGTGTGTGTGTGTGTGTGTGTGTGTGTGCATGTGCATGAATGTGTGCGTCTAAACGCTTTATTCGAATGAGCTGAAAGTTGGGACGTATGTTGTAAGTCACCATAGTACGAACAATATTGATTTTAGTGAATCTATCATTTATAGTTTTCTTTACAGAGACGCAAAGAAAAATTCTATAAGTTTACGTACTATGGAACAAAATTTTTAAAAGTGCGATAGCTTCTAAACGTCTTAGTAAACTAAGCAAAAAAAAAAAATATATATATATATATATACTTATATTATAGGCTACAGTTGCACAAACTGTATAAAATTTTGGTGAATCTAGCACTTATATTCTTTTTACAGGGACACAGAGAAAAATTATTTATCATTATGGCCTTTGGGACCAAATTTATAAAAGTGCGATAGTGTCTAAACACTTTATCCATTTGAGTTGAAAATTTATATACATGTTATAGGTCACTATCACACAGACTTTATAGATTTCGGGGACTTTAGCGCTTACAGAGTTTTATAGGGACACAAAGGAAAATTGTTTATCATTATGGCCTATAGGCTCAAATTATTTAAGATGCGATAGCCACTAAACGCCTTATTCAAATGAACTGAAAATTGTTATAAATCACCGTAAACACGTTATAGGTGATCATAACACGAATTTTATGAACTTTAAGGAATCTAGAACTTTTGGTTATTTTTACAAGGACTCAATGGAAGTATCTGTATGATTGTGGCATATGGACTCGAATTTTAAAATGTGATGGTGTCTAAATACCTTAACCGATGGAGCGGAAAACCTATATGAATATTATAAGTAACTGTTGCACTAACTGCATGCATTTTAATGAGTTTAGTATTTACGGGTTTTTACAGGGACGCAGCGAAAAATTCTTTATCCTTATGATCTATGGGCTCAACGTACAATGCCATTAACCCATGTTTAACCAAGCATTGAAAAAACATTTTTTTTTTCTTTACAAAACCTTAAATATATGTTTCTTTAAGCCTATGTACACACACAAAATCAAAAACTTACCAACCTTTCATTAGCTTAATCAGTACAGGCTGACCTAAAAAATAGGACAATGGTCTAGGACAGTCGGAAATATAAGGAAATAATATACGGGAATAAATACCATCTAGATATATATATATTTATAGAATTGATTTACCAGTACAAAAGTGTAGAATATTACCTGAATAAATTTATATGTCCGTTATTCTTGAACGTAAAAACTTTTTAAGTAATAATGTGTTGAAAATGTAATGAATAAATCTTCAAGAATCGTCATTTAAAAAAATAAAAAATATATATTAAACGTTAATTTAAACTAACGATTAAGACACATATGTATTTATTGGTCTTTTAAATAACATATCGTCTTTAATTTGAATAAAAATATTCAAAAGAATTTATGTAAATACCACTTATGCATGCTGTCCTATTTTTAGGATGATGGTAAAATATGGGTTTTAAATTAAACATCGTATATACTATATGGAAAAAATGCTCAAACACCCTAATATAATTTTCTCTTTTGCTTATTTAACAGCTCCTCTTACTTTATCTACAAACCGTTAATTACTCAATGTTCTGAAAGTCGAGTGGAGTCACTCTAGATTTATCATATTTGCTGATGAGATATTTCTTTTTTGTATACTCGATATCCTATTCGATATTTTCTTTTTCAGCGTTTTTCCAGACAAGGTTGTTCATGACCCCTGAAAATTTGAGCAGTGACAACCTTCCCCTCAGCAACGTCCTCTTTTTGCGTCAGACCCTTTTTGCGTCTATAATTTGTTCGTAGGTGTGTGAACCCTCTGCTAATCGCTATCCTCGATCTATTTCTCTAAACAAATCTGACCGTAATACACACTGACAGACTTTCGCGATCCTTAACGATCTAGCTGTGGAAATTTCGTCTCCATTTTGTGCAATCATTATTTTATAATTAGTCCTATACAAAATCATAATCTCAAAAAGAATAAACAGAGAAATTATTTCAACAAAAAGTTGTTATAGTAAAAACAATAAAATCACTGTGTCTTAGAAAAAAATTAAGAACTGAATTATTTCTTCACTGGACAAGTTTAACAACAAATGAATTTTTGTTGATGCTTAAACCTTTATCATTACGACCGCCTATTCTTTCAAATCTATTCCAGTAAATATCTGAAAGAGCTTCCCCGATAATTTTCAACTGAACGCGAATGACTCCTCTCTGTAAGCTCCCTCGTTGTATTTCTTTAAATAATTTTAAATATTGCATCGAGTAAAATTGAAAGTTCCAAGAAGAAAAATGAATTGTTTCCTAACATTGTACAGTAATAAAAGTATACATTTTTTACGCAGTATTGCTGTAGATAAATTAGAGGGAGCTCATAATGTTAGGCTATTTTTGAGATTTCCACAGAAATTTAAACTATAAGCTATACTGAAGTCGAGATAAGTAGATGAAGTAGGGTACTTAAAAATAATTTTAACCTTTTACTTGCCGACGAAAAATTACGAGATTCGTTTCCTGCACTGGTGCATATAGTTATGCTTTTACTGTTCTAGAAACATTCCCTGTCCGATTCCTCCCACTTCCTATCGTCTCTGAAATAAGTAAACCCTTCGAAAACACTGTCATGGTCATTTAACTTCATTACAAAGCCGCGAGAATAGCAGCTTAACACAAAGAATAGTTCTTCAGCAAGACGTGTGTACACTCTCGGGGTAGTTAACTCTTCGGATATAGACGCATTAAAAATACAGATGCATGAAAAATATAGACGCTTTAAAATTTATTCAGTAAAATATAGCTTTTTTGGCGATATGTTAGTGAGTATACGTTTGTTATATGACAGTATTAAAGAAGATTTTGCTTCGCTTTGATAAGAAGACAGGGGTGATATCAAAATAATTGAGTGAAATATTTAATTTTCCAAAATTTTAAATTTTCAACCAGATGAAGCGAGTTTTTTGAACTGTGCACTCATAAACATCATTCACAACCAATTTGAATTTTTTTAAAATATCGGTCGAAAATTCGCAAGAAAGATGAAAAAAAAAACATTGTGCGCTGCTCCTGTGATCTCCTGACAACATCCTTGACCCAACTTATGTCTATACCACACTGCCAGGTGTTTGCGGACGCCAAAGTAATCGGCTTGAAAAAATAATTTTATTATTATTATTATTTTGTTTTAATATTTTTTCCTAAATCGAATTAAAATATTTTATGGATTCGAAATTGCTATTTATAGCAGATTCCCAATTTTTGTAAAAATCAGTCCAGAAACTACATGACTTAGGCATGATTGGATTACCCCTCCCATTATTTGTCTCTAGATACGCCACTGGTAGAAAATTAAGTGAATGAGTGGCAGATAAAAAGTTATACTATTGAACATACACGTAAATTAAAAAAGGATTTGATTTATGAAAGTTTTAATTTTTTTTTTCTAATTTATTTAAGATCTAATTTCTTTCCCTTTTTTTTCTTTTTGTGCATGTGTGTGTGTGATTTACATCAGCTCTAATTTGAAGACATTTTTAAACTAAAACATAATGCATTTCAATTAACTGAAATTAACTACTTTTTAAAAGAAAAAAAAAATGGATTTATTATTATAGTTTATGCATATATATAAGAAGAAAGTATAAGATTAAGAAAAATTTTTGATTTCTGGTTTTCAATGAATTTACACATTTTAATACTTCTTCGCATTTCAATTAACTGAAATTGACTACTTATTTTTAAAAAAGTTGATTTATTAACATATCATTAAAAAATATGATGAAATCAATTTAAAAATAAAAAACTTGATACTTTTATCTGTTTTTACAGAATGATCGCAACTTGATAAACATGAAGCAAACTCAATTAAAATTGTGTTTAGTTTAGTTTCTGTACACATAAGTAGAAAATAGAAGACACAGAAAAAATTTCGATTGCAAGTTTTCAATGAATTTACACGTTTTGAGATTTCCTTGAATTTCACTTAACTGGTTAGTTGGTTGGTTGCGTTGCATTAGTGCTGCACTTTGGGCAATTGGCGATGGTGTGGGACATACCCCTAATGATGACCTGGAGACATGTCATCATAGTTTTGATCCTCTACAGAGGGAATGGCTCCCCTATTTCAATGACTCCCAGAAGTAAAATTTTAATGGGAACATGGAGGACATTGCAGTGACAATGGATATTATGAGCACAAGCTACCATTAGTGTACACGACGGTCTTTAACCAGCTCGAGTATTGAACTATCTTCTAATTACGAACTCGGCGCTTTACCGATCGGGTTACTGCAGCCCTTCAATTAACTGAAATTGACAACTTATTATTATTTTTTTAAAAGTAGATTTATTATTCTATCTTCTGCATATATTAGAAGAAAGTATAAGATTCGGAAAAATTTAGATTTTCGGTTTTTGATGAAGTTACACGTTTTGAGATTTTCTGAACTCAATTTGGCCATTTTTAGAAAATATCTGTCTTTTTGAGTTCGAACACTGTACTTTATGAACCAATGAACTTAATTTTACTGAACTTGATATTTGGTTGGACCTTGGTTTGAATTGGTGCTGATTAGCTGTTGGGTTATATCACCCAGCAGGTGGCGCATTGTGATTTCCATTTATCATTTCAAGAAAGGCTCAGTATCTACAGTGTACTAAACTTAGAGATATATATTAAGAAAAACTCTGCTGATTTAGTTTGAGTGCATATAGCCCAACAAGTGGTGCTGTTAAATTGAAATTTCATTTCATTTCGAAAGTGGTCAGGTTTCAACAACTGAGCCATACTAGTTTTTTATAAATACATTTAAACCATGCAATTTCCCTAAAATTCCAGGTTATGTATGGCGCCTTAGATTTTATGTAAAACAAATCATAAACTTGTATGCTACGGCTATTGCAAAACTTTCTTCTATATGATTAATCTATATAACAGTGCCCTATCACCTGTCAACATGAATAAAAATTTAATCAACAAAGCTCTCACAAAGGTTTGATATCACAGTATCCACGATATAGTCTTCCCGTAAGCAAAAAATATAGCACAGCAGAATCACCTATCGTCTGATATGCACCCCAATTTAATCTGCATGATTTTTATAATATTCATCTCATATAGCAAGTTTGGTGTATTTATACAACATAGAAGTTGAGAAGCTGCCTTCCTGTAAATGAGATTAAATTGTAGCATAACAATGTGATTTGTTGCCCAATACACACCAAATAAAATCAATGTAGCTTTTTATACTCATCAAATTTTATGCACTTATAAATTATAGAAGCTAAGACATACCCTTAAATGAGACAAACTGCAACATAGCAGCACCATTTGTTGGGTGGTATACAACAAAATCTAATTAGTACCAATCAAAGGCCAACCAAATATAAATTTTTGCAGAATTTGGTCCATCGATTTGTGATATATACTGTCCAAAAAATATTGGTAAAACAGACAATTTTAAAATGGTAAATCATGCTCAGAATATCTCAAAATATGTATATCCATCAAACACTAGAATTTTTTTTTTTTTTTCAATTTAGATCTAGAAATGTTTTTCAATCTTTTATAATTTTAAAATGAGTGTACAAGCATGGTTGACTTAAATCAATAAAACATTAAATTTTTACATTTCTTCTACAATGTACTATTTTAAAGCAAATAAAAAGATAAGAAAAATAAATAAATGTTTTTAAATTAAATAGTGTTTTATATATGAACTTTTTACATTCTTTCTATATGAGAAGAAAGTATTAAATTTGTGATAATTTTCAAAGTTCAGTTTTTGATGGATTTTCACATTCTGGGATGTACTGAACATGATTTCGCCATTTTTCGAAAATATCTGCCTGTGGGTGTGTATCAAAACTTTTGTTGACACTATTTCCTGAACCAATGTATAAAATTTAACCAAACTTGATTGGACCATAAATTAGTGCTGCTTGTATTTAGGTATCTGATAAAATTTCATATAAATGTACGTAATGAGAACTATTTATAACTTTCTATGTGAAAGTAAGCAAAAATTTATTGTAGTCAACCAGGATATACTTTTTGTTTACATAGGGGAGTACTTTTTCAGGGAATGTAATTTTTAAATGTATATCATTCAGAAGAATTTGTCAATACCTTTAAACAAATGGTTACACTATAGATCTGCAGTAACTAAAACAAAGTTAACACTTAATATTTCCAATTTTAACAAAATAAATGAAAAGTATTTCTCTGATGTCAGCACAAAATTGTTTTTCTTAGTATATTTAATGTTATGCTTGTTTGCATGGGTGAAAGTAAAAAATTTTCGCTGGACTGAAGTATATATGTATGTTTTGTAATATTTGGTAAAATATAATGTATGTAGATATTCAAAACATACATTTCCAAGGGTTACATTAATAAGCATAAGTATGAAAATTTAGGAAAATTATTTATTAATATAATTGAATTAACATTAATAGGGGCTGATTCAGAAAAAAATTGGGACCTTCATTTGCCCCTAACAAAGATTAATTCCATAAAATTGGCCTATCTGTATTATAACACATAAAAAAAGACTGAATTCAGTCAATAGACTGAAAACTTTCACCCATGCTTGTTTGTGATGAAAATCATCTGCATTCATCATGGACTCACTCACCCTGTGTTTGAATGAACGTATCAGCATTCATAAAATACAATTATCAGTTATGCAAACATACTCTTATCTTTACATATTGAATTAATAATAGAATATTCAACTTCTTGATGAAAAACAAAATTAGGTCACAGTGACCCAAACTAACAGCATTTAAAAAAATACAGGGTGGTTATGTAACTAAACTTCCCCTTTCAACAGCACCCTACAGCGCAAACGGGTGAACGGAAAGCAACGAAATTTGTATATAGACTATACACGAGATGCGCTCACGGAATTTTGAAAAAAAATTTTGGTTCCAAAATGTCCACCAGAGGGCGCCTTCTCCAGAAAAAAACATTAAATTTAACACGATAAACAACCAAAACGGAATACAGAAACATTATTAACAATCCAGAACAAGAAATATGAGTAATAAAATGTAAAACCGGAAAAAGCTGTCAGTTCTAGGTAAAAAATGTCGAGATTTGCCTGCTTGCGAAGCAGAGAAAATTTTATGCAAAATTGGTATTACTTAATGTGGTTTGATGACAAGGTGATAAAAAACTAGTCAATAAATGTTAATATTGTTTCTGCATTCCGATTTGGTCATTTATTGTGTTAAATTTAATGTTTTTCTGAAAAAGGTGCCCTCTGGTGGAATTATGGAACCAATTTTTTTTTTTTTTTTTTTTTCGAAATTCCATGAGCGCATCTCATGTACAGTCTATGCACCAAACTTACTTACATTCCGTTCACCTGTTTGTGCTGTAAGATGCTGTTAAACAGGGGAAGTTTAATTATAACCATCTGCACATAGAATGACTAAGTTAATGATTTTTCCACACACTTGTTTAGAAGCAATATGTGTTTTCATTGGATTTTATTATATATCCTACACCTGCATGTGGTTTATTTAGCACTGTTGCTGTCTTCCAACGTCAGTTATAAAACACCCAATACTTTTTTTTTTTTTTTTAATCTGTTGTCGCTAGATGGCAAATGCACAGACTTTTGAGATAACTTTTGACTATTTGGCAACTAAAATGATTTAAAAAAGAAAAAAAAAAAAGATTTTTCAAACATGATTTCTAACACATGATCCTCATTAAGAAACTCAAAATATTTTAAAATATTTCTATATTGCCTTTTTTTCAATCATTATTATTATTTAAAAAGCCTTTCTGGTCGAAAATTGAACAAGAAAGGTAAACAGGTAGAATCCATGTTAAACAAAGAGTCAATAGAAGATATATATATTTGAAATTGAGGTATAAATAACTTCAGTACAGTTAAAATTATCTTACAAAAAAATATTTAATTTTTTTTAAACTCTTTTCAATTTTACATCTGTGCTACCATTGGAAACGAAAATATTTATTTGATCAAAAAATTCCCATACTACAGGGTTTTCATTAGTAAAGTTGTCACAGGCAACTTTTTTTTTTGGTACTTTTCCGTTTGCAGGGCGTGCAAATGAAAAATTGCCAATTATTAAAATTAGAAATTAGAACATTTTTGTTTTCTAATTGAAATATATTAACATTCTTTCTTCTACCTGAATTTTTGTTTTACAAAAATGATGAAAATTTGGGATTTGCAAACAACTGAAGAAGATGCAGTCTATTTTTTTCAAGAGAAAGGTTTATTGCAAAGAATGCAATATGCAATTTGAATATAAACAGCAATAATAATATAAATAGCAATAATATAAATTGGTGATAATATTGAATTACTGATTTTTCGTTTGTCCCCCTGCAAACAGAAAAGTACCTTTTTCTTTTAAATCAGGCCTAGAAGTGACATTTTTAATAAATATTATAGGAAATATAGGAATTGACTTTTCAAACTATAGGAATTTTATAGGAATTAATTTAGGAAGGAGATACCTTTATGCACACAAAAATTATGTATGAAATATTAAAATTATGTATACAGTATTGGGTTTTCACAAAGGGAAAATTTTATATTTTATTATAATTATTTTACATTTGAATATTTGTTGATAGCTATTTTAAAAATATCTCTATTTAAAAATAGTGGTATCTAAATTTCCCTGTCTGACAGCACTGTATAGTACCAAAAGTCTGGATTTTTCAAAGAAATGTGTATCATTGTTATAAAAAAACCGAGGCTTTTTCAATGAAGCTTTGCGTGAATCAACCCTAGAATTAGCCACGGTTAGAGGGTAGTTAAAAAAAATATGTGTAAGAAACACCTAGATTTTGGATCTTGGGAAAAAAAACTCTCAGGCAATATTAAAACTCAATATTTTTTGAAAAATACTGCATCGTTGAAAGTGGAAAAGAACTGTCTTCCCTATACCAAAATCTTTTTTCTTTGGGAGGAGATGATGTTTTAAATATGTGACTTCTTTTCTACTTTCCGTTTTAGTGCTTTGGAGCAGCATTTATCTTCTTCGCTATTAAGAAAAGCAAACAGTACAAGGTGATAAATTAATTGGTAGTTAGTGTTTTAATTAATATCTGAATAACAGAGGTCTACATCTAAAATTTAGATTTGATGATTTTGGCTGATCTTAATGTTTTTTAGTGAGCTTAAAACCAAAACTGCAGCAGTTTTTCTCTATTAATTAAGTATAGATTTTTGTCAATACAGGGTGTCTTCTGACATAATTTCATCTGTGATTTTTCTACCAATATTGTTATATGGTAACTTTTATAGTATGTTAATTATAATTAATCATGGAAACATACCAGAAACTATTGAAAAGGAAAAAAAAAATGTGTAGGTAGTGCATTGACCAAAAATCTATACATGATATATTAATTAGTTTCATTTTCAGCACACTGAAAAAACATATGTATCAACTAAAATCATCAAATGAAATCTTTCACAAATTTTTGACAGTCATCTTCTTTTATTAGTATCGATAAAGCTGTACACAAATTGGCGTAATATCTAAGAAACAAGCAATTAAAAAAAGCTCAACCGTGGCTGTGCTAATGTTAAGCCTCAAAAACTTTATAAGTTCAACGGAAATGACATTAAAAAAACCTTAGTATTTTAAATAGGCAATATCCTTTTAAGAGGCATCTTACAGTTTTGAGTATTAGATACTGGCTCAACTTCTAGGAGTTGCTTGTATAATGAGAAACAGCAATCTCTCTAAAATATAAAACTGCCAATATTTGTAGATCTACGATGTGCGGTGTATAATAAGCTCATTACGGTACAAACATATGCACATAGAGACATACAGTTATCTTGTTTTATTAATATTGATATGTTTCATAATTTTTTTCTTCGTTTTACATAATTAGTATTCATTAGAAATAATTTTGGTAAACTTATGTGTAAAATTCTTAAACAGGGACACACAAAATAATTTGAATTTATACTACTTACACAGATTCTTAAAATTTTAT
Organism: Salticus scenicus; assembly: GCA_963930645.1. NCBI lineage: Eukaryota > Metazoa > Arthropoda > Arachnida > Araneae > Salticidae > Salticus > Salticus scenicus. The sequence continues at coordinate 323,129,464 of OZ005653.1, read as the reverse complement.
TTTACATCATAGTATTTTATAATACCACAGTAAACATTTCTTGAAATGTATTTTCAGCGATATTCATTTTTTGGTTACAAATACATTTAATATTTTATATGGTGCATGTATTAACTGTTATTCTGATATAAGATGAGATGGCACAAAATAATTTGAATGCAAAAGTACCTCATTACAATAAATATTTGAAATCCTTATTCATGATGCTAAAAATTTATAAGCAGAACTAAATTTCTTTACTAGTACAAAAATCTGAAGATGACATAAGCACTAACCAACATGTTTGTTTACAACTTTTCTTTGATCGTGCTAAAGTATAAAGATTACATAACATTTTTTTCGCATTTGAAACTGTTTCATAATCTATTCGCGAAGCATGAATTTTATTTCTTTTTTTTATCTCAAAAATTTTTAAATATATATTTATGTCTTGTTCGGCAATGTTTATGTGTATGTAAGTACATTTTAACAAACACTTATTTTTTTTTATGACAACATAGGGAGCATTAATAATATATATTAATAAAGGGAACCGAAATCTTTCTTTGTCTAGGGGTGACATGTACCCTTGTGCCGGCCCTGCTCTTGACCAAGATTTAGAGTTAAAATTCATATACTGTGCATTGAAACAGACGTTCGGAATTAGTCAAAACTAAAATATAGGAAATATTGAGAGAGAATTAAAAAATATAGGAAAAATAGGAGGTTTCACAAATATATAGGAAATACAGGAAATATAGGAACGCTGCGAGGCCTGTTTAAATTTTATTATTATTTTCATACCACTATTTCAATAACAAAATTTATAATAAATTTATGCAGGCAAATTGCATACTTTTAAAAATGTATTATAAATTTTATTTGTTGGAAATAGTTGTATGAAAAGTTGCCAGTGGCAGCCTTGTATTAGAGGTAAAAAATTGGATAAGAATTTCTCACTCTTACTCAGAATCAAAGTGAAATTTCTAAAAATAATGTGAAAACAGAAATATACATAAGCTTTTTCTTTTTTTTCTGAATTATTATAAATTGTTAATAACATCTAATTGTGCAGTTCATTGATAAAATTTCAGTTTAATCACATTTAACTGATTAAATATGTCAAATTTTTTCACTGCTTTCCAGTGATTGCATCACTAATTGATGAAACTTGCTTTTTTTTAAAAACTTAAGATACAAGATTGTTTACCTAACGGTAAACTTTTTCTCTTTCATTGTTGAATTTCTGAACCTGATCATCAAAATACGTAATTTAAAAAAAGTTTTTTGAAATTCTTTTTAAATTATTCAATTTTTGTAAAGATTATGTTAAAAATTGCTGATTTTTGTAAAAGGTGCAATACAAGATTGTTGATTTTTATGAATGACATTTTCAGGCCAAAAATTTTATTGAATTGATTCCAGAAGAGTGTGTGTAATAATTTCAATATTAAACATTTTGTGTGAGAAAATAAAAAACAGGCGAGGTTATACTCATGACCTTATGCTTTAATGGAAATTCTGTATCGAGTTTCTATTTGATTGAATGTTTCAAGATCTCCTAAGTTCAAAAAAATATTTTTTTTTTTTTTTAGATATTGGTCAATGTGGTGTGTGTGTATGGAAAATTTGACAACCACATCACCAAAATGATAAAAGATAGGATAATAACGAAACTTTATAACTAAGCAGTGTCTATATTCCCGTCAGAGCAAGGAACTGTGAAAATATTACTTTAGAAAAATTTTTTGCTTAAAAAACTTTCATAAAATTTTGCAAGTTTTAACAAACTGTTTACAAAAAAATCGGACAAATTAGAAAGGAAAAATAAAATAAATAATCTGCACAAATAGCTGATTTTTTGATAAATAATCAAAAATTTGAAAATCAACTTTGAAAAAGAAAAAAAAAAAAGATTTTCATTGATTAATGGTGAAAAAAGTGTCCATTTTAGTGATCAGTCTTGAGAGGGGGGGGGGGAACTTATTTAAGCAATTAAATATGACTAAATATAAATTTTATTAATGAGCTATGAAAATAGGCACTATCAGAAATTTGTAATAATTCAGAAAATAAATATTTTCAAAAGCATATTACTGTTCTCACTATCTTTTTAGAAATCTCATTTTGCTTCTGACTAAGGATCAGAAAAATCTCACCTAATTCCTGTTTTGATAAGAATACTGAGTGAACCTATGTGTGATCAATGTTTTGGAGAAAATTATAGAAACAGAAATAGGACATGGAAAGTCAGAAGTGGAACTGAAAATCGATCTCTGAAATGACTTTAATGATATTCTACAAATTGACTACATAAAACCCCTTTTTTATGTACAAGTTGGCTAATATAGGAAAATACACAGACATCCTAATTAGGTAGAACAATTTTATGTCTCAGAAGTCTGTCACAAAAAATGGCTCTACCATTTTTTTTCAAATTCACTGTATTAAACTTCTTTTTAAATATGCCCTTTTATTTGAACAGGATGGTACCTAGTACATGCATGAGTTAGCCATGCTTGCATACTTGCCAACATCCTAATTAATATTCCGTAGTGTCGTTAATCCCACCCTATTTTTCACATCAGTAAATTTTTAGAGTAATATTCTCTAAATGCAATTACGATTAAATAAGAAAAATACTCTAAAAAGATATTGGTGAGAAAAAAGAAGGCGGGGCTAACAATACTATGGAATATTAATTAGTATGTTGGCAAGTATGTGTTAGTATGGACATTGGAAGTGTGACAGAAACTCAAAATTGACTAACAATTTTCTTTAAATTTACTCTATAAACCTTTTTAGATGTCCTTTCATAAGTATCAGTCTGTTCTACAGAAAAATTAATAGGAGTCTTAATTTAATGATCAATATTAGATCTCAATAGTGGGTGTCTCAAAAAAATGGATCTATCAATTTTCTTCAAATTTTCTATTTAAATCTACTTTAGATGTCTTTATAACACACAATGATTGATTACTATAGGAAAATTACTTGGAGTCATAAATAGTTAAGTCAATTTTGTGTTTTCTAACCAGACAGCTTTCAAAAAAAGAGTTTATAATATGTCTAGTAGTGGGTAATGGAAGTTGTGCAGTTGTTATGAAGAAGATTTTATAGATCAAACTAGTAAAAGTACGATTAGGGAAAGTAAATTATCCGGCAATATATTATTCTGGTTCATGGGGGAAGTTATTTATGATCTGAAAAATTATAAAATCAGCGTAATTTCTTATCTTAAAACTTCATACGGAAGAAAAACAAAAAAGAGACAAAAATATTAAGAAGAATTTATTAAAACTATCATTATGACTAGCATAGCAAAAGAGAATTTACAATATATTTACACAATAGGAATTTGTTTTTTCATATGTTTTTCTATTGTTGCCTGATATTGGTACATCAGAATAATTTAGATTTGAAAAATGAACACTTTTTTGTGCAAACTGAATAAACATCTGCTAAGATTCTTCAGCAGTAGCATTTTGTTCTGAAATGGCCAGCACAGACTCTAGGTGCCCCTGTTGTGCTAACTGCACCACTGCAGCATACTGCTCTGGATCAGTCACTAAAACAATTTGTTGCATGCCAGTTGTTGATAAAGTGCCATCATCTTGAACTTGAACAGCATACACTGGTTGCTGAAAGCAATAAAAAAATTACTATAATTACTCTTAAAGTTTAACTCTACTAAAATTTTCATTAAAAAATAAACATACACAACTGTTCAAAAGTATTTTCCCACTTCATTTTTTACTTCCTTCTACATTCAATAGAAGAAAGTATTGGATTCGTAAAAATTTTCGACTTCCGGTTTTCAATGGATGTACATGTTTTGATTGAGAGGTCTAGAATATGATTTAAAAATTTTTAGAAAATGTCTGTCTGTGTCTGTGACAAAAATTTTGTAGTGCCTGCATCTTCAGAACTACTACTCAAAACTGTATATAAATTTACATGTAGATGCACATTGACCTAAATTAGTCCCTATAAACTTTTGGTATGAGCTGATTAATGGGTGGCGCTGCTATACAGCGATTTCCACAATTTAAAGGGAGGCTATATCTCAGGTTCTATTGCATATAATCAAACAAAACTGGACATATGAGAAGGCCAATATAAGATATTATGCTGATTCAATTTGAATACTTATCAAGCAACAGGTGGCGCTGCTATACAGCGATTTCTGCAATTTAAGGGAAGGCTATATCTCAGGAACTACTACACAGAATTGCACATAAATTTACATGTAGATGCATTTTGACATAAATTAGTGTCTATCAACTTTTGGTGTCAACCACTCAACAGATGACACTGCTATACAGCGATTTTTGCAGTTTAAAGGAAGGCTATATTTCAGGTTGGTTTTATTGTGTATTATCAAACAAAACTTGATATGGGAGATGTTCATTATGAGACATCATGCTGATTCAATTTGGATGCTTATGGGCCAATAGATGGTGCTTCTATACTGCAAATTTCCTCAATAACGGAAAGGCTATATCTCAACTTGTATGAGTATGGCATATAACTGCACGAAATTTGATAGGTGAGATAACCATTATAAAAACGATTTTTTAAGATGTTATTTATAGACAATAAAACTGTCTTTCTTTGGATATTTAGTGTTAGCCTCTCTAAGATGAAAATCATTTGCATTCATCATGTTAGATAATTTTAATAAATAAGAGTTTTAATAAATTATTTATCCTTAGTGAATTTGTATAGGAAAATATAAAAGAAAGTCTTGTTATGGCCACAACATACTAGTTTTTTTAAATATTTTCACCATACTATATTTTATAGGTTTAGTTTTTATAATCCAGTAGAATAAAGTACAAATAATTTTCAAATTAATTAATATGTAATCTGATTGATTTTATTAAAAATACAAATTATATATAACAATGACCCAAAATGTTCTTTAAAGCTATGAAAAGGGTATTTAAAATGCAGGAAGAATGAAATAATATCTTGAAATAATGATGTAACCTTTACAATTCGCTGATCTGAATTTGATCGAATTGATTTGAGATGAACTCAACATACAAGTGATAAAATCATGCTCAATATCAACTACGGAGCCTTTTTCAAAAAAAAAAAAAAGAACAAAATCAACAAAGACTATTTGGAAATAATTATTAATTATACACACACCATAAAATTAAGGAAAACACAACCGGTTTCAAAAAGATGTGGCATTTCTTCTTCAAGTGAAAAAAACTTACTATGGTCTTGGAAGCAAAAGCAAGATTCATGTAATTATTTTATATGAATTCCTGTACTTGGTTCAGTCAAATACTAACATGTATTAAATGTTATTTTACAGAGTAACTACTAAAATTAAAGGTTTTAGACTCCCCCACCCTCCCCCCACAAAGATGAGTCCCAAAAATTAAAACCTGGATAACTTCTGCTATTGCTACATACCTCAGATAAAATCTGATTAGAAGGAGCTTGCAGTGTGACCACAGTAGGACATGAGGTTGTTGTTGCAATACTCGGTACAGGCTAAAAGAAAAGGAAAGTTATAACTATTCAGATGATTATTTTAAAATAATGTTAATGAAAGGGTTTCAGCATCAAGTATGGCACATAAGTATATCTTGGTTTCCAGTAGGGGAGAGGGGGGCACATTTGGACAGGGGCACATATGGACAACTTAAATTTCCCTAACTTAAATAAATGTGAAAATTATGAAATAATTATATTTTGTTGGCAACACTATGATGCATTTCCCAGGAAAATTTAAAGCAATTGGCTGTGAAAGTTTTCCAGTTATGTCAACCAAGCAGTTTTGAAGCTTAAAAGTAAAGTTATGTTTTATTTGTACAATCCTAATTATACATATTTATATTGCATCATGAAAATTAATTATATAAAACTAGATAGCTTGTTTGATGAACATAATGATTTATTAATCATATTTGTCAAAAAAAATTTCTGCTAAGCTAGGCTTAACAAAATTCTAAACATGTGACTGCGGGGCACATTTGGACATTGTTTTGGGGGCACATGTGGACTGTCCAAATGTGCCCCTAATGTGTTATATTTAGAATTTATAACACAAAATTAAAGCAATAAGGTGCTTAAAATGATTTTTTAAATAACAAAGACTGTAACTTTTAATCTTTGCTATTATAGTTAAGCGCAATTGTATACACTGCAAAAAAATAACTATTACCAGCTGCAAGAAACTCTCTGTGATTGGAGAAAATAATTATTTTCTCCAATCACAGAGAGTTTCTTGCAGCTGGTAATAGTTATTTTTTTACAGTGCAGTTTTATTCACAACTTATCAGGATTTAATCTAAAGCTAAATAATAATAAAAAAAATCTGATGTGGGCTAAAAATATAATGTTTAATTTAACCCAATACTCTTACTGCTGGACAACCATGATACCCACACATGAATAGAAGCTATTATGTATGCAAGAAAAAATTGAATTGTTGTTTCATCATTTCCCCCTCACTGTTCCCATCGCATGCAGCCACTAGATGTTGGCGTTTATTCTTTCAAAGATAGAGTAAAAATAGCTTTTAATGATTGGATGGCTTCTAATCCAGGAAAGACCATCACTATATATGAAATAGCAGAACTGTCATCAAATGCATATCTTAAATCTTAATTCTTTCACTCCAAGAAATATCAGCAGTTCGTTCAAGAATGCTGGAATATGGGCTGTTAACAGACTAGTTTTCAGTGATGAAGTCTTTCTTCCAGCATTATAATAGGAGGAACTGAACATGCAGCAGCAAACTTAAGATTTATGGTCAATTTAGAGTCTTATAAAGTGAAATAGGAATAAAGTTTTTTTTTTTTCCCCATATTAATGTGTATTTGATTATTTTCAATTTATTTGTTTTAGTTATTAAAATGTTCACCATAATTTAAAGCAAATTTATTTTTGATTAGGTAAAAAAACTGCGACTCAAATCGTGAAGATCATAGAACATCACTAGAATATATATATTTTCTTTAAAAGTCCTTTTTTAAAGATTATAAATATAATTAAAATATTTTATTGCCCTTATTTATAGCAACAGAAGTGGATATTTCCAGTATATATGTACTCAAGTCATTTGTTTTTGTTATTTTAAACTGTTGATAATGCTATATTTACTTGTCCAAATGTGCCCCCAAGCATGTCCAAATGTACCCCTTGTAGGGGCAGATGTGGACAAATTTTGCATGTTTTTAAATATTTTTTTAAAAATAATTTTGTCACATTTCCTAATATTTAAGTACATGTATTTGAAGAGATTAGATGTAAGATTATGGTTAGTAAAAAAAAATTAAAAAAAAAAGATGAAAAAGGTTAGATTTTTTAATAAAACAAAAAACGTCCATATGTGCCCCCCTCTCCCCTAAGTTTTTAAAAAGGCAGGGTGCTGGTACTTTGAAAAAATGAGGCAAGGTACTGTCCAAATTTAAGAAAAAAAAAAAAAAATGCATTTCACAGTGCGAAAAATAAACACACTATTGTAAAAGTTGTTAAATTTATAAATGCAATCCTTAAGCAACTATTGGTGTTATGGCAGTTAGCACCTTTGTTTATATTTATGAATAATTTTCAGTTTATTTGTTACTGTAGGAGATTGTATAAATCTGACAGAGTATCTTAAAGAATTAGAACAATATTTTTAGAAGAAGGGCATATTTTGGAGGACAAAGATGGTTATTTATTTAAGAGAAATCTACAGTGTATATTGAATTTTAAAAAAGGCAGGAGAACTCTGGAATGTACTTAACTAATATTTATAAAAAAAAAAAAAAAAAAAAAAAAGACATACTGAAGTTTATATTGTTAACTTAAATAAGAGCTTATCATATGATTCTATATAGATTCAACACCCACAATTTAATCATATAAACCATGAAAGAAAAGAAAGAAAAAAAAAAAGTGATAACAGAAATGAATATTGTGTATCATACATAGATAATAAAAGACTATTATTCTCATCACTTGATATTGTAAAGTAGAAGATTTTTATGACACGATTCTACATAACGTAATTCTCTATATAATGCACAACTTTTCAGACAAACAATGAATTTTGCATTTAAAAAACACTTTGTAAAAAACTGTTACTCCGTGAAAAATAAGTGTAATACATTTGTTTTTCTTTATCTCTTTAATTTGGAGCTTTTTAATGAAAAAATTGCTATCATTACTTTTTTCTTTTTCTTGAATTAGTATTATAATGAATGATTTAGTACAGGTATACATGGATTCTGTTTATAAAGTAAATTTAACAATGAAAGTTATGGTCCACCCAATTTCTGTTGCAAGGAATGTAACTTAAAATTACCCTATTTTTGTTTTGATATATTTCAAAAATATTTGACCATGTTACGTGATCAATATAATGCAAAATTCTAAATAATGAACAACCTTGTGATTTTAGATTGTGTTATAAAATTTTACTGTAATAATATATATATATTATCCATAAATAAAAATGATTTCAATTAATAAAAATCATTATCAATGCAACAATCAATAATAAGAATGATTTTAACTTTCTTAAAATTATTACTTTTTCAGTATTGGCCTTCTTTGAAAGCTTGTCAGAATCTTTCTTTTCAATAGATATTATTGGCCTTTTTTCAGGCAAAGAATCCATTTCCAGTTTCACTGATTCTGAAAGACAAATTATCAGCTTTTGATTAAAGTTATAGAAAACAGCTTATTAGAGCTTAAATAGATAAGAAATTTTAGTAATCAGAATTCAAATACAAATGATGTTTGGGCTGATATAAATAAAAATAAAATAAAATAAAATAAATTGGTAACAATTTTTATTATGTAGACAGCCCCTAAATAAAATTTAAGTATACTAATATAAAATAGATATTACTAATTAATCAGCAATAGCTGCACATTTATATGATGATTAGCAATGAAATTAGTCAGGAGTGACTTTTTTTTTAACTGATTGTACAACTATTACATTGCAACTGCTTATACTTCCAACACTATGTTTTATTTAAGAGTATAAAATTAAAGAACTTATAAAAATCTGCACTATAGTTTCATAATTGTTCAACTGCAAAATTTGGTAATAAAAAAAAAAAAAATTCTGAATGCAAACATTTATTATCTGCAGATATAGTTTTCTTTTTTAATATGTTAGTAAAATTTTTCATTGGTATTTACAATACTTTATGGCTGTTTAATAAATTTACTTTTGTAAAATTTATGTGCCCTTAGTTAGTTATTTACACATCTGTTTACTTAAGTTCAATGTTTATTTCTTATATGTGTTTATAAAAATCAAGTATCAATAATGAGAACAAAGATGAAAGTGTCAAGAAAGCAAGACTTTTCTCTCACTCGCTTTATTGACACTTTCGAGCCTGACTGACACATTGACTTGACACATTTCTACCAACAGAGATTTTTGTTGGTAGAAATATCATTAAAAACTAATTGATATAAACAGATTCGTACAGTTTGGTTAAACTGAAATACTGAATAATGTTATGAAGAATATCTGATATTCCAGTATTTGGTCCTCGTTAATCTGCTTTGCACTGACCAGTGCTCGACTTTGCATGGGGTTCTCTGGCCAATCAAAGCAAAAGCAGTTATATGTATTACCCTTGGCAACCACACATGAAAATCACAATAACTGAATTATCAAAAATGCACTTATCTCGAAATACTGCATAAATGTCCTTGAATAAACATCATAAAATGCAATAAGTTTTGTACTTATTATTTTTAAATGCCAGTTCTGTAGTACTTTTTTTTTATAATAAATGGCCTTAGTTTGAGGCTTTTTTTTTTTTTTTTTAATTAGCCATTCTGCAACTGAGCTAATATCTCGGGAAAATACTGTTTATGATTAAATTTTATGCCAGCAATTTTTTCAAGACAGTCATAGATTAGCACTTTAAAGATATTCCTTATTAGTAAGAAAAATAAACAATAAAATGCATACAGTATTCACTACAATGTTATTTTATTTATTTTGGCACAATTTTAACTGTGATGAAAATTCAACCCTTTTCTTTAGTATTTTTAAAACTTTGGGATTCAGTAAAAACAAGAAAAATGTACGAGTAAAAAGGAGACATTTTGTTTTCCCCAGATTTTGCAATTAAAATTTTTAAGTTTTAATGAAAATTTTATGAAATTTGGAACTGAAATCTTAATTTCTTGAGCATTCCAAGTTCTTCTCTCAAACATGTGAATACTGAATAGTCAAAAATGGAAGTACATAAAATTAATTTTTTTCTACAAGACACATAGTTGAAATATGAGATAGGACAACAGTTGGCAACTGGCGGACCCAGGTCCAGACCACAGAAGGCCAAAAACTGGACCATCAAGTTTTTTGAAAGTATAAATTACTCAAATAAATTATTTAAAATTTATTTTTCTGCAGAAAACAATAAGTTTGGGCACCACATATATAAGTTTTTCTAGTATTTTACAATTAACTGTGTGACTAATTTAAATTTTTAATGGTAAGTTATAGGTAGATTAAATACATACCGTAAAATTCCGATAGTAACACCCCCTTTTTTCAAGGGGAAATTTTTCAAAACTGGGGGAGGGGTTATAATCAGAAATTTCTGGAAAAGTACGACAACTTCGGAAGAGGGGGGTGGTTATAATTGGAAGTTTCACAATCTTTTTCTAAAAGTATGAATTTTATTAATATTATAATATATATTAATGGTTACTAAATTGTATTAACAATATTATAATACTGATTATTATTTATTAAATTTTACTAATAAACAATTTTTATTAATCAGTTTACATTTAACAGAAACAGACACGAACATGTGATAAACAAATCGCAATCACAAAGCGAAGCAGTCTAGAAGATTCGCTAGCAGTTAAAAAAACAGTTAATTGCACTGCTATTAACTGATATGCAAGAACAAAACAGGGTGAATGATAACTATTAAAGTTACATATGCAAGTACTATTACAGAGTTATTACGTTATTTAAATATTTAAAATAAAAAGAGTTGTGATCGCAAAAACAGAGTTGCATAAGCAAGATTGCGAAAACCACGGCCGCTTGCAGAAAGCAGTTAACATTTTTGGAGTTTAAAGAATATGAACAATGCCGCATTTTTTTTTATTTAGAGTTATTTTACTTTAAAGAGATGACTAAAAATAACACTTGGATACATTTACATGCAAATTAAAGTTTCTAAATAAACATATAAGATTTCAGAAGTTAAAAAAAAGTATGTTTGCAACACTCATGGGAAAAACAAAAGAATGGCGAACTTAGCCGTCAAAGGTAAGGAAGGAGGGGTCATAAACGGAATTTTCCGAAAAAGTAAAGTATGTCAAATTTCAGGTGAGGGTATAATCGGGGGGGGGGGGGGGTGTTACTATCGGAATTTTATGGTAGCTGCTCTGCATTAAGTTGATTAATTTTGTGAGGTGTCGTTCAGCTCTTCAACACGGACAGTTCAAGGAGTTTCTATTTAAACTATCTTCTAAAAATGCTGTATGCTAGCTGTGGTTTTCCCAAAAGACATTCAGAAACATTAAAATACGCTCAATACTGAGCTACAAGGAAACGGGAAATTAATATGTAATCTGATACAAAGTGTGTCTTCTTTCAGTTGCACTTTGGATATCTTCCCAGCATCGTCTGCTTAATCATGTGATATAGAAAAACAAAGAATTGAATTCTGAGAAGCGAATTCAGTCAAATATTGTTCTTAAGAACAAAGGTATTAATATTTAATATGAAATAAAATAAAAGTAATAGTGTACATTTGTAAACAGTAGAATAGTTGTATTTGTAAGTTTAAAAATTTTTTAAAAATATTTTAAATGTTTATTTACTTTCAAAAGAAAGAATCAATTTTTGTATGTTGTAGTGTAACTGTCACATTAACTGATCTAGTAATAAATAGTAGAATGTTTTTAGATTATAACTTGAAATTAATTTAAACAGGGTTCCCACTCAATTTCAAAAATAAAATTCCCTGACTTTTCCAAGTGTATTTTTAGAAAATTACAGTCACAAAATTTGATTCATGACATAAAAAATAGCTCACGGCATAAAACATAACACAGCTTGCAATATAAAAACCAACATAGTAACGAGACTCATGACATAAATTGAATGCTCAAAAAGCATTTTCCAGGTTTATATAATCATTTTCCCTGACATTTCCCTGACTTTTTTCATTAATTTCAAATTCCCTAACTAATCCAGGTTTTTCAAGTTTTCCCAGACCTGTGGGAACACTGTTTAAAATGTTTTAAGCAAATTTAATCGAGTAAAGATGTTACACTAAGTTAAATAACTCAGCTACAGGCCAAAATAGCTTTACACCATACAGTGTTGCACTGTTAATGATATAGTACCAAAATTCAGAGTATTTAACATGTTCTCCATCAACATTAATAACAAATATAAACTAAATTATGATTATAAATGTATACAGCAAACAAAAGATGATGAATAATGATATAAAATGGATTAAAAATGATGTATAAAAAAGTAACACAGATTAAATTGGATTGATCAAAAATAGGAATAGAAAATGTATTATTTTAGCTATTGCTATAGAAGACTTGTCTGCTCTTTGTTTAACTATGTCATGTGACCTCTGACGTCAGGTGGGAACAGCCCATTGATTCAAGACTGCAAATGTAATTTCTGCCATTGATTTTTGAATACAAATAAGCCTATCTGTTGTATTTCATATTATTTTGTGAGGAAACATTAAAATAAAAAATTAGTAAGGAATGATTTTTTATTTTCTTGCTGAATCTCTATAAAAAATTTTTTAAACTGTTCGGACCTCACCTAATATTACTTGCCAACCCCTGAGATAGGATAAGTCAATCTTTCTCACAAAAAAATAAATAAAATAATCCTTATCTTAAACACTAAAATTCACCAATAAAGTTTTTATAAATCTTACATTTTCTTAAATTCTAATTAAAGAACTTTTGTCTAAGGATTACAGACATGGTACAAACTTACAGAAAAAAAGGCTGAACTTTTCACGACTCCCACCCATTCCCTCTCAAAAATGGTATCAGGCAACTGACACAATATAAATTTTTCAATAATAAAAATAATGTCATATCTGATTGCATACATGTACACACAATAAACAAAATCAGAACAATAAATCTTGCATCAAATATCATATTAATTATAATTAAAATAGTTGTAATTGCTTAAAAAACAGACAAAATTATTACATATACTTGAAAATAAGTTTATTCTATAGAAGCATTGTTTGCTGGGGCAATTGATTAGCAAAATAATGTAGTTCAAGTTCATTAGGAAAATGTAGTTGAAGTGCTATTTCTTTTTCATTTTCTCCAAGTTTGAATTTGACATTTCTTGAAAGCCAATCACATAGATATTGCTAATAATATACTGCACAAATTCAGGCTGACAACCCCCCCCCCCCCCCTACACATATCCAAAAAGTTTTAATGCGGATTTAAATTGATTCCAAGAATAATAATTTTCAAGCTTAAAAAGGCTGAAAAGTAACATGTCTGAGATTACTGAAAACTGGAAGTATGTAAAAATTTTTTCCATACTTACCACCCATTTCAACTTCAAGGTTAGAAACAGCATCTGATTCAGTAGAGTCTACAATGCCATGAGAAGTTCTTTTATGCATAGCAAGAGTAGATGTCTGTCTATAAGTTTTCCCACAGACATTACAGATGTAAGGTTTAGAATGAGTATGAACAACATGGTGTTTATAAAGGCTAGAATATTCGGTGAATCTTTTGTTACAACCAGCAACTGAGCAAATATATGGTTTTTCTCCTAAAAATAATCATTTTGAACGTGTTAGAATTAAAAAAAAATTACCATTTATTAATTTAATCCATAATTCAAAAAATTAAATAACAAAATATTATCCAATTAGAAAGACTACCCACTGTTTAAAATTATGTATATTGTAAATGAAGTTTGAACTTAATATTTGTGACAAAAATTACTCTTACATTTTACTAACACGTAAAAATAAATAAAAATAAAATAGCAGAAATAGAATTACTTTAAAAAAAAAAAAAAAGTATACAAATACATTGCTGCTACATGAAACCAAATCAAAAATATAACTGTTTACAACAAAATCCAAAATTTAATGAATGTAGATAGAAAATGCAGAATATGACATCAAACTTTAATTTTACCCACAAAGTTACAGTGGATAACAAGTAAATTAATGTACAGTGCAAATTTGTACCATGTATTTTTTTTTGGATTGCTACTATTCCTAGTGAGCAAAAATACACATAAGTTATTGACATATAACTTCTGTAAATAATAAATTCTTATATAAATTCACCAATTATCTCAAAATTTAAATAAAATTAAATATCAAAATGTATTAATTTAATTAAATCCTTGCTTCGTTTAATGATGATTATTAAACACACGTAAAATGGTGGACTATTATGTGGCTTGTGAAAGTAAAACTAAAATAGTTATTCATAAAACTAAATTCAAAACTGGTGTACACTCAATATTTAAACTTTAAAACTTCTTTACACACCATAAAATTAAAAAGACAGCACAACTGGTTTCGAAAGGACATAGCCTTTCTTCTTCATGTACAAAAAACACATACTACTGCCTTGGAGGAAAAAGCAAGTGTCTAATTTTATGGTGTGTGAAGAATTTTAAAGTTTAAATAAAATAGCTATTAAATGAAATTCAATGACATAACTAAACTGATTTATACTATTTACAAATATTATGATGAAGTGTGGTCCATAGCACATACAATTAATGGATGGGTGCACCATAGCACCAATTAATGTAGTAGTAATGCTCCATATCATGTAAAATACGGGGGTAAGGGATCTCGGGAGCCACCATGGTCCACTATGGTTCGTTGCAATGTTTTAAGTATGTAGGGGCAATTTGAAACATATTGGTCCCCACTGAAACATTTCAATCTACAGTTGAAGATCTTTAATCTGCGCACCTTGGTTCTAGAACTTGTGCAGATTATAGATTTTTGCAAATTATAGATCAATGATGCCATTTCCTTGCTATAAGAATTATAGTATAATGTACATAAAACAATAAACTTTATTTAATGAAGCTAGAATTAGAATTGTTTGTTTTTATATAATGTAATGAAGGTAATAAATATATAAAACAATAAAATTTATTTAATGAAGTAGAAGCAATGTACAGTTTAAACCCTTAAATGAGTAATTCATAAAAAAAAAAAAAAAAAAAAAAAAAAACTGTACTCCTGCTTCTGGGTGCAGCAGGTATGCAGCAGTATGCAGCAAGATACTTGCAATGTGATTAGTTTGATGCAGTTTTTAATGACTGCATTATAGATCTTATCCTCAAAACAAATGCTGGTATAATTTTTTCCTTAAGTAGTTTTGTGTATTTTGAAATACCACCCTAAAAAGAACATTTACACTAATGGTCCTTAAACATCTGTGAAAATAAGCGATCCCACCAACGCATATATAATTTTTTTCAACCAATGAGCAATGCCGTTACTGGCAGGAGTTAGAAAACTGCACTTGCATGTGTTTTATTTGATCACAAACTGAATGTTATTCCACGGCCTTACTAGATCACTCCTCGGCGCCAACGTCTTTCACGACGTTGGCGTGTTGCCGCCGAGTGGTTATTCAGACGATGTTCCAATTCACTAAAAAAAGTATAAGGCAATAAAAATATAATTAATTTTCCTTTTAAAATTAATTATGTATATTTAAATTAAATTTTACTCTTTTTTTTTCTTCATTTTAGTATGTGAATTAACATCATATTTTCCACATACATCCAAAATGTCGAATTTTCAGTACTGTGTTAAAAGGTAAAAACTTTTAACATTTTTATTTAAAAAATTAAAACTTCCTTCCAAAATTCAGATATCATGAATTTTTAATAAAAGATAATAAAAACGGTGATGATTTATTTAAAAAATTGAAATCGGAAATAATTATTTAAACTCCGGAAATAATTTATTTAAAATCCAGAAAAATCTATTTTT
Organism: Salticus scenicus; assembly: GCA_963930645.1. Lineage (NCBI taxonomy): Eukaryota > Metazoa > Arthropoda > Arachnida > Araneae > Salticidae > Salticus > Salticus scenicus. The sequence goes on along the minus strand of OZ005653.1, from coordinate 323,113,484 downwards.
TCAGTTAATATGCTCTGAAAAATTATTTTATAAACCCAGAAAATAATTAATTCTTATTTCCCAAAATCCAGAATAAATCTCAAAATATTTGGTGAATTAGCATCTGAAAATTTATTTAAATATGTTCTGGATTCCTTCTATTTATTTCTAAAAAATAGCTCTGGTGTTTTGTATTTTCAAAAATACATCGTTTTCCCTCTCGCCGACGCCATGACGTCACAAATTCCGAGAATTTCTGCTTGAGTTCGATGCCCTCCCGGATGTACTCTTACGCATTTTCAAAAGATAGCGTCAGTACAAAATTTTCAATAAAAAAGAGAAAATATATATTAATCTTTCAATAAATCAAAAATAAATAAATGGTGAATAAAGATAATTCACTTTCATCAACTTTAATTAACTTTTATCCATAAAGTTAATTCCAATTAAAAATATTTGGAGCGAGCTATTTTATTGCTCATTAATTTGCCAGTGAATCGGCAACCGAAAGCGGGGAATTTGAGAGAGACGCCACAGACACTTGAAGAAAAAATCTTCTGCTATCAACAGCTCCGACGATCCTCTCGGCCGTGTCTGGCGGTTTCGCCGTTAGAGTAAATCGTTAGCGCGACGAGAGATCGTACGGTAGCTCATTAACTTATCAATATAAATTTACTTTATTCTAATCTACGTTTAATTAACAATAAAGAAAAAGCAATAAACTGCAAGATTTATGTTCCCATCAAATGATCTTTATCTGGAATTATCTTCAACTAAAGCTGCTGTTCAGTCGGCGCCTTCCTGTGAACGACCGCATAAGGATTAAAAATATAATGGAATCAAGTGATCCTGATCCTTTTTGTAAACGTCATTGGATTATCGCTCCACTGAATGATCGGCTTCAAATACACTGTATTTCATCGTGCTTCAATAATAATATATAAGCCCATTCTAAGTTCTTCTGCAAGTGAAAAGTATAAGTGCCTCCTTCGAATTAAACGTAAATTAATAAGGCTGCTTATCATAATAATTTACGCCAGAATGCACTTTTATTGAATTATCGGTATCGTCGACCATCATCATTTCTTGTGTATCAAAAAAGTCATTAAAAGAATGTGTCCGTGAATCAATCTTACTTTTATAAATAGGCAACGCGCCAAGTGCACGAAAAGAAAAAAATGTTCAATAATATCAGTAATAATGGACTTTGGACATTTTGAACAGTGACTCATAACTAAAATAAACGATCATAAAATAAATAAAATGAAAAATAAAATAAGAATGATCTTCAAGTCAATTTCTTTTAAATGATACGAATATTGATTTTTATGTAATTAAGATGATATTAACTAAGTACCGGTACTTCACGTTATATTAAAATAATGAATAAATCTGAGTATAATTCAATTTCCATGTGTCATTATTGTATTTTATTTAATCATCATTTATGAAGGTAAGCTGTTATTTATGTTTTTTCTTTTAGAAAAAAATTGATGACCATAATTAACCATGTTTCATTTTCAGCAAGAGAATAAATTTTTTCCGGTCTTTGCCGATAAACGGCACTTACAGTAAATCGCCGCATTTTTTATGTCCGCCGTTATCTAAACAACGCGATAATTTAATGATCCACTATACGCACTTCACGTGCCATGACTCATCCTTCCTTTCATTCATCTAATAAAAATAAACAGATCATAAAGTTAGTTATACCTTTTTTATATTTTTTATTATTTTTTCATGGTGCCGTGACGAAAAATTCTTTTTCTCTTTCAAGGTTAAAACCTTGGTTATTGCTTTTGGACAATAATGAACGATCTGAAATAAAATATTAAAAAAAAAAAAAAAAAAAAAAAAGGGATCGTTATTATTTTCGCGGCGATTTTATTTTTTCTTGCATTAAACATATCAATCTTTAATATTTTTTTTATAGATATCGCGATTTAATTATGCTCTTGCTGATTTATGAAGTTATAATAAAATCAAAATGTAAAAATAATAATAATAATAATAATTAAATAAATAACGCCGATATTTTTCGTGCAGTTTTATTATTTTTTATACCATATGCATACTAAATATTTGTGTTATGAATATTTTATTTTTTTATTTTCATATTTATTCAGTGTCATTATTTCATGTTTTCATTTAAATAAAATAATAAATTAGCTTGATCGGGGGAATTTCTCATCAGAAACAAAAAATTCTGACCATAAAGATGGTTCAAGATAGTGAAAATAGAACCATTTAAAAAAAAAAAAAAAAAGAAATTGGTAATATTAATAAAAATAAAATTATGCCCGACATTATTTATCTTTCATGTATATATTTTCCTGGCACTTATTAGTATTTTGCCAAGGGGGGTATCTCTGTTATTTAACCTCTACCAGCTTTACTATTGGACTTGAGTTGCATAAGAAAAATTGTCGACAATTTCTAGTGCTACCTCAGTTATGGCTGGTTCATAACTATTAACAGGGTCTCGGGTCCAATACAGGATTTTTTAATATAATTTTAATTAGTAACAAAGAGTTACATGGCTTTCAAGTGAAAGCATAATAGAAAAGAATCCTTTCACAAAAGTTAACAGTGTCCCTGGTAAAATTGATATAGTTGCAGGTATTCAATTTATCCTGATTAAAAAAAATCAGTGCCCCCTTCAACCATTTATATTTAAAGTGTATTATCATTGTGTGCTATTTTTATTTACATTTTTTGTGCTATGACTATTTATATACACATTGATTCTACTTTTATCTAGTATATTTTAATTTTTGCAATTCCACTTATTTCTTTTATCAATTCAGTTGCTTACATTATTGCATTAAGATTAAAAAAAAAAAAAAATTAATAAATAAATAAAATAAAAAAAAATGGAATAAAATAATGAAAATGAAAGGGTAAAATAATTACTCATGGTGAGTTTGCAAATATAATACATTTAAAAAAAAAAAAAAAAAAAAAAAAAATGTGGAAGGCTAAGGGAACAGAAAAATTGCCCTTGCTATATAAAAATAATAACAAATGAATAAATAAATAAATAAGACAAAAATGCTACATAAGTTAAAATTTTGATAGGAGATTGCGCGGAGGCCTCACAACCCTCTCCTCATTTCTCTGAAACGTCCCAGCAGTGAAATATGTTTTTTATTTTTCGCACCAAATTCATCTCATGAAAGATGACATATATAAATAAATAAATAAAAGGTGCTTGAAAATGATATATAAAAATATATATATATATTTACTTTTTTATGTGCACACACGTGTAGCTACATATGCTCATTTTTATTATTTTTTTTTGCCTAGTGTCTATCGTTATGATTCATAAGCCTCTGTTACTTTTCAATTATGTAACCGCTTTTAAAAATTTACATACTACTGCATCTGCCAATTATGCTCTTTTTGACTATTAGTTGCTGATCACCTCTTTTAGTCCGCCCTGTTAACTAACTGATCACTAGATAACATTGAGTTTCACGCATTTGTAAGTAGTCATGAACAAGTGTTCACTTAATTTAATTTCTCAAAGTTGAGAGACTGCACTGCATTTAGGTCACTAACTTTTTTCCATCTTTTACAGATTGTTAGCCTAGAGTTTAAGCAAGTGCTTACTAGCTACAAGAATAGAACCTAGATCCTAACATTTGTCCAAAATTATTATTACTCATTAGTGGTCCTGATCTGTGCATGTTAAATAGGTTGCGCAGAAATTTCAGACTGCTTGGTCATTAATGAATTCACTTGGGCACAGCATAATTTCCACTGGGATCTCAAATTTCTTTTTTCACATCGTAGCGAATTATGAAATTGCGTTCAAAAACAAAACAGACACAAAGTTTGTCTTTATTATAAAATCTTTAATATAACATGAACACAAATTTACTTACCATGCTTCATTCCCAGACCATAGGACTCCAATGTCGTAAAATTCCTAGAGAATTAACTAAAAAATGGGAATAACGAAGGTAAAGAAATAAAAGAAAAATTTACCTGTGAATATTGTTAAATATATATCACTCTTCCTAAGATAAAAAGTGGAATTTGCATTTGGAATTGCATTGTATATTTATATATATTTCTTTTTTGGTATGCATATGGATCACATATGGTCATCATAATTTTTTATACTTACCTTCAAACTTAGTCAATTATGTTACTGTATTGTTACTTAGTCAATTATAAAACTGTATTGTTGAAAATATTTTGTTTACATCGAAGGCTTCTTCCCAATTCCCCGTTCGCTTCATCTTTTTTTACTCTTTTTTTTTTCGAAAGGGGGGAAGTATGTTAAAAGGTAAAAACTTTTAACATTTTTATTTAAAAAATTAAAACTTCCTTCCAAAATTCAGATATCATGAATTTTTAATAAAAGATAATAAAAACGGTGATGATTTATTTAAAAAATTGAAATCGGAAATAATTATTTAAACTCCGGAAATAATTTATTTAAAATCCAGAAAAATCTATTTTTTCAGTTAATATGCTCTGAAAAATTATTTTATAAACCCAGAAAATAATTAATTCTTATTTCCCAAAATCCAGAATAAATCTCAAAATATTTGGTGAATTAGCATCTGAAAATTTATTTAAATATGTTCTGGATTCCTTCTATTTATTTCTAAAAAATAGCTCTGGTGTTTTGTATTTTCAAAAATACATCGTTTTCCCTCTCGCCGACGCCATGACGTCACAAATTCCGAGAATTTCTGCTTGAGTTCGATGCCCTCCCGGATGTACTCTTACGCATTTTCAAAAGATAGCGTCAGTACAAAATTTTCAATAAAAAAGAGAAAATATATATTAATCTTTCAATAAATCAAAAATAAATAAATGGTGAATAAAGATAATTCACTTTCATCAACTTTAATTAACTTTTATCCATAAAGTTAATTCCAATTAAAAATATTTGGAGCGAGCTATTTTATTGCTCATTAATTTGCCAGTGAATCGGCAACCGAAAGCGGGGAATTTGAGAGAGACGCCACAGACACTTGAAGAAAAAATCTTCTGCTATCAACAGCTCCGACGATCCTCTCGGCCGTGTCTGGCGGTTTCGCCGTTAGAGTAAATCGTTAGCGCGACGAGAGATCGTACGGTAGCTCATTAACTTATCAATATAAATTTACTTTATTCTAATCTACGTTTAATTAACAATAAAGAAAAAGCAATAAACTGCAAGATTTATGTTCCCATCAAATGATCTTTATCTGGAATTATCTTCAACTAAAGCTGCTGTTCAGTCGGCGCCTTCCTGTGAACGACCGCATAAGGATTAAAAATATAATGGAATCAAGTGATCCTGATCCTTTTTGTAAACGTCATTGGATTATCGCTCCACTGAATGATCGGCTTCAAATACACTGTATTTCATCGTGCTTCAATAATAATATATAAGCCCATTCTAAGTTCTTCTGCAAGTGAAAAGTATAAGTGCCTCCTTCGAATTAAACGTAAATTAATAAGGCTGCTTATCATAATAATTTACGCCAGAATGCACTTTTATTGAATTATCGGTATCGTCGACCATCATCATTTCTTGTGTATCAAAAAAGTCATTAAAAGAATGTGTCCGTGAATCAATCTTACTTTTATAAATAGGCAACGCGCCAAGTGCACGAAAAGAAAAAAATGTTCAATAATATCAGTAATAATGGACTTTGGACATTTTGAACAGTGACTCATAACTAAAATAAACGATCATAAAATAAATAAAATGAAAAATAAAATAAGAATGATCTTCAAGTCAATTTCTTTTAAATGATACGAATATTGATTTTTATGTAATTAAGATGATATTAACTAAGTACCGGTACTTCACGTTATATTAAAATAATGAATAAATCTGAGTATAATTCAATTTCCATGTGTCATTATTGTATTTTATTTAATCATCATTTATGAAGGTAAGCTGTTATTTATGTTTTTTCTTTTAGAAAAAAATTGATGACCATAATTAACCATGTTTCATTTTCAGCAAGAGAATAAATTTTTTCCGGTCTTTGCCGATAAACGGCACTTACAGTAAATCGCCGCATTTTTTATGTCCGCCGTTATCTAAACAACGCGATAATTTAATGATCCACTATACGCACTTCACGTGCCATGACTCATCCTTCCTTTCATTCATCTAATAAAAATAAACAGATCATAAAGTTAGTTATACCTTTTTTATATTTTTTATTATTTTTTCATGGTGCCGTGACGAAAAATTCTTTTTCTCTTTCAAGGTTAAAACCTTGGTTATTGCTTTTGGACAATAATGAACGATCTGAAATAAAATATTAAAAAAAAAAAAAAAAAAAAAAAAGGGATCGTTATTATTTTCGCGGCGATTTTATTTTTTCTTGCATTAAACATATCAATCTTTAATATTTTTTTTATAGATATCGCGATTTAATTATGCTCTTGCTGATTTATGAAGTTATAATAAAATCAAAATGTAAAAATAATAATAATAATAATAATTAAATAAATAACGCCGATATTTTTCGTGCAGTTTTATTATTTTTTATACCATATGCATACTAAATATTTGTGTTATGAATATTTTATTTTTTTATTTTCATATTTATTCAGTGTCATTATTTCATGTTTTCATTTAAATAAAATAATAAATTAGCTTGATCGGGGGAATTTCTCATCAGAAACAAAAAATTCTGACCATAAAGATGGTTCAAGATAGTGAAAATAGAACCATTTAAAAAAAAAAAAAAAAAGAAATTGGTAATATTAATAAAAATAAAATTATGCCCGACATTATTTATCTTTCATGTATATATTTTCCTGGCACTTATTAGTATTTTGCCAAGGGGGGTATCTCTGTTATTTAACCTCTACCAGCTTTACTATTGGACTTGAGTTGCATAAGAAAAATTGTCGACAATTTCTAGTGCTACCTCAGTTATGGCTGGTTCATAACTATTAACAGGGTCTCGGGTCCAATACAGGATTTTTTAATATAATTTTAATTAGTAACAAAGAGTTACATGGCTTTCAAGTGAAAGCATAATAGAAAAGAATCCTTTCACAAAAGTTAACAGTGTCCCTGGTAAAATTGATATAGTTGCAGGTATTCAATTTATCCTGATTAAAAAAAATCAGTGCCCCCTTCAACCATTTATATTTAAAGTGTATTATCATTGTGTGCTATTTTTATTTACATTTTTTGTGCTATGACTATTTATATACACATTGATTCTACTTTTATCTAGTATATTTTAATTTTTGCAATTCCACTTATTTCTTTTATCAATTCAGTTGCTTACATTATTGCATTAAGATTAAAAAAAAAAAAAAATTAATAAATAAATAAAATAAAAAAAAATGGAATAAAATAATGAAAATGAAAGGGTAAAATAATTACTCATGGTGAGTTTGCAAATATAATACATTTAAAAAAAAAAAAAAAAAAAAAAAAAATGTGGAAGGCTAAGGGAACAGAAAAATTGCCCTTGCTATATAAAAATAATAACAAATGAATAAATAAATAAATAAGACAAAAATGCTACATAAGTTAAAATTTTGATAGGAGATTGCGCGGAGGCCTCACAACCCTCTCCTCATTTCTCTGAAACGTCCCAGCAGTGAAATATGTTTTTTATTTTTCGCACCAAATTCATCTCATGAAAGATGACATATATAAATAAATAAATAAAAGGTGCTTGAAAATGATATATAAAAATATATATATATATTTACTTTTTTATGTGCACACACGTGTAGCTACATATGCTCATTTTTATTATTTTTTTTTGCCTAGTGTCTATCGTTATGATTCATAAGCCTCTGTTACTTTTCAATTATGTAACCGCTTTTAAAAATTTACATACTACTGCATCTGCCAATTATGCTCTTTTTGACTATTAGTTGCTGATCACCTCTTTTAGTCCGCCCTGTTAACTAACTGATCACTAGATAACATTGAGTTTCACGCATTTGTAAGTAGTCATGAACAAGTGTTCACTTAATTTAATTTCTCAAAGTTGAGAGACTGCACTGCATTTAGGTCACTAACTTTTTTCCATCTTTTACAGATTGTTAGCCTAGAGTTTAAGCAAGTGCTTACTAGCTACAAGAATAGAACCTAGATCCTAACATTTGTCCAAAATTATTATTACTCATTAGTGGTCCTGATCTGTGCATGTTAAATAGGTTGCGCAGAAATTTCAGACTGCTTGGTCATTAATGAATTCACTTGGGCACAGCATAATTTCCACTGGGATCTCAAATTTCTTTTTTCACATCGTAGCGAATTATGAAATTGCGTTCAAAAACAAAACAGACACAAAGTTTGTCTTTATTATAAAATCTTTAATATAACATGAACACAAATTTACTTACCATGCTTCATTCCCAGACCATAGGACTCCAATGTCGTAAAATTCCTAGAGAATTAACTAAAAAATGGGAATAACGAAGGTAAAGAAATAAAAGAAAAATTTACCTGTGAATATTGTTAAATATATATCACTCTTCCTAAGATAAAAAGTGGAATTTGCATTTGGAATTGCATTGTATATTTATATATATTTCTTTTTTGGTATGCATATGGATCACATATGGTCATCATAATTTTTTATACTTACCTTCAAACTTAGTCAATTATGTTACTGTATTGTTACTTAGTCAATTATAAAACTGTATTGTTGAAAATATTTTGTTTACATCGAAGGCTTCTTCCCAATTCCCCGTTCGCTTCATCTTTTTTTACTCTTTTTTTTTTCGAAAGGGGGGAAGTATGTTAAAAGGTAAAAACTTTTAACATTTTTATTTAAAAAATTAAAACTTCCTTCCAAAATTCAGATATCATGAATTTTTAATAAAAGATAATAAAAACGGTGATGATTTATTTAAAAAATTGAAATCGGAAATAATTATTTAAACTCCGGAAATAATTTATTTAAAATCCAGAAAAATCTATTTTTTCAGTTAATATGCTCTGAAAAATTATTTTATAAACCCAGAAAATAATTAATTCTTATTTCCCAAAATCCAGAATAAATCTCAAAATATTTGGTGAATTAGCATCTGAAAATTTATTTAAATATGTTCTGGATTCCTTCTATTTATTTCTAAAAAATAGCTCTGGTGTTTTGTATTTTCAAAAATACATCGTTTTCCCTCTCGCCGACGCCATGACGTCACAAATTCCGAGAATTTCTGCTTGAGTTCGATGCCCTCCCGGATGTACTCTTACGCATTTTCAAAAGATAGCGTCAGTACAAAATTTTCAATAAAAAAGAGAAAATATATATTAATCTTTCAATAAATCAAAAATAAATAAATGGTGAATAAAGATAATTCACTTTCATCAACTTTAATTAACTTTTATCCATAAAGTTAATTCCAATTAAAAATATTTGGAGCGAGCTATTTTATTGCTCATTAATTTGCCAGTGAATCGGCAACCGAAAGCGGGGAATTTGAGAGAGACGCCACAGACACTTGAAGAAAAAATCTTCTGCTATCAACAGCTCCGACGATCCTCTCGGCCGTGTCTGGCGGTTTCGCCGTTAGAGTAAATCGTTAGCGCGACGAGAGATCGTACGGTAGCTCATTAACTTATCAATATAAATTTACTTTATTCTAATCTACGTTTAATTAACAATAAAGAAAAAGCAATAAACTGCAAGATTTATGTTCCCATCAAATGATCTTTATCTGGAATTATCTTCAACTAAAGCTGCTGTTCAGTCGGCGCCTTCCTGTGAACGACCGCATAAGGATTAAAAATATAATGGAATCAAGTGATCCTGATCCTTTTTGTAAACGTCATTGGATTATCGCTCCACTGAATGATCGGCTTCAAATACACTGTATTTCATCGTGCTTCAATAATAATATATAAGCCCATTCTAAGTTCTTCTGCAAGTGAAAAGTATAAGTGCCTCCTTCGAATTAAACGTAAATTAATAAGGCTGCTTATCATAATAATTTACGCCAGAATGCACTTTTATTGAATTATCGGTATCGTCGACCATCATCATTTCTTGTGTATCAAAAAAGTCATTAAAAGAATGTGTCCGTGAATCAATCTTACTTTTATAAATAGGCAACGCGCCAAGTGCACGAAAAGAAAAAAATGTTCAATAATATCAGTAATAATGGACTTTGGACATTTTGAACAGTGACTCATAACTAAAATAAACGATCATAAAATAAATAAAATGAAAAATAAAATAAGAATGATCTTCAAGTCAATTTCTTTTAAATGATACGAATATTGATTTTTATGTAATTAAGATGATATTAACTAAGTACCGGTACTTCACGTTATATTAAAATAATGAATAAATCTGAGTATAATTCAATTTCCATGTGTCATTATTGTATTTTATTTAATCATCATTTATGAAGGTAAGCTGTTATTTATGTTTTTTCTTTTAGAAAAAAATTGATGACCATAATTAACCATGTTTCATTTTCAGCAAGAGAATAAATTTTTTCCGGTCTTTGCCGATAAACGGCACTTACAGTAAATCGCCGCATTTTTTATGTCCGCCGTTATCTAAACAACGCGATAATTTAATGATCCACTATACGCACTTCACGTGCCATGACTCATCCTTCCTTTCATTCATCTAATAAAAATAAACAGATCATAAAGTTAGTTATACCTTTTTTATATTTTTTATTATTTTTTCATGGTGCCGTGACGAAAAATTCTTTTTCTCTTTCAAGGTTAAAACCTTGGTTATTGCTTTTGGACAATAATGAACGATCTGAAATAAAATATTAAAAAAAAAAAAAAAAAAAAAAAAAGGGATCGTTATTATTTTCGCGGCGATTTTATTTTTTCTTGCATTAAACATATCAATCTTTAATATTTTTTTTATAGATATCGCGATTTAATTATGCTCTTGCTGATTTATGAAGTTATAATAAAATCAAAATGTAAAAATAATAATAATAATAATAATTAAATAAATAACGCCGATATTTTTCGTGCAGTTTTATTATTTTTTATACCATATGCATACTAAATATTTGTGTTATGAATATTTTATTTTTTTATTTTCATATTTATTCAGTGTCATTATTTCATGTTTTCATTTAAATAAAATAATAAATTAGCTTGATCGGGGGAATTTCTCATCAGAAACAAAAAATTCTGACCATAAAGATGGTTCAAGATAGTGAAAATAGAACCATTTAAAAAAAAAAAAAAAAAGAAATTGGTAATATTAATAAAAATAAAATTATGCCCGACATTATTTATCTTTCATGTATATATTTTCCTGGCACTTATTAGTATTTTGCCAAGGGGGGTATCTCTGTTATTTAACCTCTACCAGCTTTACTATTGGACTTGAGTTGCATAAGAAAAATTGTCGACAATTTCTAGTGCTACCTCAGTTATGGCTGGTTCATAACTATTAACAGGGTCTCGGGTCCAATACAGGATTTTTTAATATAATTTTAATTAGTAACAAAGAGTTACATGGCTTTCAAGTGAAAGCATAATAGAAAAGAATCCTTTCACAAAAGTTAACAGTGTCCCTGGTAAAATTGATATAGTTGCAGGTATTCAATTTATCCTGATTAAAAAAAATCAGTGCCCCCTTCAACCATTTATATTTAAAGTGTATTATCATTGTGTGCTATTTTTATTTACATTTTTTGTGCTATGACTATTTATATACACATTGATTCTACTTTTATCTAGTATATTTTAATTTTTGCAATTCCACTTATTTCTTTTATCAATTCAGTTGCTTACATTATTGCATTAAGATTAAAAAAAAAAAAAAATTAATAAATAAATAAAATAAAAAAAAATGGAATAAAATAATGAAAATGAAAGGGTAAAATAATTACTCATGGTGAGTTTGCAAATATAATACATTTAAAAAAAAAAAAAAAAAAAAAAAAAATGTGGAAGGCTAAGGGAACAGAAAAATTGCCCTTGCTATATAAAAATAATAACAAATGAATAAATAAATAAATAAGACAAAAATGCTACATAAGTTAAAATTTTGATAGGAGATTGCGCGGAGGCCTCACAACCCTCTCCTCATTTCTCTGAAACGTCCCAGCAGTGAAATATGTTTTTTATTTTTCGCACCAAATTCATCTCATGAAAGATGACATATATAAATAAATAAATAAAAGGTGCTTGAAAATGATATATAAAAATATATATATATATTTACTTTTTTATGTGCACACACGTGTAGCTACATATGCTCATTTTTATTATTTTTTTTTGCCTAGTGTCTATCGTTATGATTCATAAGCCTCTGTTACTTTTCAATTATGTAACCGCTTTTAAAAATTTACATACTACTGCATCTGCCAATTATGCTCTTTTTGACTATTAGTTGCTGATCACCTCTTTTAGTCCGCCCTGTTAACTAACTGATCACTAGATAACATTGAGTTTCACGCATTTGTAAGTAGTCATGAACAAGTGTTCACTTAATTTAATTTCTCAAAGTTGAGAGACTGCACTGCATTTAGGTCACTAACTTTTTTCCATCTTTTACAGATTGTTAGCCTAGAGTTTAAGCAAGTGCTTACTAGCTACAAGAATAGAACCTAGATCCTAACATTTGTCCAAAATTATTATTACTCATTAGTGGTCCTGATCTGTGCATGTTAAATAGGTTGCGCAGAAATTTCAGACTGCTTGGTCATTAATGAATTCACTTGGGCACAGCATAATTTCCACTGGGATCTCAAATTTCTTTTTTCACATCGTAGCGAATTATGAAATTGCGTTCAAAAACAAAACAGACACAAAGTTTGTCTTTATTATAAAATCTTTAATATAACATGAACACAAATTTACTTACCATGCTTCATTCCCAGACCATAGGACTCCAATGTCGTAAAATTCCTAGAGAATTAACTAAAAAATGGGAATAACGAAGGTAAAGAAATAAAAGAAAAATTTACCTGTGAATATTGTTAAATATATATCACTCTTCCTAAGATAAAAAGTGGAATTTGCATTTGGAATTGCATTGTATATTTATATATATTTCTTTTTTGGTATGCATATGGATCACATATGGTCATCATAATTTTTTATACTTACCTTCAAACTTAGTCAATTATGTTACTGTATTGTTACTTAGTCAATTATAAAACTGTATTGTTGAAAATATTTTGTTTACATCGAAGGCTTCTTCCCAATTCCCCGTTCGCTTCATCTTTTTTTACTCTTTTTTTTTTCGAAAGGGGGGAAGTATGTTAAAAGGTAAAAACTTTTAACATTTTTATTTAAAAAATTAAAACTTCCTTCCAAAATTCAGATATCATGAATTTTTAATAAAAGATAATAAAAACGGTGATGATTTATTTAAAAAATTGAAATCGGAAATAATTATTTAAACTCCGGAAATAATTTATTTAAAATCCAGAAAAATCTATTTTTTCAGTTAATATGCTCTGAAAAATTATTTTATAAACCCAGAAAATAATTAATTCTTATTTCCCAAAATCCAGAATAAATCTCAAAATATTTGGTGAATTAGCATCTGAAAATTTATTTAAATATGTTCTGGATTCCTTCTATTTATTTCTAAAAAATAGCTCTGGTGTTTTGTATTTTCAAAAATACATCGTTTTCCCTCTCGCCGACGCCATGACGTCACAAATTCCGAGAATTTCTGCTTGAGTTCGATGCCCTCCCGGATGTACTCTTACGCATTTTCAAAAGATAGCGTCAGTACAAAATTTTCAATAAAAAAGAGAAAATATATATTAATCTTTCAATAAATCAAAAATAAATAAATGGTGAATAAAGATAATTCACTTTCATCAACTTTAATTAACTTTTATCCATAAAGTTAATTCCAATTAAAAATATTTGGAGCGAGCTATTTTATTGCTCATTAATTTGCCAGTGAATCGGCAACCGAAAGCGGGGAATTTGAGAGAGACGCCACAGACACTTGAAGAAAAAATCTGCTATCAACAGCTCCGACGATCCTCTCGGCCGTGTCTGGCGGTTTCGCCGTTAGAGTAAATCGTTAGCGCGACGAGAGATCGTACGGTAGCTCATTAACTTATCAATATAAATTTACTTTATTCTAATCTACGTTTAATTAACAATAAAGAAAAAGCAATAAACTGCAAGATTTATGTTCCCATCAAATGATCTTTATCTGGAATTATCTTCAACTAAAGCTGCTGTTCAGTCGGCGCCTTCCTGTGAACGACCGCATAAGGATTAAAAATATAATGGAATCAAGTGATCCTGATCCTTTTTGTAAACGTCATTGGATTATCGCTCCACTGAATGATCGGCTTCAAATACACTGTATTTCATCGTGCTTCAATAATAATATATAAGCCCATTCTAAGTTCTTCTGCAAGTGAAAAGTATAAGTGCCTCCTTCGAATTAAACGTAAATTAATAAGGCTGCTTATCATAATAATTTACGCCAGAATGCACTTTTATTGAATTATCGGTATCGTCGACCATCATCATTTCTTGTGTATCAAAAAAGTCATTAAAAGAATGTGTCCGTGAATCAATCTTACTTTTATAAATAGGCAACGCGCCAAGTGCACGAAAAGAAAAAAATGTTCAATAATATCAGTAATAATGGACTTTGGACATTTTGAACAGTGACTCATAACTAAAATAAACGATCATAAAATAAATAAAATGAAAAATAAAATAAGAATGATCTTCAAGTCAATTTCTTTTAAATGATACGAATATTGATTTTTATGTAATTAAGATGATATTAACTAAGTACCGGTACTTCACGTTATATTAAAATAATGAATAAATCTGAGTATAATTCAATTTCCATGTGTCATTATTGTATTTTATTTAATCATCATTTATGAAGGTAAGCTGTTATTTATGTTTTTTCTTTTAGAAAAAAATTGATGACCATAATTAACCATGTTTCATTTTCAGCAAGAGAATAAATTTTTTCCGGTCTTTGCCGATAAACGGCACTTACAGTAAATCGCCGCATTTTTTATGTCCGCCGTTATCTAAACAACGCGATAATTTAATGATCCACTATACGCACTTCACGTGCCATGACTCATCCTTCCTTTCATTCATCTAATAAAAATAAACAGATCATAAAGTTAGTTATACCTTTTTTATACTTTTTATTATTTTTTCATACTGTAAAATCTTTTGTTTACATTTGCAAAGTGAGTGTGGATTATAGACAATTGCGAATTATGGGTATGCGGATTATAGATTCTCAACTGTATTATCTAATTAAAGTTCAAATGAATTGCAAAGTAAGAAATAATACAAATTGATAAATGAATAATAAACTTATACAAAGAAGCATATTAATAATACTGTAAACAAAAAAATATTACAATGACAGCATAATAGTCAAACAATACCAAACAGATTTTTTTTTTTTTTAATTATTTTCTAAAGGTAATAAAGCTACCTTTGAAATGGATCTTTTGTAAATCCCATTTTTTGTTTTTACACTAACACTACCCACTATGGCATAAAAATCTGGCCCTTCAGAGAGGTGACCTCTTAACCCTTTGACTACCATGGCTATCATATGTAATAGCCAGTGATGTTTCCGCTGGGGGCACTGGCTATCAGATATGATAGCTAGTTTTTCAACACTTCAGTCCTTGGCTATAAAAACCATATCAGTCACAGGAAAATCATTCTGGAGTTTGATTGTTGGAGAATGAGAATCTCCCCATGTATTGCAAAATGAATCAGATTGAAAAATATTTTTTTCATATATAATTTTATGTTGAAAAAATGCAAATTACACAAAAGAATTTTCTGGCACTGTGGTAAACATTTGCAATGGCTTGGCAGTCAAAGTGTTAAAAGAGATTGTTCAGAAAATATTCATTTAGGCAACAATAAATTACTTTAATAATTTGTATTTACAATATTTGTGCATATGTTGTTTTTTAATAATCATTCCTACTAGTTTGAGATTTAAATGTTTACCAAGATTTTTTTTGTATAACAAAACAAATTATTCAGCTTACTTAATATCATTTGTGAGTGGGAAAAGAGATTTATTAAACTATGAATTACCACTAAAGTTTCCTAGTAAGGAATACAGATTTTAGCTTTTTAATTTTAGCCCTAGCAGCAGAATTTTCTGCATCTATCTGCAGTAAAAGAAAATTTGTCAGCAATCCAGGAATACTGGTTCAAGTCTGGTATAAGAAGAAGTAATAGCAATTCATAAAATTTGCATCAACAAGAAAATACATAAAAAATATACAAGAAAAGTAATGTAGAGACAACGTAAGTTATACTTTTATGCCTGGCATTTCATTTTGTTTTTAAATTCTGCAGAGCTTTAAATAATCTGCAGCGTTTGCTGCCATGCCACACTACTTTTGCTTGCTGAGATTTAAGTTAGGTTTTAATTTTGCCATTTATAGTCAAAATTACACACTTAGAACAAAAGCCACTGAATTTCAATTTATTAACTAAATAATGATATGTGACACAAAATTCTCTTTTTTAAGTTTGAACTTCTTCTCAAAGTAAAATATGCATATTCAAAAATATGACATGCGTATTATTTTCTCTACAAACAGATCATTATTACATGCATCAAGAGTAATCTCAGTTAGAGGGTGGACAGTGGTCAGACCAAGTAAATGTGAAAAAACAAAATATGACTCCCTAAGAAAAGTATACAGTTGTAGATGGAGCTTTAATGAAGGTGAATTAGCTTTAAGACCTATGGAGGAAAACTAGTCTTAAAGGGATGTGGACTTATAGAGAGGATTCACTGCATATTGGTTGAGCCAATCATTTCATTTGAAAGAAATTTAAAATAATGAGGAATTTATAGTGCTCACTGGACTTCCAGAAAATATACTATATTTTGGAAGAAATTAAACTATTCTACACCAATAAAATAAATAGATGTGATTACCTGTATGTATTCTGATGTGATTTTTATAATTTGTAGCACTGGCAAATGCTCTTCCACAATCCACATGCTTACATACATAAGGCCTCTCGCCAGTGTGAGTTCTGATATGTACTTTCCTGATGTTGGATGTAGTAAAAGCTCTATTACAGCCACTGTAAGGACATTTGAAAGGTCTTTCTCCTACAAATAAATTTTAAAACTTTTTTTATTACATGTTACCAAAATATTATTTAAGTACAAAAAAGTAATATAATTTTACTTTTTTTTTAAACAAACATCAACAAAAATAAAGCATGTATATCTTTATATACATAAAAGGCAATGTTTGTGTATGTGGACAGTGTAGCACAAAGACGGTAGCTCGAATAGTCACGCGATTCGACATGAAGACGCCCTTCCGAGGGGTCCTAGAGCCTCTTGAAGCCCAATTTTTGATTAATTTTCTTTTAATTAATTAAAATGTGAACACTCTGGTGTACACTCTGGATCCTAGTGGCAGAAAGTTTTGTAGCTGTCTGTGACAGGCTTTTACAATTTCATAATCTGTCTGCAAAATTTGCGTGTAATCAGAGGGTGAAAATAGCTTACACTCAAAAAGCCTGAAAGCTGATTGGAGGGCTTAACATCAGTGGTGATTTCGTGCAACAATACACAAATACAATTTTACTGCAGAACAATATAGTATAAACAATTGTGTGTATTCATTCAATTCATCTCATTCAATTAAATATTTTTATAGCAATGTTTGACACAACACAATATAAATAATTATAAATAATATAAGTATTAGTTTTAGTTTTGATACAGAAATTCTTTTTAAGTGAGTTGTTATTCGAAAGTTGCAGACAAAAACTGTCTGCAAGTCGTTTTTCTGCCACTGGGAACATGACAAATACTATGTATAGTACATAAAATGTTTGTTTATATTTAAATGAGATTTAAATATAAAAGTCTACAATATTTTTTTATACTCTTCACTTTAAAACTGTCATCTATTAAAGCATTCAAACTGAAGTCACGAATAAGGTGTTATCACAGGCAGCAGAGACAATGACCCGAAGCGAATTTTTTGAGCAATTTCAATATATTTTCTTTTTCATTTCTATTTGTAAAGGAGTATAAAAATGATTAGTATTAGTATTTTTTTTTAATTCATTTAAATATAGTGACCATCCATTATATATATAAAGAGAAGACTGCAAATTACAGATATACATTTATTATAAAATTAAAGGAGAATATGCATGCACAGTAGGGATGCAATTTTTCCATCGTTAGATTATACAAAACAGCAATGCACTATGCATGGAAGGTTGCTGCTCAATAAATTTCACCAGATTGTGAAGAGAAGCTTGATTTTATATCTGCTTGCGCCAAAACTTCAATTTACAAAGCACAAACTACAGTAAATGTAAATCTACATAAAAGCTGAATTCAGTTGAAAATTTGAAAAATCTCATCCCCCAATTATACAGCATAGAATTTGTCTATGCATTAAAAACCTCAAAGGCAAATACATTGTTCTTTTATTAATAAAGTGGATCATACATACGCTTTTCAAAAGAAAAACACCGCTATTGCACTCATCTCAAATACACAAGGTTTGCAAAAGGGTATATAATAATATTAACAGAAAAGTTAGAAATAACTAATAACAAGACTTTTAATGATTTTTTTTTTTTTTTTTTGTAAGCTTTTGCCTCTTTTTTTCCCTTTTCTCATCTTTTACTATTTTTAAAATGTATTTCATTAAAATTTAAATTTTCATGAAATAATATCTAACTCTCTAATGATTACCATTCATTATTAAAACTTGTTTCTCTCCTTGTAAAAATAATACAGTTTTAACAGTAACTTTTTTTTTTCTTTTTTTAAACATCAAATGTTGAACACAATGTTCTATTATAAAACTGAACAGAGACAGAGTCAGATTTCAGTTAGACTGTACCTTAGACCTATTTCAATATGGTACCTTCCTCATTTTGAAATCTATATAAATAAAGAGAAGTGTGTGTGTGTGTGTGTCTGTGCTCTGGCGCTCACACTACTGATCGCAGAACTTCCAAATTTGGCATATAGGTACCTGGGACCCTGCAGGTGTGCACCTCATCAAGATTTTTTTTTAATTTTTAATTTGAATTTTTTAAATTGTTTTTTTTATTTTAAATATTGACTTTAATGTTTCATTTTTCATGAATTTATTCTTTGATTGTAATCGTCTGCGTATCTTAGCAACGGCTATTATGCAATTCATTTTTTATTTAATACATTCATTTGAAGGCGCTTTTCTTTTTCTTATTATTATATTTATTGAAAATCAAATGGTAATGCAATAGAAATAAATTGTTACGTTTATGTATAAATTTTATAGTATAGCAACTTTTTATTTTTCATTTTTTTTTAATTAATTCCTTTATTATTATTATTATTTATAATATTTATTGGGTGAAAAAAATGGTAGTTTATAGTAGAAAGGATAAACTGATTAAAATTCGTTTTTCATGAATTTAATTCCTTTTAACCCTTTGTGGCGCAAGACAATTCGTATCATTTAAATTATAGTGCCACCGGAATTTCTGATCTAAATTAAACTAAAAGAAATTTTAAATTTCAAGGTTAGAAAAACAGGCCTTTTCTGCAATGTTAGAAATGTAAGTTTTGCTAAAAAATTTCCGGGGTGAATTTTTGCAGCTGGTAGGTGGTTAAAATATATACCACCGCCCCTGAAAGGGTTAAAAGAAAATCTACTTTATTTTATTGCACCGGTCGGAATCAAATCGTAATATAGTGTAAATAACTGGGGCTATAAAAAACATGGTTCAAAAACTAAAATATATAATAGATGCTGAGATAAAGTCATCTTTAAAATCGTAGTTCTTAACAGAAAATCCACAAGTCGTGGATAAATACCCAGATTGAAGTGCCCGGGAAAGACCTTTCTGTAGACAGTGGGAAACTGGACCCGATGCTTTTTAAGTTTTTGTTTATAATGTGATGTAAAATATAAATACTGATCCAATTCTTTTGAAAATTCATTTAAATATAGTGACCAGTTTTGCAGACGTAGCCTGCTAGTAATATAATAAAAAATATTTTCTGATAAATCAATCATTGTGCAACTTTACTTATATCCTCTTTTAATTAAAAAGTAAATTTGCTTTATGTGATTATATATATATATATATATATATTAAAATAATGAATTATTAATAAGGAATATATAATCATGTTATAATCTCCATATATTTAGTTAATATTTGAAAAAGTTTGAAAATTGCAATTCTTATTGCCAGAAGAAAGTCATGTGTTTATTTAATGAGGGAAGAATCACTGACATCCGTCCACAATGACATATGTCTAGAATGTTAAATGAAATTATGAAGTGTTGCCATTAAAATTTCATACTTTAGTTAATTACAAAAATTCTAATCGCCACATCAATGCGAAAGCTGCACTCCTGATTCAGAAAAAATTAAACCTTTTTATTTAATTACTAAATAGCAGAAAAATATTACATATTTTTTACTATACAATATATAAATTATTTTGTTGCATAAATAAGTTACTAGGCTTTAGAAAAATACTTTTCTTACAGCTTTTCATCCTATATTTCACATATAAATCATTACTTAATTATCACTTAATTATTTTAACAAAATCATTCTACTAATGAAATAAAAACATCCTTGACTCGTGACAGGCAGAGTGCATCATGTTTCAACATTTATACCATCAATTGAAAGCAAAATAGATTTTGAATAGTACCGTTTTCTATTTTGAGTCTTTTCCATAAAAATTATACAAGCATGAGATGTTTGGCAATGCGATTTTGTCAAAATAGAAGAGAGAGGAGAGAAAAGTATAGTGTTTACATCTTACCAGCTGTTCTTACAGTACCTGTACCAAAGGGTTGGAAAAAAACCTGGGTTTTTTTCAAGACTAATCAAGAATATTTTCTTTTTCCTTTTTTAAACATTAAGTATATCATTCATAATAAGACAATTTAAAAAATTAAATAAATCTTTTAATTTTACTTTAATTATTTTAAAATTCTGTTTATCTGCCCTTTACGACAAAAAACTGGTTTTTAATAATTATCTGGTGTTGCTTCATTAAATTTTCCATATTCTATAAATTTTCATAAACCTTTTTTTAATTATTATCCCTCTACATTATTTAGCAGTGTTGCACAATTAAAGTTTTCAATTTTTTTTTTTTTTTAATTTGATTTTAATTTATTTAGATTTTTACATTCCTTATTTAGATTTTACATCCACAATTTTCTTTATATTGACAAACAATCCTGTTTTCTCTTGCTTTTATTATTTTTTTTTTTTATACCTAATATTTTATTGTGTTTTAGTAAAATAAAATTATACATTTTTTTTTCCTGAGGAATTCTTTTAGGATTTTGTTCTATAGAGCAGTTTGAGCACTTCTAATATTCCTGAAAATTCTTTGTTCATGTTTGAATAATGTATATAATACTTGTTTCATATTTATATTTATTGTAAGTTAAATAAAAGTGCAATTTAAAATAAGGATTTTGAAAAGAACAACTTGGGTTTTTTGTTGGGTTTTTCAAGTGGGTTTTATTGAAAAAACCCACCCAGGTTTTTTCGGGTCGGGCAAAATCAAGTCAACCCTCCTGTACCAACATATCAGCAGTCATCTCTTTTCAAAGCAGAGTCATGCTTGGGTGGGTACTATTTGTATCCGTAAATAAACAGCAATATAATGATGTGTGCATAAAACTGTACAGCTAACAGTCTAATTTAAAAATTTAGGCATAAATCTCAAAATCATTAATTGCAGTCAGAAGAATAACGCAAACAGAGCTCAACACAGCTGAAAGTTGCCTGAATTTATGATTAGGTTTATTTAGAAAATCTAATAACCACACAGACAAAGTCTGTCTATAGCACAAACATGATGGAAATAAGTATTTTCAGCATATAAAATCAAGACACAGAAATCTATAAGAAAGAACTTTAATGCTAACCTGTGTGAGTACGTAGATGTTTCTGTAAATCTCCAGATGTTTTAAATGCTTTGTTGCAACTCTCTTCAGAACATTTATAGGGTGTTTCACCAGTATGAACTCTTATATGACTTTTCAAACCATACCCAGTAGCAAAAGCTTTGCCACATTCAGTTCTAGGACATTTAAACGGTCTATCGCCTGTGTGAGACCTCTCATGAACCTTAAACAAAATAACAAATAAAAATAATTTAAAATTACGGTTATAGAATTTATTGTGCTATTTTTTTTTTTTTTTTTTAAGAAAGAAAGAAAGAAAAATTAATTAATCTGTTTCAGTTTATGATATACATATAATTTTGTTATATCTTTAATTATCATAACTGCTAATAACCATTTGAAATAAAATCTCTGGAAAAGAGTTTATATTTTGAGTCTCTACATATAAGATAAGTGATATTTACATAAGTTACTGATATAATGACAAGCCACTGCAAAAGAAACAAGACAATGTCTACATTACAATATTATTTCAACTTAAAAATTTGTGGTAATTAAACAATCTTAATTTTGATTAAAAAGAAATATACTGATTAGATTGTATGTTAAAAATAATTATAACTTAATGCATCAACTATTATGCCAAATCGATGTAAGAAGAATAATCTAAGTTTAAACAGATATTTTCTCCTATCTTTAAACTTCAATGATTTTATGTACACCAATGATTACAATGATTTTACTTATTTTAAAAATCACCAATTACTTGGTGATTTTTAAAGTACATGTACATCTTTTCTTTGGTGACCAATGAGCAACCCAGGCATGTAATGTGATTTAAGTATAATAAAAAAAAAAAAGCAAAATCTGTCCTAAACATTACTCAGTTTTGGATGTAAAGCTCTTTTCTATATGTTGAGGTATTTTTACTGCTTCATTCAAAGTATTTTTACCCCACATTTTTTTTTTACCTGCTTAACAGAAGTAATCCACCTTTTACAGATTTTAGTTAAGTGTTAAAGCCTCTTATAAATATAAAAATGCTTTGAAGTTTTTCAAAAAGCCAGCCAAAAAATCAAGAACTTATTTCAAGACTATCTAAATCACATATGATATACATTTTAAATCAATTTACCACATGTAATGCCAATTTTGTAACACAAGGTTACAAAATTGGTATTAAATGTGATGCAAAATTTATCTAATGATTAAGTTTCTCTAAGATTGTGTCAAGTAATGTAACTTTCACTCACATGATGTAAGTAGTCTACATGATTAATATAATAGTTTAGTTGGATTTAATTACACAAAAGCATAAAGAAATTCATTTTTCACCTTAAAATATGCAGTTGTGTTTTCTAGCAACAATTATATTAATTTCCTAAAACTCTTTTTGCACATTTTTTCTCAGGTTTATTCTTAATTTACAGTGCGTATCGAAATGATAGGTCCACCCGCATTTTTCAAAATTTCGACTCTTAATTGAGAATAAGAATCACTTTTTTGGTAGAGATAATTAATCAGTAATTGTTATAACTATTTATGAAGAAATTTCTTTAAAATAAATAATTCCTTTTTATATTATGCTAATTTTCATTTTCAGACCGTTTCGAAAAGATAGGTCCGCATTCAGAAATTTTGCACCAATCACGTTTATTTCCAAAAAATTTGCATAAATATTGTTGCGGGATTTGTCTGCGGGATTATGCTGGCTGCTGTGGAGGTATTTAAACAAATTTTAACATCACGTTGTAATCAAACGAAATGGGTCGTCGTTGCAGTCTTTTGCTGGTTGAGCAGGGGAAAATTTATGCATTTAAAACGTGTGGAAAATCGAATAGAGAAATTGGTAAACTTTTAAACAGATCACATAATGTTGTAAACAATTATTTGCGACTTAGAAATGCTTATGGCAGTAAAAAATCATCTGACCGCCCATCAAAAGTGACACTTCGACAAAGAAGGACTATCGTAAAGGAGTTAAAATCTGGACATATGAGCTTATCCACTGTGGCCAGACAACAAAACCCTCCAATATCAAAATCTACAGTCCATAGAGTGGTAAAGAAGTTCGGCAATATAGTTTACGTGAAGAGAAAAGCGGCTCCGAAATTGACTAAAAAGCACAAAGAAAAGAGATTGAAATTCGCACATGAAGTGGTGTCCTGGAAACAAGATTGGCATCGAGTGATATTCAGTGATGAAAAGAAATTCAACCTAGATGGTCCAGATGGCTGGCAGTATTACTTGCACGACCTGCGTAACGATAGACAGATATTCTCGAAGAGGCAAGCTGGTGGTGGTTCCGTTATGGTATGGGCCGGATTCGGAGGTGCAGGAAAAACTGATATAGCATTTGTAGACAATCGTTTGAATGCTGCAGGCTATCAACAGCTGCTTGAAGAATATTTTCTTCCACAAGCAGAGCACATTGGGGGTCAATTCTTCATGTTCCAACAGGACAATGCTCCGGTGCACACTCAAAGTCCACTTTCGAATGATTTCTGGATAATGGTGTACATGTTATCGATAGGCCACCTTGCAGCCCCGACCTGAATCCGGTAGAAAACATGTGGAGTATATTCGCAAGAGCTGTGTATGCAGGCGGAAGGCAGTACAACAGTACTGCAGACTTGAAAAAGGCTATTTCCTCCGAATGTTCAAAAATCGAAAAAAAATTTTTGCAAAAACTTGTAGAAACCATGCCGAATAGGATTTATGAGCTTATTCTGAAACAAGGTGGAAAATTTTCTTATTAATTCAACATTAATTTGATGCTTGGTTCAGTGGACCTATCTTTTTGAAACAGCTTTTTCATGTAATTTTTGTTTTCCTTATTATTCCTATTATTTGTATATTATTCATGTATTATTTTACATTGAATGAAGTAATGTAGTTTATAAAATAGTACTTTATACACAATAAAACCTTTTTTACCAACATAACTTTCGTCTTTACTGGTGGACCTATCATTTCGACACGCACTGTATTTTTTTGTTTTATGCCATGGTCGAATAAAAAGAAAAACTATTTTCATTTTGACTGAATAAAATAGTACCCACTCATGTCAAAATAAATAAAAGGTACTTAAAATTTAAAAAAAAAAAAAAAAAATATATCAGAGTTTTGCAAATACATTAAAATGAAAAAAAAAAAAAAAAATTAAACATAATTTATTTGTAAAATGAAACAAATAAAAATTTTAAATAGAATTCTTTACAATGATTTACCTTTAAATGATGATAAGTAGTGTACAATCTTTGGCAACCTTCATACGGACACCGAAATGCCTTCTCTAATCGACAAGAATTTCCTTTACTACAAGGTGTATCAAATGAATCACTCTATAAAGAATAAAAATTGCATTTTAGATAAAATATTCAGATATTAAATAAGAAAATTAACTGATCATTACATGCTGCCTAAAGTGCAGTGATTCAGCAAATGATCTCTGGAGAAAGTTTTAAATAATATGTTAAGGATTAATCTTGCCAGTATGATTTTTAAAATTTAACAGTAAGGTCATTAAAGAAATGTACAGCAAAGTAGCTGAGTTGTACAGCAGTCAACTAGAAAATTAAACATAAAGTCTTTTCCGGTATGTAACATTTATTCATTTATAAAAATATATAAAATGTTTATTGCTACATAATGTTAATACATATGAAAATAGAATTCACCTGACAAAAGAGAGGAGAACTTACATAGTTATCATTATCAGATCATAGAGCAAAGTGTTAGAAAATTTACTAACACTCATTTAAAAACATATTTTCAAAATTCTCACTTGTTAGAATTTCATAACAAAAAAAATGAATTATCAAGGAATAAAATTATATTTTACTTCATTAAAAAAGTTACCAGCTGAAAATTTAAATAAAAGGGCAATAAATATGCCAAATAATTGTCCAGCACTATTGACATCTATATCTGTGGATGGGTCATGCTGCAGCAGATATCTATGTGTAAATATGGTTGTATGGAAATCAAATCATATGATCACTGATGGCTTCTTATTACCAAATAAATGGGATTATTAGAATTTTATAACAATGGAATACATTTATCTTAAGAAACTGACAAAATAAAAGATTTTATATTAATTAAAGATGTTAAAATAATGGACAATTTAAATGTTGTAACAATTATTTTTAGATTAACTAACTTTGACTGCAACCTTTTAAATAAAATACTGAATATAAATACTATTTAATTATTAAACATTTAATATTTTAAATGATTATGTATTAATATATTGTAAATTCTAAATAATGTTAAGTATATGTGATATTGGCATCACATGATCGTAATGCATGGATTTGGAAGATACAATATTTGGAAATTAAAACTGTTATATAGTTTAATGAAAAATACATCATGAAAATCTAAAAAATATTTAAATAAAGTATGGAAATTTCTCTTACCCCTTTTCCATCATAATCTCGTCCTTCACTATCACTAACCTAAAAAAAAAAATTAGAGCAGTTCATTAATTATTGATTTGAATGAAAAAGAATAAATAATCATTAAACAAAATAAATATATACGTAGTTAAATAATAACAAGAGAACGAGTGAGAACTCTGCAATAAGAATAAATTATAAGTTTAATTATAAGAATACTATATTTCATAATGTGGTAGACGAATGCCATAGTCATCGCAGCCTAGTGTTTTCTTTTAACACTAAAATGTCAGGTGGTGTCATTTCAGGCATGAAAATTCTGTTCAAAAATCTGTAAATTTTGATGGATTATTTATATATCTCTTGACTTTTATTAGATTTGTATGGAGAGACTGCACTTAAGATTTGAGTAGTTTACTTTATTTAAACTTATTTTACAAGTAGATTTACCTATAATGCCTGACATGAATGTCAATTATACATAGCATGTTCAATTTCCCCATTTCAAATTTTATTTTTCTATAGGATTGTTCTGTGTTGTTGTGATTGTGTTGGAAGAAAAGGAGTAATGGGATGTTATTTTTTTATACCTTGTGATCAAGTGTTGTTTTGTTGCAGTTGCAACCAACAGCTGCTGCTCAGATATTATTTCTCACAAAGTTGTAGCATGCATGATTACCACAGACCTATTATAAGAGTGGACGGAGCATTCCACTATTAAGGGAATATATGTAAAGATGACAAAGATGAAACACCTGACTACTGGAAAAAGGTTAACTTTTTTGGCCTTTATCACGTTATTGGCAATTGTTTGTTTTGAATATAAATATTATTATTATTAAAAGATACAGCAAGCAAAACTTATGTAAAACACTACAGCTGCTGAAATTTATTTTTACCTTGTTATTAACACTTTCCATCAAAGTTCAAAAGTGTTTATGACTTCGATTTGTCTATACTTGCTTTAACTCCCATAAATAATCATGGACATTTTTGAAATAATATAAGGTATAATATATTTAAACTAATTCAATTTAGAGAATAATTAAGTATAGCAATTATAAGCATTTTATAAAAATAATTACTTAAAAAGTACGAAATGAAATATAAAAAAGAATCTAACCTGTAAAAGAAAATCATTATTTTACATAACTTCTAGGGCTTTTAAAGTAATCTAATCACTATTTCTTGCTATATATATATTTTTTTTTTAGATTCAAAACAATCTAACTTTCAAGTGAAATAAAAATTAAAAAAAAACTTTCAAAAAAAAAAAAAAAAAAACTAAAGATATTGTCTGCGTTAGAGAAAGCAGAGTTTAGAGCTTGGCAAGAAAATTTCAATGTTGGCCAGTTTGGCTTCCTGTAGTTCAAGCAGTCGCATGACTTTTTTTATGAGTGATCTTTGTCACTGAAAAAGGTAGCCATTGTTCTGTCCACTTTTATAATAGGTCTATGATGATTACTTATGAGCTAATACTAGTTAAATTTTTTTGTGGGAGTTTCTTTTGTTATTGTAACTTTCCGTGAATAAAATTTAAAATGTCTCATAAGAGGGAAGAAAAAAACTGCTCTTCTAAGAGGAATCGTCCAATAATGAATCAGATGATGAAGAACTATCTGACATGTGTGATGAATTTGATGATGAAAAAACTTATTCCTATGATATCACTTAGATCAGAAAATGACAAGAATGTTGAAACTAATGATTAATTTTTGCAAAGAAACCATGTTCAGAGATGAATTTTGCGAAGTATGTATCAATATTTTTGAGATTTGATAACAAATCAATACTTTATAATCTAATAAAACTAAATAATTTAAAATATTTAAAAAATTTTATGTTTTTAATTTAAAAATTTATTCATCAAGCCTGATAGTTCCTTTTAGAAAATTATGGAGTGGAAGGCTGATTTTTTATACCAACTATGTGAAAAATACCAGAGCCGGGAATCAAACCCGGGCCTTCCGCTATACATGCGGATGCTCAGACCATCGAGCTACCCTGGCTGATTACCAGCTAGGCATTTCTCACATAACATTTGTTGGTAAAGTCACCGAGTCTGTAAAGACAGCTGTATCAAGTCACATTATTAATCATGGCACAACTCCAATAGACCATGAAACAATGCCATGATTAATAATGTCACTTGATACAGCTGTGTTTGCAGACTCGGTGACTTTACCAACAAATGTTATGTGAGAAATGCCTAGCTGGTAATCAGCCAGGGTAGCTCGATGGTTTGAGCATCCACACGTAAAGCGAAAGGCCCGGGTTCGATTCCCGGCTCTGGTATTTTTCACATAGCTGGTATAAAAAATCAGTCTTTCACTCCATAATTTTCTGAAATGTTACGTTTTGTTTAATTTAAAATGTTTAAAACAAATGCATGAAACATTATTTTAAAAGACACAGTAAAATACAGATTAAGTTAAAACAAATAAAACATAAGTGTTCTATGTTAGCACCTCTTACAACTGCACAAAGAGTTCAAATGTTAGGAATGCATATTCAAATAGTAGAACACATGTGTCATTAATTGGAGCAGGTTAAATCTTTGTTAGCCATTCTTTCAGAAAACCATTTGAGTATTTTAGCATAGGTAACAAAAATTAAACCCACTTCAATTAATGATGCATGCTCTGTATCATCTGATTATGTATTCCTAATCTCAATCTTTGTTTATGCAGTTGTAAGGCGTTGCTTTGTTAGAGTGATCAAATTTTTAAAATGTCAAAAATGGAGACATGTCCCAATTTTTTACTTTAAATCTGGAATTGAGTGTTCATCTGAACTTTATAAATTCCAAAATGGGAACATGTCCTCAATTTTCGCCTTTAAAACTGGGGGCACCATGCAATTAACAGAGTAATTCAAATTCTAGATTAAAGTAGAATAAGTATATGTATACCCATAAGAAGTTATGCAACAATAAGAATATATTTCTACTTGGGAGAGCTTTATGCATACACCTTTATCAAGATTATAATATCTGATCATAATAAAAAATACTTTAACATTTCCATGGTTCAAAGAGTAAGTATAATGTTACAAATTATGCATTTTTTAGTTCTAATTTATATTCCTCCATCTCTCAAAGTGCAAAAACGTTTTACACAATGGCCTCTCATTTTGTTCGGGCACAAGAACATGCTGGGTAAAGTATTTTTTTTTTTATTATTATTATTTATTTTGAATAGGTCGTTGATGTCTTAGAAGGTTTGTACATGTTTTACATTATAATAAGGAAAAATGCCTTCAGCCAGAGCAATCTCCAAACCGGCATTATTGGTTCACTAGAAACCCTTTCACTGAAGATTTTTTTGTTACATACAAGCTTTTTTATGTTTTTTTAGTGTTGATATAATAGATATATTGATTTTACACCATTAACAATTGAAAAAAAAAAAAAAGCAAAGTAACAAAAATTTATGATGAAAGTTATGAGTGACTTGAAAACTGCACTAAAAACACCAACATGTTTTTCTTGGTGTAGAGCCATTACAAAATCTTGAGGAGTTTTTGTAGCAACCAAATATACATACGATGAAACATTTAATCTAGTTACGACAAAAATTAAATGAAACAAAAATTTTGCTAAGCCAAAAATTAAACTTTAAATAAACACTTTTCTACTTTTGAATAAGATTATCAAGTAGCAATTCATATAAACCATTATTTTATGAAACTCAAACTCAAATTTAGGAAGTGATCAAATTCAACAAGCATTGTTCTGTATCTTGAGCACTTCATAAAATAAGGGTCTTTCTTTTAAGTGAAAAGCTAATAATAATAAGGATGCAATAGTAAAGATTTTAAGAAAATCATTGAGCGGATTTTTACAAGTGAAATAACAGACATGTGTGATTTTCATAATTTTATCTATTAGTCAAAAAGAGAGAAAACACACACACACACACACACTTGAAAATTAGCTTCAACTTTTTACCACACTAAAATTTGAAAAATATTTCTGCATTGGTAAAGTAAAATTAGCTCAGATTTAATAAATTAAAAATAAAGGCATCCATTTTTGCATCAAGGTAAACTAGTGTTTTGCAAAACCATTAAGAATGATAATTTCACTTAGACATGTGCTATGAAAACAACAAACCTGTGAGCCAGTCAGACTTTCCAGGTCTAAGCTAGATGCTTCACCATTAAAAAGCTCACCACTAGATTGCGACAAATATGCCATTGTGCCATCTTCCAGCTGAACAGCCTGCAGTCCCTCTAGAATTTGGTAAGGAAAACAGAAATAAGTCTATGCACCCTTCATAAAACTAAGCATGTTCACAATCCATCAGTAAAATTTAGTCTCAATAACAATTATTGATATATATATTTATATTAAGTAAAAAAAAAAAAAAAAAAAAAAATAGAAAACCATGGATAAGTAAAATTTATGAAATTTAAAATCAACTTTTTTTCTGGATAAAACTTTCAACAGCTTGGACTATTTGCAGCTTATGTAGTTCGTTAGTTATTTGAAGGCAAAAATTATAAGCAAAATTAAAAAGGCATATTTTTAAAGCTATTTTAATACTGTCATAATATGAATATTTTGTAAATGAAAATTTGAATTTTTAAATAACTAGCAAAATCACACGCAATTAAACTGTACATTCAAACAATTTCATCTTTGATGCAGCATATTGTATATAGTGATATGTACTGGGTAAATACCCAGTGGGTAGGTAAATATTTTTTAGGTAGTTACCCGAGGCCTGTGTAAATACCCAAAAAGTGGGTATTTTGAAAAAAAAAAAAAAATGTATTTTTGAATAAGTGATAATTTTTTATTTAAAAGAAAATTTATTTGTATATTGCATACAATAATTTGATTGATGCCCCTGAAAAGTGTTGATTATTGTGTTGCTTTCATAGTTCATTCTGAATTTTGTCTATTTTTTTTTTATTTCATAAAAATACATTTCTTATTAAATGGTAATAAAATACTGGATAATTTTTTTCTTTCTGTGATAGATTTTACATTTTTTTTTACTAAGTTTGAAAAAATTATATGTTTTATAATATAGCTTGTAATAATTGTTTTTTAATTAAAAATTTTGATGAAATTATTTTAAAAATTCTACCAGCATTCATAATAAAATATTCTAATATGTAAATGAGATTGCAGTATAATTTAATTTTTCTAGTGTAAAACAATGGCACTAACAATAGAATAATAATTTTTAACTGTGTTTATATCATATAGTATAGATGGTACTAGAGTAGCTTCTGATTCTTAATTTTCTGACAATACCATGCTGGAAGTCTGTTTTGGTTTTCATTTCATCAACCTCCATTTTGTATTAATATATTACTTTAAAATTTATGCCGGAAAAAAAAAAAAAAAAAAAAAAAGGAAGACCTGCTTGGAATTTTTTTTAGAGTTAAAAGGGACTCTACTTATTGTTGCTGGAAGACAAAACCAATATCATTATATGGGGAATTTTGCCCTATTATAACTTATTAACTAATACATAATTTTAAATTCTGTTTTCACATTCAAAAAATTTTTAACTATTAAATTCTTTATCATTTTCTAAAAATATATATATATTTTTTAGTTTATAATATTTTGTTTTGAATCAGTAAACTGCAAAATATCACTTAGTTAAAATTTATATTTTGTTACATTCAGAAAAATAGCTATAAACATTTTAAGTAAAGACTCAATTTTTCTTTTTGTATGTTATTTTGTTATTTTAATTCTAACAAGGTTGCAAAAAACCTTGCAATAATTTTCAGGATTTTTTAAATAGTACTGCAACTACTCCTTCAAATGTTCTTTCTTTCTTTCTATTTATTTATTTATTATTGCATTAGTTTTTCCTAATTAAATTTTTAAGTTTTATTAAAATTTTAAAAATGCTCAGTATTTCTAACTCCCCCCCCCCCCTCTATATATGTATCATTATCATATCATATACAAATGCTTGTATTTTATTCAAATAGAGTTCATTGAAAAATAAATATACCCAGGTAAATACCCATTTTGGGTATTTACCCACAAAAATAAATATCTGGGTATTTTACATCACTAATTGTAGATATGCTTGACAAAATTCAAGTACAACGCCAAATTTTTGTAGTACCTGTGAGGTGTATTGAGCACAAAAGGTTAATAATTTCTCAAACATTCATTGCTATGATAATAGCCATATTTTGGCAGGCTTGAAAGATAATATAATAGAACATATGTACATTTTCTTTTGCTTTTTTAATAAAATACAGTGCGCGAAAAAATTATAAGGACACGCGAAAAATCGCCAAATCTAGAAGCCTTGTTTACAGAATCGTATGCAAAGTTTTGCAGAAAAAAAAGAAGTAAAACTAAAATATTTCATGCGTAAAGTAATTAAAATTTTCAATTTTTAATCTGTTAAAATTTAAATTTTGATTTTTAAACCTAAATGAAAACGGAAAAAAGTATAAGGACATTGCTTTTTCTCCAGTAATTATTTAAAAAATTGCATATTTGAAAGCATAAAATGACAATTCCGAGTTAAATGATTCATTTGCGAAAAGAATTTCCCACTCGGCGACTTTCAGTGTGAAATTTTTAACGATGCCCAAAGGAACTCAACTTTCTCACACTGAAAAAGGAAAAATTGTTGCTTTTCGAGAATGTGGATTAAGTGGATGGGAAATTTCAAAAAGAATAAAGAGATCTAAAACGGTGGTTTATAATTTTCTAAGAAATCCTGGGATGTATGGTATGAAAAAGCAAACTGGAAGACCAGAAATTCTCACTCGTCGACAAAAAAGATTGATTTTAAGGAGAGCTTGCGAGAAAAAAGAAACCGCAAATGAAGTTAGACAAAATTTGAGTTTACCATGCTCAACAAGGACTGTTCAAAATGTTTTGAGTAAACATCCTCAAGTTTCTTATGGGAAATTAGTGTCACGCCCCCCTCTTACAAATCATCATAAGAAAGGAAGAGTTGACTTTGCCAAAAAATATATTTCTCTTGGTCAAAAGTGGGCTGATGTAATTTTTTCGGACGAAAAAAAGTTCAATCTTGATGGACCTGATGGTTTTCGTTATTTTTGGTATGATCTGCGAAAGACCAAGGAAGTGTTTTCCAGGCGTCAATATGGTGGTGGCTCGGTTATGGTATGGGACGCTTTTGCGGCAAATGGAACCACTCCAATTGTATTCATCAACCGTAAAATGAATTTGGACAGGTATGTTGATATGTTAGGAGAAAGTTTGTTACCTGAAGCGCCACTAATTACTTCAGGGGACTATATTTTTCAGCAGGATAATGCTTCGATACACGTTTCTAAGAGCGCAAAACTCTGGTTTGAAGCTAATTCTGTAAATTTACTTGATTGGCCGGCGAGAAGTCCCGATCTTAATCCAATCGAAAACTTATGGGGACTTCTAGCCCGAGAAGTTTATAAAAACGGCACACAGTATCAATGTACACAAGATCTTGCCGTCGCTATCAAAGACGCTTGGGAAAAAATATCTGTGGACATTTTAAAAGATCTTTCAGGATCCATGACCTCTCGGCTTATTCAAGTGATAGAAAAAAAAGGTAGTTTTCTTGATTATTGAAACATTTTTTAAGTATTTTAGAACATGTCCTTATAATTTTTTCCGTATTTCCTTTAATGTTAAATTTTGTAAAATCAATATTTTGAAGCTAAATTATGTTTTTTATGTGGTATAAGTGTTATCACAAAATTATGAAGCAGAAGTAAGAAATATAAAAATTTCATTTAGGTGAAATGGAAATAAAGCCTATTTTCATGCAATTAAATGTTGTCCTTATACTTTTTTCGCGCACTGTATAATCTTTTGTAAAGTAATGTATTAGTATTTCTAATACATAAAATTATTCCTCTAAACTATTAATTTAACTGCAGATTTTCACAAAGAGTAAAGAACAGAAATATGAAATAACATCTAATAAGCAATAGAAAATAAAATATTCTTTTGCATATACCGAGATGACACTTTTTAAATTTATTCTGTAACATTGTTAGTAGACATCCTTTATTCGCACCACATTCTTTGTAGAGTATTTTTCTACAATCTACTATTATAATTAAATTAGATAAAATTTACTCTTCAACAAAAATGGTGAGAAAAAGGGCCGAGTCCTAACATTACAGAATAAATTTAAAAAGCGGCATCTATGCATAAAAATATGGACGCCATTCACTGAATAGTGTTGATTATTAATTTTACTAAAAACCTATAAAAATTTATGAATTGAAATTATTTAAAAGTTTGTATTATCAATATTAACATACAATGAGCATGCAAAATTAAAGTCAAAAACTGCTTTGTCATTTCCCTCCCCCCCCCCCTCCCACATAATTTATGAACACATGAACATAAATTTTGGATCACATGTATATCCCTTTCCAAGCCAAAACAATTTTAGAAAAGGTTATTATGAAATCAATCTTAAATTTAACAGAAGCAATAAACTGATACTTTATTTTTCTCAAAAATAAGCTTTAGTAGAAATGAAAAAAAATTAAAAATTTTAGAAAAGAAAATTAAATTAGGAATGTGTTGATAGGTCATTATAGGTAGGGAAAAATGCATATGCCTCGAAATGTTAAATTAAAACCAGATTTATTTTTTTGCTCTTTTTGAAAAAATGTAATTATTAGTTTGCAAACTATGAATGTTACCAAAACAATAAAAGAATATCAATAAATTTTATAGTAAACAATTCATCAATTTTTATGTTTATATGTATAATTTTTATAAAGTTATTCACATAGGAGGGAAAAAAAAAATAAGTGAATACAGGAAGAAAAATCTGGTTTTAATTTAAAATTTGGAGGCATATACCCTTTACCTATCCTTTACTCATAAATTAAAAAGGCCTAATTCCAACTTTCTTCTAAATGCTTTTTTGTAGCATTTCAAAAAACCTGGAGCATCACAGTACCTATTGGATTCAGAGCTTCGTAATGTCTTTTTTTTGGTGGGGGGTATCATTTTTAAAAGAAGGTAATTGAGTTAAGGCCTTTTTAATTTTCGAGAGAAGGCAGTATCTATAACGTTAATGCATCACTAAAAGTTTTGTCATTTAGTTTTCTTTTTTTGAATTGTTTACATTTTTCATTTATTGCACATTTTTTTTTCAGAAGAACTGAATTAATATGAATTCAAAAAGTATTATATATGTTAAATCTAGATAAAATTTGTTTAATGATTTCACAACGAACATTCTATCCAAATTTTATGTTATTTGTTTAAAAACTATACACGAAAGAAAATAGCAAGAAGGCAGGTCGCAACTTTAATTTTGCACACCAGTTTAGTAAAAATGTGCTGTTTTATTTATTAGTATCATAACATACAATATAAAGAGCATTTAAAAAATTTTTACAATGCAAAAATTTATGGCAGGAAAAAAATATTAAAAAGAAACACTACATTTCTGCAAATGGTAAAAAAATTAGTATTAAATGTTGGCAGAATCTGAAAAGTTCTGATATGTTTAGAGGAGCTAACATAACAAAAAAATTTATTCTTTTAATCCAATGAAAATTATAAATTAATATTATTACTTATAGAGATTCAAATTAACATTAAAAGCAAAATTATTCATATTTGTATAAAATGTAGAAAAGTCTGTTCCAATAAGTTCGAAAATATACTGATTTTGACGAAAAAGAAAATAAATATAAAAAAAACTGGTGCTGAGAGGTAAGGAATAAAAACTTTATAAGCAAAACCTATAAAATGAAAAAAGTCACATCTGTTTTGGGCTGAAACAATAGCATGATCCTTCATCAAACACATGTTGCTGCTGTGGCCCTGCACTTGTCTTTATTTTTCGTGATGCAGGATTGTGCTATTATTTTGACCTAAAACAACTGTTGAGAGATTTTGCAATTTGCGGTCTGTCTTAAAAAATATATATTCATTGTGTTCTCTCACTATTACCAACCTCTGGGGACAGTATGAATAAAGGCTGTTGACCCATCTTCTAACTGAACAATGAATTTTCCATCAGCATTGTCACATTCATCATTAGGCTCATAATTCTGAATTAGCGTTGCCCCATCTTCTAACTGAATGGATGTGGTACTGTCTAAAGAATGTTGTATAATGTCCCCAGATTCCAATAGCATACCATCTTCGGATAAAGATGCATGAGATATGTTTAAAGGTGATGAACCAGCCACAGACACTGCAATGCTAGAACTAGAGATATTTTGTACAATTTTGGCATCAGTAAAATCTCCTTGTTGAAGTACCTCCTCATTGTTGTCATCGGATTTCTAAAAAATTAAATTTACTCAAAATTAATAAAATATTTTAAAGACAAATAAAAGTTAATTTTCTGTTAGATACCTGCTATGATTTTTCGTATTTTTTATGTACACAAATGCATGACGATACAAAAAACTAACTTATGTTTAAAAAAAATATAGTTGCAAATATTGGATATTAACCCCTTGAACTGCAATTTATATTCAGTAAGCACTGCTCATGCAGACAATTTAATTTTCTTAGTTTTAAGAGGAGGGATTGATATAGAAACTTACGGTTTTGTTGTTCAAATAATTTGTTATTATTAAAAATAATATTTGTTTCAATATGAATGTTTATTGTTATATATACATATAAGAACATAATTAGTGTCTGGAAATCCATGACGAGCTGAACTCATCATTTCAGTTCAAGGGGTTCATTAATCTCTTAATATTATAATAAAATTGGAAACTTTTTTTTTTTCAAAGATATTTATTTTTAATTTGATGCATTAACGAATTATTTTCTTATTTGTAGATACAGAGAAAATGTTATTTATTTCTATTAACACTTTTGCTAGTTATAGGTGCTTATTACTGAATATTACAAACTTTTATGTAATAAACTACCTTATGTTTTAAAAATATGAATGTATTAAAGATTTTTTATTTTAAGAGGACTAGACACCACAGAAGGTTTCATATAAAAGCTTATATTTTCATTTATTATGTGTAAATTAAACTATATTAGATTTGTTCAATAAAATATATATCCAGGCAGAAGTTTCCATTTAATAAAAAAGCACCACAAAACTAGCGTTGTAAAAAATATTACTTACAAACTTTGAATAAACACCATAAAATGCAATAAACTCGCAACAATTGTTTTGGGTCGAAAAAACACACGACCCTTCATCAGGCGAATAAATTAAGCACGAGTGCTGCAGTCAAACGAGTGCACGAGTGCTTGGTGTGTTGCTGCTTTGACTTCAGCACTCGTGTTTACTTTCTTCGCCTGATGAAGGGTCATGTGTTTTTTCGACCCGAAACAATTGTTGCGAGTTTATTGCATTTTATTGTGTTTATTCAAAGTTTGTAAGTAATAAAAGTTTCTATTGCTTGATACATTTTATTCCAATTTCAAATCTTTAAATTGCATTTTCTCAGTTGGCATTTTTTCCATGAATTCATAATCGTCAAAATGCCAAAGCTGCTACAGATTAATTTTTTAAATGTTTAATAGAACTTACTCAAAAGAATTAGAGATGGATTTTAGAGATATCTTTAAGAGAAAAGATAATTTTTTCCCCCCAAAACTAATTAAAATATTTCAAAATCCATCCTT
Source organism: Salticus scenicus (assembly GCA_963930645.1). NCBI lineage: Eukaryota > Metazoa > Arthropoda > Arachnida > Araneae > Salticidae > Salticus > Salticus scenicus. The sequence goes on along the minus strand of OZ005653.1, from coordinate 323,075,672 downwards.
AATTTCTTTAAGTTAAGCTCTATTAAACATCAGTTTTTACGAAATGTTTCTTAACTGCAAAATTCAAATTTATGTCTGACAAGTTGTGCGTTATATAGAGAACTGCATTATAAAGATCTTCTGTGTATATCAAACTTTAAGGGGAAATAGGGTACTTTATAAGGATTCAGAATTGCATAGGAATTCATGTCCCCAAACATCATTTTAACCCTTTAAGAACTCGATGTTTTGTGCTACTTTGTACTACTAACTCCGCTTACTGTGTAAATTTATAAGCTTGCATGCATCATTCAGAATGTTCATATTATTGCAATAAAATATATCGATAAAAACAGTATTTATGTAAATATTAGCATGTAAAAACTCTTTTAAAGATGCAATATTGGAGAGCCACGCCCATACACACACAAAATCATCCAGTTCTTAAAGGGTTGTAACACTGTCAAGGTTTTCTTCTTTTGTACTCGACTGCTAGTGTGAGGTCAGAGATGCATCTCTGTCTGCGAGATCAAGAAAACGGACATTCCGTGAATCCTTTCACACTCTCAGATGCAAAGTCACTACAATTTCCCGCTCGACTTTGATAATGTTGTCTTGCGCTCCCAGGCAAAGGTTGTACCCAGACATTTTGACGCCTAGCAAACACCAATGAACTATTAAACTAGGTGTGAACTTACGTATCTCACATGACCAAAAACTTTGATTTGATGTCATATTGTGGAAAAATAGTCCCCCTCCCCTTTGCGGTATTCTTAGATATAAAGTTTATGCGTTAAATCTCTGATCGTAGAGTTTTAATTTTTTAATTTATCACTTTTTTTGACAAAATAGTATATGTAATTCGAATTTTTGGATATTTCGAATTTTTTTCTGGTCCCTTCAACTTTGAATTATCCAAGTTCTACTGTATGTATGTGAATTTGAAACTTCTAAAATTATTTGAATTTAATCAGATGTTGTTTTGAATAAAAAATTTCTTGAATATTAAAAATGCTAATTTCTTTTCATTTCACATATTTAGAATCAGTCATATGTCTAATAACCATTTTTTGAAATAAGTTAAGCAATTTTCAGAATTAAATTTGTAGTGAACATTAAAAGGTTAATAAAGAACAATTTAAAGACACAAATTGCTCCCAAATATTTTTATGTGTATGACAGACTATACTTATTACTAATTTCATGCATTCTAAAATTTAAATGTAAAAACAAAAAAGTTTACAAAAATCAGTTTAACCAAATAGTAATTGTTATACATAAACACTTACAAATAAAGTCGAACCTCGTTAACGAGAACACTTAACATGAATTACTTTTAACATGAATCATTTCCACAATCCCCGTCAAAATGAATATTAGTTTAGTTATATGAAGATAGTTACTGATAGCGTGAACTACTGATAACATGAACAAATTTTTTATCCTCCTTGAGATTCCCGCTAACGAGATTCGACTGTATTTGCTTTTTGATAAAGGAAAGGAAATTAACTAAATTGTTTCAAGATATTTACATTTAAAAGTAGACCTATCACTTCTTGGGCTTTTTTACTTTCTAATTCATCATCCTTTGACTTTACATCAGTTGAATCATTACTCTCCATTCTTTCATGGCCCCTGGAAGAGGATTTGAATATTAGAACACTTCAATGCAACTTCTCATGAACAGATGGATAGCACCTGGCGCTATTAGAATGAAAAATTGTAGTAATTTGAAATAAAACATTAAAATCATAATATAAGTAGATTTTCTTAAGCTTAAAACAGGATTTTCATCGAAGAAAAGAATTCAATGATAGTCTTACAACTAACTCAGATGTAAAATGAGAACAAAAATATTTTTTGGAGAAAACCTTGTTCTATGAGCTTCTTGATACATTTTCAAAAGCTCACCACTTTTTTAAAGTACCGGTTTAGATCTACTAGCCTCTTAAAAGCATTGGTTATACAAACTTCTTAAAAGTACCAACTTAAAAAAAAAAATAATAATAATAATAATAAAATAAATAAAAAAATTATACTTGGTGTTTTTCTAAAGCATCAGTTTATAACAGATTACTATTTTCAAAAATGTTTTCATTTTACAAATAGAAGTGCATATGTATTTAAATGGAGAAAATTAACCGGAGAAAAGCAAAATAAAAGCCTTACATATATATATTATCACCTAAATTTAAGATGATGCACAGTCAATTCCCTCTAATACGCAAAAGTTTTGTCCAGAGGTCGTGTGGATTATAGGAATTTACAGATTAGAGATCACTGTCTTTGTTTACATTTTTCTTTTGCAGATAAGTCAGTTATTATTATTGATTCATAAATAAATACTAAAATAGAAAGACAATTTCATATAAATTCAAAAATAAAATATTTCTTTTTAATTAATAAAACTAATCATTCATATTTGATGGTAAATAATTTAAGCCTATTCAAATAATATATATGTACCAATAAAATGTAAACAAACATTTTAAAAATGCAAAAGAAAATATTTTTTAAAAGTACAGAAATAATATTCATCACTCATTATTTTTAATTTAATTAAATATTGATGCAATAGTGATTTGTTTTTAAATTTGTATGTACTTTCCTGACATTCTTTGGCTTGACATAGCACTAGCCTGTATGAATTGCAGGATAATAAATACAAAAATTTTACTGTATTTTTCTCTCCCCCCCAATTGTGTTTCAAAGCAAGGATTAAGCTAAAAATTTGATTTAAAAAGTAAAAATGTGAGAAATGGTGCAATTTTTTTTTAAATATGAGATGTAATTTTCTTTGTTTACATTAAAAAATCAATAGCGGATTATAGGTAGTTGACTGTATTATTTAAAGATTAAATAAAAATGAAATTTTATAGCTTTTTCTTTTATTTTTAAGATTAAACTCAAAAAAAAAAAAAAAATATCCCCAAAAAGAATATGTGAAAATGTAATTTGTCACTTATTTTTTCGTACAAGGGATACATATAGTTTAACTTTATCATTTTCTAATATAAATATCTTTACCATTTATATTGAATATGACATTTTGTCTGAAAGTGTACCTATGAGAAAACATTTTAAAAGCAACAATTTAGAAAGATTTAATTACATTATTATTATTTTTTTTTTTTAAGAAAGATAATAGTATAAATAGAAAGATAATTCTACAGTAATGGTGTTCTACATTCATCTTATAAAATCATGAAATCCCACAATGCCAAAAATTATAGGGTTCAAGTATTTTAATCTTATTTATGAAATTCCGTACAATGTATATTAAAAAATAGATTTACTACTACATTAAAATTTTATCTAATAAGCCTTAATGTGATTGAATTCCGCAGTCTACTAAGCTAATTAACATATATTACATTAATAATAATTAACATGTTCAATTAATTTTATTCTTAATCAGTGGCGGATCCAGAACTTGACTTTTGGGGGGGGGGGGCTAAGTTTTTTCAAAGTGTTATTCTAGACCAATAAAAATTTTACAGTTGCAATATTCAATAGTGAATGTCAGTGTTTTGGGGGGGGGGCTTCAGCCCCCTAGCCACCCCCCTTAAATCCGCCACTGTTCTTAATAACACTTTTGCAAAAGTTAATTTTTTTTTTAAATATTGATTTTACAATGTATATTATATTATATTAAATTTTTATTATAAATGAAAGCAAAGTGATCAACAGATGTACAATATTCTAATACATAAAAATACAAAAATAATATATATGTTTGTAATATAAGTGTGCATGCAGCATTTCTCAATGTATACATAAGAAAACCTTTGCGTGTTTCCCTTTAAAAAAAGAAAGAAAAATCTCTTTGTGGAACTAATATAGTGAAATCTACAATATTAAAAGTAGGTTAATATTTAAAAATATCTTATAAGAGTCTTTCCAATATTGTATGCTAAAGAGAAAAATGAATAAAAATTTTATGTATACGAAATACACATATTAAAGGTAAATAAATCATTAAAATTTCAGGTGTAACATTTAAATTCTATGCAAATGAATTAGAACACAATTTAAATTTAATATAAAATCATATTCTGGAACAAAATATTTGAGAAATGTGGAATTAATACAAGTGGAATGCTTAAAATCTAATAAGCTGTACGTAGTACGTACGATTTTAATAAAAAAAATAATCTAACATAACATGTAAATAAATCGGACTATGTCAGAGAACTCGTTCCAATTTCTATTTTGTTCCTGTAAAAAGAAATGAGAAAATACGGGGGAAAGTTTTCATATATTAAAAATATTAGTTATAAAATAAATTTAAAAAAAGAAAAAAAAAAATCTAAAACAAAATGCCATACTTCTTTACACTTCGTTAACCAGCAGACAATTCAGAAATGGATCTGCAGTGGTATCGTTTTACATTCAACTTATAAAGCCATAAAACCACATGACACCAAAAATGGTAAGGTTCAAGCATTTTAGCCTTATTTATGGAATTAAGTATAAAGTAAACTAAAAATCTATATCTGCTACATAAAATACACACTCATCTAACAATCTATAAATTGATAAGAAATAATATCTGTACAGTATAAATACAACAGCAAAAGGTGAATTTTTACAAGATGGCGACAAATGTGCCTAGAATTCAATAACATCTAGCATGAAATATGTATTATCAAAATTTATTAAATCTACTATATTAAATGGTCAGCAAAACGAGAGATGGCCGTAGGCAAACAACCATATGAAAAAGAAACGGCTGACTCGATCAGCTGACGACCCTAAACAAGAATGTTGGGAAAATTTTTACAATGAACGCCGGGAACTCACCTGAGGACCACCATGCACAGCGAACAAAACAAAACAAACTAGCAGAGGCCCAAATTATCGATATCAAATTTCCTAGACATCGTAATCGATTTTAATTTCTAGCAGTTCTACATTGTTAAAATTCTAGATTTCTTAATATTTTATCAATTAAATTTTGAATATGAAATTATATTTGAATTTAGAAGTTAATACAATTAGCAAAACTACTTTTTAAAAATAGGCATTTGATCAAATTTGCTAAAGCAGTTAATTTAGATTATAAAAATGTATTAAAAAATAATATTTTTTCATAAGATAATTTCTCTTTTCATTTTTATAATTCTTTGGTGATATTTCTATTTATGGTGGACTGGGATTGTGATCTGATACAGGCAGATTAAGAGATTGAGACAGCTAAACTCTAACCAAACCGCTTATTTTGTAAACAAATAAAGCATGTCTGGTTGGTTGTGAAGAATTTTCCTAAATACTTGTTTCGTTGTTTTATGGTCAAAGATTTGGCAAAATAAGTCAAATTTTTTGTAAGCTCTTGAGTGATTTTAATGTTTGAAATCGTTTTAGTAATATGATTTTTTTGCTTGATATTCATCGAAATATTTTATATGCTAACGCTTTATTTAAATGTAAAGCAAGCAGTGCAGTTATTGTTCTGAAAGCGAATCGTATTAATATAGATCTTTGGAAAGATTCATCTTTTCGTCAAATTAATATTGTGACCCCTGAAGATTTTATATGTCCAAGTACTGTTTCATTACTTAGTAAAAATACATCTGTGTGTTCTTTAATACATGAAGGCAATATTGCAAAATTAAAGTTTGATATTCACTCTACTAATCTCGAGGTCCCTGACACTTTTGAAGTTGTATTTCGGTTCCAAATATCAAAGAAGGATGTTATTGAAAAATGTACTTTAACAAAATGTGCTTCATCTGTGTATTTTAAAGATGTAATGTACGATAAATATAAGGAAATTGAGACTTGTAAAGTTATTTGTACTAATTGTGGCTCATTATTGACTGAAAATTTTATAAAATTCAAATCAGTTCATAAATATTATGACTGGAAATCAGAATTTGATGAAACGTCATTTTGTCATAAGCATGAACATGACAATGCCCCTGAAACCACAGCCAATTCATTGTATATTGATGACATGTATTTTTATTTTCACCATTCCGTGTTAGTTTATTTTAAACTTCTTGAAAAGAATAAAACTTATAAATGCTCTAATTGCTCTTCTACATTATCTTTCCAGAAAAAAATGGACAATCTTCAGTATATTGGATTTTTTTCTGACAAAATCATGCTTGTAAAATCGCTTATTGATGAAAATAATTTTGAAAAGCACAAGGCAGAAACTTGCTTGTTTTCTTTTTTTAGTATTGTACAAGAACTTTTAAAAAGTACTCATTCACTGAAATTATATCTTCAAAGTAAAGTAAGTATCTTTATATTTTTTTTCCGTTCCCTGTAAATCTACATTGTACCTGTAATTGCTATTACTATTAGTTTTTTTTTTTTTCTTGTTTGTTTTATTATGTTATGTTAGAAATATAAAAGGATTTTTGTCCAATGTGAAAAAAATAATAATATGTTTTGAAGATAATCTATACATATAATAAGATGTGTATGTGTCCAGACATTTTTTTAGGAAAACGTTTATCGCAGTGCTACACAAATTTGCATGGAGGTTTGTATTGATTTCTTCTGTTACACCTCAAAGTCCGATTTCCAGTTATTTTATTTTATTTTTTAATTAATTAAAATTTGAAAATAATCTTATAATAGCTTTAAAATTAGCCAAATACTAGCTTTAAATTTAATTGTTTAAAAAAAAAATATGTGAGTTCTTCCTTTTTTTTTTTTTTTTTTTGACATAAAAAGAAATATATATTTATGCAAATAACAAAAAAATATCGAAAGTTAAATTTATTTATGCATATGACAGAATGAGGAATAAATTTTAATTTAAGTAGACTCTTATCTTTGGTGTATTTTGTGAGTGTGCTAGATTGCCAAAGAGTAGCAACCTGGGTGAATGTTTTCTCTGGATTGACATCCATGACACCTGCATATACGTCATTATTGTATAGTTCTGAGTTTAGCTACAAAAAATCGTTCATTTTAAACGTTTGAATTGAAAGATATGAAAATAACACCATGTTACATTGTAGAGCAATTGTAAAAGAAGTATTTTACATTAATTCATTAATATATGTTATTGTTGTTGAACAACTCCATCATATTTAAAGTAAATAATGAAAATGGGTTAAAAGTTATTGAAATCAATGGATATAAATAAATATTGTTATAGAGTTTTCTAAAAGCAGTTTATAAGCCTTGTGTTGTGAAGGGGATTGTAAATATGAGGTTAATTAGAAGTAAATTCTTTATATGAATTTGTTTAATATTATATTTAGTGATAATTTAGCAAATAAATATTTATATCTAAGTAAATATTACATACCTATGTAAGAGAAATATATTTTATGTATGGGATTTTATATTTGATTGCAATAGTAGTGTTTTAAAAACGGAGGATTATGCAAAATTTGAAATTAATATTGAAATCGCATGTTTCTTTAAATTACGATTAACAGGGATTAAGTTATTTAATCTATTTAGTATTTAATATCTGTATATATATAAAAATTACGTGTCACGATGTTTGTCCGCGATAAACTCCTAAACTAAGGAACCGATTTTAATGAAATTTTGCACACTGTGTGCAGTTTGGTCCAACTTGAGAGATAGGATAGTTTTTATCTCAATTTGTTGTCACAATATTGTTTTATTGCAATTATTTGTTAATTATAGACCTTTGTTACAGTTGCTCCAAAATATCTGTGAGTTCCATAAGTTTAATTGTTGCCAAAAAGAAAAAATACGAGTTCATTTTCTTTCGACATAAAAGTAAATACATTTAATCAAACGTGAACGTTAAAAAATTATAAAAAGTTAAATTATACATCTCACGAAAATTGACGTCATAATCAATTTAAAGATTTTATTCGCATTGATAAAGTATGTAGTTATACACAAGCGAAGTGCGACGTTACTGACCGTCTGTGAAATAGAGAAAAAGATTTCTTATGTTAATCGCCCATTGTATTTTTTGTAAAAGATTATTAAAAAACGAGGAAAATTATTTCCGGATTTTAATCCCCATATTTTTGTATAGATATGTATTATTTATCATGTACATACGTTAGATTGAGTTATTTTGCTGTCAAATTGACAAAATTTTAATTTTAAATTTCAAAGCTCTGTCGTCCTTGGAGTTTTTCGAATATGGCGATCAAAAACGTAACACGAAAATATACAAGCTAGATGTATATTTTTGTAATATGTATTTTGCGAAATATTGTTTCATATTATTCATTACTCTCTTAATATAAGTTGTTAAAATAACCATGATTTTTGAAAGGAATTAAATGTGTGCGCCAGATAATTTGGCGATATTATTTTTTTTCCGCCAAGGATGATAGATATGAAATTTATTCCGCTGCAACATGTTAATATCTTATATCAGATACATTATGTATATGCTACAATTTATTTCACGTGACACGTGTGTTAAAAATTTATTTACGACATAACCTTGCTTTTTCAATTTTTGTTCATTATTCTAATCTGTATCACTTCGTTTTCTTTAAGAAATTTGTGATCTATACATAACGTTCTAAATAAAAAGTAACCATTTCAATATTTTAAAACATATTTAAAAGTTTGTTTTATTTAACATTAAATTTTAAAACTTATTTAAAAGTCTGGAAGAGTTTAAGTCTGTTTATTTGTTTTGTAATGCTAATCTATATGATCGATGTTCGAAACTTTAATTAATTATTTCTCCTACTTTTCTTTACTTTTTCTTTAATAACTTACAAATTTTACGTTCCTGATTAAATTTGTGATTTATATATGTATTTTGCATTAAATTTTGACTCATATTTATTGCTGGAAATGCGATCTTAAAATCTTGCAATTTTCTTATCTTAATCCTGAATGCTTTCCTTCTTGATTAACTTGAATTTACTATTAAAATTTTAACATACTCAGAATCTTCTCACCACTTCGTTAAAATATATTAATCTTTTCAGTAATATATTATTCAGTATATCCCCACAACGATATTTGGCGATTTTTTGTTGGCGATTATGGCAAAATCATAAATCTATAAATCATAAATGATAATCTAAATCATAAATCAAAAACATAAAATAATAAATCCAAAATAAACAACATATAGGCTGCCATATTATATCACAAACAGTCCAGAGCGACATCGTTATCGTTCAAAACGGCGCCAAAGAAAAATCGCCAAATTCAGCTGTGGGGATATACTGAAGTTATAATTATCTGAATATAATTACTGAAGTTATATTATAAGTTATAGTTGTGGGTAAAAACTATAGTATTTCCCCACAACTGGATTTGGCGATTATGGCTAAATCATAAATCTAAAAATCATAAATGATAAAATCATAAGCTAAATCATAAATCTAAAATAAAAGCATGCAGGTTACCATATTTTACTGCAAAGAATCCAGAACGACTTCGTTATCGTTCAAAAAGGCGCCAAAAAAAAAAAATCGCCAAATCCAGTTGTGGGGAAATACTATATACCTTATCAAATTATCAACGTATTACTTAGCCGCAGCAACGCGTGGCCGGGTCTGCTAGTATATATATATATTTACCTGTGCTTTTGACATTTTTATAAGTTGTGAAGAGGGGGTTATATTAAATTATTTCCTCTTGCATGTTTTTTATGTACGCAAAGCTTTGGTAATGGTATCTCAATTGATTGAAAGTCAATCTAACCAGGATACCATCCCAATAGTGTAATAATAGAAATCAACTAAATTATGTGCATTCAAGAGGGCATAATCTAACGTGATTTTTGACGTATAGACTGTTAGCCCTCGTAAGTCCGTTCTCGAGAAATCTGTGTTTAAGTTTGAGTAAAAATGTAGTAACGAGAAAGGAGTGGGAGAGAGTCTTGTTATTACAGTCAATAAAAATTTTAAATAATTATAGAAACTATAATTATGATATGTGTAATAATTGTAATAACATTTAACTGTACATTTTTACATGGCTATTTTTATTTATAGATATCTAGAGTAAGGGGGTAAAGCCCCCATAGTGTTCGGTTACAGAAACAATTCGGTGACGAAATTGGTGCGGGGGTTGTATAACAAAGCACATAAGGGAGCAAAGCCCCCATGTGTTATAAAAGTTTAATTTGTATAAGTTAATATGTATGCTAATATGTAAGTTAATATATATAATCTAATATGTAAGTTAATTTGTATAGGTTAATATGTATACTAATATATGTAAGTTAATTTGTATAAGTTAATATGATTTATAAAAGTTTAATATACATGCCATTTAAAAATAATATTGAATAATAATGAAGCCCCAAGCTTGACCACTTTCACCCAAAACAAATATATTTTTGGACAGCTACTTATATGAATGAAATTTCTATCTCAAAAAGGTTCCATTGTAAGAAGGACTAGAAAACAACCTTTATCACATTTTCAGACACACTTATATATATTATAAAGTTATATGTTAATACATATTAAAAAATTGCATTGGAAATATGGATATACTACTTATGATTATATAAATTTCTCTTTTCTAAATTTATTATTATTTTTTAAACATAGACAATTAATTATTGTTGGCATAAGTATAGTTATTGTTTATTTAATTGATTTGATTAATTTTTCCAGTTTTTTTTTTTTTTTTTTTTTTTTTTTTTTATTATTTTTATTTCTAGGTTGATGAAAAGATTGATGTTCTTTTACTGTGGATAAATTCAGAAAAAGTTATACAATTTCTGCTTGAAGAATCAAGTGAAAATAAAGTACATGACAACATAGAATTAAAGGGAAAAGAAATGTTTAAAGTGCTTTATTGCCTAACTTCATCTGATTCGGAACTCAGCAAAAAATGGAAGCATGATTTTAGTGTTGAATTTTTTCAAATCAGTGATAATATGATGAATGTTGTTACAGGGCTGTTGCAGAAAAGCTCAGATTATTTTTCAGAATGGCAGGAATCAGTAAAGGGGTTTACATTTGGCTATTTACCTGTTGAAATGCCAATTTTATGAAATGCATGTCTTAATTATTATATTGTTATATTACCATGAAAAGAAGCAAATTTGTATACATAAACATTAAAACATTTTTTAGCATATTAAATGCTTTCTTGTGTTTATTGACTTGTTTGAAACTTTTGAATAATAATATTTAACGAAATACATAAATATGGTAATGATAACTGGCTGTGTGTGTCTGTCTTTATTTAAGATGTATCTATTTTATTATTATCATACTTGAAACAAATTTTTAAAGTTAAAATCAGATTTATATATATATATAAGTATATATAATGATAAAATAACATTAGATGTGCAGCAATGAATTAATTATTTAAATTATTGCAGCATTTAATTGAAACCTTCAAAATAATATTTTTTAATAATCCTCTGCAAATTACTGTATATATATGCTGTAAGTGATATATGATACACAATTTACACTCTATTACGCTTGCCTTAGTATTTCTAAAAAGTGAATCTGATGTCTGATCATGTTTACGTAGTTAAAATTTGTTTTTCTGTTCCAAAGACATATAGTTAAAAAATAAGTAATATCTTGTACATTACAATATCTCATAATACAACATCAGGCTTGCATACCTTTCTCCATTTTATAATTATTTAACTGTAAATGAGGTCCATTTAGTTTTCTATAAGAAATAATTGAAAGAGTAACATCAAAATTTAAGCCAAATTTATTTAGTTTATATTTATAGTATGATAAGTAGTTCAAGAATTTCTAAAACTAAAAAATCTTCATTTTTAATGTTATTCTGATCCATTATATGTATTACTTTATGGGCATCTAAAAATGGAATAAACAGTTTCTTATCAGTAATAGGTTACTTCATTCCACACTATTTTTAATCTAATAGGTTCTAATAACTTATTAATTTTATAACCTGCTATTACTTAGTTGATACCATTTGTCTGATTAATTAATTCCTCTAATCTAATCATATTGGGATATACAATGTGTAACAGCATCTTAACTGTAAGTGGACACAGAACTTGCCAAAATAAACTACTTCCATTATAAATTGTAGGGTCAAGTAAAGGTTGAGCTGTGAAAAAGTGCCTGCATGGTGAAAACAGAGAATATAATAAAGATGAATAATAAAGGATAAAGAATCTTTATTATTGAAAACTTTATACAAATGCTCAAATAAGTGACCATCAGTTGTAATGCAGACTTTGCATTGGCAAGAGAGTGAATTGTGCAAGCGTTGGAAGTTTTCTAGCATTTTCTTATTTCCTGTAATTGTGATGCTAATTCGGGCGGCATGGTTCTCTTGTGTTTTGATAAGTGTTTCATAAATAATACTTTTTAATTGCCCCCATAGAAAAAAATCTAGGTAGTACTATTTGGGAGATCTAGGAAGGCAAGAGATGGACTCTACATGGCTAATACATCTTTTTGAAAAGGCAATATCTAGGTAATTTCATACAGTCCTGGAGAAATGTGATGATGCTTCATCATGCTAGAACCACACAATCGATCCAACATTTGCTGGTACATTTTGTAGTAAATCAGACAGCCCCTGTTGAAGGAAGGTGAAGTATTTCAATATGCTAGGTTGTTTGTTAAAAGAAGAAGACCAGTTAAGTGATTATGTACATTCCTTGCCCTTACATTCATGGAGAACATTTGCTGGCAGCAACTTAGATGTAAAATATATGGATTTACTCAGAAACCTTTGAACAGCCCCTGCCTGCCTGCCTGGACACGGCCAAGCTTCACGGGTTGGATGCTTATCCTCCGGAGCGAAAAATCACCAGATTACTGCATGATGGCTGACTACAACCAGACTGTTGCCTAGTCGCTACATAGAATGAGCTGAGTCAGATGGCTCGTTCAGTCTTCAGACATTGTCCATTGGAGACTGCAGGCTCCTTCAACATCAGCAACAATGTGACTTCTCAGATCAGATCAGGGTTGCTACGTCTGCTTCTTTGACTCATTATGCTCGACTGACACACCACACCTCCAGATTGCACAAGGCGGAGACGCATAGACACGCTCCTGGATGCAAGGGAAAATTTTGAATATGTGCACAACTAGCTTTCAAGCCAAACACAAATCTGAAGAAAAACAAGTTTTTGAATTTTGGGAAAGGGGGTATCGCATGAGGAGCTGTAGTAGGTTGTTGTGCACTGAAAGTTACACCAAATGAGGAGGTCTAAAAGCGGGAGGGGGGCTAGAAACCTAAACTGCTGAACGAATAATTGACAAAGAGCTAATATATATATAGTTAAATAAAAAATAAAATAAAATTTTAATTATTGATTTTGGAAGCTTGCCACTGTGGGGTGGGAAGAGATATTTTTTGTGTGCATAGTTATTACTTTTGACGTGGCACGGCCTGGAAAAAAAAAAGGAAAATTAAATTCTTTTACTATGCACTGGGTGGCCTGAAAGGAGTTAAAGAGGGGACCATCACAATTTTGATACACCACGGGGGGATGGTTCCTTGCGTTGGTAGCCCGATGACTGCTTAACGACCCCATCGAGCACTTGACGGTGCAGCACATTTTAACGAGGACCAGACACCGCCACACCCTCGAAAAGAAAAAAAAAGAAGGGGATATGTAAGCTTGAGTTTTGTTGGTAGCCCGGGAGACCAAAGTGAGTGAACGCATTGGAGCTGGAATAACGGTAGTAGGGTAATAATGTCATGGTGTACTAGCGCAACGGCAAGTAAATCCAGAGAGGGGGAAGCTAAGCCACACTAGCTTGGCTCCCGGTCACCTTACCCACTTAAGGGTCCGGTTCAGGAAAACCAAGGGGCTTAGCGAGAAAAAAAAATAAATAAAAAGGGAGTGGTTGGGGAGCTAAGCCACTCTAGCTTGGCTCCCAGTCACCTTACCCACTTAAGGGTCCAGTTCAGGAAAACCAAGGGGCTTAGCTAAAAAAAAAAAAAAAAAAAAAATGGAAGTGAGTGGGGAGCTAAGCCACTCAAGCTTGGCTCCCGGTCACCTTACCCACTTAAGGGTCCGGTTCAGGAATACCAAGAGGCTTAGCTGGGGAAAAAATCAAAGGGGGAATGATGGGACTGGGGGGAACTAAGACACTCAAGCTTGGCTCCCGGGCACATTACCCACTTAAGAGTCCGGTTCGGGAAAACCAAGGGGCTTAGCAGAGGGAGAAAAAAAAATGGGGAAGGAGAGCTAAGCCACACAAGCTTGGCTGCCGGTCACCTTACCCACTTAAGGGTCCGGTTCAGGAAAACCAAGGGGCTTAGCGGGAGAGAAAAAAAAAACATGGGGGGGAAAGATGAGGCTGGGGGGAACAAAGTCACACAAGCTTGGCTCCCGGTCACCTTACCCACTTAAAGGGTCCGGTTCAGGAAAACCAAAGGACTTAAAAAAAAAAGGAGAACCGGGGCTGGGGGGAAGAGGCAGCTGGGGCACCCAAAGTCGGGCAGCGGATGCTCACTGGTAGACGGTGGAACTCTGAGGAAACTGTGACACCTTATGCATTAGACTCACTAGGATCAACAGGGCAGAAGAGATGACAAATTGACAGTATTATTATTTTAGGAAACTATTTAATTAAATTAATTAAGAGATGTATTGGTTGGTTAACTCTTTGAGTAATTGTTAAATGCCTAGGGACCGTGGTCTTTTAATTTAATTCCTTTTTTTTTGTGGCCCACACATGATTATTGTGCATGTTAAACATATGAACGTAGCCTCATCCATAAACAGGATAGATGCTGCAAATTATGGTTGCAATATGCTCTGTCACAGGAATCAATATGCAAGTGTTAGTTGTTAAAAAATCTGCTTCATTTAAAGCCCAAAGGCATATAGATGGTAAGGATGTAACCCTTCTTCATGCAACACATGTCATACCATCATATAGCTAACATGTTGTCAACCATATGTTGGTCTCACACTGGTGTACTTCATTCTAGATAATTGTCCACTACCCCAAAAATTGTCTCTATTCAATTTATAGTTTTCACATTCTATGTTCAACCTGTATCATGTCTTTGGCCGAATACTGAGCCCGTCTCCAAGGGTTGCCTGTGCAAGCATTGAAATATTCTGTTTGTTAAACTGCTCCTGGTAAAGTTTTACTACTTCTGTAGTATTGCCATTTGCATATCTGTGCATAAGGTGCATATCACCCTTCACCACATTCGAATCTTGCTGCATCTTTGGCGACAAATAGCAGTTGAATTATGGACTCTATGAAAGTCAGTGTTTTATCCACCTAAGAGAAAGCTCCCTCTTGCAGCTCGCCTTTGCTTTCTGACCCTACATTGTATGGCGAAAGTTGTTTGATTTAGCAAGTTTTATCACCTTATACAATTGTGACCATTAATTTTGTTACATCCTGTATTGGCTATATCATTCACTATTTTTTAAAAAGCAGATTTTAAAAAAGAGTAAAATATCCAACATCTCAAACTGTTGAATAATTGTCTCTCTTGATTTTTAAAACTTGCACATTCCAAATTGACAAGAGAATCAATATTCTTTAATCTTAATTGGAAAAAATGCAGTAGGCTGACAGCTTTAAATATGTTTTCTTAAATTAGAAACAGTTGTTTTAAAGTTTAAATTTCATCTACAATCGGTAACAAAAGTGTCCAAACACTAGCAAAACTTCCTATGTAAAAAAAGTACACTTCATACGGTTTTGTTAAATAAATCCTTGACGAATCCTGTTCTTAGTCAGTGTAAGAACAGGATTCGACAAGGATTTATTTAACAAAACCGTATGAAATGTACTTTTTTACATAGGAATCTTTGCTAGTGTTCGGACACTTTTGTTACCGACTGTACAAAGATAGCACACGATTTTTTTTTCTATTCAATTTTTAATTACACACGAAACCATAAACAATTAGTATTTATCCTTTTACAAGCATATAAAATCTTTAAAAATAGCCCCGATAAAACATCTGATAAGAATAACTGAAAAATTAATCTACAACCTTTTCCCAAACTATGCTTGAACACTACGTAAAACTGCATAAATAAAAAAACGTTCTCTAGTATTTTCAAATATGTCATGTGGGATAATGCATGCATTTTTAATTCCAGCTCTCATACCTGCTATGAGTAATTTAAAGTAAAAATATTAACAAATAACCCTTCATTCTTCCTCTCCCATATGTTCTACAGTTTTCTAAACTATTACCCAACAGAAAGCAAATAGAAACCTAACGATTGTATTCCCCATGAGAAAATAATCATCTCTAAGCTAACTCGTAGTTGTTTAAATTAATATTATGATGGATCTTAAACTATGATATTATCATGTGTCCTCCAGACTAATATTTAGAGTAATAATTCAAAAATAATAATCAGTTTAAAATAATACATCCAAGAAAATAGAGAGTTGTAAGATAACCAAAGGGTATTATTTAAAAGTATTATTTTAATAATATGAAACTTTTGAAATGAATAGGTATTGTAGGTTTAAGTTGTTAATAAACATTAATGAAATCTTTTCACTGGTTCATTCAGTTAATGGAATAACACCTTTCACTCTTACGAATAATCTAGTTAGCTATGTATTTGTGTTATGTTGGCATGTTGTCAGAGATATTATTTCACCACGAGAATTGTTCCCTGTGTAGAGAGATGCTGGAAGCGTTATTTATTCAGTAGAGTCTTCTAATATTACAGTGCTATTACATTCTAATGCACTAATATTATTTATCCTGTATGCGAAATAACATCCATCTCCATTTGCATCATTACTAATAATTCTAAAAAATATATATAAATATATATTATTTTATTTTAGCTTTAGGCTATGTGATGTCTATGTTCGTGATGCAAATCATAACTTTGACAGTCATTGCAGCCAATTTTGTTACCAAAATGTTGAATAAAAAATTTTAGAAATTGTGTTCATAAGGCAATTAGAATCAAAATTTTAACTACAGTATTTTGGACTGCCTGAAATAGCATTCAGGGACATGAACAAAACTAACTGTTCTAAAGAAGACAGCTTTCAGTATTATAATCTGTGCTGAAGGGTGTGTTATCAACATTGTCATTGAATTAATTTGGTAAGTGGATGATTCATGTGATGGGTTCAAGGAATTTAAAAAAAAAAAAAAAAAAAAAAGTTACAAAAATGTCTACTAGGTAGACATTTTTGGAATAATAGAAAAAACTTTGCATGGAATAATAGAAAATATAACAAAAGAGAAATAACTTACACAAAATACACAGTTTCAACTTTTTTTTTACTAGTTTTTAATCCTATATGTCATTTAGTTTCTAAAAATTGTGTTTTTTTTTTTCTTTTTACTGCAAAACATCATAAAAGTTTTTGAACTGAAAAAAATTATTTTGATATCCTGTGCGTTCTAAAATCATATGGACAGGAAATTTTTTGAAATAACAGTTCAAAAAATGAAACATTTATGAAAAAGTAAGTAACCATATGGAATCATAACATAAGTTTATTACAATACAGAAATATCAAGCTTATACTGCAGATTTCTTGAAAAAAAAAAAATAAATAAATAAATAAAATAAGCTGTCTCAAAAATATATGGACAATGAAAAGATTCACTTTTTATAAACACCGTATAATAATAATATAATAATAATAATAATCATGTCTTGCGTTTTGTATACATGTGGTATAACTACTTCGAAATATAAAATCACTGCTCGTTCTTCAATTGTCGAATACTTAGAAAATACCTCGCAATGTTCGGTTCTCTGCAGTTGATGTAGCTAAAATTCAGCATTTAACTGCTCAAAATATTAGTTTCCGATATTATTAAACAAATAAATCGTAGAAAATCTGGAATTTATGAAATTTTATCAGAATCTGGTAACAATTCGATTAAAACAAGCGTTCAGGTCAGCCAAAAAAGACATCTCAGGGACAAGCAGTTTGAACCGAAAAGAATCTGTTTGTGAAACTGAGAGGATTTTAGCTTTTCCTATTTTGATATGTACTGTTTACTGTCGCATAGAGACAAGCAAATTTCATAAATATCGCAGAATGTGTCGGACACCTATGCTGAGATGGTTCCATAAAAAGACACACGTTCTTAGCCCTACAAAACACATTCGTTGGACGGATGAATTATTAAATGTTTTTTTTCAATGAGAAAAAAATATTCAGTTTGGTTGGCCGTACTATTTTCATGATCTACAATGAGAACCTTTTGAATTCTTTTGTCGACAAAAAGAAGGGTGTGGGCACGTTCTGTTTCGACTGATTGACGAATATGTCTTTTTCAATGGTCGATATTGCTCTGAGGATTTTAAAATGCCCTCAAAAGCAACCTACTTCCAATTGGAAACATCTGAAGTGGTTGGGAGGCTGGAAGTTCCAACAAGACGATGCGTCAATTCACACTTCCTTCTCAGCAAAAACTTGGTTAAGTAGAATTAAGTGACGTTATAGACTGACCAGCCATCAATTTAGATCTAAATCCAATTAAAAACCTACTTGCATAAGAGGTCTTCAGTTTTCGACAATTCAGAAATTAAATCAGCAAGTAGAACAGATGAGTTGGTACTATTACAGCTACACAATCTCCAAACACTAGTTCTAAGCATTCTTGATAGGATTTTCAAGATAATTCAAAGGAATGGATCCGAAATTTGAATTTGAATACAAAATGCTCGAAAAATCCATACATTTTTAGACAGCCTATTATATATATATATTCTTATATATCTTATATCTTATCAATGTTTCTTGGTTTCATCTATTCAATGTTTGAAAAAGTTTTCATTATATATAAGTATATAAATCTGTAAAACCTATACTATATTTCTTTGTTGCAATACACTTACATTCTGATTCTATATGCTTATTATTTTTTCTTGATTACTGCTTCATTTTTTTTTTTAAACTGTTATTTCAAAAAATTGCCTGCCCATATGATTTTGAGGCATACTGTGTTATTCACTTACCAAATTTGATGATAATCTGCTTGCTTGTTTAAACTGTGGGCATTTTTTCCTCTTCTTTGGGCCTTTTTTTTTTTAAATCTAATATTCATACTTGCCAACATCGTAATTAATATTCCATAGTGTTGTTAGTCCCGCCCTTTTTTTCACACCAGTAAATTTTTAGAGTAATATTCTGCAAATGCAATTACGATTAAATAAGAAGAAAATTACTCTAAAAAGATACTGGTGTGAAAAAGAAGGCGGGGCTAACAATACTAAGGAATATTAATTAGTATGTTATATTGAATCAGCTCTTGCCTCAGGAGAAAAAAAAAGAAAGATGTTTTTCTAGTTTTTTATGCTTATAAATATTGTTTAAAATGATATTTATTGCGTCCAATATTTGTCATTTAAATAGCGAAGGTTTTATAAATATATTAAATGAGATACAATTATTTATTTTCAATGAATGGAATTAAAAGTACGATACGAAAATCAAAAAATCCAAATTTTATTTTTACCATATTCATACAAACTGATTTACAAATTTCCTCTTTTATTGGAATTCTAATTTATTTTTCTTCAAATCTATGGTTTTGGTTATCTATTATAGAAATGGTAGAAACCCTTTGACCTTCGTTTGGTTTCTTGCTCTGCAGTAACTATTTTGCATATCAAGTTAATTAAACTAGACACACTGCTTAATATGAATTCCGAACACCTACAACATCTATACCTGAACTGTGACTTAAACTCAGAACCTGTTAATTGAAGGTCAGAGCGCTAACCATTCAGTTACCAGGTGGAACCTAGCCCTGGTTATTCTTACTTCATTATGGAGTCTTTCCCAACATTAAATATTCTGATTCCTCGAGATAACTATCTATAGCAATTATTTGAAAGTACTATTTCTATTTTATCCATTTTGTTCTTTTTCTGGTCATTAAGGCAACGAAAATGATACATAATATCTACATGCTTTGTCCTTGACCATGAGCCACAGTTATTATATACATTAATAAAAAGTATACAACTAATTCATTGTAACTCATTAATATTTAACATCATTTGGATAATTATAGGATGCCATGGGAATTATTTTGTGTGGTCCTGGAAATAAATTATTTAGTCTATGCATACACTTTTACTAGAGACATGCATTATTAAGACGTTTTTAAGCATGTATGTTATTTCCATTATGCTGAATGCAACAAAAACGTGTTAAAATACGCTTAAATAAAATTCTGCCCATAAGCTTTAATGTCTCGAAATTCTTTTGTGCGCAACTGTAAATGATTCATAAACATTATATACACCGGCAGAAACTATACAACTTATTCTAAGTGGTTCATGAATAATTATTCGAAGTGTGACATAATTTGTATGATTAGGTAAATGATTTCGAAACATTTTGTGAAGTCCTGTACATTAATTATTAAGTCTGAGTATACATTTTTCTGCATAAAGCACACTTTTATGAATGTTAATTTCCTTTGGTTGAACGCAATGTAACCATGTTTAAATGCGCCTTTAAAAGAAATTCAGCTGAAAGGCTGTAATGATAATAAATGCTTTGGTGTGTCCCTGTACACGAACCATAAACAATGTACTCGCCATAAACTACACATCTACAGTCGAACCTTGTTAGCGTGAACTACTTTTAACATGAACTGTTTCTACATTCCCCGTCAATATGAAAATTAGTTTAGTTATATGAAGATTAGTTGCTGATAATATGAACTACTGATAATATGAATAAATTTTTCAGCCCCCTTGAGATTCACGCTAACGAAGTTCGACTGTATTTCTGTATGGCGAGTGAACATGTGTACCAATTTTCATGCCAATCAAGGGATTTTTGAGATTGCTATCGCGGTACAGAGAAATTCTGTCTGTAGGCTGTAATAAGAAAAACTTTGTCTTTACCTGTACACGAACCATAAACAGAATAGACACACCCAAAACAATATAGTTAATTTCGTGTCGCTCATGTACATGTGTACCAATTTGAAAGTCAATAGAGTGATTTTTGCGGCAACTATCATGGAACACGGACAAACAGACACATAGACAGAACCAGGGATGGAACACGGGCGCAGAATTCATACCACTATCAATGTAAGAAAATTTTCTACCTCTTAAATCGACGATATTATAGGTAGAGAAATTTCTTAAACACATTCCGGTGTGAATTCTGCTCCCGTGTTCCATCCCTGCAGAACCCAACATTTTTGTGAGTCTCGACCATAGATATAGTAATAAAACATAGATTGATCAGCGAGAGGGAAAAAGTGATGCCTTTTTTTTCCGGGAAAAGTCACTCTAATGGCTGCCTTTCCCCGAATAAATCACACACAGGAATACACACGGATAATTTAGTAAATAAAATTTATGAATAATTTATTTACTAAAGGTGAATGAAAAATTCCAGATACAGTTTCAAATTCATTTTTCTTTTTATTCTTTTTTTTAATAGTCTCTAATGGCTGATTTTAGAACTTTTTTTCGGCATCAAAATTTTTTGCTCCATAACATAAGGATGATAGATCTATATATAATACTATATCTATGGTCCCGACATGGAAGCCTCCGCTGATGTTTTGGCAAATATGCATGTTTTTATCATATTATTTGAATTAAATTGGTTAGTAATGGGTTTATAAATAAATATTCTGAAAGATATATTAATTTACGTTGATACTAATCCTTAATTCTATTTTTAAAAAGCACCGCCAATTTTATATTGTACTATTATTTTAGACTATTTTAAATTTTCTACTGAATAAAAATATATTTGCAAACGATAATATTTTGTCCAAGATTGCGAAATATTGTCAGCCATGTTTAATCGAGAGTTTAGCATCATTTTAAATTACTGCAATTGCATTTTATTTCTATGTTGTGATTTAACCTTCTTTCTACTAAATGTTCCAATTGAAATAATAATTTTAACCGGAATGACATTTTGTTATGGGCTTTGAAAATTTTTTTTTACAGTGTTTATTATTGTCTTAATATCTTTTAAAAATTTAATAACGCTCACTCTGTCGTTCAGGGAAATTTTAGATGATTTCTAAATTAATAGTATTTTGAATAATACACTGTAAATGGTCTTTGCGTTAAAAATTCTGCGATAACAGAACGTAAATACACTGTTAAAAGCGGTTCCTCAAAAAATGAGCAAAATATTTCCAAAATAGCTCCGAAACAATATATAGTTAAATTTGAAAACCCATGCACTCATTTGCGAGTTTATTTACATGCTCAAAAGTGGGGATTTTGGGATTCTTAGTGGTCAAACCCATTTTTGAGCATGTCAATGTACTCTAAAATGAGTATTCTTTAACCACATTTCTTGCGACCATGGAAGCTTCTGCGCAAGTGCGGACTCACCGAGTCCACTGCTAAAATAGGGGAGATAATATTTTCGATGAGAGAAAACAAGCGATAAGGGAACGCCGAATGACTGAATGTTTACTAAATCCCAACATTATCGTGAACTTGGCACCCCTCAAAGCTTTTGGACTCGTCCTCACTGCTAGGCGTAGAAAACGTGGTTACATTATACATGGGCTTTTCAAATTTAAGTATATACTGTTTCGGAGCTATTTTGAGGCAATTTTGCTCATTTTTAAGAAACCATTTTTAACAGTGTAAGATAACAGCATAATTTTAATTTCATTCCTTCGGCAATGTGAAATTTTTATCTGTTTGTATTAAAATTAATTTAGCTTATTTTTGATTTGAAATAAAGGGACGGATATTATATTTTCAATTAAATAAATCGTGCAATATGATAAAATTAAATTTTTATTATTTAAGAATATTATATTTCCAATTAAATAAATCGTACAATATGATAAAATTAAATTTTTCTTAATAATAACTATTTATAAACCACTTACCATACACGAATATATCAGTGTTTTTCGTAACAATCTGTGTTTTTCAAAATGGGTGTATAAGAAAGTCAAGTGGTGTGCATCTATCTATATATACAGTCGGTAACAAAAGTGTCCGAACACTAGCAAAAATTCCTATGTTAAAAAAAATACACTTCATACGGTTTTGTTAACTAAATCCTTATCGAATCGTGTTCTTACACTGACTAAGAACGGGATTCGACAAGGATTTATTTAACAAAACCGTATGAAGTGTATATATATATATTTATATATTTTACATAAGAATTTTTGCTAGTGTTCGGACACTTTTGTTACCGACTGTATATATAGATATATTATTATTATTATTATTATTATTATTTATTTATTTATTTTTTTTTTATTTTTTTTTTTTGGGGGGGGGGGGTAATATAAAAATAAATATATAATCATATGGAAATAAAACTTTATCAAAAAGTAAACTTACATGCATAGTATTTTATGAGTTTATGGTACAACTGAAAAGATTCGTAAAGTTTTATAAGGATTCAATCTAATTCAACTTACATGAAGTAGGTAATTCTTAAAAGGCATATATTTTTTAAATGATAAAATAGTTGTATTACAAAAATGGATTGTCAGAGAATAATTTCAGTCATTACATAACAGCAATCAGCATTATTGGATATTGCATTATTAATCAGATGACTTTTTAATGTTTCTGTTTTTTCAATAAAAACATAATACAAAACTATTCCTTTATTTACTACTTTCTCGTTTATTTATTTATTTATTTTCTAATATGCTATTTGGCCTATAGACACAATGAACACACTGATTGTTTTTGAGGCACAAATGATGTTTAAACTTTTCTCAAATCTTAGATTTTCTACTAATAGTCCAGCATTTGTAGAGAAATGGGTGCTCTGCTCCCGGACTCCTCTTTTAATAACTCCTTTGGGATAGCATATGATTACATGCATAGTTGCCAATATTTTAATTTATTCCGGTGTACTTTTAGCCCCGCCTCTATTTCGTACCACTTATTTTTTTTAAAGTAATTTTTTCTTATTTTATCGAAGTTATGTATTGTAGAAAATTTTTCTATAAATAAAGTGATGCGAAATAAAGACGGGGCTAAAAGTACTCCGGAATAAATTAAAATATTGGCAGCTATCATTATACGTCATAGATAATGATTTACTCAGATGATTATCATTTGTAAATTTTACTGAGGATGTAATTTTAAACTATGAGCATAATCATTAACTATAGAAAATCCTAAAGATTACTACAAGTTTCTATACATAAAAGATAGGTTAAAAATACAAATGTAAAACTATTGCAGTTATATGTTAAGCTATTTATACACTGTAAAAAAAAAAAAAAAATCATATAAGATTACGGGGAAAGCCCAACAGCAGAGATTTGAGACAAAGCCCGAAAAAAAAAAAAAAAAAAAAAGGTTTAGACCGTAAATTAAGTATATAGTGATCTTAAATTATGTTACATGGCCGTAAAAAAAACATTATGCCCGTAAAAAACTTTTTTTTTTTTTTTTTTTACGGGCTTTGTCTAGAATCTCTGCTGCCGGGCTTTCTTCGTAATCTTACGGGATTTTTTTTAACAGTGTAATATACAGCTTGTATGAACTTAAGGAGCCATGGGCCACTCTTGTATATATTATACCTTTACTCATGGCTCCTTTATTAGATCTGCTATGTCAATACAATTGTGATTTATTAGTCTATGAAATGTCTTGTTATATAGAGTATAACCTCTATATCATGCTATCTGATTAATGAAATTTCTTCTGATTCTCATTCTTCTAATTTTCTCTTGATCCGTTTGAAGTTATTAAAACATTGTAAAAATTGTTGCGTATTCATTCTAATGGCACTACAGTTTGAGCAAACTTTTGACAGCTGATGATCTATATCACAGATGAATTAAGCAGTATTTTATGAAATTGTTCAACCTTGTGTCTTTGGAGATGTTGTTAGATGATTTGGCTGGAAATCAGATAGATTCTGATGTACTTTTGTTAGCGTAATACCATTATTTTCCGTGCGTATTTTCAAGTTGCTATCGGAGTTTGATGCTTTTTTGTCATTATCATTGTCATCTCTGCTTCGATTTGTCAACAGTCTTTCCAAGTTTGATAAAGGAGATTCCAGTAGGAGGTAGAAAGGAACTGCTAATGCTATCGATACAACAACATTGGTAAGATATAAATATACCTGTAAAGATTTAAAAAAAAAAAAAAAAAAAAAGAATGAAATTTTTATAATGAAAATTTGCATTAAGGTACTTATAAATACATTTATAAATCCAAATTGAAATGTATTCTATAGTAATTATATTATTAAACAAATAAGAAATCTGCTTATTAGATATTAATTATAGAAAAACTTGTTAGTTAACGTAAATTTAAATTTATACAAGATGATAAAAGAAAAAGCTAATGAAAAGGTAATAATGCAGTGAAATTTCTTTGATAGTTTGCCTCTATCCACGGGTCACCAACCTCTTCTAGGGCTATTTTTTCCAATCGTAAAATTTTTATCAGGAAACTTAATATTAATTATCCTCCATTAAAGGCCCATCTACAATTATGTACCTCTATTAGAAGCCACATTTTATGAGATCAAATTATTTTACTTTTATTTATTTACATTTTTTTATCGTATCTACTACACAACTAAGCTGAATTTCAATCTATGTAAGAAAAATGAGTTACGTGATTTATACTTCCTAATATACGCAATAAAAATAATGCTGGAAAAACTAATTTTATGTGATACTATTATTTAGTTAATAAATTTAAATGAAAATGTTGAATTTTAGATAGCAAAATAAAAATGTCACGTGGTTTTGCTAGTCTTTTAATTTTCTTCCTCTCTTAACGTGTTCTAGTTTTCAGGTGACCTCCTAAAAAATTTAACTATTAAAATTTTTAACAATACGGAATAATATTAATTTGCATTAAGTTCTTAAAACTGTTGATTTCATGTGTTTGAATGGTTTTAGTTGCTATTTTAAAATGAAGGATCTTTTTTTAATTTTTCTCATCTCATAGATAACCCCTAAAGTGAGCCTGTTGGAGTCTAAAAATACATACCAAAATTTGAAAGTAAAGTGATATAAGTCACCATTTTCAAATTGCAACAACTCAGCGAGATTTTGACTTAGAGAGATGATTTTTTTTCCTTCTTAGAGCGAGGAGAATATTTGTCTAAATATAAGTCATATGATAGGAGGGCCCGTATAAAAATTAAACTTCGTATCTCAATATGTATACAGCCCCTTGTCTAAAAAATGCCATATTTTAAATCTACTCTTAATTTATAACAATTTTGTAATAGGAAGTATGTTTCTATCTTTCATAGTTTACACATCTATTTTGAATCAACCGGTATGTATTATAATATTATTAATGCTAATAAATATTACAAAATTGTATAGACAAATATTGTATAAATCTAAATAGTTAAAACCACATAATTTATAGAATTTGTTGCTTGAATTTTATGAATAAACTCTATATAGCCTCTGAAACGCTACTTTTCTAAAGAGTGTATTTCTTCACTATGGATGACCTCTTAAGGAGATACTACTTCACCTAAAGTGGATGGCAGCCTTGTCCCATGTTATTCTATGGAGAAATTTGTTTTCAAAATTACTCATTACCTAATGTGTATGTATTGTATATATATAAAGTGAAGAATTTAATAACGTTATAAAATTCATGATAATACCACCAACACACAAATAATTCTATTTTTACATTCAGAAAATTCCCAACCATTAGATTCATTCATATTGTTCAAAAATTAATTTTTTAAATATTTAATATTTCATTTTAAAGCTACAAAGTACGAAAAAAATGACTGGGTGCATTTTTTACACAATATAGCCTCAAAATGAAATATTAAATAATAATAATAATAATAATTAATTTTTTAAAAACGGAAATCAATCTAATGGTTAATAATTTTCTAAATGCGAAAACGGGGGAAAAATGCATTAGGTAATAGGTAATTTTAAAAATAAACTTCTCCGTAAAATAACATGGGATAGGGCTGCCATCAACATTTGGTGAAGTGTCCCCTTTAAGAGAGTTTCATTGTAAATCCAAAAGTACACACTGCAGGTTTCACAGAAATAAAATAAAATTGTTTTAATATTAAATAACGTATATGTCTTGGCAGATTACATTTGTCACCAGTAGGTGACATTTTATTTGTTCCAATTCTTTATAAAATGGTACAACTTAGTTAAGACTTCAAATGCTGATTCTGTTAATTTTCAGGTACCACAGACCATTGTACTGGATATCGTAAGCGTTCAAAGATCGGCCATATTCAAACCATAGATATAATAATATATATAGATCTATCAACCCCATGTTATCGAGCAAAAACTTTTGATACCGAAAAAAAGTTCTAAAATCAGCCATTAGAGAGTATTAAGAAAAAGACTAAAAAGAAAAATGAATTTGAAACTGTATCTGGAGTTTTTCATTCACTTTTAGTAAATAAATTATTCACAAATTTTATTTACTAAATTATCCGTGTTTATTCCTGTATGTGATTTACTCGGGGAAAAGCAGCCATTAGAGTGACTTTTCCCGAGAAAAAAGGTATTCATTTTTCCCTCTCGCTGATCAATCTATGTCTTATTACTATATCTATGATTCAAACAAGCTATTTTCAATTGAAATTATTTTCAATATTTTGCGATATATTTCGCAACATCTGACAATCACAGCATTGTTGTAGGCATTTTTCTGCAAATATATTGTTTTACTATATATATACATACATATATATGTGTGTGTATATATATATATATATATATATATATATATATATATATATATATATATATATATATATATATATATATATATACAGGGTGATTAATTTAAAAGAGTACCCGTTGGGTTTATTATTACCTTTAAATATGACGGATGTGGCTGCTATTCTAATATTGAACTATAATTGTCTGAACCTTATTTAAGTGTGGGAGACAATTTCCAACACTGTTGGACTGTTACAACTTTATTTGTGAGGTAAAACAGAAATGGAGACGCGCATTTTTTTCTTTTAATCCTGTAATAATTTTATTTATGAAAAACAAAATTTAATTAAAATTTTTTACATTATCATTCCTACATTACATTTACATTATCATTATCATTTTTACATTATCATTTCATAGGCTTTTCCAGAGAAGTCCCGCAAACATCGATAAATTAAAACAGATCATAACTGAAGAAATCTCGTCAATAACACCAACAATACTGCGAAGTGTGTCAAAAACCTGCTTCGACGTGTTCATGTTTGCATTCAAAATGGTAGCGAACATTTTTAACATTTTCTGTGAGGAATGATAATGTAAAAAAATTGAATTAAATTATTTTTTTCAAAAATAAAATTATTACAGGATTAAAAAAATTGTGCGTCTCCATTTCTGTTTTACCTCACAAATAAAGTTGTAATAATTGAATAATTTATTTTTTATTTTATTTCATTTTATTTTATTTTTTATTTTATTTGTTTATTTTTAAAAGTAACTACTATTGATCGCAAATTTGATGGAAAGTGTTAAAAATATTCTCCAAACCATTCTTAAAGAATTAAAGATAAATTACATAAACAAGTGAACTTATATTTCTTGAATTATTGTGTGCATTGAAAAAAAGAAAAAAAAAGCAAAATATTTAAAAATTCAAAATTATTCTGTTAATTTTTACATGTCTCTTATAAAAATTAACTTATTTGAAATAATATAAAGATATTAAAATTCAATAAAAAATCTGTTTTTTATTGAAAATAATATATACGAATTCTTTTTAAGAGTATCCTTAAACGAAATATAAATTTTATTTGTACCATTTTTACTCAGGGCGCATGCAGGGCCCGATTAGCTTCATGTGATACCTGGGGCACACATGCATTTTAGGGCCTCCCTTCTCTCACTTAAAATTTTCAGTTACGATATTCATGCATTAAAAGCAGAATTTGTTGAATAAAATATAAAATAAATGGGTTTTAGGGACCTTTGTTACTCAGTGCCCGGGGCACGTACCTCGCGTGCCCCTGCGATAATCAGGCCCTGGAAACATGTTATAATGAATCACAGTAACACACGTTTTTGGAAAAAAATATTGCGAATGTCAAAGTGAGATTGGCAGAACAAAGTACAAAACACTTTTCAATTAAGTTGGAAATTTTTCTAAACGCATCTCAGTTAATGAGTAGAATTTTACTTACAAAGTCGTAATGCCAAGCGGTTGGTCTTTCTCTAAACGATCCTAGTTTACACCATATGACCAAAGGGTGGAGAAGATAAATCATATAACTCAATCTGCTGACTGGAGCCATGATATGGGATGATAGTAACGAATTTACCGGACCTGAAAATTAAACATCACTGTATTCTATTAAAATAATAATAATAATAATAATAATAACAATGTATAGTTTTTTATATAAATAATTCCAATACATTTGCATTATTTTTGAAATGCATAAATGATTATTTTTTTTTTCTCTAATTTTAGAAATAAGAATATATGTGCATTTCCTTTGATTTTTTTTTTTATTAAACTACTTCTTTTTTCTCTCCGATTTTTTCTCTATTGTTTATGAAACTATAAAAGTTACAACTATGTTACGTGTTTTGCCATTTTGCATTTGAATCACAAAAATGGCAAAGAATGCAAGAAAAGCCGGGAAACCATGATTTTTTTTTTTTTAAATAATGGACTCCTCTTCTTTATGTATCACCAGGGTTCTCACAACAGAAAATTTGGATACCAAAAATTTTATAGAGTAATATATATATATATATATATATATATATATATGTATATTAATACGATTAATCAACGATTTGTCAACAATTAGTCAAATCTAAAATTAAATAGTGGTAAAACTTGTGATGCTTAAATTTTTCTTTGAGTCAACCCTGTATATGACAGGACTTATTAACATTCTTGTTATATATCAGTCTTACGCACCTGAATTGCTATGCAGATGATTTTTCATCAACACAAAGATGTAAGCGATATGTTCAAAGCACAAACTGAACAAAATTAACCTTATTTATTCGTATTGCATATTTCAAGAGGTTACATTTGAATTAAGTAACGACCATGCTATTGCATGGCATAAGTTTATCTCCACCTTTTCACTTTATAGTCTCTGGTTGCGAAGAACATTAGGAACATTCTTAATGTAAAAACATTAAGAAATAGCAAAGATAAGCCAACTTGTCTTTATATCATCAAATTATCCTCAATTCTTCGTTTAAACCTCGTTCATATATTTCTTATAAGTTACTAAACCAAAAATAAAGAAGAAGAAGAAGAAGAACTTTAGTTTGAGGTCCAACAACCCTATCGGACCAGCCTTTGCCTCCATCATGAAACTTTTATTTTTAATGATTTTTGTTTGTGCCATGTTTGGTATATGTAGAGGTTTTTGTCTCTGGATTCCTGGTTAGTATATGAAGTTCAATTGCAAATTCCTTAAGACGTACAAATGATAAAATACAATATCGAAAGAACAAATTGTTTCTCTTAGAATTTTTGTTTCCTTCAGACGAGAGATGAAATAGAGACAAAAGCGTTAAAATATTGACTGCATTAATAATTTTTTTAATATACAACAATATTTTTTTTATGTATCGTTGAAAAAGGGAGGAAGGAGAAATTATTAATATGAATTTGTACTGTACAATAAAATAAAATGGGTTAATTTGCAGTTGAGATGTTCAGAGAGAATTCTACGCGATGTTTCTTTGCTATAAATTTTGATTAAAACATAGTGTTTAGTATGTATTGCTTTTATAATACTTCTTCATATATAAGTTAAAGATGCGTTTTTATTGTGTTTTATTTATAAATTATAAATTGATTTCATAATTCCGTTCTGATTCTTCTTCGATAAACCTTTTAAATCTTATGACATATAACAGGAGGGGAAACTGAATGCAACTACATTGTAAAAAATAGGTTTTTAAAAATAAGTATATATTGTCTCAAAATAGCCCCGAAACAATATGTACTTAAATTTGAAAACCCATGCACTCATTTTTGAGTACATTGACATGTCAAACATGGGGATATTGGGATTCTTATTGGTCAACCCCATTTTTGAGCATGTCAGTATACTCAAAAATGAGTACATCAATTTTCAAATTTAAGTATATATTGTTTCGGGGCTATTTTAAAACAATATATACTTATTTTTCAGAACCTATTTTTTACAGTGTATAAGTTAATAAGATATTTCAAAGAAGATATCTATTTATATCTATATCTATCTATATATATATATATTGTCGACTCCAACTAGCCTTGATTAGAAGTTATTTAATACCTAATAATTCGCTCCTGTGTAGGCGTTATATTGAACGTCAATTTGATTGGCTGCTCCCCTGAGAGCAACTGCATGTCTGTGTGTGCGCTTTTAAAAATCTGTACGTCGATTTTAACTCTTGACAAAAGAGGACCATGTTTTCATGCCCCCTAGCATACCTATTTGGACTCTCGTCCACATTTGTTAATTTTTAATAAATTCTATTTTCTATTTATTTATTTTTAAATCTCGTGAATTAATAAAAAAGGTTTACACAACAGTCTACTACTAAAAAATTATACTGGGAAATCGACATATATATACATATATAATGTAACATAATTGAAGAATGCAAGAGAAACATATGATCAAAGGCCAAATTTATCCGTAAGATTTAAAAAATATGTATCGAGGAATAGTTAACAATTTGCTATTTTTCGTATACTTGAGGTTTGATATTTCGCTTCTTACTTGTATTTAAATTCATTATTAATAATTCTCTGAGTTGTTGGGTAATGATAGTGATTTATTATGATCCCATATATCACAATTTCCCACTTTTTTATCCTACAGCTATGGTTGCCCTTGAAAAATATGTAGCTGCTTTTGGGGGAGGGGGCAGTTTTAAATTTATTTTTTCATCATTTCTTAATTCAATTATGCTCTTTTCGATCTGTAATATTTGTTTATACGCTGTTATAATTTTAATAATGTCGAATAAATGCTTTTTTTTTATTTTTTTTATTTTTGGGCATTATAATGAAGAAATATTTCATAAATGTATTTTATACATATTCCATATTCGTTACAAATTTCTAACTTACCTCTTTTACCGAATGTAAGAAGTCAGTTTCATTTACATACATAGTTTCATATCAAATGAAGAAAACGGGGAATTTTGAATATTTATGAAATTTTCACATCTTCTTACAAGAAAACATTTTTAAGCTAAACCCATAGAATTCAACGAAAAATTTACAAGTGATAGTAGATGGCTCAAAATATCTACGGTGAAAAAATTAACTGCTTAATTCTAACGGAAAAGCGATAAAAAATTAATAAAAGTCAACATTTTTAACGCCAAATGCAATCCTATTTGGCGAGGATGCAGAGAAAAGCGCCAAGTTCTTAAATAAACTGGCCACGTGTCCTCCGTACCACTTTAACGCTGTTTCAAAGTCACTTTTTGATATTTTGCTTTCAGAGCTATTTGAAGTTCAGTTTGAATAGATATTGTTTTTCCAATCTGTATATTTTCTAAATTTTTATTTGAAGTATATATTAGCGAGGTTCTATAAATATTCCTTTTTATTTACAGGGAAACATTCAAAAAGTGTCGCCTATTAAAAAAAAAAAAAAAAAAAAAAAAAAAAAAAAAAAAATGTGATTCTACTCTTTATAAAACACCAGGAAGTTAAAAAATTATCGGCTGAAATGAATTACAGTGACCACAAAAAATTATCAAAATTAAGCATATTTGGCAATTTAGCGCTGTTAGGCGTTCAGTTCTCTAGCACCCAGATTGCCGTGTACGAACAGAA
Source organism: Salticus scenicus (assembly GCA_963930645.1). NCBI lineage: Eukaryota > Metazoa > Arthropoda > Arachnida > Araneae > Salticidae > Salticus > Salticus scenicus. Next base: position 323,043,088 of record OZ005653.1, on the reverse strand, counting down.
CCGTATTTTGCTTCTCCGCCAAGTACTCAAAATCAATCGTCTAATAATGTGAAATCGCCAAATATGCTTAATTTTGATAAATTTTTGCGGTCGCTGTAATTCATTTCAGCCGATAATTTTTTCACTTTCTGGTGGTTTGGGAAGAGTAGAATCACATATATATGTTTTGAAGATGACACCTTTTGAATGTTTCCTTGTCAGTTTAATGCTGAAAAGTTCCTCGAGTGATTTTTTTTTTTTTTTTTTAATATCAATATTTTGTTATCTAGTTGTTTAACGAAGTAGTGACTTTTAAATAGAAAATGCCACCACATATTAATGTATTCAATGTGGTGTGGATTCTGTATCATGAATTCTCCACAAAAGGAATGATGTTGACCGATATCATTAAAAATAATTTTTTTAAAAACGTCAGTTTTCAAGAATTCGAAGTCACCAGTTGATGCTAACTGGAAGGTTCTAGTAACCCAGATTCAATTTACAATATCGTTCTACCCCTTTCCTAATGTACTTATAGCTAGTTTTCAGAGAATGAATAAGTCCGGTAAGTTCTTCTAACACATGTACCCATTTCATCGCATTCTATGAGTTTAGCTAAAGAACGTTGCCTTGTTAGGAAAATATTTTTAAAACATCAATAATTTTATGCAGTTTTAAGATAAAAAAAAATAGTACCTCCATGTCCAGTAATACAGGCGAGTAGTGCCCATGCAATGCCACATGAAAAACCGCATCTGTGTAAAGCTGCATACAGTATGGTGAGGGACTGAGACGTCTCTTCCAGTGCAGAAAAATTATGATTCCCAAGTATAGATGATACGCAGATTATAATGGAAGTACACCATCCGATAATTACAACTGGCTAAAAAACAAATGAAATTGTATTCTAACGCAATTTTAAAACAAAATTTTCATTTCTCTTACCCATAGGGCCGAGAAAGTATTGTTTTAGGGTCAAATTTTCGAACGTGAGTTTTTGTTATATTTACATGTTTTGAGGTCCCCTGAATACGAAAATCATGTTTTTAGCGAATGGTCTGTGTGTCTGTTTGTGTGTTATCAGCATATCTCAAGAACAAATAGTAGCAGAAATTCCAAACTCAGTATTCTAAATGCGTATCATATAGGGATGCTACAGTAAGCATTTCGTTGAGATGAAGCAAATGGTTCGTGTACAGGAACACTCAAAAGTATTCAAATACATTACGTCTATGGGGGAAATTGCAGGTAAGTAGAGTTTAACATGTATAGACTGCACTATACCAAATGAAACGAATATATATTGTTTGTAATAGAGATAGTCAACTGGGAAAAAAAAAATTGTGTATGTAGGAGCTTCACCTCCCTCCCTGGGGGGGGGGGGAAGTACCCCCCTCGATGGGAGTAAATTTTCATGATGGGTATCTTTCAAAAGAGTCCGTCAATACCTTTACAACGAATGGTTGAACCATCGATCTGCGATAATTTAAAATAAAGTTATCGATTTCTATCATTTTTAACATTTTTGTTTTAATGTAATATTGAGAATAAATTCAACTTTTTTGTTGGATATTTAGTGTTATACTACTTCTCTAATATGGAAATGGTCTGCATTATCATAAAAGATAATTTGTTTAAATTATAATTTTAATAAATTGTTTTTAAAAAACTGAATTATTTTTTAATAAATAACCGAATTAAATTCTGTATAAATGTAGGTCCATTAATGAAGCGGGGGATTGAGGGGGCGGTAGGCCCCCTCACAGAGAACTAATTATCATATAAAACTCTTCCTAAGCCTAATTTGAATTGTTTAACATAGGTTTACATAGCAGTACTCGTTATCTTACCTCTTAATCTCCAACCTGTACTGTATTTATAGTATTAAATTTCAGGGTAAGAGAAAGTCGTGTTAGTGACACACCAGATTATTTTTAATTAATTAAAAAGAAAAAAATTATATTTCTAACAGCTTCCAGCTCACAAAAATTTTATTAATTGTAAAACCTTATTTTAGTTACTAATAAATTACTTTTAATTTTGATATGAGATAAGTAAAAATATGCATTAAAAGTAACATGTTGTCATGCAAAACAGCATGTAAAAAGCTTGTTGAGTAGTTTTAAATTTGAAATAATTATAATAACAATAATAATAGTGATTTTATTATATTTTATTTCGGATAGGGCGCAGAAAAAAAGTTTTGTTTAATTAATAAAAACAAATCTTTTTTAAATAAATACTCTGCAAAGAAAAATTATAATATATATTTTGTATTAGTGTTTGGTGAAGTATTGAAAAACAAAACAAAGTTATCAGTCTGCATTAGCATCGTAAGGAAATACGAAAACAAGCAACAACCTCAATATCTATTTTTTTAGATAACAAATAATGATAGTGACCAACAAAAATGACCTGTATGCATACGGTTTCAGTGATAGTGAACAGGAAAATTGTGCGTATCGATACGTCAATGATGCAAACTGGTTAAAAACAGACATTATCTATTAAAAAGAAATAAACAAAGAAAAAGAAAAGAATTACAGTTCTTTTTTTTTTTTTTTTCATTTTATTTTTATTTATTTATTTTACTTATCTATGCGGTAAAAAGTTCTCAAGATTTAAAATTTTCTTTATGTTGCATATAAATACGATTCTTACTTTCAGACTATCAGTAAAAGAACTTTACCACATTTATGGGACATTATATTTAGGCATATTGACTTAAAGAAAAATCCAAAACATTAATAAAATTTATTTTAAATTAAATTATTTTGTCTTATAAATTTATCAAAAACATATCTTTTTTTAAACCTTGAAAAATAAAAAAAATATATAAGTTTTATTTTTACATTTTATTTATTTATTTATTTTAAGATTTTTAAAAGAAAGGAAAATAATTTTTAATTTATGAAAGTATGTTTAATGTTAGTAGCACTGATCGGCATGAAAATTGCCCCCCAATACCATTTTTGCAAATCCTTATGTAAAATGACCTCCTGAATCCGAATAGGACGGCCATTTTGCTCTATCACCAACCGTTTTTGGGGTTTCCTCCCCCCCTCCTATTTTTACCCTTTTTCGGTAATTTTATGGCTATAAATTTGATTTATACTGGAGAAAATAAATATTTTAACTGTTAAATATCTTCTGAGGGCCTAAAGAGGTGAAAAATTCTATAACATGAACATTTGCAGAAAGAGAAAAATTTAGGGAGGGGGATTTGCCTCTGAAATTATAAGTTACATTTATTATATTTTATTAATCAATTATTATTATCACTTATTATACATTATATATTTTTTATTTTTAAGAGTTAAAATAATTATTTTCCATTCTCCAAATCAAATTCATGGCCATAAAATTACCGAAGAGTGATTAAAAATTAGGGGAGGAGGTGACGTCTACAGAAAACGGTGAGTGATGGGGCAAAAGGGGGTCACATTCGGATTCAGGAGGTCAATTTACATAAGAATCAGCAATAATAGTATGAGAGCTCATTTTTTTTTTTTTTCAGCGTAGTGTAGCTTATATAGATGGTGTGGAATTTTTCTTTCAAACTATCTAAGCTGCATTTCAAAGATGAACCTAAACTTGTATGATGTGGCCACCACATGACTTTCTTCTATATAATTTTACACAAAATTTATGCAATACAAATTATTTATTGAATTATCAAATTATTTTCCATTATATAATGAAGACGATTTTTATCTGAAAGAATTATATTATCACTAAAGCCGAAAGATGTTAATTTTTTGCAAATCAGACGATATAAGATTATTTTCCAAGTTTTTTTCGTTAAAAGATAAAAAAAATCGATAACTTTGTTTTAAATTATCGCAGACCTATAGTTCAACCATTCGTTTCAAAGGTTTCAAAGGTATTGGCGAGATCTTTTGAAAGATACCCATATTGAAAATTTACTCCCCCAGGGGTAAAGCGATGCTCCCACATGCACACTTTTTTCCCCTAGTTAACTAGTACTATTATCAATGTTTCATATGAATTTTAGAATCACATGATTAAAATAACTCTCATTATGTACATTTATACGAAATTTTGTCCTATTCTGCCATGTTAAAAATTTAGAAAAGATGCAATAACAGCGACACCTGTTGAGAAATTGTTCCACAAATCTAATCAGCACCAGTTTATGTCAGGGTCCAACTAAATACCAAGTTTGGTTAAATTTCGTTCATCCGTTCGTGAGATACAGCGTCCACAAAATTTGTGATACACACACACAGGCAGACATTTCCTAAAAACAGTCAAATCGTGTTCAGGACATCCCAAAACGTGTAAATCCATAAAAAAATGGAGTTCAAAAATTTTCACGAATCCAATACTTTCTCTGTATAGACATATAGAAGAAAGTAAAAACGATTCTTTTCTAATCTTTACTTTAAAAATTCTGATTTGATGACTTCTCTTAAATTTCCTAATACATGATATAGTTTCATTTTGATAAAATATTTTAAGTTATTTTGATTTTATATTTATTTTTAATACATTATACATAATAATATTTTGATATTTTCATTGAACATAAGCGTATAATTTTACTTATTTTAAAAAACTGATTGAATAAAACTGAATTTCTTAGGAGAAAAATCTTATATTCTAGAAACAATATAGATTCTTTGTTTTCCGAATAATAATTTAAATAGACAAGAAAAATATTACGTTAAGACAGTTAATACCTTTAAAAAACTTTTGTTTATAAATTAATATATAATAAATTATAGTTCTTACTTTACTCAGTTTTTTTTCTCCATACTTGAAGATATAATAACCAACAATCATTCCGACGCAATGTGGTCCGAGATGTGTGAACGTTTGAATATGAATTTTATTTAGACCTTCATAAACTTGACTAAATAGGAAAGGGAAAAAAGAAATACGACAAATTATTAGAATATTTATGCACACATACTCATATTTTACATGCATATTGATTTATCCAGAGCATGTATTTCATATAATTCAACCAAACTCATTTCTTTATTCAATATATATGTATGTGTGTGCGTGTGTATGTGTTATACAGAACACAGTAAATATCAAAAACGCATAGAACGCTAAAGGAAAATGGAATTGCAGATAGCTGTTTCGGTAGCATTGCGCGAACCATCATGTTTCAACGATGGTGTCTTTCTTTTAAGTATTTCAGATTTAAATGTGCCTTTTGTTGAGTTTAAATGGCAACACTTAAAAAAAAAAAAAAAATCGGCTTTTGTGTTTTTCGGTCGAAAATCATTAGTTGCTAAGTCAACTTGCTCGATAGTTCTGCCACTAAGGAAAAATAATATAAAGAAAATGTTCATTTTTACTAAGATGTAAGCCTGTCGATGAGAACAGTAAACTGAAAGTAGTTTACCTTGCCTGAAATTCTAGCAATTTTAAGTGTTACTTTTTTTTTTTCTCATGATTACCTTTAAACAAAGCATTACATAATATAATGAACTGCACTACACAAGTTTAATTTTTACCATAAATAATAATAATAATAAATAAGACGCCTTCGAATATATTGCAGTAGTGAATAAATTAATCAGTTTTAATTATAAGCAATTGTTTTCATAAAATTATCTGTATATATAAAGCTGAATGTTCATCGATTTGTCTGGATTTTTAATTCGCTATTTAAAGATAGACTATTCAACCGATTGCTACGAAAAGTGGTACACTTATTAATCAGTACTAAATCTAGCTAACACCGTACCTTAGTACCTTAGTCACACCTTAGTTCAATCGGATAATTGATTAAAAAAATATCAAATGAAAACATCATTTTAATTTTAAAATTATTAAATAATAATAAGAGAGAGAATGTGCAAACATTTTTTTTTTTTTTTTTTTTTTTTATGTAAAATATATAAAGCTAACAGTTTGTCATTTCATTTGTTTGGATGTTTAGTTCGCCATACAAAGTTTATATCATTCAACCGATCGCTACAAAAATTGGTAGACTTATTAATCAGGACAAAATATAGCTAACGCCGTATTTTTTAGTTCAATCGAATAATTAGTTCAAAAAATATTAAATAAAACCCCCATTTTAACCTTAAAATTATTATAAAGAAAAAAAAATGATACCAAAATTAAGAAATAAATAAGTAAATATATTTCTCCGTATGTGAAAAGGAAAGGAAGAAAGAAAAAATTGAACATGCAAATATTTTTTTTAATTTAAATTAATTGTTTATTTGTAGTTTTATTCGTTTGAGTTCTTACAACGAGTTCAAATTGTTACACTATCTATCAATAAGTATTTGGACACTTTCGAATTTAGACGTTTTGACAAATATCTAGGAAAGTTCTTTAGGAATCGTCTTCAAACTTTGGGAGTGTAAAGAACATGTTATACCTCATATATTTCGGCAAACGATGTGTCCAGAAGTGGAAAAGAGAACCAGTAAAAAATAAACAAAAATCAAAATGTTTTGCATCACCCTGTAAAAAGTAATGCATTAATATGTTGAATGTCATGTCAGCCATCGGTGGCTGACATTGAACATTCCGTTTAGGCCGCATTAACCACCGGTGGCTGACAGTGTAAAACATAATATAAGGCCGCGTCAACTACCAGTGGCTAGGAGTATAAAATATGATATAAAACTAAACTAGTATGTTGTGGCCACCACATGACTTTCTTCTACATTTTCCTATACAAATTCACTCAGCAAAAATAATTTATTAAAATTATTATTTCAAAAAATTATCTTCCATGACAATGCAGACGATTTCCATATTAGAGAAGTAGTATAACACTAAATATCCAAAAAAAAGTCAATTTTATTCTCAAAATTACATAAAAAAAAAAAAAAAAAAAAAAAAAAAAAAGATTTTTTATTAATGAAAAAAATCGATAACTTCATTTTTAATTATCGATGATTCAACCATTCGTTTTAATAGAACTGACGAGCTCTTTTGAAAGATACGCATCATGAAAATTTACTCCCCTCGAGGGGGGACCACCCTCCCCAGGGGGGAGGCGAGGCTCCTACACATAAAAAAAATTTCCAGTTGACTATCTCTGTTATAAATAATTCTTGTAAAATTCATAATGATTATTAAAAAATAATTCTTTTTATGCACATTTATACAAAATTTTGTCCTATATCACCATGTTAAAAATTTAAAAAAAGCGGGATGGCAACGCAACATGTAAGACAATTTTTACCAAACGTTGATAGGCACTAATTTGTGTCAAGGTGCAACCACATACCAATTTGTATGAAATTCTGTGCAGTAGTTCCTGAGATACAGTTGTCACAAAATTTTGTCACACACACATACACAGACAGACATTTTCTAAAAATGGTCAAATCGTGTTCTACAGCTGTCAAAACGTGTAAATCCATCAAAAACCCGAGGTCGAAAATTTTTACGAATCCAATACTTTCTTCTATTGAATGTAGAAGAAAGTAAAAATTTACATTGTTTTAAGTAATTACTGAAAATTTTATTTAAAATTTACTTAATTTTTATTTATTACAGGACATTATTAAGGTATTTTAATGGATTTTACTGAAACGCTGTAAACATAATGCGCTTCTAAGTGGCGCGCGTGCCCTGGCAAGTATTTGCTTAAGAATTCGCGTGGCACTCAACATGTTAAATGCGTTTTAGATGTACCATATGATTATGAGGATTTTTTTCGTTATCTGTATAAATTTTCACGAGGCTACCACATATATTCATGAAGATTTAACTTTTTTTTTTTTTTTTTAATTCAATTTTTTTAATTATAACACGTAGGGTATTAGAAATCATTAGAAATGTAGGGTGCAACACTGAGAAAAAATTCTGTAACTGACATCTAGAATCTAAGTTGTGTCTCTAGAAAAAATAGTTCCATGTCATCCTTATAAATTCTAGTCCCCTAAGTCCCTATTAGAATTCTAGAGCGTTTGTCTATATTCTCGAGGGCAAAGTTATTTAAAAATCTCTGCAAATAAATGAGACTACGAGAGGCGAGTTTCAGCAACTATAATCTTGGTTTATTACCAATTCTAGAAAATCAAGCGAAAATTTCTCGCAATACAAATGATTCAGAACATTTAGAGTATTCAAAATATTCTTTCACCATCTAGAAATGTGTACACTAGAAATTCTCGATCATTTCGTCTATTCAGTTTATTGGCGTGCCTTACGCGCATAGCTCGGAAATCTATATTTCTAGTTATGGGATTTAGAAAATGGTCACTTATTCATTCTAGAGGAAGGCGGTATATTTTTTTTCTCAGTGAAAGACATTTTTAGAAAATTTTGCATACTACGTTATACACAGAATACTGAATGCAAAAATGTTAAATATCTTACGGAAGATAGGTATTTTTACTAAACAATATTTAACTACGCATGCGCTAGTTTTTATAAAATTTCATTTATATAATTTAATAGCCAAAGATATTGAGTAACTTATATGAAAACCTCAAACAAATACAATCGAATAAAACCAAAAAGTTAAAAAGTTATGAGAAATTCATTCCATCTCAGAATTTCAATTCTTCTAAAAAAAAAAAACAGAGAGAGAGAGACAGAAATATGATAGGTTTTTTTTTCAATATTTATTTACAATGAGCGAACACTCTATTACCATTGGGCATTGATTAAATCAAAATAAAATGTGGGTAAAACCCCTTATAGTCTAGCTTTTATTTTCAGAGAAACGAAATTCTGATCATTTTATCTCCCATAACTTTTTGAATTTTCATGATATTTGTTTATGGTTTTGATATAAAATTGCTCAATACTTTTGGTTATTAAATTATGCAAATGAAATTATTTAAAAGCTCGTGCATGCGTAGCTAAAATTTATTTAATAAAAATTTTCATATATCGTAAGCACGGAGTAAAAAGACAGGAGAAGAAGGTAACGCTGAAATTTTGTGATGTTGTTTTATAATGTTTACAGATGGCGCCACCGTGCAATCCTTCCTTCTCTCCAGCTTCCGCAATGTTATTCAATGGAGAAATGTCTCGTTTTAATTATTTTTTTAAAAATAATATCAAGCTGAAAAAATTTCGATTGAAAGCAAATTTCATTAAATAGAGTATTCTAACCAACATGTTTTTTTTAAGAGCCATTTTATACTAATTTTACTTTGAAAGAAAACTTTTAAAAAATGACGATTCTTATGAACCGAAGCTAGCTAAAACAGACAATTGGGAGGAAGGAAAATGGATGAAATTTTGTAAAGAAAAAAAATAAATTCACTTAAGGTGCAGAAAACACGAACTCGGACTTTATTTTTCTCCTAGGGCTTTTTTTTGTTTTTCTTATCACTATCATAGCCTGTTTTACAACTAGGAACGAAGCATTTATTTGAAACATCTGAATTATGCAGTTTTAAGAACTTACAAAGAAATTAAATTACTTAAAATAAAAAAATTTAAATGTACTTCAGCAAAATTCTATTGAAAACAACAGTATATCCGCGCCGAAGTAGGGAGGAATGACAAGTGGCGCCCTCAATATTTACCAAAAATTTAGATCACAGTTTCGTAGCTTTCTCCCATTGGACCTTCAACTCCTATTAATATTACTCCGTGATCGTAAGATATTTAACTTTTTTACATTCTGATTGTCGTATGCTGTGTTTTATGTAGTATGCGCCAAATTTCATAAAAAGGGTTTATTTACACTGGGTCTAATACCCTACGTGTTATAATAAAAAAAGTGGCAATTAAAAAAATCTGTTGTATCTTCATGAATATATGTGGTAGCCTCTTAAAAAATTATACAGATATTGAAAAAAAAATCCTCATAATCACATGCTACCGCCAAAACGCCTTTTAAAGCATTACTTTTACAAGGTGATCCAAAGCATTTTGATTTTGATTTAATTTTTTACTGGTTCCCTTTTCCTCTTCAGGACACAACTTTTGCGGAAATATATGAGTTATAGCCTGTTCTTTACGCTACGAAAATTTCAAGATGATTCCTAGACAACTTTACCAGATACTTGACAAAACGTCTTAACGGCCCTCTTCACTTACCGTCGACGGAAGCCCGAGCCAATGTTATTCTATGGGGAAATTTTCTTTACAAATAACTTATTAACTAATACACATATTTAAATTCTATTTTCACATTTTGAAAATTCCCAACTGTTAAATTGACGGACCTTTTTAAAAAATGTATTTTGTTGATTTTTAATATTTCATTTTGAAATTGCAAAATGAAAAAAATTCACATATTGAAAATTCGTATTTTGTAGCTTCAAAATAAAATATAAAAAATTAAAAAAAAAAATTTTTTTTTTAAAAAAGTCCGTCAGTTTAACAGCTTGGAATTTTCAGAATGTGAAAACAGAATTTAAAAATACGTATTAGTTAATAAGTTATTTGTAAAGAAAAATTTGCCATAGAATAACATTAGCTTCGGCTTCCGGCGGCGGTGAGTGAAGAGGGCTCTTAATTCGAAAGTGTCCAAATACTTATTGGTAGATAGTGTATAACTGATATTTTATTGAGATAGTACATTTACTGATTCATTTTACTGTTTCCTTTTTATTCCATTAAATTTTTCTCTCAGTTTTTACGCGTATGTTGATGGTAAATCTCAGCGGTCACATAAATAACTAATGTTCGTAATATCATAAAGCTAAAAGGATTTTTATTTTATTTTAATTTTCATTCCACCTCGCATATTTTATTCACTTTGTTTTTTCTTTCATTTAAAAATTTTATAAGCACTACTTTAACCGGTAGATCTGCTAGTTATATCGAAAAAACTATAATTATATGTAGGGTAAGTGCACCAGTGATTGAAACTTTTAGAGAAATCTCTGATGTTTTTAATGTTCTAGTCATCATAAAATATTTTTAGAAATCTTAAGTTAGTACATATGGTATGAACTGCATTCAGATCCACATATATGTTAAAATATATACATTTGATAACAATTTTTTCTTTTTTTTAATTAATTTTTATTTGACACCCACTCAATGTTCCAGTCATTGACACTGCCAGTTTTTCATTTTATCAGTAATTGACACCCTATGTTCCAGTGTTTGACACTGCTAGTTATTCATTTTACCAGTCATGAGCACCCTATACTCCAGTGTTTGACAGAAAATGTTAAAATTCTTATATGTAAAATAGATGATTTTATTATTTTTCTTATTTATTAATTATTTCGGGATAGATATCTATTACTGGAGCATGCCAATCACTGGAGCACCTACCCTATGTAAAAAAAAAAGGGAAGGAAGAAAAAGAAAAATGTACACATAGCAAATTTCACATTATAACTGAAAATTATATAATATAAATTAATTTTTAATATTATAAATATTTTTATTGTAGAAAAAAAAATCATTATCTCCTTTAAGTGAAAAAAAAAATAATATTGATGTAATGAGACAAAAAGTTATAAAATTACATCAATCAAAATAATAAGTATTCTCTTCGATATTAATTATTGATGAGAAGTAATGATTTTTAAAAGCTTAAACTTACATATCAGACCCTGCTGACAAAAAAATTGTTGCACCCAAGTCCCAGAACCACGTTTGAGCACCGATCAATGCACAAGACAGCAAAACAGCAGCCACCAAAAGGCCTATAGCTGGTTTAGTGAACCTGAAACGATCAAATAGTACTTAAAATCTTATAATGATGAAATTAGTTTTTATACGCAATTTGTAATTTATAAGATAATTAATATAATATCAGTATAACAACAACGACAATAATAATAATAATAATAATATTGCCTTACCTATAAAGCAATATGAGAAGGAATAATGACAAAATATGAAGTTGGAAGTCAGCTGCTAGGTACCAAGTTGTTTCTATGCACTAAATTAAAATTTAAAAAATATAGATCCATGTTATACTATACGTGATTAAAAATGCTTATAATTGTATAAATTAATTAAAAAATAAATATCCTGCTTTGAAAATATATGTGAAAAAGTAATTAAAATGTGTTGCTAGTAGAATGTTAAGTCAAGTTTGTGGAGGCTGAACTCCAGCCTCAACCTGTAAGTTGTTTCCCTGCATGGTCAAAGGTGTGCAATGAAAATTCAACAAAAATTCAAATTTTAAAACTCAATCTTTAATTTTCTTGTAAGAAAAAGGGGGGCCCTAAAATATGGACGTAACTTTTAAAATTAGTTCAATTGCCAACAATACGATTACTAATCAGAACTAACTGAAGTTAATCCCAGTCGGTTAGAGCGACGGGCTCGTAATTGGAAGATTGTGGATTCGGTGCTCGAGCCGGCCAAAAACCGGTCGTGTAAAATAATGGTGGCTGGTGCACGTAAAATATGTCGTGGCCGCAATGTCCTCCATATCCCCATCAAAAGTATACCTCAGGGGGTTACCGAAGCGGGGAGCCATCCTCTCAGTGTAGTATCAAAATTGTGATGGCATGTCTCCGGACCATCTCTAAGGGTGAGGCGCAGACCGTCGCCAATTGCCCATTGCGCAACGCAGCACTAGCGCGACGCAAAACCTAATCAATTAGTCAATCAATCAACCCTTAAACCTGTTCTCAGCTTGACAAACTAATACCAAATGGCTAGTAGCATTTTACACCAATCCTCTTTAAACTCGACACTTCTACGTTCAACCTGATATTTAACTAAAACATCGCCATCTAATCCTGGGTACAAGGTACAACTAGTGACCTTCACTTTCCTAATTCAATACTTTTAACTCAACTCGACACTATCACAGAAATCACCACCAACACTAGATTTGACTGGAGACCTTTACTTTCCCAACTCAATACTTCTAACTCAACTCGACATTATCATCGAAACCACCGATTCCTAGCACCGGATCCGACTGGTAACCTTCATTCTTCCAACTTGACACATCTCATACCTTACAAGTTTTAAAAAATATGCAGTATTATATTTGTATAACATTTCTGTCTATTATATACAAAAATGGTTAAAATTTTCAAATCTTCTTTATTAAAAAAAAAAAAAAAAAAAAAAAAAAAATGCTTTTATCATTTGAATGTTATGTTTATTAATTATTTTTTCTATTGAAAAAAGTACAGTCATACTTTTAAAACTATTTGTATCTGAAAGTGGTTAGAAGTTCACATTAATTTTTTTTATTATTATTATTTGAAAAAATAACAGTTGTGTAAAGATACTTACTCCTCTGTCAATACCCCACCAGTTGGAGAAATATAACAAAGTTGTCCACCAGTACCGCTCACAGGACCTAATTTGTGGATCGACGTGATTAAACCAAAATGGTCCGGAACTCAGAAGAGGAAGGAAAAATACTAAGCCCATTAGCAACAATACAGATGGTGTTAACCTGGATTAAAAAATGGCAAGAAAATATAAAGCTTATAAACTAACAAGCAAATTTACATAAATATTTTTCTTTTTAATGAGATATACTGATTAAAGTCACATTGATGTAGATAATCTTTTTATTTTAATTTCTTCTGTCATAGATATTGTTACAACGGATTAAGTCTTTTCTCTGTATCAATTGTTCTGTTGCAGTGAAAGTAGTTTTACAGGCAAAGGGAAAATAAGCGGCAGTCCATTCGCTTTCAATGAGGTCACCCTTGGCGACAAACTTGGCAATCTGGTGATGAATTTGGCGACTTGGTGACCAAACTTGGCAAATATAGTAGTTTTATGTTTCCGAAGTTTCGAAGCTCTCCGATGCACGGGAGCCTAGTTCTAGAAATTTCCACGGGTTTCTGGATAGACCTTTCGCCCAAAGGGTGTAAATAGGAGTGAGTCTACTTCTGCGACTTCTGAGAGTGTGAAATTACTGCGATTCAGATTTTGTTCAGAGACCTATTCTGAACAAGTGTCCTTTGGAGATTGCGCTTTAAGCAACTGAACTTTGTTCGGGAGCTAGCGAAGATTTCGGTTCTGGAGAATTTGATGTTATTTGCTGTCCTCCTGTGAAACAAGTGACTTTTTTTTTTACTGTTCCAGAACATTTGCCGAACAGTTTTGACGTACGAGTGACTGCTACATTTGACTGATATTCGAAGTATTAATAGGACTATGGGACTGTTTTCGAGAATATTCATTGTAATCACAGCACTTATTTGAAAAGTTATGTTGAATAAAGTGCATTCATTGATATTTAAAAACGAAGTCCAAAGCATATTGTCTTATTAATATTAATTTTACAAATGTCTATTGCTTGGGAAAAAAAAAAAAAAAAAAAGAAACTGGAGTGACTCCACTCGACTTTCCGAACATTGAGTAAGTAACAGTTTTGTAGATAAAGTAAAGAAAAGCGAGTTGTTAAACAAACAAAAGAGAGAAAACCATAATAGAGTGTTTGAGTATTTTTCGCCATATATTACACGATGTTTCATTTAACGCTACTGAACTTTGAACCCATAGATCATGATGATAAAGAACTTTTCGTTGTGCCCCTGTAAAAATATATAAATGATAGATTCACCAAAATGCTTATAGTTAGTGCAATAGTGATTTATAATATTCATATAAATTTTCAGCTCAACTGAATAAGGCGTTTAGATGCTATCGCAGTTTTAAGATTCCGGTCCAATATTCCATAATGATAAAGAATTTTTCTTTGTGTCCCTGTAAAAAAACTGTAAGTGCTAAATTCACCAAAATCCATACAGTTCGTACAACTGTAACCTATAACATGTGTACATATTTTTTGCTCAGATTAATAAAGCGTTTAGACGCTGTCGCACTTTTAAAACTTTTGCTCTATAAGCCATAATGATAAAGAATTTTTCCTGGTGTCCCTGTAAAAAAACAATAGGTGCTAGATTCACCAAAATCAATAAGGTTCGTACTATGGTGACTTACAATATACATACCAACTTTCAGCTTATTTGAACAAAGCTTTTAGACGCTAGTGTGTTCACTCAATGACATGCACACATATCATCGTAAAAATAGTGGAAATGGACTCAGGGGACCTCGAAACGTATAGAAACATCAAAATCTCGAATTCGGATTTTTGACATGATTACAATACTTTCCTCACTATAGTGTTCGGAGAGTAAAAATGCACTGAATGTCAATTTTTGAAATATTTATAAAATTTAACCTTAACGAGTATTTAATAAGAAATGTTTTTAACATTATCAGTTATAAACATTCTTGATATTGCTTTTGATTATGATAATTAAATTGTCAATACAAAAAAGAAAAAAAAAAAAAAAAAAAAAAAAAAAAAGTCAATTAAATTCTACATGAATCGATTATTTTCAAGTCCGATTATTAATTAGTCCCTGAAAGGGAATTTAAACTGTCACCTGCTTTTCTTTTCCCTGGAAAATTCGACATATCTATTTCTATAACTACAGCATTTATGCATAGAATGATATTGATTTAAAACTTAACAGATCAATAACAAATCAAATACTTCATGTTCGTGAGATATAAAGTCAGATTATTGTTAATTGGTATTAATCTCTGCGAAGGATACATTTGACATTTTCAGTTTTTACCAGATGGTCATAAAATGTTATTTCTTCTTATTCAATTAAAACTTTTCGAGTGATTTTTTAATTGAAAGTTTTAAGTTGCGCTTTCAATTCATTGCCTTTTAAAGTGCATCTGTTTTCTACAAACACAACTAACGTTGAACATTTTCAATTAGTTAAATATTTATGTATGAAACGACTGAGCTGATTCTTTTCTAAAGTTGTTCCTTTATTAACTGAAACAATTCTTAAAATATCCAAGGAGATTTGGACATATTATGATTGTACGTATTGCGTCTTAATTGTTTAGATCTTAAGATTATTTATAAGATAAAAGATGGCTAAAAATATTGTACGTTGGTTGTAATGCTCAAAGTTACTAAAAACTATTAGAAATTGCTAATAAAATTTAATATTTTGTAACTAATTTTAATGTTGTTAGAGGTTTTTTTTCCCTACATAAAAATTGGCATTTTAGTCTACTTTATAACATTTGTTAGTCTTTTGGTCTATTTTTGCTGTATTTTTTTATGGGTGTTAGTTGTTTTCTCTCATTTATGATTGTGCGTTTTTTTTTCTTTTTTTCATTCTATTTTTTTTTTTTTTATGGGTTTTTCACTTTTTCCTCCGCATTCTAAAGTGCGGGGAGGAAATTCTGTTAAATATTCAGATCTATCTTTCAGAGTTATATTCATACTTAATATTTTGTTAAAGATAATTTATTGCTATAGATCAAGAATTGGAACAGTCTGGTTAAAGACTAGATTGAGATTGCATCGAACAACCTTAGGGTGGACTAGTAATGTGGAGAATAAAATACCAAATTGCAACAAAATGTTTTCCTATTTTAAGTTTTACTTTTATGAAATAATCTTTCGTTCAATTCATATAACTGACGACACTCAAAGTAGTTTTTTTTTTCTTTCTTTCATATTTTTCTTTTCTTTTCTTTTAAACAAATCTAAAGAAAGTGCAAGAAATAATGCCATTAACCTGTATTGCTTCACATCTCAACTTTATATTATCGATAAAAAGGTTAGATATCATTGACATCTTTGTTATTAAACCAAAAATATCTATTCGTGTAAACTATCATGAAGACAGACAATATCTATTTAGAATCCCGAGAACTTCTAACAAGATATTATCCGTCTAATTATCATTTCCGAACTCTAACTTTAAAATAATAATAACATATTCGTTTTTAATTTTATTGCAATGGAATTTAATCGAGTTTTATTGTTAATGCATTTAAACTATACTGAACTGCTAGTAGATTTAATAATAATATTTAATTAATTAGTGAAAATAATAATATAAGCAAAAGTCTATACGTGAAATTTAAAACTTAAAATCTAAGAAAATGAATCATGCAAAATTGTTTTGTAAATTCTGTTTTTCAAATTTTCTTTACTTGAAATACCCCAAATAAATTTATTAAATTTCACTTAATAATTTTGTCCAATTTTTTGCTCTTTGCTTAAATTCTGTAAAGTAAACATACTAAATGTATTTTCGGTCATTTTTGTTAATGTTTTTCCTCCTTTCCCATATTTTTCATTCAATTTTGTCCATAATTATAGCTTTGTTTTGGATATAATTGCTTACATCTAAATGTACATATTTTTACATATCTTAGACATCTTGTTGTTTTTTTACTCAGGATAATGCAAATCTGATTTTAGATTTTTAAGGTCATGGAAAAATATGTCAATCACCTTTTATGGATGACATTTAAAATTTAAGTGCCTTTTTTGTATAATAAATCGAGACTTTTACTAAATACAAAATATCAATGTAGGATTTTATTTTCCCCGAGTGAATCGAAGAATATTTATTGATGTTATACTAAAATTTTTTATGCCGAACAAAATACATTTTGAGTTTTACTCTTTTTTTTTTTTTTAACCAAGAGAAAAGTGAAAAATATTAAATATTAGCGGATTCCGCTCGCTTCCCTGGTCACGATGTTTAAACGAATTACTTATAAAATCTGAAAAAATATAATTCCTAAACGAAACGCCAAAGAATTCGGTCTGATCCTCGGTATGGATCGCCGTTGTCTTCCACAGTGCGTCAAATCTTCAATGCCTGTGGCAGCGCTTTACCTGGGATCGTTACGCGCGCACAGGGGGGGGGGGGGGGGGATCGCTCATTGGCCTCGTTTGGGATCTCTACTGCCTTCGGCAGAGTCTTTCCCTCTGGCACTGTACCAGGTACTTTAGTAAATAAAGCCGTGGCTAAAAGAAGACGTTACTATGATAAATGGACAGAGTAAACTTTGAAAAAAGAATCTCAAAACTATAGGTTCAGTAGAATAAAATAAATAAAGTTATTGTTTAAAAATTTCATCAATAATTTAAAGTGGGAAAAGAAACCGTTTGACAAAATTTCAAAGTGATACGACCAGTACCATGAAAGATTGGCACAGTTGACGTAACAAACAAAATGGCGACTTGAATGAATTTATACTGAAAAAGCTATTAAGATCTTAACTTTCTTTTTATTGGTCAGATGGAGAATAGCTTTAAACCTTCTACAACAACGTGAATACCGCGTTCTAACTCCCGTATATACTTTCAGAATTTCTTCAAACTAATACATGCTATTGAAATTTACTATGGCATGTTTCCTATTGAAAATAGTATAAGTACCATGACCGGTTTTTGTACGAGGACACCCTAAAAAATTCTACTGCATTGCGCTGTATGAGACGCATTTTTATGAATAACATTTAAATTGCAGAAAAAGTTATTTATTTTTCAAATGTCGAAAATATGTATATATATATATGTATTTTTATATAATTAGCATTAAGGTTTACTGGGAGACACAGATATAGAAATAATTAGAAAATTTTTAATTGCATTTTCTTTTGTGTTAAGAGAATTAACGTAACTTTCCAATAATCTTTAAAAGAGATTACACAGGCCTACAAAATGTTTAAAAAGTTGACAAAATCTGATTTGATGATTTTAGCCGAATTTTATTATTTTTGATGCGCTGAAATCGAAAATGTAGCCCATTTTTCTCTATCAGGTACAGATTTTTGTCAAAACAGGGTGTTTACCGACACAATTTCTTACATATATAGTCGGTAACACCAAAAATTCTTATGTAAAAAAAAAAAAATGCACTTCATACGGTTTTGTTAAATAAATCCTTGTCGAATCCTGTTCTTAGTTCGTGTAAGAACGATTCGATAAGGATTTCTTTAACAAAACCGTATGTAGTGTACTTGTTTTACATAGGAATTTTCGCTAGTGTTCGGACACTTTTGTTACCGACTGTACCATCATAAGAATAGGTTGGTTGGTTAGTATGGTTTTACGTCGCACTAGTGCTGCGCTATTACAATAATACGTATCCATGATTAATTAATCAAGAAAACATGCTATAAAACTTACCATATAATTATATTGGTGGAAGAGTAATGGAAGAAATTGTATAGGCAGGCACCCTGTATTGACAAAAATCTATACGTGATAGAGAAGAACTGACTTCATTTTCGGTTTTAGCACACCAAAAAACATAAAGATCAGTCCAAATTATAAAATCAAAATTTTACATGTCGACCTGTGTTATGACATCAATTAGTCTTTGTCTTTCTGGAATTACTTTTGCCTCCAAGGTAGTAGACCGTATTTTTTGCATCCGAAGAAGAAAGGTCACATCTTTTCGAAACCGGTAGTGCTTCCGTTTTTTTAATGGTGTGTCAAGAAGTTTTTGGTAAAATATTTATTGTACACTAGTCCTTTAATTTATAACAACCTCGTAGAATTAAACATTTGTACTCAGAAGGTGCAATAAACTTTATCTGTATATTTTGTGTAAATATTTTTTTCCACAATGGCCCACATACTATACTGCATATATATATATATATATATATATTATGCATCCGCTAAATGCCCTGAAGAGGACAATGCATCCCCAGGACATCTTGCGGATATCCAGAAAAGAAAAATGGTGCTATATGGGGCAAAGCATCAAATCGTGATAAAATATTACATCGTCTTTTGGTTTTGCTCTTGCAGCCTCAAAATTTGATTAAATATAAAGCAACAGTGCAAACAACAATAAAATTATATACTCAGTGCTTAAATTATAATAATGAATGGCGAACAAACCTTAAGTAGCGTCGGAGTATTAGAAGAGGAACATTTAATCGTCCTTTAGTTTTAATCATTGACTTCATTCCAGAGTAAGTTACGAGAATTCCACTAAAAATAGAAAAAAAAAAAAATCTATAATAATTATAGGAATATCTTCAGGCATTGTACAGGCTTAGAAGTATAATCATCAGTTTTAATTGAATATAACATTTCCTAAGTATAACACAAGAATTGTATTTACAGTTGAAAATTTAATTTGTGGTTGCAGAACACAACAGATCTTTTTTTTTTTTTTCTTTTTTTAATTGCTCGAGCGATTTTGATAAAAATTTAAAATTAGAAGATTTTTTTGAGATAATAATTCAATTTTCATTATTGAATTTATTACCTATTAAAATTATCTCACATGATAACGCAGATGATTTTCACATGAAAGAAATATAATACTAGACATCCAAAGAAAGTCTATTTTATGCTTTACGAATAATATATATGTATATATTTTTTTTTAGAAAAAACATCGATATCCTCTTTTAAATTATCATGGATAGGTGGTTCAGTCATTCGTTTTAATGGTATTGACGAGTTCTTTTTGTTTCCCAAAGTCCCCTTTGGGAAAAGGGGACTTTCACTGAGGAGGATAAAGCAATGCACCTATATATACAACATTTTTTTCTTAGTTGACTATCGTTATTATAAATAATTTTCTTTAATTACATAAAGAAATCTCATTGTGTACATTTATACGCAATTTTGTCATACACCTGCATTAAAAAAAAAAAAAAAAAAAAAAAAAAAAAAAGAGGATGGCAACACTATTTTTTGGACAGTTTTCACCAAAATTTGTCAGGTACTAATTTATGTCAAGGGGCAACTACATATCGATTTATATAAAATTCTGTGCAATAGTTCCTGAGGTACAGTTGCCATAAAATCTGGTTTCATTCACACACTGACAGGCATTTTCTAAAAATGGTCAAATTGAATTCTAGACCTCCCAAAGCCTGTAAATCCATCGAAAACTCGAAATCGAAATTTTTGTACGGAACCAATACTTTCTTCAACTTCATATAGAAGAAAGTAGAAATTGAAAGATTCAAGGAATTTTTTTTTTTTTTTTCAATTTAGACATTATTTTTATTATTTTCTGCATAAGTAATAGCCATGCTGTAAAAAATTAAAGTATAGTTACAATGACCTTAGGCATATAAATGTCTTAAAATAAATAAATAAATATTTTCATTATTATTACACTTTGTTGCTAAAGTAGAGTAAAAAATATTGATACTTAAATCAACAGTATAATTTGATGAAATTCATTTGTTTCTATGATACTTAAAATGCGCAACTGTAAAAGAAAATAATTAATGTAAAAAAAAAAAAAAGACTTTGTTGGAGAGAAAAAAAAAATTGTTTTTTGTGTGTGCGCTTATATGTAAA
The DNA here is from genome assembly GCA_963930645.1 of Salticus scenicus. Taxonomy (NCBI): domain Eukaryota; kingdom Metazoa; phylum Arthropoda; class Arachnida; order Araneae; family Salticidae; genus Salticus; species Salticus scenicus. The sequence goes on along the minus strand of OZ005653.1, from coordinate 323,022,129 downwards.
GATTACTATACTACATAAAAAGTAATTGTTGTAGGAGGAATTAAAAAAAAAATTAACGTGGGGAAAAAAACTGTAGGAGGAAAAAACTTTGTATTTGAATATACATTTATGTTTTGGTAATTGTGTGCATAAAAAGAAAATTCTAAAGAGAGAAAAAGAGAAAAGAGAGAATTGTGTAATGAAATAATTTCGAACGAAAAATTAGTTTACTTATTTCTATTTTTAAACCTTTGAAAGATTTTGCCGCATCGTGTAAACAACAAGTGAAAAGATTGATGTATTACGATTTGGTTTACAGATTATATGTAAATTTCTGCCTCTAACACTACGTTAAAAAAAAAAAAAAAAAAAAAATGAACCCTGATACAATTCTTGCTAATTCTTATGTAAAAGGACCACCTGAATCCGAATAGGACTCCTATTTTGCCCTATCACCCACCGTTTTCTTGGGACACCACCCCTTCCTCCAATTTTTATCACTGTTCGGTAATTTTATGGCCTTGAATTTAATTTGAAGAATGAAAAAGAATTAATTTAACGCTTAAAAACAAAAATTACAATGTTTAATACATAATATTAATAATAGATTAAAAAATATAAGAAATGTAATACATAATTTCAGTGACAAATCCCCCCCCCCCCCTAAATTTTCCCCTTGCCGCAAATGTTCATGTTTTATAATTTCACAACTCTGTAGCCCCTCAGAAGATATTTAACAGTTAAAATAATCCTTCCCCTCCTAAAAATCAAATTTATAGCCATAAAATGACCGAAAAGTGATAAAAATAGGGGGCCATTCCTAAAAAGCGATGGGTGATAGGGTAAAATGGGCGTCCTATTCGTATTCAGGAGGTCATTTTATAAAAGAATTTGCAAAAATGGTGCTGGGGCAATTTTCATGCAGAGCAGTGTAATATATAAAGCAGTTATTTATATATAAAGGGTTTTCCATTAAGAGTGATACAATTTAAAAATAAAGAAAATCCTATAAACTATTCAGTGAGAAATTTTCTTTTTTTCTTTTGAAAGCTTGCATTATGCCATTAAGTATTAAAATAATATCGTTCATGTGATCACCACGACTTCTCTGTACATACCGCATTCTGTCAAACCAATTTTCCATCACTCTTTCGCACAAATTTGGTGTTATTTCACGAATAACACGTTCAATGTTGGTTTTTAATTGCTCGATTGTTATTGGATTATCAGCATAAACTTGTGACTTAACATATCCCCAAAGAAAAAAGATCACAATCGATCGAGTCGATTAACTGAATAATGTCGTCCATGAATTCATCCCAAATTTCTCTCAGTATTCACATATAAACACTGATTTTGATAAAACAATTTATTAATTTCGAAACGTTGTTGAAGCGTGTATCTTTGCATGATTAAATGGCATAGCATACTAAGCACAAATGACACAAGAAATGTCAAAAAATAATACGCAGTGTTGCCATTCTAACCATTTAAAATTGTATCATCCCTATTGGAATACCCTTTATATGTATATATTCAAATTTTCATAGAATGAAAAATTAGAAAAAAGGAAAAAAAAAAATCTCTATATATTTACTAAACGCACAAATAATTATTCTCTATTAAGCTTTTACGACCTCATCAGAACGAGAAAACATATTTGATAGCTGGTTGTACACAGTTCAAATGAACGAAGAAAGAACAAACCATGTAATTCTGAAGGACTTTTTTATTAATCTACTTCGCGTGCATTCCGTTATAAAGGAAAATTTATGAAGGGTCACGGAATTCATTGAGGAGAAATCATTCAAGCAGTGAATAAACTTTGAAATAATCCGTAAATACAAATAACAAAAACAAAAACAAATGTTGTTAAATGGATCTAGACACAAAAACATCAAGCGGACATGATCAAAAGATTAGAGCACTACGATTTATTTTATTTCAAATAGACCGTACTTGACCGGATAACTATCATTGATCCTTTAAATAATGGGACTACCAGAGCTGGTTTACGATAGGCATTCAAAGCACGTTTCCTGGATACAAATCTCATTCTTTTCTAATTTCATTTCAAATTTTCAAAATTCAAGTGAAGATTTCTTTCTTCATTTTTACTTTCTCTTACCCATAGGGTCGAGAAAGTATTGTTTGAGGGTCAAATTTTCGAACGTGAATTTTTGTTACATTTACATGTTCTGAGGTCCCCTGAATACGAAAATTATGTTTTTAGCGAATGGTCTGTCTGTCTGTTATCAGCATACCTCAAAAACAAATAGTAGCAGAAATTCCAAACTGGGTATTCTAAATGTGTATCATATAGGAATGCTACAGTAAGCTTTTCGTTGAGATGAAGCAAATGGTTCGTGTACAGGGACACTCAAAAGTATTCAAATACATTACGTCTATGGGGGAAATTGCAGGTAAGTAGAGTTTAACATTTATAGACTGCACTAAATCAAATGAAACGAATATATATTTTTTTGTAATAGAGATAGTCAACTGGGAAAAAAAATTTGTAGGAGCCTCGCCCTCCCCTTCCCCCCCCCCCTCGATCTGCGATAATTTAAAATAAAGTTATCGATTTTTTTCGTTAAAAAAAATACATATATATATATATATATATATGTAATATTGAGAACAAATTCAACATTTTTTATTATTATTATTTATTTATTTAGTGTTATACTACTTCTCTAATATGAAAATCGTCTGCATTATCATAAAAGATAATTTTTTTAAATAATAATTTTTAATAAATTGTTTTTTTTTTAACAGAATTATTTTTTTAATAACCGAATTAAATTCTGTATAAATGTAGGTGCATTAATGAAACGGGGGGTTGAGGCACACAGAACTAATTATCATATAAAACTCTTCCGAAGCCTAATTTGAATTGTTTAACACAGGTTTACATAACAGTACTCGTTATCTTACCTTAAATCTGCAACCTATATTTATAATATTAAATTTCAGGGTAAGAGAAAGTCGTGTGAGTGACACACCAGATTATTTTTTTCCATTTCAAATATTTTTCCGTCTTTTTAATTTTGAAAAAGTTCCTAAAATCAATGTAAAATGCATCGACAAATGCAGATATCTATATATTTTTTTCTGACAATATGTCGGTGGCAAATATCTAAAATAAAGATACTATAAACTTGATATTTATAGGATAATCACTTCAGGGGTTGATTAAAAGACTATCTGCAAATTGAAACACATTTTAAATGTAACAATGTGTTATTGAACTCGTCAAAAATTTCAGGGATAATTTATTTTGGATTTATGATACAAGTTTATATGTATTCATTTATTTATTTTTAATGCATTAATGAAACAAAAATATTAACTTTTGTTAACTAAATATAATTTTTCAATCAGTTTGCTTTTTTTTTTTCTCTTTCCCCCTCCCCTTCCTTTTTAGAACAAATTTAAAGATTTTTAAAATGTATTTTAACTTAAAATTTTTGTCTCTTAAATAAAACAGTCTTTGCTTTTAATATATGTAATTGAGACGGTTTGATGTTTGTGTACGTTAAATTTAAAGATATTCGCAGCTACTGGAACAGAAATGATGTCCACTACTGGCAAATTTTAAGCTCTCTGAAAAATTAATTTTTCAATATAAAAATGATTCAATTACCATTCTTCTAAGTACAGTCATGTAAAAAAAGAATTAATTGAGATATCGGACACTGGTTCTAGTTACAGCTGCTAACAATAAAAATAAATCCCCCCCCCCCCCCCCAAAAAAAAAAAAAAAAAAAAAAACAGCCAGGCCCTTAAAGTGTTCGCAACTGTTACAGTTAACCTAAATCTTATTTTGACGCAAAAATGTAATTAGCGATTCGTCTAACAATTCACCTCATAAGTCAAAAAACTTTGTGTAAACCCCATAAATTGCAAAAACTGGTTACATTTGTTTCGAGTTGAAATAAAACCATCACCCTTTGTCAGGCAAAAAAAAAAAAAAAAAAGGCATGCGTGTAGCAAACAAAGCAGCATCGGTCAGAAGAAAATTACGAATTTTAACAATCTATGGTGTTTAGACAAAGTTTTGACTTATTACTTTTCGAGACAAACACTCCGGTGCATTTTTTATTATTTTGAGAATTCACTTGCTGATACCTTAGCATGGCGTCTCGGATTCTTTAATATTTATCATAAATCCCTTTGGAAATCTGAAGAAATTCTGCATTTTCAAAAAGACTGAAACTATAGATATAGTAATAATATATAGATTGATCATTGAGGGGAAAAAAAGTGATTCCTTTTCACTTGGAAAAAGACGGCGATTTTACCAAAATATGGCCGTCTTTCCCCGAATGAATACACAAAAATATTTTAGCAAATAAAATTTATGGAAAATATATTTACTAAAGGTGAATGAAAAACTCCAAATACAATTTCAAATTCACTTTTCTTCTTCTTTTTTTTTTTTTTTTTTTTTTTTTTTTTCAGTACCACTTAATGGCTGATTACAAAGCTTTTTTTTCGGCATCAAAAATCTTTGCACGATAACATGGGGATGATAGAGCTATATATATTACTATATCTATGACTAAAACTCAAATTTATTTATATTTCCATTCAAATTTCCATTCAAGTCTGTTTCTCGATATGTAAAAATCATGCTGATCCAAAATGTGCTACCTCTGAAAAATAACTAGGATAACTAGGTAAACAACTAGGCACATTCCGACAACTAGGTAAAATTCTCATCGTAAGAAGTTATTTTATGCTGGAGTCCAACAATATGACGCATGACGCTTTAGAATTATTAAAAAAAAAAAGAAAAGAAAAGAAAAAGGAAGAAAGAAATAGATGTTTCCAACTTCTAATGACTTCTATACTTAATATCCATCATTAATATTTTTTTTTATTATTATTATTGCAGTGCTTGTCTTATTATACAACTGCTTAATCGATTATCTTCTATATCAAATATCATTCTACAAAATTACCGGTAAATATCAAATAAAAATTATCCCTGCCAGTTGCAACACTGAAACTAATGCTAAACAAGCTATTGGAATGATTGGAATAGTAATAAAGAAATAATAATAACCAGAATATTTTAACTCACAGTTGGAAATCTGCATATTGGCATCTTGATATTAGGGAGAATATTAAGATGATTAATATCCTGTATCCCTATTTCAATTCGATATATTTTGCTATTTTTTTCTTTGGGGTGTAAGTTTAATCGGATGTGAAACGCTCCATGAAATAAAAATGTCAGAAATAGCAGCCATTTTAATCTTAATGCAGTATCAAGGTTAATCACTTGTCACCAAAGTTGAAGTGATTAGATGTATATCAGAAAAAACATTCTTATTTCACTGGACAAAAAATTAAAGCAATTCTCTCGCTGATGATCCAGAACTATGTATGACATTGTGACAAACTTTGCATATTTATTCGCTGTAGGCGAGGGGTAAAACCTTTTTTATATATATATATACACAGCTCAAGGTCGTGCGTGGTTCTTTAATATCACGTTAATCTATTTGACAGATAATGGATGAAAGCATTTCTTACTTGCCAGGAATAAAAAACAGTATTTATCTATTCTTTTGCCATAACAAATAAATAGCAGATAATGCGATTATTGTCTTTAAAACTGAGAATTTAATCAAGAATAGCCTACACTAAAATGTAATTATTCAATAAATACCATTATAAAAGAATTAATAAAACATAATATATAATTCAGGGAAGATTACAAATTGTATAGAGAAGATTACGAATTGTACAATCTCCCATAGTGATCAGAATTCAAAATTTTATTATTAGTAATTGACACTCTGACAACCTTATAAGCCGTTGGGAGATGCTAAAAGTCAAATTAAAATTTATTACTATCTAATCTGATCTTATCTGGTGCACGCATTCATAGGTATTATTTATTGTTCAATTCAAAAAGAAATTAAGATTAGTAAATAAGGATTTTGTTCGCTATAGATGTAAAGATATTGTTTTACGCGGTTTTATAAAACATTTTCTAGATATGGTTGTGATTATTTATTTATTTACTGATCTGTAGATGTAAAAATGTTTCTTTACCCTTCCCCCCTCCCTTTTGTTTTATCTTATTTTAAAAGTTTCTTTTTCAAATTTATCAAATTAATCAAAAATTTAATTAGCACACATAAAATAATTATAAATATTCTTTGCTGTTCAATTTAATATTCACGAAAATCCTAGCAGGTAATATAATTAATTATTTACGAAACAAAAAAATAAATAAATAAAAAATAATAAATAATAAATAAATAAATAAAAAATAAAAATAATAATCAGTATAAATAGCTTTGTACAAAATCTAAATTTCTGTTATGCTAAACTAATACGATGCACTTTTTTACGAATAACACTTCGCTTTAATTTTTTTTTTTTTTAAGCTAATTTTTATTTTTATCTGTTTTTCTCATTTATGATACACATTCTTTTTAGTTTAATATCTCTTAGTATAAGTTTTTAAATTAATCGTTTACCCAGTTCTGCTGACAATGAACATTTGGCATAACTTCTTAATAAATCTAATAAAAATTCAAGTCGCAGGATTACAGTGGTAAGAAAAACCAGGCGACAAATAGTATATATATTTTTTAATATTTATTATCTTATTATACTGATGTATAAATGGAAGTGAAATGATAGTAGGCGTATAAAAATTGCGGTAAGAAGTCTAGAACAATCTGTTGTTTATACTTTTCTGTTTCAATTTATTTTTTAGTGAATAAGGAAATCTTATCTCAGTTCAATAGTAAAGTGATGGCCAAATAAAATTACATATGCTCAATATTATCCATTGTTTTAGTCAAACAAACTTACCTAATCAAGAAAAAAACTTCTACTCCCAGCCATCCGTTGTGTATTAACTCAAATGCCAGGTTACTGAACCATGTTTGAACATGAATTGGGTCCTCTGGAATTTAAAAAAAAAATTATAAACATAATAAAAAGTTGAAATTAACCGACTAAAGGTCTGTCATTTATATAAACTAATCTTTTTTTTTTTTTTTTTTTTTTTTTTTAAATAAAACAATATCGAGAAATTAGCATAATAAATATAAATATTTAACACATTTTAACAAATCATATATTTACCATTTTATTAGGATAGAGGACTATTCGTTTCAATCTGGAATTTTTGTAGACAAGTTTTATGTAACACCAAAATAAATTCGAAATATCAGTCCTATCGTTACGAATTCCATACCAAATGAAAGGGCTGATTTTTCTGAAAACAAGGGTGCAAACAGTTTTTCGACACGACATTTAGATTTTTTTTTTTTTTTTTTATTAACTAAAGTATGAAATTTAGGTGAAAACACTTCATTTTAATTCATTTCAGTCATTTTAAAAAGTGCGTGGCATAAATTCTTTAAAACCATTTAAATGTTTGAAGTTTTGAAAAGGGAATTTTATTTGTTTTATTTTATTTTATTTATTTATCTTTTATTTTATTTATTTATTTGTTTATTTTTTGTTGTTGTTGTTCGGTTTTCACTGACTAGAAACTAAAAATTTTGTTTCATTACTTAGTGAATAGTCGATTTACAAAATACATATAATAGCTGTGCGCGTTTTTAAACTTAAAAAATCCACTTTCGGTTTGAATCACAGCCTAAAATTTCAAAATGATTATTTATTTATCTTTTGTTAAGTGAGTTTCATTTAATTTTGAAACGAATTCTACATTTTGTACTTAACTTCTAATGGGAAAAAAAAAAAAAAAAAAAAAAAAAAAAAAGGTATATAGGCAAGCTCTATGATGTTTTAAAGGAATCATGCAATACTTTTGCACGATTTAAATATTCTAAGAAAAAATGAAACTCTAAAATCCCTAAGAAGTTAAATCAAATTTATAAACTACCTTTAAATAACATAACATACCTCAATGTACAGTCGGTAACAAAAGTGTCCGAACACTAGCAAAAATTCCTATGTAAAAAAATTACACTTAATACTGTTTTGTTAAATAAATCCTTGTCAAATCCTGTTCTTAGTCAGTGTAAGAATATGATTCGATAAGGATTTATTTAACAAAACCGTATGAAGTGCAATTTTTTTACTTAGGAATTTTTGCTAGTGTTCGGACACTTTTGTTACCGACTGTATATAGAAAGAGGTCATTCATTCTTAAAGATGACCAACAGCTACATTTTAAAACATTTACCAAAGACATACTTCATAATAGAATTTTAAACATTACTAGTGAAGTCCGGTGCTCAACACTCGACCAGTTTATATATATATATATATATATAAACAGTCGGCTGCAAAATTATTCGAGCACTAGCCAATAATTCCTATATTTAAAAAGTACACTTAAGACTGTTTTGCTAAGTAAATCCTTGTCGAATCATATTCTTAGACTGATTAAGAACATGACTCGACAAGGATTTATTTAACAAAGCTGTATTAAGTGTACTTTTTTTTGGCAAGGATTATTGCTAGTGCTCGAATAATTTTGCAGCCGACTGTATATATATATATATATATATATATATATATAGGCGTTTATATAATAAATATAGAAGTTCAAAATTTCCGTGTAAATATAATTTTTAGTAATTAACCTAGACTTCAAAAATAAATAATAAATAAATAAATAAATAATAATCACTATCAGCATAACATCAGCATTTTTAAACTATCTATTTTCCTCTCAATCGAACCAATCAAATATTTCAATAGCAAAGCATACTCTCTATATCGAAACAATATGTCAACAGTTTGAAAAAAAAAATACTCATTCATTTCTGTTGCCAGACAAATAATAAATAAATAAGGAAAAATAAATCCCAAAAAATATATTGTTCCAAATTAATCCAAAAAATACTGCTGAACTGTACTTTAAAATATTGCGCTTGCAGATTTAACAACTTTTTTCTATAGGAATATTAAATACAAAAGTGTACTTGTAATAAATAAATAAATAAACTGCAATCTTTTTTTGTTTTCTAAGTGATGAATAGTGCTTAAAAGATGATTTAATTTTGGACGCGACAGGGCTTTATTTTAGTCTATTCTTCCACAAAAAGGCATGCAGTAACTGTGTTGCGTTTCTTGGCAACGAGTACTATATTAATTTCTTTATTTTATTTTATTTTATTTTTTTTAATAGGGTTTCTTGCAATTTTATTTTTAATATTTTTTTTAAACTTGATGCGACAGTAAAAAAAAAGTTCTTAGCAGCGGTTTTTATATTTCTTTCTTAAAATTTCTTTTGCTTTTTTATCCGGTTTTATCTTGATTTAAATTTAATTTAATATATTTCCTTTACATTGTTGCCAAAGAAAAAAGAAAGAAAAAAGAAAGAAAGAAAGAGAGAAAGAAAATCCTTTTCAAGTGTCCGACGTTCTACTTTGTCTGAAAGCAATAATCCTGTTGTTCTAATAAAATTCATTATGTCTGCCTTCTTGGCCTCATAAAAGTTTTTTTTTTTTTTTTTTTTTTTTCTTTTTCCTGCACCCCCCATCAACCATTTCGAACAATACTTTTAAGCTTCTCCTCCTATTAAAGTAGGCTAAACACGTACGACAAATTTTCTGTTTGCGTATATATAGACGGTGTTTAGCATGTTGAGATAAAGATTTATTTTAGATGTAGTTTGAATCTATTAATAGATTCTAGAGAATTAAAAAAAATCTAAAGTTTTCTACAGGTCTCGGTTCTTATAAGCAAAGTTTTACATTCCTTTTATGTTAACAAATAAATAAAATAAAATAACTAATTTATTTACTTCCAAAATTTATCTCGTCTCGTAACTCTTAATTTCTTAATTTTAGAGATTTCTCAAAATCAAAAATTCTCAATGGCACATAAATAAATCGAAATTTGATATGCTTATAAAATTGTGTTTAAACTTCATTCACATATGTAATATCAAAATGTTAAAGTACTCAAAAAACAAAAAAAAAAAAAAAAAAAAAAAAAAAAATCTCAGAGGAGCGTACAATATTTAATATGGACGACAGCCAAAGGCCATGTTGTTCTATGGGGAAATTTTTTCCACGATTACTCTTTACCTATTTATTTTTATTTATTTATTTTTTATTTTGTCTTTACATTCAGTAAAGTCATAAACGTTAATTTAGTACTCGTTTTTCAAAAATTGATTTTTCACATTTTATTTTTGAGCTAAAAATACTTAATTATTTTTTCACATTTTTAAGCTCAAAACTAAAATATTAAAAATTAAAAAAAAAAAAAAATAAATTCTAATTTAACGGTTGTGAATTTTCTGTATAGGAACATAAAATAAATAAATAAAAATCATTAAGCAATGAGTATTTGTGGAAACAAATTTCACCATAGAATAAAATGGGCTTCGGCTGTCAGTGAGGTTTGATATTGTGCGTACTTAATTGTACCTTTTTAAAAATTTTAATTACATTTCAAACACCGTTTAATTTTAAAACCAGTATATTTTGTAAAAAGAAGAAATAAAGTTTGTTCTTTTTGTGACGTTACATGAAAATGAACAGAAATACTACTGCTGAATGTTGATGAATAAAATCCTCTAAGCAAATACCATATATATCAAAAGAACGTGATTGTTGTCAAAGAAGATTGTTTTATACTTCGAAATCATTTAGCAGAATTACTGCTTAGTTTTGACTGATTTCAACTGATCAAGCAAAAACAAAAATAAAATAACAGTAAGCATGAGTGCAGCATGCGAGCGATTATGGACGCATATATGCAATGCTCTACTCATGCTTACATATCTTCCTTTTGCTTAGTGAATGGTAGTAGTTAATTATTTCCTCCCGAAGCAACTGCAACGTCTTTTTTTTTTTAATTGGAATTAATTACAAAGTTTCGATTCACCATCTATTGTGATGCTCTTTAAAATAAGGTCAAATCTATTTTTGCAGTTATTAGTACGACAGGACTATTTCTCTCATCAGACAGAGATGCTGCGTTATTGCCATTTATAGTATTACACGTTGAATTTGTCGAGATAACCACCATGTCCATTTTTATTATTTAATTTCTTAAACTATCTTAAACTATTATGTTAAATCTGTAAAAACTTTTACATTTTTCAAAACTTTACTGATAAGTGAGAAATTCATCCTTGGTTGTATGTAAAAACCAATTGCAGGTTTTGGTGTCCGAGACCATCCTCATTCATAAATTGATGATGGCTTCTTAATATATGTTGGCGATACCTTCAGGATATTCATTGATTATGGCTTCTGAATATTTGTTGGCTGTTTCTTCTGTACATGTATTGATGATGGTTTCTGAATATTTGTTGACGATACCTTCAGGATATCATTGATTATGGCTTCTGAATATTTGTTGGCTGTTTCTTCTGGACATGTATTGATGATGGCTTCTGAATATTTGTTGGTTGTATCTTCTGGATATACCCAACAGATATTCAAAACCTTTTTTTTTTTTTTTTTTTTTTTTAAGGATTGAAATATACAGTTCAGTTTTGTCGTACTAAATTAAATTCTATCTTTGGTAGAATTTTTTTTATTGTTATCATTTTTTCTTTACGTGTAAATTAAATTTTCTTTTTCCAAAATTAATTATCACAGGTTTCATTCATACAATAGACTGTTTAAAGTGTTAATAAAATTTATCTCATATTTGTGCACGACTCTCACATTTAGGACATCGTTAAACGCAGATATCCTGTCAATTTTTTGCAAATCTAAATGTTTAGCAACGATAACACACTTACTTAAAACCTCAAAATCCATATAAACATAAGTATGGCCAAGAATGACGTAGCATATTCCAAACGCCCTTATGCCATGTATGCATTTGAGTTCTGTTGATCCACCGGGAGCGGCGATGAAGCGTTCAAAATTGGAGGACAACGAAAAGGCCGCCAATGCTTTTTCTGGAAGGCCTGGAAAAAAAGAAGAATCAGATAACATTGCAAACCCTTTTAACACACATACATACACACACGCACATATAATATATATATACCAGGTGCCTCATAAGTCTGTAGACATTTCCAAAAATTCATAAAAAATGAAAGAATTGGAACAATTGAACGTAGTTTGCGAAAAAATAATTCTCGTGAAGGAGGATTTTTTTTAGTAAAGAAAAAAAAAATAATAATTAAAATTTTCGTCGATAGATAGCGCTGTACCAGAACAAATCGCTTATTTCCGTGAAAAGCTTATTAATTTGTGCGCAAATGTTTAAAGGCATATAAATCTTATTCTAAGTGTTCACCATCACCACAAATTACAGTTTTCAAGCGAGTTGCAACACCGCTATTTGCAACTTCAGTATGCAGTTCTTACCTAAGGGAAAACATCTGCACCAATAACGCTTTGTCGAACAAATCAGCATCGCAATTAAAACTTTATATATGCGCAATTAGGAGGCAAAATAAGAAATAAGTTGCTTTAATCATAAAACCATGTAATTTATAGGACTCTGATTTGCATATATTTCGTTACGCATACGTGCAGCGCCCTCTATAGACGAAAAATTTAACTATATTTTTCCTTTACTAAAAAAAAAAAAAAATCTCCCTTCATGAGAATAACTTTTTCGCAAACTGCGTTCTGAGTTTCCTAAATAATAATAATAATAATATATATATATATATCAGCAAGCGTCATTTTATTAAGGGGAAATACGACCCTTAGAACTTCAAAAAAGATCGATTTTATTATAGCCTTTTTTAAAAGTAAATTCTTGTTAACTAAGATTCATTGGGCATGTCTAATTGTTACCTATAAGTTTATTATATATTTTGGAATATAATTTAATTTCTGTGGTGAATTATTTGATAATTTAAGTGTTAATAATAAATGTTTTTTTTTTTTTTTTTTTTTTTTTTTTAAACATTGCGCGCAAGATATTTCCGAAACTATTTAATATTTTTTCTTGAAATTTTCACAGATTATGTAGCATATCAGATCCTTCAATCTAAATCTAAATTTGTTCAAATTTACGTTAAAAAAAAAAAAAAAGTATAAAGATAATTTATTTTTTAATAAAATCTGAAATATCACCTGTATGAAAAATAGGGAGGATACAAATTTAAGTTCAGTTTGGAGAATTTGATATGTTACATAATCTGTGAAAATTTCAAGAAAAAATATTAAATAGTTTCAGAGATATCCTGCACGCAAGGTGAAAAAAAAAAAAAAAAAAAAAGACATTTATTATTAACACATAAATTATTAAATAATTCACCACAGAGTTTAAATTATATTCCAAAATACATAATAAACTTATAGGTAACAATTAGACATGCCCAATGAAGCTTAGATAACAATAATTTACTTAAAAAAAGACTATAATTAAATCGATGCTTTTTGAAGTTCTAAGGGTCGTATGCTCCCTTAAGGTATTTATGGTGCTTTGCAGTACTAGAATGATTAATTAAAACATTCAAAGCAAGCACTGTAAGAATACACCTAAAATAGTATATGCTATGGTCACGACAAAATTTTTCTTTTACATCATTTTACATAACAGCGTAAATGAACCGATTAACAGACACGAAAATTTACCCTATGCACCTTCTCAAAATAAGCATTTTATTTATGCAGTTTTGTACAAATTCAATCATTAAATACTGAGACATAGCTATCTGAAAAATCGATGAAAGTGGATAATATTAACACCTCACCAAAATAAAAATTTCTCAATTTTGCATAATATTTATCTTAGTTTCATGCGAGTACATGCATTACATGTCGATTATGAAAAGCGATAGTTGAAAATTTCCGAATAAATCTTGCATATCGAATTTATTCTGTATGAATTAATATTTAAAAAAAAAAAAAAAAAGTAAATAAATTTCCTCTCATTAAATTATTGCCCAGAGTAATATACTAGAATTATTTAATTCATTCCGATAATTAAATAAAAAATATTTCTTACATTTAACACTGAGAAAACAAAAATATCGCTTTCATCTAAAACGAATAGGTGGCCCTTTTCTAAATTCCTAAACTAGAAATATAGATTTCCGAGCTATGAGTATAAAGAACGCCAATACACCGATAAAAAATTCTATAACTGACATCTAGAATCTAAATTGTGGCTCTAGAAAAAATAGTTCCATGTCATCCTTAACCTCCAAATAAATGTGAATACAAGAGGCGGGTTTCAGCAGCTATAATATTGGTTTATGACCCAATTCTAGAAAATCAAGCGCGAATTTCTCGTAATACAAGATTCAGAATATTCAGAATATTGTTTTACCATCTAGAAATGTGTAGATTAGGAATTCTCGACCATTTCGTCTATTCAGTTTATTGACATGCCTTATGCGCATAGCTCGGAAATCTATATTTCTAGTTTAAGGATTTAGGAAATGACCATTTATTCATTCTAGATGAAGGCGGTATATTTTTTTTCTCAGTGAAAATGGAACATATTGTATGAAATACTAATAACATCCATATCGTATTAGTCGAAGTATATGTAGAAAAGAAAGAATGCGAAAAGATAAACAGGCAAGCCGAAGTCCTAATTTTTTTAAAACTTAGTTGGAATGTGAAAAAAAAAAAAAAAAAAAAAAAAAAAAAAAAAAAAAATCAACACAACAATTTTGAAATGGATGTTGTGAAATAAGCATTAGGAGAATTTACATGCAATCCGATAATGATTTTTTAATGAAGAGTTTCTCAATACTTATGTTCTACACCGAGACTGCCTACAGTGAAAAGTAATAAATTAATTTTATGATTTTGTAGGTTCTTACAAAATTTCTTTTTTATCTTTGTTATCAATATCTGGAACAGCAGTATTTCAATTTCAACTTAAAATTTCCCATATAACTTTCTATACATGAAGCATAAAAACCCATTGAAAATTTTACTTACCATAATTTCCAGTTTATAAGCTTTTGTTCAGATAAATCCATTTTACATCAAAAATTTTATTTAACAGACATAATAATATTTATATTAGTTGGCCTCTTCCTGCCTACACTGTTAAAAATTTCAACAGTAAACTCTGTGTAATGTATTATCTTAAGTCTTACGTGAAATTACAGAGAAAAATGAACAGAGATGGTAAAAAACTTGTTTTATATAATCACTATAAAAAATAACTAATATTAATTTAATTAATTATTGATGAGAATATATTTCAGACTTAGAATGCTTTTTCTAAAGTAGAAACGGTCATTTTTAATTTTAATTAAAAAATTAAATAATAAAATTAGGTTAAAATACAGAATAAAGATTGAGAATCTCGATTATTCACTGCAAATTTACAGAGACTCTGGATAAATATTTACATTAAATTTACAGAAATTTTGAACAGTGTAGCATTCGTATATTTAGAAAAGAACGTATTTTCATATTTATTATTCCTTCTGTCTTTAGCACACATACTAATTTATATCGTTTATGACATCATCATTTACATCATAATGTTTTAAAAAGTCGAAAAGGCTATAAAAAACCAGAAAGACTTGTAACCCTTTAATTCAACAATCATATTACAATCTGTTGAGTACTGTGTAAGAAATCTGTTATTGTCTATTTAACGAGTTGTAATCACCATATAATAAACAAATAAATAAATAAACAAACAAAAATATTAAAATGCAAACTTAATTATGTATTCTGTAAAGTATGAAAAAAAAAAAATTCTGGTTTCATATAATATTTGTTAAGCCCTAAGTAACAAAAACAACACATTAGGATGTAATTTTTTTTTTTTTTTTTTTAATTACTTTTACTTTTTACGTCGCGAACTTCATAGTTCTAGCGCAGGGTGAAACCCATTTAACCTCAATCTCAAGTATTCTATTTATTCTATTCGTTTGAAATTTCTATTAAATTATCCTTTTGTAAAATTATTTTATTTGCTTCAAATTATAAATAAAATTTTATTTCCTTTATCTCAATATAATGTTATAACTATGACGGGAAAATCTGAAGCCAAGTGTCTTATAACGCAATTGTGATCGCTGTGAAATTAAAATTATTATTGTTCTAATTAGGTACTAAAACATTATATTTTATTACATAAAATACCTGGGGCAATACAGATGTATCTAACAAAATCAGGGCTTGCACGCAGAAATGGGGCACATTTTGGGGGAAATTTAAAAGAATATACTCTGTAAAAAATACTATTGATAAAACTATTATATCAGCACCTTTAATAAAAAATTGATTTTAAATATAAAAGAGCCATGAAGTCTTTTTTTTTTTTGTCTACACTGAGGAAAAAAAATGTATATATATATATATATATATATATATATATATATATATATATATACCGCCTTTATCTTGAATAAATAAGTGGTCATTTTCTAAATCCCTTAACTAGAAATATAGATTTCCGAGATATGCGCCTA
This sequence comes from Salticus scenicus, assembly GCA_963930645.1. Classification (NCBI taxonomy): domain Eukaryota; kingdom Metazoa; phylum Arthropoda; class Arachnida; order Araneae; family Salticidae; genus Salticus; species Salticus scenicus. The sequence goes on along the minus strand of OZ005653.1, from coordinate 323,005,820 downwards.
AGGTACGCCAGTAAACTGAATTCTGATTATTATGAATATTCTGAATCTTTTGTATTGCGATTAATTCTCGATTGATTTTCTAGAATTGGCGGGTCATAACCCAAAATTATAGTTGCCGAAACCCGCCTCTTGCATTCGCATTTATTTGCAGAGATTTTTAAATAACTTTGCCTTCGAGAATATAGGCAAACGCTCTAGAAGTCTAATGGGGGTTTCTAGAACTCACTTTCAAAGGGGACTAGAATTTATAAGAATGACATGGAACTATTCTTTCTAAAGCCACAATTTAGATTCTAGATGTCAGTTACAGAATGTTTTCTCAGTGTATTTATTACGTGTATGCGAAGAAAATATTTAATAATAACATAGATCTACATCTAAAACTTTAATTTGATAATTTTGGCTGATCTTTATGTTTTTTTTTTTTTTTTTTTTTTTGTGTGTGTGTGTGTGTGCCCCGGAACCCGCAACTGCGGACCTGTGTGCCTATACACACCTTCCAACTGCGGACGTACCGCCAATTGCGGACGTCCGCAATTTGAACTGAGCTCATTTTCGACATCCTTGGACCTAATTTATGCTAAAAAATTTATTTTTATAGTATTTTGATAATGTCCGCTATTTGCCGGATATAAGAGGTGTTGTGTATTCTGTGCTGTGTATTCTGCCAAAGCATGTGTGTATAGGAAATTTCAGAGGTCCGCATTTTGTCTTCAGTATGTGTACTATCTGTAGGTCCGCGGTTGTGCTATTTAAATATGCATGATGTGTATGTCCGCGGTTGCGCTATTTAAATATGCATGATGTGTATGTCCGCGGTTGTGCTATTTAAATATGCATGATGTGTATGTCCACGGTTGTGCTATTTAAATAAGCATACAGATTTCTGTCTTCTTTAATATATATATTTTTTTATTTACTAGAAAAAAAAAAATGTTATTGTTATTGTTAAAAGATATCATTTATTTATTTATTTATTTATTTGTCTTTTGCCTCCTGTTGGCTTTTGAAATTTTAGAATAAAAGTTAAATTTTTATTGTTTTTATCCAAATTTATCTAGTTTTTTTCATTAGATCTTCATTTTGTTGCTCACCCTTACACCATGTTGAAAAAGTCTGAAATGGCATTTATGATCATAAGATTTAAATTAAAATTTTACATTTAATTGTTTTTTTTAAGTCAGTCGTAATATAGCAAATTGCGACTAAAATGGGACTACAAAACTTGTTTTTTTTTTCTTAATTAATCAGTGTCAAATTTTCTCCGCAAGTGATTTTGCGTTTAATTGTGCAAAAAGTGTCATATATTTGCAATTTTATCAAAAAACACTATCGAAATTTTAAACTTTGTAATTTTATACTGCTTAGTATAAATATTCAGGCATTATTGATAGATTGATTTAAATACGTAAGATAATATGCATGGAATGATGCATATTATCTCACGCAATTAATATTTCGAAATTATTTTATTAATGTTTAAAAATAATTAGAGAAAATCAATGTTTAAATTGAGTAAGTTGTTCGTTAAACTGCAAAATCATAAAATAAAAAGAAATATGGTTTCATGATAAATTTCATTTAGTATTTTGCACAACTCTTTCACTGGAATTATCAAATAAAGCGCACAAGGACCAATGTTCTAGAAGTCTTTAGATCTTCAGTTCTGAACTCAAAGCCATTAATAATTACGTAAGTTTTTTTTTTTTTTTTTTTTTTTTTTTTTAATCCTTTATATTATTTTATTTATATATTTTTATTTTATTCTTGTATATTAGAAAAAGAAATTTACTTTACCGTTTTAAGTAAGAAATTACAGAAATTAAATTTTAATGAATTCGAAGTAGTGCAGATAAAATCGTACGTCACACACCAATAAGTGCGGGCGCCCTATATGAACGTTAAAACCCGAGCGTTTGTCACAAACTTGAAAATGAGCACATTCTTCACACACATGAAAGTGCGGACGCCCGTCAAACACATGAAAGTGCGGACGCCCGTCACACACATGAAAGTGCGGACGTCCGTCACACACCTGAAAACGCGGACGTGTGTCACACACCTGAAAACGCGGACGTGTGTCACACACCTGAAAACGCGGACGTGTGTCACACACCTGAAAACGCGGACGTGTCACACACCTGAAATTGCGGACGTCCATTACACACCTGAAAGTGCGGACGTCCGTCACACACCTGAAAGTGCGGACGTCCGTCACACACATGAAAATGCGGACGTGTGTCACACACCTGAAACTGCAGACGTTCGTCCCACACACACCTGAAAGTGCGTACATATGGCACCCATCTTAAAATATGAACGTGTAGCACAGGATTTGGCCGTATTTTAGTAATGTCGAGTTGCGAAAATTATTATTATTATTTTAAGATTTAAAAATATATAAATAATCTGATGTGTCAGTCACACTACTTTCTCTTTCTTTTACCCTGCATTTCAATACTATAAAGATGAATTTGTGCAGTTATTTCTTTTTAACTGATGTTAATAACAGGTGTACATACAAATCAATCTCTAAAAATTGGACTTTCGTTTTCAAAACGTGATATTATACAAAAAAAAAAAAAAAAAAAGAGGTGAAAATAGAGCTTTCAAAAATATTTTACTTACAGTATAGGTATGAAAAATTGATTTTCCTTCCTGAACAAAGTTCGTCGGCATAGTAAAATGTAGCAAATTAATACACTTTTATTAATATCTTGGCTTGATGTATGTAACTATTAATGTATGTAATAAGATCTTGAAATTCAATTTTCAGCCCCCTCTGGTCGTCCGATTGACCTAAAGTTTTGCACACGACTTCATAATCAGTGACAATACAAAATACAAGTCCCCTCAAGGCATTTTTCGGAGAGGTTTCCAGTGGCAAACGAAAAAAATCTATAAATGTTAAACACTTGCTGCACAGGATTTGACCGTATTTGCGTCAAGCAGCGACAGATATTTATTAAAAATGATTTAAAATTATATAAAAAATTTGGCGTGTCACACACACGACTTTCATTTTAATACTATAGATTCATGCAACTTTTTTTTTTTTTTTTAATGGTAACATGTTCATTGCCAAGCTGAAAATTGGAATTTCATGCAAGTAAATAATAATAATAATAATAATAATCCCTTTCCTAATTGGCAATATATAAATACTACGCTGTGGCCACTATACTAGTCCGCTTAGAAACTTAAAGTCCAGTTTCCACTACGGCTCTTTCACAGGCTTCTATTCAGAATCCTTTGATGTGGTCAGCCGGGCTCAAAACCCTCGAACGGCGTTGGAAGTCCTGGTTCTAACCCCCAGCTGAAATAATTGAGGGTCCAGAGACAGATATATTTGTCAATTTTGCATGCTTTCCTTTGAAGTAACTGCGCAATCTGATGAAAACAGGTTACAACTAAGTGCAACAACAGGTTACAACTAAACTAACAAGACATTTGGCTCTTTGTGTGCGGAGCGTGATTAATGGTTTTTTGGACCTGGTAGCTCCAACTCATGTGGAAACCGGCCTTAACAGCGACGTCCCCGCAATAACGTGTGACCGCCACCATTAATATACCCGACGGTCTTAGACCGGTTCAAGTATCTGCAATCTTCGAATCTGCAATCTTCCAATTATGAGCTCGGCGCTTTACCTACTGTGGTACAACGGCCCGGAACCCTTGTTGTAAAAAAAGAAAAAAGAAAATGAATGACAATGCCACTATTTGTAACTTTTTTTTTTTTTTTTTTTTTTTTTTACTTTTAGAAAATTAATTTTCTTACACGGGAAAATTAAATTATGATCCATGGTTGTAGGTAGGTAGATAATTAGGTTGGTTGTGTTTGACGTCTCACCATCACTGCGCTATGGATAATTAGCGACGGTCTGGGACGCACCCCTACGGATGTTCCGGAGACATGTCACCACATATTTTATCCTACACGGAGGGGATATCTACCCTGCTTCCGTGATCCCCAAAGGTATAATTTTAATGGGAACATGGAGGACATTGCGACCACGATAGATTTTACATGCACCACCCACCATTAGTGTACACGACGGTCTTTGGCCAGCTCGAGTACCGACCCGCAATCTCCAATTACGAGCTCGGCGCTCTATCGACAGGCGTACCGACGTCCGGATCTATGGTTGTAAAAAAGAAATTAAAAGGGTCATATACAAAAGCTGTATTGCAAAGTGGTCTAGATATAGTGTAACCACGTTTCCTACGCCTAGCAGTGAGAACGAGTCGAAAATCTTGGAGGGTTTCCAAGTTGACCAACAGGTTTGAATTTAGTAAGCATCCAGTCATTCGGTATTCCCTTATCGCTTATTTTCTCTCAACGAAAAGCTTGTCTCCCCTATTTTACTAGTGAACTCGTTGAATCCGCACTTGCGCAGAGGCTTCCATGGTCGCAATAAATGTAGTTAAAGAGTATTATGATATTCTTTCCATTCAATAAATAAATAAAAACTGATTTTTAGCATAATTTGCATAAAAATAAATAAAAATAATGTGCTGTTAAATATTATATATTTCAATTTGACATCGAATATGGGGATTTTTATAATAATTTTCTGCTTTTGTCTTGTGTTGGACACTATTAATTTTCCTATTCAATTGAAAGAAAACAACAAATAGGCCGGCAGAGATCTGCATGTGTTAATAAGTAAAGTGAGTCAGGGGGTAGGCGAAGCCTCCCTCGGGGGTTGGTGAGAGGAGCGTGCAGGGGGCAGAGCCTCCTAGTTTCCATTGAAATAAGTTATATTTATCTGTATTTTTATCAATGTCTTATTCTTATTCGAAGCTTAGTTCAAAAATTAGGTTACATCGAGTTGTGGGATATCTTACAGCTATCCAATAAAAGCTTTAAATTTATAAATTATTTGTGCTTTTTAGCCCACATTTAAATAAAAGCATGTTCTTTAGTTTTTTTTTTTTTTTTTTCTTTTTTTAAGTATAATTTTATTGAGTATATTTTTCATGTTTAAATTGGATAGATATTGTTGCATAATGATATTGTGACGAAAATAGCTGAAAATTGTCATCGCTGATCCAAGGACACGAGACACTAAAAAATTACAGGGGGATTTTTTTTTTTTTTTTTTTTTTTTCCCAAGTTTATTTAAGAATCATTAAAAAAAAATCACTCTTATGCAAAATTGATGTACATTACTTCTGTGAAATTATGATTTTATGTTTTCTATCTAAATCTATCAAATATAAAATTAAAATCTTCGAACAGATTTCAAATAAAAATGGATTTACATTTGTTTCTAGGCTGAATAATTCGCCTAGATGTTACAATTTGCAGCAAATCACTTAAAATTTTCAATAATAATTAGTCTATCACAGACTCTAAAGAGTTTATAAATACGTATATCTAATATAGGACTCGAATACTAAATTAAATTTCTTTTAAAAATATGTTTTGTTTGTACAATTTTAATACAATGTAATCTAAATTTTTCATTCAAGTATAGAAAAACCGTCCAAAATAAATAAAGAAAATATTTGCTTTAAAATATAAAATTTAATTTTTTAGCAACGTTTACTATGTACATTTCAATAAAAATTCAAACCATTGTACATCCCCCCCCTCTTTTTTTTTAAACTTAATTTCAAAACATAGTTGGAATGTTTTATCATTATATTTTTAAAATTATTAATATATGAATTTCAAATTAAATGATGAAAAAATGCATTTTACGGGTAGACTTTCTAATGATTCCTATTTGCTATTCATGGATGTTTCAGAGAAAATCACGGTAACCTCGAATGGCTTAGCCAAGGATCTTATAAAGCAAAACTTTTCGGTCACTGTTGGGAGTATATACTTTTTATAAATTGATGTTAAACATTTTCAGTATTCTTTGTCGTCTTAATAGATTCTTCCATAAAATGTGACAATATGACCAAATTCTAAACTAGTAGTTATCTGAGAAAGATATTTTAAGTTTTTGAAATATGCGTAATCTGATGTTTTAAAAGCAATTAATTTTGTATCACTTGGCAGCATAGTCACTCTACTATAGCAGAGATGCCAAGTTACTACTAACGAAAAATCAGTTTCATACCACAATAAGGAAAAAGTAAAATTTATCCTATTAAATTGTAGATAATTATTACAAAAAAATACATTAAAAAAATTCCAGTGTTAAAATTACGGACAATCCGTAATAACTTGGCATCTTTACTATAGTGTCACTTTACTGCATAATTACATATTTTCCCGCCATTTATATATTTTATTTTATTGAATCTCCAATGAAGTTTTTCTAATCACTTTCATTCACTTCTTAAATTTATAATACCTTATGAAAGATTAAAAAAGAAATATATCTTGTTAAATAAACGAATTTTAGTCATTTTGTGTAAGTTGACAGATACATGTGTGCACAAAATCAAAGGAACAATCTGTTTTCCCATTATCTTTTACACATAATTTTCAAACAAATAAACATAGGCACATAAAAATTGGATGGCATATTTGTTATCATATCATTAATCGAATTTTATATAAAGTAAAAAGTAAGTAAAAGTTAAGTAAACATTTTTAACTGTTAAGTAAAAATTTTTAAAATAAATAATTATTCAATTTACCTCACAAAAGTAAGCTTTGGAAAAAATGAAACATTTTAACAATTTTAGAAAGGAAAACGTAATGAAAAATGACCATAAGGATGCATTACAGGAAGTGAAGATGCACATGCATCCATGCGTTAGATTGTAACCGGATTTTTCTTTATGTATTCACTTCTCTGTTTCTTTTCTTACTTTTTCCCCTTTATTTTTTGCATGTGAATAACTTTTTAAAAAATATTCATACAAACATGAAAATTGTATAATATGTTCTTTATAAAATTATTTATCAACATCTTTGTTATTCTGATGATTCTCATAGTTTACAAATTAGTAATTATATATTTTCAAAACATGCGTTATAAAAGTAAAAGTGAATTGAAAACAGAAAGAAAAGTCGGGATTAAGTTTAACATTTGAAGGCATGGGTGTCTTCTTCTATCTGTATTTCATCTTTATCACAGTTTCTCATTAAGTGTTTTTTCTCCTAAAATTGTTGAATTTTTCTTTTTTTCCCAAAGCTTACTTTTAAGAAAAATGAATTATTATTATTTTAAAAGGAATTACTTATATGCTAAAGTTATATAAAATTCGATTAATGATAACGAACATGACATCCAAATTTTGTGTCCATAGCTTTATTTCTTTGAAAATTATGCACGAAAGAAGAATCATCATTCTCATGTTTTTAGTACTTTTTTCTCTTTCCTTTAAACATTCGCCCACCATGTTCAGTTAATGCACTTTGTTGTTTTGTTACCTGCCTAGTGTTGTCAAAGAGGTTGCCAAATGGTCAAAACGATAGGGGTCAATGAGGTGAAAGTCGATCCCTGGGTTTGACGAGTGATGAGATTCAGAGATAAGAGAAAATTTTAGATAAAGATAAAACAGAGGATTCTGATTAAGAATTTTAAAATAAGACATATGCATATGTACGTTTGTGTGTATATTTTTTACAGAATTAGTTTCATAAAAGTGAACGAAATTATTATTACATAAATTAGCCATTTCTCTTAGAAGGAAAAAAATATATTGTTTCAAACGCGATCTTTATCGACTGCTTCTTTATATTTTTGTCTGTCTCTAACTTTTATTGAAAAGAGATAGAGAGAACTAGAATGAAATATTAACAATTGAGTGTATGGGTAGAAAATAATCTCTCGAAAAATTACTCTATTATTTCCTAACGTTACGAGATTTTTCAACGAACAAATATTGAAAAAATGGTAAACGGAAAAAATGGTAATTGGAAAAGTAGTACTCTGAAACATCTGTACTATGAATCCATGGTACATTGTCACCGAAAATGAGTATCTAAAAAATATCTGTAATGAAATGATGATCTGAAATTTGTATCATTGATTCCATGTTTAATGTCCTCTCGTCGGGGGGTAAACTACTTAACATGCAGTAATCCTGAAAACTGCTACATGCATGCGAAATGAATGGATATTATAAAAAATATTATTTAAACTTAAAAAGAAAAAAAAAAGTTATTGGAGTTTCTGATACATTATGAGACAAATAAGAGATTCGAAATCAGAAATTAATACACAAACAAATTATTTAGCACGAAATTCAGAGACAGCAAAAATTTTAAAACCCATAAAAGTTACAAATTTGTTTCATACACATTAATTATCGAAAATTAATAAAAATACATATTAGGCTTATTATATTATATAATCCATATTAGTTCTAAACACAAAATCTGTAATGAATAAATAAATAATAATTATAATAATATACTTTTATGAATGTTTTCCTTTTTATCTGAAATTATATCGGTTATTATTATAAGGGATTTGCACACTGGCATATCTTGTATAAATGATAGAATGTTTTTAGATTTATTACATTTTAAATGTAAAAGATATTGAGTTTCTTTTGTACAGATTATTATGCCGAGTATATTTCGATTTTTTGTTTTATTTTCAGTATTTACCACAAAAAAGGTCTATATTACAGATGTCTTTAAAAACATGAACACATGGTCAATCATTGGAATATGTCTTCTAAATTGATATGCCCTTCTTTTTCTAAATGAAAATTCTTTCATCTTTGAATAGTACATTCTTTTTCAAGGTATCTTATCCTGTTGTCATGCCCCTTATAACAGGCTCGTTGATTGACATATGGATATGGGTCGGACGGATAATAATAGTTCCCAAGCGCATACAATTCACGGCTAATATGTATACATAGTTTATGTTTAACAAAAAGAATATATCTTTAGAATTTGGGCTTTTTTAAGAAACATATCAGCATTTTGTTTGTATATACCGTAACATAGCTTATGTAACTATGACGGTTACATAAGTCAGTGACGTAGCGAGCATAACTGGCGTCCGTGGCACGATTTCTTCCCGGCACTCCCCCCCTCCCCCTCCTCCCATATGATTTTTTTTTTTTTTTTTCTCCTGAATTTTGCTGTATTTTTTTTTTTTTTTTTTTCAATTTAATTCAGCTAGTATTTGTAGAAGAACGATTTTTTTTTTTTTTTTCAATTTCCCTTACCGAAATATGGTAGAGAAGAGTATTGTTTTTGTATAAAATTTTGGAAATTGAGTTTTTGTGATATTTGCAAAAATTGAGATCCCTCCAAATTCTAGAAACAGGACATTAGCGGTTGGTCTGTATGCGTGTTCGTTATCGTAAATTGGGTGTGAACTTCGGACATCCCATCTGTCACATAATTGGCTAATTTTTGTTCCATAGTACATATTAGTACCCGCTGCTTTTTTCGCACTGGTTTATTTTTAAAGTAATTCGCTTCAAATGTAATTAAGATTAAATAAGAAAATCCATATTCACGCTGGTTTCGGAGAAAACCACGAAAAATTCTGAATGGCTGGGTTACATCGAAAAATGTGACTTGGGTATGAACTCGAGACCTCCCGTCCATCACATATTTGCCAAAATCCTAATTTATGTTCCGTAGTACTATTAGTATCCACCCCTTTTTTCGCACTGGTTTATTTTTAGAGTAATTCGCTCCAAATGTAATTAAGATTAAATAAGAAAATCCATATTCACGCTGGTTTCGGAGAAAACTACGAAAAATTCTGAATGGTTGGGTTAGATCGAGAAGAGTGACTTGGGTTTGAACTCGGCACCTCCCATCTGTCACATAGTTCCCAACATCCTAATTTACGTTCTGAAGTACTATTAGTATCCGCCGCATTTTTCGCACTGGTTTATTTTTAGAGTAATTCTCTCAAAATGTAATCATGATTAAATTAGGAGAAAAAAAAACCCTCGAAAATCGCCTGGTGTGAAAACAAGGCGGGTACTAGCACTACTACAGAAAATTAATTAGGATGTTGGCAGCTATGCTATCATCTTCGAGAGCAGAATATTTCTGCCACTGAAGGAGAACAATTTATTTATAAGTTTCCATTGATCAAAATTTCTCTAACTTTTAACTTAAAGCATAAATAAATGGAGATGTGTAGTTTTTGATACTTTTTTCAATGTAATTTAGTGTATTAAAATTGTAAACTAAACAGGCATTTAATACTTCTTGCAAATAATTAACACCAAAGAGCCAAAAAATGTAAATAATAAATGTACGACGCTTTTATCGGCTTTCAAATGTATTAGTTTAATGTTTAAAAAAATTCTCTGCGTTTAGCTTTTTTTTTTTTTTTTTTTTTTTTTGGTTTAATAAATATTTAAAAGCAAGAAATTTCCTTTCGTTTTGATTTTAAAAGATCATCGATTTGTTATAGAACTATCTTCTACAGAATAACATTCGAAATTTGAAGAGCTTAAAAAAAAGGGGGGGGGGTGTTGGGATGGTCATTTATTAAGCATATTTCTATGACTCAAACATTTTATCCTTTAATTAAAAAAAAAAAAAAAAAAAAAAAATCGAATGAGCTTATATATATTTTTTATCGCTAAAAATAAAATTAAATTAGCATAGATGTTAAGTATACTTGTATAGTGTTCAGGGTGGAGGATTATTAGTTTCAATCTGGAAAATAAACGTCCTCGCCAGTTTTTGTAGACCAGTTTTGTGTAACACCGAAAAAAGGGAAAATAAATTAGGAATATCAGTCCTATCATTACAAATTTGGTATCAAACGAAAAGGACAATTTTTGGGGATCTAGGGGTGCAAACAGCTTTTGGACACAACAAATGGATTTTTAAAATTAACTAAAGCAGAAAATTTAGGGGGCAACATATCCTTTTAACTCATTTCAGTAATTTTAAAAAGTACGTGGCACATTTTTGCGCGCAAAAAATGAGATTAAAAAAAGATTTAAAATTGAAATCACAGAAAACGCATATGGTTTATTACATTCAAATAATTGTTAGGTAATATCGAGATTTTTTTTTTTTTTAAATAAATTATTTTGTTATATAAATGAATTAATTACATTCTTATACTTTTGTCATGTGATATTTTTAAAGCAATCTTCATTAAAAAAAGAAAAAAAATGTATACAATATTTATCTATCTGTCTTTATTTTTCCTTACACATTATACTATAGGTATGGGGATCTAAAGCTCTGGCAACTTAGAAAGCTGCAAATTAGGCTCTATAGATATTTCTTTGATGTGGTTTAGGAGAGTCGATGCTCGGTGGAATCGAAGCTCACAAACCTCCTAGTACGATAACTGCATGAGAAGGGGTTATCTTTTGTAAAAGAGCAATAAAAAGTAATGTCCTTCATTGTAAATGCGTGCAAGATTTCAAGGGTCACTTTCGGACAATGGATAATTTATGACTTTTGAAGCTCTGTATCGTTGCTAGAGTGTGAAGGCAGCTTTAGGCAGTCATAAAAACGTTCGTCCTTGGCTTTTTTACATTTCTACACGTTTTGAGGTGTGAGAAATCTGAAAATCATGAAACTGATATGGTTTATATTTTTGTGTGTTAGTTAATTCATATATGTATACAACATCTCAAGAACAATACGATTTTTTTTTTTTTTTTGTCTGAATTTTGTTTTAATTTTTTTCAGTTTAATTCAGCTAGTATTTGTAGAAGAACGGTTTTTTTTTTTTTTTTTTTTTCACTTTCCCTTACCTAAATATGGTAGAGAAGAGTATTGTTTTTGGATCAAATTTGTGTTCAGAATTTACCCCTGATTTCAGAGTTTTTATTCTCTAATTTATCAGTATTTTCATATTTCCTATAAAAGTTACTTTTTGTCCTCATTGATTGTTCATTTGTCATCCAGATGATATGGGAATGAAATGTAAAAAGATTAAGTACGTCTGGTTTAAATAGTTTAAGCATTATTTGATATTTTGAATGTTTTCTAAATTGAGGCTCTAAGTTTTATGTCTACCTTCAAGTCACAATCACCCCTAATACTCAATTAAACTTTTTTTTTTTTAAAGATATATGTATATATACAAACTGATTTTTTTTTAAATTAACTTAATTTAATTATTATTATTATTTTTTTTCCGATTAGGGTCGATACTGAAAATTTCGCTCATATAACTTAAAATTTTTTTAAAGGAACGCGCAAAAGAATTCGACTACGTTACAGTACACTACAGATTATATGAATTTCGGGGGGGGGGGGGGGGGGAATATTCACACAGTCTTTTATAACTTACATTTCTTTAAACATTAATATAAAGAAGTCATCAGATTTAATAGAATGATCATTTCTCTAAGTGCCTATCCAACTAATAAATGTACGAAAAGTCCAATGAAGTAATTTCAGATCTTTCTTTTGTTTTTCTTTCTTTTTTCTGGCGACTTTTTATCCGCCATTCCAATCACGCACGGAGAGATATACTTTTTTTTATTTATATAGACAATATCAACTCTACTCATTCATGAGTTATTGCTATTAATTTGTTAAAAATTTTAACCAACTTCCTATCATTGACTGAGCTGATATTTATAATTCTGAAGGCAATGCATGCTTAAGCAGTAACAGGAGAGGAGAAGTGGTTGAATTCAAAAATTTCTTTTCGAATTTTAAACCATTTCTTTTTATCGAAATGAGCTAAAATTTTATGTACATAATACAATATTTATACCTGCTGATTTGGAGTTTCTTAGCACAATTAGAAATGAAATTATATCGTTATTTAATTTTAATTTAATTTTTTTTTTTTTTTTTTATTTATGTATTATTTATAATAATTTCTAGTTTATTCATTTATAAGTTATTGCTTTGAATTTTAACGTTGTCACTTTCTGCAGTAACGCGAGAAAGGGAAAGGGTTTAAAATTCGAAAAGACATTTTCGAATTTTAAACCATATTTTCTCATCTAAATGAGCTGAAATTTTGTATACATAATAAGTAATTTACATCTGCTGATTTCGAGTTTTTAGTACAATTAGAAATGAAACCATGTCTTTATTTTATTTTATTTATTTATTTATATTTACATATTTTAAATAATTTCAAGTTTGTCAGTTCATAAGTTATTGCTTTCAGTTTACCGTTGCCATTATTGCCGTTGCTATTTTTATTGAGCACCATATATATATATATATATATATATATCCCTTTCCGACGGGAAACATTTTTACCTTAAAACATAACATTCTTCTGTTTTTGCTTACAACTGCTATTTGTTGATTGAAAATGGTGCTTCGCACTTTCTGGAAATCAGTACGATCGTTTATTTCCTGTTCTAATTACATAAAACTACTGCAGATGAAAAAATGTATGTGGATGTCTAAGCCGCACGATCGTGCGGTCTGGTCTGGGTCGGAAAGGGTTAATACATACATACTTATAAATAAATAGTCCACCTGGCACCTAGAAACAAATCCCGGAAAAAAGGGCACTGGAAATAGGGTATCCAGAATAAAGGGCACCGGAAAAAGGGCACTTTTTCCTTTCGCAGATCGCAAAATAATAATTGTCAAATAATGAATTTAAAGAATGACTTTCAAATTGCATTTTTAGAAATTTCATTAGATTTGGTGCACCATTCATTTAGTATATACCTGGGGAAAATGAGGGGGGGAATAGCAGCAGACTAAAAAAAAAAAAAAACAATTGCTTTTATACCACCTTCTTACCGATTTTAATGAAACTTTATATAATCATGTACAATTTGTGAAGACCACAATGAGTGTATTATACACCTGGGGAGAAAGGGGGGGGGGAGGGCAGATTATACGAAACTTTGTTCTATCACTTACATTTTATTAAAAATATAGTGAAAGTTATCTATAGTTGATAAGATGGAGTAGGGGGCGGAGGGGCTGATGAAAAATAATCTTTTTAAACAAAACTTATTATCGATTGTTTTATTCACAATTTGTGTAAATATCACTTATTATTAATGAAAAATTACAGTGAGGTTACTTATGCCTGGGGAGGGGGGGGGGGGGAGAGGCACAGAAGGAAAGAAAATAAACGTTTATTTCACTATATTTTGCATTTTAATAAAATTTATTATAAATATCATTGAATATTTAGGAAAATTTACCTGATTGTTATATATATCTTGGAGGGCAATGAGATAAGGGGTAAAGGAGAAAAATTATTGTATAAATATCACAGTGTTACCAATTTTAATTAAAATTTCAAAAACTGTCACCTGCATTTAATGAAAAATTTCAAAGAGTGTTACATATATGTAGGAGGAGGGGAGAATGAGGGGAAAAAATATTGTTTTTAAATCACTTTGCTTTACATTTATAGGAAATGTTGCATAAATATCTCTTATTGCTTATCAAAAATTGAAGAGATGGTTACACTACCTGGTGAGAGCTAGGGGCCAGATGGAAAGAATATATTTTTATACCATCTTATTGCAGATTTAATGAAACCTTGTAGAAATATTACTTAGCGCGTATAAAACATCAGTACAAAAAACCCTTAACGGGTTAAAAGTTTGTGACGCCGCTACTTTATGGCTATAAGAATTTAAAATATGAATCTTAAAAATAATGATATCAAATTTTAAGTTACCCTTTGCAATTAGTTAAAATATACATGGATTTTCTTATTTGATCATTTACTTTTTACTTTTATTTATATTTAAAATGCAAACGTAATATTTTTAGCTTCAAGATCAGACAGATATATAAATAAAATACACTCACTGATGCTTTTTCATTCACATTTCAAATTCAAAATAACTGTTTTAAAAGGAATGATATAAAAATTCCAGTGGCGCCTCGGTGTTATTTTAAAAGATTTGTTTCAGATTCCATTAAAATTACTTTTGTTTTGTCTAATAAAGTATATTTACATATTGAAACAGTGCTTTTAATTTTCAAATATACTGTCAAATAATTATACTTTCACTGAGTTTGCATTATAAATTAAAATTATTTATTTAAAATCATTCTTTAAATTCTTTATTTCATATTTATTATTTTGTGATTTGCGAATTGGAAAAGAGCCCCTTTTTTTTCCGGTGCCCTTTTTTTCAGGGATCTCCTTACAACATTATTGTGACCGTAGTTCCATTCTCAGTTTTTGTACACAACTTGTTTTTCATATCTCTAGGTATTCATATAGCTAGAATGGATGAATAGATCTATAATCGACTTAAACAAATTTGTGTAATGTCAATATTTCTAATTTCAGCAATAACTAGAAATTAATTTTTCTTTCTTCCTTTCTTTCTTTTTTTTTTTTTATCAGACTTATAAATCTTAATCATATAAGTAATGTAATGTTTTAAAACACATTTAAAAAAATAATATTATTTCCTATATTATCTTTTTATTAAATAAATTAAAAAATGCTAATCATCTCAGTCAGTTTTTAAACACTATCTGAAGAAATTATAATTTGTGTTTAAGTGTTTTTGGTTTCTTATAAGGCAGATTTGTTAAAACTAAAACATTTGGTGGGCCGAAGAGAAAATCACCCCCCCCCCCTTTTTTTTAACCAAAACAAACAAGCACCTTGAAAATTGTAAACGAATTGACCGCTTCCAGTGTGTATAATCGCATCCGTATAATTTCGACCAAACGTGTTCTTCCCCCAGGAAGAGAGAGGAGTTAGGCCGAAATAGAATGTTCTGGAATGATTAGCACTGTCGCTTCAATAATACAGGTTAAAAAATGACCTTCACATTCTGTTCAAAAACTTCACTCCTTCCATTGAAAACGAATCAGGAACAGCAGGAAACTATTATACTTATAGCGATCCAAAACTCTTCTGACCACTTCAGTTTTGAGCCACCCATTAGCTGCGTAAAATTGCTTCCACCATGATATGATAATGATATTATTGTACTTTGATTTTACTAATTTCCCTCATTACCATTTTTTCTGTTACCATTCTTTCCATTTACCATTTTTCCGTTTACCATTTTTTCCTTTACCATTTTTTCCGTTTATCATTTTTACCGGTTACCACAAAGTTTTTATATTTTTACGCATAATAAATGTTGAGGTATCAATACCTCCTTTCCAAAAATAAACAAGAACAACATCGAAAAAACATGCGGCGCATAGCTTACAAAATATGATTACAAACACTTTGCAAATTTTAGAGAAGAATCTTTAAAAAACCCGAAAGGCTGTAACAATGAGTGCTACCGGAGTTTGAACATGGCACTTTCCATTTATCACATTTTTAGTAGACCATCTCGTCCACTAGTGAGTCTGGATGATAATGTAAAGGAAATGAAAGGTTAAAAAATTTATTCGTCAATTTAATTCATTAGTGTCCGTGCACCAGTGAATTAACTGGTACTACTAACTTTACATGATTTTGGTTGAAGTTTGAATTTCTAAAAGGTAATTCGTTGTTTTTGACGACTCTTAATTTTGCTCCAATGTTAATGCTAGGTTTCGTTTTTCGCTCTGAAGAAAAAGGCATGTTTCAATAGGTAGATTAATGCTAATTCTTTGCACATTTTTTTTTTTTTTTTCCCTAGAATATTACATTAGATTATTTTTTTTTTTTTTTTTAATTAGGCTTTTAGAATGAAAAAACACTATTTAGAAATGTGATCTAAAAATATTCTTTTTTAACACTTTTCAACAAATTGTTTACGGTTTCGGTTCGTCTTTGAGTGTGCTCGTGCTTTAATTTCAGTTAATATTTTTAGAATACCTTGAAACTGATAGATGTTTATTCAAGTTTACTATGGCATATTCTCTAATGAAAATGACATGAATAGAGCAAACGTTAGTGCGTACAAGAACTCAGAAAAGAGTTTTCAATCATTTCATTATCGTCTATGAGAGGGCAATTTTTTTAAATCAAAATATCAGATTTTTAGCAGTTAGTTTGCCCGTATTTGCCTGTATGTTTGTAATCCAAACTCATTATTCTAAATATTTTTCATGTAGGAAGGTTACTTAAAAATTGTTATTGTGCTGGAACATATTCACTTTATGAAATGGGCTCACCCCTCCCAGTCAATACACACCCACTATTTTTTTACTTTTTCTTATCAATGTATTGCAGAGAAATGTTTGTCTCAAATTTTTGATATTGAGTTTTTGCTAGGCTTTCACTTTTGAGGTTCCCTGATTTAAAAAAGTTTTTTTTTTTTTTTTTTTTTTAAAGTGGTCGGTTTTGTGTGTGTACGCCTGTATTTGTTATCATCATATTTGTAGAAAGTCCAAACTCTGGGAAAATAATAAGTTGTTGTTCGTGCTCAGGGACTTCCAAGAGAATTCAGATACATTACGTTTATCAGCGACATTTCTGATAGGTACCATTAAATATCTTTAGGTTGCATAAAACAAAATAAACTGAATGTACATTTTTATTTTACATGCGTAAAAGCACGTTTCATATAAAATGCGAATGAAAATCATTTATTAATCGTTTGCACATAACTGCACAAAAGAATCCGGATGCATTACGCCTATACAAAAAAGTTGCTCAAAATTCATTTCAAGTTAAGTTATGTATTTTTCATACTGTACTAAATTTAAGTATACTATATAGTTTATGTAAGAAACGAAAAAAAAAAATCCTGGAAAAAAGCTCCCTCAGAAAAATATAAAAAACACCCCGGAAAAAACACATTTAATTTAATTTTTTTTTTTTTTTTTTTTTTTTTTTTTTTTTTTTCTAAATTAGAATTCCGTGGCCTATTGGAGTTGTGCCATGTTCAAAATTTGTCAATTGATATAGCTGCTCTAATGCAGACTCGGTGACCCTTGCCAACGTATATTATGTGAAAAGTGCGGAGCTGGTTATCAGCCAGGGTAGCTCAGTGATGTAGAACATCCTCGCGTTAAGCGGAAGGCCCGGGTTCGATTCCCGGCTCTGGTATTTTTCACGTATGTTGGTAAAAATCAGCCTTCCACTCCAATTATAAGAAGTGAGATTTCAGAGTTGATGTTTAAAATTTCTAAAGCACTAAAATATGGTTTATAGAAATACCTTTCTCAGAACACAATGCTCTGGAAAACTTTCGGGTGTCCGTGTACACAAACCGGCAGAGGTATTCAAAATCTAAAGTCTGTACTGGCCGCAAAATGGGTAAGCACAGCTCAGCAAAAAAATGTTTAAATCTGACACTTTCCGTATATCTGATTGAGAGCACTGATCTCGGCCACTAATAGAGTCTTAAGGCAGAAGCAAACGTAAATGAAAGGGTAAAAAATCTGTTTTTATTCGAAGACTTCATTTTTTATTAATATTTGATAGATTTAGGCCATGCAGAATTGAAGTACATTAAATTTGCATTAGATAGATATGGAAATTTTTAAAACAATTTTTTAATAAATTTAAAGTTTTCTAGTAAATATAATTTTAAAGAGAATATTTTGGAAATTATATGCAGTTCCTAAAGTTTAGATTAAATAAACCTTTTCTTCTGGGATTTTCATTGGATAAACTTTGGTTTCTAAATTTTAAAATAATTTTTTCAATGTCTTGGAATATTTCACACGATTATTGGTATTGTTCACGGTAACCGGTAAAACTGGTATAGGAAAAATAGTAACGGAAAATATGGTAAGCGGATAAAATGGTAAAGTAAAAAATAGTCAGCAGAAAAAACGGTAACGAAACTTTTGATAACGTCTGAAACTTATTTGATATTTGAAGTAATTCTAATTTGGGCTCAGACATAATTGGTGCAGAGAAGAAAGTAATTCAAAAAGTAATTGTAGTTAAATTATGGCTTTTCTCAATAGATTTTCATGAAAGATTTTAGAAATATATGTTTAAAATACAAGTAAAACAATATGTTATTAATAAAATATTATTTCATGAGAAAATATTTGAGATGATAAAACTTTACATTTATTCGTCATAATAATTTTATAAAAATTATTTATCTTTTATTAACTTATTATAAGTTTATTAGTCTTTTTAAAAAGAAGAAATAAAATAGCCATTCTTTCTTCTTCTTCATGTCCTTATTATTATTATTTATTATTTTTTCTAGAGTTCAAAAAATATTTTTTATATATATATATATATATATATATATATATATATATATATATATATTACAAAATAATTATTTTCGAAAAAAAAAAGCGCAAAAACTTTTTTTATTCAGAATTTTTCATTTATATTTGTTCATAATTGCGTCTCAGCATTAACCTTTTCCCAAAATGTCAGGAAAGTTTTCCATTTCCTACACAGTAAAAAACCTGTCTTGCAATTCAATGTTGCAGTGAAGCTTAGAAGCAAAAAATTCTTTAGGCGAGTAGAAATACAACGGACATCACAAGCCCAGCCGCTTGCATCTTCAGATGAAAGGTCGTTAGAGTTAGAAAAAACTATTTATGTCTTTCTCTAAATTCGTTATCATCAGTAAACACTGCGAAATAGCTTCACTGAACCCCTGTCAAATGCCCAGAGGGAAGGTCATGCCCAATGACAATTAAAAAAGAGTGTCTATCTTTACTACGTTTACGTTTTGCTCTGAGAAATAATTCTAAAACTGACATCTAGATTCTAAATTGTGGCTCTAGTAAAAATGTCGATGTCATTCTTATAAATTCTAGTGTCCTTTGAAAGCAAGTTCTAGAAACCCCTATTAGAATTCTAGAGCGTTTGTCTAAATTATCGAAGAATCAAATTTATTTAAAAACTTCTGAAATAAATGGGAATACAAGAGGCTCGTTTTAGCAACTATAATATCGGTTTCAGAAATTAGCTCTCAAAAACGCTCAATTTTTGTTCAAAATAATTGCTTTTTTAATCCAAATATAAAAATATTTCATGCATTTAACACCATTTGAAACCATTTAATCGCAGCTAAATATTAAAATATTTAGCTGCGATTGAAAGTTTTTTTTTTTTTTTCCTTTCCTTTCCTTTCCATTTCCTTTCTTTCTTTTTTCTTTTTCTTTTCTTTTTTTCCTTCTTTTCTTTTTTCCTTTCTTTTTTTCTTTTTTCTTTATTCTTTTTGTTAATTTTAGCTAGCTGTGAAATAGTTCCTCTTTTCAGCCGTGAACCACAGTAATATAATAATAGCAAAACATGGATCAAACAAAATAAGTCAAAAGTAAGTGATATGATCATGCAGTTAGGAAAGGGGGGATATCACTAATTACTGCAATCAGACATAAAAGCAAGAACTTTGTTCACTTTTGACAAAGTGATGTGATTCAGAAATTAACTCTGAAAAACGTCCAATTTTTGTTAGTTACTGTAAAATAATTGCTTATTTAACCCAAATATAAAAAGATTTCACACACATTTTAATATTTAGCTGAGATTAAACGCTTTTTCTTTCTCTCTCTTTTTTTTTTTTTTCTAGCTGTAAAATAGTTCCGCTTTTCAGTTGTGACCCACAGTTATATAATAACAGCCTGGGCAAAATCCTCCCAGGACAAAATCAACTCCGGACAAAATCCACCCGGACGAAATCTCAGGACAAAAGCCCATTTCGGTAAAATTATTTAAGAAAGAGGAATTGAATTTTAAATAATGTATACCCCCTACTAATCAAGCTCATGGGTTGGGAAATTAATTAATAAAGTAGTGAAAAATCAAATCTGATTTCCACATGATATATATATATATATATATATATTAGAAATGTTTTCTTTAATATGCATTATTATTATTATTATTATTTATGCTGTGCCCCATCCCTTCACATATTACTAAATAATGGATGAAAATATAAGAAGCTATTACTTTCTCAATGTCGATATGGTATATGACCAGAATCTAATAATATATTTAGCTTTACTGATAACAATAACTTTTTTTTATTGAAATCATTCTTTGCTTACAAGTCCCCCCCCCCCCACACACACACACGCACAGGGTATGCAGATACCTACAAAAAACATAATTACAAGTGTATTGTGTTTTTCTTAAAGTTTTATTAAAATATTTCGAATAGAATAAAAACATCAAATACGCTTTTTTTTTTTAAATTCATTGTGTGTGTGCGACAAAAATTTGTGGCGACTATAACTCAGGAACTACGGCATAGAATTCCCTACCAATTTAAATGCAGTTGTATCTATCAAAGTTTGGCACAAATCCCCCAACAGGTCAAGGAAAGTGCCTTCCGCGAGGTCTTTCTAAGTGGTTTAACTAGTATTTATGTAATTTTCGGAGAAAACTACAGAAAACTCCAAACGGATAAGCCGACGAGCGTGACCTGGAATGGAGCATGGCACCTCACGTCTAACAGCTTTGAGAGAAAACCCTCTTGGAACTGTTGGAGCTAATATATTTTTGAACAAATTTAAATAAATAGAAAAGGTGAGAGAGAAAACTTTCATTCAATAAATCCTTAATTTTAAAACTTTAAATCTTAGTTGTTATTAATTTTATTTGTGACGGACTAGACATTAAATTGCATTCTTGTCCAATTTTAATCACTAAATATTTATTTACGTTTATGGATTTTGGTGTGCTAGTGTATCTGTATGTCTTTCGTATAAATAATAAATAATTTTTAATTTAAGAAAAATAATTCACACTTAATAAGGGAATAATATAGCGTGAAAGACATAACAATTAACAGACACGATTTAAGTTATTCATCTTCATCACTCAATTGCTCTAAATTGAAACACATTTGAAGTTCAGAAACAAGGCATTAGGCAAGGTGGGCCCCCCCCCCCCCCCCGAAATAAATGGTGAAAGACTGATTTCGTGTAGTATGTATCAGGCAAACAAGGCTGTCTTGAAAAAAAAAAGTATTTAAAAATAATTTAATAAAACCTATTAATTTAATTAAATTTCACATTACGTTCTTTCTTTTCTATATATAAGCTCTAGAGCGCCGTAAAATCCATTCAACCATAATCTCGCTATATTTATTCGCTTAATTTCATCCACCTTCTTGTCAAAGCTATAATGGACTGTCCTACGTCACGAATTCAATCTTTTTACTTTTTTTGTATTCAATAGAAGAAAGTACTAGATTCGAAATTTTTTTTTGATTTCCGGTTTTTGATGGATTTACGTGTTTTGAGAGCTCCAGAACACGATTTGACCATTTTTAGAAAATGTCTGTCTGTGTGTGACAAATATTTTGTTCCAATTGTATCTCAGTAACTACTGCACTGCGCAGAATTACATATACATTTATATGCAGCTGCACCATGACATAAATTAGTGCCTAACACTTTTTGGTGAAAATCGTCCAACAGGTGGCGTTGCCGTCTGAATTTTTCTCAGCTTTTAACTTGGCGGTATAGTACAAAATTTCTTATAAATGTACACAGTAAGAATTATTTATCATGGTAATAATCAAGTAGGCAAAAAATTTTGGACACATAGGAGCAACGCTTCTCCCCGAGGGTGAAGTCCCTCTCCCCGGAGGGGGACAGTTATCCGATATGAGTATCTTTTAAAAGAACTCGTCAGTATTTTTAAGACTAACAGTTGAACTATTAATGTATGATAATTTGAATCTAAGTTTTCATTTTTTTTTTTTCCATTATTTTTGACAAAACGAAAAAGGGCAAAAAACATTTTTAAAGATATTATTAGTGAACATAAAATTGACTTTCTTTGGACATTAAGCGTTACATTTCTATTAGAAACAAATCATCTGCATTCATCATGGAAATTAATTTTAATAAATAAAAGTTTTAATGAAATGATTGGTATTGAGTGAATTTGTATAGGAAAATATAGACGAAAGATTTGTGTGCAAGACCTGATTAAAGCAGGGGCATGTAAGACATGTGACCTGACGAGCAGGGGCCATATAATTCACCCTGAAAATGCCATTTTGCCTTTTATGCCCTAAAAATGGTATCATATAGTGCAAATTCTGACATATTACTCCCATAAACAGGTATATATGTACCTGTGTTTATTGGTGCACAATACGAAGACGAGGCGGGCTCTCGAAACTGTGTGTGCCCCGGGTCTCGCATGAAGTTAATCAGGGTCTTTTTGTGTAGGGTCTGATTAACTTCGTGTGAGGCCCGGGGTAAACACACTTTCGTGGGATCCACCCCACCATTCGTACTGTGCAGGAATCAGCAAAAGTACATATATATACCTGTATAGGAAATTAAAATAACAAAATTTTGCATTTTATGATACCACTTTTGTCATTTTTAGAGGCAAAAGGGCATTTTTAGGGCCAGTTTTAGGGCTCTTTGCTACTCAGGGCCCGGGGCACCATATGCCCCTGTGTTAATCAGGCCCTTGATTGTGTGTGCGTATGTTTTTTTCGTTGGGTATGCATATTATTATATCATATTCAATGACCTTGTATTAGAAATGTGATGGGCCCCTCCCGAAAAAAAATCCTGGCTACGGTCTTGTTCAGAAATATTAATCTATATAAACAAGACTCTCATCTGATCTATTTCAAGTTTTCAATTTTTAATAAATAAATATATAACGTGATAGATCTGACATGTGTAAAAATTTAGAATTACCGTTTGCGTACTGAATTTTAAAATTAAATTTCCTTTTTTTAATTGATAATGTACAAAATAATAATAATGTTGAATGTGTTACATTATTTGATAGTTTCATAAGTTTTATATTTAGAAAATTTAAAAATAATTGAATTAGGTGTAAAGTGAGAAGTGATCTTCTTGTTCACTCTCGAATGAAATTAAACCCAATATGAAAATAAGTAACATAGTGATAGACAAAGAATAATCTACTTTCTCGCTGCCCTTTCCTCCTACTAAAGAAATATATGTAACACTTACTGATACTTTAAAAAAATTGCAACCCAGCCGTAAGTGACATTTTTATACCACGTTCAGGTAGAAATACATTTCATTTTGTTACCTCCACGAGGATAAATTCCTATAACTCTAAAGTTTTTGCTTTTTTTTTTTTTTTTTTTTTTGGACTGAGGACTATTAGTCTCAATCTGCGGATTTTTACGATACCAGTTTTACGATAGTTGGGCAATTATCGAAATCGAAAATTTATCGGAAATAGAATTGAATAATTTGAAAGCGAATTACATATACTATTTTTTCAAAAACAAGAGATATATTAAAAAATTTAAACTCTATGATCAAAGATTTAACACATAAACTTTATATCTAGAACACTGCTACACCCCCCCCCCCTTCATTAAATCAATATTTTTTACGATCTTAATTATTCAACACTTTTTGAAAAATAGTTAGATATTTTTTATTTCTTCTTTAAGTACAATCTTTGTGTCATAGCATATATGACTTCATGCAAAAATAGAATCTACTAAATTAGACACGACTTTCAATTCAAACTAGTATGTTGTGGCCACCACGAGACTTTCTTCTATATTTTCCTGTACAAATTCACTCAGTAACAATAATTAAAAAAAAAAAAAAAAAGTTGGACTTTGACAAAATTTTGGGTAAAATGTGAAAATTATTCTAAGTTTGTCAAAACACGGAAACCGTGGGACTTTGACAAAATTGGGGGAAAAATGCAAAAATTTGTTTAAGTTTGTCAGAACACGGAAACCGTGAGAGTTTGATAGAATTAAGGGGAGAGGGAAAAGAGGAAAAAAAAAAAAAAAAAAAAAAAAAAAATGATTTTTTTTCTAAGTTTTTTTTCGTAAAAAGTAAAAAAAATCGATAACTTTGTTTTAAATTATCACAGATTTATAGTTCAACTATTCGTTTTAAAGGTACTGACGAGACCTTTCGAAAGATACCCATCTTGAAAATTTTTGCCCTATATCACCCTGTTAAAAATTTAGAAAAAGCGGGATGGCAACGCAACCTGTAAGACGATTTTTACCAAAAGTTGATAGGCACTAATTTATGTCAAGCTGCAACTACATACCAATTTGTATGAAATTCTGTGCAGTAGTTCCAGAGATACAGTTGCCACAAAATTTTGTCACACACACACACAGAGACAGACAGACATTTTCTAAAAATGGTAAAATCGTGTTCTACAGCTCTCAAAACGTGTAAATCCATCAAAAATCCGAAATCGAAAATTTTTACGAATCCAATACTTTCTTCTATTGAAGATAGAAGAAAGTAAAAATCCTCGAAGTTCATGTATATTCACCATATCTTCTGATACACTAGCTAGGGGTTTCTCTTATATTTCCTTATCCTTCTTTTGAAAGAGAAACTTCCCCCTTCTTTTGAAAGACTATATAATGCTCTTTAGCTGAGAAACATCTCGGGAACAAATTTTAGTGAAATTTTTTAAAGGTAATCGTATGAAAATTTTGAATTATCCAAAATAAAATTCGAATTATCCACGATTTTTCAACATTATTTTAACATAAAATTCAAGGGACCAAGTAAAAAGTACGGATTATCCAGAATTTTGAATTAAACAAGTTCGAATTATTCAAGTTTCACTGTATTATGTTTCTTATTTTTCTTCTTTTTTTTTTTTTTTTCTTGGGCTTCAAAATAAATGCTTATATTTTCTTTGTTTAACATGCTATCGTCACATAGATTCGTTCATAAATATTACGGGGTCTATGTTAACATATCCTAAAGTTATAGGTCATTTCGTTCAGTTAACGATACAGTGTGATCCCAAATATTATTGATTTTGGTTAATTTGTTACCACCCCCCTAAATGTTGTCTTAAAGCAATCTTCACTGAAAAACATGAAGAGGACCCACTTCATCTCTCCAACGACACAGTGATCTTTTTTTCGGTCGTTTCTCACCTCTTGTTTATTTTATTTATTTATTTATTTGTTTATTTATTTATTTGTATTTTTATTTGTTATTTTTTTCAAGCAAAAATCTTCGGGAGATGTCCTTTATTTATTTATTTTTATTTTTTTCCCATAATAGATTTAATAAATCAGTTCTTAAAATTGAATTTCAGGTATTGATGTTTTTACATTTTAAAGTAAGAACTTCCATTAAGATATAAAGGGACATAAAGATACAATGACATTTTGCTAACCCCCCCCCCCCCCACACACACACACACACACTTTTTTTTTTTTTTTTTTTTTTTTTTTGAAGTGAGGATGTTCCCTTGAATGTATTTAATATATTTTTTAATATATTTTGTAAATATGTTGCAAAAACTTTTGATTTGAAATATATTTTAAGCATTTCAAATATGTGGGGCTTTTGTCCGGAATTGATTTTGTCCGCATGAGATTTTGTCCGCGTCCCGCTAAAGAGGAACAATAATAGCAAAATAAAAATATTACAATAATAACAAAAAATAACGAGTAAGCTAAAATGATTTACCGTCCATTCACGAATAGTTTACAATTTCAATTTTAAGATTATAAAACCCCTATGTAAATTTAAGTTATTTTGAATTACTGAAATGCATATAGAATAATAAAATTCAACAGTGGTACATTTTTTATTTTATTTTATTTTTTTTTTTATGTGTAACTGATTGGTAAACTTATTTTTATTTTATTTTACTTGATATTTATTTTACTTTTGTATTTATTTATTTTCTTTCTTTCTTATTATTTCTTAATAATTTGCAACGAGAACATAAGTATTAGTTTCCCATCATATTGCGGGGAAATCATATTCGGGAAAATATTCGACTTCGGTTTTGGACGTTTTTAAAAGTTTTGAAATATGAGGAAATTTAAAAAATAATTACAAAGTCGATATTGTATTCGTCGGTAGCTTTGTCAATTTGTTAGTTAGTTATACTGTATAGAAAATATCTCAAACACGGATAGTCGTAAAATGGTCGGACCAGTTTTAAAATATATCTTACAATACTTTCAAGAACTCCCCCCCCCCCCCCACACACACACACCAACATTTGGTTCTAATTTTGAAAACTTCATCACATGTTCAAAATTTGTAATTTTTCAAATCATAATATTTCGAAGTTAGAGTTATTTATTTTCTCGTAAATTAAACTTAATTTTTCTTTTAAACATGTATAGTGAAATGGCCAGCTAAATAAAAGGAAAGGTACATATCCGGCACTGTACGCTTTTTCTGTTTCGAAAGGGTAATAACGTACAGTCGGCAAAAAAAAAAAAAAAAATATTGAAGCACACATCCATATTTTTCTTATTTTTATTTATCCAAATTATGTACGATTGATGAAATAGTTGAAATTTTTTTTCAAGTTATTTATAGCGAAGAAGGCGATAGCGATAAATTAATTTACTCATCTTTCGAAGGGGAATTAATATAAATAATGTTGAAACTTTCAGGAAATATTTTATGTCGTTCGACGTACGAGGAAATATTTTTTGAATTAAATTCGATAAATTATGCTTTGCATCATATTCAGCATTGCCAACACCCCTTTCCCAAACGTTAAAATCTTTAAGAATAATATAATTAACTGTTGTTTATACATATTCAATCAAGAGAATAATGTATTAATTTAATGAAGATAGGTTTAATGAATAAATGACAATCCACGGAGTTTAAATTCGAATTAAAGGTATATATATATTTTTTTCTCCGATTTTCTATACTTTTAATATCTATGTGTGTATAAAATAGAAATTTATCAGTAAACAAATTACTATTTTTATTTTATCTTTTTAAGTTGTTTAAAATCTTATTTTAAAAGTAATTTAGTGAACAAATGAAAAGAAAACCATGCAATGTATTAGATTTTTTATATGGCTCTTTATTATGTAATAGTGTGTTAAAAAAAAATGTAAGTTGTAAATTTTTTTATTTTATTATTTAATTAATTAATTTATTTCTTTACGAAAGGTCCCTTGAAAATTGCATAAACGATGCTTCATAGTATATAATATTGTATACTTTTTTTTTCGAGTGCGTACATGTGAAGTATTTGTCATTTCATTAATTATACATCATTCCTCAAGATAATATTGTATCTCTTCCCGCCTCAACCATACTCGTGTTGCAACAGATGTTTGTTGGACCAAACAAAGAGTGGCCAAGGTCAAATTCAAAACTCATTCATAAACCCCCTTCGGAAAATTATCTTTTTCTGTGTACACCTTATAGAGGAGAGATACGGAGAGAGAGAGTATTTCTCCTCGAAGGTGTACACACACAGTGAATCAGAATGGAGAAAATATCCTGAAATCTGAAAAAAAAAAAATATTGTCGGAATTTCAAAAGCAATTTCCCCCCTTTTCTTATACAAGTTTTCGTTTAATTTAATTTAAAATTGTCTACATCAGTAAAATGAATATTAATAATGATAATAAGCAAGAAAAAAAAATAATTAACGAGAAATACTCGAAAGATTTGATTAATTAACTTAGTAACTATTTGGCTATAATATAAAAAACTCGATTTTTTGGTGAAAAGAAGATTTGAGACTATTTACAAGTTGAGTAATTTTAAAGATTTCAACAATTGTATTAAGTAAGATTTTATAATATTTAAAAACACCCATACTATACTTTAACTATTATATTAAAATCTTCATACCTAAAAAAAAAAAAAAAATCAGTGATATTAATTTAAACTTGTGTTACTTATCAACTACATTTATAACCACCATTTTAAAGCTGAAATCATTATTTACATCCATAAATTTTACATGTCGTATATTAATAATAAAGTTGTTTTATACTTCATTTCAAATAAGTTTTCAGAATGAAATATACATATATTCATTTATTCATCTGATATTTTTATTTATTCCTTTGAAATGTTTGAAACAGTTTCCAGATATAATAATAATAACATATCATTATAAACAGGGCCTGATTATCGCACAGGCCCACTAGGCCTTGGCCTAGGGCCCCTCTATCTAAGGGCACCAAAATAATTTTTAAAAATTAAAATGCTACTTTTGGCAAAGATTTTCTTTTTTAAAAAAATAATAAATAATTGCAATTCTATGCAAGTGAATTCCAACAGTTATAGAAGAGTGATATTCCTTAAAAAATAATCATAATGATTTGAGATCTCTTTGCAAAAAAAAGTTAAAACTAATTTCTTATGAAGGCGAAGCTTTAACTTTGTTACCACCATTCAAATTTCCTGCAGAAATAAAATATTTCTTTCGAGAAACTTGCTTTATTTTGTTGGAGAGAGGGGGGCACCAAAATCGTCTTGGGCCTTGGGCCCCAACAGGCCATAATCAGGCTCTGATTATAAATAAGTATTAAATACCAGGAAGGAAGACTGAATTCAGGAATAAATAATTACATTTGGAAATGAAGCGTTATACAACAAAAGATACTGGAAAAATTGACACAAAAATTAATACTGAAAACTAATACTGAAAACTAATATTGTATTATTCAAAAACTGCTCTGTCTTTATTAAAGGCAATCACAGCAACAGGGTAATAAAAACTCAGTTGTTTCTGAGACATCAATATATGAGATCATGTAAAATCACTATCACTTCATCAAAAACTCAAAGATTACGACAGTGAATTTAAAGACATTTAAGATGGGGAGAAAAAAAATTACCCAACATCATCTATTTTTGTTTTCATTTACTGAAGTAAAAATAATTTAATAGTATTATGCACGATACAATATTAATGTAGGGGACAGCATTAAACTTTTTAAACATTGCGATAAATTAAACAACAAACATTTAGACTGATAATCAATAAATATAATTAAGCAGAGAAAAATATATCATTTTCTACTATAGAAGTAGTTACTGTACAACAACCATTTTCAGTTGGATATGCCCAATATTTAGAAATGAGTTTAATTTTTTTAAGATTATTTAATTTTTTAAGGGGATGTATTTTTACATAGTCTTTTAATAACATCTCTTTCCCATAAACATAGTGTAAAAAGATTCCTTTCTCAGAGTTCACTACCTGTTTCCAATTTCTAAAAAACTTTTCAAAATAAGGAAAAAGTATAGTATCTGTGTTATATATATCTGGGTTTAAGAGAGCATAGGCAAAAAAAAAAAAAAAAAAAAAAAAAAAAAATTAACTGACAGAAAACACAGTAGAATTATAGTATACTTGGGGAGTAGGGTAGGAGGGAAGGAGGTGCTCGAAGAAAAAGTTTTTTTTTTTTTTTTTTTTTTTTTTTTTTTTAATTTTTCTTTTTAAATTTCAATCAAATTTTGTATAATTTTTACGTAGTAATTTACAAAATACATTGTGATAACTAAATTTATATGGAAGGGTCTGGGGGAGGAACAGGTAGGAAATGGATTTTTTTTTTTACTTTATTTTGCGATTTCTATCAAACTGTGTACGTGCAATTATTACTTACTAATTCAGAAAGAAAAAGTTCATTATGGGCTAAATATGTTTAGGAGAGATAGGGCTGGAGGGGCAGAATGGAAAAGAATGATTTTTATTTTATATTAAGTTTTACTAATTTTAACGAAATCAGAAAAATCGCTCCAAAGTGAAGTTTAAGAGGTAAGGCTGACAAGGAATATAAAAAAATATATTTTGCATTCCCCCCCCCCTGCTTAAATGAAACATTGTGTAGAAAGAAAGAAAGAAAAAAAAAAGAAAGAGATTGTTAGATATATAAGAAAGAATTGGAGGTGGGGAGGGGGGGGGTGCTTTATATATTTGTTTGACTGATTTCTATATAGTTTTATATAATTATCATCAAACTATGTGAAAAAATACTCTAAATATAAAAGAGGGTAAGAAGAAAGTGATATAAAAACAATCTCTTTCTTTCCCTCCACCTCCCTGGCAGCAACAGTGGCCGAGGAGTTCTGCACTAAAATCTGGTAAATGAAAAATGCAGGATTTGATCTCAGCTCACATTCATCGACCTAGCCATTAGCAGTTTTCCATGTTTTTTCCTGAAACTCGCGTAAATATGCATAGAACACCTTAGAAAGACCCTTGAAGAGGTTTCTCTCTATAGGTCCAGTGGACGGAATTTAATAAAACTTTATATATTATTGGACCTAGATATAAATCAAAGCTGATTACATTTGGGGATAAATTGCACAAAAAGCGATGCTGCCATAATTTTTATTTATTTATTTATTTTTTTAATTTAATATAGCTGTATAAGACAAAATTCTGTATAAACGTACATAAATAAGGAAATTTGTTTCTAACTTTTCATTATGAAAATTTAAAAAATATATAAATATTTATGATAGCAATACTCAAACAGGAAAAGTTTTTGCATGTGCACGGGCATCATTCTCCCCCCCCCCCCCACATACACACACTCCTACACCACTCAGGGAAACCCTTGGAGTGTGAAAATTTTAAATATGGGTATCTTTCAAAAGAACTCGTGAATACCTTTAAAAACGATGATTGAATTATAGATCTGTAATAATTAAATAAAAAATTATCGATGTTTTTCATTTTTAAGAATATATATATATATTATATATACCTTGTGAAAAATTGACTTTTTTCGACAATTAATATTATACTTCTCTGGGAGGAAAATAGTCAACATTCATCATGGAAAATATTTTTATAAATTATTTGTAGTGAGTGAAACTGTATAGGAAACTGTAGAAGAAAGATTTGTGGTGAACACCTCATACTAGTTTTAATGATGAAATTATGGTCACGTCATCTCAAAATCTGTAATTCCGTTGGCAACCTGGAAGTAGAAAATTTTTACGAATCCAATCCAATACTTTCTACTTTGAAAACAAAACAAAAATATTATTAGATTATTTTCTTTTATGGTAAATGTTAATAAATTTAATACTAATTAGAGTAATCTATACAAAAGAAAATTAATATTTACTGTTTTTAAAATGTAATAATTTTCTAAAAGTTTGCTGTATTTATTTAATATATGCTAAAATCCCTTCCCACTCCAATTAATAAAAAAATAAGTTAAAGTAAGTGAACAAATATTTGGAGGGCAGGGCAAGGAGGGGATATACAAAGCAGTAAGAAAGTAGAAAATATCATTATTTTTTTATTTGAAGGTGTGGAAAGGGGTGGATGCATTCAAAAGATCGAAAATTGGTCTAAAAGGAATTTTTCTCTACTAATATATATACGAAACGACATATATACAAAAATGATACTTATTACTATATTTATAGGAAGTTTCTGATGTTTAAGGATACCATTTTTTCCTTTTACCATTTTTTTTTTCTGGGGACCCCCCCCCCCCCCCCCCACGCATAACACTCATTGTGATTATATATAACACTCAATGGGATTTTCATAAAAAAGTATGATATAAACACTCAATGGGATTTTCATAAAAAAGTATGATATAAATATAATGAGATTATGTTAAAAAATATATAATTTAATTTAAGAGAAATAATTAATTTTCCCTTGCCACCCCTCAGCCCCCAAGTGTCTGCGACACTGTAATTTTTTCATAAATAGTAAGTAACTGTTATATGAAGTTTCATTAAAATCTGTAGATGATTTAAAAACAATTATTTTCTTTCAATCTGCCTCTACCCTCTCTCCTTCCCCCCAGGTATATACTAGGAATGTTGTACCAATTTAATTGAAATTTCTAAATATGTAATGTGAAAGTTATTCTTTAAATTCATTATTTGATATTTATTGTTCTTGCGAAAAAGTGTATTTTTTCCTGGTGCCCTTTCTTTCTTTCGTGCACTTTTTCCCGGGACCCTCTTTTTTTGACCGCATAACGTTCCAAGGTTCATCTCTGTAATGTAACCTTAGATTTGCTTTACTCCAAAGGACTCCATATCTCGGATTGGTATTCTAACATTTACTACTCTGTTAAACTTTATTTCTAAGAAATTGTCTAATTGC
This sequence comes from Salticus scenicus, assembly GCA_963930645.1. Taxonomy (NCBI): domain Eukaryota; kingdom Metazoa; phylum Arthropoda; class Arachnida; order Araneae; family Salticidae; genus Salticus; species Salticus scenicus. The sequence goes on along the minus strand of OZ005653.1, from coordinate 322,973,334 downwards.
ATACAGGCGTTTCCCGTACTTTATACTCCTATAGCGTGTTGTCAGGATAATAAATGAATAAGGTGGGTTTGGAGCAAAAGAAGAAACGCCTGTTTTAGGCAGGCTGCACACCAAAGAGGCAAGCGACAGCGACAGCGACATACGCGGCATGTCTCTGGAATCGTGGATGCGACGCAAGCAACTTGTCTTTTCACCCTTTTCCATCCGCACAAGGATGGAATGGTCTATGGAAGCGACAGAGACATCCAACGAGAACGAAGGAAGCGTTTTTGATCACGCGTGTTTGTTGACTTTTGAGATTTCAGATTTGTTTACAACAAAAAGTTCGAAATATATTATAATTTCAAGTAAAAAAGAAAAAAAAAGTTTTTTTTTTTTTTTTTTAATAAAAGAATAATTTAGAAAAAAATAATTATTAAATTTAAAAATAGAATTTTTTGTTAAATGATTCAAATCATATATTCCACCTAAAAATAAAACACTCTTTTAATTTTTCTTTGTTATTAAAGGGAAAGTAAATTTTATATCTTTGTGGGGGGAGGGATTAATGTTTTATTTAAATTCATAATTAACATCATTTGACAAACACTTCTAATAGAAAACGCTGATCGCATGCTTTAATTGTGTTATTATTGATGTGTAAAAATAAATAGTCTATTAAATTATTAAAATATTTTATTTCAACTAAAAAAAAATAACTTTATTATTAAATAAATGAATAATTTAAGAGAAAATAATTTTTGTATCGCACTTTTTATCTATCTTTCGTTGCTTTGTTTAATTCATATTAATTCAAATAAATGAATAAAATAAAAATTTAATTTTTCTTATTTAAAATTTTTTTAATTTTTTTAAAATAAAAATAAAAGCATAATTTACGAGAAAATAATTATTAAATTTAAAAATAAATTTTTCGTTGTTGAATCATTAAAGAATTTTAACTCAAAAAAATTATCATTTTACTTTATCATTTAAATAAATAAATAACTTAAGGGAAAATAATTTTTACATTTCATTTATTTTTATTAATTCATTTATTTTGTTGATGTTTAAATTTAAATTTAATATTTGATATCGTGTTTCTAGCAGAAAACAGTGCCCGTTTGCTTTAATTTAGTTATTATTGACATGTAAAATAAATATTCTATTAATATTTTTTTTTTTTTTTTAAACTAAAAAAAGTGTTTTTATTTTTTTATTTTTTATTATTATAATTTAAATAAATGAATAATTTAGGAGAAATAATTTTCACATCGCACCTTTTTTTTTTTTTTTTTTTTTTTTTTTTATTGTTATATTTAAATTTAAATTAATAATTTCCAGATTAAAACATTGCTTTTAAATTTGAACAATTATCAAGAAAAAATTGTAAATCGATGTAAAAACCCAATAATTTCCAAGAGCACATCGCACTTTTTATTTGTTAATTATACTTATGTTTAAATTTAAATTAATAGTTTCCAGATGAAAACATTGCTTTTAAATTTGAACAATTACCAAGAAAAAATTGTAAACCGATATAAAAACCCAATAATTTCTAATGACCAATGCATTCTTAAGAATGTATATATATATATATTTAAAACATTTAATCATATATATACATATTATGTATATTAGTAATTTTTTAAAAGGTAATAAAAGCCGAGCAACAGAAGATTGCAGACCCCTGAAACCACAAAAACCAATAAGAATAAAATTTCATTAAATTAAAATTACTTATGAAGACTTGTTGTAAATTATTGAAATAAATAATTTTGATTTTTGAAAGAATAAATTTTACTTATTGATTTTTCTATTTAATTTAACTTCAAACTTACCTAGATAGTTAGTTGCTATTTAAATTAAATTATACATAATTAACCAGGTACTAAATTTCTATACTTTAACATGATCTTCTTCCTTTCAAATGAATAATTCCTCTTCTCTTTTCCTTGTTAATGTCTTTCAGCAGAGTATATATATATATATATACATATTTGAAATTATTTTCAAGCCTTTTAGGTGACTTTGGGCATTGCATGCTGTAAATTTTTAGCAGTTTGCATACAGCATGACTGAAAGATTACCTAATTTGCATACAACATTCATTCACTGCTCTTGAAAAGTAATGAATTTGAATGTTTCAATATCAAGTTGCTTATATATATTTCTTTTCTTCAACTTTATTCATTTTTTATAGTTCTTCATGTGATACTTGGTCTCATAATATTTCCCTACCCTTAAAGAAAAGAAAAGAGAAAAATAAAAACCCTAGTTAAATTTAATGATTATTTTTCTTACATTATTCATCTATAAAGAAAAAGAAAGAAAAAAAAAAAAAAGAAATAAAAAGAAAGAAAGAAAGAAAGGAAAAAAGTCCCCGTCGGGAGATATTTAACATTTATTTTATTTTATTTTTTTAAACATAATTTTTCTGTCTTTTCCTTTATAATGTTTTTTTTTTTTATAGCATATATGTCTTTAAAGAAAAAAAAAATGGTTAAATTTAACAATTATTTTTTTCTTAAATTATTTATCTATTTAAAATATAAATAAATTAAAAATTGCATGTAGTGTGCGCCGCTAATTATTTTTAGAAAAGAAGCGACGCTATTTATCAGGTTGTTCCTTTTTCAGTGGAAGAGACCATTAAGAGCTCCAGCTTATTGATTCATTTCTATACTAATATATATGAATGATATGCTTTATATCCTTAGCTCCGATGTCATATGCAATAGCTTTGATTCTCGAATTTTCTGATCCATGGTTTAATCCTCGATCAGTGAAGTTTGGTGAATACGGCCCTCAGTATAATGGGAAGTCCTATTGGTGGCGTAGTCTATCTATATAAGGTCTATGTTTCTGCCCCTAAGGGAGTCGTAGGAAATCAACTAGCAGACACTCTTGCAAAATCAGCAACAGAATCTAGTGACATTAGAGGTCTGCACAGCCCGGTATGAAATAGAAAAATTCGGCCCAGGTCCGGCCCGTTTCTTTTTTGCTAGTGTACGGCCCGGCCCGGACAAAAAGCGATAAAATCAGGCCCGGCTCGATTCAAAAATATGTAAAATTCAAAAAAAAAAAAAAAAATGCCTTTCTACGAAAAAGATTTTTAGTATGTGTTTTGCAGAGGTTTTATAAAGCTAAGCAATAGAATGTTCTTTAACAAAACTGCTGAATGTTTACAAGATATTTATATATAAACGGTATTTCATTATTACAGACGTACAAAAGGCACAAAGACAGACAGAAAGTCAAATCGAAAATATTAGCATTCCTCAAACTCAAACAATATAGAAAGATATTTAAAATGGTTAATAGTACTAAAAATACACTTTCAACCACTTCCTGTTACATACCTTAATGTATCCCGATCTTTCATGTGAACCGGTAAACAAAACTTTAATGCTAGTCCAACCATATTTAATAGAAAAGATGCTTTTGCACATGCTAAAATTGGTGCTACTTTCATCCAGTGCCCCGGAGAAAAGAAGAAGCCTTAGAGAAAAAGTTACAGCGGAAGGATTTTTATAGCCTTCATACCACCTAAACACTACAGACCATAGAAAACAAAGCCTTATATACAGTAACGTATCTAATTTCTTTTGTTTGTTACAATTTGCGGAAAATTAGATCGCGAATAGTCAAGCTGATAGACAATTAAATTGTAGTTGCAGACACCTTTTAACAAAATAAAATTTTATGTGACATACCAGACTGTAAAATTATGTAAAATAAATGACTGAAAAAGTATTTTATCATTTTCCTTTTTCGTTGATTAACGGGGAATTTAGAAAAAGATTCGGGCCGGGCCGGGCCGGGCTCGGGCTTAAAATTTCTTCCAGGCCCGGTCCGAATACACACAAAAAATATTGAGCCCGAGCCCGGCACGGCCCGAGAGCAAATTGAAAAATTCGGCCCGAACCCGGCCCGTGCAGACCTCTAAGTGACATATCCTATTAACTCCCAGCTCTCCATTCTTACATAAAATATTACCTAAATCAAAAACTAATTAACGACTGGCAGGATCTCTGGAGCGTGTCTCCGAAAGGGAGATGACACACTCACAAGCTAATACCAAATGTCTCACTCGATGATTGGGACCTCTCCCCAGAAATATCTGTCATTCTCTCAGGTCATGGCCCCTTCCCAAAATACCTTCACAAGTTTCACTGCCGACGATCACCCTTATGCTCATGCAGCGACGAGGGGACTGCACAACACTACTACTTTCACTGTCACCTTACAACACTTTACCATTTAAGGAACCCTAGCCCTAGACCAGCAACTTCGCTGGACAATATAACTAAACATCCCCTACGGCTCAAATTAAAGCGTACCTATACCTTCCTTCAGGGTTTATCAAACTCAACAAATTAAATTTTTTCTCTATCTTTCCTCAATTTTCCTCCTTTCCTGCATGGCAAAAACTGGTCATACCTGATGCTGCAGCATTCCACAGAAATGTTCCCGGGAAGCAATTATCCAGCGCGTGCTGTTGTAATTTACCAACAATTGTCAATGGTCAGTGCTTGACAAAGTATTTTCAACCAGCCAACCACTATACACCTCTACCCAAATGTAAAATTTATAAATCTACTTAGTATTAAAATTTACCAAAAATCCACCTTAAAGTATATTGTTTCATTACTATTTGCATCCATCTACCACCCGTGCGCAGACTTCTAACATTGTATTTAGATTGTATGAACTTTGTATATATACTGTGTAAACTTTGTATATAACCTGTTTGAACTTTGTAAATAGACTACCAGTCAACAACTTTTCTCATCAAGGGGTAAAGTACATATAATCTCTTTTAAGAAGCCTTTTCAAGCGAGGGAGCAAGGCTCCGGTCCTCTTCATCATTTTCATGTAACTTTGTCGTCGCCCTCTGTCACGCAAGAGCTCTGCTTTGGCGACCTTTGTTATTATTATTATTACTATTATTTTGTTTATGCAATAAACAACGGAGGAAGATTAACCTTTAGAGCCGGGCTCTTTTAAATATCCACAGTGCCATTAGAGCCCCTCTCTAAAAGTCGAAAACGTTCAAAACCGCTGCATAGTGGTGAGCGGTACCTTCGTCTTAGAATCTCAGAATAGTTTTTCCCTTTTGAAAATATCTGCATTCGATTTATAGATCCTAAAAACCTATACGTGCCAATTTTGAACGATCTAACTTTATTTCTATTGTTTTGCCATTTCGTCCCCCCCCCTCTTCCCAGCTCTCTTAAAAATGTTACAAATTCGAAAATATCCGCAATTAATTTGTAGATATTAAAAACCTGTATGTACCAATTTTGAACGATCTAACTCTTTTTTTTTTTTTTTTTTAAACTCTACACCTTCCCCGCCCCTCGTGATAATTTTACACTTTCAAAAATATTCTCATTCAACTTGCAGACCTCTAAAACCTATCTGTACCGATTTTGAGCAGTCTAACTATATAACTGTATTCCTATTGAGTGTCTTTAAATAATATGAAATGTTCCTAACATATTAGCTTAGAAATTTTTATTCATCAACCTTGAAAATTCTTTTTAGATAAATTGGAGTGGAAGGCGGATTTTTATACCAAATATGTGAAAAATACCAGAGCCGGGAATTGATCCTGGGCCCGCGCTTAACGCGCGGATGCTCTATCACTGAGCTACCCTGCCTGGGGCAGAGCATCCGCGCGTTAAGCGGAGGGCCAGGGTTCGATTCCCGGCTTTGGTATTTTTCACACAGTTGGTATAAAAGTCAGCCTTCCATTCCAATTTATCTGAAATAAGTTTTCAAGGTTGATAAATAAAAATTTCTGAATAAAAATTTCGTGGTTTATTGGAGTTGTGCCACGATTAATATTTTCACTTGATATAGCTGCGTTTGCAGACTCGGTGACCTTGCCAACGAATATTAGGTGAGAAATGCCGAGTTGGTTATTAGCCAGGGTAGCTCAGCGGTAAAGCATCCGGGCGTTTAGCCGGTTCAATTCCCGGCTCTGGTACTTTTCATATAGTTGGTATAAAAATCAGCCTTCCACTTCAATTTATCTTCAACTTACAACATTTTAAATTAATTTCAAGTTATAATCCATAAACATTCCACTATTTATTGCTGGATCAGTTACTGTAACAGTTATACTACAACATACAAAACTCGATTCTTATTTGTGAAAATAAAAGTGATTTTTAAAAATTATTAAATTTACAAATACAGTTATTCTACTGTTTACAAATGCACAATATTACTTTTATTATATATTAGATATTAATATTTTTTTTCATAAGAATAATATATAACTGAATTTGCTTCTTTGTTTTTCTATATCACATGATTGGGCATACGAAACTGGGAAGAGCCCATTGTTGATATCTTTAAAATTATTCGGGCCTACCAGTTGCCGTGCGGCCATATAAGTGCACTATATAAGTTTGGCTCGATTTTATTCATTATTTTGGAAGTTACCGGGATGGAAAATTTCCCATTATATATATATATATATATATATATATATATATATATATATTTGATATAAGAAATGAACACATATATTTAACCCTTTACCTGCTGACGAAAAATTGCAAGATTAGCTTCCCAGTGTCACCATTTTTCACACAGGTGTGTGTAGTTATCTGTTTATTGTTCCCGAAACATTCTCTTTCCGATTCCTCGCACGGACCGCGGTAACCCAGTCGATAGAGCGCCGGCCTCGTAATTGGAAGATTGCGGGTTCGGTACTCGAGCCGGCCACAGGCAGTCGTGTACACTAATGGTGGCTGGTGCACGTAAAATCTGTCGTGGCCGCAATGTCCTCCACGTTCCCATCAAAAATTATACCTCTGGGGGTCACCGAAGCGGGAGAGCCATCCCTTCCGTGGAGGATCAAAATTGTGATGGCATGTCTCTGGACCACCACTAGGGGTCTGTCCCAGACCGTCGCCAATTGCCCCTCTGCGCAGCACTAGTGCGACGTAAAACCCAACCATCCATCCATCCGATTCCTCCCACTCTTCACCTTCTCTGAAATAAGTAAACCCTTCGAAAACAATGTCATGCTCATTTAATTGCATTCCAAAAAAGTGTCACTAGTTTCACTGGTAGCAGTGTAACACAAAGGATCGGAACGCAAGACGTATATATACGACCGAATAGTTAAGGGGTTAATATAAGAACTGAAAACTATGTGAAATAAGAGCAATATCTAAACAAATGAAACTAAAATCATAATATGAAGATGCAGAGTCCACCACATCTTAAGACAGGTGGAGCGAGTTAAACATGTTTTACTAAAACCAAACTTTGCTCCAAACTTCTGAAAATGAAAGCTAAGATGGATTATATATATATATATATTATTAGGTGAAAAAAAAAAAAAAAAAATATATATATATATATATGTAGTTGTTGATACTTATAAACCAACTTTGAATGAATCAAATCATATAAATATATATTATGATTTAAAATAACTATTGGTACCTTTTGACTTGTATAAGGCTACAGCTCCATACGTCGTTGTTTTTTTTTTTATTAATCCAAGTTTTCTTTCCTGATGCTTGATCATTGTAATGGTAAATTATATATATATATATATATATATATATATATATATATATATATATATAGCATACTGGATTTCTATGAATGATATAATCTTAATTTTGTATAGTGGATATAATTTAAATTCATTGGCCAACATCCCATTGAATGAACAACGTTTTTTTTTTTTTTTAGGTTATGGATATAATATGCTTAATGGAATTGAAGAGAATACTTCGTAAATCATAACCCACTCTTATTTGTATTATACGAGACTATTTAAATAATTTTAATAACAAAATTGTTAAAGCTTATAACTATATATGATTGCTTATTACTGTAACATGATTTCGACCTAGATTAATATATTGTCTGAAAAATTAAACTTGCTTGCTGAATAATTTAAATTTTAGTAAATTTATTAATTTTTTTATATGTATTAATTTTTAATTTTTTTGCAGAAATTATTATCTACATTTTAACTTTTTTTTTTCTATGTTATCATATGATCTTGCAATGGATTTGGGGAAAGATGGGCCCCATCAAACGGGTTTAATCCGATCCACCCGTCTTAAGACGTGGTGCACTCTGCTCCTTCTTCTAGTTGTTATTATGTTCTGTTGTACATTTTTCGAATTTGTTATATATTATCTCATATCTCATATTGTATTCTTAAGTAATGCTGCATTATATGTATATTTCAGTTGCATGTGCTAAGTCTGCATTCTCCGGGATATGCAGGAAGTCCGCATTTTCAGGTGTGTTTCGGACGTCTGCAGTTTCAGGTGTGTTTTGGAGGTCCGCACTTTCAGGTGTGTTTCGGACGTCCGCACTTTCAGGTGTGTTTCGGACGTCCGCACTTTCAGGTGTGTTTCGGAGGTCCGCACTTTCAGGTGTGTTTCGGAGGTCCGCACTTTCAGGTGTGTTTCGGAGGTCCGCACTTTCAGGTGTGTTTCGGAGGTCCGCACTTTCAGGTGTGTTTCGGAGGTCCGCACTTTCAGGTGTGTTTCGGACGTCCGCACTTTCAGGTGTGTTTCGGACGTCCGCACTTTCAGGTGTGTTTTGGACGTCCGCACTTTCAGGTGTGTTTTGGACGTCCGCATTTTCAGGTGTGTTATGAACGTTCGCATTTTCGAGTGTGTTACTGATATCCGCATTTGCAGGTATATGACGTAAGTGTTGACGTATGTCTGCATTTTCAGGTATATATCATCACATATCCGCATTTTCATGTTCTATAATGTGTCTGCATTTTCAGGTGTAAGTAACATGTCCCATTTACCGCTGTTCTTCAACAGACGTTGGAATTTTCAGAGGTATGTCATATTTCATATTTCACGTGTTCATCATACGTCCATATTTAAAAAAATAAATAAATAAAAATGTAAAAAATAAAAAGTCATGATTTATTAATGCAGTACAAGAAATAAATTTGATCTTAGTTTTGTGGTGAATACGGGCAGGAATAATAATTAGAATTTAGTTACCTCAAATGAGATTTGGACCAGTATCATGTAAATACTTATTCCAAGAACTATTCCAATGCTTATGAAATAATTCATCTAAAAGAAGCTTAACCTAGCTAGAATATTTTTACCATAAAATATGAATTAAAGTAATAATAAATATCGCTTAAGGTTTTTTTTTTTTTTTTTTTTTAAATCTTTTAATAATTTGAAAATGGAATAAAACATAAAATAAAATGTACGATAGTATGAAGGGACATGCGGTCCATTGCGCCTAGGGAAGTATAATAATTCGCTACTGAAACAAACAAAAAGTACATCATAAGACGTTCTTCTAAATCATACTTTATAACAGCACTATTTACTATTGAACTTGCACAAAAGTTTAATCATAGCTTCTAATTATAAATATTTTACATATGGAGTATGGAATTCGGTTAAATTTTAATCAACAGATGCTGAGATACAAGCATACGTAAAATCTTTGATTGTGAGTATTAGCAGCACCATCTGTCGGCGCCGATATGCACCCAAATTGAATCAGCATACTGTTTCGTAACGGCCCACTTATATAGCAAGTTTTGTGCAATTATATACAATAAAATTTCTGATATAGCTTTCGAGTCCACGAAGAAAAATGCAGCATGTCAGTGTCGGAGGAAATGGCAGCATAGCAACGCCACCTATCACCCAATATGCACCCAAATTGATTCAGCATAATTTTCCATACAGTTCCTCTCACATATCACGTTTTTATTAATTATACACAATAGAACCTGAAATGTAGCTTTCCTTAAATGGGAGAAATCGCATTATGGCAGCGCCAAAAAATTAAGCGATTTGCACGAAAAGTTGATAGGCACTAATTTATACTATATATAAATTTATTTGAAATTCTGCCTGAGATATAGTTTGCAAAAAATTTCTATCACACACACACATATACGGATAAACAGATTTACTAAATCTTTCCAATAAGGTTTTGGATTTCTTAAAACGTAGTAATCCATCGAAAACCGGTAGCTCAAAATTTTTACGAATACAATATTTTCTTGTATTAAAATACAGTAGAAAATTACACACACACACACAAGAAAGAAATCAAAACTATCGCAAAAGTGTGATGTCCTCAATTTCCGGCATATATGCTTGTGTATATGAGGTCCGCATTTACCTTGCAAAAATAAGCATTCGAAATTTTTTAAATTTTGAAAAAATGAAGGTAACATACGTTTAACTGTTTATTTTTAAAAGAAAATATGAAATTTCATAACGATAGATAATTAATTTAAGCATGTCCGCAATTTGGCGGTTTACACACACCGTCCGCATTTTCCCTCTAAGGGGAACATGTGTGTGTGTGTGTGTGTGTGTGTGTGTTCTGATATTGAAACTGAAGCTAGTTTTTCTCTAACACGTATGAATTTTTACCAGCGTCTTTCCGATACAATGTACTAGAAACTAAAATTATGAAATTATGCCAGTGAATACCCTGTATTGACAAAAATCTGTAATAGAGAAAAACTGGAGCATTTTCGGTAAAAAAAAAAAAAAAAAAAAAAAAAAATACCAGTTAAAATATTAAATCAAACTTTGTCAACATTACATTTGCAGACTTCTGTAATTCAAAATAAAAATAAGAAATGCACAAAATTGTTCTCCGTAGAAAGGAATTAAAAGATTCTTCTTTAATACTTGTGACAGGAATTAAAAATAGTAAACAGTAAATGAACAAATATAACATAAATAGGTTTCATTTATTTGTACAGTAAATCGAGTGTATTACTTTTATTTTAGAAAATTTGGAGTGGAAGGATGATTTTTATACCAACTAGGTGAAAAATACCAGAGCCGGGAATCGAACCCGGGTCCTCTAAGTGTATTACTGTTTAATTTTTTTACTGACAGAAATTATAGAAAGTTTTATTCGGTATTTTAATTTAAAAATCTATTCTTATTTATTTATTTATTTATTATTATTATTATTTTCCACCATTTCCTTAAAATACAACTGGGCTAAAAACCTTAAAACATACGTTATACAATCGTTTGCAAAAATTTAACACATAATATATAGATATATATACATACAGCCGAACCTCGTGAACGTGAACACTGTTAATTTGAATTACTTTTAACACGAACTGTTCCTACAATCCCCGTCAAAACGAAGATTAGTTTTGTTATATGAAGATTAGTTACTAATAGCATGAACTAGTGATAACATGAACAAATTTTTTATCCCCCTTGAGATTCACGTTAACGAGGTTCGACTGTATATATGTATCATTTAATAGAATTTATCAGCTACAATATATTTTATTAAAGGACAAAATTGACGTATGAGTTTATTTAACCCTTTACCGTTTATTGCTTTTGCTTTTAACCAAAACATTTATCTTTTTTTTTTTTTTTTTTTTTTTTTTTTCCAGTCTCATTACATACTTAAATGTACAGGATCATCTTAGTACAAAGTCAGAACACTTATAGTTTATAATTTTCTACTTCACAATTATCGTAATCCTTGGGTGATATGCCCTCCATGGGAATCTTTATAAGTGGTCCTATCCCGTACGTACGCGAGTTTCGGAGAAAGCCATAGAAAACTCCGATCAGTTAGGACGGGTTTTCTATGGTTCAGCCACACCAATGACCGCTCGGCCGTTGTTGTGGCTGTACTCTCGGGGAAATTTCAAGAAAGTATTTTTTTTTTCTGCTTATAAAATCATTCAGTCATTTATTTGTGGTTCTCTCAGGTGATTTTATATCGAGGTTCCCTATATAGGGGATGTTTCTTTATTAAATATATATATATATATATAGATGAATATTTCTTAATTACGGAAATATTCTACGACAGATTAAAAAAGAAAAGTTGATGACTTACTCGATATTTTTTGTCCTAATTTCTTCTTCCTGCTTTCAAATATAGATCCAGCAATGCCCAAACACAAAAGAATGCATAAAGATGTACTGAAAAAGAACATTTAATGATTTAAAATTATTAATTGATTTTTTTTTTTTTTTTTAAGCATAAATTGTCAGTCATTAAAAAAAAAAAAAAAAAAAAAAAAAAAAAAAAAAACGAAAAGAAATTATGAAACCGCTGTTTTATTTATTTATTTATTTTATTTTATTTTATTTTATTTATTTATTTATTTGTACATTTTCTTCCTACTATTGTCACATGAGTATTACGTTAAAAAAAATATACATTATAAAACAATTCCCACTATATCTATATAAGTACTAAGCTCTTTATATAACACAGTGAAGATGTTTGAAGTCGTTAATCATGTTTACAATCGGTTTATTCCTTCCCAGAATATCAAAACTACGCAAATATTTTTCAAAGTATTATCGAATATCAAATTTACATTTCTGTCTATAATATGTGTAACCTTCTGTTACATCAAGAAAACATCATTGATCTTATGCAAATAATCATAGCATTGGAAGTTGTCAGCCATTATGTGTGGAATACCATTTATCATATGCAAATACCACGGCGCTAGAAGTTTTTAATCATAGTATGAGGATTATCGTTAGAACATAATTAATCATATTCAAATATCCCTGCATTTAAATGTTGTAAAGTCATAGTATGAGAATTATTAATCACTGTCTTACCACATGAAAATACTACGTGACAATGGGCTCTTCCCAGCGTCGTCTGCTCAATCACGTGATATAGAAAATACTACGTGACATATTTGAGATCCAACCCATGCCAGCTTCTTTAACATCTGAATGGTATTACAAGAAAGGATATGCATTTATGAATTAATGCTTATATGTTTATAAATATGTATCGCGAAACTCTCAACAAATAAACCAACTTTAAAATATCTCATGTCATTAAAATAGCATGAACCCTCCAGTTATTTTTCTCTAAAAATTTAATTCAATCTATACTAATAAAAGAAAGTATTTGCCTGTTGTGGCGTACAGAAAAATTATGGTACGTGTAGTTCTGATTTTTTTTTTTTTTTTTTCTAGATAGAGGAATACGTGTAATTTTGAAACATTTCGATTTGAATGTATTCCGATTAGATTTCTGATATTCTGATTAGATATTTCTGAACATGTTTCGATTAAATTAAAAAAAAAAATTCTTTTTTATTCGATTTTTTTTTACCTTTTCTTTGAGTTGTAATTTCTAGCTGATGCCAATATAAAAAAATGCTTACAACTTTTTATTTTATTTATTCTCTTTAACATAAAAAGAAACATTAATAAAATGAAAATTTAAACCTGTATCATAAAAAAAATGTATAATAAAAATTGCATCATATATGACGCCAGTTGTAAAACTATTATAATCATAGATAAGTAACTATTATAATCATAATATTATAATCATATAGTAATAAGACATAGATTGATCAGCGAGAGGGAAAAAGTGATACTTTTTTTCTCGGGAAAAGTCACTCTAATGGCTGTCTTTCCCCGAGTAAATTACACACAGAAATACAAATGGATAATTTAGTAAATAAAATTTATGAATAATTTATTTACTAAAGGTGAATTAAAAACTCCAGATACAGTTTCAATTTTTTTTTTTTTTTTTTTTTTTTTTCCTTTCTTTTTATCAATACTTTCTAATGGCAGATTTTAGAACTTTTTTTCGTCATCAAAAATTTTTGCCTGATAACATGGGGATAATAGATCTATATATATTACTATATCTATGATTAAAAGAGCTTTAAAAATATTAAATGTATTTGCTGTTGGTAATAAAAAAAACAAAAAATACACATTTTCCATTTTAAATATTTTATTTTCATTTATTTATTTAAATATCAATTTGAAATAATCAAACAGTATAATAGTATAATAGTCTAGTAAAATAGTGTTTTCCTTAATTTTATTGTCTGCAAACTAAATCGAAGGCATATTTAGTTTATTTTAAATTAATCGATTTTCTAACTAACATAATGAAACTCAAATAATTAAATGTCATCTACGTTTCATTAACGGCTGTAAACCACGGTACTTGGCCATGGTTCTGATTTATGGAAAATAGTCACCAAAAATTAATATCCGACAATAAATAAATAAATACGTGATGATATTAATTATTAAATAAATCTGACATTAAATATTAAATCTCCGACGTTTAAACATTTAAACATTCTTTTTTAAAAAAAATAAAGTTTCTCTAAGTTTTTATTTATGAAATAATGTAAAAAATTGGTGATTCTTACTTTTAATTCCTTTAAAACAGGGTTGCCACTCAAATAGGAGAATGAAATTTCCTGACTTTTCCAGGTTTTCCAACCGAATTTTAAGAAAATTCCAGTCTACCCATACATTGTGTATTGGCTGTGTTGAGGGAAAATAAATATGGTGCCACTTGAAAACACAAAAGTTACATATTACTTTGATCTAAGGAGAGATTACTCTCCATGGGGGTTCTTCTAAGAGGGCTTGTTTAAAAAAAATGGCAGAAACTAAAAAAAAAAAAAAAAAAAAACATGAAAAATGACTCTATGTTGCAGGAAAAATCAGTCTTTTTGGGCAATCATCGTATGTAATTCCCTGAATTTTCCAGATTCTGGCTAAAATATTCAAATTCCCTGACTTTCATGGTCAGTTTTCATATTCCCTGACTATTCCAGGTTCTCCAGGTTTTCCAGGTAGTGTGACAACCCTGTTCAAAATTATAACCAGTGAAACAGACTTTTGAGCAATAAAATGTCCTAAAGAATAAAATTCCTCGAACCACATACCTGTTAACATTTCCAATTATATTACGGACCATTGTTAGATTCCCCATTTTTACTTTCCGAACACTATAGTGAGGAAAGTATTGTAATCATGTCAAAAATCCGAATTTGAGATTTTGATATTTCTATACGTTTCGAGGTCCAATGAGTCCGTTTTCACTATTTTTGCGATGATGTATGTATGTGTGTGTGTATGTATGTGTGTATGTATGTGTGTATGTGTGTGTGTATGTATGTGTGTATGTATGTGTGTATGTCTGTGAGTGAACACGCTAGCGTCTAAACGCTTTGTTAGAATAACCTGAAAGTTGGTACATATATTGTCAGTCACCATAGTACGAACCCTATAGATTTTGGTGAATCTAGCACTTATAGTTTTTTTACAGGGACACAAAGAAAAATTCTTTATCATGGCCTATGGGAGCAAAATCTTAAAAGTGCGATAGTATCTAAACGCCTTATTCAATTGAGCAAAAAATTTATACACATATTACAGGTCACAAATATTCAATCTGTATAGATTTTGGAGATTCTAGCACTTATAGTTTTTTTTTACAGGGACACAAAGAAAAATTCTTTATCATTATGCCTATGGGGCCAAATTTTTAAAAGTGTGATAGCATCTAAACGCCTTATTAATCTGAGCAAAAAATTTGTACACATGTTATAGGTCACAGTTGCACCAACTGTATAGATTTTGGTGAATCTAGCACTTACAGTTTTTTTACAGGGACACAAAGAAAAATTCTTTATCATTATGGCCTACGGGACCAAAATTTTAAAAGTACGATAGCATCTAAACGCCTTATTCAATTGCGCTGAAAATTTATATGAGTATTCTAAATCACTGTTGCACTAACTATAAGCATTTTGGTGAATCTAGCATTTATAGGATTTTACAGGGACACAACGAAAAATTCTTCATCATTATGATCTATGGGCTCAAAGTTCAGTAGCGTTAAATAAAACATCGTGTAATATATGGAGAAAAATACTCAAACACTCTATTATGGTTTTCTGTCTTTTGTTTGTTTAACAACTCCTCTTTCTTTACTTTATCTACAAAACTGTTAATTACTCAATGTTCGGAAAGTCGAGTGGAGTCACTCCAGATTTTTTCACATTGCTTGTAGAGAATTTTTTACCAATATGTAATTACTATGAAGTAACAAGACAAATGCTATTTAAAAAATGTGGTGTAAATAAAAGGCGGCACTAACAATACTCTGAAATAAATTAGAAATGTTACCAGGTACGGAACCACATAAATTAGGATCCGTTCTCAACATGGTGTTTTTGAAGGTTTCTATTGATAATCCATTTTTTACATGCAGAATGGGCAAAATAAAACCGGCTCGGAAAGTACGAGGTTGTTTGTTTGTTTTTTACGTCACATTAGTGCAGCGCTATGGGAAATTGACAAAGATCTAGAATTCACCCCTAGGGGTGATCCGGAGACATACAATCACAATTTTCATCCTCCATGGTGGGGAATAGATTTACAAGGAATTGATCCTTTTTGATGAGGACCGCGGTAGCCCAGTCGGTAGAGCGCCGGCCTCGTAATTGGAAGATTGCGGGTTCGGTACTCGAGCCGGTCAAAGACTGTCGTTTACACTAATGGTGGCTGGTGCACGTAAAATCTGTCGTGGCCGCAATGTCCTCCATGTTCTCATCAAAAATTATACCTCTGGGGGTCACCGAAATGGGAGAGCCATCCCTTCCGTGGAGGATCAAAATTGTGATGGCATGTCTCCGGACGACCTCTAGGGGTGTGTCCCAGACCGTCGACAAATGCCCATCTGCGCAGCACTAGGGCGACGTAAAACCCAACCATCCATCCATCCTTTTTGATGAACAGAAGAACTTCCCATCACTGAAAATGCTGGAAATGGCCACCTTTAACGTCGATGCAGCACTGTGCTCGATTAATTAAATTGTGAGACACGTGTAGCAGTTCTTTCTGAGGGATAGCAGTAATAGCGCTTTCAGTGTTCTGTAACTCTGCGAGTGTGTGAGGAATATTTGAATACAATTTTTTATGTTGAATTTAACTGGTCACTAAAAATATTTGCACTTCTCATTTACCCAAATGTAAAAGCGCAGGAAATGTGCATGCGCGGACATGATGGTTACATCAATGTCCCTAGAATGCATTTTAAGTATTTTCTGCAAAGGAAAATTCTCTTGTTCATGAACAAGGGGTGCATTCTGTGTCAGGATTCTAATTGTTTTTCTATAAAAATAGAATTATTTTGTATAAATCATTAAATTACAGCCTTATACGAGTATTTAATGATAATGAATGTGCTAAGGATAAGATAATTAAGAATATAAAGTTTGTCAACTTACATGACAGCTATATGAACTGGGCGGAATACAGTTTCTTCTTTAATATAGCATTTGGGAACTTCTACATGAAAATCTGTTTCATTTGCAACTGTTAAATAATAAAATTTAACAAGTATCAGTATAAAACACTGTTCTCCTGAATAACAGAGAGGAATTCAGTAATATTTTTATAAATGGCTTTTAAATAAAATAGAATCTCCATAATTACTTTTTCCTGCTATACGTCGGACATCATTCACTGAACAAGTTGAGGGGACACATGCGATAAATTTGAAGTTTTTATGATGCAGTGCTCTATATGCTGCTCGAAATTGTGATCCCAACTAAAAATAAATAAATATTAAATCTTTCAAAATGTATAGAAAGTGAGTTTATGCTAAAATATAAAGACAAAAGAAGGACAAAAATATTTAAAAAAAATTTGTTTGTGCAAAAACTTGTCTCATCCTTTGTCTATGGGCTCATTTCTCCTAGAATGCAAATACTGCACGATATTTTTTCTTAAGTAGTTACAGTTCCACCTGATAATAATGGGGATAACTGATGAAAACTATTATGGATTACAGGCAATCTTCATCAAAACACGACGGTTTCTTTGAAAATGTAATAAAATAATAGAAAACTATAATAATATAACTGTTTTAATATTATTAATGCAATAATATTTTATTAAACTATTTTTAAGACAGAATCCAATAAACGCCCTATCGAAACATAAATAAAATTTTAGAGTAAAACGTTTTTGTTTGTGTACACACACACATATATATATATATATATATATATATATATATATATATATATACAGTCGAACCTCGTTAACGTGAACACTGTTAACGTGAATTACTTATAACATGAACTGTTTCCATAATCTCCGTTAAAATGAAGATTAGTTATGTGAAGGTTAGTTACTGATAGCACGAACTACTGATAACATGAATAATTTTTTTGTCCCCCTTGAGATTCACATTAACGAGGTTCGACTGTATATAAAGAATACAATTTTTACGTAATAACCTTCATTTAGGTTTGCCATATATTAATTAACATTTCCCTAAGCATAAAAAAAGACATTAAAGTTTACAATTAGTTTTCTTTATTTGTACAAAAAAAAAAAAAAAAAAAAAAAAAAAAAAGGAAAAAACTGTTACTGTATCTTCTAGATCAGCAATTCTAATTTCGGCTAATGTTATCTTTTCTCTAAGTTGGGGCGTTGGCGGTTTCATCCATATGGCGCATGAACTTCCTTGAAAGTCTAGTTCCCCACTCTTTTGAAATACTTTTACATCTAAGCATTCGTCGAAAGACCCAAAATCTGCAAATGTGCCAAACAATATCCCGGATGGAGGCTTTGAAGATGCATCCAACACTGAAAAAATAAAAATAAAAATAAAAAATAAATAAAAATAAATAAATAAATAATAAAAATAAATAATAATAATAATGGTTTAAATTTCTTTGTTAAAATAATTACACGATAAAACAAATAAAAAGGAAGAAAAAATATATTAGCTTATTATATCAATTTAGTTAATAAACAGTACAAATTAAGTTGTCATGAAGCCTTCCTTAAGACTGCACATCAGTCAGATAGCTCCCTTTCTCCCTTCCCATGTTATCCAAAGGCTGTACATCAGTCAGATAGCTCCCTTTCGCCCTTCCCATGTTATCCAATGGGATTTTTGTCGCGTCGTTTTATAAAAATATCAAGGTATTTTTCGAAAAATATTTATTTTTCGAAAAAAGAAATTTAAATATTTTACTTAGAGATCCACACTTTGAGTCCATAATTTACTTATTGAAATAAAATATTTAAATTATTTTTTTCGAAAAATTGCTCACTAAGCTAAAAGGCAACCTGTTCAAAGAGTAATATTCAAAAAACAGAATAGGAAAAACTTCATTTTTGAATGAGATATTTTTATAAAACGAAGCAACGAAAATCCCATTGGATAACATGGGAAGGGAGAAAGGTGACATATAATTGAGACTATAACGCCAGTAAACCAAGAAACATTTTATAATATTCACAGTAATTATACTACATTAAATCAATATGGTACGGACCAAAGAGTATAAATAATTATGTAAATATGTAAATAGAAAAGGATAAGTATATAAATGATTAAAACTTTATAAAAACCTTTAAAAAAGGGGGGGGGAATTGAGTTTTTATATATATATATTTTTTTTTTTTTACAAAAATATATATGCATTTACACTGTTAAAAATGTCTACATAAAACTACTAGTAATCATTCATCTTAAGTCCTATGTAAAATTACAGAGAAAAATAAACGGAGATGTTAAAAAATAAATTTTATGTCTGCATTTTAATGACTAATATTAATTTAATTAATTATTACTGAGAATATATTTGTCACTTAGAATGCTTTTTCTAAAGCAGAAACATTTACAGGGTGATTATATTTAAAGCTACGATTTCAAAACGCCATAATTTTAAAACTACCCATCAAAGCAATTTGATATTTTACCAGAGTAATCGTGAGGCAATGAAATTTTGTTTGGGGGAGGAAAAAATAGTTTCAACGCTGTCAGGGTAATGTCAGTGAAAACGCCTAAATGGACTCATTAAACGCAGGAATATTGTTAGCAACACAATGGAATAGCAGGAAACAATAGACTTCAAGGGTTTACTACAACTTTTTCAACCAAAAGACAGGAATATGTGTTTACGGCGGAAACAGTCATAGTGAAAAGAGAAAAAGAGGAGTTCATGAAACAAATACTGTACGGATAATTAACGGCACTTTTTTGGATTTTTTTTTTTTCTTTTTCCAAACAAAATTTGATTGCGTCACGATTGCTCTGGTAAAATAGCAAATCGCTCTGGTGGGTAGTTTTAAAATTATAGCGTTTTGAAATCGTAATTTTAATTATAATCACTCTGTATTTTAAACTTTCATTGAGAAATTAAAAAATAAAAATAGATAAAAATACAGAATACCGATTACTTACTTTTAACTAAGAATTATTGTAAATTTAGAGAGACGTTGGATAATTATTACAGTAAATTTACAGAAATTTTTTACAGTGTGGTTTCTAAACAATGAAAATGAAGTCACAAATGATTCTGTAAAGCATAGTTAAGCCATACTAATTTAGGAATTTCTCTTTATGAGTACGCCGTCATATATGCACTGAATATGCACAATCTCTCCAAAATTGTCACTTTTAAAACTATAATACACAAGGTAATAAACTCAGTGAAAAGCCAGTTTTAGGAAATTTGATATACAACATTACACCCAGCATGCTGCAATCAGAATGCAAAAGTGTTAAATATCTTACGAAAAATGAGCATTTTTAATAAATAATTTTTAACTTCAAGCGGCTAGCGGAATTTTATTTGCAAAATTTAATAGCCAAAAGCATTGAGCAACTTATATGAAACACCTATCGTGTAAATTCAAAACGTTGTACGCGATAGAATGTAACTACTATTGAGTTCATCTCAAAAGGAAGGAAAAAAGAAGCTGAAATATAAAGGATTTCCCTCAGATTTTGATTTTGTTTCATTTAATGGTAATACAGTGTTGTTTGATTGTAAATAAATATTAATAAAAACCCCTTATAATTTTCCTTATCTTTGAGAATCGAAATTCAGCTCATTCTATTGCGTACAACTTTTCGAATTTACCTGATATTTGTTTGGAATTTTCATATAAGTAGATAATTTCTATAATATTATCCAAATGAAATTTCGTTAAAACTTCCGCATGCGTAATTAAAAAATTATTTAGTAAAAATTCTCGTATTTCATTAGATATTTATTATTTTTATATCTTGATTGCACTATGTTATGTCTAATGTAATTTGTTAAGTTTCTTGAAAATGGCTTTGCACTGGTTTAATACCTTGCCTGTTATAGCTAAGAAAGTGACTTTTTGCATTTTTTTTTTTTTTTAAAGAAACCGTTATATCTCCATGAATATATCTGGTAGATTCCTAAAAATGTATTCAGATAAATAAGAAGGAATCTTATAATCATATGCTTCAGCTAGATCCTATATCAACCATTGCTTTCCACAGGGTTATCCCAAACAATTTCCTTTTTATTTAATTTTTTACTGGTCCCTCTTTTGGTTTCTTTGAAATATATGAGGTAGGTGAAGGGTGGGCAAAATGGAGAGGTAGGGCAAAAACGGGATTTTTGATAACCCCGCTTATACAGTGCTGTCATTTGTATGTCATTTCTATAGGTTGTGTGCGCCGTATCTGATATCCATTTCCACATGAGATACTGCTTGCAGAGTCACAGACAGATACGCTCCCAAGATTTATGTACTTTTTTATTACCGTGATATAAGTTAAGTGTGCTGTTTGGATATTTTAATTGTTAGGTTAGCTTGCAGATACGAACGTGACAGTTTGTATAAGCTAAAAGGGATGTTTTTTAAGTGAATTGCATGAAAGAGTATAATTACATTCAGTGTGATTTATTACGCAGTTGTTTTGCATGGCTGCTTGTAGGGCAAAATGGGGTATCTCGAGATGGAGTCAAAATGTAATGGTCAAAAGGTCAAATGGCAAAAATGTTGAGTGTTGGACAGTTCACAAGCCAAAAGAAGTCACGTTCCTACCCTACCAACAGACGACATATCGTCAGACAGTGATCCAGACGATGTAGATGTTACATGCTTGTACTGTCACGAAATATAAGCAAGATCTGCACAAGGAGAAGGATGGATCAAGTGCAGTTAATGTAACAAATGGGCTCATGACTTGTGCACCGATGTTGATGAGGACGATGACAGGTTCGTATGTGAACTGTGTCAGTAAAGTTTGTTAAGTTGAGAGGTACCCCGTTTTGCCCTACCCCTAGGAAAAAATGGAGAAGTTTGCAGCTTTGAATATATTCATATGCAGATCATAAAATATGCGGTGCATTTCAAATTCCAATACTGCAGAATAAACGCTAAGATTGTAAAATTGAAATAAATGTTACTTATTGCATTTCTTTCTATTTGTCAAAGAGTTTTTGGCCAGAATAACCTTAAGTACCCCATTTTGCCCACCCTTCTCCTGCAACATGTTCTTTACACTCCTGAATTTTCAAGATTATTCTGTCAGTATTTTCTGAAATATTTAAAAGTAAAAACTTCCGAAATGAAAATTTTTTACTGGTCATTTATGGAAAAGTAGTATATGTATTTTAAGTAAATTGGAGTGTAAAGGTTGATATTTTTATTTACAAACTATGTGAAAAATACCAGAGCCGGGAATCGAACCCGGGCACCTCCGCTTAACGCACGGATGCTCTACCACTGAGCTACCCTGGCTGACAACCAGCTAGGTATTTCTCACATAATATTCGTTGGCCAAGTCACCGAGTCTGCAAACGCAGCTGTATCAAGTGACAATATTAATCGCAGCACAACTCCATAGACCACGAAATTTCAATTTAGAAATATTTATTCATGAATTCATCAACTGTGAATATTCATTTTAAGTAAATTGGAGTGTAAAGGTTGATATTGGTTGTGGCCAACGAATATTATGTGAGAAATGCCTAGCTGGTTGTCAGCCAGGGTAGCTCAGTAGTAGAGCATTCGTGCGTTACGCGGAGGTGCCCGGGATCGATTCTCGGCTCTGGTATTTTTCACATAAATAAAAATATCAACCTTTACACTCCAATTTACTTAAAATGAATATTTACGTTTGATGAATTCATGAATAAATATTTCTAAGTAGTATATGTATTTATTCACTTGAAATTTCTGTCCGAACAATTACATTCCGCATTGCACACAACACTTGTAATACTCGACACAGACAAATTAGACAATCAAATTAAATTAGCTTAATAGTAATGATGTAGAAGAGCAGTGAAAGCGTCTTAATACGCTTAGTCGAATATATTTTTACAAACTAGTTAATGTACAGCCACGGAAAGAAACATTAAGGACAAGACAAAAACTTTATTATTTTCGCAACGTTTTATTCGAATTTTATGTAATTTTAAATTCAATGCAAGAAATGATAGTTTTAATTATACATATAAAAATATTATTGGAAATTTTTTTTATATATACACATGTGACAACCTGGAAAAAATAAGAAAGCCAAGCTCAATTTTTATGCTTTTTTTCAAATTTAATATTTTTTTACGGTATGTTATTGTTGTCTGCGGAGCTGTATTAACAACTCAAGACTATGTTAGGAGAAAATTTGAATTTTTTTTGAAAATGGAGAAAGATTAGACATTAACATTGATTAAACAAAGCATAATTCCTAGTTTAAAAAAATGTAAATAAAAATAGAAAGGAAATTAAAGGGGACTAATGTGCAAGTTGTACCTGACGGGACTAAAGTGAAAGTTGTACCCCAAGGGACTAATGTGAAAGTTGTACCTCACGGGACTAATGTGCAAGTTGCACCGAACGAACAAACTATTTCTTTCAACGAAAATGTCTACTAACCCTGGACGATAGGTCTAATATATCGTATCATATTATATATCGTATTTATCGTAATATAACTCAATACTTATTTCGCTTCCTTCTTCGACTCGGTTTAATACGCATTTTTTATATGCATGAGCAGCCCCCGAAAAACAAAAACATTAAATCATTAAATTCATTTTTTTACTTATTTTTATTTCATGTTATTTCACACGCACTTTTTATTTCCTAATTCAAAATTATTAAAAAAACGTTTTCGATATCGCTTGTAACGATACCGATTACTACTAATTTTCTTTTCTTTTCCTTTCAATAATAATAATAATAATAAAAAGATTTTGATGAAATTCTGGCAAAAGCAGAATTTAGTTTAGGACGGAGGACTATTAGTTTTTTTTTTTTTTTTTTTTCTTCTTTTTTCAAATTATAACATCGCTTTCAAATTATTCAATTATATTTTCGATAAATTTTAGATTTCGACAAATGTCCAACTATCGAAAACGACAACGCAAAAATCCCAGATTGAGACTAATAGGCCCTCAATCCTAAAAAAAAAAAAAAAATGCGCCTTAAAATCTCTGGAAATATTTATAAGGTTGAGTTGATCTAAGGCCCCAAGCATCATTATTTTCACATTTACTCGTTCGAATTTAATGCATATTTAACCTTTTCAGGGCCAAGCAAATTTTCCTGATTTAAAATCAAAAGTCACCAGAAACCACCTACAATATTAAAAGACAAGAAATAAATGAAGTTATTCGTCTAAGTTATAAAAGAAAAATTTTATAAAAAAAATTCCAGGGGCAGTTTTTGCAATTTTGAATTAAAATTTGTGGTTGCACTATGCAACCACCGCCCCTGAAAGGGTTAAACATAATGCAGGAAATAATAGCTTAATTTGAACATATAAAAATATAACGTCAAATTCAATTACTTTTTACTTAAATATATATATATATATATACAGTAGCCGCCGCTTAATAAAATCTCTGGTTAATAAAATCAGCCGCTTAATCTGATCAAATTGCCAGGACCTGAATCAAATCAATAAAAACTATTGTTGAAACCACTGCTTAATAAAATTAGCATCGCCGGTTAATAAACTCAAAAAAATATCCTCAGCAGCCAAAATTATCATTTATGCACGCTAAAAAAAATTCATTTACATTGTAATATATTTTTTTTTTATATAAAAAAGAGATTAAAGTACCTGTTATCGCTCATTGTCGAAAATTTTACACTTGCAGCATAGTTACAAATTAAACATGCCTCATAACTTATCTCCCTAACAATTTCATGGAACGTATTCTTCAAAACGCAGTAATAAGTTACAAATTTGATTTGATTTGCAAATGATACATATATATATATACATATTAATTTTTAATTATTAAAATACAATTTCTAGTTCTTTTTTTTTTTTTTTTTTTTTTTTGAAATAGCTATAAATTAAGAGGATGAAATGGAAAGATTTTAAATTTATAAGAAAAGCGTGAACTTTTGGTAAAATAAAATAATGTTAATTTTCTTTGAAGGAAAGCGCATAGAAATTTGGAATGCGTTTAATTTACTTTTATAGGAGGAATAATTAATTATCTATCAAATATTAATTAATATTGTTTACTAATTCCATTATTTGTTACCTTTTGAAATTTCTTTCCAAATTCAGGGAAGTAATACCTTTTCCTTGAGTGCAGGAACGTTCGCCGGATATAAAAGTTAGCCGCTTAATAAAATCACTTTGGCTCAGGACGGATGTGATTTTAATGAGCGGCGGGAACTGTATTTGAATTTTAAGAAATTGCCGAATTTATTAACTTTCTTCTTTAGGAATTTTTAATATAAAAGAATACGTGTATAAAATGAAAAGTGCATAAAAAAAAAGTATTTTAAAATACCTTCTTGACATCATAAGAGATTATATATCCTCCCCCCCCCCCCCCCCACACACACACACACAAAATAGCATTAATCGTAGATTTCGAACAGCAACCTTCTACTCTTATAATTAATATGTTAAAAACGTACAACAACTTTCATGTTAGTTATTATTTTATTTTTTTTTTAATTTTTTCGTATATTAAATACATCGATTATAACATTTTTTTTTTTCTAAAGATTGTACAAGTGCTATTATTTATCCATTTCTTTATATACCATCATTAATCAATATATTGAAACATATTAAGTTTTTTCTCTTTCTAAAAATAATTGTGAAATAATAGTCTACTATGTAACTATTTTCCGTAACTATGTTACTAAGATCAATTACTACGCCCATTATGATATTCTGTTTTATTATTAGTTATTTTACCTTGAGATTTAACTTGGCCTTAATTAGAATAGTCACGACATTTGGTAATAATTCAGGGTCGAGCAAAAAGCATTTTCATCATTTACTACATTCCATCTCTGTTCCCCCCCCCAGGGGGATATCTTCTTTAGGTATTCAGGGGGTGTCACGGACCCCGGGCCCGAGGGATCTTTTCTTTTCTCTCTCTCTCTTCCCCCTCCCCCCCCCCCAAGGGGAATACCTCCTTTAAGTCCGGTTTCCACTGACGGTTGGTTGGAGCGGTACTATTCAGAATCTTTTGATATGGTCAACCGGGCTCAAAACCCTACAACGTGGTTGGAAGTCTAGAGACCTAACCCCCCTGCTGAGATAATTGAGGGGCCAAGGCCGGTTTCCATAAAGTGCAGTTTCCACTGAGGTTGGTTGGAAGTCGTTTCGAGCGGCGCTATTCAGAATCCTTTGATGTGGTCAAACGGTTGGAGGAGGTTCAACCGGTTGGTTCGAAGGAAGAAAGTCCCTGGCTCTAACCCCCAGCTGAGATAATTGAGGGGCCAGAGGCAAATATCTTTGTCAATTTTGCATGCTTTCCTTTGAAGTAACTGCGCAATCTGATAAAAAAAAGGTTACAACTGATGACAAGACGTTTGTCTCTTTGTGTTGGGAGCGTGATTAATGTTTTTTTTAACCTCGAAGTTCCAACTGCAATGGAAACTGGCCTTTAGGTATTCAGGGGGTGTCACGAACCCCGGTCCTTTCTTTTCCCCTTCTCACTTTCTTTTTTTTTTTTTTTTTTTTTTTCTGCCATAAGGTATTGGTCTTTTGATTTTGATTTTACGTTTTTTCGATGCCAATCAGCTTTTGATCGTTTTATGTTTTGTTGTTCTCAAAAAACTATAAAAAAATAAAAAAAAAAATTAAATAAATTTTTAAAAGCACAAAAAAAATTATACCACTCACCTCGTTCTACTTACATTTTTTTTTTCTTTCTTCTGTTCTGACTCACCTCGTTTTTTCTGTGTTGGCTGTTATATAAAAAAAAAAACATAAAATTCTAAAAGGCAACAAAAAAAATCAATATGTTAACCATTAATCTATTAACCAAATAAAGTCCGGTGTTGGTGTGGCGCTGGCTACTGGGGCAAAGATTTTGGGGATGGTGCCACGGCAGTCTAGCTTTGGGATCACACTGGGAGACTGGTGCCCTTGGTGAAGGTGAGACAACGGAGACTACTCGAACGAGAAACACCGGACTAACACGACTGCCACATGTGGTTCCTGAACTGGGTCTGCGACCTGGTAGCTGGTGAGTGGTTATGGATGTCCCAGAGAGGATTCTTAAAACCCTTTGCGTTTGTGTGTTGGAAGAAACACTCACCCCTTTTCCCTCTTACCTCTTATTATTATGGCTACAAACTTAGGAAAATCGATTAATGCGTCTGGCTCGGGCCAAGCAAATTTACTCTCAAATGCTAGTTCTTGGGCGGATAGGATGGAGGAATTTTCTTCATCTTTGAATGAAAGAAACATTTTCGATAGTGATGAGGCACGGTTCTTTGTAGTAAAACGGAATGATGGAGATTTCTCTAGGACTTCTCCATTCTTGATTCAGAAATCTTTGCAATCCATGGTAGGTGAACCAAAGAATATTAAAAAGCTTCGCTCAGGAGAATTATTGATTGAAGTAATGAACAGCAAACAAGCCAGTAATTTGAGGAAATGTACAAGCTTTGGTAATATACCAATAACTATCACTGCACACAGAACTTTGAACGTAAGCCGAGGAGTAATTTCTGAAAGAGACCTGCAATATGTATCTGAAAGTGAAATCTTGGAAAATCTAAAAGACCAAAATGTTGTTGCTGTTCGCCGTATCTCAGTTTTTCGAGAGGGCAAACAAATTCCTACCAAGCATTTAATTCTGACAATAGATTCTCCTAGAGTCCCACATTCAATAAAAACTGGATACCTGGAATGCCCTATTAGACCAAATATCCCAAATCCCCTACGATGCTTTAAATGTCAACGTTTTGGCCACTCGATGACCTCTTGCCGTGGAAATATAACATGTGCTCGCTGCAATGCAGTGGGTCATGACAGTAAAAATTGCGAAGCTCATATCTGCTGCATTAACTGCAAAAGAGATCACCCAGCATATTCGAAAGCATGTGAAAAATGGAAAATGGAAAAAGAAATTCAGACTGTGAAAACAAAACAGAATTTATCATACCCTGAAGCACGTAAAATAGTAGAAGCCCGGACACCTACCATTGGTAAATCTTATGCAGCCATTACTTCCAGCAAAAAAAACTTATCATATAATAGCAACACAGACTGAATGCCTAGAACAAACCAGCCAACCAGTTATTGCATTAAAAAATAACACATTACAACCTAAGTCTAGTCAAACCCCTTATTCTTCTCAGCTTAACCCCAAAAAACCAACAGTGCCTAAAAAAACACACAGAATTTGAGAAAAACCCTGTCTGACAAAAGCCATAATTCTGTATCTTATAAGCATTCTACCTCTCCTTCCACTAAAAGTACAATTAAAAAGAAAAAAAATTCACCTAAACCCATGACCAATACTCATAAAACCGCCACTGTCAATATTAATTCAGAAGAAGACTCAATTAGCCTCCATCCATCTGATGATGAGGACAGTATGTCCACTGCATCAGAAGACAATAACGCAGATGTTTTAATTTAAAAATAATAAAAACATGACTTATTTCATTTCCTGGAATTGCCGAGGTTTTATTCATAAACGAGACGATATTAAGGAGGTTATTTTTAATCATAAACCTGTTTGTTTTGCATTCCAGAAAATTTATCTTAGACAAAACGATAATGTTAATATTCGTGGCTACAATTGCTTCAGGAAAGACTTTCTAAGAACTGACAGAGCTACAGGTGGTGTAGTTCTTTTAATTTCCAGTACCGTTCCATAGACTTATATTCCTTTAAATACCAACATCCAGGCAGTTGCAATCCAATTGCATATCCATATGTTACTGACTGTTTGCTCCATATACTTACCACCCAATATGCCTGTCAACCAGAACGACCTCAATAGCCTCATTACCCAACTACCTACTCCATTTTTAATCCTTGGTGATTTTAATGGGCATAGCCCTCTTTGGGGAAGTCCCAACCCAAATTGTCGCGGGCAACTCATAGAAAGCTTCATAAGTGACAACTCTTTATGTCTTTTAAATAACGGCAGCGATACTTACTTTCATGAACCATCCAGAACATTTCATGCCATTGACCTTGCAATTTGCTTTCCTACTCTCTGTCCATATTTTAACTTCTTTGTTTGTCACGATCTACATAATAATGATCATTTTCCTTTGTTTTTATCATTGTATAATTATGACCAGACTCATCCCAAGAAGCCCCATTTTATCTATGACAAGGCCCATTGGGTTACTTTTACTTTAAATTCATCCATCACAAGAAATATGACTGAGGGCGATATCAATAAGGCTGTAACTCTTGTCAGCCAATGTATTATTAATGCTGCTAACAGCTCTATTCCAAAATCCAGTGGACGTCACTCTAAACATTCTAAGCCTTGGTGGAACGAAGTATGCAGGCTAGCAAAAAAGAAGCAACAAAAAACATGGGGGATTTTCCGCAGGTATCCAACAACAAGTAATTATATATTATTTAAACAAGCTAGTTCACATGCACGGAAAACTCGTAGAAAAGCTCAAAAGGAGGCCTGGATCAACTATGTCTAGCATCACTTCTAATATTAGTAGCAAAAAATTATGGCATCGTGTCAAAAAATGTATGAGAATTTATACAAATCAAAGTATTTCCTCCTTAAAAGATAATGGTCAAACTATAACATCTACAAAAAATATTGCTAATACTATCGGGCAAACTCTTTCAGATATTTCCAGCTCTTGTTCCTATAATGAACCCTTTCTATCCTACAAGCAAAACTCCGAACGCTCCACTATAAACTTCAAATCCTGCTCATTAGAAAGTTATAATGCACATTTTACAGAAAACGAATAAAAAGTTTGTTTAAAATGCTATCATAATTCTGCTCCTGGACCTGATGGCATTACCTATCTCATGATCAAACATCTGTCAAAGGAATCTCTCAAAAACTTACTTCACTTGTACAATAGGATCTGGACTGACCTGCTGCATGGCACGATGCTATTGTCATTCCTTTTCAAAAACCCGGCAAAGACGCAACTAATCCAAAAAATTATAGACCAATAGCTCTCACTAGTTGTTTGTGCAAAGTTCTTGAGAAAATGGTAAATGCAAGACTGGTTTTTATCCTGGAAAGTAATAGCATTATTTCTCCATGGCAGAGTGATTTTCGACGTGGCCGTTCAACAATTGACAATACTTTACTGCTGGAGACAAACATCCGAAAAGCTCATGTAAAACGTAATCACTTAGTTTCAGTATTTTTCGACTTTGCAAAAGCGTATGATAAGACATGGCGATATGGTATTTTAAGGGATCTCTTTAATTTAGACTTTCGTGGAAATCTTCCTATTTTTATTGAAAATTTTTTTTAACTCAGACGCTTCCAAGTTCACATTGGTTCAGAATATTCGGATTTCTACCATCAGGAAGAAGGTGTACCTCAAGGCAGTGTCTTGAGCGTTACACTCTTCTCTTTAAAAATTAACAACATTTTAAAGCAATTACCGCTAAGCGTTCATGGTAGTTTATATGTGGACGACCTGCAAATCTCTTGCCAGGGTAATGGCATGCGTTTCATTGTGCGCCAATTACAACTCGCTATCGAAAATATTATTAAGTGGACAAATGAAAACGGGTTTAACTTTTCTGTTGACAAAACTCAGTGTGTGCATTTATGTCCTAGACGTGATCTTCCCCCTGATCCAGAACTTTTTATTTATAAAAGACCTATCTCAGTTGTTCACTCTGCTCGCTTCTTGGGTGTAATTTTCGACAGGAAACTTACTTTCATTCCACATATATTAAATCTTAGAACGAATTGTGATAAAAAATTAAATATTCTGAAAGTGCTTTCCAATATTTCCTGGGGTGCTGATCGTACTTCCTTGCTTAAGATCTATAGGGCAATCATCCGCTCTAGGCTAGACTATGCTTGTCAGATTTATAGTTCAACTCGCAACACGTACCTTAAAAAACTTGACACAGCGCACCATTCTGCACTTAGAATCTGTTCTGGTGCCTTTCGTACATCTCCTATTCTTAGTCTATATACTGACTGTGTAGAGCCATCTCTAACTATGACCAGGCAAAAACTTTCACTTGAACTGTATTTCCGCATTCTATCACATCCTCATCATCCGCTTCATCCTAATTTTTGCAACAATGATCACATTTTATTCCAGAATCGCCCCTCTCGCATTCCTTATTTTAGCCTAAGAATGAGGAACGTTATTGTTGGCATCCCTCGCTTTTTCACTAATGATCGTAGAAGGTCTCTCTTGTCTATCACTCCTTGGAACTTTAGGGTTATTTCCTGTATTCACCCTTTTAAAGATTTTGACAAATCGAACACAGATGCTTCTATTTTCCGCACACTTTATGCTTCTCATTGCTGCAGTTTCAAGGACTACATTAAAATTTTTACAGATGGCTCAAAGGCAGGCGATAAAGTTGGCTGTGGTGTTGTTTCTGATACAACTATTTTTAGCTATCATCTCCCAAGTACATTTTAAGTTTTCTCGGCAGAATTTTTGGCAATTGAGGTTGCACTTAACTTCATTTCTTCTCATCGTTATAGAAAATTCATAATTTACACAGACTCAAACAGTGTTCTCAACTCTCTTTCTTCCATTTCATGTACATCCTCATTTATTTCAGTTTTAAAAACATATAACGACCTGTTAAAAAAGGGATTTGATATTTTATTTTGTTGGGTTCCAGGACATGTTGGGATTAAAGATAATGAAACTGCTGACAAAGCTGCAAAACAGGCTTTAACAACTCTTAACTGCCCAGTTCCATACGAAGATTTAAAGCATGCCCTCAAACAGTCTCTTAAAAATATCTGGCAAAGAGAGTGGGAATGTCAAGATAATAATAAATTACAAGAGATCAAACCATATATAACAGTTTGACCTACACTTGCACCAAGGAAGTACGATGTAGTTATCATTTGTCTTAGAATAGGGCATAGACTCACACACAAGCACTTATTACTAGGTCAAGAAGGACCTACTTGTTCCAAATGTCATACTGATTCACTTACCATTCACCATATACTCACTGATTGCCCATGCCTTCGTCATTTATATAGATGTTTTTTTAATTCATCATCACCAAATTTGACAAACCTTTTAGGTATTCATCCTCATCACCAAATGACCAACTTTCTAAAAATGACAGGTTTTTATTTCGATATCTGATTTTACTTTATACACTGTTTATATTTTAGTTTTGATTTTATTATATATACTGTTACCTTTTTACATCTGTTTTTATTATATATATAGTTTCTTATTTTTTACGTCTGTTTTTTATTATATACATTATCTGTAACGTTTTATATATATGTTTTTATTATATACACTGTTTCTTTACGTTTTGCCTTTTCTTGTTCTGTGTTTCTATTTATACTCTGGATAGGGTTCCCCATCCAGACTTTGTTTGGCGCAGAATATCCTATCCTGGATCTTGCGCCATAAAAAAAACAACCAACCATCCAACCATCTCTGTTTTCCTCTTTCTTTCCTTTTCAATTCTCTTACTCATATAATGGTACAAAAAGTATTGTTTATAATAAGAGTCGAATTTTCAGAATTGAGTTTTTGCTATATTTACACATTTTGAGGTGATCTGAATCGGAAAATCAGGTTTTTTTAAGCCGTTGATCTGTGTTTGTGTGTGCGCGTATGTGTGTCTTTTATCAGCATATCAAGAACAAACAATAATCGGAAATCCAAACCCAGTATTCCAAATCTGTATCATATAAGGATGCCACAGTAAAATGTTCATTGAGAACGAGCGAATGGGTCGTGTACAAGATAATTCAAATACATTACATCTATAAGAGAAATTTCTAATGGATACAGTTTAACACCTTTAAATTACATCAAACAAAATGCAATAAACATGTATTTTTTTTTGTATGTATTAAGTCAAGTTTTGTATGAGATATAAAATGAAAATCATTTACTATGAAGATGATTTACAGGACCACACAAAAATGTTTTTGAATATATTAGGACTAATACGTTGAAATTGCTAAATTGCATTTTCAGTTGGGTTATATGTTTTTCATATTGCGCTAAATTTAAGTATCGTACGTGGTGTATGTATAATTTATATACCATACGTAGTGCTACACAAAAGTGAGTGAATACATTATTTTCTATTGAATGTAATTAATAGAATGCTTTACGAAATTTTACCAGGTCCAGGAAAACTGCTTAGGTATGCTTTCTCTTACTTAAAGGTACAGTAGGCAGCAAAATTAATGAAGCGTACATCCACCACATGTTTTAAATAAGAATTATTGCTAGCGTTTCAATAATTTTGCTGCCAACTGTAAACAAAATTCTAATATGAATTTTAAAGCTGATTTTTTGCTGTAATTACTTGTTTTGAGGCTTCCTGAATACAAAAATTAAGTTTTCAGCGGCTTATCTCTGCATATATCTGATACCAACATAACGTAAAAACTAGTATGTTGTGGCCACCACATAACTTTCTTCTATATTTTCCTATACAAATTCACTCAGTAAAAATAATTTATTAAAATTTATTTTTTCAAAAATTATCTTCCATGATAATGCAGACGATTTCTATATTAGAGAAGTAGTATAACACTAAATATCCAAAAAAATTCAATTTTATTGTCAATATTACATTATTATTATTATTATTATTATTATTATTATTATTATTATTATTATTTTGTTGTTGTTGTTAAAGATGAAAAAAATAAATCGATAACTTCATTTTAAATTATCGCAGATCTATGGTTCAACCATTCGTTTTAAAGGTACTGGCGAGCTCTTTTGAAAGATACCCATCATGAAAATTTACTCCCCTTGAGGGGGGGGGAGAGGCTCCTACACAATTAAAAAAAAATTCCCAGTTGGCTATCGCTATTATAAATAATTCTGGTAAATTTCATAATGATTATTAAAAAATATTAAAAATTTACGAAAAACGGGATGGCAACGCAACCTGCATGACAATTTTTACCAAAAGTTGATAGGCACTAATTTATGTCAAGGTGCAACTACATACCAACTTGTATGAAATTCTGTGCAGTAGTTCCTGAGATACAGTTGCCACAAAATTTTGTCACACACACACAGACAGACAGACAGACATTTTCTAAAAATGCTCAAATCTTGTTCTACATCTCTCAAAACGTGTAAATCCATCAAAAACCCGAGGTCGAAAATTTTTACGAATCCAATACTTTCTTCTATTGAATATAGAAGAAAGTAATAATAATTGCATGAAATTCAAATTTCATGTTTTGAAGATCACATGGAGTTGCCATTTGAATATTTTAATCAAGATTGATAAATTTCAAGGAATGGTGTGTGATAAATTTGTCTGAATAATTTGGAATATTTTTTTTTTATTTATTTATTTAATATTTTATGAATGTGTGTACTACATAATAAGAAAGCACCACAGATCTGGCTTTTTAAAGTAATAAGTACAAAACTTTGAATAAACACCATAAAATGCAATAAACTCGCAAGAATTGTTTCGGGTTGAATAAATACACGAATCTTCTTCGGGCGATCAAAGTAGGCACGAGTGCTGCAATGAAAGCGGCAACGCACCAATTCGTTTTACATCGGACTTCGGATACTGTTGGATGGAAGCACCTGTGACAAAAAGCCACGCATCTTCCTCTGCCTAAGGATGGAACTAAAGCGCAGTTTCCACTGCGGTTGGTTAGAAGTTGTTTCGAGCGGCGCTATTCAGAATCCTTTGATGTGGTCAAGCGGTTGGAGGTGGTTCGACGGGTTGGAAGTCCCTGGCTCTATCCGCCAGCTGAGATAATTGAGGGGCCAGAGGCAGATATCTTTGTCAATTTTGCATGCTTTCCTTTGAAGTAACTGTGCAATCTGATTTAAAAAAAAAAGGTTACAACTGATGACAAGTCATTTGACTCTTTGTGTCGGAAGCGTGATTAGTGGTTTTTTTAACCTCGAAGCTTCAACCCTAGTGGAAACCAGCCTTAACGAGGCGCGAGTCCTAAAAAATCACAATCACTGCAACGGAGAGAGGAGTAAAAAACAGAGAAGGAATACCAAAACATAAATACGTAAACCTGGAATTCATACAATAGGAAGTTCAAAAAAGTGCTGAGAAAAAACAAATAAAGTCGAATGTAAATATAAATACTGGTGTGATCAGAATTATCAAATGAAAGTAGAAAATAAATAAATAAATAAGATTAAAAATGTAACAAAATCTAAAAATATCAAAATTAAACGAAAAATGAATTTATGTGAGTAATTTCCAAGCATCAGACAAGAACAGAGTGGAAGAAATATCATTAACAAGATTTTTCGAATTTTTAAACATGTAAAAAGCTTCATGGATATCCAAATGGGAAGAGGACACAGGAGATGAAATTATGTTAGTTTTAGAAAAATCAAAACGATGACCGTGAGCCTATCAGTGGAAAGCAATAAGATTTTTAGATTTTGTTATGTTTTTTTAATCTTAGTTGAGTCAACAAAACCGTTTTGTTTAAAACAAAGAAAGGTTTAAGTAAATGCTTAGATTTGATAAAAATAAATAAAAGTAAAACTTAAAAATAAATCCATGCTTTTATTAATTTTCTCAATGTTTTTATTATACAGCATGACTAGGTTTTAATGTTAATAATTAAATGTCGTAGTTTCTAATTGTAAATTGTATTCATATCATCCATGTATTTTGCTATTATGTAAGTATTATATTGAATTTTTATTTCCTTTTCCCCATGTTTTTACTTTTCCTTTATTTTTTGGGCATTAAACTTAAGGAATTTGCACTTAACTACACACACACACAAAAAAAAAAAAAAAAAAAAAAAAATTAAAAAATGTCTCTGATGGTGTAATTCGGCATGCCTATATTTGTATAATTTCGTCTAATTTTGATCTTTTTCATTCCTGCTCACCAATTTTATCTATTTAGATCCTTTTTATATCGGTTCATATTCTAATAATTTTATATGAGTTTTCATATATATATATAATGTGTATATAAAGTATTACAGCACATTCAAACCATGTATGTTTTATTATGTACAAGATTCAATAAACAGAAAACACAAAAGTATAAAAATAGTATTGAAAAAGCATTGAACAAGCCAAGTTTTGGAATTATCTTTGTAAAATTAGCATGTATCAACATGAATTAACTCATACACCGAACTCAAAGGTAGAACTCATTTTAATAACAAAATTAAAAAACTGCAATAGAACAAGATATTCATTTCGATGTTAGATTCACTGAGAGGAAAAAAATACTTACCACCTTTATCTAGAACGAATAAGTGGTCATTTTCTAAATTCCTAAACTAGAAATATAGATTTACAAGCTTTGAGTAAAAGGCATGCCAATGAATAGACAAAATGATCGAGAATTTCTAGTCTATACATTTTCTAGATGGTTCCTTTGTATTGCAAGAAATTATTGCTTGATTTTCTAGAATTGGGTCATAAACCAAGATTGTAGTTGCTAAAACTCTCCTCTATTATTTGCATTGCTTTCCAGAGATTTTAAAATAAATCTGATCTCGATAATATAGGCTCTAGAATTCTAATGGGGGTTCTAGAACTCGCTTTCAAAGGGGACTAGAATTTATAAGTAGGACATGGAACTATTTTTACTAGAGCCACAATTTAGAATTCTAGATGTCAGTTACAGAATTTTTTCTCAGTGTTCGGTATTCATCTTTCCGAACAATCCGTAGCATACAAATATGTTCATTTACAGTGTGATATAAAAAAACTAAATTCCTGTTTAAAATTATATGAATAAATTTCAGGATAATCAATTTTATTAGATAATTACGTGTCAAATTTAATCAAAGGTCAAAATCACGTAGGAAATTGTAATATAATCAAATCTAGGGGAAGATTAACCTTTCAGCCTTGATATTTTTTCAAATAGAAATCTCGTAAATGTACAACATCACTCGTTAAGGATAATTTTTAAAGATTTTAAATTACGGTTACCATGAATAAATCATAGCTGCTAATGAATTTTTAAAACACGATCTGAAATAGTAAATTACAATTTTTTATAGCATATTTTATCCATTTTATAACTTTGCTTAGAAATTACAAGGTTATTTTTAATGGACTATTTGTTTATCAATATGAATTATATAATGGAATTAAAAATAAATAAACTCGTTAGTCCAGACGTATGTAACGTTTTAATGTATAATTAAACTTAATTTACACTGAGAAAAAATTCTGTTACTGACATCTAGAATCTAAATTATGGCTCTAGAAATAATAGTTCCATGTCATCCTTATAAATTCTAGTCCCCTTGAAAAGCGAGTTCTAGAAGCTCCTATTAGAATTCTAGAGCGTTTGCCTATATTCTTGAGGGCAAAGTTATTTAAAAATCTCTGCAAATAAATGAGACTACAAGAGGCGGGTTTCAGCAACTATAAGCTTGGTGTATGACCGAATTCTAGAAAATCAAGCGAGAATTTCTCGCAATACAAAAGATTCAGAATATTCGGAACATTCAGAAAATTGTTTCACCATCTAGAAATGTGTAAACAAGAAATTCTCGACCATATCGTCTATTTAGTTTATTGGCGTGCCTTATGCGCATAGTTTGGAAATCTATATTTCTACTTAAGGGATTTAGAAAATGGCCACTTATTCATTCTAGAGGAAGGCGGTTGTGGTGTATTTCGCCATTGTATTACTGTTTCAAACTATTGGACTTTTGGTAAGTGACGTCACGTAAATGTACATGTACCTGTAAACTGTATTGTCCAATCAGTGATCTGTTCATTCCTCTTTCCTTTTATCTCTGCTAAAACAGATCAGTCTTCAAAATGTAGTCGTGTATGTTACTTGGGTATTTCATCTGTAATTGTCTTAGTCATCCATTAAATTCTATGTGTTTAAAATGTATACGCCTCGTCATATTAGAGTTATGGCTAACTTATAAATCTTCTGTCCATAAAATACAATAATGGCGACGAGGAATAAAGAAAAAAGCAAAAACGTTTTGCTCTTATACATTTACGAATATATACTTGAAGATAATTAGAAATACAATCTGTAGTTCATAAAAACGAGTCTTTAGGCGACAGCTGTGAGTTTTCGTCTACTGTCGCGACATAAATGATGCGTAATTTATTGTCTACTATAATCTGCGATTTTTTATTTTTTCGAGAAAGAGGGAAAAAAAGGTATTTATACATTTTTTTTCCTTTCTGTTCTTTTATTTGATTGCATATTTTTATTATTAGAGGTAGCATATTTTCATTAAAAATGTTTCAAAATTTTAAAGAATTCAATGATTCTGTTGAGTCTTTTGACACTTATATTCGACGATTAGAACAGAACTTTATATTGTTTGATATAAAAGATGAAAAAAAACTTAGTGCTTTAATTACTTTTATTGGGCCGAAATTATATAATTTACTTACAAATTTATTGTTCGCAGATCTGCCTGAATAAAAAACTTACACTGAATTAGTAGATGTCTTAACAAAACATCTATGTAAGATTCCTAACAAAATTACAGATCGCATTAAATTTAGAAAATGTTTTCAAGGAGATTCTGAATCTGTGCAGGATTTTAGTGTTCGTTTAAAGAAATTTACAACACATTGCGCGTTTACGGGCGATACGCTGTCAGAAAATTTGTTAGAACAATTTTTACGCGGATTAAAAAAATGAAACAATCCAAAGCAATTTAATGTCGCAGGTTGAAGATTTGATTTATGAAAAAGCAGTAGAACAAGCCGTAACTATGCAAAGTACTGAAAATGACATGATAGAATTGCAAAATAAGAATTTGAATTTGAATAAAGTTTCTGTTAGTGCTAGGAAACCAAAACAAAATTATTCTCAAAATAACTTAAGTAAACAAAATGTGAACAAAACTGCAAGTGCAAATAAAAGTAAAGCTCATTGTTATCGTTGTGGAAATAGCTCTCATTTAGCAAATGTTTGTAAATTTATTAATGCAGTTTGCAATTTTTGTAAGAAACGTGGTCATTTGAGTAAGGCATGTCGGAACGCACAAAACAATGTTACGCAAAAGAAAAGTGTAAACGTTCTTGATACTGAAGACATTTTGTCATTAGAATCTGAAGGCACTAAACCTATAAAAATTTGGGTTTTGATAGAAAATAGTGCTAAAACAGAAATGGAGCTTGATACAGGATCGGCGATTTCTGCTGTACCGATAAATCGTTTTCGGAGATTATTTCCAGAACATAAAATGTTTCCTGCTGATGTAAAATTAAAAACAGCTACTGGAGAAATTTTCCAGCTCGAGGGATTTGTTAGAGTAAATGTAACTTACGAAAACAAAACTAGAAATGTTAAGTTATATTTAGTTAAAAAAGACAATTTTCCTTTATTGCTAGGTAGGGATTGGATAACTACATTTAATATATTCCCAAACAATTTACAAACTGTTCCGGTAAACAAAGTACAAATCTCGGATAATTTAAATAATTTACTGAATGAATTTCCGGATTTATTTACAAATAACGTTGGTGAAATTAAAAATGTTAAAGCTGAATTACATTTAGAGAAAGACTCATCAGCAATATTTTGTAAATCGCGAACAGTTACGTATGCATTAAGGAATGCAGTAAATGAAGAATTAGAAAGATTAAAAAATGAAGGGATAATAAAAGCTGTTAGTACTAGTAAATGGGCAACACCTATTGTTCCGGTGGTAAAACCTAATGGGAAAATTCGTTTATGCGGCGATTTTAAAGTCACAGTAAATAAATTTTTAAAGGTTGACAAATACCCGCTACCAAAAATTGAGGATATATTAGCAACTTTAGGGGTGGATTATATTTTACAAAGATTGATTTAAATCAAGCATACTTGCATTTACCGGTAGAGGAAAATTCACAAGAATTACTTACTATTAACACTCCTAAAGGCTTATTTCAATTTACGCGATTACCATACGGAATTGCCAGTTCGCCAGCAATATGGCAGAGAACTATAGAACAAATTTTAAAAGGTATAGAGGGTATTTCAGTTTTTATTGACGATATATGTATCTCAGGGGAAACGGATGAGATACATTTAGAGCGATTAAAACAAGTGCTAGAAAGGTTACGTGAATATAATCTCAAAATAAATAAGGAAAAATCTTTTTTCATGAATGATGAAATTACATACTGCGGTTACAAAATTGATAAAAATGGCATACACAAAACGCAAGAAAAAATTTCTGTTATTTTAAATGCTCCAATACCTAAAAACGTAACTCAGGTAAAAGCATTCTTAGGCTTAGTATCTTACTATTCTAGATTTGTTCTAAATTATCTACGATTGCTTATCCTCTAAATGAATTATTACGTAAAAATGTAAATTTTCAGTGGACTAAAAAATGTGAAAATTCATTTAATGCAATTAAACAGGAAATTACTTCCGAAAGGATTCTCACCCACTTTAATCCTAAATTACCCTTAATTTTAGCCACTGATGCTTCTCCTTATGGAATTTCGGCAGTACTTTCGCATACAATGCCAGATAACTCCGAAAAACCCATAGCTTTTGCTTCTAGAACCTTGTTTTCTACAGAAAAGCGGTATAGTCAAGTAGATAAAGAAGCGTTATCAATAATTTTTGGTGTAAAGAAATTTTTTCAATTTTTATATGATAGGAGATTTACACTGTATACTGATAGTAAACCCCTAGTTTCCATATTTTCACCCGTAAAAAGTATTCCGGTACTTTCGGCAGCTAGAATGCAAAGATATGCATTATACTTACAAACATTTAATTATGATATTAAATATAAAAAATCTGTAGAGCACGGAAATGCCGATGCTCTATCACGTCTTCCATTACGTAGTGAAGACTTACTGCTGCCGTCGTCCGATTCGCTACAGTCAGAAAAAATGTCACCAACTTTGTCACCAAATTTATTTGGCAACACTGATGAATCCGATTGTTTGTTTATGCATCAAATAACTACGTTACCTTTAACTACAAAAACGTTGTGTGCAAGTTCTTAAAAGGATCCAGTAATGAAAGAAATGTACCAACATTTAATATCAGGCACACAGATGCCAAATTACTTACTTTTCGGACATAAACAACAAGATTTTTCATTATTAAATAACTGTATATTACAAGGAAATCGTGTTGTAATTCCGACTGTTCATAGACAAAAAGTTTTACAAGATTTACATTTTGGCCATTTTGGCATAGTTAAAAGGAAAGCACTGGCACGTAGTTTTGTATGGTGGCCAGGTATTGATAAAGACATTGAGAATTTAGCAAATAACTGTTCTGTTTGTGTTAAATTAAAACACAATCCTCCTAAAATGGACAATCATCACTGGGAATGGCCTACAACACCTTGGAACAGAATACGTGTAGACTTTTTTGGTCCAATGATGAGGGAAATGTTTTTAATCGTAGTAGATGCCCACAGTAAATGGACAGAAGTGTTCATTGTTCCTAATACTACTGCTGAGAACACTATAAACTGTCTTTCTTCGCTTTTTGCCAGATATGGCTATCCTGTGTCCCTTGTGTCTGATAATGGGCCACAATTCATTTCAGAACAATTCGAACATTTTCTACAAAGTAAAGGCATAAAACATAGCTTAACTGCACCATATCATCCCTCTACAAATGGTCAGGCTGAAAGATATGTCCAAATAATTAAAAAAGGATTGAAATCCTTAAGTTCAGAACCCTGAAATCTCCAATTTAAGTTAAACGAATTTCTATTCCAATACCGAATAATGCCTCATATTACAACAGGGGAGAGTCCCGCATCATTATTTCTCAAGAGAAATATCAGATCAAAATTAGATTTACTTGTACCAAATGTTAAAAATTATGTTGAAAACAAACAACATAAAAATGTTTTTAACAAGAAAAAGATAAGAGAATTCCAATTAAATGAAAAAGTTGCAGTACGCAATTACACATCAGGAGATAAATGGAAAACAGGTAAAGCAATTGCCACACTGGGTAAACTACATTATGAAATTCAAGTAGGTTCATGTGTATGGAAAAGACACGTTGATCAACTAAAAAGTGTAGGTTCCAGAGTACAACTGGAAGAAACTACAAGTCCTGGTGAAATTGAAAAGAACACCCTTGATGCAAACATTTCCATGGTTCCCGATAGCAAGAGTCCACACCTGAAAAGCGATGGAGAATCTAAGTCTGGTAGCAGGCCTGCCATTATACCAGATCCAGTGCCAACCGATCCCGCCATTACATCAGATCCAGTGCCAACCGATCCTTCCATTACACCAGATCCAGTGCCAATCGACAGTAGATCTGTGTCTACAAAGCCTGGAGAAATTGACTGTGATAAAAATATCAACAGTACTGTAAATAAAGAACTAAAATCTGAACATTCAAACTTTAAACATACTAACTTATCTTTTTCTGAACAGGTTGTAAGAAGATCATCTAGAGTAAGAAAACCTCCCATCAGGTATGGTATACGGAATTAAGGGGAGGAGAGTTGTGGTGTATTTCGCCATTGTATTCCTGTTTCAATCTATTGGACTTTTGGTAAGTGACGTCACGTAAATGTACATGTACCTGTAAACTGTATTGTCCAATCAGTGATCTGTTCATTCCTCTTTACTTTTATCTCTGCTAAAACAGATCAGTCTTCAAAATGTAGTCGTTTATGTTACTTGTGTATTTCATCTGTAATTATCTTAGTCATCCATTAAATTGTATGTGTTTAAAATGTATACGCCTCGTCATATTAGAGTTATGGCTAACTTATAAATCTTCTCCTGCCCATAAAATACAATTGCGGTATTTTTTTTTTTTTCTCAGTGTATATGGAGGTGTTTCAAGTTTATTTTTGATTTAAAGTTTCGTTTCCTGGTAGCTTTTTTTAATAACTATCTAATGATAACTTCCCTGTATAGGTAGATTCGAATATCTTACATAAGACATTCATAATTTCAATCAATTTCTGAAAATGTCCACGAGTTCATGATTACCCTTCAGGTACGTCTGAAATGTATTCAGAGTTGTAAAAAAAAGTCTTACCAAGTAAATTTTGAGGACAAGAATTAAAACAATTTCATTCTTTGATTTTATAAATGGCAATGTTATGTGATTCACTCTTAGGCTGTTGGCCCTGAGCAGAGCACTGGGTGAGTCGAGTAAACTTAACCTGCGCCCGACCCGCGACCAAACCCGACCCCGCAGCTTCTGACTCGCGTCCCGTAAAAATGTATTATTCAACTTACATTATACTATAAGAAACTGAATTAAAATTCCGTTTCACGAAATATAGTTACATTATTTAACATATCTTTCAGAGAATTAAATACTACAAAAATATTGCAAGTATATAATTATATTAAAACTGGTGAATAATTAAAATTGTATTAAAAATAACCGCAGTTTAATTATAAACAAAACTTCAATGCATAATATAACAAAATTTCATGTGTATGATACTTACTTTTAAAAAGCTCACAACTTTAAATGTTCACAGTATATTAAAAAAAGCAAAATAAGGAAGCGAATATACTTTGGAAGGCAAATAATTTTCTAATACATAACGTTTTAAACATCAAGTATTAAAATTTATGCACTTCTTCTTCACGAATTAAACTTATGTTATGAGCCACGTTGCTTTAAACTTCTATGAAGGAAGAGAATGTCATCCAAACTCTGCATTCAAAAGAATATATTCATAAAGAAGCAACATAAAAAATTCTTCGAAGAAAAATATTTTGCCGATAGACCCGAGGTTTTACCCGTAGGTCAACAATTAATGCCAACTCGACCCGCAAATCGGATAACCTGCGGGTACCAGATCCGATGCACAACTCTACTAGCCCGGAGACATAATTTCACATTATTGATCTTCTGTGGAGGTGATGGCTCTTCAGCTTCGAACATCCTTAAAGGTGTTATTTTTACGGATCGTGGAGGACATTGCAGCTATGACGGATTTTTATGTACACCAGCCTCCATCAATGTTCACGACTGCATTTGTTTGGCTTGTATATCAAAATCGCAATCCTCCGAATACGAGAAGACGCTTTGTCAATTGAGCTACCTCGGCGATTTTCATTTGAGAAAGACAAGAATGGAATAGACATCAGCTATAACACTAACACCATCAAACGTTTTTATTCCAACCTTTTATTATTACTAGTATCGCCCAGTGGTCGAATCTCGACCATTTTTTTAAAAAGCAAAGTAATTGCCTTCTCGTAAATGGAATTAAATTGCAACACAACTGCACCAATTGTTTGTCGATATGCATTCAAAGTGAATCAGCAGACTTTTACTTAATATATTTGTCTAAGTTTGGTACACTGTAGATGCTGAGCCTTTCCTGAAATTGCAACGTAGAAGCGCCCCCTCTTCGATGATATAGCCCAAAAGCTAATCGGCACTAACTCAAACCAAGGTCCAACCAAACATCAAATTCGGTTAAATTAAGTCCATTGGTTCATAAAATAC
This sequence comes from Salticus scenicus, assembly GCA_963930645.1. Taxonomy (NCBI): domain Eukaryota; kingdom Metazoa; phylum Arthropoda; class Arachnida; order Araneae; family Salticidae; genus Salticus; species Salticus scenicus. The sequence goes on along the minus strand of OZ005653.1, from coordinate 322,928,919 downwards.
AGTGTTCGAACTCAATTAGACAGATATTTTCTAAAGATGGTCGAATTGAGTTCGGGAAATCTCAAATCGTGTAATTTCATCAATAACCGAAAATTTAAATTTTTTCTAAATCTTTCTTCTTATGTATGCAGAGAAAAGAATAATAAATCCATTTCTTGAAAAAAAAAATAAGATTTCAGTTAATTCAAACGCAAGGAAATCTCAAAGCGTGTAAATTATCGAAAACCGGAAATCGAAATTTTTTCAGTATCTTCTACTTTCTTCTTATACATGCAGAAGCTAGTAATGAATCCTTAAAAAAAAATAAATAAATAAATAAATAAATAAATAAATAAATAAATAAAATAAAAATAAGTAGTCGATTTTAGTTAATTGAAATGCATGCTAATCTCAAATGAGAAAATTCATCGAAAACCGGAAATCGAAATTTTTTCTGCCTCTTCTTCTTTCTTCTTTTACATGCAAAAGCTAGTAATAAATCCACTTTTTTATAAATAAGTAGTTAATGTCAGTTAACTGAAATGCAAAGAAATCTCAAAACGTGTAAATTCATCGAAAACCGAAATCGAATTTTTTTTCGTACCTTCTACTTTCTTCTGAAACATGCAGAAGCTAGTAAATATCCACCTTTTAAAAAATTAGTAGTCAATTTCGTTAATTGAAATGCAAGGAAATCTCAAAACGTATAAATTCATCGAAAACCAGAAATCGAAATTTTTCCGTATCTTCTGCTTTTTTCTTCACTTTCTAGTAATAAATCCACTTTTTAAAAATAAGTACTCAATTTCAGTTAATTGAAACGCAAAGAAATATCAAAATGTGCAAATTCATCGAAAACTGGAAATCAGACGTTTTTCCATACCTCATATATTTTCTTCTTATATATGCAGTAGATATACGCAAGTGAAATGTGACATCACTGACCGTCGTTTGGGGCTAAGCAAAAGATTTACTATGTTAATCGTCCATTAGATTTTTTGTAAAAAATTATTAAAAATTGAGGAAATTTTTTTCCCGATTTTAATTCCCATATTTGGGTATAGTTACAAATTATTTAACGTGCACATGTGTTAAGTTATTTTGCTGTCAAATTGACAAAGTTTGAATTTTAAATTTTAAAACTCTACACTGTAAAAAAATAACTATTACCAGCTGCATGATTTATTTTATCCAATCACAGAGAATTTCTTGCAAGAAATTCTCTGTGATTGGATAAAATAAATCACAGATTGCAGCTGGTAATAGGTTTTTTTTTACAGTGTAGAAACAAAATGGGCACAGATTTAATATCTGTTCGTCCTTGGCGTTTAGTGTATTTAGCGATCAAAAACGTAATGTGAAAACATACATATCCGATGTATATTTTCGTAAAACATATGTATTGCACGAAATATTATTTCATGTTATTGAATGCTCGTTATTAAAGTAACAGTGATTTTTGAAAGGAATTAAATATGTTCACCAGATAATTTGGCGATCTTTTTTTATTATATGTTTCTTTGCCGCCAAGGACGACAGTTCCTTTGAAATGAAATGTTTATGTTTGTATTCGAAAATGGAAGTCTGCCATTTTATTTTTCTAGAGTTTTGAAATTTAAAATTCAAATTTTATGAATTTTACGGAAAAAGTAACTCGATCTAATACACGCAGACAGTAACTTATATAACTATGCACAAAAATGAGGATTAAATAAATAAATAAATAATAATAATAATTCGATGGACGGTTAACATAGGAAATATTTTGCTTGGCTCAGCGGACGGTCAGTGATGTCATCACTTCGCTTGCGTATAGTAATAAATCCATTTTTCTTTCGTACTTTCTTTCTTCTTCTTCTTCTTCTTTTTTTTTTTTTAATAAGTAGTCAATTTCAGTTAACTGGAATGCATTATGTTTTTGATTAAAAATGTGTCTTCAAATTAGAGCTGGCGTAAATCACAAAAAAAAAATAGAAAGAAAAGAAAAAAGAAATTAGATCTTAAAAAATTAGGGGGGGGGGGGGAAATTTAGAACTCTTATAAATCGAATCCTTTTTTAACTTGCGTATATTTTTAACGGTATAAACTTTCGATCTACCACTCATTCGCTCAAATTTCTACCATCTAATGGCTGTTCTCTCTTAGAATAAAAAATCTGTAGTCGAGAGTGGACTCTTCCCACCTGACGTCAGAGGTCACATGATAGAGGAAAAACAAGTAGCAGACGAAGTCTTGTTTACCTAGAACGATTGCTGAAATAACATATTTTCTATTCTTATTTTTGACCAATCGTATTTAATCTGTGTTATTTTTTATACATCATCATTTTTAATTCATTTTATATCATTATTCATCATTTTTTGTTTGCTGTATACATTTACAATCATAATTTAGTTTATATTTCGTATTGATGTTCATGAAGATCATGTTAAATACACTGATTTTTGGTACTTAAATCAGTGACAGTGCAATATCGTACTGCGTAAATCCATTTAGACCAGTAACTAAGTTAATTAACTTGTTGTAACACCTTTATGCAATTAAATTAAATGAAAACATTTTTAAATTTCAATTTATAATCCGTAAACATTCCAAAAGAAGCTATTATTTATTCCTAGATCAGTTAATGTTACAGTTACTCTACAATAAACAAAAATCGATTCTTATAGGTAAATTATATAAACACATAAAATGTTTTTTAAAAATTATTAAATTTATAAATACAATTATTATACTGTTTACAAATGCACAATATTACTTTTATTTTATTTTATATTAAATATTAACACTTTTGTTCTTAAGAACAATATTTAATTGAATTCGATTCTCAGAATTCGATTATTCGTTTTCCTCTATCACGTGATTGAGCAGACGACGGTGGGAAGAGCCCATTACTGTGTCTAATTTAGTTTTATTTGAGTTTTCAGAATTTTTCAGATTTAACAGCTTTCTACCTTAGGTATTTTTCGATATAAAAGAATACGTGTAGAAAATGGAAAAATGCATAAAAAGTAAAAGTATTTCTAAATACCTTCTTGACATCGTAAGAAAATAATTTTTGTATTCTGCACATCTGGCTAATCAAAATCACACCTTTCGAATGATACCACTTTCAATCCTCTACTCCCACAATTATTAATATGTTAAAAGTGTACCTCAGATTTCATGCTTGCCTATTAATATATAGATTATCTATATAATATTTCTCTAACGTGGGACCAGTTTCATATATTTTTTATCGAAACGATACAATACGCGAGGATAAAAAAATAATATTTATACATGAACACTGTTTAAGCACGCGGACTTAGCTCAATGGACTACTAAGAAAAATGACGACATTTGTCTGTTGAGAATATTTTACGAAAAAATGTATTTTTTACAGTTGTTTCTTGAGAATCTTTGCAAGCGTCATTTTAAACCTAGCAGTATTTTAAAAATATATACCGAATATGAACTTTTGTGTCATAAATTGACAAAAAAAACACAACCATAAAAAATATAATCAAAATAGAATTTTTTTTTTTTTTTTTTTTTTTTTTGTTAAATTATATATATATATATATTTATTTTTATTTTTTTCAACAAAAAGAATATACCAAAATTAATAAAAAGTCATCGCCAACATGACGACAAAACTGTAAAAGGCGTCGTGGGAAACCAATATTAAAACTGTACTGCCTGTGGAAGCGTGAAAATTGAGGCGTGAACTATGAATTTTATTTGGAAACCTTTCTTTGAATGATTTTGATTTCACTATTGCGCAATATCAATTTAGTTTTATTAATAATTTGGCTTCTGGTAAATTAAAATTTTAATTAGGTGGTGAAATTGGTATAATATTTATGAGTTTCAAATTTTAAAGGTAAATAAGAAAAGAAATAAAGGGCGAATCTTTCCCACGAGTTTGCTAGTTACTATTATTATTTATCCACAGCGAGAAAAATCTTTTTCATCTAGAATGAATAACTAGTCATTTTCTGAAATCCTAAACTAGAAATATAGTTTTTCGAGTTATGCGTATAAGGGGAACGAGTAACCTGGATAGACGAAATGGTCCAGAATTTCTAGTCTACACTTTTCTAGATGATGAAAACAATATTATGAATAGTATAACGTTAAGAATTCTTCGTATTGTGAGAAATTCTCGTTTGATTTTCTGGAATTGTGTCATAAAACAAAATTGAATTTACTTAAACTCGCCTCTTGTGTTCGCATTTATTTTCAGAGATATTTAAATTCGATTGATCCCACTAAAATATAGAAAAACGTTCTAGAATACTAATAGGGGTTTTCAGAACTCGCTAAGGGAACTAAAATTCATAAGGGTGGCATGGAACTCTTTTTACTAGAGCCACAATTCAGTTTTTAGATGTTAGTTAGAGATTTTTTTTTTTTTTTTTTTTTTGAAGTGAAAACTTCTTTAGGCGCGTTGGGCATTTTTGAGATGGGAAAAAACCATTGAACTCGCGACACTGTTACCGTAACCGACACCGCTGTATCTGTATATAAGTATGTACATATATTGTGCATGTACGTACATAGATACACATGCATGTTGATATTTTTTGAGATGGGAAAAAACCATTGAACTCGCGACACTGTTACCGTAACCGACAGCGCTGTATATAAGTATGTACAGTAGGGGGGAAAAAAATCGCAGCACTCGCTGTAATTTCATTATTAATTGACGCAGAAAAATTAATAGACACTATTCAACAGGAAATTAAATGCACTTTTTGAAAATGCTACCGAATTTTGAATTAGGGGTTATCTACATATTGAAATGAGCGCTAACTTTGATTTTTTTTCAATAGCAACATCCAATTTTGACTTCATATTCGAATTTCTGAGAGTCTGGCAGTGCGGAAAAGTATACTATTTGTATACTTTATCTTTAGTATTTATAGAGTTATAATCAAAAATGTGTTAGGGGGTTATCTGTAAATGTAGAAAAATAAAATTAAGATCCTGTAAGAAACCTATGAATTTTAATGTTTTACACCGGAAATCTTTCAGGAAAAAAAGAATTATAAAAAGTAATAAAAAGATTGATTCCTTTCCCATTTCTTAATTATCCTAAATTCAGTTTCTTAGATTTGTATATACTTCAGTACTTTTTAAAATAATTTTAGGACTATTTAAATACATTACACTTGCAATTTGTCCAGACTGTACTCTTTGAAAAAAGTGCAATATTTTTCAAGTAAAAGTGTCTATTATGGCTGTAATGATCACCAATAAAACTTGAATTTTCTTTTGTAGGTGTAACATGAAATATGAAATGAAATAATATAGATGTATATATACAACAACGCATAAACTAAATCTTTTCGGATAAATTATTGTAAGGGTTTATGAAGTAAATAGTAAAAAATTTTAATCGCAATTATCAGTTTTGTGTCAGTTGAACTCTTTGGAACTGTATGATTCGTTTTATAACTTCTGTGAAAATATAATTTCTTAATTAACCCTTTCGCGACTGCTGACGTAGATTCACGTCATTTGAAAATCTGTAACTTACTTAGTGGGCGTTTCTTTTGTAATTTATGTGTTACTTATTTCTTAATTGTGTACCCAGTGTTCATATTTTTTGCAAAACATATACTATGGATAGAAATATATTGATTAGAAAGAATATAATTATACTGTATATCCATTTGTAATATAACTGTGAATACAGAAAATTTGTTCTGAAATACTTTATTTTGAGCTAATAACGCCTTTAGGCGGATCTTACTGTCAAAATTACAAAATCCTGCGGTCGCAAAATGTGTTAAAATATATTTATAAAAGTAAAAGTATATTTTTAAAATATAAAAAGTTAAAATGTATTAAAATTTTAAAGACTAAAGTATCCTTAAAATAATAATCCTCCCCCTACAAAATAAAAAAATAAAAAATAAAATAAAGCAATATATGAAGCAAATTATTAGGCCTTTAACTTAAGAAACGATTTTACAAGTCTGTCTTGCATTCCAATTCCATTCTTTTTTTATTTAACAATTTCTACATTTACCAATTTTTCTATTTAAAACAGTAAACCCCGCCTATTTAGTTAATTTTTTCTTCTAATGTTCGTTTAAAAGGTTCAAAATTTATCACCAGTAATCGATGAAGTAAATACCACTTGTTCATATTTTTGTCAACATAAAATAAGGGGTTTAACACGAATACTCAATGTCACATTTATTTTTCTTTTCTGTACTGTTTTGTTTTGAAGAACGATGAAGGCGGGGTTTGTCTTCTTTAGAAAACAGGAATTCTTGATGCTAAGACTAATGTCTAAAAATCATCATTTTTATTTTATTTCCTTGCGTTTGACGTTGTTGTTATATAATTTGACCCGTAAATAAAAAATAAATATATTTTGTTTAATTTTCCTTGTTATTTTTTAAGATTTGATTCGTTATCTCATGCAAAACTTTAAAAGAGACGGCCCCCTAAACTACTCCAAAAGAAAGATTTATTTATATCCCGAAAACTAATAACTGGAATGAGCTGCAAATTTGCACACCCATATTTTTCAGCATTAGGATTCATTTTATGTAAAAATTAGAATAGGTCATAATTCATAATTTTTATGAATATGAATTTATTAATATTTTTCAAAATTAAAAATATTTTTCAGAATCAAAAGTAATGGTGGATTGATTATGTTTGGGTTTCTTCACTGTATCTTGTAAAAAAAAGAATTATATCGATCAAGTTATTTTTTGTGAAGATATTAATAAAAGTTTGAAATATGAATTTAACATTAGCACCTTCAAACTTTGAACGCTTATAACTCTGTGAAAAAATAAGTAAAATACACATCTAATATACTTTTTCGCGTTGTCGCGATCCCAGAAATTCAAATATAAAATAAAAATGGGGCATTACCATTCAAAAAATCAAAGTTGGGGCGCGTTTTAATATGTAGACGACCCCCAATTCAAAATTTCAGTTCATTTTCTGAAACTACTCACAATTCCCCGTCGAATGATACCTATTACATTTTTCTACATCTATTAGCAACGAAGTTACGTCGAGTGCTGCGTTTTTTTTTTTTTTTTTTTTCTCCGACTGTACATACATTGTGTATGTACAGTCGGGGAAAAAAAAAACGCAGCACTTGATGGTATTTCGTTATTAATTGACGCAGAAAAATTTAATAGACACCATTCAACAGGAAATGAAATGCACTTTCTGAAAATGTCGTCGAATTTTGAATTAGGGATCATCAACATATTAAAATGAGCGCCAACTTTGATTTTTTCAATAGCAACACCCAATTGTCACTTCATATTCGAATTTCTGAGAGTCTGGCAGTGCGGAAAAGTATACTATTTGTATACTTTATCTTTAGTTTTCATAGAGTTATGGTCAAAAATGTGTTAGGGGGCTCTCTCTAAATACAGAAAAATAAAATTAAGATCCTACAAGAACTAGACAAAATTATACTGTTTCACACCGGAAATATTTCAAGAAAAAAAGAGTTATAAAAAGAAATAAAAATATTAACACCTTTGCTGTATCTTAATTATCATGAATTTAGTTTTTTGGATACGTATATACTTTAGTACTTTTTTAGATAATTTTAGGTATATTTAAACAAATTACATATTTAAACATTACATATTATTAGGTATATTTAAACACATTACACATAACACTTACGATTGATCAGACAATACTTTTTACAAAAGTGCAATATTTTTCAATTAAAAAGTATCTATCATGGATATACTGATCACCAATAAAGCTTAAATTTCCTTTCGTACGTGTAACATAATATACAAACTGAAATAATATAGCTATATATATATATATAGAACAACGCATAAACTAAATCTTTTTGGATAAATTATTGTAAGGTTTCATAAAGTAAATATTAAACAATTTTAATAGCACTTACCAGTTTTGGGTCAGTTGAACTCTTTGGAACTGTACGATTTGTTTTATAATTTCTATGAAAATATAATTTCTTAATTAACGCTTTCGCGACTGCTGACGTAGATTCACATTTTGAAAATCTGTAACAATGCCAGTGGGCGTTTCTTTCGTAATTTGTGTGTTACTTATTTCTTAAGCATGTACCCAGTGTTCATATTTTTGCAATAAAATATACTATGGATAGAAATATATTAATTAGAACGAATATAGTTATAATGTACATCCATCTGCAATATAATTGTGGTACAGAAAATTTGTTTTGAAATATTTTATTTTGACAGTATTTTAAACAGTAAACCCCGCATATTTGTTAATTTTTTTCTTCTAGTGTTCGTTTAAAGGATTCTAATTTTATCACCAGTAATCGATGAAGTAAATACCACTTGTGTATATTTTTATCAATGTAAAATAAGGGGTTTAACACGAATACTCAAAGTCACATTCACTTTTCGTTTCTGCATTGTTTTGTTTTGAAGAACGATAAAAGGCGGGGCTTTAGAAAACCGGAATTCTTGATACTAACACAAATGTCTAAAAATCAACATTTTTGTTTCATTTCTTTGCATTTGACGTTGTTGTTATATAATTTGAACCTTAAATAAAAAATAAAACTATTTTGTTCAATTTTCTCCGTTATTTTTTAAGAATTGCTTCGTTATCTCATTCAAAATTTTTTAAGAGGCGGCCCCCTAAACCACTCCAAAAGAAAGATTTATTTATATCTCGAAAACTAATAACTGGAATGAGTTGCAAATTTGCACACCCATATTTTTCAGCATTAGGATTCATTTTAGGTAAAAATTAATATAGGTCATAATTCATAATTTTTATGAATATGAATTTATTAATATTTTTCAGAATTAAAAATATTTTTCAGAATAAAAAGTAATGATGGATTATGTTTGGGTTTCTTCACTGTATCTCGTAAAAAAAAGAATTATATCGATCAAGTTATTTTTTGTGAAGATATTAATAAAAGTTTGAAATATGAATTTAACATTAGCACCTTCAAACTTTGAACGCTTATAACTCTGTGAAAAAATAAGTAAAATATACAACCAATATACTTTTTCGCATTGTCGCGATCCCAGGAATTCAAATATAAAATAAAAATTGGGCATTACCATTGAAAAAAATCAAAGTTGGTGCGCGTTTTAATATGTAGACGACCCCCAATTCAAAATTTCTGTTCATTTTCTGAATCTACTCTCAATTCCCCGTCGAATGATACCTATTACATTTTTGTGCATTGATTAGCAACGGAGTTACATCGAGTGCTGCGTTTTTTTTTTCCCCCGACTGTACATACATAGATACACATGCATGTTGATATTTTTTGAGATGGGAAAAAACCATTGAACTCGCGACACTGTTACCGTAACCGACACCTCCGTATATAAGTACGTACATACATTGTGTAAGTACGTACATAGATACAGATGCATGTTGATATTTTTTGAGATGGGAAAAATCCATTGAACTCGCGACACTGTTACCGTAACCGACAGCGCTGTATATAAGTATGTACAGTAGGGGAAAAAAATCGCAGCACTCGCTGTAATTTCATTATTAATTGACGCAGAAAAATTTAATAGACACCATTCAACAGGAAATTAAATAAACTTTTTGAAAATGCTACCGAATTTTGAATTAGGGGTTATCTACATATTGAAATGAGTATTGATATTTTTTGAGATGGGAAAAAACCATTGAACTCACGACACTGTTACCGTAACCGACACCTCTGTATATAAGTACGTACATATATTGTGTATGTACGTACATAGATACACATGCATGTTGATATTTTTTGAGATGGGAAAAAACCATTGAACTCACGACACTGTTACCGTAACCGACACCTCTGTATATAAGTACGTACATATATTGTGTATGTACGTACATAGATACACATGCATGTTGATATTTTTTGAGATGGGAAAAAACCATTGAACTCGCGACTCTGTTACCGTAACCGACACCTCTGTATATAAGTATCTACATATATTGGCCCCGTTTACGCGAGAGTTGAGTTTGGGTTGAAATACATTGATAATATAATTATATATAATTATAAATATATATTGTGTATATACGTACAACATAGATATATATTCATGTCGGAACTTTTCGAATCGAAAAAAACAAAAAAATTTCCTGTTATAATAAAAAAAAATTTTAATTCCGCGCCTTTTCGTAGTCTTTAAGTGTAATATGAGAATTTTTGTATGAAAATTTATTTATTTATTCTAAAGACGCTTCTGTATTACTTCAAGATAAAATTGGGAAGAGATTTGATGATTTGCCAATGATTTTGAGTGGGGATTTCAGCATCAACTTTGCAGATGATAAAAATCTACCATTAATTGAATTTTTAAATAGAAAATTTGATTTAACGATGACCAATGATCGCAATCTTAGCACAACGAGATATAAAACTACAATTGATGCAGTCTTTACAAGATATTTAAATAGATTCGAATCAAAATTGTTTGTTTCCTACTTTAGTTACCATAAACCTATAGTATCAGTTTTGGAATATAATGACATTAATGATGATGAGAGAAGAGTTGTTGAAATTGTGGATGAAAATTCATAAGTTTCATTGGTATTCATTTCAAAGAATACCAATTAATTAAATTTTGCATTTCATGTATTTGTAAATTTACGTCTTAAGCAATAGTTTGCAATTTTTGTATGTAAAATAACATGCATTATTTTTCATATACAATAGCGTATTAAATAAAAATTGTAATATAATTTTTGTAGTAATAGTTTATATTAATGAATAAAAAACACTTCATTTAAAAGTATTTTCCTATACAATAAAATATTTCCTGAAGATTCAAGAAATACACACGTAATTGTTCAAGTTTTCAATTCTGTCGGCACTCCCGGAATGCAACTTTTTTTTTCTTTTTTTTTTCTTTTCAGTGCACAATGAGTAAAATAACCGTATACATTTTTTAAAAGGTTGTATACCACTCACAGAAAAATAAATTAACTTATATATGAGATGCAGTTCATGATTATACGCAAATGGATAAATTTTAAATAAAATAATAACAATATTTAAAACAGAGAAAAAGAGAAAATTTTGTCGGTTAACGGTTAAACAATTGTCTATTTTAGCCATTATCGGTGGCAAACATAGCTTATTTCACCAATAATGGGCGATTAAACGTAGCGAACTAGAAGCGAATCTGTAGCGAACTAGTTCCTTATTTTGACAGTGTTATTCGCCGTAAAGAAATATTGAAAAATTTGTCAATGAGCGATAAAAAATGTCTCCGATTGATCATCCTCCCCTCTAAAAAAAAACTTTTCTGGCCTATTTTTTTCTTTTTTAGGACTGAAGACTATTAGTCTCAATCTGGGATTTTTGCGATGTCATTTTTCGATAGTAGGACATTTAATCGAAATCTAAAGTGCATCGAAAATATAATTGAATAATTTGAAAACGATGTTATAATTTGAAAAGAAAAACAACTAATAGTCCTCCATCCTAAACTAAATTCTGCTTTTGCCAGAATTTCATCAAAATCATTTTTTTTTTTTTTTTTGCGGGGGGGGGGGGGAGAAAAGAAAAGAAAATTAATAATAATCAGTATCCGCGTTTGTAATGATCGATAGATGGCGCTCTCTGAACTGCAGTTGTTAGTAAATATAATAGCCACGTGTATTTATTATTGTTTTTTCTCCGCCATTACATCATGGAAAATCGATTGCATAATATGATGGTATGCAGTGGTGTGATAATTTCACCTTAGCCCACCAGAGGGCGAGCATTTCATTACAATCGCGGATCGAAACAAACACTATCGAAAAAGTTTTTATAATAATTTTGAATTAGGAAATTAAAAATGCGCGTGCAAAATGAAATAAAAATAAGTAAAAAAAAGGAATTTAATGATTTAATTTTTGTATAAAACATGATCGCGTGCTATCTTAAAAAGTAATTAAAAAGTATAATTAAAATATGAGAATAACAGCTTTAAAATAAACATTTAAATTTTGCCCCCCCCCCTTTTTTTTAGCATATAAAATGAAACATGCTTTAACGTGAAATATATATATATATATATATATATGTGTAAAATATTAAATTTGCTCATGCATATGAAAAAATGACGTCTATAAAATAATAATAATAATTTTAAATTTTAAAGGTAACGAAGAGATAAATAAAGTGCGCAAATTTCGCTCGGGCTTGCTAGCAAATGAATTATTTGAAGTGAGAAATAAATAAAATAAAATGATCATTTTTCAACGGGCGCCTTATTCGCCCTACAACTACCTAGTTGTAATAATGATAGAAAATAAGTCACTTATTATGCTTAACACTTAAAATTGCTTGGATATTCCGTCGATATCTAGTCGATTTAGGTCAATAGCTCTTTTTTTTCAAGAGAGTTCTTTCTTTTCTCAAGAACTGTATAAAAAATATAATATTCGAAATTACGAACACCTTTTAAGTGACAAACGTGATTTGACTATACACTAAATATTATGAACAAAAACAGGAGTAACTATCCTTGAATTAATCATTAAAAATCTTTCTAGAATTTAAGTATAAATAAAACACTTCTATGACAAATCGATGTGACTTCCATATTTTATTTGGGCGGAAATTCCCTATCAAAGTCAGTAAATAAGAGCTATAAAGCCTTCATGTAAGGCATTCCAAAAAACAATGTAGTTTTTAAATATATAATTCTGACCTTGTCACTTCTATTTAGCATAAAAATAGCAGACTAGAAAATCGTTCTGGATTTTCAGTGCGTACCAAACAACCCTTTTTTTTTCCCAGTAGGTGTTCATTATTCGAAGTTTGTTTTTTCTACGAGAGGTTTAACCATTCTTAATGTATTTTGTTCAAATACATAAATGCTTGAAAAAAAAAAAAAAAAAAAAATCCCATATAGTTATATTCATTTTAATACATTTGCATTCAAGATAAACAATTTAAAAAAAAAAAAACAAATGTTTATATAATTAATCAGCATTGCTTGACTTTTCTTTCTTTTCTTTCCCCTTCGTTAATTTTCATTGTGTCCTTCGGCCACACACACGTGCTGACTCACATAAAGATTCAATGTTTTGTCACACGTTGATAAATCTAGAAAATGTGTCACAATCAATCAACATAATATAATGTGACAATAAAGTGGTTGGGTGTAAGTAAAATTTAAATGAAAAATGCTTCTTAAATCCTCAAAAAGCCTTGAGAAGAGCTTTTTCTAGAAGGCATGACCAGATTTTTTTTTTTTTTTTAAGGATTTCTAAAGCATTAGAATTTTTTAGTTTTACATAAATTTAGTTTTACATAAATTAAACCTGCTTTTCGAAATCGCATATATAATTTGAAAATTAAAGAAAACAATTCTTAAAATAATATTTTCGAATTACTATTAAGTCTCCTTGGAAGAAATAAACAATGGGTTTCAGGATTAGGAAAAAAATTGAAAAGGTGAATTAACTGTGCCTGACTCGAAACTTAGCAAAAAAAAACTTCATAAACACAAAACCCAATTTGGATCCGATAAAAAAAAAAAAAAAAGCTTAACATCTTGAACCAAACTCAATATGAATCCATTCGGTTATTACCTGAATTCAGAGTAATTATATAGCCCCCCCCCCCCCTACTTTAAACTATACGCAAGCGAAATGTGACGTCACTGACCGCCCGTGGATGCAAGGAAAATATTTCCTATGTTAATCGCCCATTGCATTTTTTGTAAAAAATTATTAAAAATCGAGGAAAATTATTTCTTGATTTTAATCCGCATATTTGAGTATAGATATATATTAGTTATCGTGTGCATACGTTAGATTATTATTATTATTCTTATTATTATTATTATTATTTTTTTTTTTTTTTTTGCTGTAAAATTGATAAAATTTGCGTTTTAAATTTCAAAACTCTGTCGTCCTTGGCATTTTTTTTTTTAATTTGGCGATCAAAAACGTATTATGAAAGCATACATGCAGATGTATATTTTCGTAATATGTATTGTACGAAATATTGTTTCATATTATTCATTACTCTCTTAATATAAATTCTTAAAATAACCATGATTTTTGAAAGGAATTAAATATGTTCGCCAGATAAGTTGGCGATATTTTTTTTTTTTTTTTTTTTTTTTTTTCGCCAAGGATGTCAGATATGAAATCTATTCCGTTGTAACATATTAGTATCTTATATCAGATTCTTTAGTTAGACATTTGAAAACAAATTTGACTTCAAATTATGATAGAATATTTATCATTTTCCTTATAATTAGTATATTAGTTGAATATTTATTGTGTAAATATCATCCTCTGAAATGAAATGTTTATGTTTTCAATCGAATATGGAAGTTTGACATTTTTTCCCCCTAGAGTTTTGAAATTTAAAATTCAAATTTTATCAATTTTACAGCTAAAACAAATTAATCTAACGCATACAGACGATAACTAATACGTACCTATATCCAAGTGTAGGGATTAAAATCGGGAAATAATTTTCCTCGATTTTTAATAATTTTTTACAAAAAATCCAATGGGCAATTAACATAGGAAATCTTTTTCTTGCATCCACTGATGGTCAGTGACGTCATCACTTCGCTAGCGTATTCTATTAAATTACCTATTCTATCTAATCCCTCTTCAAATTATGCCTTAAACTTTCGTTAAATTCTAGCTAACAATCACCAAGATATTATGCGGGTCTTATACATTGACGAAAAACTTGGTCTGACTTTTTTGGTACAAGTTGCAGATTGGTCCACAGCTGGATTTGGCGATTTTTCTTTGGAGTCGTTTTGAGTGATAACGATGGCGTTTTGGATTCTTTGCGATATGATATGGCAACCTACTTGCTGTTTATTTTTGATGCCCATAGCAACCAGCGTTCTCTTTATTTTTTTTATTATCATGGCAACAAGCTATGCAATTAATTATAAAGATAACTTTAATTATTCATTATTCTATTCTATTTCAGCTGGTGAAGCACAATTATATAAAACGGTTGTACTTTTACTTTTTATTATTAAATTTATTTTACTTATTTAATTTATTATTATTTTATTTTGTTTAAGTATGGCATCTACAAGCAGTGAATCCGCGATTGTAATGAAATGCTCGCTCTCTGGTGGGCTAAGGTGAAATTACAATAAACATGCTTTAATTCGGCTTTCATTATGCCGCCATTGCATGCCGATGTTTAGTTTCACATATATTTATTGAATAAAAATGAATAAATCCGGTAAAAAAGATAACACATACTGTTGTGTGCTCCAGTGTAACTCCAAAGGACCAAGAAATTCAGAATTAAGCTTCCATTTATTTCCAAATGACAAATTCAAAATTTCAGTTGCTTCGGCTAATGGAAGTAAAGAATTAATCAGATGATTTGAAGCTAATATTTGTTCAACTTCACTTAAGAATCTACTTCTGATCGAACTTTGAATAAACTGAATTATTTTTTTCCAAAAGCAATCCATTTTCCATGATGTAATGGCGGAGAAATTATAGTTCGAATATTAAGTAGAATAACAAAAAGAACAATAATAAATACACGTGGCTATAATATTTACTAACAACAAAAACTGAAAAAGTGCCATCTATCGATCATTACAAACGCGGATCAGGGAATGAAATTGGTGAAAAATATAGAAATTTGTTCAAATATAACATTAGAATGGTTGTGACGAAAGACAGACCTATTTTTGAAAAAAAAAAAAAAAAAAGTGAATTTAGTAGGTTTTTTTTTTTTTTTTTTGAGTGAATTGTTTAGAGAAAGATAGAGAAAGATAGAGAAATGTATTTTGAGTTTATGAAAAATGTGATTTAATTCAAAGTAGTATGATTTGTGAAATGTGTGGTTTTTCATGTACACGAAGCATGTAGTAACACGCATGTAGTTACATGCATATTACTGATCGGTAATATACGGAATTTCTTGCATTTTACTTTAATGCTAAAGTAGCTTATTTTTAAAAGTACATTCTAAAAATCATTAAAAGAAATGGTAAACGGAGTTCTAATTTGTATAATCGTATTTTATTGGCAAGTATAGAACATTTAAATTATAAAAATGTACAAGAGGCATATATATATTTATTTATTTATGCGCATTGGTCGCCCTTGAAGTATAGAAATTTATAAAGATGTTTCATCATTAATTCAGACATTCATTATAATCACTGAAGTAGATATTTCATCATGCATAGTGAGATAAGTTAATTTTAAATATTTGTTTCATTAATATTAAAAATAGGCTTAGTTAATTTCGTACATTACAAGTGACGCCATTTTGAAAAACGCGTTTTTCACATAATTAATATATATAATGATCCTCATCTGTCATGAATGAATCCGGTTAGTACCGCTTCAAAACAGAAACTTTTGGCAGCCATTTTTTTTTTCCGTTTGTTCAACTCACTGAGCTGGTTCAACTTACGGAAACATACATATAATATGTTTTGTATCGCACGTATTCTTATTTATTTTCACTAAAACCCTGAAAAACTATTCAATTGTAATGTTTAAAGATCTAAACTAAATATAATGGATCGCTGGCTATTATAAACATGAATCTATAAATAGAATTATGTAACTTCATGATTGTAAGCAACGGAATACCAAATAAAAACAAACCAAAACTGTTGCCATTCAGAAAATACAAATTCCAAATGGATTCCGAATGAACGACTCTTTGACTGTTTCTACGAAAAAAAAAAAACGCTTAAAGTATTTCTAAAACAATTAAAGCCTTAAAACTCTTAAAATATTTGTAAAAGCATATTAAAGTCTTTAAATATTTTTATCAAGCTTCATTGTTTGTATACATTGTAAGGCATGATTGGCGTGGAGTTCAGTACGTAAATGACGCCAGTTGATTTTAGTTTTGAAATTAGTGTAAATTTATAGTTGGGATAGAATGTTTGGTTGGGCAAGTAAAGGTCACCAGTTGAAATGAGTATTGAAAGTAGAGTAGTATAAGGTGATAATGTCGAGTCAAGATAAAATGTTCGGTTGAGAATGAGAAAGTCCCTAGCTGGATCCCGGATATTTTGGTGATGTTGCGGGTGAGATAGCTGGTTGGAAGTATCGAGTAGAGTTGAATTTGGGTTAGCATGGAGTGTCTGTAATTATTGGATAGATAATTAGAAAATACGCAAGCAAAGTGATGACGTCACTGGCCGGCAGTGGATGCAAAAAAAAGATTTCCTATGTTAATCGCCCATTGGATTTTTTGTAAAAAATTATTAAAAATTGAGGCAAATTATTTCCCGATTTTAATCCCCATATTTCGGTATCTGCATGCGTTAGATTAAGTTGTTTTTGCTGTAAAATTGATAAAATTTAAATTTTAAATTTCAAAACTCTAGAAAAAAAATGGCAAACTTCCATATTCGATTCAAAACATAAACATTTCATTTCAAAGGATGATATTTACACAATAAATATCCAACTAAAATACTAATTAAAAGGAAAATGATAAATATTCTATCATAATTTGAAGTCAAATTTGTTTTCAAATGTCTAAATAAAGTGTCTGATATTAGATACTCATATGTTGCAGCGGAATAGATTTAATATATCTGTCATCCTTGGCGGAAAAAAAAAATATCGCCAAATTATTTTGGCGAACATATTTAATTCCTTTCAAAAATCATGGTTATTTTAACAACTTATATTAAGAGAGCGATGAATTATATGAAACAATATTTCGTACAATACATATTACGAAAATAAACATCTGTCATGTATATTTTCGTATTATGTTTTCAATCGCCAAATACAAAAACGCCAAAGATGACACAGTTTTGAAACTTAAAATTTTGTCAATTTGACAGCAAAATAACTCAATCTAACACATGTATACGATAGCATATCTATACCCAAATACAGGTATTAAAATCGGGAAATAATTTTTCTCGATTTTTAATAATTTTTTACAAAAAATCCAATGGACGATTAACATAGGGAATCTTTTTCTTGCATCCACGGAAGGTCAGTGACGTCACACTTCGCTTGCGTATTTGAAAACAGGATCTTCGATAGTCTTAAAAAAAAGTATTTTGGTAAAATGAAGTGAATAGTTTTTTACTTTCTCTTACCCATAGTGTCGTGAAAGTATTGTTTTAGGGTCAAATTTTCAAACGTGGGTTTTTGTTATACTTACATGTTCTGAGTTCCCCTGAATACGAAAATCATGTTTTTAGCGAATGGTCTCTGTGTGTGTGTGTGTCTGTCTGTCTGTGTGTCTGGATGTCTGTGTGTCTGTTATCAGCATATCTCAAGAACAAATAGTAGCAGAAATTCCAAACTCGGTATTCTAAATGTGTATCATATAGGGATGCTACAGTAAGATTTCGTTGAGATGAAGCAAATGGTTCGTGTACAGAGACATTCAAAAGTATTTAAATACATTACGTCTATGGGGGAAATTGCAGGTAAGTAGAATTTAACATCTATAGACTGCGCTAGACCAAATAAAACGAATATATATTTTTTGTAATAGAGATAATCAACTGGGAATTTTTTTTTTTGTGTGTGTATGTAGGAGCCTCGCCGCCCCCCCCCCTCGAGGGGAGTAAATTTTCATGATGGGTATCTTTCAAAAGAGCTCAACAATACCTTTAAAACGAATGGTTGAACCATCGATCTGCGATAATTTAAAATAAAGTTATTGATTCTTTTCAATTTTAACAAAAAAAAAAAAAAAAAAAATTTTTTTTTCTTTAATATTGAGAATAAATTCTTTTTTTTTTTTTTTTTTTTTTTATATATATATATATATATATATATATATATTTAGTGTTATACTACTTCTCTAATATGGAAATCGTCTGTATTATCATACAAGATAATTTTTTTAAATAATAATTTTAATAAATAATTTTTTAAAAACAGAATTTTTTTTTAATAACCGAATTAAATTCTGTATAAATGTAGGTGCATTAATGAAACGAGGGGTTGAGGAGGGCCAGAACTAATTATCATACAAAACTCTTCCGAAGCCTAATTTGAATTGTTCAACATAGGTTTACATAACAGTACTCGTTATCTTACCTGTTAATCTCCAACCTGTACTTATAGTATTAAATTTCAGGGTAAGAGAAAGTCGTGTGAGTGACACACCAGATTATTCTTATTATGAGGACTTTAAATAGATCACTTAACGGAACACTGGGATGTGTTGTTGCTGTTGTGGTTGTCGGGCCTATATTTTTTGTCAGCGAGCAGTTTTTTGATTGTCATTCATATTTATTGATCGGGTAGAATTGTTTAATTTCAGAACGAAAATTATAAAATATCGAAACACATTTGATTTATAAACAAAAATTGAAATTACATTTAAATGATCGCGTGGTAATCTTCATGTTATAAACATTGTTTTCAAGATTTATTGTTCACATTCCGTCATTTTTGACGGGGTTATATACTAGTTAATTAAATATAAAAACCTTAATAGATACTTCATATTTCATCGTTGATATTTTCGGCTGGGCGCCCAGCTCTTTTCAAACGATCTTCATCTGTGTTGGATCTCTTAGAGTTGTGGTCTTTTATAGACTTCATAAGTGTTTTGCTTTTGTTTAAGCTTGGAATCCATGGCATCCACTTCCGAAAAAGGCATTTCGCCATAATCACAAAAGAAAAATCGTCAAATCCAGTTGTGGTCCAACCTGCAATTTGTTCCTTTTTTTTTTTTTTTTTTTTTTTTTTTTTTTAATACTTTAAATATTAAAATAAAAAAAATGTGTATTATTTTAAAGGCTGTAATAGAGAGAGAAAACCTTTCTTAAGGGGGTCCGAGACACCAAATTTTTGTTTTTATTATTTATTGATGAATTGCTGTAATAATTTTTTCTGAAATTGGAGCTTTTATGACGATGAAGTTGAGCAAGAAAGAATCTTAAAAAAAATGTTAAATAAAATTTATAAATTTAAAATTTTTGATAAATTTAAAATTTGTTATATCTCATGAACTAATGGTTCAACTTACAAACTATATATTTACAATTATAGTTTGTAAATTAATTTATATTTATATTTTCACTCTTATATACAAAAAAGATTTATCTTCAATTTGTCTTCGGGATTTTTAATTAGGAGCAAAACTCTTTTGGTAAAACAAAAGTTATGCATGAAATAAGTACTTTTTTCAAATTAAAATTAATATTAAAAAAAATTATTATTATAATCAGAAATCCTGAAGACAAACTGAAGATAAATCCTTTATGTATATAAGAGTGAAAAAAGTTTGTAAATTGAACCATTAGTTCATGAGATATAACAAATTTTAAATTTATCAAATATTTTAAAATTTTTAAATTTTATTTAAATTTTTTTAAAAGATTCTTTCTTGCTCAACTTCATCGTCAAAAAAGCTTCAATTTCAGAAAAAATAATTACAGCAATTCATCAATAAATAATAAAAACAAAAATTTGGTGTCCCGGACCCCCTTAAGATCTTTTATCATTTATAAATTTGCAAAGTAATTATTTTTTGAGTTATTGTAAATAAAGTATAGTCTTTTTTTTTTTTTGCTATAACTTTCTAAGTTAAAAGGTTTGTGGAATGATGAAATAGGAGATACCATGCCGCAAAAACATAAATCGTAGACTCAATATTGCTCCTACAGTAATGCTGCTATACGCAGAAGTGACGACGTCACTGGCCGTCCGTGGATGCAAGAAAAAAATTTCCTATGTTAATCGCCCATTGGATTTTTTGTAAAAAATTATTAAAAATCGAGGAAAATTATTTCCCGATTTTAATCCCCATATTTGAGTATAGATATGTATTAGTTATCGTGTGCATGAGTTTGATTAAGTTGTTTTTGCTGTAAAATTGATAAAATTTGACTGTTTTCGTTAAATTTGAACGTATTCATTGTATTCGGTAACGAATACATATGTACAAACAAAAAATAATTTTATGTTAACTAGTATAAAATTCTCTATTGGTTAAAAATTTTATTTTTTATTTTACTTTAAAAAAGAAAATATTTTTAACTAGTGGATCTGCAGATCAGGAGCCTCAACGTCCTATTTGCATCAGACATTATTCAATAGGTCATTTTTTATTTATTCCTTATTATATAATAGTATATATTGATTCGATCGACTTATTGCCATAATCAGGTACATTCCTGAGGGGGGCTACCGCCCCCTCAACACCCTGCTGTATCTCCCTTTCTATACCTATTTGTATATCATATAAAGTGTTATGGAATTGTAAATAATTGCATTTATTTTTGTATAAATTCTTTCAAAAAGGGTTAGAAAGTCGATAAAATGCTAAACTTGTGCATTTCTAGTCATTTTAGCGTTAAAATAGCCTATTTTTCCTTTGAAACGCATTGAAAAGCTCCAATAAGGGAAGAAATGGATTTGGTGCCAAATTTGGCGACTGTTTTCCCCTCCTTGGCGGTTTTTTGGCGACCTTGGTGAGAAAATCCTTATTAGGGATATACCAAATATGGAAGCTCTAATCTCATCGGCTGATGAGATACGAGAATTTTCCAGAACAGTCTGTGTTCGATAGAATAGCATAAAAAGAGCATTTTTTTTAGCCAAGGCGGCCAATCTCAGATCTGTGTCAGTTTCGTGAAATGCTTGCTTTGCTTTGAGCCTCTTTGTATGAGACTTGCTTTATGTATTATTGATAAACAGTTTGTAATGTTGTTTTGCTGTTAACGGCTGTTGTTTAAGCTATGCTTACTGGTTGAATTGAAGCTGATACTTGGTTTATAGACCTGTATTTTTTTGGAACTTTCTGTGAATAAATCACTGAATTTTTGCAAGTTTCGCCTTTCATTCTCGGACAACTTACGAACCCCCAAGTACGAAACAATATGTAGTCTTTATAAACGACGGTCTTGTATTATTTCCCTGAAATTCATAAATACCAAATTTCATAACTATCAAATTTCATACAAAATAAATTACATAGCATATAGGAAATATTTTGCGTAACCTTTAAATTAATTATCAATTCTCTGCCCACAATTTTCAACAGGAAAACATGCTTTTAAAATTCTAATAAAATTTCATTATATTTGATAGGGATGTAACCGTGTAAAAGTACACTTTTAAGAAATACCGACTATAGACCGTAATAGTACGAAATTCCTTTATGTATCCCGGAAAAGTAGCCACAGTCATTATAAACGCCGATAATAAGAATAAACCTAATTAATTATAACTCATTAAATTTTTTTAATTAATCTGACATCATTTGGATGATTACAGTACATACTCGGAATTATTTTGTGTGGTCCCGTAAATTATTTAGGAGTATAACCTTTTTTAAGAGTAAACATGATTTTAAGCATCTTTATAATGAATGTTAACTTTATTAAGTTCAATTCAGCATAAACGCATTAAAGTGCGCGCTTAAATTAAAAATTTGTCCATAGGCTCTAACGTTACGAAATTCTTTCGTGTGTCTTTGTAAACGAACCATAAACATTGTATACACCAGTAAAAACTATTTTGCTTTTAATAAACTTATTTTGCGTTTAAAATTAATTATTGTTCCAAATGTAACATCGTTCGGATGACTACGTGACATTGTCAGAACACTTTTGTAAGATCCTGTACATTAATTAGAAAGCTTAAGAGCACATATTTTCTTCAAACAACATAAGTTTAAGCATCTTACTCACATACGCTAGTTTCATTTTCTTCATTGCAAAGTAATGATATTAAAATGCGTTTAAACGAAATTCACCCCATACGCCGTAATGTTAAGAATTTTGGCGTGTACCTGTACACAGTTTATAAACAATATAGCAATAAAAATTATACAACTACTTATATTGAAAGCTGGAACGTGTACGCCTATTTACAAGTCAATCGAAGGATTTTTGCGGCCGCTATTGCGGTACATACAAATTCTTCCCATAGGCCGTAAAGATAAGAAACGCTTCAGTGTGTCTCTGTACACGAACGACAAATGGAATACACACCTAACACTATACAACTAATTCCGTTGGGCTCATGAATATTTGTACCGAGTTGCAAGTCAATAGCGTGATTTTTGGGGCCGCTATCGCGGTACATACAAATTTTTCTCATACGCCGTAATGATAAAAAAAACTTTGGCGTGTCCCTGTACACGAACTACAAATGGAATGCACACCCAAAACTATACAGCTAATTTCGTGGGGATTATGTACATGTCTAACAAATTTCAAGTCAATAGCGTGATTTTTGCGGCCGCTATTGCACGACAGACAGACAGACGGACAGACGGAACCCAAAATCCTTTTGAGTCTCAACAGAGGGCCTCCACTGACGTCTCGGCAAAAATTGGAAGTCAACAGCTTGATTTTTGCGGTGGCTATCGTGGTACATACAGATTATTCCCATAGGCCGTAATGATAGGAAAAACTTTGGCGTGTCCTTGTACACGAACTACACATGAAATACACACCTAACACTATACAACTAATTCCGTTGGGCTCATGAATATGCGTGCCAAATTGCAAATCAATAGCGTGATTTTTGTGGCTGCTATCACGGTACATACAAATTCCTCCCATAGGCCGTAATGATAAGAAAAACTTTGGCGTGTCCCTGTACACGAACTACAAATGAAATACACACCCAAAACTATACAGCTGATTCCGTAGGGCACACAAACATGTGTACCAAATTACAAGTCAATAGCGGGATTCTTGTGGCCGCTATCGCGCGACAGACAGACACACAGACACAGCCCAAAACCGTTTTGAGTCTCAACAGAGGGCCTCCACTGACGTTTCGGCAATTATATTTTATTGCAAATTATTTTCATGGGTGCTTTCTCACTGCGTGCAGGATATTTCAGTTACAATTTCCTTCATCTTATAATTTTTACATTAAACGAAACAAAACATTCCAATTAAGAATTTGAACTAAAAAGTTTTAATTATTTTAGTAATAGGAAATTTAATTTAATTAATAATTAAATTTGAACTATGAAATTACCATTAAAATTTTTATATTTCCACAATCACATTTTTTTTCTACTGAATAGAACCTCTTATTACTTCCATTACCCTACTACCGTAGGTAATGGAAGTATTGTATTCGGTCTGAAAATTCGATATCGGGTTTTTGCCTGATTTACACGTTTTAAGGTCCCCTGAGTCCAAAAAAGTGGTTTTTGGCAATTGGTCAGTGTGTATGTATGTGTGTGTGTGTGTGTGTGTGTGTGTGTGTGTGTGTGTGTATGTATGTGGAGAATCTTCTGGCTATTATAGCTCAGAAACTAATAAAGATAGAACTACGAAACTTTAGAATTGAAATACATCTGGTGTACAGATGAAATTTCCAAATTTTGGTGAAAATTGAAAAACCGGAAGTGGGACATCGGAAACCGGAAGTGGGCCGTAAGTCCGTATCTCAAAAACGGCTCTAACGATTTTCTTCAAACTTGCTTTATAAACACTCTATTAGATGTCCTTTCGAATGATATAGTTGGTTAGTTCAGGAAAATTGATAGGCGTCCTGTATAAATAGCTCAATTTCAGGCCTCGCAAAGGCATTCCTTTAAAAACGGTTGTACGGATTTTTTTCAAACTCTCCATTTTAACTCGCATTTAAATATGCTTTTGTATGTAATTATTATTTTCCTGTAAATAATTGAGTTTAACCGGAAGTGGGACATCGGAAACCGGAAGTGGGACCGTAAGTCCGTATCTCAAAAACGGCTCTAACGATTTTCTTCAAATTTGCTATATAAACACTCTATTAGATGTCCTTTCGAATGATATAGTTGGTTAGTTCAGAAAAACTAATAGGCGTCCTGTATAAATAGCTCAATTTCAGGTCTCCCAATGGCGTTCCTTTAAAAAGAGCTGTACGGATTTTTTTCAAACTCGCCATTTTAACTCACGTTTAAATATGCTTTTGTATGTAATTATTGTTTTCCTGTAAATAATTGAGTTTAACCGGAAGTGGGACATCGGAAACCGGAAGTGGGACCATAAGGCCGTATCTCAAAAACGGCTCTAACGATTTTCTTCAAACATGATATATAAACACTCTATTAGATGTCCTTTCGAATGATATAGTTGGTTAGTTCAGGAAAATTAATAGGTGTCCTGTATAAATAGCTCAATTTCAGGCAATTGATTACTTGGAAAAGTTTAATTCAGTGTGAATGCATGTTAAGAAAACGATATTATTCAAAGAAAACTGTACAGAAATTGCAAAATAAATTATATAATCTAAAATATCGTTCACCACATCTGATAACATATTTCGTATTCTCGAACAAAGAATTTCAAATATTTTACAAATCAGTCAAGCTAAGAAATTTACTAATTAAATTTATTAATTACTTCTTTAATTAATTCCGTCCAATATCTCCTCAGAATTTCGTAACATATCTGGAAATTGATTAATATATATATTATTATTTTTCTAATTATTATTTTAAATAACTTATTTGACGGATAGAGCAATTTTGTTACTTATTTAAAACAAAAATGTATATAAAATGTTTATAATGTGTGTAGTACTGGGTAATGGAAGTCGTGTGGCTGTTACACACCAGATTTTTTTTAGTTCATTTTATTCATTATGTCAAAATATATGGTTGTGAAGAATTTTAAGTTCATATCTCAAATACTTTTTGAAATATCATGCGCGTAGTGAGAAAGCATCCTTGAAAATAATCAGTAATAAAATAATATTTAAAAAAAATTCTATTTTAAAGTAAACCAAAATAATATTTTTAATCAGTAGAGATATTCTAGTTAGTAGAGTCATGCTATAGTTAACACACACACACACGCACACACACACACACAAAAAAAAAATTGTACATGCCATTTATTTATTTTATTTATTTATTTATTTTTTAATTCTGAAATTTGATTAAAAATGTCTTCATTTTCCCATTTTTAAAAGTAGGCTGTCCACTTAAAAATGATTCTGCTGATGCTACTGAATCTAAACATCAGCGGTAACAGAGAGAAAATTTCAGAGATCTTTCCACAACTGTTTTTCGATTTTGTAAGAAAAGAGCTCGAATAAAAGAACTGCCATAAATTATTTTTTAATTATTATTATTATTATTATTATTATTATTATTATTTTGTATATAAATGTAAATTCAATAATAGAAAATAGTGATATTAGGAGTTTCATCTGAAAGAAATATTGTCTTTATTCCATACAATAGACTGGAAACTGGACATTCCAAACCTCAGTCCCACCTGAAGAAGTTGTTTCGTCATGAATGTCATCAGCAAAAAATGTCATAATAAATATGGCATTGAAAATTACCCTTTTTTAAAAAATAAATAAATAAATAAAACACTTGATTCAGGTAAAATGTTGTGTGTGCTATTTTTATGTTAATAATTTATTTTTAAGGAAATGTTTTCCATTTCATTATAATCTGGTAAAAGGAAAATTCAACATTTCACCCAAAAATGATACCAATTTAGGTTAATTTAGTTTCGATTAATATTTTTAGAAATTTGATGCTGAGTTTTATCATTTTAGTAGTGCCTAAAACAAAAATGCTGAAACTTATCACACAATTTCTGATTTCAGCTAATTTGCCGAAATTGGCAACATTTTTGTGTGAAGCATTGAACTTTATATTTAACAGTGTATGTATTTCAATAATCTTGCTGCAACGTTTTAAAACAAAACTAGTGTGTTGCGGCCATCACAAAACTTTCTTCTATATTCTCACATATCAATTTACACAGTACACATCCTTCAATAAAATTATTTTCCTTGATGAATACAGATGGTTTTCATCACACAGAAGTATAACATTAAATGTGGAAAGAAAATCAATTTTGCGATTTATTATTGTTATTATTTAAACATTGCGATATTATTATTTATATATAGTGGTATTGTTATTTATACATTGCGATATTATTATTTATACATTTATATATTTATTTGCGATATTATTATTTATATTATTTATTATTGCGATATTATTATTTACATATTGCAATTTATTATTATTATTATTTATACTTTTTTTTAACTCTGTAAAATGGGGAAAAAAAAAAAAAACGATAATTTTGTTTTAAGTTATCAGAGATCTGTTCAACCACTCGTTTTAAAGGTATTGACGATTTCTTTTGTCTCATTAAAAACTAAGGCCCACTGCACACTGAAGAGACATGACACAAAGTTTGATGCGACATGCGACACAAGTATGCTCTAAACAGTTTTCAGGAGATGAACTTGTATTTAGAGCATGCGCATATCGCATGTCGCGTTAAACTTTGTCTCATGTCTCGTCAGTGTATAGCGGGCCTTACACTCCCCGAGGAGGAGGGGGGGGGAGAGCAACCGATGCTCCTATGTTAATTTTTTCTCCTAGTTAACTAATTGATTATTAACAATTACTTCAGTTTCACAATCTTTCGTTGGAAATAATCCTAATTTTTCCCATTTATCTGAAATTTTGTCCTATAATGCCATATTAAAAATTGTGATAAACAAGATAGCACCGTTACCTGTTTAGCAATTTTCCCTAAAAAAAACGATGTAATTTATGTTAAGTTGCAACTTCATATACATTTATATGAAATTCTGGGCATTAGTATTTGAGCTAGAGCTACCACAAAAGTTTTGCTACACATACACACAGACAAACAGTCAGACAAAAATACTCAAATCGTGTTCTAGATCTCTCAGACTGAACAAATTCATCGAAAGTCGAAAATGAAATCTTTTATGGATCCAATGCTTTTTTGTATTAGATATAACAGAAAGTGAGATACAATGAAAAATTGTGCGAAGCGCATAATTTATGAAAAAATGTATAACTGTAATTAACGTTGCATCGTTCAATCTCAAACTTTTTGTCTTTGTTGGAAAGTTTTAAGAACGCCAAAAACAACACGCAATATTAAACGTTTTAATTATTTTTGTTTAAACATCCAAATTAATCATTATCGTTACAATATTCTATTTGAAAAATGATTTTATGTATGTGAATAATGTAGTATTTTGTGCTTTATACAGTATAATAGTATTAAAATATGGCTTAATTAAATAACGCTTATATACTGTAAAATATGCAAATTCCTTTGTGAATAACTATATTTAAACCAACAGCACTATTTCTACCATTTGTTTGTTGACAGAAATCTTCCAAAACTATTTATATAGCTTTGTTTTAAAAGAAAAACACGAAATAAATTACTTTTGTGTCATGTTGTATACTTTCATAAAATCGTAGAATGATATTTTACTAAAAATTTTTATGAAAGAAAATAACATAGCACAACTGAAAATGTCTATAAATCAAGATCCACCTCATACTGTACTTAAATATTTTTCGTGGCCCAATAAATCCCTGGTTAATTCAAATCATGCCATATTCGTATGGCTCAGTATTTTATTTTAAATTCTTAGGTTTTATGCTGCTGAGGCTGAGAATATTAAAATATGCTTTCAGAAAAAAAATCTCATAGACTACAACGTATCCAAATTCCTTTATAAACCCCTGTACACAACCGAATTGCGATATTTATATCATTTTAAATAGAGAATAGGCACAACAAATTTGAATAATATTGTCCAGTTTCAAAGCATCCTAAAAATATTAAAAGAAATTAGAGTGTAGAGAAACCGGCGATGAAACAGACAGATGAACCGCATTTATAAACATTTTTTAATTTCAACGAAAAGTGTTAAAAACAATTATGTACATTTAAAGAATAATGACTTTCTGAATTTATTTTTTTTTAAACTGATGTTCAAAAAAGCTAATAAATAAAATACAATTAAAAAATGTTCAATAAAATAGAAAATGGTGTAAAATGTCACTTACATGAAGAATGTGTTTCATCTAAAAAAGTTTCACAATTTCTGAAATTTCTTATTTTTTCCACCAAGAACTTATCTGGTAGACATTTATGACATTTAAAAAAAAATCTGAATAAATTATTAATAGAGAAAAAAAATTAATCCATCTTGTGATTTCTATAGCTATGTGTTTTACTCGTAGTTGAAAAAAAGAAATCATATACTTTTTAAAATTTTAATATTATATGTGTCTCAGAGTATCACATTACACAGATCTTTACTCCCACAAATAAAAACATATGCTGTAATTTTGAAGATTAGAGGTACAGGTCTAAAACTGCTTTAGCTTTAAGTTTTTCTATGATAACATTGCTTCTCGCCATAATGCTTTCAAAAAAAAATATATATTTTTTTTTTTAACCCTGCCTGTCAATGCGAAATATCTCATGATTTTTATTATATTTTGTAACTAGCCATCTTATCTTAATTAGTAAGTTTTGTGACTCAATTGTAGCTTTTAACTGCTAATGTATAGACTAATTTCCATTTATGAAGACTTAACCCTTTATCTACTGCATTATGAAACAGACAAAAATTGTGTTTGAAACATATATTTTTAGTTAATAAAGAGCATTACTTAAAGATATATACATTAAAAATTATGCATATCACCTCATAATAGTAATTAATGAGAATTTTGTGAGGTCGTACTTTACTGTACCACTGGTACATAGAGGTCGAAAAAAGTATTTCGACATGAAAAAAGTGTAAAGAAATATTTACTTTTTGTGTTTCTCATATTTTTTCTAAGATTAGTGGGATATTCTTGAAATAATATAGGGATTAATTATAACAAACATGAAGGTAGTGAAAAATATCAAGCAAAAACAAGCAAGTGTACTCCATAAAATCCTTTATGAAACGAAAATGGCTATATGTATCATCTAATGCTTTGTAGTGAGATTAAAGGGAGGTACATCTGTTTCTTTCTTATAAATATCTTTGACATTTCTTCTATAAATTCGATTTTATACTCTTATTAAAGTAATGGTACTTTAAAGTACCGTCAGTAGATAAAGGGTTAAAGAAATTATAATAAATTAATTGTTTCACACTTATACGTACTTTAATTACATAACACAAGTTTAAATGATTCAGTTTTACTGTTTAGAATTTATCAACATATCCATTATATTATTCCTACTCATATATAGTAAATATGTATACATATATGTATAGATATAGACATATATGCATACATAGTATATATACATATATAGTAAAGAAATTTTAGTAATAAGCATATACTTACAGAAAACCACAGTTTGCACGCACAGTTTTTATAACGTCCCTTATGGCGTTGGGAATTCAAAAGACCTACATACATTGGATTTCATCTAATTTACATATTTTTCACTTTGCTCATTATTTTAATCGATTTTGATCCTTTTATATCTATTCTCATATTTTTGATGATTTTCTATGAGGCTTTTTGGTAATTTTCATATATATATATTTAAGAATTCAGTATTGTTATAAAATTTAGCGATGATGATATCAACAACACAAAAATAAAATTGATTGTAATACATTTTCAAAGCTAGAACAGAAATTTTATGATTCATTTTTAGAACCAATTAAAAGATAAAACCAATTTAAATTACTTACGCTAACATGACCATAAACCTATGACGAAGAAACATTTTTTTTTTTTTTTTTTTTTTTTTTTTTTTTGCGAAATTGATGAAAGTTTTCAATAATAACTTTTTTTATTAAAAATGTATCTGGAAATGAGAATTGAATTAAAAAGCATGAAAAAGAGACCACAGGAAATAAGAATTGGATTAATAAATGCTCAAAAATTTATTTTTGAGCAAGTATTTGCTCAAGTATTTATCAAGTATTTGCTCATCAGGGATACATGTACTTCCATAAGCAAAGAAGTCCAAAGATTTCGGAAAACCGTATAGCTAATATATATATGTGTGTGTGAGAGAGATAGAGAGTGTGTGTGTAAATGTGTTTGTATATATATGTGTGTGTGTGTGTGTGTGTGTGTGTGTGTGTGTGTGTGTGTGAGAGAGAGAGAGTGTGTGTGTAAATGTGTTTGTATATATGTGTGTGTGTGTGTGTGTGTGTGTGTGCATGTATACAAACATGTATAAAATAACACAATTAGGTAAAAATTTATGATTTATAATAAAGCCTAGTATTTATAAAGTACATATTTTCAAAATGTAAAAATTTTTATATATCTCTTTCAATAATATGCAAAATTCATAACGCAAATAATTATTTTAAAATGCATTGAAACCGACTATCTTTATAACAGATTATTTAGACATTTATCTCTAGTTTGAAATAAACAGCACTTCAAATACATTCTTTTTTCATCTATTAAAGAAATAAAAAAATAAAAACACCATTCATTTTATTTTATTTATTTATTTATTTATTTTTAAATGAAACTTTAACCTTTAAGATATTAATTTACAGTCTGTAATGCGTGGCTAGAACGATGTACCATGACCTATAAAAATGAAAGTGTGGCAGAGTCTTAATTCAAAATCTTCCGGTGTAACACAGGTTCGATTGCGTTACTCAAGGTTATCAACCTTGTTGGAATAATTTTTTAAGCTTAGCTCTGTTTTTATAAACTTATAATTTAACAGTCTTTTCGTGATAAAGTTATGATGCACTTTTCAAGAAAAAAAAAAAAAAACTAAGATCTGCTGTTATTCTACATGTAATATATAATAAATTCGTTTAAAATATTTAAATAAAAATTAAATTTATATAATCACTAAATGAAATATCGCAATAAGTTTTGTTTGTAAAATTCTTAATTTCTTGTATTACTGATTTTTTTTTTTTCTTTTCATAAATGGGCTCTTCCGACCGTCGTCTGCTCAATCACGTGATAGAGGAAAACGAATAATCGAATTCTGAGAATCGAATTCAATTAAGTATTGTTCTTAAGTTCAAAAGTGTTAATATTTAATATAAAATAAAGTAAAAGTAATAATGTGCATTTGTAAACAGTAGAATAGTTGTATTTGTAAATTTAATAATTTTTTAAAAACACTTTATGTGTTTATTTATTTTCAACTGTAAGACTCGATTTTTGTATGTTCCAGTTTAACTGTTACACTAACTGATCCAGCAATAAATAACAGCTTGTTCTTGTGGAATGTTTATGGATTATAAAATGTTTTCATTTAATTTAATTGCATAAAGGTGTTACAACAAGTTAATTAACTTAGTTACTGGTCTAAATGGATTTACGTAGTACAATATTGCACTGTCACTGATTTAAGTACCAAAAATCAGTGCATTTAACATGATCTTCATGATCATCAATACGAAATATAAACTAAATGATGATTGTAAATGTATACGGCAAACAAAAGATGATGAATAATGATACGAAATGGATTAAAAATGATGATGTATAAAAAAATAACACAGATTAAATACGATTGATCAAAAATAAGACTAGAAAATATGTTATTTCAGCAATTGCTATAGATAAACAAGACTTCGTCTGCAATTTGTTTTTCCTCTATCATGTGACCTCTGACGTCAGGTGGGAAGAGTCCATTATCTCTTATTATAGAATCCTTGTAGAGCAAATAAAATATTCGTGGTTTAATAGCATATGTTTGAATATTTTTAGATTTTTATTTATATATGAATAAAATAGAAAATGAATTAGTTTTAAGTTATGGTTTGGTAAGGTTTGGTAAATAAATTTTTTAGCAGTAAACAGCATTTCAGTATATTGTAAATTCTATTTTAAATAACACGCTTAAATATATCAGAAATAGTTTTTTAAAATATTATAAAAGTAAAATGAATTATCATTCTTGAATATTTTAGCGTAATATTTAATCGAAATTAATTACATTTGTTATACTTATTGCTGACTATGATAATGTAATATATTTGCCAGAATGTCTACTTATAAAAAATAGTTGACTCAGAAAGAAATAATCGAATATATATGAGACGTTTGAACCTTATATAAACGTTATTTTCATAATATACAAGGTCATTTCAAATAAGATGGAATTAAAGCTGATTGTGTACACGAGGGGTCTAAGCATGAGGGATATATTTTTTAAGAGAGTCTTTGGTGAGGGATCGTAACCCGTATTTATGTAAATTTCAGAAAAAAAAAAAAAACCACTGAAGCCTCTGTATAGCTACGTTAGAACCCCACATTTCGCCTCTGTCAACATACAGGGCAGAATTTCTCACTTTAGCAAGAAACAGTGTTCAATTAAACAAAAATTTATCGTTTTGTTATAATTATTTTGATAGAAAACTAAATAAGCAAAACCGAACTAACTAAATAATTAAATCGAATAAACGCATTTTTTATGTATTTCATAATTCATTTTATGTAATGCTGTTCAGTGAAGAAGAAATTTTATAATTCTTTTACGTTATAATGATATGAAGCAAATAAACCAGGGGAAAAAAAATTAAACATATGAAATCGTACGTATAATTAATTTAATCTCGTCCTTCATCTATATTATAAAAAAAATTCATAAGTTAATTTAAAAATAATAAATAAATATAATATTAAATCCTATTAGTTTTACATCTCACAAATTCTACTGGAAAATTCAAATACTTTAGAATGCATATTTAATGCAATAATACCGTAATGCGCATCATTACATCACAGGGCCCACCAGTGGCCAAGCGGCTCTGTACTCAAAGCTAATAGATGAGAAGTGCCGGGTTCGAGGTCGTGCTCATCGAGCCAACTGTTGTGAGTATTTTTTTCTTCGAAACTCGGGTAAATACGGGCTAGGACAACTCAGAAAGACCCCCATGGAGGGCATTCAACCGACAGGCCCAGGACTTTAACCTAGTCTATCGGCCAAAAAACCCTACAAACAGCAACATTACATCACAAACCGACTCACGTGTATTTCGAATTGAAAGTTATATCTGAAAATGAATTTATCATTAATTTTAAAGCGAAAGTAAAAGAGGGGAAAGTGTTAAAACTAATATATGTTGCGATCACGACAGAACTTCTTACCACATTTGCCTATACTAATTTCCGCAGTGCAAATTATTTATTAAAATTATTATTTACCCAAATTATTTTCCATGGTGAGCACAGATGATTTTCACCTCTGAAGAGTATAACCCTAAATATAAAAAGAAAGTGAATTTTGTGCCTTATAGACGACAACTTAGAAAATAATTTGTTATTATTTGTTTTATGAAAGAAAAAAAAATCAATAACTTTCTTTTGAATTATCACAGATGCATAGTTCAACTAATCGTTTTTAAGGTATTAAAGTGTTCTTTTCAAATATACTCATACCGAAAATTTACATTCTCGATGTACGGGGAATTTCCCCGAAGGGGGGGGGGGGAGCGTAGAACATCGTTGGACGTGGTAGGATTAGAATTCCTGGGAAAAGTGATATCTTACATGTAGTAAGCAATTTAATCTGTTAACTGCTACCAATATATATGTGTCTGTGTATATATATATATATACTAAATTTCACAATGGTTGGTCAAAAATAATCCTTATTGTGTACATTTATGCATATTTATTTTATATTGCCATATTAAAACTTGTGATAAAACAGGATGATAGAACCATCTGTTGAGCGATAATCTCTAAAAGTTGATAAGCACGAATTTATGTCAATATGCAACTAAAATTTTTGTCACACATCCACAGACAGGCGGGGGTTTTCTAAAAATGATCAAATCGTTTTCTAGACAACTAAAAGCGTGTAAATCCATCAAAATCCGAAATTTGAAAACTTAAGTTGATTAGTTTTTTTACGATTAAGTTTTTTTCTTCTACTGAACATAGAATAAAGAAGAAAGTAATAAATTATATCCTAAATATATATATATATATATTATCTTGGGCTGAAATAAATGTTTACAAAATGCATATATTGTACATATCTGAACTATACCTAAAAAAATGTAAAAAAGCATTATGGCATCTTAAGTTTCTAATTATGAGGGTTATTATGAGTATTCCAATTATGAGTTATCTAATTATGAGGGTAATTATGAAGATTCTAATAATGAGTTATCTAATTATGAGGATTTTGCGTATAATTTCTTTTTAATAATTATTATAAGCGCTAATTAAGCTGTGACTAATTAACTTAGACACATAAATGCTAATAATAATAATAAAAAAAAATCCCCCTTTTTGATGAATTTGAATCTACTCCGCTTGGAATAGATAATGAATATACTTGAAATTCATGTTACTTACGGCACTCGTTTTTCTACATTTCTTTTATAATGCAATTCTAGGTGGATCAAATGCCTGTGATCTACTATGGGATCTACTGTGATCAAATGCCATATGATGTTGCACTAAAAGTCAAAGTAAAGGGATTACTTTCACAATGGTTTAATTTTTAGGCAATATTATTCAAATACTGTATTTAAACTGTACAGAAACTTAGTGCTCTACGATATATTTATGAATTTAATTTCATTCTTAAGTAAAATTAATTGTCATCATGTATAAAGTTTAAATGTGCTCATTTTATTTTTCACATTTTTATACAATAGTTGATTAATGCTTCAGAAGATGGCAAGGAAAGAAATGATTTTACTTAAACACGACAATTACAAAATGATGAAAACAAGATAATGATTAATAAAATTATATTATGCTTTCAATTTTGTATATAAATACAATTGATGAAATATTTTTTTATTCTTCAAATAAAATATGAAGAATAACACTTTAAATAATCTGGTGTGTCACTCACACGACTTCATCTTACCCTGAAATTTAATACCATAAATACCGATTGCAGATTAAGATAACGAGTACTGTTATGTAAATTTACATTAAAACAATTCAAATTAGGCTTCGGAACAGCTTTATTTGACAAATAATTCTGTGAGAGGGGGACGGTAGCCCCATTCAATCCCCCGTTTTATTATTGTACCTGCCTTTATATAGAATTCAAATCTGTTATTATAATAAAAATTTTATTTAAAATTATCCAGACAACTTTCACACGCAACATTTCTTGAAACTTATCAATCTTGATCAATCTTTCCTAGTAATAATTAACTTCAAAATACAACATTTGGATCGCCTGAAATTATTCGTTTTTAATTTACTCTAACAGAGGCAGATAAAGTTAACACGTTAAAAATTTGACTTTGGTATTCAGGAAGCCTCAAAACATGTAAATGTACAAAAAACCAAGTGATGAATATTTAGCTAAATTATTTATCATATTATTTGCCATATGGCATTATTTACCTTATGACAATTAGGAATTAATTTTAATTCCTGAGCAGATTTCCTGGACATGGTCAAATATTATAGTAAAGCGCTTTTAATAAGAATAAAAAAGAATGTTATGGCTTAAATATTGGCACATCTGTATATCTTTTTAAGTTTATGTACACACCACACGGTGCACATAAATATAATCCTATATTAATAACACATGGCACATCCTAAAATACACTTTCATCAATTTTCAAGCATTGCCGCACCTAGTTCTTTTGTGTAGCACTGTAAGAAAACAATGATTGATTTCCATACGAAATTGTACATAAAACATGTTTTTATGCATATACAAAATATATATTCATTTCATTTGGTTTAGTGCTGTCAATAGATGTTAAACTCTACTTACCTGCAATTTCCCCCATAGACGTAATGTATTTGAGTTCTCTTGGGCGTCCCTGTACACGATTTGCTTCATCTCAACGAAATGTTTAGTGTAGCATCCCTATATGATACACATTTAGAATACAAAGTTTGGTATTTCTTCTGATACTTTTTCTTGAGATAAGTTGATAACACACATACACACACACAGACCAACCGTTAAAAACATGATTTTCGTATTCAGGGGACCGCAAAACGTGTAAATATAACAAAAACTCACTTTTGAAAATTTGACCCAAAAACATTA
Source organism: Salticus scenicus (assembly GCA_963930645.1). NCBI lineage: Eukaryota > Metazoa > Arthropoda > Arachnida > Araneae > Salticidae > Salticus > Salticus scenicus. The sequence continues at coordinate 322,892,269 of OZ005653.1, read as the reverse complement.
CTTTCTCTACCATATATATGGGTAAGAGAGAGTAAATAAAGGGAGGGGGGAGGATGAGCAAAATTCCGTCAGTTTTGAGTATTAAAAATAATTATTCCGTTCATGAATACCTTAGCAAAACGCACAAGAGAGGGTCGTCAACTGTTCAAAAGGTATTTATACATGTTATGTACCATCTTAAAGGTCTAATTAAACTGATTACGAAAATATCCATCCTATTCGGAAATGCGCTCCCAAACGTGATTTTTTCTCTCAATTAAATTTTGTAAATAACACTCTTCAGTAATGAACTTTGCACAGTTTCTGTCGTTATAGTTAGTTTTGTAATCGATTCTCATTCTAAATACGACTGTACATACTATTAGTAAAATATTTTAAGGTTTAATAAGTATTTTGTAGCAACATTTAAACTAAATACCGAAGTATATCAAAAATATCAAAAAGAAAAGGAAATCAAAATAAAAAAAATCACTTGTAACTTTCATAGCAACGTGTAAAAGCTATAACTTTGCATTTTTTTCCATTATAAATATTATATTGTAGGTAGTAATATAATTATTAATTTAAAGAAAAAGAAAATTTTTCCCCCTATTGCTATGATAATGTATTAAATTTCTTTTAATAATATTCTTTCACGTAAAATAATAATCAAAACTCATACTTTGGTTTTAAACCAATTTCAAGTTGATTGCATCAATGATTTCTTTTTGTATATATTGCATAAAGTGACTTTCCTGTTGTAAAACTAGCATCATTTACTTTAAGAAAACTATTTTTTTAATTTCAAAATGTATCTTGTTTTTCACTAATCTCTTACAATATGTTGTATTTAGCACGAGAATCCATTTGAAAACTGACAATTAACACGTTGAGCGCCATGTCAGCCATTCTAGATTCCAAACATTTTGTTATCTATCTCTAGTACTGAAGGAATCATCTTGAAACTTTAGGAATGTGCAGAACATGTTATACTTCAAACATTTCAGTGAAAGTTTTACCCCGAAAGTAAAAGCAGGACCAATAAAAAATTAAAACGTTGAACGCCCTGTCAGCCATCGGTGACTGACAGTTCAAATATGATATAAAGCCGCGTCAACCATCGGTTGTTGACAATGTAAAATAGGATATAAAACTAAAAATATTACATTTAATGATTGAAAATTTATTAAAAATTTGCTTAATTTTTATTTATTACAGGAGGAATCATTATGGAATTTTAATGGATTTTAAGAATTCGCGTGGCGCTCAACGAGTAAATGATAAAAACTTTGCAAAGTACAGAACTTCAGAGTCTGTTATTTACAAACTTTAATTGAGAAAAACTCACCCTAGGTGACGCATTTTTGTAATCAGCTCGTTTATAACGAACCTTTAAAAGGATGTATAAATACCTTTTGAACGCAGTTGGTGACCCTCCCTTGTAAGCCCAAAATTTCAGTTTTAATTGATGTTATGAAAATGGACTAACGTCATAATTGATAGAGAATATATAATTAGTTTACATGGTTTATTTTTCAATAGAGGGACTATCTACGTATTAGAGTAAAACCTAATCATTTGAAATTAAGTAACAACAAAAGTTAGTTAGGCAAGAAAGTATAAAATTACAAATTTTTTATTAAATTTAGATTATTACTTTATGCGATGTGCTACGAAACAATCAGAATGAAAGAAAATATCTTTAATTTAGATACAGATCGAGTGATAAATTATGTATGTCACTTTTTTAATTCTTTATTAAAATTTTGTAGGAAACTTTTAATAACTGATTCATAGCACCTACGTATATTGAAAGTAAAATTAGTGTTTGAAGAATAAGTTATTAAATAGTAATACAATTAGTAAAAGATTTATAATTTAAAAGGTGATTTTTTTTTTCGTAAAAATGAGTTGAGTTGTTTATATATTTTCCTCTCTCTCTCACACACACAATATATATATATATATATATAAAGCAAAACATGTATTTATTTTTGCTTCAATAGAATCAGTTAAATTGATTGTATTTTCTCCTCTTCTTTTTCACACAAACACGGAAAGAAAAGTTTATAAATCAAAACATACATTTTTATTTTTTTTTCATTAGGATCAGTTAAGTTGATCATATCCTCTCCTTTCTCTAACACATACATAAAAACACAATAAATAAATAAATAAAGATTTATAAATCAAAGCATACATTTTATTTTTGTTTCATTAGAATCACTTAAATTTATCAAATTATTTCTCTCTGACATATACACATACAATAGTAATAATAATAATAATAATAATAATGAAATAAAAGAAAATACTTTTCTTTAACTTTTCACCGCCATCTTCCATAGTACAATCGAATGTGTAAAATTAGCAAACATTAAGAAAGGGTACTTTATATTAAAGTTGATAAAAATTATTTTATTCATTTTCATGTATGTTACATTTGTAGTGCAACGATATGTAGATAGATTTTGTGAATGAACATCGTCATTCTTGTCAGCAGATTGCCGTTGTATTTGCTCATTTTAATATCTGTAGTGACGCTCATAAACACCTTTCTAAATATTAACATAAGGCATTTCACATTATATTTAACATGATCTACAGTATTTAACGGTGATAATGAATATCTACGATAAAAGTGTCGCAGAATAGTAGCTAGAATTTTTTCAAAGTCAATCAAAAATAAAATGCAGATTGTTCATTAAGAAACTTAAACTTCAAAAAGAAATAAAGAAATAAAAAAAAATAATAAAATTAGAAATTCTAACTTCTAAACTTTCATTAAATTGTTTATTTTAATTTATAATTATTTCCAAAAAAAAATTAAACTTTAAATTTTACATCTACTTTTTAAGATAGCACGCGATCATGTTTTATATAAAAATTAAATCATTAAATTCATTTTTTTTTTACTTACTTTTATTCATATTGCTCACGCACTTTTTATTTCTAATTCAAAATTATTAAGAAAAAAAAAAAAAACTTTTCGATATTGTTTGTTTCGATACTGATTATTATTAATTTACTTTTCTTTTTCTTAAAAAAAAAAAAAAAAAAAAACTGATTTTGATGAAGGTCTGCCAAAAGCAGATTTTAGGTTAGGACGGAGGTAGGTTTTTTTTTTCTCATATTATAACATCGCTTTCAAATTATTCAATTATATTTTCGATAAATTTTAGATTTCGATAATTGTCCAAATATCGAAAAATCACGCCGCAAAAATTCCCATATTGAGACTAATAGTCCTCAGGCCTAAAAAATAAAATAAATAAATAAATAAACAAGGAACTTTAATACAAATAACTATATTCTATAATTTTTAAAACTGAACCTGCAACAATCATTATTTTTGCGCAAATAAATAATTTAACTTTCATCTATTTTATTATGGTATATAAGTCTGATATTAAATTGATTGGAAACCTTTTTGCATGGAGATTTACTTGAATTTTCTGTAATCTATTGATAATACAACTGAAAGTATAACCATTGTCAAACACATAAAAAATATTTTAAATAAGTTTAAAATATGTATGTTAATGCAAATTACACAAATGACAGCAGTTTAATGAGAATTCAAATGTAAAAATTAATTCCTTTTTTATTTTTATTATTAACTCGCAGATTTCCCAATATAAATTTAAACTAGTATGTTGTGGCCACCACAAGACTTTCTTCTATATTTTCTTATATACATATTCAATCAGTAACAATATTTAAAAAAAAAAAAAAAAAAAAAATTACGATTTTTTTCTTTCTTTCTTTTTTTTTTTTTTTTTTTTTTGTTAAAAGTAAAAGTAATACATATTCAACAGTAACAATATTTAAAAAAAAAAAAAAAAAAAAAAAAAAAAAATACGATTTTTTTTTTTCTAAGTTTTTTTTTTTTTTTTTTTGTTAAAAGTAAAAAAAATCAATAACTTTGTTTTAAATTATCACAGATTTATAGTTCAACCATTCGTTTTAAAGGTATTGATGAGACCTTTCGAAAGATACCCATCTTGAAAATTTACTCCCCTCGAGGGGGGACTTCCCCCCCAGGGGGGGGGGGGGTGGCGTGGCTCCTACACGTACAAAAAATTTTTCCCAGTTGACTATCTCTATTATAAATAATTATTGTAAATTTCATAATGATTACTAAAAAATAATTCTCTTTAAGCACATTTATACAAAATTTTGTCCTATATCACCATGTTAAAAATTTAGAAAAAGCGGGATGGCAACGCAACCTGTGAGACAATTTTTACCAAAAGTTGATAGGCACTAATTTATGTCAAGGTGCAACTACATACCAATTTGTATGAAATTCTGTGCTGTAGTTCCTGAGATACAGTTGCCACAAAATTTTGTCACACACACACACACAGACTGACAGACAGACAGACAGACATTTTCTAAAAATAGTCAAATCGTATTCTACAGCTCTCAAAACGTCTAAATCCATCAAAAACCCGAGGTCGAAAATTTTTACGAATCCAATACTTTCTTCTATTGAATATAGAAGAAAGTAAAAAGAAGAAGAAATATAGGGGATTTTATGAGAATTATAAAAAAAAAAAATCTGGTGTGAAACAACCACACGACTTTCATTACTCACTATTACACGATATGCATTTTTTGGAGATAATGAAATTCGAAGACATAAAACTGACTTTCCGAAGTAGAAACCTAAATTTTTTACTTTCTTCTATCTTCAATAGAAGAAAGTATTGGATTCGTAAAAATTTTCGATTTCGGGTTTTTGATGGATTTACACGTTTTGAGAGCTGTAGAACACGATTTGACCATTTTTAGAAAATGTCTGTCTGTCTGTGTGTGTGTGTGTGACAAAATTTTGTGGCAACTGTACCTCAGGAACTACTGGACAGAATTTCATACAAATTGGTATGTAGTTGCACCTTGACATAAATTAGTGCCTATCAACTTTTGGTAAAAATCGTCTTACAGGTTGCGTTGCCATCCCGCTTTTTCTAAATTTTTAACAGGGTGATATGGGGCAAAAATTTTCAAGATGGGTATCTTTCGAAAGGTCTCGTCAGTACCTTTAAAACGAATGGTTGAACTATAAATCTGTGATAATTTAAAACAAAGTTATCGATTTTTTTTACTTTTTACGAAAAAAAACTTAGAATTTTTTTTTCTCTCCCCTTAATTTTATCAAACTCCCACGGTTTCCGTGTTCTGACAAACTTAAACTAATTTTCTCTTTTTTCTCCTAATTTTGTCAAAGTCCTACGGTTTCCGTGTCTTGACAAACTTTAACAAATTTTCACATTTTACCCAAAATTTTGTCAAAGTCCCACTTTTTTTTTTTTTTCCTCTCCCCTTAATTCTATTAAACTCCCACGGTTTCCGTGTTCTGACAAACTTAAACAAATTTTTGCATTTTTCCCCCAGTTTTGTCAAAGTCCCATGGTTTCCGTGTTTTGACAAACTTAGAATAATTTTCACATTTTACCCAAAATTTTGTCAAAGTCCCACTTTTATTATTATTATTATTATTATTATTATTATTATTATTATTCTTACTGAGTGAATTTGTATAGGAAAATATAGAAGAAAGTCTCGTGGTGGCCACAACATACTAGTTTCGGTAAGAGAAACTTGTCACATGTGTAAAACCATACAAAACAAAGTTTACATAGTGAGTTAAAAATTAAGGAAAAAAAAAAATAATTGGTAAAGTTATTATTTCAAACACCAGTTTCTGAGATCTAAAACTGATCTCACTAAGCAGGGTGATTGTTTTTTTTTTTTTTTTTTTTTTTTTTTTTTTTTTTCAATAACCACGTAATACACGAGAAAGGATATCTAAAACGGATTAATGTAACAATTTTCATGAAATTCTTTAGAGCCGTTTTTGAGATACCAACTTTTACAAAATTTCTCATACTCAATTATTGACCAGAAAACAATAATTACATACAAAGGGATACTTAAAAGGGAGTTAATATGGCGAGTTTGAAAAAAATCCGCAGCTGTTTTTATAGGAACGCACTTGCGAGACCTGAAATTGAGCTATGTATGCAGGACGCCTATCAATTTTCCTGAACTAACCAACTATAACATTTGAAAGGACATCTAATAGAGTGTTTATTTAGCGACTTTCAAGAAAATCGTTACAGTTGTTTGTGAAGTACGGACTTATGGTCCCACTCCCAGTTTTCCAATTTTTGCCAAAATTTGGAAAATTCATCTGTACACCACTCCTGTCTTAGTTTTGAAGTTTTGTAGTTCTATCTTTAATAGTTTTAGAGATATGATAGCCATACGATTCCCCACATACATACACACATACGTACACACACACACACACTGAACATTTGCCAAAAACTACCTTTTTGGACCCAGGAGACCTTAAAACGTGTAAATCAGGTGAAAATTCCGTATCGAATTTTTGAATCAAATACAATACTTCCATTATCTATGCTAGTAGGGTAATGGAAGTAATTACAAGAATCTTTCTCCCTTAATGATAGGTACCCTTTTACATCTGCTTTTATTATCTACACTGTATTTTATGTTTTTCGATTTTACCTTTTAGCTGTTCTTTTTTCAGTTTTCTGTCTGTTTGTTCTTTAGATAATCTGGATGGGTGAACCCATCCAGAAGCTGCATCTTGTTTTTTATTTAATTGTTTGGAGCAGCATGTCCCACTGTTGATTTTGCGCCATTAAAAGTCAACCAACCCTTAATGATAGATTATATTTTCTCACCACTGTGTCTGATATTTAAGACTATGTTTTAAATTTTAAATCTGACAATAAGAGTTAGGATTTCTCACAATGTTTGTGACTGATTTTTTAGAGAAGTCATTTAACGACTTACTAACAGCTTCAGATTCCGGTTAACGTGCAAAAAAGATCATAAAGTAACAATTTAACCCATTCCTTTTTAGGTAACCATTATTATTTCCTTTTACTTTTGTCTATTCACAATGTTTCTTTTCTTTTTTTTACAATATTGCTCGCAGTCACATGTACTTTTAATGATATTGTCTTTTACTAATGGCAACACATTTATCGTTTTCTCTTTTTCTTGGACTCTAATAGTACATTTCATATATCTATACTAATATTATAAATGCGAAAGTTTGGATGGCTGTTTGTTACTCAATCACGCCACAACGGCTACAGATATAGATAATAGTTTGGAATAGGACACAGAGGCTACTATTTATACCGGAAATTTGATTAGATTTTTCAAAATTAATTAAAATATAAAAATAATAAACTGATAATTGTCTTATAATAAGCCATTTACATTTTTAATTGTTGCCAAAAAAGTTCACGAGGTATTTTTATTTATTTATTTATTATTATTTTTTTTTCAACATAAAAAGAAATATGCTTTCACGCAAAATATAAAATAATACTAAATGTTAAATTGGTGAATTAGAAAATGACGTCTTTATAACTTTAAAATAAAATAGTAATAATACAAATCTAGCATATTTCTTCAGAATTTTATTTCATAAATTTTTTTTATATACATCTCAACTTTAGATTTTTTTTTGCACAGATGAATCATGCTTGGCATAAAAACTAATTCAGCATTATATTAAAGGTATTTACTTATTGATAATTCTGAATATTTTTTTAAATTTTGATGCTGAAGTAGATCGGACATTTTTCGCCAATGACAGCCACTTAAAGCCAAGCAGCGCATCAAAAATATAACTAAATTATAAAATATTTAAAAAAAAAAAAAAGAAAGAAATAGGAACAATAATCGCATAAATTATATTTTAGTCTAAAACGGCGATAAAAATTCAAAAGTCGCCAAGAGGAGCTATATTAAGGCTACCAACTACTATTAACTATGCATGAAGTATATATAACCACAAAATAATAATAATAATAATAATAATAATAATAATAATAATTGTCTCATGCGATAGACGTAGCCAATCATAGCATATTGTAATATTATATTTGGCTTGAAATTGGTGTCATTTTATGGTTGATCGATTAAATCAAATAAATATAGGAAATAACGGGAAAGCAAATATTATGTACATCACGTATAGTGTTGTTCACATGTAACTGGGATTCAAATATAAAAGGGCTACTTCATATTTTTCAATACTGTCCGTATCGAAACTGTCATATATTATAAGCACCCAAATAGAAACTCACGAGTAAGCCATTGTCGCAGGCGATAGGGACAGGCACCGGAGACTGCGAGGACGAACAAGACGATGCCAAAAGCAGCGGGAACCCAAAGCTAGTTTTCGAACAATTTCAGTATATTTTTGTTTATTTTTTTCATAAAGCTATATAGAAAAGAGTTTCCTTTAAATATAGGGGCTAGCAAAGCGGGAAAAGCCTGCTAGTATATATATATATATATATATATATATATATATATATGCTTCGTTGAAAACTTTCTAATTTCTTTTATTTTTAACTTTAAATTAAAATTTTCGAGTATATGAAGAAGAGGTGCTTAAGATATTAAAACTTTTTTTTATAACTTAACAAACATTGCACATTATTAATTTATTGAAGGACTTTGAAATCTGTTTAATTAGAACGTAAGTAATTAACTATATTGATTTTCCAAGATTAAAGTTTCTTTTCATGTAAAACGAAAACTTTTTTTAAACAATACTTTTCTGCTGATCAAAGAAGTAACGGATTCGAAACCAGGTCGAGCTCGTCGGCCTAGGCTTTAAGAGTTTTCTTTGATTTTTATCCGAATCTCGCATAAATACAGGCGCCAGATTCCTTTAAAAAGACCTCCCCTTATTCAAGACATCCCACCCTAGACCTAGGCACCAAGCACAGTCAGTCATCCTTAGTCTTAAACGTCAACACTAATACATCTTGTGGTCGAAAGTACTAAGTAATTTTGCGCTTAAAAAAAAAGAAAAAAAAAAAACTAATTTCATTTTTTAATAATCTAATAAATAACATTTTGAAATAAAATTTTAAGGAAATGTGTTAAAGAAATTGCATTCTTCAAGACAGTTGTAACCTTTTACCTTATTTTAAGTCTGCTTTGTCAATTTTCCTTCTAATTCCCCCATCATTTAAAAGAGGAATAATATTTTGAAAATGAAAAATACTAGAAGAATGTTTTAACTTTTGATTATATTAATTTATGGATTTCCTCATGTTTATCTTTTCATTGGAATGTTTTAGAATAATTGTTCCCTTCCTTTTAGACTAATATCCTAACATTATGGCAACAAAAATACTGTAAACAAGCTGATAAATTCGAAAGTTCTTTAATTATTCTTTACTTGCGATCAAGTTTTAATTGATTTCAAGGGCAAATAATAGCTTATGGTCCACTTCTTCACGACATGGTTTCTCCCATTTAAAACTAGACATGACCAAGTAAAAATCATATTTTCTTTCTAGAATTAAGCAGTTTGATAAATATTGTGTTTGAACTATTTTATATTTAAATTTTAATTAACTTTACACGCTTGATGAAACAATTTTGGTTACAATCTCACTGATTTGATAAAATCTTTAAACTGCATTAAATAATTTAACTAAGCAAAACAAAATGATATAAAAGCAAAATCGTTAATAACTAGTTAACCTTGTCCTAACATCCCCATTTTAACATTCTATTTTTTATTTATTTATTTTTCAAAACTACACGTGGAGATTACGAACATCTTTACTTTAGCGTATTTGAATTTCAGTTCACTTGACATTGAAGAATTTACTCCATTTTGTTTTCATTAAAATATTATTTGTCCATAATTTACCCTATGCAAAATTTTGTTCATTATGAATGCTTAGAAGTTTTTTGCATACCTTTCTTCTTCAAGCTCAATAGTATACGATCTTCATAATATGAATCTGTATTAGAACGTTGGTCACGGAGAAATATGCCGCTGGGTGTGTGGTAAATGAACAGATCGGTTACAAACGCTATTTTTCAATGAACTTTTGCGGTGTCGCTAGATAAAAAACAATCGGTCATGGTCTTCAACATTATAATGTAATATTTTGAAACAACCAAAGGTGTGGGATCATTCTTTAAATAAAAAAATTATTTTTCTAACAACTTTCAAGAGTAGAGATTAAGATTTTCACCATATATATTACAAACAACTAGGATTCATGGAAATTAACCAAAATATTCTTTAAAAATTATTAATTTTGTGTATTACGAATAAATATTTCTTTTTATTTCTTTTTATTTTCTTTTTCTTTTTTCTTTTTATTTTTATCTGGTGAATTTGAAATACCAGACGTTAACAAAATGTTTTAAACTTGTACTCTTAAAAATTATCTTAATATCTATATTTTTTAATATATTATTCTTGAAATGTATTAAACGAAATTTACTTAGCTGAGTTGTCTTTTTAAGAAATTATAATATTTAAATATTATCATTTTGAAAAAGAATATTTTTCTAAGTTTTAATGAGTACGCGGTAATTCTTGTATAATAACTCTTATATGACTTTGCCTTATGAATTAAATTTCTTTAACATCTACGCACACAATACGAAATTAAGTTATTTTGCTATACAGTTAAAATTTTGCACTACATGAAAACAGATTTCTTGACTAATTATAAAATTTGTAAAAGTTTTATGTAAGGAAAAATCATTTTTACAAACAACCACTCCATCAATCAATCTATCAAATTTACTAGTGGCAAAACAATAAAATAAATAACATAGAAGTTGGCGGGAAATGACTATGATAAGTATAAGAAAAGTGCATTTTTATAAACATTCCGGCGCAATAACAATTTACATCCATGAAGTATGATTCATTAATTATTGCTTATAATATTAATAATTAATTAACTTAAAATGAATAATAATAAAATCAAACACGAATAATTTATATTCGTTATACATAAATTGTTTATTAATTGAATTATAATTTTCAAATTAACATTTTATTTAAAGCTTTATTATAAATTTCAATTAATAATAATGCATAATTAATAAATGAGTACAAATATTTTTTATTAAAATGCAGAAAATATTTACTATTATTAATATCCATGCTTTTAGTATGTACAGTCGGCTGCAAAATTATTCGAGCACTAGCCAATACTTCCTATATTAAAAAAGTACACTTAAGACTGTTTTGTTAAATAAATCCTTGTCGAATCATGTTCTTAGACTGACTAAGCACATGACTCGATAAGGATTTATTTAACAAAGCAGTATTAAGTGTACTTTTTTTAGATAGGGATTATTGCTAGTGCTCGAATAATTTTGCAGCCGACTGTACTTAAAAACTATAAGCTAATTTGAAGTATTGAATTACCGTGAACAATATTGTTAGAAAAATATTAAATTGTATATTTAAAAAAACTATTAAATAACAGAATATTTCCAAAATTTTCTCTACACTACATTTAGTAAAAATGTGTATGTAATAAATAACAATAAATAAATTGTTATAATGGATAATTGTAATTAATATATTAATTTTCGTTGTTTGCATGCAATTAAAATTATACACTAATTTAAATAATTAAATGATCATGACTATATTATAAATTAAATGTTATTTAATATAAATTAGTGAATTACCTAATTCAAAACATTCTGTAAGATTATTTTGAAGAACCTACACTGTGTATAATTTTTCAATTTAAGTATCAGTTGTAGGATTAAAAAATAAAATAAAATAAAACAAATAAATAATGTGGTAACTTTTAAACTTTATAAGCATATATTTCTATCCCCCCCTCCCTCTCCTCGTTCCATAGTATTGTTCAATGGATTCGTCAATAATAGTCAGTATACATTATAGATGGATTTATCCTATAGCAAGACAGTAGCTTTGATGGTTCAGTTTAATCTGAATCATGAATTCACCAAAAATTTGATTTGATTTATAAATATCAGGGAAACACAATAATTAAATTTTAAAGTCAGTTAGAAAATCTTCTCTTTTCATTTTTATCCTCGAATGCAGAGGTTTTTTAAATTTTATTATTTATTTCATATAAATGTAACAAAATTAGAATATATATATATACACCTCGCGACAAAAAGATAGGTACAAAGTGCTTTTTCTTTGATTTTTCATAAAATAACATCATCTAAATTGTGTTTATCATTTATTATTATCATAAAATAACACTATTCTCGGACTCATTTTTGTTTTAAGAAGTTTTAAGACTAAAATTTTTCTAATTTAAGACCACACTCCACTACAAAAAGATTGGAACAAAGGTTTTTTTTTTTTATTTTTTTCATAAAATAACATTATCTAAATTGTGCTGATCATTTATTATTATAACAAAATATTATCATATCAAAAATATATTAAATATTTGAATCATATTCAAAATATTCATATTCAAAATTTAAAAAAAAACTCCCTTTGTTCCTATCTTTCTGTCGCGGTGTGTAGTCTTAAATTAGAAAAATTTTAGTCTTAAAATTTTTCTAAAATTAGTCCGGGGATAGTGTAATTTTATGATAATAATAAATGATAAGCACAATTTAGATTATGTTATTTTATGAAAAATCAAACAAAAACCCTTTGTACCTACCTTTTTGTCGCGGGGTGTATATATGTTGTCTCTAGAGACTAGAAGAATTCTAGGGACAACCACTGACGTGTTTGTATTCAACTTTTCCCGTTATGTATTACATTAAAGATAACTGATTAGCTTTCTTTTTTGAATTCTTTAAAAAATACACTGCTGTTGCAGTATTTTACAAAATTCTCTTGGAAATGAAGAAACTGATGATATCACGGACTGCTTTCGATGGTGAGACTATAATTTTAACCTGCAATTTTTCCTGCTTATTAATTCTTTTGGTTAATTCTTTTTTAATTCAATCGGATAATTGATTTAAAAAACATTAAGTAAAAACCCCATTTTAACTTTAAAATTATTTTAAAGAAAAAAAAATCGATGCCCAAAATAAATAATTAAATAAGTGAATTTCTTTCTATGTCAAAAAAAAAAAAAGTAAACAGCCTTATATATATATATATATATATATATATATATATAATAATGATAATAATTAACTAATTAAAATAAAAATGAGAAAAATCGTGCTAAAGTAATTGAGCAGTTTCTGGATAGAACCCATTTACGAAATTTTAAATTTAGCACCGAATTAACTCAGACGTTTTTCGCGCCAAATTTTTTACTTCCGCAGTTGCGATAACTCATTTTAATTTATTGCCGAAAACAAAACAAAAATATATAAATCGCCAAGGGGCTCCCAAGCTAAAGCTATACCCAAATAATTTGAAGAAATGAATATGGTAACCGATGATAGGGATGGATAGATGGTTGGGTTTTACGTCGCACTAGTGCTGCGCAGATGGGCAATTGGCGACTCCGATGCTAGGGACTGAAATACAATTACTGCATGATTTTATATGAAAAAAAAAAGATTAAAATAAGTCCTGTCGCATTAAATTAAATTATATTTACAAAGAATGTAAGCATATTATTATTATTACTTTAACTTGATGAGTTTTCAGAAAAACATCTTTTAATTTTTTTCTGAATACGCAACTGTAAGTATAAAAATTTCTTAACTATTTGTTTGTATTTTAATATGAGTGTACGTAAATCCTTTAATTCTTTAAATCATTTTTTAATACCTAATTGAAATACAGCATAAAAATTTCTTAACCATAATTTTTAGATTTTTAACATGAGTGTAAATAAATTTTTCAATTTTTTAAATTCGTCTTTAAAATCTAACTGAAACACATTAAAGAAATTTCTTAACCATCAGTTTTAAATTTTCAAGTTTAACTTTAAACTATAAGTTTCATATTTTAATATCAGTGTAAGTATAATTGTCAATATTTTGAATTCTTCTTTAATATCTAACTGAAATGCAGCTTAAAAAATTTTTAACTGTCTGTTTCCGATTTTAATAATATCAGCGAAATTAAATCATTTAATTTCTTCAATATTTCTTTAATATCTATCTGAAACGCAATGTAAAAATTTCTTAACTATTAGTTTAAAATTTTAATACGAGTGTAAATAAACCCTTCAGTTCTTTAATCTTAACGGGAAAAGGCAGTTTAAAAATTTATTTATTATAACTTTTAAATTATAACTTTTTGATTTTAATATGGTGTCAGTAAATTCTTCAGCTTTTTAAATTCTTTAATATAACTGAAATGTACTATAAAAATACTTAACTGTAAATTTTAAATTTTAACATGAGTGCAAGTCCTTCAATTATTTAAATTTTTCTTTGGCACATAACTGAAACGCAGTATAAAATTTTCTTAACTATGAGTTTTACATTTTGATATCAATGTAAGTAAATACTTCAATTCTTTAAGAAAATATCTAACTAAAACACAGCATTACAAAAAAAAAATTCTTTATAAGTTTCAGATTTGAATATAAGTAACTCCTCCATTTCTTTAGCCCTTTAACATTTTTCACACATTTTATTTTAAAAATGGTTAAACTAGTTTAAAAAAATCTCTATTAGACACATGTCTTATCATATATATTTTAAAGAAAAAGAAAATAGCATCTTAAATTTTTGAGAATTTTTGGGTTTGAAATACCTATATGCTAACCTGTTTAAATTCAAATAAAAATTAATTTAAACAAACATATTTGTACGTAAACACTATAAATTTAAAAAACTCGAAACAGTTGTTTTAGGCCAAAATAATAGTACGGCCCTTCATTAGACGAAAAACTGAGCACCAGTGCATCATCGAAGCAGAGAGGAACCGTCAGTAAGAAACTTAATGTAACTGCTGCATATGGCTTCCTCTGGAACATTGTTAAATTCTGAAGTAGTGCTGTTATGTATCGAACCGAGGAAAAACGGAAATTTAAAATTCGATCGAAACAAGGGGAAAATATAAAAAAAAGTTGTTACATTAAAAAAAAAAAGTAAAGTAAAGTGTTTGGTTTTAACGCAAAATCAATGAACGTGTAAATTCTTTGAAGGGTGTAATTATGAATACTCAGAAAAAATATTATGCTTACTGAAGTGAAGTTGAGCAGGCTGTTTATGACGGCATTTCTCCAGTGTAAAAGCGGAAAATGTTAACTTTAAATGTCATATTATTTACTTCGTAGCAATAATATTATCTTGAAAACTTTCCTAATCTTATGACTATAATTACACTTAGTATATAATATTTAATTGACATTTATTTAAAAAAAAAAAAAAAAAAAAAATAGGAAAAAGAAAGGAAACATAAAAATATTATTGTTCTTTATGCTTGTTCTGTTTGCACACTAGGAATTTATGAAATTATACTTTTTGAGATATCTTAAAATTACTATTTTCCTTACGATGAATAACTGTTCATGTTAGCCAAGAGAGAAAATTTACAATGTTTGATCAAAATAAATGAAAAAAAAAAAAAGCAAATAAAATCACCGTAATTTCGCGTATATAACCCGCGGCGGAAGGTAGCCCGCAGCATAAAAAATTCATTTAAAAATAATTATAGCCAAAATATACCCTGCACTAGAAGATACCCCGCACTTCTAAAATCACATGGTCGGCAATCGCTGTTTATAATCTCAATACTAATTGCTATTGTTTTAATAATAAGTAGGAAAAGATACAAATACTAAACAAATATACAAGTATAAATAATAAACAAATATACAAATAAACATAAATAATAAACAAATAAATTTACTTACCTATAATGAAAGAGCAAATAATCATAACATAGTATTAATCTTTCTCTCTATATAAATTACTATGAACTGGAGTAAATTCTAATGATTAAGACCTTTATTCAATTTATAAGAAAATTATAGATTGATAATAAATTTATTTGCAAAATTCATTCAAATACATCAAAATCGGATTCTTCCGTATTAGAATTAAAATGTTGCAATATTGTTTGGGACAGTTCGTCTTCATCATCCGTATTATACTCCTCATCAAGTTCCTTTTCACTGTCCTCAATTTCATCGTTATTATGCGTTAATAATCGAAACTTCGAAACAAAAATGAGACTGGTGTTGATTTTCTCGTTGTTCGCGATAGATACCCCGCACCGGGTGATAGCCCGCAGGACATACAAAGTCATGTTTTTTTATAGATTACCCGCGGGGTATATACACGAAATTACGGTAGTAATTTAAAAACTGATAAAATAAGATAAACAAACTTCGAGTTAATACTGAAAATCCTTTAAAAATTAAAACAAGTCCTTCCAGCACATTCTGAAGGGTAGGTTGATTTCTTTTTACTTATCAAATAGCCGTCATATTAAAACAAAACGGCAGCTACAATTTATTAATGGACTCGGTGGAAATATTGATGTAGTCTATGTACATATGGAGTTTTAAGCAAATCGGTTCATAAATGCCTTTTTTATGTGAGTTTGAAATTTTCAAGTGGCCAGCACTTGGAAGCAAGATGGTGGATCAAGTTGGAAAACGAACATATAAAATGTATTTCTAAGATGAGTCTACACTGTAAATAATAAAATGATAATTTTAAAAAATTAAAGAACACGCTTTTATATATATGTGAACTAAAAAGCACGAAATATCTATCTTAGCATTAAAATGCAGGGTAAGAGAAATGGTGTGTGACTGACACACCATAATATTTACATACACTTAAATCTTTAATAAATAAATAATTTAGAATTAAACAAAAACCATTTTTAAAAAATCTCTCCTGACTGGACTCGAACGTTAGACCTTTAGGTTCGTAGCCCGGAGCTTTACCTCACAGCTACAGCGTTCACATAGAGAAAGTCTTTTTTACAATACAGATTTTTCGTTTGCTCCCAATGCGGTTACAAACATACATACAGGTGAAGCTAATAAAAGCGAGTTAAAAATATGTCCTATTTGCTGCCAGAAATTCTCTGTAATTTGAGAAAATACGTTCTGACAACGTAATTTTTTCGTAATTATGCGTATTTTCTCAAATTACAGAGAATTTCTGGCAGCAAATAGGACATATTTTTTACAGTGTACCCTACAAATCTAGTCCGAATTAATTATCGTGCTGACAAATTTTCAACTGACTGCCATTTAGAAATAAAATAGCGGAGCAAGTTGCTACTTGAAAAATCCAACATATTTGTAAGATATGTCCACTGTCCAACTTTGATTAGAATAAATTATTTCAAAAAATATTGTGATTTGTTAAGTTAAAAGTGTTCTCTATTTTGCATTTTAACGTCTTTCATCATCATCAAAAACGTTTTCCTTACTCATTCCCGTAATTATGTTCTAATATTCCACTAACTACTTTTTTTTTTTTTTTTTTTTTTTTTTTAAATTTGTTAAGTAATTAACACGTTAGTTTTAGAAACTGATAGTAAGATTAAATGAATAAATTTACATTTAATATGTTTCACTTTATTTTGAAAATTATAAACGTAAAGAAATACGAAAGCCATTTACATTTCTATATAAATATAATTTTTTCTTTTAAATATACATATAAATTTTATTTCTATTTTCAAGTTTTTCTAAATCGAAAAATGTACTGAATCAAATTATACATATATGGCATTAAAAAGCCTTTCTTTACTTTTACTTAAGGGAAAAAAAAAAAAAAAAAAAAAAAATCATATTCCAATACACTATTAATTGTGAAACCTTCGAATCAGTTTTAATAAGCGAAATATTATTTTTATGCATATATTTGCTTCAAATTTACTCTGGCAATCACAATCTCGCTAGTTAAAATCGAGTAATTACATTTATTGTAGAGACATATATAAAAGTCTGTAATATTACCATGAAATAATTGTATAATCACCCTTAGTAAACGACGAGATTTTAAAAACACCATTTATTTTATAACTTCTTGTAAATGAAACTTATAGAAACAATAATTTTTCCAATCTATAATTATTTTACTTGCTTGTCATTATTTATTTCTTCGGGTAATAATCAATCTTAATATGCAAATTTCATTATTTGTATCATCAATGGAGGGAAAACTAACTTTTTCTCTTTCTTTTCTTTTTCCCCTACTTTCCCTAATAAAAATTAAAATTACAACTCCTCTTTTATATTCACTTTTTGGACTATTCTTTACATTTACGTGAAAGAACCTCTACAAATAATACTTAAAAATGAATATCTCTTAAGAATTTTTTTTAAATAAAAATTCTGTTGTGGGGCATCAGAAATTCAGATAATTTTTATTATTTTAATTAAAATTTTCATTTCTCTAATTGGCAACATATTGTGTAATAAGCAATGGTTTTATCTGGAAAATTTCTAAATCTACAAAACGTAATTAAAAAAAAAAAAAAAAAAAAAGAAAGAAAGAAAAAGAAAATAAAAGTAAAAATAAATTTGTAAATAAATAAATAAATAAATAAATAGACAAATCCTTTTTACGAGATGTAGGTGGATTTAAAAATTCATTTGTAATCAGTCAAACATCAATCAAACAAATCTAGTGTAAAAAGTATTATTATTATTATTATTAAATATTAGCTAATATTTAATAGCTTTAAAGTAGTTAAAAGAACTCCAACCACAAACATTTTTTAGACAGCAATTGTTACGTCTCTACATCCAGCGACTTTTATCAGCTCGGCTAGTTTTAGCAGTAGAAACTCTGTTTACCTCATCTGCTCACATTATCCCCCCCCCCCCTCAAAAAATAAATAAATACATAAAATTGTTAATATCTTTTTTTCAAATTGTAACCTCACAAAGTTTAAAAAATAAATAAATAATAAAAAAGTTTTCTCTGCTTCAGTTTAGAAATACCTAAAATTCATTCATCTGTATTATATTTCGTTAAATATTCAAAATTTTTCTTTGAAAATGAAAATAATAAAATATTTAGTAACAGAATATTTTTTTAAAGCATTTTAACATAATTTAATTTCAGATTTTGTTATTATTTAATGCTGAAACATAAATCTACCACAAATTTCTGCAGAATATTTTAAATTTAGTTTAACAGAATTGTAATCAAGTTATAATCATTTTTATTAAATAAATAAATTTATTTAAATTTGCGAAATAATTTTTTTTTTCATTCTTGCAAATTAAAAATTCAAATATTTAAATGCGTATAATTTCAAAAGTTTTTAAATAATAATAAATCATTCACAAAAACATTCCTTGCTTATAAACTAATTAATTAAAAGGGTGCTATCATGTATTTACGAAGAAATTAAAAGGGCTATTAAAAAAATAAATAAATAAATGAATATAAAAAAATTATTTATTAAAAGGGTACTATCATGTATATACTCAAACTGCTATCATCTATTTACGAAATTATTTAAATTTGTCTTTTGCATATATATATATATATATATGTATAATGAAAATGCAATAAATGGTTTTTCATTACGTGAACATTTTATAAATAATGTATATTTTTATAAATAATAAATTTTACCATTATTTCCATACCTCTAGTTAAACTTCTGTCCAATTCAATAACTTTCATTGATAACAGAGCCTCAAGATTTTCCTTCAACGAATTTATTTTTATTTTTATTTTAATTTATTATTATTATTTATTATTTATTTATTATTTATTTTTGTCAGTGATTTGAAAAAAAATAAAAAATAAAAAATAAAAAATTCTTAAATTTTCAAAACATGTAAAAAAAAAAAAAAAAAAAAAAAACTTTGAATAACACATATTAGGATATATCTCCAATAAAAGCTTACTGAAATAATAATAAAAAAAAAAAAATAATAACTATTATTTTTTATATGTATAATGCAAAAATATTGTATTCTTTAAAAAATACTCAGACGTAATTTTCATTTTAATTAATTTCATCCAAATATATTTAAAAATTATAACAATATTGATATCTATTCTTACTTTCTACAGCCCATAGCTTCGCCTTTCCTAGATTTATTGCGTACTTCATCAACGATTTCAAACAGGCACTCGACAGTTCTGGATCTTCCTGAAGACTCATCATATAGGGCAGCATAGATTTTGATACACTTTTAATTGCACTCTTGAAGTATTTTTCTAACTGTACTGTCCAATCATAAAATCTTTTTTCAGAAATAGTGATATTATTCTCACTCTTTTCAGATACAACTTCTCCTTTTATCATCCCCAAGCTGAAGAAGATAACCCATAATTGCAAAAAATGCATCTTCACTCGTCTAATGTTATCCCTATACTCTATCTGTCGGTGATCTAAATACCATTAAATGTTTGAGACGAGTGAAGTATATTAGCGGTATACATTTCTTTTTAATAATTTCTCCCAGTGAAATCCCGACGTCAAAGTCTTGGGTAACCTATCCGAGGACGATATCTTATTGGATGCGGGGAGCGTTCCTTCAATGCCATCTCAGGTGAACTTGAATAACTGTTCGCCGGCCTCAAAGAGAAAGTGTTTCAAGGGTTTTGATTAAAGCGAAAGGTTAGCAGTATGGATTCATATTACAGACACAAATTTGTTAACAATTTTTTAAACATTTCATTTTTATTTCATTCTTATTGATCAGTATATTTCCGTAACATTGATGTTTAATTTTTTTGCGAAACTATATAAAAAGATCTTTTTTTTTTTTTTTTTTTTTCCAACTAAATAAGTTATTTTTAATTTCTATTGATAGAAAACTTATCAAATATATCAAATAATATAACACATTATAAATACAAGAAAAATTCTTTTATATTATTAATTAAAAAGGAATGTTTAAATTTAAACACAAGTAAGCAAAAGATAATAATTTTCACACTTGTCATGTCTGTCAGGCTATAATTATATATATATATATATATATATATATATATAATAAAGATGATCTATTAAGCATAGTAGAAGATATATATTTAACTTTTAGAACTTTTTTTAAAATTATATATCAGATGAAAGTCCTGTTTGTGTCAATTAAAATTATCGAACTTCAAATGTGTCTCATGCCGAAAAACTTTTTGGCATCAGCCATTAACCGGTATTGAAACTCGACTATTGTAATATAATAGAATGTTGATGAATTTTGAAAGAGCTAATAAACAGATGAAAGGAAATGTAATAGGTTTTTATAAGTAAGTTACGTTTGACTAATTTATGAAAAATATATTTTTTTATAATCAGCTGCGTTGTTGTTATTATGAAATAATTACTCTTTTGATTTTTAATGGAATACTTTTTTTAAAGTTTGATATTTTTTAAGATTTTATATTAGTAAGTAAAATGGAGTGATAAAGATGAGTCACTGAAATCATGTCTATTTTACTATGTTTTTACGAACTTCGGTTCTTGTTTGTTTGTTTGTTTGTCCGGTACAAATCTTGCAATCGATTTTTAACTAACTTCCCTACTAGCTAGACATTTGAAACTTTCAGAATAGCTCAGAACCCGACGACAACACAATAATTCGAAACCTGATTCTCGAATTTTTTATTAGTTTTCTTTTAATTAATTAAAATATGAAAACAATAACCTCTTAATAGCTATAAAAATAGCCATTAAAATATTAGCTAGAATTTAATTGTTGCCAAAAAAAAGTTTATGAGTTCATTTTCTTTCGACTTAAAAATAAACGTTAAAAGATTGTAAAAAGTTAAATTATGCATCTCACAAAAATGGACGTCATTATCACTTTAAAATTTTTATACGCATGGATAAAGGGCTAATGTAGTTCTATAGCTATGATTCAACAGAAATTTTAAAAACATGGTATATAAAAAGTTTTTTATCTTATAATTATTTTGTATATCATGTCTGTCACGATACACTTATAACTTATTAAGTGCATTTTTTTTTTTTATAAGCAATGTATACATAAATTTCGGCACACCAAAATTCATTAAAGCCAATAAATATTTAGTATTTAAATCCAATAAGAAAGCTGTCTGATGTCTAGACTCTCATAAATGAAATCAGCCTGATTTGCCTTGGTAGTTAAAGACGATAACTTCAAAAATATCAAAACGTGTTACTTTCATTTCTTGCTTTGAGTTCTGTCTGAAATTCGAGCGTTTGTTCCAGTCATCATTTCGCAATTTTCACAAATTATTTTCTTAATAATAAAAGCCAAACGCTCCGAAACTAACGCAGAAAGTGATGTTATAGCTAATCCAATGTATTCGAATAAAGAAAGGGATTTTATCCATATTTCTATGCGAGCATTTCAACTGAACAAAATAATGAAAACGTTTAGTATAACGGAAAAACTTACATCACAATTGCAACAATATATTGAGAAAAAGAAGACAGAATTTTGTCCATGGTTTGTTTGGCTTTAAAAGATTCGTTAACTCATTAAGATTGTAAATTAAACATGTAAAATTCATTCGTCTGTTATAGAGATTTATTTTAAAAATTGTATTCAGTATAGAGCATAATAGTTGTTATCATCGGAAGGAGAAAAAAAAAAAAAAAAAAAAAAAAACCTTGATTAACCAATAAAACAAAGTTTAAATAACACAAAACAATTTCTATTTTTAAATTAAATTATTTTCGTTGTTATGCGTAATTTTAATACGTCAGAGGAAGATGATAATAATAATAATAATAAATTAAATATTTAAAATTTAGCTGCTAATCGAGAAATTACACTGCGCTGAAAAAAAAAATAAATAAATAAATAAATAAATAATCGAGTTCTGATACCATTTTTGCTGATTCTTATGTAAAATGACCTCCTGAATCCGAATACGACTCCCATTTTGCCCTGTCATGCCACCATTTTCTAGGAATACCATCCCCTCCCTCAATTTTTATCACTGTACGGTAATTTTATGACCATGAATTTGATTTGGAGAATGAAAAAGAAATAATTTAGCACCTAGAAACAAAATGTTATAACGTTTAATAAATAACATTAATAATAGATTTGAAAAATTAAGAAATGTAATACATAATTCCAGTGGCAAATCCCCTACTCCCCCTAAATTTTCTACTTACCGCAAATGTTCATGTTTTAGAATTTATCAACTCTGTAGCCCCTCAGAAGATATTTAACAGTTAAAATAATCCCCTCCCTCCTAAAAAACAAATTTATAGCCATAAAATCATCGAAAAGTGATAAAAATAAGGGGCCGTCTCTAAAAAATAGTGGGTGATAGGGCAAAATGGGCGTCCTATTCGGAATCAGGAGGTCATTTTACATAAGAATTTGCAAAAATGGTGTTGGGGCAATTTTCATGCCGAGCAGTGTTATTAATATAAATAAATAAATGGACATGTGGTAAAGGATTACGATGTCATTTTTAATTTCTTTGAGACATTTGCGCTTCAAAACATATAAATATCAGGATGTAAAAGATGATGCCATTTGTTTTAATTATTGTGTAAACTAGTATTTAGTAATTTTAACTGGCTAAGAGAAATAAAGTTGAAAATGCGTGTATAAAATTCGAGCGGAATGCGGTGGTACACCGACTTGTTTCTTCATAATGATGGAGTTTCCATTGATTTTAAAAGTAAAGTAATGCGAAAATTAGAGTCATCTTTCGCTTTTATTTATTTATTTATTTATTTTTTTTTTTAAGTAAGAGTATTTTTTAATTATTATAGATAATATACAATTCATTCTCATAGCTGTTATATATGCATTTCAATATGCTTGCAAAAAATTGTAATTGCAGGGATTATGCATCACTATTTCCAAACAAGAATCTTTCATATTACTTTTGTTACTACAATCGCCCTCGTTAACGTGAACACTGTTAACGTGAATTGCTTTTAATATGAACTATTTCCTCAATCTCCGTCAAAATGAAGATTAGTTTAGTTACATGAAGATTAGTTAGTGATAGCATGAACTACTGATAGCATAAACAAATTTTTTATTCTCCTTGAGATCCACGTTAACGAGGTTCGACTGTATTAAATTAGGCAAAACTTGGTATTTGGATTAGGAATATATATATGTGTGTGTGTGTGTGTGTCTGGAGCTTTTTCCCAAAATATTCTTATAAATAGTGAAATGTAATAGTTATGTAAATAAAAATTTCGGTTCTGTAAAACTTTCAAAAACTGCCGCAAAGATTTTGCAAATTACTTCTTTTCAAAATCACTAAGATATTCTGCGATATTCGTTGTAAACTGAAATGGACATGTAATGAAGAAAATTAAAAAGAAAGAAAGAAAAAAGTGAAAAATCAAAACTGCCTTACAGAAGATTTTATCGATATACTAAAATTACTGAAATGAATGGATAACTTTCATTCTTTTCTAGCTCATATTTTTTCTTTAAAAGTATTTTTTTCTATTATAAAATACACGCTGATCTATTAATTGTATGTATTGCAGGCAATATATATATATATATATATATATATATATATATATATGTATAAACCTCTTAATTCAACTGTCAACAGGGTTTCAGACTGGTTTATCAATATACGGTAATTTTTGCATATAAGTTTAATTAGATCGAAACCTACGTCTAAAAGTGGACTTCACCTGGTTTTAAAACCGCCACTTGACAATTGATGTTCCGAGCGCTAGCAATTCAGCCATCAAATGGCTATTGTTTGTTACAATTTACAAAAAAAATATATTAATTCCGAAACAAAAACTTAAAGACTATTTAGAATTACTTTTTGCAGTTTCAAAATAACATAAGACTGAAAAGATAATCACTTTGACTTGTTAATTACCAAATTTTTAGAGCTGGTTGACTCATTTTATGCTTAAGGTTTGTTTGCAGCCATATTTCAAGAAGACAATGCAAAACTGCATCTGGAAAGGCAGTGTGCAACAAGCAACAGTTTTTCTTGCACACCCGATTGCTTGCTGTCTTAGCCTGCATTTTCTCCTGATTTTTCCTTATCGAACATGTCGGAATGATGAATGAAAAGTGAATGGCACACATACTACTTTCTAACACGCAAGATCAACTTTGGTAATGTATGGAAAAAGCATGAAATAACATATCCGAATAACGCATCAAAAACATTTTTGCTGAGACATGTAGCAGAAGTTATCGTTAGCAGTTACGTCTACATAAAATATTGATTTCTTTTGTTCCTTATTCAATAATGACGGTAATTTCAGTCATTTCTGTTTTATACTGTTTGTCAAATTTTGTTTTGATACTCTTGTCCTTCTTGGAGTTGCATTTTCGATGGCCAGCATTGTATTTGCATTTTTTAAGGTGAGAATTTATCAGCCTCTTAATTTAGGTACTATAAAGCAGTGTTGGGCATAATTGATTAAAAAGTAATTGAATTAAAATTAAATTACAATTATAATTATTTTACTGTCAATCGATTAACAAGTAATTGATTACAAATAAACTGAATAAGTAATTCGATTTATTTGTAATTAATTACTTGTTAATTGATTGACAGTAAAATAATTACAATTGTAATTTAATTGTAATTGTAATTCGATTACTTTTTAATCAAATATACTCAACACTGCTTAAAGAAGTATGGTCTTATACTATGGTCCATACTCATCCTACTGCTAAGCAGGAGATGAATAAGATAATTTTTTGTTGTGTGTAATTTTTCAGTGTCATGATAGGTGTGTTTCCGCTATGTTAATCTGATATCTAGTTAACTTGCAGATATACAATTACTCGGGTGAAGTCAACTACAAAACTATATACATTAAATTGAGATAAAATATACCTACCTGAAGCAAAAAGTTGATTCGTACTTATTTGAATTAATTTTAACCCTCCCTTTATTTGAAAGGCCCATTTGGTAGCCAAATGGTTTGCGCTGTGGTGCTCAACTGCCAGGCGCCGAGATCAAATTCTGATTAAGACAGTTGTGGTTTGGAAAGAACTTTAAACCGAAAGTCTCATTCTAATAAGCCTTAATGTGCAAAAAGTAATCGTAGATTAACACCCCAAACACAAACCCACTTAAAAATTAAACAAACAAACAATTTGAATCAACACAAGAAGAAAAAAATCTTTATTGTTTAGGAAACCATATAAAGTTATTTTATGGGAGAGTGCTTAAGTAATGGCAGGGAGAGGTTAGTCGGAAATTATATGCTAAGTGGGTAGTCGGAAATTATATGCTAAGTGGGTAGTCGGAAATTATATGCTAAGTGTTATTAAGAAGAGTCAGATCAATAATCGTGGCAATATCCATGCAGTACATTCAATCGCTAAATGTAGCAAGAATATCACACTGTGACATTGTGATGACCCACAAATGAGCGAACTCACCGACAGCCACTGTCCATGGTATTCTATGGACTTTTCCCCAATTACTTATATCCTATAATGTGTTTTCTTAAATTCCGTTTTCACGTTCAGAAAATTCATAACCATTAAATTAATACTCATTTTCTAAAAATTGATTTTTCACATTTTTCACATGTTATTGTCTAGCTGAAAAAATGCAAAAAATTGAAAAAAATTTATTAATTAACTTGGTTAATTTTTCAGTTTTTTAACTAAAAAATAAATAAATAAATGAAATATGGTGTGTCACTCACACGACTTCCTTTTAACTTGCATGTCAATATTATAAGGACAGATTGTGCAGATTAAGTCTTAAGATTAATAACGTAAGATAACGAAGTTGAATGAACTTTAAAAAATAATTCAATATAGATTTAGGAACACTTTTATTTGGCATTTAATTCTGTGTGAAGGGGAATGGGCTACCGCCACTTTCAACCCCCCCCCCCCGTTCAATTATAGTACCTACAATTATAAAAATAATAATAATAATAAAAATAAGGCTGTTGTTTAATTTGTCTTCAAACTTGCCAATCTTGATGAAATTTTAAAGTGGCTATCTAATATGAACTTCAAAATAACAACTTCGAATTTTCTGCAGTTATTTGTTTTTAAGTTATGCTGATAACAGGTATGCATACAGATAAACTGTTAAAAATTGAACTTTCGTAATTAGAGCACCTCAAAACGTGATATTATACAAAAAAACTAGAGTTGAAAACAAATTCCAAAAATACTTTGTTTACAGTAAGGGTATTAAAAATTAATTTTCCTTCCTGATCAGTGTTCGTCGACTTAGTCAAATGTAGCAAAGCACTTACATCAATTATATTCAATAGAAAAGAACGTTTAATATAATATAGTCTGTATATTGTCTGTAAACTATATCTACATCACATTTGTGTCCTTAAATGTAGTTTTATATGAAAAACATCTAACACGAAATAAACTTCCGGCAATTTCCATGTATTGTCCCAATGTATCTAAATACTTTGTGTAGCCTTGTAAACGAATGATGAATTATTTTCATCCCACAAACTATACACAAAATGCTTTTATGTATATAAAAAATATATATGTGTTAATTCCATTTTCTTTAGGGAAGTCTATATATGTTACATTATACTTATCAGAAATTTCCCTATAGTCATAGTGCGTTTAAATTCTATTGGATGTTCCTATTAACGAACCATTTGTTTGATCTCAAGAAAAAGTTTAGTGTAGCATTATTATATACAGACATAGAATGCTTAGTTCGAAATTCCTACTAATATCTGTTCTTGAGATATGCTGGTAACTCACACACACGCACTAAAAATAATCTCCAGATTTTCTCTAAAATATCTGCAGAATATCCTAAGTTATTTGGCCAATTCTTAAGAAAGTTTACAAAACTTCTTCAGATATTTTACGGAAAAAGATAAATCTTCAAAATATTTTTTAAACATTTGAAGAATTTCTTAAGAAAATACTATTTCCTCAAGAATATCTTCGGATTAGTTTTAGTGGGGCTGCAGACACACAGACCAACCGCTAAAAACGAGTTTTTCGGATTCAGAGGACCCTAAAACATGTGAATATAACAAAAATTCAATTTCGAGAATTTGACCCAAAAACAATACTTCCTCTACCACACGTATGATTAAAAGAAAGTAAAAAAATAAATGTAAATAAAAATAAAAATTAATTAATTAAATAAATAAATAAATAAATAAAAATGAACAACAAATAAATAAATAACTTTTTGGAAAGAAGTACTAAATTAACAGTTGCGAATTTTTTGAATGTGGAAACGGAATTAAAAAAAAAATAGTTTTAGTAATGATTAATTGTGGAAACAAACTCCATAGAGTAATATGGAAGTACGTGGTAATAACACGGTTGTAGCTGTTGGCGAGATTAGGTATTGTCCGCTTAGACATAAAGTTATACGTCTTACCAAAGTTATTCGTCAATGTTCTATTATTTTCCGTTTAACGTTTTAGAGATATGATCATTAGAAGATACCCTTCCCCCCGCACATAGGCATACACGCTGTCATGTTACCAAAAAAACATATTTTGGATTCAAGAGACATTAAAACATTAAACCAGATAAAAGAAAGACATAAATTTTTAACCAAATACAAAACTTTCATAATTTTACCGAATACAATACGATAATCGAATAATAAAATTAAATAAAAATTAAATAAATAAAAATTTGTGCTGATTTATAACTAACCTTACTTTAAATCCTTTTTGTAATTTATTTTCTATTAAGAAGCCATTTTTATGATCATCATGTTATGTTTAGCTAAAACGCATTTCCCCGATAACAATAACAAAAAACTAGCATGTTGTGGCTACAACATGACTTTCTTCTATATTTTCCTGTACAAATTCACTCAGTAAATACAATTTATTAAAATTATTATTTAAAAAAAAATTATCTTCCATAATAATGCAGACGATTTCCATATTAGAGAAGTAGTATAATAACACTAAATATCCAAAAAAAGTCAATTTTATTCTCAATATTACATTAGAAAAAAAAAATGTTAAAAACGAAAAAAAATTATAATTTTATTTTAAATTATCGCAGATCGATGGTTCAACCATTAGTTTTAAAGGTATTGGCGAGCTCTTTTGAAAGATACCCATCGTGAAAATTTACTCCCCTCGAGGGGGGACTTCCCCCCAGGGAAGGGGAGGCAAGGCTCACATATACATTTTTTTTTCCCAATTGACTATCTCTATCACAAATAATTCTTTTAAATTTCATAATGATTATTAAAAAATAGTTCTCTTTATGCACATTTATACAAAGTTTTGTCCTATACCACCATGTTAAATTTTTATTAAAAGTTGATAGGTACTAATTTATGTGAATGTGTAACTACATACCAATTTGTATGAAATTCTGTGCAGTAGTACATGAGATACAGTCACCACAAATTTTTGTCTCTCTCTCTCTCTCTCTCTCTCTCCCTCTCTCTCTCTCTCACTCATTCACACACACACACACACACACACAGACGGACAGACATATTCTAAAAAGGGTCAAATCGTGCTGTACAGCTCTCAAGACGTGTAAATCCATCGAAAACCCGAGGTCGAAAATTTTTATGAATCCAACACTTTCTTCTACTGAATATAGAAGAAAGTAATAAAAAATAAATTGAAAATATGATTGACAAAGCATATAAATAGTAACATTTCTAGAAAATCATATCTCTCTAGATAAAGGACAGCTTGATCGATTTGACAAATTATTAATTTTAAATGTCAAATTTTAAATAGAAGAAATTAATAACAACAAATTCCATACACATTTTTCCTTATTAAGCTGTTTTTGTGCAATAGGTTAAATATTCGCAGTTTTAATAACAGATATCTTGCTTTTTTATAAATACTTCAAGATCTACACTTTAGACAATTCACGGTCATCGCACTCACCCATTTCTTGAGTTTTTATATAGCAAGCTCACATCCCCTCCCCCCCCCCTCCCCATCTAAAAACTTTTATTTCGATGGTTTCCCATATTGTTTGTAGGAAATGGCAATCAAAATCAATTAGCCTGGTATTAAGGTTTCTCTTATCAGGAAAATATTTTTAATGATAACGGGAAAAGCATTTATTTCAAAGTCTTGTCAAAAGATACAAACATATCCATTTTGCGCGTCCTTTTGATGGAGAAAGGAAAATGGATAACTTGAAAGAATTGACCTTAAGTGTGTTTACATCAAGCAAATTTATGTCAATTAATGTCATTTTTAAAAATGGACATTAGGTAATGCTTTCAGAATTTTTTGAAAAAACAATGCACGTTGTAGGAACTCTGGTAATAATTTTGTTATACTTCCATAAACATAATAATAAACTTTATTTACTTTGAGGTAAATATCCATTAAAATATCGCCTATTTTCAGTACTTTCCAACAAAGTTGAAAAGTGTTTATATGATTTCGTGTTGTTTGTCCATCCGTTCGTCAGACCGCGTTTAAACGCCTTTAAATAATTTCAGAGTTCCCTCAAACTGATACGCATTAGTCAAGTTCACAAAGGTATGTTCTCCATTGAAATGATATAAATAACACAACAGATTCGAGCACAGGAAGTTGAAAAATATTTTCTTCAATGCATTACATTGCAAAATAAATAAATAAATAAATAAATAAATAAGTAAAAAAAAAAAAAAAAATCCCGTAAGATTACGGGGAAAGCCCGGCAGCAGAGATTCCAGACAAAGCCCGTAAAAAGAAACGCTTAGACCGTAAATTAAGTATATAATAACTTTAAATTACGTTACATGCCTGTAAAAAACATTTTGCTCGTAAAACCAATGTTTTTTTACGGGCTTTATTTGGAATCTCTGCTGGGTGTCGTGCCCTTAGCGACCGTGCCCTTAGCGGAACGTGCCCTTAGCGGAATGCGGTCAAAGGAAAGAAGGAGGAATAGAAGAAACCGTGCCCTTAGCGGAAATAAGAAGGTATGTTCATTCTCGAACTGATATGTGTTCATTATGGAGTGTTCTCTATGGAAAATGGAGTAAATATTGTTATTGGTTTATGTACAGGAATAGCCGAAAGTATTCCAAAGCATTTCGTTCTATGAGAGGTACTTCTACAAACCAAATTTTCATAACTTAGCACTTGTGTGTGTGTGGGGGGGGGGATTTTGTAGCAACTGTATCTCCGGAACTACTGCTTAGAATTGCATAAAAATTTACGTGTAGATGCACCTTGAGCTATATTAGTGCCTGTCAATTTTGATGCCAACCGTTCAACAGGTGGCTCTGATATACAGCAATTTCCACAATTTAAGGGGAAGCTACATCTCAGGTTCTATTGTGTATAATCGAACAATATGTGAAATCCATTATGAGACATTATGCTGATTCAATTTGGATGCTTATCGGCCAATAGGTGGCTCTGCTATACTGCAAATTTCCTCGATAACGAGAAAGTTATATCTCAACTTCAATGGCATATAACTGTACGAAACTTGATATGTGAGATAACTATTATAAAAATGCATGTTTTAAGATGTCATTTATAGACAATAAATCTGTCTTTCTTTGGATATTTTGTGTTAGTTTTCTCTAAGATAAAAATTGGTTATTTGCACTTAGTGAATTTGTATAGGAAAATATAGAAGAAAATATTGTGGTGGCAACAGCATACTAGTTTTTATTTTTATTTATTTATTTATTTATTTTAATGATATGTGTTATTCAAATTCATTATTGATTATTCCCTACTTAAAATGGCTCTATGCGACTGGTTTGTGTACAGGGACATCCAAAAAATGCCAATGCCTTGCGCTTTAGGGGAGACATTTTAAATAACTTCATCAAAAAATCATAAAGAATTTCGCATTTATTGTTTATATGCTAAGAAAATGTTTTGTATAAACTATAACTTAACTTGTATAAACTATAACTTTTGTATAAACTATAGCTTAACCTCCAGATTTACAGGACTACGCAAAAATGTTTCGATACATTAAGGGGTGTAAATAGGAAATTAAGAGCAGCATATCTGTTTGTGTTAGGCATTTTTAACACTTTCCAACAATGTTTCAGAGTGATTATAAATTCAATTAGTCTATATGTCTGTCTTTCTGTTTGTCCATTGTGTGATAATATGGACAAAGAACATAGAATGTTATACGATACAACGAATACGTACAATTGGGATGTGTTGATAATCAATGTATACCTCCTGATTTTTCATTTTTGTTTTAGTTTTAAAAGGTGTAATGCTTAATTATATTTTCTCAGAAACTTAAATAAAATCATAAAATGGCAATAATGTTCGTTTTCGTATGGAGTACTGTGATTCATTAAACTTTATTTGGTTACAGATCGCCATTCCCTCAAATAACGTATATTCTACAGTACGCATACCTATTTTTGCGACGGGGTACTTCTGAAGCAAAATATAGCCTGTGCTAAATGTGGATAAAGTGTAGAGGAAAATTGAAGCGCACATTTTTTATTTATTAATTTATTTTTAAATTTATTATACGTTTCCGCTAAAGGCACGTATGCTGAAAGCACGCCACCGAGGGGAGATAACATTTCCGCTAAGGACACGGGTTTATAGATTTCCGCTAAGGGCACAGTCGCTAAGGGCACGGCCTCCTCTGCTGCCGGGCTTTCACCGTAATCTTACGGGATTTTTTTTTTTTTTTTACAGTGTAGGGTCTATGAGATGTATATTTTTCAAGCATATTTTAATATATTTATTTTACATTACAACATAATGAAATTAATATCTATATTAATAAAATCAGACTTTGGTCTGTAAATTTGTCAGAATCAAAAAATTTTGGGATATCTTCACGTTTCACACACCATGAAAGCCGAAAAGGACTTAAGAAAATTTTGCCTGTGTGTGTGTCACTGTTTCTGTATGTCGCTATTTTTGTCCAGGCATCACTTGAGAACAGCTGGACGGAATTCAACGGCACTTGGCAGAAACTTAGGTCTTTACCCAACTTAAAATTATATCTATCAACTTTTCAGAAATTCCCCCCCGTTTCCCCCCTGGGGGACAAAAGACAAAAACATGTTTGTCCGGACATCACTTGGGAACGGCTGGACGGAATTCAATGGCACTTCGCAGGAATTTAGGTATTTACCCAACTTAAAATTATATCTATCAACTTTTCATAAATTCCCCCACGTCCCCCCCCCCGGGAGACAAAAGACAAGAACACGTTCGTCCGAACATCACTTGAGAACGGCTGGACGAAATTCAATGGCACTTCGCAGGAATTTAGGTATTTACCCAATTTAAAATTATATTTATAACCTTTTCCTAAATTACTTCCTTTCCCCCCTGGGCGGGGGCAAAAGACAAAAACACGTTTGTAAGCATAACTCGGCTCCTAATTACTTGACAGTAAAGAAACTGCACAAGGGGAGACTAAACATGAGTACAAATAAAACATTATCTGTGATTTAGCAATTTTTGATTTTTAAGGAAAGGGGAAAACCAATTTTTGTCGGGAAATATCGAAAATTCCTGATTTTTGAGTAGAACTATACCAAAAATGGAATAAAGATATTGAAAAAAGGCTATGCGACTTCCTTAGAATATTTCCAAAAACACTTTTTTTTTGGGGGGAGGGGGGGGGGGGGCGGGGGGGGTGTTCGAAGGGGCAAAATCGAAAAACCCCTTTTAGCGCTAAATTTGTCCTGAGAAATCTATGGAAGCTGCGGTTACGAATTTTGGTGCTTGGAATATTTATATGTATCAGATACCTAAAGTAATGGGATTTATCGAAATTACCCTCGTTCGCCCCCTTGGGGGGGTCAGAAAGTAAGAACACCTTTGTGAGCATAACTCGGCTCTAAATTACTTCACAGTGAAGAAATTGCACATGAAGAGACTACACATGGGTACAAATAAAACATCCCTAACAGCACAAAATGTTCCAGAAACATAACAACCATATAACATTGAAACATTATAAACATTTCAGAAACGTTTAAAAACGTTCAGATTGCTTACCGATTAGTTTCAAAAACGTAGAAATGTCCGCGATCGTAACAAAAAATCAGATACGTAACATAAACGTTACAATCACTTAACAGATAGAAAAGGAAAAAGAGCGAATGTTTCAGAAAGGTATCAGAGAGCATACTTAAATGTGTTACGTTTTTGAAAGATTGTAAGCTTTTTGCAACATAACTGAAACATTCTGTGCTGTATGCCTTCTTTGCCATGTGTCTTCTTTGAGACAATTCTAGAAATACAAATTCTTTTTTTTTTTTTTTTTTTTTTTTGGGGGGGGGGAGGGGGGGATTACGAAGGAGCAATTTGGAGACTCTCCTTTTACCGCTGATTTTGTCTTGGGAAATCTATGGGATCTGCGGGATTTCGCAAAACTTCGAACTTACCCACTTGAGCCGGAAGTAAGAAGCGGGTAAGTTGCTGCCGAAGGCAGTGGGGACATGGACTCTTCACGTATCGAGCGAGAAAAACCTCTACTGAATACAACAGGAACTTAGGTTATTAATAATGATATGGGATTTTGACAACTCATTGCCTAGCGAAGCGGGCAAAGCCAGCTAGTGTGTGTATATATATATATATATATATATATATATATATATTCATTAATTTTATTTATTTTTAATTGTTCATGCTCTCCAGCTGAAGTCATTTAATTTTTTACAATGTACGAAAAGGTATTCATAACATATATATATATATATATATATATATATGTACATATAGTTGCTATGTACATTTGTAGAGTGTTACCTTTTTTAGACAATATATTACAAAAGCAATATTATTAGGTGAGACTACTGAAAAGAGGTCGTATGGTTTTTCTCAAAAATAAAGAAAATAATATAACTATAATTTTTGCGATTTTTCTTCCTTCCTAGTAAAAGACACAAAAGTCTTTTAAGGTATCGTTGCACAGGCAAAATACATTGACGATGCAATAAGTACATATACAGCTGGAAAATATTTATAAATTTTTAATGCATGTGAAATTCGTGATATTTCGTTCGTGATCTACTTAATGCTGAAATGTGTCAAAATTGTTTCTTAATTTTATACACAAACAATATGATTTAAAACTAAAGAATGGTTTAAAAAAATACGCAAAATAATGCGGAAAAATAACGTACCGCTAAAAGACAAAAAAAAAAAAAAAAAAGAAAGAAAGAAAGAAAGAAAGAGAGAAAGAGAGAAAATGAAACATGTTTCATGCTTAGAAACCAAATTTTAAAGTCACTATACATATTTTTTCTTTTTCTGGCAAACGGACGATCTTTATTGAGTTACAAATACATTTGGAAAAATCCTCACACCCTTCGCTACGTGGAGACTAAACAAAATAAAGTGGCGACTTTAAAAATTGATAACTTAGAGTAAATTAAGGCAAAGCGCGCCGAAATATCACACATTTCGGAAATCGAGTACAAAAGGTATGGTATATATATATATATATATATAAGCACTTTTTACTCTAATAGCCAATAATTCCGTATATCTACAATCAGCAACAACTGCCTGTAATTAAATGTAATTTGACGTAATTTTATACACAAACAATATGATTTAAATTGAAGAATGGTTTAAAAAATTACGTAAAATAATGCGGAAAAATAACTTACTGGTAAAAGAAAAAAAGAAGAAAAAGGAAGAAAGAGAGAAAATGAAACATGTTTCATGTTTAGAAACCAAATTTTAAAGTCACAATATTTTTTTTTTCTTTTTTTGACAAACGGATGATCGTTATTGAGTTACAAATAGATTTGAAAAAAATCCCCACACCCTTCGCTACTTGGAGACTAAACAAAATAACACTTGAAAAATTAAAATGACTTGAAAAATTAAAAAACTCGCCACTTTTTTTTTACTTTCGTGAAATTCAGAAGCACGAATTTCGTTAATGACTACGCAAAAATCTCATGTTTTGATAACTTAGAGTAAATTAAGGCAAAGAGCGCCGAAATATCCCGCATTTCGGAAATCCACTACAAAAATCATGGTATATATGGTATATATATATATATATATATATATATATAAGCACTTTTTACTCTAATAGCCAGTAATTATCCGTGTATCTACAATCGGAAACAACTGCCTGTAATCAAATGTAATTTGACTTCATCAGTGGCAAACTAATTTTGTATAATGGAAAGCCATTAGAGAAATTTTTGAGATATGGTCATACATCCGGTTCCCGATGTCCCCCTTCCGGATTTTCAATTTTCACCAAAAATTGCAACAATCATCTGTACACCAGACTTGTCTCAATTTGAAAGTTTTGTAGTTCTATCTTTATTAGTTTCTGACATATAATAGTCAAAAGATTCTCCACACACATACACACATATATACATACACGCATACTGATCAATTGCCAAAAACTGCTCTTTTTAGACTCAGGAGACTTTAAAACATGTAAATCAGGTGAAAACTCGATATCGAATTTTCAGACCGAATACAATACTTCCATTACCTACGGTAGTTGGGTAATGGAAGTAATTACACGTCCAGGAGCCCATCTAGGAAAAGTTTGAGTTCGGAATCACACTCTCCCCAAAAATCGACAATTTTAAATGGATTAAAAAAATAAAAAAAATCAGTGAACATAAATGAAGCTTCTAAACTCTCATATTCTCCACGCAGCAATGAGCACCACCTTGTGTCGATTTCAGTTGGCTCAATATTATAACATGTGCTTCCCTCAAAGAAAACCTGCACGGCTTCGTGTTTTAAAGCAGGAAAATGTTTGTTATATTTGTCTAATTTAAAAAAGTTTTCTAAATCTAATTTAATTTTTTTCTTCTTTATACGTTTTGCCAAGGGTTGTAGTAATTTGTTATATGCGACATCATTAAAATGTTCTCTTATTCTAGATTTACTTTTTCTTTTATCAGTAATAAAAAGTGTCCCCTGTGATTCTCTGTGCATATACCATGTTCTTGCGATTATAGTATTCAAAGAAATCTATAAAAATATTTTAGTTAAGAAGGGAATGCATCAATTATTAGAGGTAAGTTGAAAGTCATTGTAAACAACCGCAACTTCTCATTAAAAAAATTCAATTAAAAAAGTTATTTTTTTATTGAAATGGTGCTAACGTATGTTAGCAAAAATTCTCCGCTTGATTATTAAACATACGTTATCTGTCGTTATCTACAATCTGCCATACACATTCTGTTTTTGGTACAAATTGCTTCTCGAGAGAATTTTCGACATACAAAGTATTGAGAGTGGTCTTGGACAATAACAGCTCTAGTAGATGTATCACGTTCCATGTATTTAGCTTTCATATATATTCTCCTTGATATGTACGTGCCATTTTGGATGTATGGAATTTTTTACGCATTTATTCAAAAATTAATTAAAGCTTTTAAGCTTTTAATTACAATAAAATATCTCTTAAATCTCCTACTTGCAATAAAAATAATTTCTTTCTCTATTATTGCTCAGATAGTGCAGAATAGCCCAGAATTGACTTCTAGAACTTTTCGCAAGCAGCAAACCATCTACATTAATGAATAATTCAGAATCATTGGAAAATGACCATTGCTTTCCTCAGCATGTTTCAAGAATTTTTTTATTCCAAAATGTTACAGAATAAATACTTGTATAGTAAACACTATTTGTCTGGAAAATCTTGACGGACAATTTTAAAAAGAATCCTGGTATTATAAAATAATATATGTCAATTTTTTTCTGTTATGATACCAGGTTGCGTACATTCATATTTCTTTAAAATATCCAGTTTGCATTATGTAATTAGCTCAAATGTGATTTTAGTACATCACATCGAATTGACTAACCAAAACATTTTGTTGCAAAATTATATTGTAATTTATCAAAGATAACACTGTTATGATCTTTATGATCATTTGAATTACAATTACAATTAAAATCCCAAACATATGAAATTGTATAAAATCTACTTGCTGATGATGCGTTATTAAGTAATTAATAGCACCATTTTGAACAGTTTGATTCAATGTTGTACAAAATTAACAATTTCACATTCTTAAAAAATAAAATAAAAAATAAAATCATTAAATCTATGCAGTTACAAAAAAGAATGAAGTTACATACAAAATCTTAAATACAGGGAAATGAATATAAAAATAGCGTTAGCGAATATTATAATAAATGTCTTTAAACAAAAACCATGCAGCATGTTAAGACAAAAATTTTTATTTAAATTGTTGAGAGAATGGATATCTGACCTAATACTCTTAAAAATAATAAGCAAAATTAATAAGAAATATTTTTATTTGGCAACTAAAATTTATTCAAGAACTTTTTAAGACTTTCTTACAAAATAGGAATAAACAGATAAAGTTATAATTTCGATTTTGACGGAAGTTAGCTTAGTTTAATTTGCATTCAGTTTATGTATGTAAATTGACACCCATAGTTTGTAATTTTATCACAGACGCGTAAATATCAAAAGTTTGACATCCTTAAACATATATGAGATGGAGGTTTATTTTAAAAATTTATCTACAGACGTATTTTGGACGGGATAGCTACATGTATATATATATATATATATAAATTGGATGTAATATAAATGTTTGAGTTATGATGATGGTGTTGGGATTAACGCCAACTAAATGCACAAGGATCTTAAGCCTGAGAAAGAGTGCCCTCCGTGGGGGTTTTCTAAGGAGTCCTAGCCTGTATTTACGCAAGTTTCGGGGAAAACCACGGGATCGGCTAGGCCGACGAGCGCGACCTGGGATTGAACCCAGCACTTCGCGTCTACCAGCTTTGAGGACATAACTTCTCGGCCGCTGTTGGGCCAGTATGCATTATAACTGAATGCATGTGTTATAAATCTCCACAACTTTGCAAAGTATTATTGTCAGTTTATAAAATTCGTTGCGATTTATTATTCCTATAATGCCATTTCATGTCTTACATGCTTATAATTATAGTTTTGTTTACCGATAAATGTATTTTACTCTTTTGCACAAACACACAAGCATTTTTTTTTTTTTTTTTTTTTTTTTTTACAACGCTAACGAGACATTCAAGTTATTTTGAAAGCGTATCAGAAAAAAAGCTTGACATGTCTGTCTAACGTTTTCTCCTTCAACAAATGCAGTATAAAAGTATCCAATTCATTTAATATCTAACATCAAAGTTTGTTGAAATAAAAATGAGAGATACTTATGAATATATTTTAGATCATCTGTGAAACGTATGTCTTCAGAAGAAAATGTATTATGAAATGGTTCACACACTCCATGCTTGGATAAAAAGAAATACTGCATGTCCATTAACATTAAGTCTTTCATGTATGCTAATGACACTTTAATTACGTACTATGATACTTTATTCAGCTTTCACAGCTAAGTGACTCCTGTGACAGCTGTCTAGACCAAAACAATTTGCCTGGTAAAATGCTTTCTCTGACGCTGAATATCGTTTTTTCCAAGGGGTTGTTACCTTTGGTCGACCTGTTATTACTGGTAGTCGGTTGATATCCAAGAGGTTTGCTACCTCTGTCATTGTGTGGAGATCAAACATTGAGACAAGTTCAGAATTCTAGACTTTTCGATTCTCCGCAATTAGTTACATAGGCTTGCAAAAAGGTACTTTTAATTTCTTTCCTTTCCTTTTTTTTTTTTTTTTTATCTCCCCCCCCCCCCCCTCCCCCCATTGCTTTGTGTTTCTAATGTTCTTTTAAACGCTGAATTCAGAAATGTTTTTCCTATCACTTAAGGAATTTTCAGAAAGTAAGGATGCAGATCTGAAGAATTCACACAGAGGCTATAACAGAATCGAAACTCTTTATGTAGAAAGAACATTAAAATAGGATAATATTTTCACATTATCTTTTAAATGTCTCTTTTTCTTTACATCGAAGGTCCGTTTAGAGTTTTATCGCCTGCGCACGGCTTAAGAGCACTCTATGTAGCATCCATCAGTAATTTTCTAACATGATAACGTTCTATCGAGCCTGACACCTCCTTTTCATTTTTTTTTTTTTTTTTTTTTTTTTTTTTTTTTTTAATGTCTTGATGAAATCTCTCTTCTTCTTCTTCACTCACATCACTTAAATTTTCCGGGAACTAACTGAGATTGGAGTTGAGAAAGTAGAGTTTTAAGTTCATTTCTGTCAAAAAAAAAAAAAAAAAAAAAAATCCTATTTTTTATGAAAATTATGGAATTCTATCGAAATTATCGGATTGGTGGAATATTTTTCTTAATCCGCATCTTAAAAAAACATCAGAAAATCACATCATCTTAAAAAAAAAAAAAAAAAATTTCATCGCAGACCTGTATTATGACCCCTAGTACCTATAGTACCTGCGAGATGAGATATTCGCAGTTTACAAAGTATACTTAAATTTAGACAGGAGTGCACAGCTGAAATTATCTTCCGTTTTCCTGGAATTATAAAGTAAAAGAAAATAAAAGATGACTTTAAAAGCAGAAACTGAGAAACAACAACAACAACAACAATAATAATAATAATAACTTGCATATTTGCATAGAAAGTGTTGTTTTTGGATCAAAATTTCGAAATTTAGGTCTTGATAGATTTACACGCTTGAGGTTTTCTGAATCCAAAAATCAGATTTTTAGTGGTTAGTCTGTATGTCGTGTACATGTGTCGGCGTCTATCTGTGCGTCTGTGCATAACTTAACAATAAATACAGTAAAGCACCGTTTATATGTCTCTCGTTTATACGTCTTTTACATTTATACGTCCTTTTAGTGATGTCCCGATTCATTCCCATTCATTTTAATGCAAAAATTCTTCGTTTATACGCCGCTAATATCGGTTATACGTCTTTTCCACTTTACTAAAATTCACAAAATTTCTCGACCTGTCATTATTTTTCCTTCTAAATGAGACGGATTTTTTCTAGAAAACATCTTAAATGGAGGAACACAGGAGAGATCGAAGAATCAATTGATATTTCTGTAGAATTTTTAATACTCATAGACGAGCAGCAAATCAGACGAATAATAAAGGGTTTTTAATGTTATTAAATAACTATATCTGTATGGACATGAATCATATGCTTATTATTAAAGATACGCAATATATATAATTAATATTCGAAATGTTTTCATATAGTTCTTAAGAAATGTAACATAATACTCAATATATGATATATGTAATTAAGTACCCAGTCATGCATTATTATTAGGATTTTTTTTTTTCACTTTTTATAATAAATCTTTTTTTTTTTTTTTTTTTTTTTTATTGATTATTGTCTTTTAAAAAAGTATAGTACACATTTACTAGCTTCAGAAACTTTATTAATTAGTGTTTTCATATATATTTTGCTTAAGTATCATTAAATTTGTAGTAATGAAAGTGTTGTTATTAAAATTTCGATTATACGTCTTTTCATTTATACGTCCTTTTACAGCAGTCCCTTGAAAGACGTATAAACGGTGCTTTACTTTGATGCAAGAAGTCCAAACTTGATATTTTGAATCTTTATCATACGGGAAGCTGCTTGTTAAAATCGGACAAATAGATCGTGGACAGAGACATCTAAAAAAATTTAAATGCTTTACGTCTATTGGGCGAATATTCTGGCAGTTATAATTTTATCTTTAGACTATAGTAGACAAAAAGGGAGGAAGTTATAATTTTTATAATACTAAAAGCATGTTTCGTGTAGAATGCTGTATAAAAAGGGTTCATATTTCACTGCAAGGCCACACAAAATAATTTGAATATATTAAATGTATGTTTGGAAAATGCTTTGTGTATTTCAAGATGTTTTAAGAATTTTTCATACTGCGTTAAATTTAAGATTGGGCATATATCTTGTACACTACTCAGCAGGAAAATTGCTCCCAGCACCATTTTGGCAAATTCTTATGTAAAAGACCTCCTGCATCGCAATAGGACGTACATTTTGCCCTATCACTCACCGGAACGGCCTCCTATTTTTATCACTTTTCGGTAATTTTATAGCTATAAATTTGATTTTATGGGGAGGGGATTATTTTAACTGTTAAATATCTTCTGAGGGGCTACAGAGTTGGAAAATTCTAAAACATCAACATTTCCGGCAAGGGAAAATTTTAGGGAGGGGGGGGGGGGGATTTGCCACAGAAATTACGTATCACATTTCTTATATCTTTTTTAATCTGTTATTAATGTTATTTATTAAACATTATATATATATATATATATATATATATATATATATATATCTTTTTTTAAGTGTTAAATTATTTTTTTTTTCATTCTTCAAATCAAATTTATGGCTATAAAATTACTAAACAGTGATAAAAATTAGGGGAGGGGTGGTGTCCCGAGAAAACGGTGGCTGACTGGGCAAAATGGTAGTCATATTTGGATTCAGGAGGTCATTGTACATAAGAATCAGCAAGAATGGTATCAGATCTCGAAAAATTTTTTTTTTTTTTTTTTTTTTGGGGGGGGGGGGGGCAACGCAGTGATTAGACTTAGCGAAAACACCTTTTTTTAAAAAAAATCTAATTGATAGAGGTATTAAATCTTACCAAGTCCAGGAAAATACCTAAGGGTCCTCCTAATGCTAATTAATTTTTCATAACTATATCGCAAATAAAATGTAGTTTGATGTCTAGTCTTTTAAAATTTAATTTTTGATATAATTACGCGTTTTGAGATTTCGTGAATACGAAAGTCAAGTTTTAAGCGGTTGATTAATATTTTGAGTGTCAAATGAAAGTGCTATTTCGAAAATTTTATCAAGATTAGTCAAATAGCTTTTTGCGTAAAAGTTGTCCGAATAATTTGTAATATTTTTTTAAAGTTTAAAAACAGCTTGAAATATTTTATATTCGTATGTACTAAATTCAAATGCAGGTTGAGGAGAGCAGTAGCCCCCCTTCGTACAAAATATAAAAATTCTTTTAAAACTATTTTGAACTACTTTTACAGTATATTCGTATACCGTACTTCTTATCTTACAATTTGTCTCTACTCCCTCTTTATAACATTCAAATGCAGGATAACAGAATGTTTTCTGAGTGCTTCCCCAGATTATTTAAATAGAAATAGTAATAATAAAAGTAATAAAATTAATGAAATTAATAATTTCCAAAAATATTACCCAAGTAGAGATAGTTCTTTTAACTATTTCTTTTCCTAATCATAATAATTAGATGCAATAATAAATAAATGATTAAACATTTATGCATATATATATTTGCTTCTGTTATCATATTCCCCAAAACCAAAAGTTTTTTTTTTTTTAGCAATTATAATTAACTTTTTTTTTAAAATAAATTAATAACAAAAGTTTAGTTATAATTTCGACACATCGTTTTCCTGCCTAAGGAAAATATGTTTTGTAAATTGGCCACACCACTGACCAATTCTCAAAGATGGTAGATCGGACGTGCCACATTCGAAACCAAATCGGGCTCGTCTTTTTGAGTGTTGTTAATTTTCCGTTGTTTTCTACGAAACTCCCGGAAATATGGAACAGGATGACTTAGAAGTATACCTTTGCCATTACAGAGGACACACCGCTGAGGTCTATGACCCTAGTATAATCAGTTGGGCTTAATAGCATACATTAGCTAATCTCCTGACAACCAAAGACACCAAAGTATTGTAATCGATATCGAAAGAGTTTGAATGCGAAGTTTGATGTACAATACCTACCCTCGGTGACAGCCGAAGCCCGTATTATTCTATGGGGAAATTTGCACCTAAATTTTTTTTTTAATTCCGTTTTCATATTTAGGAAATTTTTGCTCTTGTTTTCTGATTTTTTATTCATTTATTTTTATTTTTATGAATATTTTATTTTACAGCTAAAATAGTTAATTTTTGGAAAATGTTTGTGAATTTTCTGAATGTGAGAACGGAAAATAAAAATATATACTACATATTAGGTAATGAGTAATTCTATAATGAAATTTCCCCGTCATCGAGGAAAGTTGCCTGTACCACGCCATGCTTGTACTCTCGGCATCGCAGGCACACTAGAGATGAGTTCGGGCTCTATTTTGGCAATCCGAGCCCGCCCGAGCCCGAAACATTTTTGAACTGAGCCCGCCCGAGCCCGAAAAATTTTGTGTGATCAGAGCCCGAGCCAGCCCGAGCCCGATATTGAAAGTGGCATATGCAACGCATACACAATAGTAAAATGAAATACCGCTTTCATTTTCAAATTAATTTTCTTATTACCAATCCTCAGTTTGAATAACTATAAATGTTATTATAACGATTTATAATGTCTGTGTCTCTTCTGTATACATGTATATATTTATATAATATATATTTATAGTGCAGCCTATTGTTTATAACGCGCCTATCGGGGGACAAAAAATTTATCCGAATGAGTGATATAATGAGGCCCAATATAACGAAGGAGGAAGATTAATGTATAACACTATGACATAATATACATCCCGTTGAAAACAAAGTTCTATTTAGAAAAAGGAAAGTCAAAGCTACTAAGGTTTGCAAGATTATTTTGTGATTTATAACCTATCGTGAGTATTATGGCATTACCAAAAGTGCTCTCAAAATGAATAAAATTCCTTTTTTTTTTTTTTACATTTTTCAGTTAGTGAAGAATAAAATAAACGGAACTTTTAGCTTGAATCCGAGCCCGCCCGGAGCTCGCAGACTTGCGTAAGATTTGAGC
This sequence comes from Salticus scenicus, assembly GCA_963930645.1. Taxonomy (NCBI): domain Eukaryota; kingdom Metazoa; phylum Arthropoda; class Arachnida; order Araneae; family Salticidae; genus Salticus; species Salticus scenicus. The sequence continues at coordinate 322,848,109 of OZ005653.1, read as the reverse complement.
CCGATCGGGCTCGGGCTCGGGCTTACGGGCTCGGGCTGAGCCCGTCTCATCTCTAAGGCACACCCATCTGCTTTGAAATATTTCGGTTATAAACGTAGCCAGAAAATATTATGTAGTGCTGCCATCTATAAACAAACTTATATCTTATTTACCTCAGATACTTTTATGATACGTTCTTTCACTTACAGCAACGATGATATTTAGCTTTTTAAAAAAGCTTAATTAAAAAGCAAGTTATACCTCTTGATTACAGAAGAAAAAATTTTTGGCGTATATTAATTCCAGTTTAATAAATATAAAGTGAGAAGAAGATTAACCAGCTTTTAATTCTTTTAAAACGATGTCGAAGATATAGTAAATGTTATGTTGTTAATAAAATCATAAGTACCTACAACAGAGCTCATTAATGCATTTAGTAACATATATGTACTCTTTTTTCAATGCTTTTTTCACTGAAATATTCAGTGCAGGGGTATAACCTGATGCGGTATTATCATATGGCACCAAGAACATCAATGTTTCGATGTTGAACATTATTTGCAAAGTAAAACTTGTTAAAAAAAAAAAAAAAAAAGTTTAAGAAACATAAAACTTTTTAGAAAGTTTTAAAAGTGATTAAAAAACAATGTAATAGACAAGTCTTCCAAAAATTTTTAACTTATAATTTATGAGTACCTTTTTCTTTTCTTTTCTTTTCTTTTTTTTTTTTTTTTTAACAATCTATCCTTTCCAAAAAACTTCTAGTTCTGGGCTAGTACTAAAAAAAAAAAAAAAAAAAAAAAAATTAAAGAAATTTGTTTCTTTTCTCAAAAAAAAGTTCACTATCAATATAATGAAGTACATTTACTTTCCGAACGTACGTATGTAAGGTAAGTAAAGTAATCATGACAAAAATTCAACTTTGAGATTTTGGTGTTTCTATACGATTTGAGGTTTCCTGAGTTCATTTTTTCTATATTCACGGTGATGTATGTATGTGTACGTGTATGTATAGTAGTGAATATAATAGCGTCTAAACGCTTTGATTGATTGAGCTAATATCTGGTACGTATATTATGGGTCATCATAGTACGAACCCCATTGATTTTGGTGAAACCTATTAGTTTTGTTACAGTGTCACAAAGAAAGATTCCTTTTCATTATGGCATGTGGGTCCAAATTATTTAAAGTTCTCTAGCGTCTAAGTGCCTTATCTGATTGATCTGAAAATTCATATACATGTTATACACAATATGTATAGCTTTTGGTGAATCTAGCACTCATAGATTTTTACACGAACACAACAAAAAATTCTTTATCGTTGTGATTAATGGGCTCATATTATTTGAAGTGCAATAGCGTTAAGTAAAAGAACTTTCTATATGGAAAAAAATACTCCAACACCCTATTATAATTTTCGCTTTTCTTGTCGTTGTTGCCAGTCCTCGTTTGTCAGCAAAGCTAAACAAAGTCCATGACTCCAGCAACTCTGATCATATCAAATACATAGAGCGGATCCTCATAGAGATTCCCTCTAGTTAGTTTCACTTTTGTTTATTTAACGACTTCACTTACTCTAATTTATTTGTTTTCATTATAGGTCACCATAGCAGAAACACTATTGATTTTGGTGAAACCTATTAGTTTTGTTACCCTGCCTGTTAATTACTTAATGTGCGGAAAGTCCAGTGAAGTCACTCCAGATTTCTTTCTGTTTGCATTAAATAAAAAATAAAAAAAGTTATTATTATTTATTTATTTATGTTTTAATATGAAACTGCGCTTGCGTGAATACGGGTTAGGACACCTTAAAAGGAACACCTTGGGGGACATTCCCCCTTAGGCCTAGGACCTTATCGCAGTCAGACAGAATTGACCTTAACCCTAACACCAATACCATACAAATCTGTTAACATGTTGAAAAAGGCAGACGCTTTCGCTATAACAAATAAGTGACATTCAAATTATTCAATACTAATATCATTTGTTTAGATTAAAATAATTTAGTACTTCTTCTTACTTTATTAAAAAATAGTGTTTAGTGCTGACATCTACAGATCGTATTATGAAACAAAATACAAAACTAACTGAGTCTTAAAAATAATATACATGAAATTTTGAGAAATAATATACGCAGTTTCCCTTATCCCCAAGCCCATTCTCGTCAAGGGAGCTGTAAGCTTTATCCCCCTGCACCCTCTGACGAGAGGTTACTTGGCGCATTCAGCTCACTAACTAAAAATTATGAAATTTAATCATTCTGTATAAAAAAATAAAACTTAATTCGCAAGACAGTTGTTTTTTAAGTATTCAGATGTTTTATTAATAGTATTCCTCATGGTATTTGTGTAAGCACAAATAATATTTGTGTAAACACAAATACATGTGAACAATGACAAACCATTCAGTTTAAAGGCGCCCTCAAAACGCTCTGATACCAGATACCCAGTGGGAGCCTGCTCCATCCTGTCATGAATAACGTTAACTGTAAAACTACTATATGTAATATTAAATTAGTAGAAAGTTTATCAACTAGTTTCCCTTGGTATGTAAAATATTTTTCTTTTCTTCCTGTTGATTTATAGTTGGAAAGTTTAAACTAGAAACTGATAAATTTAGTTAGTGTATGTCAGGAAAACCTCCAAGAAATTAAAAATAAGTCTCATATAATATTTGTTGAAATTTAAATCAAATGTTACAAAATATTTTTCATACTATCTTCATTAAATACAGCATAAAAATTTAATCTTTATTTGAGATTTTAAAGGTAACTAATCGGATAAAGGCAAGATTTTTTTCTTTACGTCGAAATGAATAGTTTACTTAAATCTATTCTAGAATCATAGAAGTTCCAAAAGAGAACTTTCTAAAATTGACTTTAGAATGCTTAAAAAAGAAAAAAAAAAAAAAAAAAAGACTAATGTATAGAAATAAACTTTTCAATCCATTAAATTACAGGTAAAACAATATTAACTGGAATGTTACAGCTATCATAAAATTTTCTTCCATATCAGTTCGTGAAAGAGTTCTATTTACCGGTTAACTTAAACAGATATTTAATCTTATCTTGTCTTCAGTGAAGTTTTAATCAACAAATGCTAAGATGCAAACATGCGAAAAGTCGCAGAAAATGTTATAAATCTATATGTTTATTATATATGTATATTACGCACAAGAGTCAGCTCTTGACAAATATTCATCTAGATTAAATCAGTATTTTTTTCATAACGGACATTTATCGCATCAAGTTTGGTGCATTTATACACTATAAATGCTGGAATGTAGCCTTTCTGTACCACTGAATGCATTATTACTCTCCTAAACTCGAGTAATATGGGCTAACAACAGAAATACAGGTTAGGATACCTTAAAAAGACCCGACGGGCACGAAGGATATTCCACGCAGGTCTAGGAGCTAGCTGCAGTCAATTGACCCTACTCCAACAAGGCCAAGCAGTTCTACGCTCAAAGCTGGTAGATCGGAAATTTCGGGTTTGATCCCAGGTCATGTTCGTCGGAACAGCCATTCGGAGTTTTCTGTGGTTTTCCCCGAAACTCGTGTAAATGCGAGCTAGGACCCTTTAGAAAAACCAAAGACCCACGGAGGCCATTCCACTTGTTGGCCTAAGACCCCCAGTGTAGTCAATCGGTCTTAACCTTCTCAACCACAATATTACACGAACACTATATCGAAGCACAGACATATATTAGTCTGTGTGTCGAAGATACATTCCTTTTCTTACGTTGTTTTTTTTAGTGCTGCCATCTACCGACGTTTATAGAAAGTTTCTTAAATTGATGAATTTGAATCATATTTTTTATCATATATCTAGTGTCATATGGACTAATAATTTTAAATAAACAACAAAAAATAAATAAATAAATAAACAAAAATATCAAATGTATGGAGACTTTAAGAATGAAATGCAAAAATAATAAATATGATTTTATTTATTTATTTTTTTTCCCCCTTCAGGTTGACTTCCGAAATATCACAGTCGAAGAAATTTATGGAAGAATTTCTAGATTACCTTCTATCGGTCAACACCCGATATAAAAGCAGCAGTGAAAAGTAGTTCGCTAACTCTATTTTTATTCTACAGCAAACAAACAACTCAGCACTAATAATTTATTAAATAATTAAAAACAATTCTTATAGATTTCGCTTTTTTTTTTTTTTTTTTTTTTCTGGAATGTTATATACCACTCATTGGGTGCGGAAAAAAATGCAGGAAATAGAGTATACATACACACAGACATACATCACCGTAAAAGTAGCAAAAATAAGCTCAGGGAACTTCAAAACGTGTAGAAACACTAAAATCTGAAAGTCAGATTTTTTGACATGATTACAATATCTTCTTTGTATGTTCGGAAAGTAAAAAGAATAATGGAAATTTGAAAAAAAATAAAAAATAATAAAAAATAAATAAAAAATAAAAATGAAATTATCATTTTTGCATTCTGAACATACATATGTAATGAAAGTATTGTAATCGTGACAAAAATTCGAGTTGAGATTTTGGTGAATGTATGCGTTTTAAAGCACCCTGAGTCCATTTTTACCATGTTTTTATTAACTTCTATTCTTGTTTGTGTGTTTGTTTGTGTGTTTATTTGTCCGGTACAAATCTTGCAATCTATTTTTAACTAACTTCCCTACTAGCTAGACATTTGAAACTTTCACAGTAGCTCAGAACCCGGTGACAACACAATACTTCGAAGTCAGATTTTCAAATTTTCGAATAGTTTTCTTTTAATTAATTAAAATATGAAAATGATAAGCTCCTAATAGCAATAAAAAGAGTCATTAAAATATTAGCTATAATTTAATTGTTGCCAAAAAAATTTACGAGTTCATTTTTTTTCGACATAAAAATAAATACATTTAATTAAACGTGAACGTTAAAAAATTGTAAAAAGTTAAATTATGCATTTGGCAAAAATTGACGTCATTATCATTTTAAAGATTTTCTACACATTGATAAAGTGCTAATGTAGTTCATGATGCAAATATATGTTGTTCGGAAAGGAATATTTTATTTTTAAAACCAACTTTATTTTTTAATTCAAATTTCCCGTAACTCTTCAACCAATCACATTAGAATGTCCAAATATCGTTAATAAGGATTTTCTCGCCAAGGGAAAAAAGTCGCCAAATTTGGCGACAAAATCATTACCCGCCTACTGGAGCATTTTAATGCGTTTTAAATTGAAGATTAAGCTATTTTAATGCGAAAAAGAGCTGGAAATGCAAAAAATTGACATTTATCAACTTACTAAGCCTCCTTGAAAGAATTTATACAAAAATAAATACAATTATTTACAATTTCGTCACAATATGCATTGGTAAAGTGATAATGTAGTTAGTTCTATAGCTATGATTCATCAGAAAATTTAAAAACATGGTTTATAAAAAGTTTTTTATCTTATAATTATTGTTATTTTTAAGGTGATGTATATGTGTGTATGTGCGTCTGTATGTATGTGAGTGAACACGAAAGCGTCTAAACGCTTTAATCGAATAAGCTGAAAGTTTCTACATATGTTATAGCTCACCGTAGCATAAACCCTATTGATTTTGATGAATATATCACTTAATGTTTTTTTGCAGGAACACAAAGAAAAATTCTTTATCATTATAGTTTGTGAGCTCATATTATTGAAAGTGCGCGTCTATATACCGTATTTGATTGAGCTGAAAATTTATAAACATTTTATAAGTCACCGTCGCAAAAGCTGTATAGGTTTTAGAAAAAATTCTTTTTTATTATGACCTTTTGCCCAAATTCTTTAAAATGCGATAGTGTCTAAACACCGTATTCGTTTGAAAATTTATACATATATTATAGGTCACTGTTTCATGAACTGTATAGATTTTATTGAACTTATAATTTTTTTACAGGTTTGTAACAAAAATTTCATTAGTATTATGGACTATGGGCTCAAATTATTTAAAATGCGATAGCATCTAAATTTATTTTTCAATTGAGATTTAAATTTATGTATCTCTTATAGGTCATCACCGCAAGAACTGTTTGGATTTTGGTAAATATAGTATTTATAGATTTTTACAGGGACATAACTAAAAATTCATTATCATTATGATGTATAGGCTCAAAATATTTGGACTGAAACCGCGTTAAATTAAAGAACATACTATTTTAGAAAAAATATCGCAAAACCCTATTATAACTTTCTTATTTGTTTATTTAACGACTTTTCTTACTTTATTTATACAGCCGTTAATTACTTAATGTTCGGAAAGTCGAGTGGAATGACTCCAGATTTTTTCCCTGTTATTTAATTTAATTTAATTTTATTTTATTTTATTTATATTTTCATTTTAAGCCATTCTAGATTCATAGAAATAAAATTTACCAAAAGTTTTCTCAAATTTCTTAAAATTTAGTAAACTTTCTAAAAATTATTCTAGAAGGAGAAGATGAAATCTAAAAGTAAAGCAAGAATAAAAATTAGAATTGACATAACAAAATATATTGCTAAATATTTAAAAGTATTTTTATACATGTGTGTGTGTGTATACATTTACACAAGAAACCAAAAATTTGAAAAAAAAAAAAAACTGGTCACAAGGAAAATTTTTTGGTAGCTTGTAAAAATAATCCCCCTCCTTCTTCTTTTTTTTTTTTTTTTTAAATTTATTTGAATATAGAAATTAAAAAAATTCTGTGTATAAAAATCAAATACTAACTAGGATTAGATTATAAATCAGGAAACACCTGCTTAAATTTAACATCTTCAAACCGGTTTTATTACTTCCTCTAAACAGATACACCTTTGGCATCGGCCATCGACACATGATTACACCGCCTCATTTTTCAGCACCGGGTCGCAAAGTGAGCAAACGAGAGCGGAGTAAACTGCATCGATTCAACACAAGATTGTTTAACATGCACAGTGGAACGCAGTGTAAATTCCCTATTGGTATATTTATTCAACACAACGGTGTGCGAAATATGCAATACAGCCATGAGTCGGTATTTTCCCTCTACTTGTTTCTAATACGAATTGATATTAACTACACTGCAGTTTAGCCCAGGTTTCGGCATTCGATTCTAGACCCAATTTTTCACCAAAATATTAAAATTTTAAAAAATGTTGAGTTTTCGTTGAAAACTTAGACGTCAGCTAAAATATATTTGTCGCCATTGACGACCAGGCGACCGTATTTCATGAGCCCTACATATATATATATATATATGTATATAAGCACAAATAAATAATTAAATAAAAAGTTTTTATGAATGGGTGAGAACTAGTGAAAAAGTCATTGAATGTATGGTAAAACATTGAGAACAATCATATGTTTTACGTACAGGGTGATTATAATTAAAGTTACGATTTCAAAACGCTATAATTTTAAAACTACCCATCACAGCGATTTGATATTTCACCAGAGCAATCGTGAGGAAATGAAAGTTTGTTTGGGGGAGGAAAAAAGTAGTTCCAACATGTTCCTGTAGGTGGCGCTGTCAGGGGAATGTCAGGGGAAACACCTAAATGGACTCATTAAACACAGGAATGTTGTTAGCAACACAATGGAATAGCAGGAAACTACAGACTTACAATAGGGTTTACTACAATTTGTTTTTAGCAAAAAAAAACAAGAATAGGTGTTTACTGCGGAAACAGTCATAGTGAAAAGAAAAAAAGAGGAGCTTCATGAAACAAATACTTTACGGATAATGAACGGCACATATTGGAACTATTTTTTTCCTTCCCCAAACCAAACAAAATTTCAACACCTCACGATTGCTCTGGTAAAACATGAAATCGCTCTGATGGGTAGTTTTAAAATGATAGAGTTTTGAAATTGTAATTATAATCATCCTGTATAGTGTGGCAACAGATTTGTCAGAATGTCGAAAAAATTAAATTGAAAAATCAAAAACTAAAACTGCTGAAAATTAGATGCGGAGTTTCAAATCCAAACTGCCGATTTTTTTACATTATTCATTCATGATAGAGAGAGGTACGATATTTATGAAAAGAGTGCTTTTTAAATTCATATAGAAGAGCATTTGTAGGAAATAGTTTCCCAATTTTTTTTTTTTTTTATTGAGACAACTTTTTTTTTATTGGAAAGATTCAATAAAAAGACACTAGGAATTCAGAGATTTTTTAAATTTATGAATGGATAATTTGATGCTGTTATGACTTTATAAAAGTATTATTACTTTTTTTATATTTTACAGAAGAAATTTGTAAAAAATTTCCTACTTCGAATTTTAAATATATTTACACTTTTGAGATGACCTGAGCACAATTTGAGTAATTTTAGAAAATGTTTGTTTGTCTGAGTATTTGTGATAAAAATTTCGCAGGAACACTAAATCCAAAACTAATGCCTCAGAGTTTCCTGGAAAGTTAGATTTAATTTTGCTTTGACATAGATCGATTTTTATCATTTTTTGACGCGTAGCTGCCAACATTCGATAGTATTGTTAGCACCAGCTTTTTTTTTTTTTTTTTTTTTGATTATTAATATTATTTCCCCCCCCCCATTATTATTATGATTATTATTTTTTTTTTTTTCCTTATTTAATCGTAATTACGTTTGGAGAGAATTACTCTCAAAATAAAGTGGTGTGGAAAAAGGGGTGGATACTAATAATATTACGGAATATTTATTAGAGTGTTGGCAGCTATGGTACTACTCAACAAGGGGCAATGTAGTCCCCTTTTTTCATAATTTACGTGGCAACATAAGACAAAATTTCGTATAATTATACACAATGAGGGTTATTTTTAACCAATTAATGTCAAATTGTAAGTAATTGTAAGTAATTGTAATAAAGATAAGTAATAAAGATAATTGTAATTGTAATAAAGATAAAATTTTTGTGTAGGTGCATCATTGTCCGCATCCGGGGTGTAAATTTCCAATATGAGAAATTTTCAAAAGAACTTATTCAATCTCTAAACGGTGGCGGATCTAGAACTTAACTTTTTTTTTTTGGGGGGGGGGGCGAAGATTTTTCAAGAAGTTATTCCAGATCAATGAAAATTTTACAATTGTTATATTCAATTGTGAATGTCAGTGCTTTTTTATTGGGGGGGGCGGGGTATTCAGCCCCCTAACTCCTCCCTCCCCCCTTAGATCCGCCACTGTCTCTAAAACGAGTGATTGAATCATGTACCAGTGATAATTTTAAACAATTCATTTAAAAAATGATAATTAAGCTTTATTATTATTATTATGCAAAATGTAGTGCTGATTGTTTTAGTCTCAAATGCGCTAATTTGCATTGAAAAATTCTGAAAAAAATTTTGTGATAGCCCCATTAGACTACTTTCTTCCGAAAACTTTAGAGCAAGGATAATCGCTGTGATGGAATACGATATTTACACGAAGAGGTTACCTGGGAAGTTACTACCTTATATTACGTGTATTATTATTATTATTATTATTAGTAGTAGTAGTAGTAGTAGTAGTACTTTGCTTGTAGAAGCAATATTAATGCTGTTTATTTTATTTCAAAGAAAAAAATATATTTTTTGTATAAATATTAAAAATTAAACTATTATATTTTAATTTAAAAAGAAATACTTTTACGTTTATACGGTTTTAAATTAAGACTTTTTTTTTTAAGCAAACAAACAAAAATCTGCCTTGTAATTAAAGATTATCAATAAGCCCATCATTTGATAAAAGTAATATTTTGAAGCCTAAAATGAGATTTGGGGCGTTTATTTCTTAATCTTTTGCTCTTATGTTTCTTATTTTTTCTTAAGTTTCGAAATGTTGCACCAACACTTTTGATATCTATTCATTTCTTTACAATATTTTTCACTGACATCATAATCCTAAGTACAAGAAATTCAGCCGTTTTAAAAACTCCTCTATTGTTTTTATTTATTTATTTCTTCTTTCTTCTTTTGTTTTATTTTATTTTATTTTTTACCATCTCTTACCCATATAATTGTATAGAAAGTATTCTTTTTAGGTCAAATTTTGAAATTTGAAACTTTTATATCTGTACACGTCTGAGTGTTTTGGATCTGAAAAAGTGCTTTTAGTAATTGTGAATAGGTGTGCGTCTGTATCTCTTTCATTAGCACAACTAAGAAACAAATATTATCAGGAAATCCAAATTCGATATTTTAAATATGCATCATATGAGAATGCTACTTGAAATTTTTAATTGAAATCGGACAAATGGTTCGTAAACGGGGACATCCAAGAGAATTTAAACAGAGTATGTTTATGGGCGAAAATCTGACAGGTACAGGTTAACACCTTTAAACTGCTTTAAACAGAATGAAATGAGCATATATTTTTATGTCCAGAAAAGCCCGCTTAGAACATGTTATAGTATGAAAATCATTCACCATTCGTTTAGAGGTCTACAGAAAGGAACACAACTGTATTATGACTGTATACTTGGGAATTACTGGAGGTTCATTTAAAGTTTTGTTATGTATTTTGCATACTGTGCTAAATTTAAGTACACCGCATGGTGTTTATATGATTTACAGAAAAATATACAGAGTTCACGTTCGAATAGAGAGAACACGTTCAGCGCCATGTCAGTCAACGGTGGCTGACACTGAACTTTCCGTTTAGGCCACGTCATCCACTGGTGGCTGACAGTGTGAAATATGATATAAAACTAAAAAAAAATTACATAAACAACCTTGTTTTATCTAAGGCAAAAAGCTTTCGAAGTCTTTTATCTTTTTAATATTAATTAAGAAATATTAATTACATTCGTATATCTATATGGTAAACAAAATACTAGTTTAATTCAGAACTTCAACGCTAATTTTCATTTGTTAAAATTACGTGTTTTAAAGTCTCCTGAATACGAAAATCAAGTATTTACCGGTTGATATGCGATGTGTATATGTCTCTTATCAGCATAACTTAAATACAAATAATTTCATATTTATTTGAAATATAATTCTGTTCCCTTACATAAAATTATGTGTCAAATAAAACTGCTTCTTAAACTATTTTTAACTGCTTTTAAAGTACGTTTGCACACAAAGCTTATTATCTTACATCGTAATCTATAATCAATATTTATAACATTAAAGTGCAGAATAAGAGAAATTCATGTGAGTGCCACACCAGATTCCTTGTATTAATATATATATATATATGTATATATATATATATCTTTAGAGGTAAAAGTTGTTAGGAACTAGTGTTATTTAAATTTAAAGTTAACCACAAAAACTATTATGGTTTACAAAATGACTGTCTAATTCATATCGTGCTTCGATTGTGAATAAATCATATAAGATACTGTTACATAATCAATGTTTAGCCTCCCCGAGATTAAAAAAAAATAATTAGAAATATCTAAATTTTAAATTAATAAGTGTTTGTGAAAATGTGTTTTCCTGCTTGACTGAAATACTAAACATAAGAATTCTAGTAGAAAATAGGGATAATAAATTTTAAACTTGTTAAATTAGTACTTGGGTCATTTAATTCTTCTGATTCATCTAAATTAACATCTAAAACAGCTGTATGTATTATATTTTATAATTTGTGTAAACAAAATAAACTTTCTTATAAGTATGCCATAATGCGCTTATAAGCAAAATCAAAGGCCGAAGGACAAAAATCGTGCTTGTTAAGAGGTTTGTTAGTAGCATAGATTAATATCTTTTCGATAGCCATGAAAATAAATTATAAGATGCGCATACTTTATGGTAGTAAAATAACTCAGAAACGCGAAATCTTTTATTAATTATTTATTGCAGTCCATTATCGTAGATGTTCTTACAAATTCAAAAAAGATATTTTAATTAATCCAAAAGGCACGGGGATTAAACAAAAGAGCGAAGTGTCCTTTTAAGACAGAGGCTGAAGCAAAAGTGATGTAGAAGTTTGGCAAAAAACATTAACATCAGAAGAACTTTCACCAAATTACGCCGCCCCAAGCAACACCAGTTTTTTAAGTCCGTTACGATTATTTTCATATATTATTTTCAAATATTGTGGCTCAGAGTTTTTTCGCCATAAGTACATTACACTTTGTATGTTAACCATAAGATTCGTTGGATTATTGTGATAAATCAAATCGATTTAATTCTGAAATCACAGATCAAGTCAAATTACACATTCTAATTCACGCCTCCGCCAGATGCAATTACACAGATATCTTTGTTTCGCGATCAATTATTGACAGATTTAGTATCAGGAAAATAATAATAACTTTTATTTTTCGCATTTCAAATCTATTTCAGAAAATGTATATTGACTGTTGATAGAAATAATGGACTTATTTGATATGCACCAATTAATGACAAGCAGCCACAAAATACAACGGTGCTTATGATTTCATTTCCGTTGCTATATTATATATATTATATATATTATTATTATTTATTTTTTTTTTTTATTTTTTTGGAATGAAGAGATGATTCAAGGCTATTTTTTTTTTTAAGAAGCTTTTTAAACAGGGAAAATGAATAATTTTTAAGAGGTTAAATGCAATTAAATTTTAAGAAAGAATATGTGATTTTTGATATCCCAGTGCTTTGTTTTTTACTCACATCAAATATTTTTACTATATAACACGGTCAGTAGGCAATCGGGAGATGTCATGTGGGTGATGTTACTTCAAGTCGCGTGATTGGGAAATCAGAAAATATTTGAAGTGTGCCTAATGTTGCAGAAGAATTTGGGATGTACACAGAATCTTTTTACGAGATTGAACGCAGGAGCAGAACAGGAAGAGATGTCTGAAGAATCAGCAGCGATCGCTCATGCAAATTAGTTGTAGCAGACGGCTGGTATAATATCCTACTATCAAGAATAAACACACAGTAAACGCCAGGGAAAATCAGACACTTGCAATAAACTATCATACGTCTGATATCATATTGTACCATTGCGATAAAACTGCCCAAACGTCGTTTACATGCATAACGAGCAGTGCGGTGCGCGCAGTTATCCTATTTCTCATCGAAAAAGCTGATTTCTGTGGTGCCAGGAATACAAAAACTGGTCTTAGCAGAAATGGAGTCGAGTCATCTTTAACTCGCTCTGATGGGATGAGAGCCGATTTAGTGTGACAAAGCAATTTTGTAAAACATACACATCGAAACATCGAACTGAACACTCAATCCCACCTCCAATGTTATTGAGAGAGACCGTTTGTAAGTGCAGGAGTTCTTGTTTGAGACGATATCATGCTGGATAACATTACTGACCGTTTTTCTCTCAATGAGGTTTAGTCTTCAGAGTAAATATATAATCACTCAGAGGTTATTATATATTTACTCTGAGTTTCAGTCACCATTACCTTAATTGTACTGAGGTTCTTATGCCTCACGTATTTCTTTTAGTGTACCGCTGAAGTCCTGACTTCCCCTTCAAGGAATTCAATGATGAACTTCATCGTATATAAGCAGTCTCAAAGCTCTTGAGAAGGGAATTTATTCATTGCATGAATTGGCTTGAAAGTTCCTCGAACCTAAATCCCAGAGAACACGTGTGAGGATATTCTGGAAGACATTTGACAGCTCTTGACTAACTATCAGCGACGATTCCGCAATTGTGATTGGAGCTACAAAAAGAAGGAGCCGCCCTACTTCAATCTTGTTCTTAGCATAAACATATATTGTAAATCCATCATTGTTACCAACGGTGATCATATCACCTACTAAAACTTCAATTTTCTTTCTAGGCGCCTGTTACACGAACGTTTCCATTTTTTTTTTTTTTTTTGGATAATTTTGCTCATTTGTCCACATCTTGTGGATCTTATAGTGTGGTTCTGTCGATCTGGACATTTCTGCATATCGGTGCTTTCGAAAAATCTACTCGTTCTCAATTTTAACACAGTAGTGTGTATAAAATTCAGATATATTTCAAATAACATAATTTTTAAAATTGCATCAATTAAATTTGCTATATTTCTTAATGTGTGTATGATATTCATTTTTATTTGGAAGTATATGATCAAATAAAAGTTTCAAAATATTAATTTGATATAACAAAACACATCTTAAATGCATTAGCGTCTTACAAGAGAAGTAGTTTTGTTTGAATAATATTTTCTATTAAAAGCGAGATTGCATTATCGACATCATGCATTTTAAGAATAAACAAATTATCCGATATAATTTGTTTTAAAAAGCTCATTGTAGGTATTCTTCTACTGAAATAATAGTTATATACGAGATATAATAATAAAATAATTCGAAAAACTTAAACTTCGGTACTCTTTGTGTTTAACAGTTTACTTTAAAATAAAAAGAACTTATTTAATACATTAATATTATGCTTAAATCAAATACAGCTCATATAAATTGTTTATTTTCTATTAAAATAAACCTCAAATTTTTCAATATAAAATTATTGTTGATTTAAAAAACAGAGTATTAAATAGTTAAATTAAAGTTTCTGAATTACATGTAAGGATTATGTCAAAAAGAAGCTGATATTAAAGCAAATGAAATTTTAAAAGAACAACATAAGAAATATTTATTTATTAAAGCAATAAAAAAACGGAGGTGTAAAATATTTTATGACCATAATTAATTGATCATAATTAATTGATCATAATTAATACACACGTGAACAACATAGATTCTAAAACAAATAGTTTCTAAGTCGTAGCTACCATAGTTCGCGATAGCATAATTACCATGACTCATGACAACAACATAGTTTTTTTAATTCATGTCAGCAACATGGTTTCCTGGCCTGGTCCCTTTTCGTGCATGTCAAGCTAATTCCACCTTTTCATCTAAAACACATAGCATGGTTTCTTTCATTTTATACTTAACATATGTTCTGTTTATCTGTTATGAATGACGCTGCTAATAAAATGAAAAAGATGAACAACCAGTTAATCAAGTTTATTGCTCAGAAATGTATATTTCTTTGTGGATGATACAAAGTGTCCCTTTGGGTACACAACACAGTGTGAGATATGAGTGGATTACAATAAATACCATCTAGATGAGAATTTTAATTACGTGACATGGGGGGGGGGGGGGGGTGAGGGGTTCCGTTATATAGCATCATAATCTGATATCGAAAATTCATGGACATCATTTTTATTTTTTATTTTTTTAAAGTTTACTATTAAACAGAGTATAAACTGAGAAAAACTGAATGTGTTAGATTTTTTTTTTTTAATTTCTGTTGTTGAAACTAATTTTACGAATTGCATAAATGTAAATTGCGTAATTATCCAAGTATAAAATTAATTTTAAAACTAGAACATTTTAAAACTTATATAACACATTTAATTTCAATTTTCCGCAGTATAACATTCTATATTAAATATTAAATATTTAATATATATAATAGTCTATATTATATATATTACTGTTAATTTTACAACCGAAAAGAGAGAAAAAAAGAAGGAAAAAAGAAAGAAAGAAAAATCAAATTTTCGGGGGAAAACATACACGCATTTAAATAATTTTTACGTACACTTATTTAAATAATTTACGTACACTTATTTAAACAATTCGTACGTATTAAAATAATTCTTTTAGATTATAATACTAGTCTAAGTACTAATAAATAGTATATTCAGAAATCTACCACATGATAGTGCCAAAATGCGCATCTCGCGTGTAACATATCACATTATGTACTCAGTAAGAAATCCTATATCTAAAGTTATAGTATTAGTTATATTTTGTTTCAATATCCATGTAGTGTTTTAAAAAATTACCACTCTATTTTCAAAAGATTAAAAAAAAAAATGAATTTGTATGTATCTCCCCAAAATATTTTATAGAACTAAAGAAATGCTTTACGATGGAACACGTTTTCAGATTAATAAATGCTGTACTCGTAAACTTATGAAAATTTTGCACGTTCTGATTGAACAATGCATTCAAATGCGTTCACATAAAATAATATAATAATAATAAAACATCTGCTAAACAACGCGTGATCTTCTAATGCACTTTCATATTTACTTTAAAAAATAAAAAATAAAAAAAAGTTGCTCGAAATGTTTGAAATTATTGTTTAATAATTAAAATCGAAATTATTATTTTTTTTTTCCCCGTAACACATTGTATTATTTTTTCTTTAGAAAGTTTGTGACGGTTCATTTTATTATCCACACCGCTTGTAATTCTCTCAACAACGGTCTAAATTTCGATAAGGTTTATCATTAAGATTAATGCTGTTATGTTGGTATGGAAGAGATTTCGGTTTGGGTTTATGATGTCACTCTACAGCTAATTTATTTATTTATTATTATTATTATTATTACTGCATAACAAGATTCACTAAACCAGGATAATAGTCGTAAAGTACATTTCTAATCATTACGTGTACTCATGCCTCAGCCAAGATTTGAAATCTCGTCTCCCTGGCCAAATCTTTATCCATTCCTCCACCAGATAACTATATGACGGATCATCTGGAGCTGTAATAACACATACCTCAGAATACTATAGTAAATAAGAACAATAAAAATAACAATCTCAAGTGCGATTTCTGGTAAGTTTCTTTATATTGTAATACAAAGAAATTTACCCCGAGTAAACTACATAGCAAATTGCATAATGCAGAGGTGTAGCTTTTCAGGGGCTGCCCCTGAATTCAGGGTATTTGAAATTTTTACTGTCTTTGAATTTCATGTTAAAATGTTTTTGCAGAAAATTCTCATTTTGAATGTTTAATTTGCCTTATAATGCATTATGAAGTCTGGAAATATCACTTAATAGGTGGCTTATAATATAGCATTAATAAATCTCCCCTATCTGCATGCAAGAAACAGTTTTCAAGGTTTTTTGTACGCTGGGTAGTTTCACCCCTGATAATGTAAATATGTCGGAACTGCGAAAGCTTATTCGTGCAGGTGAGCGGGGAATGTATTTCAAAATACGATCAGCAACTTCTAAATGTATAATTTCATGATAAAAACTTACACATGTCTTCAAGTAGTATGAATGCCTCAAGTTATACTATGTGTTTGTAAATTATTACCATTTTCCTTCAAATAACCCATCATTCTGTAATAATGGGTTAATGGAGATTATCTACTATGTAGTCAATTTTTCGGACCCTCACATACCACAACATCTTAGACCTTGAAAAAGGAATCTCGCAATGGAATTTTATTTGCCAATGTGGAAAAACACACCTGAAGAAATTTATGCTACCATTATCGGTTTGCGTGCCCCCAGAAACGTTATACAGAGATGAATGCCTCCTTGTTGCGAAAGTCTGATGATTGCTTGGGGCGGCGGAACGAAACCGCGTCCGATACTAAACATCAGATGGCTCCATTCTTAAGGTCACCATCAGTTCAACATAACAGCTTTCATCTTAGCCTGCTTCTAACCAGTTGTTGCAGAAAGATCGCTTAAAGGTAGACAACAATCCAGTCCAGAATGATACAGATCTGAAACTTGGTCACGTGAATTAGAAAGGGGGTCGGAGAGGCACTTTCACTCTCATTCTTCCGATCGTGTGCAAGGAGTGATGACCGCTAGTTTCCGCCGCTGCTCAAGTTGAACAAAAAGTGAAAGTAAGTCAGTTTACTTCTTTTCCGATCTTCAGCGCACAGCAGGAAAGTTGGCTAATTTAGAATGAAAGGTTCTGTTTGTAATGTCTCGGGAAAATATTGCTTATTTGCGTCGTTTTCATGGTGAATAGGACTAAAATAGTTTAATTTAAATGTTTTTAATGTTTCAGTGCAAAAAAGTTATTGTTTTGTCCCTTTCTAGGGCGGTGGGATATATTATTCTCGCCTAATTTTAATTGCCATGTGCCTGGTATCCATGTGGCCACCGCCACTCTAGAATGTAGGAAAAGAGGGGAAAAAAGGCTAAAAACCCCATAGGAATAGCATGGGAAGAAAAGCAAAAAAACTCACAATGTCAAGTGTGTTAAAAAAAAAAAAAAAAAAAAAAAAAAAAAAAATTCACACCGGAAGTAATAAGGGGACAAAGTTGACTAGGAAAATACATTGAACAGCGGGAACCGGGTGGGCTGGGGCATGGGTCCTATCGTCCAGGATTACTACGACTCGCCTAGTATCCATGTATTCATCCAGGAATTTTTCGATATAATTTCGTTTATTATAAATTATTAGAGAAAATTCATTTATATCTTTTTTATTAATTTTGCTGGCAAATGCTGGTAGCTTTCGATATTAAATGAACATAATTCAATTGCCCACGAAAGGGTTAGTTATTAAATTAAGAAATAATAAGCCCATAGTCTATCTCTCTCTCTCTTTTTTTTTTTTTTTTTTTTTTTTTTAATAATAATACAACTGAAAAATTTGTTTTCTTTATATACAACATTATTACTTCCTTTTATATTCAATAAATACTCGAGTCTCCCAAAGACCACTTCGTACACTAATGGCTGCTGGTGCACGTAAAACCTGTGGTGGCCGCAATGTCCTCCATATTCCCATCCAAATTATACCTCTGGGATCACCGAAGCTGGGGATCCCTCCCCTCTGTGGAAGGCCTTTTGATCAAAATTGTTATGGCATGTCTCCGGACCATCCTTAGAGGTGTGTTCCAAACCGTCGCCAATTACTCATTGCGCAGTTCTAGTGCGACGTTACACCCAATCAACCTATATTTAAAAGAAAAGAGTACTAGATTTATAAAAATTTTCGACTTCCGGTTTTCGATAATTTCACATGTTTTGATCATTTTTAGAAAATGTCTGTCTGTCCGTCTGTCTGTATGTGTGTGACCAAAACATTGAGGCCACTATATCTCAGGATCTGCTTCACAGAATTGTATATAAATTTATATGTAAATGCACCTTGACCTAAATTAGTGCCTATCAACTTTTGGTATCAATCGTTCAACAAGTGGCGCTACTATACAGCGATGTCTACATTTAAGGAAAAAATATATCTCGGGAACTATTGCACAGAATTGCATATAAATTTATACGTAGATGCACCTTGACATAAATTAGCGCCTTTCAGCTTTTGAATTATAATCGCTCAACAGGTGGCACTGCTTTACAGCGATTTACGTAATGTCAGGGAAAGCTATATCTCAGGTTCTATTTGTATAATCAAGCAAAACTTGATATATGAGAAGGCCATTTTGAGACATTATGCTGATTCAACATGGATGTACATCGACCAATAGATGTCGCTGACATACTACAATTTTTTCGGAGAACGAAAAGGCTATATCTCAGCTTCTGTGACAACGGGCTCTTCCCAGTTTCGTCTGCTCACTCACGTGATAGAGGAAAGCGAATAATCGAATTCTGAGAATCGAATTCAATTAAATATTGTTCTTAAGAACAAAAATTATAATATTTAATATAAAATAAAATAAAAGTAATATTGTGCATTTGTAAACAGTAGAATAATTGTATTTGTAAATTTAATAATTTTTAAAAAACATTTTATGTGTTTATTTGTTTTTACCTATAAGATTCGATTTTTGTATATTGTAGTGTAACTGTAACATTAACTGATCTAGCAATAAATAATAGCTTCTAGTGGAATGTTTATGGATTATAATTTGAAATTTTAAAATGTTTTCATTTAATTTAATTGCATAAAGGTGTTACAACAAGTTAATTAACTTAGTTACTGGTCTAAATGGATTTACGCAGTACGATATTGCACTGTCACTGATTTAAGTACCAAAAATCAGAGTATTTAAGATGTTCTTCACGAACATCAATAACAAACATAAACTAAATGATGATTGTAAATGTATACAGCAAACAAAAGAGGATGAATAATGATATAAAATGGATTAAAAATGATGATGTGTAAAAAAATAACACAGATTAAATACGATTGATCATAAATAAGAATAGAAAATATGTTATATAAGACTTCGTCTGCTATTTGTTTTTCCTCTATCATGTGACCTCTGACGTCAGGTGGGAAGAGCCCACTGTACGGAACTTGATATGTGAGATAACCATTATGGAAACGCATTTTTTAAGATGTTATTTATAGAGAATAAAACTGTCTTACTTTGAATATTTTGAATTAGTTTTATCTATGATAAAAATCTTCTGCATTCATTATGGTCGATAATTTTAATAAGCAATAGTTTTAATAAATTATTTGAATTGAGCAAGCTTGTATAGGAAAATACAGTAGAAAGTCTTGTGGTGGCCACAACATACTAGTTTTATATAATGTAGCTAAAATTTTATGGAACAATATAATATGATAATCTAGAACTTTTATTGCTTTTTGTCTTACTTTTACGTCAACTTAAAACGCAAATAATACTTTTTAACGAAGACTGGAATAGATTAAGAGCTATGGAATTTCCCTTAGAATTACACTACCCCATTTTTAGTGAATTATTAATATAAATAAAGGTAGTGTGTTTGTAATATATCTTTGGTTTTTCATTTAAATTAATATCATGAGATTTAAAATTGGATTTTAGCTAATCTTTTTACAAATTTTTACAATAAAAAATGTTAGCCTTCGTTTTGTGAGTAAATTAAATAATTTTTGTTTGTTTGTTCTTGTTTTTAAAATACATTTGAGATAAAAATTGAGTGTCTGATTTGTAATTCTTTAAAAGTGCTATGCATTCAAAATAAGTTTTTTTTTTTTTTTTTCTGAAATTTAAGTTAGATTTTGTATATTAAGCCAAATAACTGAAATATCTACAACGACAAAAAAAAAAAAAAAAAAAAAAAGTGTTCAAAATCAATTTTAATTTAGAACCAAAGTTCATCAGCTTTTCTTCTTACGATTAGCGCCTTTGTCAACTTTTAAAAGTGTCTCCAAGTGATTCACCGAAATGGTTTATTACATTTACTCTCTGCAATACTTTTCCCGTTCAGAAAACGGGTTACCAACGGCACCTTATTTTTGGGAGGACAAGAGCCTGTCAGATCGATTTCTACGCGCATTGAATCTCTAATGTTTGATTTTCTTTAAAACACCTTTCTGTAACAGTTTCATCAGGAAGGAATCAGGTTACCGGTGAAAATTTTCTTGGAGATTGTAAGATCGATTTCCAGTTCGACAGTACCTTTGCTTTCCGGCTTTCATCAAAATAATTAAGAAGCTGCTTATTTTCTATTTTTGATTCCTTTTATGTATGAGAAGAAAGCATTGTCTTCGTGAAATTTTTAGAGCTCTGGTTTTTGCCAGAATTGTCCGTTCTGATATGTCCTAAACAAGTTTTGACCATTTTAAGAAAATATCGCTCTGTTATCTATTAGTCTGTGTGTTTGTGTATGTGTGTGTGTAGGCGCTGTATCTCACGAACCATTGGACGAAATTTAATCAAACTTGATATTTAGTTGAACACCGATGGCTATATATTATGCTAATTACATTTGGGAACTATTTCTCAATAAGTGGTTCTGCCATCCCATTTTTGCATAATTTTTAATGTAACAGTGCACAACAAAATTTCGTGTAATTGTATATAATGAGAATTATTTTTAAATTTCCATGTCAAATCAAAAAAAAATATTTATGATAGTAATAGTTAGCCATGAAAAAAAAAAAAATGTATATCCAGGGCCATCGCTTCAACCCCCCCCCCCCCACCTCCTAGAGGGACGTAAGTGACCCGTGGGTGTGCATTTTAATATAGTTTTTTTTTTTTTTTTTTTTTTTTTTTTTAAGTCATTAATACTTTTACAACAAATGGCTGAAATATAGATCTGTGATAAATTAAAACAAAGGTTGTTTTTTTTTTTTTTTTTTTTTATCTTAGAAGCGAAAAAGCACTTTGTTCAAATATTAGCCCTTTTTACTGAGACAAAAATCGTCTGCAATTCGCAAACAGGAGCAAGACTTGTCGGTGGTTCTCATCGACAAGATTTATTGGACGGGTCATATATTTTAACATTCTGAAACTCTTATAATTCGGGTCGACACAGAACATTTTTGAACGACTCTACATTCGACAAACGGTCTTGCCCTTCTTGCAAACCTGTACCCATGTGTAAGTTTAATATTGAAAAATACATAACGTAAAGAAATAATATGTTTCAAATTCCAATGGTAATCGGTGAAAAATTCAAAGGAAATTTTAATTTTCAGAGTACCATTAGATAATTCGCACTTTGACAAACCAGAGACTGACGTACTCTCTCTGATTTTTCTTCTCTACTGTAACAAAGGTTATTGAGACTAGAACTTCCACAGAATGCACAGATGTCTTGACATCAATGCATTCACGTGCCCCCACAAGACGATAGTTCAGAACGTTTAATAAATCATCCGCGGTATATCTGGCATTCAGGGTTATCTTCATGGCACCAGTACGCTGGGATTCAATTACGTAC
This sequence comes from Salticus scenicus, assembly GCA_963930645.1. Taxonomy (NCBI): domain Eukaryota; kingdom Metazoa; phylum Arthropoda; class Arachnida; order Araneae; family Salticidae; genus Salticus; species Salticus scenicus. The sequence continues at coordinate 322,825,896 of OZ005653.1, read as the reverse complement.
AATTCACGTCTTCTAGTCTGATGGTTGGAAAAAGCTCTAACAATCCAGAAAATACTTTTTTAAAGAATATTTCGTATTCACCATCAGCCAAACGATCTGGAAATAGGTAAAGTACCACTATCCAACAAACAAAGTTATCTTCCCAGATGTTCACAATAAATCTTTGATTTGATAATGCTGACGAGGGACGGTGGTGTGGGGATTGCTTCTATAATAAACATGTTTATTTCAAATGTCCAATATGCATTTCTAGGTGCGTGCATAAAGTGATATCAGTACACAACACTAATGTTGGGAATTTTGCATTTTTTAATTTTTTATCTTTTAATCTTTTTTTTTTTTCCTTACTTTTTCTTTCTCTCTGTCTCTCTTTCTCTTTTTTTTTTTTTTTGAGGGATGCCTTACACAGCGTATCAGGCGACTCATCCATGCGATGGAATACTTGCATGTCGCTTACGCGACATTATATATCAAACTATTTCAAGTACCAAATGGCATCATTTGTGGACTATTTGATGACGGAATGGGCAGCGTATGACCTTCAGTACCTTGGTGCCGTGTTCAAATTGAAGTTCAGGCGCGGATATTTGTAATAATTCGGAATCCACTTTAAACATGTTGTCCAGCTCCGATGAGCCCGGATATTTGTGCTCCTTCTCTCTACTCCCTGCTCTAACTCCAAAATTAAAAGGAAATTAAAGCATTATTATAGTGCTGCCCTGAAAAAGTATCACTAGTCGGCGTGTAATTTCCACAATTTTACGCCATTCATATGATTTTGAAGCTATTTTGGGCTCATTAGATTTTTTTTTTTTTTTTTTTTTTTGCTATTTTCTGAAATATGTTCTATTTTGTGAAGATCAATACTCAGGCCTGAGGCACTCTAAAGTAACTCCACATTTGCTCCATCTCCTTTTGCAATTTGTTTGACATCATGACTTTCATCTTTGATACTAGAATTGGAAACATAACTGCCAAGTTTGCGACTTCTTTCCGTATCTGGATTGATGTCGCCAAAAAGCTTTTCGTGAGATAAATTGAAATATTTTAATGTTTCGACAATTGAACTTTCGATTACTCGATTTTCTGTTTACAAAATGTAAACAGTGTATACGGCAAAACATGACAAGGTGTTCATATATGAAAATTCCGCCAAACTCTGAAAACTGAGATTAGCACAGTCTTGTAAAAATTTTTGAAAAACATAATGATATAGTCTGGTTTGTATTGATATACAAACCGGAAATAAATGAGTCACTGGACACGCTGTCACAATATGGAAAAATATTGTGAAGAGGAAGTATTGACTCATCCCTAGCGCACAACGATTAATTTTAGAAGACGATATAGTTCAACTTTCGTGGTGACAGTGGTAATGTGCAAAAAATTATCCTAGATCGACAACCTCTAACCCCAAGAATTATGTATTTTTTGAAGGTGTTATAGGAAATACCCTCAAATTTGTTATTTTGTTTCTTGGACAATTGGATGGCATTGAATTCTGATAAACGTTGTGTGTTTACTATTATCATCTGCATTAATTACATTATTTAAGGTTAAATTATTACATATAATTTTAATTAGTTATATTATATGAAGAACAGAAGTAGCGTTTTTAACTCATTTCACTTATTCACAGAAAATGTAGACATGAAAATGCTTTAATGATCAATAAAGTTAAACATTGTTGGTGAGTAAAAACTTTTTAAACTAACACCATAAATTGAAGCATCACTTAACAGCATTGCTTATTCAAGCATAATAACATTTTTATTTAGTTATTCTTTTTCTGCCCACAATTGTATAGCAATGTTTCTCCAATTAAATTTACTACAAAAATTGAATTTACTGTTTTAATTAAAGGCTAATTAAATGAGAATGATAAAACAAAAGAAAAATAAGTATTTCTTATATATTTATTTAAATATGAACGTTTTTCAATTAGAAACAGAGATTACAAGACCACAGCTTAATGCAAAATGCTGCTCTCTAATGTTTAGAGAAACTCCTTTGAAGTTTGAATATATCGAAGCCATGCACTAGATTGAAGTGTGTGTGCAATTGTGGTATTGTATTAACATAATCTCATTAAAAAGAAATTAAACTTGAAAATCCTCAATGAAAAAGAAACTTTAAGACATTTTATTATTATTACTTTCTTCTATATGTATATATATAGAAAGTATTGGATTCGTGAAAATTTTTCGAACTCCAGTTTTCGGTGGATTTTCACTTTTTGGTTTGTCCTGAACACGATTTGACTGTTTTTAGAAAATGTCTGTCAGTCTGTGCGGGTGTGTATCACAAATTTTGTAGAGGCTGTATCTCACGAACCAATGAACGACATTTAACCAAACTTGGTATTTAGTTGGACCCTGACATAATCTGCTGCTGATTAGATTTGGGGACCAATCTCTCAACAAGTGGAGCTGTGATCGCATTTTTTCTAAAATTTTAACATAGTATAGACAAAATTTCGTATAAATGTACATAATGAGAGATATTTTTAACGTGTGATTGTAGAATCAATATGAATTATTGATAATAGTACTAGAAAACTAGGAAAATAAAATTGTGCATGTAGGAACATCGCTTCCCCCCTGGGGGGAGTAAATTTTCAATATGGGTATCTTTCGAAAGATCTTGTCAATACTTTTAAAACGAATGGTTGAACTGTGATAATTTAAAACAAAGTTATATATATATATATATATATATATATATATATATATATTTAAAAAAAAAAAAAAAAAAAAAAAAAAAAAAATTGACTTTCTTTCGGCATTTAGTATATATAATTCTGTCATATAAAAATCGTCTGCATTTATAATTGAAAATAATTTAATAATTTAATAAATAATTTGCATTAAATGAATTTTGTGTAAAATTATATAGAAGAAAGTCATGTGATGGCCACATATTCTAGTTTTTATTATTAAAATAATTATTATTATTAAATAAGAAGTTTGCTTTTGTTTATATTATGCATTTCTTTTGTATTCCATTTAAAATTCAATAATAAACACTAATATACGAAAATTTTATGTATGAACAAATACTGACATTAATTATAGTCAGATAACTTTTAAAGTACAAAATCTAGACTTTACTATTAGACTTTACTACAGTATTTTTTAAATTAATTTGGTTATATTTCAAACAACTGAAAGCAAGAGATATAAAGTAGTTTTAAAAAGAAATTTTCTTCAGTTGCTTATATTCGGGAATATAAATGACAATAATAATCTGAAATATATTATATCATTTTAGTTTGCATTTAAGCTAACGATGTTGTTAAATGGAGTATTGAACGTAGAAAATAATATTTTTTAAATATTATAGAACCACTTGTTCTTGAAATTATACATAATCATTTTATTCGGATTAAAATGAATATTTTCTGATGCATATATTACAGAATTTCGACGTAAATTGGAATATTTCATACAACCTCGCATAACACAAAAAGTTTCAGTTATGTTACATAAACATTACAATTTTTAATTATTGTAACACGTTTCAGGAATTTTTTTTAATATCTTATTCAATCGTTCACTTTTTTTACCATGGTTTTATTAACTTCGATTCTTGTTTGCTTGTTTGTTTGTCCGGTACAAATCTTGCAATCGATTTTTAACTAACTTCCCTACTAGCAAGACATTTGAAACTTTCAGAATACCTCAGAACCCGATGACAACGCAATACTTCGAAGCCCGATTTTCGAATTTTTGATTAATTTTCTTCTTATTAATTGAAATATAAAAATAATAACCTCCTAATAGCTTTAAAAATAGTCATTAAAATGTTTGTTAAAATTCAGTTGTGTGTGTCAAAATGTAAAAAGTTAAATTATGCATCTCACAAAAATTGACGTCATTATCACTTTAAAAATTTTATACTCATTGATAAAGTGTTAATGTAGTTGTATAGCTATGATTCGACAGAAAATTTTAAAACATGATACATCAAAAGTTTTTTATCTTATAATTATTTATATTTTATCTGTAATGGGTAACTAAAGTTTTTCTGTTAGCTTTTCCTTTTTTTTTTTTTTTTCGATTGTGGACATTTCTATGTTTTTTAAACTATAATCTGAAAACAAAATTAACGTTTTGGAACGTTTTTTGCAATAGTGGTGTTAATTGGTATTAATTGTTAGGCTTCTAAAACATTTTGCGTTGTTGTGAAACATTTTGAATTCTGAATAATATTCAGTAAATATTTCTATTAATTTAAATAATTATTTATTTTACTTATTTTTGTTATTTATTTATCTTTGTTATTCATTTGTTTTGTTTTTTCTCTTAAGATTATATTCTTTATTTTTTTCCTCAGATTGATTCAGTTATTTGTTTATTTGAATTGTTAATGTAAATGATCCATTGAATGCCTATTTTGTAGAGAACATGTTTTTACTAAATAATTAACTTTCAGAAACGGAATGCTCATTCAACAAAACATTACAGTAATACATGAAGCTTTTTTCAGCTAAGTTAAAAAAATAAATAAAAAGCTTAGCTGAAAAAACTTCAAGTAGCAGTTTTCTCTCTAATTTATTCAAAAATTTCATTGTATTTGCTTGTATCTTTTCAGTTAAAATTTTAAGGTTGGATTTTCCTAAATAATTAATGATTTCAAAATTGAGGAATGTCCAAGCGTTTGGTTTAGCGAATAAGCAAGTTTTTAAGACTTTTCGCTCAGAATTAAAATAATTCTAATAATGATTCGCAGTTCTCAAGCAAATTTCTTCGTTTAATGCAAGATTTAAAATTCAACAGATAGATAAATAATTCTTTAAATTAAACACGACAACAGAGATAAACTAATAGTGGCCACAACATTGTGGCCACTACATGACTTTCTGGTACATTTTCTTATACAAATTTACTCAGTAAAAATAATTTATTAAAATTAATATTTAAAAAAATTATCTTCCATGACAATGCAGACGATTTCCATGTTAGAGAAGTAGTATAATACTAAATATAAAAAAAAGTCAATTTTATTCTCAATATTACATACAAAAAATAAAATAAATAAATAAATAAAATAAAATTATTATTATTATTATTGTTGTTGTTGTTTGTTAAAAAGGAAAAAGATCGATAACTTTATTTTAAACTATCGCAAATCGATGGTTCAACCATTCGTTTTAAAGGTATTGATGAGCTCTTTTGAAAGATACCCGTCATGAAAATTTACTCCTCTTGAGAGAGTACTCCCTCCCCCCCCCCCCCAGGGAAGGAGGCGAGGCTTCTACATATAGAATATTTTTGACTGTCTCTAATATAAATAACTCTTTTAAATTTTATAAAGATTCTTAAAATGCATATTTATACAAAATTTTGTCCTATACCCCCATGGTAAAAAAAAAAAAAAAAAAAAAAAAAAAAAAAAAAAGCGGGATGGAAACGCAAGCTGACAGTTTTTACCAAAAGTTGATAGGCACTAATTTACGTCAATGTGTTACATACCAATTTGCATGAAATTCTGTGTAGTAGTCCCTGAGATACAGTTGCCACAAAATTTTGTCACACACACAGACAGACAGACATTTTCTAAAAAAGGTCAAATCGTGTTCTACAGCTCTCAAAACGTGTAAATCCATCAAAAACCCGAGGTCGAAAATTTTTACGAATCCAACACTTTCTTCTGTTGAATATAAAAGAAAGAAAGTAGTGTGGTGGCTATTGCTAAATCTTCTTTTACATGCCACTTTTACACCTTTTAATATAGAAAATATGATGGGTTCAGATCTCGATTTGGACTTGAATATTCGTAGCTATTCGGAACCAATTTAAAACCATAGGGCCCGGTCTCAGGAGCCTTAATGTGCAAAAATTTATCGTGGAGTGACGCCCGAACGCAAACCCAATATCGATGGTCTCAGTATTGTATATGGTTAGACTTTAGTGAGTTCTGGAATTGGTAACAGTATTTAAATATCTAGAAATTCCATTCCACTTATAAGATACACTGCATTTGTTTATATATACAGGTTGATTCAAAATTAGTGTGACCAATTTTAATAGCACGTAACTATTTATGGTAAACTTTAATCGCTTTACCACCGGTTTTATTTTAAAAGTGAAACGTTTAAATTATCAGTCTAGCTATTTTTATTAGTGGTAATAAATTATGGCTCCGAAGTTAGATCCTCAAACCCGAAACGAAATTTTAAAGCTTTTGAAGGATAGTTGCTCAAATTTTGTTATAAATAAAGCATTTAAAAATCAAAAAAGATATATTTCTAATGGATTATTATCTAAACTTCGAAAAGAAATAAAATTTGGTTGGCAGTCAAAAGCTCCAGGGGGGAAAAATGTGAACGAAAGGAAGTGCTGGTGAAAAAGAAAAAAAAGTAGCTGAAAAGACTTATTGCTGTAGAAAATCCTCTGTCTCAAAGATTTTTAGCAAAGAAACTACAGGTATCGAAATCGACAATTTGTCGTCAGATAAAGAAAATTGGCTATAAATAAATTAATAAGCCAGTCTGTTCATCAAACGTCTGCAAAGACCGTAGAAAAACGAAGAAAACGTTCTTGGCATCTGTATTTAATGTTACGCAAAGGTAGATAAATGGATAACCTCGGATAAAGTACTTTTGCATCTGTCATCCACACCTTGCAAAACAAAAACACTATATATTTCACACGAAAAGCGTCACAAAGACGCAGCTGTTTTACAAAAGGCAAGTTGGCCGTCAGGTGTTATGCTATGGCTGGGAATGTCCTCTCAAGGCTTAACAAAACCATTTTTTGTTCAACCAAAGGATAAAATTGATGCTAAATACTATCAGAATAAAGTTCTGAAGCACATGATCAAAGAAAGTAAACGTCTTTACCCAGAGGAAACTTTGTTTTTCACCAAGATTCTGCACCAAGACATACTACAAAACCAACTATAAAAGGGCTGAAAGATAAAAAAAAAAAAAAATTCTTCGTCCTGAGAAATGGCTACCATCAACCCCTGACTGTGCTCCTTGCGATTATTTTTTATAATTTAAAAAAAGCAATTAAGTAGACGTGAAGTAAGAACACTTCAAGGGCTTCAAAAACAATCAAAGAGGAAGGTGAAAAAATACCTCCCAAAATGACCGAAAAACCTCTTTTTGCTTGGCCTAAAGGTTTACGCAAAGTGTACTAATCTAAAGGAAACCATATTGAAAATTTCATGTAAATGACTTAATTCAATAAAAATGTCTGATACTCTGAAATTGGTCACACTTATTTTGAATCAACCTGTAAATAAGTCATTTATTTATTTTTATTTATTATTTTCAACATTAGACAAAAACACACACGCGCCCTAAGGCTCATGATGTGTACTGTAAACAAAAAACCGGAAAAGCCTTTTCAGAGAGAAAATGAAAATTTATTATGCAATAAGGCGAAAAAGATATGCGCTGAATATCAAACGGCTTTAACTAAAGATGTTGTCACTGAGTGGACAGGTGTGAAAAATCAAGAACTGCAGAATCTTTTGTCGACCGATTCGAAACAAAATTGAGTTAGCCTAATTCTTAGTTAAAAGAACGTAACCAATTAACTCATTAAGTGATATTCTCAAGTCAGACTCAGACTATGCTCCAGTGTCCCCAAATGCCTTATTTCAAAAACCCCACCCAAAGTTTCTAAGAATTTTTTGCTTCTACTAATTTTTAATATAAATGTTTCATAATGTTTTTAACAATTTTTTTGGGATTAGATAAGATAAAAATTTTTACTCTGGTAAAAAGTAGTAATAAAAATTCGTTTTAATTAACAGCCTTTCTAAAAACGATTTAAAAATATATCCTTGAGTTAGGACTTGGGTCAAATTTAGTCACCACTGGAGATGTTATATTTTAGATCCTATAAATGTCGAAATATTCGAAATATAGATTAATTAATAGTCCCTGATTATGAAATATCCCAACTTAGTAGAAAAATATAACAATTTTACAATGTAACACAAAATCTATCTGCTCTAATTTATCTTATGTTACAAGCAATAAAACATGAATTTTCTTGTAATTCCGTGCGCTGAATCTAAAATTCTAGCTCTGACAAAACTTGTGCAACACATAGCAGACAATGCCCCCGCCCCTCCTTATATAGAAGCCCTTCTTGATAACTCATTTGCAAAATATTCCAATATAACTCAATCAATCATAAACCAAACAACATCAAATTTCACGAATTCAATTTTTTCTTAGAAAAAAAAAATTGTAAATTTTGCAATATCTGTAGTGAATAATTTTATAATACCTATAAATTGTATATATCTATATATATAATATAATTTTAAAATACAATTTTTACAAAATCTGTAGTAATTAATGCTGCTTGTGTAACTCTTATCGTAATCCAAAGCTCCTTGTTTCTTCATTCTGACAAAAGTGAAATGTCTCTTAAGTTTCATTTTGATCTTATTGTCGTTCTTCTCATAAGGTTTTTAAAATTTTAGATAAAAACTTTAAAAAAAAAACTTATCTAATAAGAAGGTAATATAAAAGAAGGTGGTCGTCATTTTGCGGTAGACAACCTTGAATAAAGCAGCAAATCCAGCAATATAAGGTTCAAATAGTCAAATCGTGTTCTGGACCTTTCAAAATGTGTAAATCCATGGAGAAAATTTTTACTAATCCAGTACTTTTACTTTGTTCTGCTGAATATTGGGAACTGGTTGGTTACTAGTTCCTTAGTAATCTGGTTGGTTACTACAATAACCAACCAGATTATTACACTAACTAGTTATTACAGTAACAATTACAGTTGGTTACTACAGTAACCTACAATAACAGGTTGGTTACTACACCGTACTCGTAATTGGAAGATTGTGAGTTCGATACACGAGCCGGCCGAAGAATGCCATGTACACTTATGGCAGTTGGTGCACGTAAAATCCGTTACAGCCGCAATATCCTTCATGTTCGGAATTTAAAACTTCTGGTTATAACGAAACGAGCAGTCATGCCCTCCGCCGGATATCAAAATTGTGATGGCATGTCTTTGGATCACTCCTAGGAATAAGTCTATAGCTTTGCCAATTGCCCATTGCTTAGCTCAATTGCGATGTAAATCCCACTCAAGTACAGCTCTTATTGAAGAGAGTAAGAAGAGAGTAAAACTTCTTACAGAAGAGAGTAAACAAAATATTTATTTTAACCTATTCATAAAATTCAAAGTCATGTCTCAATGTTATATCTGATTAAAAATGGAGTAACACTGTATAGAACCCTTGCAAGGAAAGATTTTCTAATAAGAAAACGCATGCATATAAGAACCAAAAGACTTATGTAATCATAGTACATTACAACTTCTAACAACGACTCTGAGGCTATGCAGAAATAAATCAACACACTCAAGCAAAAGGACACAGAATATTATTGAATATTCAACAATAAATAATGTTTATTATGATATTTATTTACATAAGTTCGTAGGTACATTTGTTCATAGGCGCTGCGTGAAAACAAACCATCTATTTTCTTATATATTGAAAAATTATTTTTCTACCTGAGTGAAAATAATGCCCGGACTGGGAGTCGAACACCGGATCTTTGATATCTATTTTCTGTTAAATAAAAAAGGTTCTAAAAGACTTACATTAGAACATCGGAAAATCTAATATATGATATTAGATATAACATTTTATTAGATATATATTAGTCATAATATTAAATATAGCATGATATTAGGCATAACACATTACAACTTCTAACAACGACTCTGATGCTATGCAGAAATAAGTCAACACACTCAAACAAAAAGACACAGAATATTATTGTATATTCAACAATAACTAATTTTTGTTATGATATTTATTTATATAAGTTCGTAGGTACATTTGTTCATATACGCACCGTGTAAAAATAGACCATTTATTTTCTGTTAAATGAAAATGGTTCTAAAACACTTAAATAAGAACATCAGAAAAACTTAATGTATGATATTAGATATAACATGTTAGATCCTCCATGCAACATAGCACTTCGTTTTTCCTGGGATTCCCAGGATATCCTCGAGGTGTCCTGAGATAGGGTGTGTGTTATATGGATTGTTAAAGCTTTCTAGTGCAATCCACAATTTTTGATCGTTTCTAAAAAATTCACTTGTAAAAGAAAGAGAAATAGAACTATAACATGACCGTGTGAATAATCATCTAAAATAATTACATTCTGTTTACTATTTTTTAATATGCACATCTATGACTTTATGATAAAAAATTTTAATGAAAATAATTCGAACTGTGCCGAATGATATCTGGTTAGAACTATGAGAAATGTTACATTATTTTCAAATCCAGTCGTAAAATATGCATATTTTGGAAGTTAATAAAAAATAACTTTACATTTATACTAATATGAAAAATGTACTGTAAAAATTGTTTACTTTATTATTACTTTATTATTTATATATTTATTTATTTTGTAGTTTATTACTATCAGATAGACATATTTTATGAGATTGGTCTATGTACTATAAAAATTAATGTGATAATGTTCAACTTATTATTCAATCGCTTAAATATTAAAATTCCTGACGCCAAAAATTGAAACCTTTTCTTTTCTTTTATTACTTTTAATCCGCATTTAAAAAAAATCGAGATCTTTATCAATAGCTTCACCTTCAGAATGCATTATCTAATCCGAAACTATGTTTCTTTGAAGTAAGGGAATAGTGTCGTTCCAGACGTAAATCGTCTGGATTGGATAGACCTAATCGGATTTGAGACCTTCTCCGATAGTATTGTCTTTGAACCTTGACTTTAATCTTGAGGTAAAGCAAGACGCGTCCGTAGATCACCAAGGCCTTTGCCAAATGTTGGAATGGATACCTGTTACTGACAATACAAAAAAAAAAAAAAAAAAAAAAAAAAGTTATATACAAAGTCGATTATTGCGTAAGAAGTTTTTAAATGATGTTTTATTTACACTAAATAAGCGAACTAAAACTATCTCTTCATATATGAAAGCTATAATTCTCCTTATAAAAAAATAGATTATCTACGACGTTAAAATGAATTAATACGTGATTGAAAGATATTTTCAAATTTTTTGTTCTATTTTCTTCATTGTTTTTCCCATACATCAGACATATATACTTAACTCTCCATTTCTCTGTTTAACATCCACTCAACAATGATAACGAATTTTGCACTCAGAGCTAATGTGAATACGGATTACGACTCTTTTGAGAAACCCCCTATAAAAGGCATTCTCCCCAGAGCCAGATCCATCGTATAAGTAACCAGATTGGTGCTTACATCTTAACCCATATATCGCACGAGTACCACACTTCAAACCTGGTATAAAGGATGCTGGGTTAAAAACCAGATCATACTCGTCTTTCTAGTTATCCAATTTTTTCGCTGTTTTTTTTTCAAATGTAGCATGAATGCGGACATAACCTGGAACAGGTCTCTTTCATTGACAATTTATCTTTAACTCCCACACTCGCTCATTCCTCTCAGCGTCTGTAAATTTATCAACAATTTCACAATATTTTCATTTGTCTTATATATGCAAATATTTATGATACTCCTTTTCAGACAGCACCTCCTGTAATAATGCTTCCGATCTGAGCTCTACGTCATGGAAGATCGGCCAATTTTGTCCAATCAACTGTTCTTTTGATACATGTTGGATCGTGGGGATTGGATGAAATCGGCCGATCTTTCGTGAGGTAGAGCTCAGCTCGGAGGCATTATTACAGGTGGTGTTGATTCAGACGGCTAACTTTATACACTTAAATGAAAATAGGGAGTCTAAGTACAGCTTTAAAAAATTTGTTAATTAGTAATAATTGAAAACATGACATCTGTTAACGAACTGTATCTTAGCACATGTACAGTTTTAAGAAATACTCTAAATAATAATTATTGAACACATGATTTCTCGTAATAAATTATGTTCTTGTTCATTTACATTTTCAATAACTACAGTCGGTAACAAAAAGGTCCGAACACTAGCAAAAATTCCTATGTAAAAAAAAGTACACTTCATACGGTTTTGTTAAATAAATCCTTGTCAGTCTAATCTTAGTCAGTCTAAGAACATGATTTGATAAGGATTTATTTAACAAAACCGTATGAAGTGTACCTTTTTTATATAGGAATTTTTGCTAGTGTTCGGACACTTTTGTTACCGATTGTACGTTAAATAATAATTGTTAAAAACATTATTTTTAATAATAAACTAATTTTCTTGTCCATGTACACATTTAATAACTTCGTTAAAATGAATGGATGGATGGGTTTTACGTCACAGTATTGCTGGGCAACTTGCAATTGGCGACGGTCTAGGACTCACCCCTAAAGGTGGTCCAGAGACATGCCATCACAATTTGGATCCTCCACAAAAGGGATGGTTCTCCTGCTTCGGTGTCCCTCAGAGATATAATTTTTGATGGAAACATGCAGTACATTGCAGCCACGACAGCTTTTACGTGCACCAGCCACCATTAGCATACACGACGGACTTTGGCAGGCTCGAGTACTGAAAATAACTTCATTAAAAAGTAATTGTTACATATACAATATCTCGCAATAAACTGTGTCTTATTCCATATACAGCTGTAATAATCTTGTTAAATAGTAATTGCTAAAAATACGATTTCTCGAATAAATTATGTCTTTCTCAATAAAATTGTCTATGATATCTCTTTTTTTATAAAAGAGTTTTTATGGGGCAAAATCACCAGGAGAACAGAGAATCTATTTCATAATGAACTTGATAAATTTTACAGATATTACGTTTATTACGTATGTGTGTGCATTTCTGTGCACTGGCGGAATGAAGACGTGATTGATTACAATGGGAAGAAAACAGGCTTCCAAGGCAGCGACGCGGTCGACGTTCACTTTCAGAATGAAATTTGGCAGTTGCTCTCAGGCATCAATTACAGTCGGCAGCAAAAGTATCCGAACATTAGCAAAAATTCCTATGTAAAAAAAGTACACTTAATACTGTTTTGTTAAATAAATGCTTGTCGAATCATGTTCTTAAACAGTGTAATAACATGATTCGACAAGGATTTATTTAACAAAGCAGTATTAAGTGTACATTTTTTACATAGGAATTTTTGCTAGTGCGAGGATACTTTTGCTGCCAACTGTATGTGCTTATTTATATTTTATATGAGATATGATTAACATTTATATACAAATGGAACTCGCAAACTTTGCATATATTATGAAATGGAATATACAAATGGAACAATAATGTCTAACCCGTCACCCCTTTTTCCCTTTAATACCACTTCTTTATTAAAAATTAAATTTCCACTCCTTCCTTTTTACCACACATACGTCGAGATTTATATGTCCGTCTGATTTATTTTTAAGTTATGGGTATATCTTTTTTTTTTTTTTTTTAATATAGAAACTTATCTCTCAATGAAATGTTTTCAAACGTTAAAGAAAGTATTAAAGAACGTATTTATTACGTATTTAAAGAACTTTATAGGTCTTCCTCGTGTTTTTCGTGAAGATTATTTTAAGACAACATTTAGAGTGTCAGTAACAAATTCAGCAAAATCAATAATGTTTGTGATCGCCCTGTATTGACAGGTGAACGAAATGATCTGTAACTTTAGGATATGTTAATATAGACCCAGGTATAATTTGTGAATGAATTTGTGTGACGATAGTATATTAAATAACAGAGATATAAGTATTTATTTTAAAACTTAAAAAAAAAAAAAAAAAAAAAAAAATCAGCATGTTTTGTATTTATAATATGCACAGTTTTAAACGAAAATTATTCCTACCTTCAGATAAATTTAAAAATCACTTTTGAAATAATATACTGCAATCGGAATACAAATACGTTAATACCTCATGAAATATGCGCATTTTTATGGAAAACGTTTTCACTGCGTATACGCGAAAGATAGAAAAAGTTTTATTACATAGGTTGAAAGTTAGATCTATTGAGTAACTTTTATCAAAAGTTCCTTTGAATAGATTTAAAATTAAGCAAATAGTCGACAAAAGAACGAGCTAGATTTTAGGTGTTTTCCAAGAGCTGAAATTTCATAAGTGGTTTTTCACATGCCGCTTAATTAATTTGAAGATCCAATTATTTCAACCACGCTCCAAAAGTAATTTTTTTGTGAGAAACCCCTTATAAGTTTATAACTCTAATATTTTTTTGTTTATTTACTAAGATTTGTGAGATGATAAGGGGGTTTTTCACGGAAAAGAGCTTATGAAACGTGGTTGTTCAAAAGAACTTTTGACAAAAGTTATCCAATATATCTAGCTTTAACTTTTATTAACTATGTAATAAAAAAATTTCTATCTTTCGCACATGCGCAGTGAAAACGTTTTGAAAAAGTAAGAAAACTTGGCAACTGAAAAAATACATGTAAAATCTTAAGCTAAGATTTTATCTTATTTTATAAGACACATATTCATCAGAATTTCCATATATATACACTGATGCATAAGTTGAGGAATTTTTGACAAAATTTGGTAGTTGAAAGCTGGTTGTTGATATATGCAAGGATTAGTTTTAAAAAAAGTACTTACCAAATCATTCATGTTCAAGATATTAAAAATTAATAAATAATTGTCTACAGAGTTTATAAATCTAAAAACTTTATTGCTTTGATTTAGAGATTAAAATTTCTCACTGAAACTTTACAGTTCAATTAACTCAGAACCCCAAGTCGTTTCCCCATCAGCATCGTTGATTTGAATACAGAAATCTTGTATATTTACATCTGTGTTTTGGGATTTAAATGGAACAGTAATTATTGTCAGAAAATTGCAATTGGAAAAGAAAGTTTTAATTTGTATGAGACTAGCATAACATTTGATTTGCCACCCTTATACATGTATCTTCAAATTTTGCAATGATTCATTGGATTCTGAGAAAAATATCTCCATCTATATCATTGATGATATAGCACTTAATAAAACTTTTCTTTGCTGTTTCTGTGAAATTTTCATCCCGTGATTCTTTCACTGCTGCGCTATGATTAATACACCCATTTCTTTTCATATTTTGAGATTTTGTTGTCCCCTTTTGGATATCATTGAAAAACCATTTTATCTACTTTTTACTTTCTCTTACCCATAAGGTAGAGAAAGTATTGTTTTTGGGTCAAATTTTAGAAAGTGAGTTTTTGTTATATTTACACGTTTTGAGATCCCCTGAATCCAAAAATCATGTTTTTAGCTGTTAGTCTGTGTATGTGTGTGTGTGTGTGTGTGTGTCTGTTATCAGCATATCTCAAAAACAAATTATAGCAGAAAGTCCAAACCTGATATTCTAAATGTGTATGATATAGGGATGCTACACTAAATTTTTCGTTGTAATGAAGCAAATGGTTCGTGTACACCCAAGAAAATTTAAATACCTTAAGTCTATGGAAGAAATTGCAGGTAAGTAGAATTTAACATCTATATACTACACGACCAAATGAAACGAATATATATGTTTTATATGCGTAAAAACATGTCTCATGTAGAATATGGTAGGGAAATCATTTACTTTTCGTTTACAGGGCTACACAAAAGTACTAGATAAAAGTGTGACAATAATTGTGGAAGTGTATTTCAGGCTGGGCCGTGAATTATTACTATAGGATTATATTTACATACAGGGCTGCAAATATTTAAGCGATAACATTCTTTTTTGTTGTCAGTGGATGTGCTTCACTAATAATATTTTACCATTTCCAGGAAAGCTGTTCGGGGACTGGAATAAATTCCTCATAGAGATATGTTAAATAATATATGTTTTTGAGCTAAATATTCATCGCTTGTGTTTTATATATTTACACGTTTTGAGGCTTCCTGTTTATCGAACTGAAGTTTTTTAGCGTTTGATCTTTATCTGTGTCTCTTAGAGTAACTTAAAAACGAATAATTTTAGGAGATCCAAATGTTGTATTTTGAGGTTAATATAAGTTTGTTCTTGGAAAAGTTTGATCAAGATTGATGAGTTTCAAGGAATGTGTCGTGTGAAAGTTGTCTGAATAATTTTAAGTGAACTTTTAATTTTAATAACAAATTTAAATTGCATATTAATGTAGGTGCAGTAACGAAACGGGGGGGTGAACAGAACTAATTATCATATAGGTCTTTTCCGAAGTCTAATTTGAATTGTTTTAACATAGGTAAACAAATCAGTTCTCGTTATCTTACCCCTTAATCTTTAGTTCTATATTTATAGTATTAAATTTCAGGGTAAGAGAAAGTCGAGTGAGTGACACACCAGATTATTTCTTAAGCAATCCTTAAAAGGATGACTTAAAATTACATCTAACAATTGTGACAGGTATATTTATCCACACTGGACTACTGCTGTTTCTGAGGAGAGAAAAGGGGAGAGGGGGGGGCTGAGAGCCTGGGATCTCAACTCCACTGATTTTTTTTTTTTTTTTTTTTTCAAATTTTATCTTTTTTCTATCATCTGATCACGCTGCATTTTTTTATACATACTAAATTGGTGTTCTTCATACATTTTGAAATAAATGTTTTTAAAATTTATTAATGTATATCTTATTACAAATGTAAAGCTTGCAACCAAATACATGTTTGAACCACAATAAATTCATTTTGCCCTATTAATGACTCTAATGAAAAACGCAATATTAATTAAAAGAAAAAGAAAAAAATAATAATCTGTTTTTAATTGTAATTTTTTTTTCAGCATCTTACTAGAAATGTGATTCGAGTTATATTCAAAAACTTAATTTTTTACATAATTTCTTTTAATAAAGTTAGGGGTCATGTTATACATAAATATATATTATAGTAAAAAATTGAAAAATCTTTTGCTGCCATTAATTTTTAATGTTTCCTTACAAAAACAGGATATGTTTTCAGGAAGCTTAAAAAAAATTTAAGTCACCTTTTTTAAGAATTAGTCATTTTTTTTTATTCAAATGGTCACTTGTTTCAATTATTTTGCATCAGTTTCATGGTGGAATGCTTTCCACCCTGTATTCCCTGTAGAATGCTTTATTTTTAAATATTTGTACTTTTTTGTAGTTTTACTTCTAAAAATAAATAAATAAATAAAATAAAATAATGTATTTCAATTGTAATCTTAATGTAATATGTTATTTAGTCTACGAAAAGAACAAACTATTTTTGTAGAATAAATAGCATATTAAAATATAATTTCACTACGCATAAAGTGTACGCCTCAACTCAACCTGAATCCTTTAAAAACTGTGAAATGCGTTTACTTTCAAAAACAACATCCAATCTTTGCGGAACTGACGACCATAAGGTTAATTAAGATAATTTCCATATTTCCCTCCTCTATCAGGGCACTGAGTGGAACGTCCGTTTGAGTTTTAATCATAAAAATTCAAGTATCATTAGAGCAATAATATTTATTTCATTTGTTCTTTGATAATGCTGTATTATAATTTTTTTTTTCAACATACTCATGCAAATTTTATCATTTCCTGAATTTTAATTCATGACGTCTTATTTTTCTCTTCGTGTGTATTATTTTGAATGTATAGAAAATAATATTGGATTTCAGAAAACTCTTATGATTTTCTGATTTTCAAGGATACGTAAGTGCGTATTTTGAGATACTTTTAACACAATTTGAAATATATATATATATATATATATATATATATATATATATATATTAAATTCTATGCATGTATTTAGGAGATTGTATGTTTTTGAAGTTTCGTGGTAACTATAATTGAAGGAATAATTCACAGAATTAAAGGAAACAGGACCTTGACATAAATCCATGTTAATAATATTTTGGTGTATATTGCTTGACACCTGGTCAAGACGGTACTTTTTTGTATTATTACTAATAAATATATTTCAGCCTCTTTTGTAGAATCACATTCAAGTAAATATAGAAATCAATTGATTTGATTTAGTGTATATCACCCAGCGAGTAACGTTAATATGCTGTAACTTCACGATATACATAATACACACATCTATGATCTATGACAAAGAAAACACCAAAATTAGCATGAAATATGATTGTTATCTACGCCGATTTAATTGTTGTTTGGACTGGCTAACAATACATACTTTTTTTTTTCTTCATTTTCTGCATGTATTTCTTCAGGGCTGTATAATTAAAAAATCACTTAATTTGGCAGAACAAAAGTGAGTATTCAACTAACGCGACTGTTTAAAGTGTCATTAAATTGTACATATATAAAAAATTTCAAAGAAGGATTTGTTTAAATAATTTTATATCTACGTGCATTTATTGTAATATCCCTCCACAGATTCCACAATTCGAAAAATATATACATACATCCTTGTGCTTGTCCACACTACCAGTGGCCGAGCAGTTCAGGGCTCAAAGTTGGTAGACGGAAAGTGCCTGGTTCGATTCCCAGGTCGTGTTCCTTGACCTTGTCGATCGAAATTTTTCGTGGATTTCTGCTAAATTCACATAAACATGGGCTACGATAAAGTAATGAAGATATTTTTCTAATGATTAAAATACAGGCAAATAACATGCAAATAATATGTATTTTTATCTGAAAATCCAGAAACATATATTAATATGTTTGTCAATGTTTAAAAGAACAAGAAATGAAATTTCGATTTAAATCTAAAATATAAACCCTAAATTCTATTGAATTTTATATTCTTACTTAATTTGAGAACCAATAGTCAAAAATGTCTTTGTGTTTACTTTAATGTCTGTATTTTTTCATTTATGTAATTTCTGTTTGTTTTTATTTATATTCATATTTATATATTTTTTAGATTTACCTGGAAAGGCTTTGCAAGCCTCTTGGTAAACAATATTGTAATTTTATTTGTTTGTTGTTCAATTTGTTCTTTGTAGTACTTCTTATTTTGTAAATAAAATATTCTTTTTCTTCTTCTTAAAAGTTAAGTGATTTTTCTCTTTATTTCTCTTCTTTCTTTTTATTTCTTCTATGCTCAGTAGAAGAAAGTATTGTTTTCGTAAAACTTGCCTACTTCCAGCTTTCAGTGGGTTTACATGTTTTGAGACGTCTAAAACACGATTTTAGAAAAGGTTTTTAGAAAAGGTCTGTCTGTGTGTGTGTGACAGAAATTTTGTGGGAACTGTATCTCGTGAACTACAGCACGTAATTTCATACAACTTGATACGTAGTTGCATCTTAATTTAATTTAGTGCCTATAAACTTTTTTAAAAATCGCCCAATTGGTGGTGTTGCCATCCCGTATTTTTTAAGTTTTTAACATGGCAATATAGGACAAAATTTCCTACGAATGGGGACAATGAGAATTATTTTTTAATAATCATAATGAATTAAAAAGAATTATCTATAATAGTAATATAGTGCAACTAGGAAAAAAAATTCTTATGTAGGAGCATCGCTTCCTCCCTCCCTCTTCTAGGTAGGAATTTTCAATATGGATGTAGTTAAAAAGAACTCGTCAATACCTTTAACATGAAGGATTGAATGATCGATCTGTGATAGTTTAAAAACAAATTATCGAATTCTATCATTAAAAAAAAAAAAAAAAAAAAAAAAAGAAAGAAAGAAAGAAAAAAAGAAAAATAAAAAGGCCTTTTTTAAAGATGTTATTTTTAAAGCATAAAATTGACTTTATTTAGATATTTAGTGTCATACATCTTTGAGATGAAATTCTTCTTCATTCACCACAGAAGACAATTTTAATAAATAATGATTTTAATTATTTATTTATACTGAATGAATTTGTATACGAAAATACAGAAGAAAATTTTGTGATGGTCACAACCTATGGTTACAACATATTCGTTTTTGTTTGTTTTTGGAGTAAAAGAGTTATTTAATATGCCATTCTATTAGAGAAAAGTAGATGTTACTGTTTAGAAAAAGCAAATAAATAAACATATTTTTAAATAATAACTAGTATTAAAATATATGCTCAGTTCAAATTACGTATATGTTTTATATATTTTAAATTAATATATATATATATATATCATGCAGAATAAAAACCTATCAGATACAAAACTTATTTTCAGAGATATGAACCTCTTTATTACTAATCGTGTTTATTTATTTATTATTGTTATTATTATTATATATACATAGACCAATAAGTATTTGGACCCTTTCGAATTTAGACGTTTTGCCCAATATCTAGAAAAATTGAGTAGAAACTTTCTTGAAACTTTGTGAGTATAGAGAACATGTTATACTTATATATTTCAGTAAAAGTTTTGTCCTGAAGAATCCTAATTTTCTGTATGAATTTTTATGAGGCTACTATGTTGATTCATTGAGATATAACGGTTTCATTAATATAAATACCACTTTTTTAATTACAACACGTAGGGTATTATACCCAGTGCAAAGGTATTCTTGGAAAATTTCACGTACTACATTAGACACTGCATACTGTAATCAGAATGCAAAAATATTAAATATTTTATGAAGTATGAGCATTTTTAATAAAGAATTTTTAACTACACAAGCGCAAGCTTTTAAAAAAATTTCATTTGCATAAATTAATAGACATATGTGTTGAGCTACTTATATGAAAGCCCCAAACAAATATCGTGTTAATTCAAAAAATATGAAGACAGAGTGAACAAAATTTCAGTTCTCTCAAAATAAAAGCTAAACTATAAGAGGTTTTACTCACGTTTTTATTTTCATTCAATCAATTTCCAATGGTAATACAGTGTTCGATGATTGTAAATCAATATTGATAAAATCATTTATCATCCACTCTTTTTTTTTTTTTTTTTTTTTTTTTTTGAGGGGAATTGAAATTTTGTTCTCTCTATCTCTCATAACTTTTTGAATTTATATGATATTTATTTGGTGCTTTCATATATGTATCTTAATACTTTAGGCTATTAAATTGTGCAAATAGATTTTTTTTTGTTAAAGCTAGCAAATGCGTAGTTAAAATTATTTAGTAAAATTGCTCATATTTCGTAAGAAATTAAACATTTTTGCATTCTGATTGCAGTATGCTGTGTCTAATGCCAAGTTTCTTAAAAATGTCTTTGCATTGGGACTTTGCATATGTGCATACCGTACGCATTATAATTTTTTAAAAAATGGCCTTTTTTTTTTTTTTTTTTTTTTAAGAAACTGTTATATCTCCATGAATGTATGTTGTAGCCTTATACCAGTTTACAAAGATAATTATAAAGATTTTCATAATCGCATATTGCGGCCAGATTGCACTTAACGGCCCTCTTCACTTACCGTCGCCGGAAGCCCGAGCCAATGTTATTCTACGGGGAAATTTTCTTTACAAAGAACTTATTAACGAATACATATTTTTAAATTCTGTTTTCACATTCAGAAAATTCCCAACTGTTAAATTGACGCACCTTTTTTGAAAACGTATTTTCTTAATATTTAATATTTTACTTTGAAATTGCAAAATGAAAAAATTCACATATTGAAAATTCGCATTTTGCAGCTTCAAAATAAAATATAAAAAATTAAAAAAATAATTTTTTAGAAAAGGTGCGTCCATTTAACAGCTGGGAATTTTCAGAATGTGAAAACAGAATTTAAAAATGTATATTAGTTAATAAGTTATTTGTAAAGAAAAATTTCCCATAGAATAACATTAGCTTCGGCTTTCGGCGGCGGTGAGTGAAGAGGGCCCTTAAAGTATTACTTTTTACTCAGTGATCCAAAGCATTTTGACTTTTGTTTGATTTTTTACTGGCCCTCTCATTCTCTTCAGGACAAAACTTTTGCTGAAATATGTCAGTTATAACATGTTCTTTGTGCTGCCAAAGTTTCAAAATAATACCTACAGATATTCTAGACAGATAGATTAGATATAGATATATTTTCAATTTTGTGTCATACTAATCATTTATTTAATGTGAATACATTGTTAAAAATTAAAAACTGAAAAAAAGAAAAAAATGAAGAAATTTTTGTTGAGACATTTTTATATCAGAAGAGATAATTACTTTTTTTTTTTCGTCTTTTTTTATTTAACTATCTGCCATCCTTATAAATAGGCGAACTTCTAATAGTGTTATCACTGTACCGTTTTTTCAATGTCTCAAATGATGATTAATTTATTTTAAAATTTAAAGTATAACTGTACATTTAAAGATAAACCTTATAACTATTTTATATGACTTTCATATTTAAAAAAAAAAAAAAAAAAAAAAAAAAAAAACATAATTATATAGTTTTGAATTATAAGTGTTTTACAGAGAAACCAGTCGCTCGGTAAACGGATATATCTGACCACTGTGGTCTGAAGGTTAGTTTTCTTTCACAGTATGAAAAAAAATAAAATGCATTAATCATATGATTTGTATGTCTTTTATCTTTTGTATTACTGAAAATTTAACATGTAAAAAGCAGATTTCACAGAATTATCTGATCGACTTTAAAAGGATCAAATGTATATATATATATATATCCTTAAAATTTGAAATATAACTATGAATTTAAAGATAAACTATTATGTTTGACTTTTATGTTTAATAAAGACAAGTAAAGGATCTATAATTATGCATTTTATAAGTGTATTAAGGAAAAAATTATATGCTGCGGGAACGGAAAAATCGTAAATGGTAACTTACTTTTCTAAAACTAAGTTATATTTCATAACGGGAAAATGCTTGGTGTTTCCTACATCAAAATTACATTAATAAAAACATGATTTTCACAATTAAATTATACAGTTGAAAAATGCTGCGTGAAGAAAGAAATCACAATCATTCATTTATTATTGGAACCTTTTACTATATAAAAACAACAAAACGTAAATGTGGCTAAATTCTGTAAACGAATAGTGCATGGTTTTAACTGTATTTAAAGATATTTTTTTTATTTTAAATAAAGTTCACAATGAAAAGTTAAAATATAGTCTAGTTTTATTTTCATAAATTATGGTTTCTAGCATTAAACAGAAAAGAATCTATTTAGAGCGCTTTGTCAAATTTATTTTAGGTTGCAGTATACTTTTACACATGTAAAAATTTAATTATTGTTAATTATTTGAAAAATACTTTTTTCAGTAATGAAAAATTTGAAAAACAATATAACTATTGTTTGTAAACAAATAAATTAAATATTTTATTCTTAACATACCAAACGTAATTTTATATATTTTTAGAAATCTCTCTGACTACAGATAAAATTCACATTGACAAATATGAATAAGAAAAAGAAAAATTATTTAAACAATTTTTCAAGACGATTATAACCTTCAGGATGCTTTTTATTTTGAATGTAAAAATTTTAATTATTGCTATTAAATTGCAATAAATATATTTTTTCAAACATGAATCATTTTTTTTAAATTAAAGGGGATGGTGGACGTTGAATATCGTTTGTTTTTTAAATTACTGTCTTAGAGATATGAAAGTTTACATTTAAAAAAAAAAAAAAAAAAAAAGAAAGAAAGAAAGTAAAATGTATCAGTATTAAACATTTTAAAAAATTTTGAAAACTATTAAAACTATTTATTTATTTTTTTACGTTCCATGCGATTTAATTTAAAATTTTTCCCTTCCATTTTGCATTACAGTTTATCAAGATACTCTAAGCATATTCGGACATTACTTTGTTGATTGATTGATGAGGTTATACATATGCATACATATATTTGAATGTTAAAGGTTCCCAACTCCACTACCTTCTTGAGGTGCACCATTTCTTTAAAATATTTCTAACTGTATTAATTGAATGTGCACTTTTGTACTAATTCTGGTTTTAAATAATTTTCCAATCATGTAAAATTTATAACAATGATACGAAGTTGAATATATACTGAAGAGAAAAAATACAAAAATAAACTTTAAGTAAAAGATTTTTTTTTTTTTTTTTTACTTTTCTTTGTTATAAAATACTGAATACAAACGATTACTTAGTCTTTACTTTCTTGCTTCTTTACTTTTTGTGCAGTGATAGAAATTTATAAAATACAAATGTATAATTTCTAGTTGTCTTTCCTTATTATAATAGCTTATTAACCAACGAATACTTGTTACACAAAGCAAAAAAAAAAATATTAACGAATCTCATAATTACAAGTTATTTTCTGGGGCAAAGAAAGCATAAAAGAAATTTAAATTGTGTAATTTTTAAGCATTTTCTGATTAATGCAGGCTAACTACAGGGATAATAGGCGTTGAGAAATACTAGCAGGGAATTAGGTTAACATGTAATGTACTTGGAAGTTGAAAGATTTTTATTCTCTCGAAATCACTGTTGAAAGAAAAAAAAATGTTTTGGTAACCATTTCTTTATTATATCACTTTTGACTAGAAAAAAAAAATGCATCAAAAGTAAAGTTTACAATTACCGAAATTCTTAAATTCCAAAATTTATTGCAACCTCCGAAATTTCTTAAATTTTTAACTCTTTAGATTCCCGATAATCCTGGGACTTCAAATTTAGGATTTTGGGTGATAAATGAATAATTTCATGTAGAAATTACTGAGTCAGTATGTTATAGCTATCATAAAATTTTCTTCTATATTTTCTTATACAAATTAATGTGTTTTATACCGCGAAAGTAAAACTTAATTGACGAAATTTTTAAAGTATATTTCCAGATGTATTATCTTAAAACTAATTTCCAAGAAAAATGCATTTGATTTTCATCTCAAAAAGGTGTAACATTAAATGTATAAGAATGTCAACTTTGTGACTTACAGGCGATATCTTAGGAAAATGCATTTGTTTTTCCAGAATAATTTTTCTTTAAAATGAAAAAAAAAAAAAAATCGATAACTTTATTTTAAATTATTACAGTTTAACCCCTCGTTTTAAAGGTATTGACGACTTCTTTTGAAAAGTATGCAAAATGAAAATCTATACTTCACATATTTTCTCCTCCCCCCTTGTGGCAGAATTTTTTTATGCTTTCTTTGCTTGACAACTTTCATTAGTGCAAACTTTTACTGCAAGATGATGTTCTTTAATAATAACATATTATAACACATCTATTATTGTTCGGAACTCCTTCAGAGCTACTGGCGCATAGTCACTGTTCTTGTAAAAAATGTTCACAAGAAGAGCGCGTTACTTCATTAAAAGTACTTTATTAAAAGTACAAACTTTTTAGACGCGATGTAAAAAACTAGTTGGCATAGGTGGACTCTGCTCAGTTCCCCCACATATGTTCTCCTAAATATCTAGTACAGAACGTGCTATATTTAAGTTAAGAGAAAGGAATTTTACCGATCGCTCGACACAATGACTTTTTTAAATGCCCCACCTAACAGGCTACCCATCGTTCAGTTCCACACATTTACCTTATCCTAATTTTAAATTGTTTTATTAGTGTGTTCCGTTGTTTAGTTTTCATGTAATTTTTTATACTATTTTCAATGGAATGATCCACAAACTGTAAGTTTACTTCCGCTATAATGATAAAATCTTAAATTTGGAATAACTTACGAAATTTTCGAATTACAGTATTTTCTGTCAATGATATTCAAGCCAATATCATAAATAACATTTTAAAAGGGGTGTGATGAAAATATCCTTCAAAATGGACGTTTATGTGAAACTTAGCCCTGTTCTGCCGTGTTAAGAAAATCGAAAATTTCCAATAACTAACGAAATTTTTAAATTCTAAAATTCATAGTCAATGATGTTCATAACAGTATCCTAAATAATATTTTAAAAGTAATATCACATCATTACGATGAAAATATCCCTCAAAATAGACGTTTGTACGAAATTATGCCCTATTCTGCCAAGTTAAGAAATCGTAAATTTTCAAATGACTTACGAAATTTTTAAAGTTGAATTTTCATAGTTAATTATGTTCCTATCACCATCATAAGTGATATTTTAAAGCTGGTCTGACATCTGTCCAGTTCCTTTTAATGCACGTTTAAGTGAAATTTTGCCCTAATCTCCTTTCTTAAGAAAATTGTAAATTTAAAATAATTTAAGAAGTTTTTAAATTATAATGTTGAAAATCAATAGGGCTCTTACCAGGGTCATAAGTAATATTTTAAAACTGGTCCGACCTCTCTGCGAACTGAAAAAATTGAGGTCAAAAATTATCTCGATTGCCTAAGTTCCCCACACTTATAGTATGCTGAGGAACTAAAACGCAATACTCCCTCGAATTAATAATAAATACAATGTGTCCTGCATGTAACACGACCTGTATTTTGTATATTATGGCGCTTAAAATTATATTGATTGCTAAAATTTAGAACTTTTTTTCCTTATGCCATACCATATTCTCTCTTTTTAGATTATAATCAATTCATATTTCAGGTCATTTTGAGAGCAGTGTTTTTTTTTTTTTTTTTTTTTTTTTTTAACAGATTTTTAATTCAGAACTTTAATTATAATAATAAATTTAATAACAATATATTAATTATAATAATACATGTGGAACTTTAATTATATGTATAAATGAAACATATTTTAAAATTATGATCGCTCTGAAGTTTCATTTTACACTTTTTTAAAGATTTAATAATTCTAAAGTAACAAAGAACATAATAATTATAATAATAAATTGATTTTTAGTATATTTGATTTATAGATATCATTTTATAAATTTTAAAAATACAGAAAATTATTTCATTTCGTAGAATAAAGTGTATTCTAATTTTTTATATAATTTAAATTTAGTATTAAATAATTTACGTTATTAACAATAGGCAACACAAGATCAAGAATTGAATAAAAAAAAAAAAAAAATCACGAATTGAAAATAATAAGACGTAAATGTTAAACAATTAAAATATATTAACTGTAGATTTTTTTAAAAACAAAAGTTCTATAGAATATCTACAAAATAAATTGTATCATTTTGTAAAAGGAATTTTAATGATATTTAAGATAGAAAAATTTGATAACAGGATGAAATCTCAAAAAATCCCTTTTCGGCAAGCTTAAAGGCAAAGGTAGATTCCTTTACGTTAATGTTACAAAAGTAAAGAAATATTACATATGCATTTAACACATACTTAGTCAATGGCTTTGCTCCCACACATTGCATTATTTATATCACTATTCTATTTTTAAGAAATTTAATTATCAACTATTACTATCCATTCTGCTTAAAATTTTAGGCTAGATTTATTGGACAGTAAATGTTTCAATTTTTTAAAATCCAAGCTCATAATCATTCAACAAATAGAAGCCTTAATGATATACAATTTGGTGACAAAACTTGAGACTTAGCAATGAAATTTGCGATTTGGCGGCAAAATTTGACAGTTGACGACGAAATTTTTGACTTGGCGACGGAATTAGTTATTTGATGACAAAATTTCGCGAGTTTGGTGATGAAAAATGGCAGTTTGGTGTCATTATATTTTCTTCCCACGCAAAAAACCTCATACCTTTTCACAGACCAATATCTTGTTTCCACAAAATAAAAAGTGAAAGGAAGCTCTAACGAATTACTCTCAATTTCAATCGTAAATTTAAATTCTTGCGTAAACCGGTGTTCTAAACTGTTCTCTACAAACGATATCTGTACCAAGACTAACGTATTATTTTAATTTTATATTTTTAAATGATTAATTAAGGCTGTTACCACAGGTTTTGTATTTTCAGCTATCTTTCTTATTATCGTTTGCACGTGACGTAAGCATCATATTATATATTTAAGCAATTAAAGCTAAAGAAAAAGTCGGCTTCATTACAATTGACGAAAAATCACTTTTTAACTTGTAACTTTTAAGCAATTGAAGTTATCGAAAAAAATTAAATACAAAAATTGTTCTCTAGAGTAAGGCGGTAATTCGCCTGATTTGAAGTATTTTTCTAATTTCAATATTAAAGAAATTATGGGCAAATGAAAATTTTCACCCCCTATCATTTCCACCCCTTTGGGCTGGATACCCCATCTACGAACTCGACCGAGATTTTTACTATCCTGATAACATATCCCCAGCTGGTTAAATTTAAATGCAAATTACTCCAGTTATCGTGTTCACAACTTAACATGGGAAAAAGCGTTAGACGTATATATATATATATAAACTTTTGAACAGAGGGTGGTTTTGGGTTCTATGGATCACGATCGGTGAAGATATGAAGAAATTTTGCAGAAGTCGTGCCATGAGAACCATTGCAATAGGTAGATAGATCTCCTATAAGGAATCTACCTAAAAACTGTGGAGCATGTAAGAAATCAAGCGTGGTCCAATTCATAGAGTTTGTTATGTGTAAGATATGATTCTAAGTGGCCTATTAGCCACGAATGAAGTCTGACCGCATTTTTACGATACATTTGTAGATTCTTATCACTTTTCCTTTCATTCATGAATTCGTGTTAGTCTAATTCTGCACGAACATTTTTTTCCCACTTATAATCGTTAAGTGGGTTTAATCGTTTATGAATGCTATCGCAATTTTTTTTTAGTAAGTTAACCTATTATGTTTTGGAATAGAACGTATAAGGAGCTTTTATCATTTCCATAACATTCAAAATAAATAGTTTTTTTTTTTTTTTTTTTTTTTTATCAATTTATCTTTCATTTTTAACTATATAATATTTAAAAGAGCTTAAGTATCAAATTGAAATTTCCAAACACTTCATCCACTAACTCCTAAATATCAAAAGAATCTCAAACCCACTCACCACACCGTGGCCGCTTTACTGGACCTCACGAAGGCCTTCGATAGAGTTTGGAAGGATAAACTGATTATCAAACTTCACGATTATTTCAAAATCAGTGGCAATGCTTTAACGTGGATCTCAGACTTTCTACAACACAGATCTATCAAGGTGAAGGTTAACAAGTCTCTTTCAGGACCATTTAAGCTCAGCCAAGGTGTTCCTCAGGGTTCAGTGCTTAGCCCTACTCTTTTCACCATGTTTATATCTGGTATTGAAAAACTGACTTCTACCAGAGTTAGGATGGGACTGTTTGCAGACGACATTGTACTGTGGTGCTCGGGAAACAATATTAATGATATTGAATCGAGACTTAATAATTCTCTTGTAGCTGTATCCAACTTTGCCAAGGAACATAAAATCAGTTTTAATCCTCGCAAATCAATTGCCACCTTCTTCACAACCAACAAGCATTTATATAATTATCAACCACAACTGAAGTTGGAGGGACAGAGTCTCACTTATGAGAAGCATACCAAATATCTGGGATTTATTCTGGACCAAGAGTGCACTAGTAACAGGCATATCGAACACATTGTATTGAAAAGTAGAAAACGTCTTAATATTCTTAAATATATTGCGGGTAGAGATTGGGGAGCTGACGCAACAACCCTTAGAACAACATATATGACTTTCATTAGGCCTATACTTGAGTATGGTTTCCCGGTTTATTGTTGTGCATCCAAAACTAACCTTAACAAGTTAGAACAAGTTCAATTAAGTGCTGCCCGGATTATCACTGGTTTGAGACATAGCTGTCCTTCTGAAATTGTTCTTTTTGAGGCTGACTTACAGCCGCTCCATACTAGAAGACAAGCTGGCCTTGTTAAGTACTATAATAAACTCTCTAGTTACGGCCTCTGCAACAAGACCTCCACATACCTTAACAGCTGGAGTAATCATCAAAGATTAAAGAGGAACAGCCCTTTCAGTCACGCCGCCTCTCTTCAACTACCTAATTGTAATGTTGAACCCAACTCACTACACTGCTGCTTGAATCCTGCTGAAGGACTCCCCAGGGTTCACTTTCACTTTAACTTAAGCTCTCATGTTAACAAAAAAGACTACATCCCAGAACATCTTAGACAATTGACCTTGGAAAACCTAAGCCACATTCCTAATAATGCCATTAAAATCTTCACCGACGGTAGTAAAATTGACAACCTAGCAGGTAGTGGCATATATATTGAAACCCCTCACGCCAACTTGACTCTTTCTCATCGTAATCCAAATTACTGCTCTGTCTTCAGAAGTGAATTGATTGCAATAGACCTGGGACTAGAAGCTATTCTCTCTGAAGAGGATTATGGTGACCTATGGATCTTGACTGATAGCCGTAGTTCTCTTCACCATCTTAGTAATTGGATTCTTGTGGGCGACAAGGTCAGCACCTCTATACTGCTTAAATTAAAGCTCATTTCACAAAACCATGACGTTCATTTGCAATAGATACCAACACACGTGAATCTCCACGGGAATGAAATGGCTGATAATCTTGCTAAGGAGGGTTGCAGGATTTCTTCAACTCCCCCCTCCGCACTTACTTTTCAGGAGTTATACTCTCGGGAAAATTTAAAAATCTCGGAGGAGTGGAAAACTCCCCCCATCCATAATTGGTACAAGGGCTCAAAACCGGGTTTGTCCCTTGACCTCCCGTGTGACAGACGTACCCGAACTGTACTGTCAAGACTTGCTAGCGGTCACATCAAGTGCCTCACTTTCATCGAGGCAGGAAAACCTTCGCCACCTGCACCAAGTGCCAAAATCATCAGGCTTCTCCTCAGCACCTTTTGGAATGCATGGGACTCTCTAAGGAGGATCTTTTCATCAATCCTCTTCTGGTCTTTGACTTTCTAACTGTCAACGAACTCGTGGATCTTGTCTGACTCCGTCAGACAAAGAGGATAAGCAACAACAACAACAACAACTCCTAAATATTATATCGCATCTAATATTTATACATGACACTAATATTAATATTGAAAGATGATATTTCTTTAATTTTTGTTCGCTATTGAAAATTCACCAATTTTAAACATTTCAATATTAAATTAAAGAATAAAGCATAGTGTTTAACAGATTTAATTAACAAATATGCGTTTGCTGAATTTGATCGTTTATTTATTTATTTATTTCATAACATATATTTATTGATTTAGGAAAATCATATAAACTTAATTAGGATCGAATGATAACATGTTTATTTATTTGTTAATCAATACAGCAATATTCTTCGATCCCATATTTTAGAATTTTATTTGTGAAAATTATTTGACTTTTGTTGACTTTTAATATTTTGTTGAAATGGAAGTATATTATTTTTCCCTCCCTTAAAAAAAAGCATACACATAATATTGTCAAATCTTGTTGCAGTGTCATCGCCTTACAATGATAATACTCGAGATTTCCTGCTAAATTATAAGTTCATAATTTGTGTTTTTTAAAAATTCCAATAAAAGTACCTAGATTTTAATGAGTATCTTTATAGATCAAAACAAAATTAATTTTTATAAAGCAAGATTCAAGAAAAAATATTCAAGGACGATGCATTTGTGCGGTTCTAGTATTAATTTTACAGAATAATTTTGGAATAGTATACATATAAACTTTTTGACCAAAGTTTGTCTCGGATAATAAATTTTCCCGATTGATTCGTAGTCAAGACTCTTCCTATTCAATCTAATTACATTAAATAATCATATAAAATTAATTCTAAGATAGGGTAGGTGCAAGTGATTGGCATGTTCCAGTAATTGACATCTATCCCGAAATAATTAATAAATAAGAAAAATAATAAAATCATATATTTTACATATAAGAATTTTAACATTTTATGTCAAACACTGGAGCATAGGGTGCTAATAACTGGTAAAATGAATAACTAGCAGTGTCAAACACTGGAACATAGGAGGCCAATTACTGATGAAGTGAAAATTTGACAGTATCAATTACTGGAGCATTGAGTGGATGCCAAATAAAAATTTAAAAAACAAATTGTTATCAAATATGTTTTAACATATATGCGGTTCTGAATGTATTTCATACCATATGTACTAACTTAAAATTTCTAAAAATATTTTCTGATGACTAGAACATTAGAAACATCAGAGATTGCTCTAAAAGTGTCAATCACTGGTGCACTTACCCTCAGTCATAATAATCACAATTGTTTGATATGAGTTCTTTTTATGCTATCAGATTTATCCATAACTGTCCGAAAACTATACATATTGTTTTTCCAGAATGGGATAGTAGATTTGTGTTTTCTTTTCTTAAAACAGTTATCATTTAGTTTTAGTTAAATAATTTTCCCAACAAAAAATAAATAAATAAAATAAAATAAAATAAAATAAATAATGTTCTTGAAAATTGAAGTCTTGAAAATATTAAACTTAAACACATACATGGGGAGAAAGATATTTTACAATGAATGTAATTGAATTAACTTAAAAACTGACTCAGTTATTGAAGGTGGCGAAGTTTGGCAATTTCTTATAAGGTATTAAAAGCGTGGAGGCCAAAGCATGCATAAAATATTTCATTAACATATTATTATTTATTTATTTATCATTATGATTCTTCATTTTTACCGCTTTTTTTACTCATCAAAATTGAAAAGTGTTTATGACTTCCGTTTGTCTGTTCATCCGTATGTCTGTCCGACTGTCCGTGTTCTTATTTCCTTAAATGTCTTTTGAAATAGACATACATTCGGATTCATTATTAAAGACATGCTCGTTATTAAAAATGATATAGCGCTACTATTTTGTGAACAGTGACTAAAAGAAGATACCAAAGCATTACTTTACTTAATTTAATATAATTACTGTAGACTTTATTTTAGTAACATTATACTACATGAAATATAAAGAAATTAACACTCATATACAAACCTCAAGCTTTAAGCAGAATTTACTTTGATTGGCATTAATATTTACAAAACCATGCAAAAATACTTTAATAAATTAAAGAATGTAAGTGGAAATTTCTTGAAGTGTATTTTTAGTTGCGTTGTGCGTTTTTAACACTTTGTAACAAAAATAAAAAGTATTAAAAATGAAAAAGTGCTTATACACTGCGAAAAAAAAATATATCGCCTTCATCTAGAATGAGTAAGTGGTCATTTTCTAAATCCCTAAACTAGAAATATAGATTTCCGAGCTATGAGCATAAGGCAAGTCAATAAAATGAATAGACGAAATGTTCGAGAATTTCTAGTCTATACATTTCTAGGTGGTGAAACAATATTCTGAATATTTTGAATATTTTGTAATTGCGAGAAATTCTCGCTTGATTTTCTAGAATTGGGTCATAAACCAAGATTATAGTTGCTAAAACCCGCCTCTTGTTCTTGTATTCTCATTTATTTGCAGAGATTTTTAAATAACTTTGTCCTCGATAATATAGGCAAGCGCTCTAGAATTTTAATAGGAGTTTCTAGAACTTGCTTTCAAAGGGACTAGAATTTATAAGGATGACATGGAATTATTATTTTTTCTAGAGCTACAATTTAGATTCTAGATGTCACTTACAGAATTTTTTCTCAGTGTATTACATACCTTTCCTATAAGAGTAAAGCTATGAATATAGTTTTTTGTGTTATTTATTTCTTCAAGATTAAAAACAAAGTACGCTTTAAGCTGTCGTCTCAGATATAAAATAATTTAAAAAAGAAATTATCTAACGATTACGCTGAGAGTGAAAGTGTTTTATAATAAATACGAACCGCGTGTTTTTACGTTCTTATTTTACATACGGTTCGTTTCTTTATCTATTAGACGCTGAGAAAAATTCTATACAAGTCACAACAAATGCAATACTTGAATGTAACTGAGAACATATTACGTAGAACTTATCCCGTACGATTTTTATATAATTCTTACACATTTCTCGTTGTTTACCAATATGAAGTTTATGTATGCGCGACACTGTGCAAGTTGTTTACTGACCACTCTTTAAAAGTTCAAGATCAGAGGCATGACTTCTCTTTTGGTTTGTCTGGTTTGGTCAGAAAGGTACAGTGAACTGTTATTCACAAGAGATTATGTAATGACAAGATATTTCTAAAATTTATAGCATTGATGAGCGAATTTTTCATAAAAAAATAAATTGTTGGATGATTTTTACTCTCTAATCCATTTAAATTTTTATATTTTCCTATCTTATTATCACATACGCAACTGAAATAAGTACTTAAAATGTCATTTTTTTTCTTTTTACGTACATTTAATTTAATTCTGTAATATTTCAGATTTTATTTGTTTTTAGAAATATTTATGTACATATTTAGTTTATTAATCCAATAAAGAAAATAACTAAAAATTAATTACTTTAAAATTTCTTCGGAAACTTGTTTTTAATACTTTATTTAATTTTAATGTATTATTGTTTATCATTCATTGCATTTGCGCATAAGTGTAGAGTAATCCAGATAATCTCATAAATTTATAGACAATGCTCATTAGTGTATTCTATAGACAATTCTAAATATTTAGTCGTTTTCATTTTTTATTTCATAAACTTTTTTTTTTTTTTTTTTTTTTTTACGAACAAAATAATTTATATGATAATTTAATGATATAAAGGTGCCTCAAGATTTGATGCGTTAATTTTTTAATGCATATTTAAATATATATATATATATATATATATATATATATACACTGGTGGACAGTTGCTGAGGACGGATGACAATAGCTTAGTTATTGTCATCAGTCTTTAGGAATTGTCGACCAGTGTATACAAATGTAACATATAACAGATATAACAAACGGTTCAATCGTACATTTTTCTTTTCGATCATACATATGCAAGGAAAGTATTGTAATCATGACAAAAAAAATTGACTTTCAGACTTTGATGTGTTTATGCGTTTTGAGTTCCCCTCTGTTTATTTTGTCTTTTTTTTTTTTTTTTTTTTTTGAGGTTATGTATCTATGTGCGTGTGTGTGTATATATGTATCTGCGTATGTATGTGTGTGTGTATATATGTATCTGTGTATGTATGTGTGTGAGTGAACACAAGCGTCTAAATACGTTGTTCGAATGATCTGAAAATCGATAGAGCTGAAAATTTACATACATGTTTCAATAACCGACACACAAACTGTACAGATTTTAGTAAATTTAGCACTTACAGTATTTTTTTTTTTTTTTTTTTTTTTTTTACAGGGATAGAGAAAAAAATTCTTTGTCTTTATGGCCTATGGACTTTAATTAATTAAATTGCAATAGCATCTAAATGCCTTATCCAATTGCGCTGAAAGTTATATCCATATTATAGGGCACAGTCGCACGAACTGTGAAAATTGTGGTGAATCTAATACTTATAGATTTTTACAGGGACACAACAAAAATTCTTGATCATTATGATTTATGGGTTCAAATTGTTTGAAGTGCAATAGCGTTATACGCCTCATTAGATTGAGTTGAGTTATTTCTAACTAATCTTACTTTAATTTTTTTAAACAAACGATAATTACTTAATGTTCGGAAAGTCGAGTGAAGTCACTCTAGATTATTTCTTTTTTTTTCTTTTTTTCTCCTTTCCAGAAATACGCGTTTATATTTCATGTTAACTTGTTTGGAATAATATTAACTATTATTTTTTTTTTTTTTAATATTATTAGTATTAGTATTAGTATTAGTTTTTTTTTTTTTTTTTTTTTTTTTTCGTATTCCACATAACATCAAAAGTTAAAAAATGGAGTCTATGCACAAAATTAAGGTTTTGGCCTTAATATGAAAAAAAAAAAAAAAAAAAAAAAGCATTTAGTATTTGTTAAAACACCCGCTTACCTGATTTCTGATAATATTTTGAAAAATGGGCGTTTTAAAATGATTATTTATTTATTTACTTTATTTATTTTGTTATTTTTTTTTAAGGAAATATTAAATAAAAAAAAAACTAAAAATTTAATTTATTATTCGTTTAAAAAGAACATTCGGTAGTAATAATGAAATGTATTAAATGTTAAAATAAAATAAAATGATCTTCTTTTAACAACCTATACTAGTATAATTCACTGATAGTGGTTCTACTAATTTAGTTTTCCTTTAACTAGTTCGGATATTATATATATATATATATATATATATATATATATTTTTTTCAATAATATTACCTAAATGAAAAATAAATGATGTAAAAACAATTGGTATGTTTTTTTAACAAAAAATAAAATAAAGTTAAATAAATAAATAAAAATATAAATAAATAAATGTCACATTCTTTCTAAAGAAATACATCGGTATTTCCGAATTAGCTGGAGAATAACGTGTTAATGTTTTTAAGATAAAAACTTTTCAAAATTTCTTTAAGAAGTACAATTCTATAACATTCTACGACATTATTTTCTTTCTTTTTCTGTAAAACTAACCACAAATATATTGTGTATGTATATATATATATATATATATGAAGTGAATCATCTTTAAATTTTTGCACTGATATTATTGTATTACTATATATATATACATATATATACGCACATGTATGTATTTATTTATTTAAGTACTAGGCAAGGTTGTTTAAATATTTTAGTTTTTATTATTATTTAGGTGTAAATGATTATTTTATAGACCCCCTATTTTCTTTTCAGGTTGGAAGCTTTTGAAAATTACTGAATCAAGTGGAAAAGGAGAAGTATTAAGAGGTTGGATTTAGACTCTTTTAATTGAAAATACTAATTATTTTTCGATTGAATAATTTTTATGAAATGGAATTTTCGTAAAATTTTGCATTTAAATGAACACCTTTTATGTGCCTTTTCATGGTTAAGGGGTTACATTATTTTCGATAATTAAAAAAAAAAAAAAAAAAAAAAAAAAAAAGCATATTTTCCGTCATATATATATATATATATATATGTATTATTTTATAAAATTTTCATCAAAATGTTTCGAAAATTTACCTGGTGGGACATAATTTCCTGAAACTCTTTAAAAAAAAAAAAAAAAAAAAAAAAAAAAAAAGAAAGGAAAATAAGAAGCGTTTATCGCAGTGGTTAAGATAACTCATGATAGCTTTATCTCAAACTAAAAAACTGGTTATTTTTATTTTACTTTTTTAGTAAGTAAGTGTAGCTTTTAGTTGAACAAAGAATTAAAAAAAAAAAAAAAAAAATTAAATTTGAATTTTGAGCAGAATTGTGTGCAAAAATAGGACAATTTTCGGTACATTTCATCCCACGTATATCTTTTGTAAAAATAGTTGTAATTAAAAAAAAAATCTGGAGTGACTCCACTCGATTTTCCGAACATTGAGTAATTAACAGTTTTGTAGATAAAGTAAAGAAAGAGGAGTTGTTAAACAAACAAAAGAGAGAAAACCATAATAGAGTGTTTGAGTATTTTTCTCCATACATTACACGATGTTCTATTGAACGCTACTGAACTTTGAGCCCATAGATCATAATAATAAAGAATTTTTCGTTGTGTCCCTGGAAAAACCTATAAATTCTAAATTCACCAAAATGCTTATAGTTAGTGCAACAGTGATTTATAATACTCATATAAATTTTCAGCTCAATTCAATAAGGCGTTTAGATGCTATCGTACTTTTAAAAATTTAGTCCCACAGGCCATAATGATAAAGAATTTTTCTTTGTGTCCCTGTAAAAAAACTGTAAGTGCTAGATTCACCAAAGTCTATACAGTTAGTTCAACTGTGATCTATAACATGTGTACAAATTTTTTGCTCAGATTAATAAGGCGTTAAGGCGCTATCACACTTTTAAAAATTTGGCCCCATAGGCATAATGATAAAGAATTTTTCTTTGTGTCCCTGTAAAAAAACTATAAGTGCTAGATTCTCCAAAATCTATACACATTGAGTATTTGTGACCTATAATATGTGTATAAATGTTTTGCTCAATTGAATAAGGCGTTTAGATGCTATCGCACTTTTAAGATTTTGCTCCCATAGGCCATAATGATAAAGAATTTTTCTTTGTGTCCCTGTAAAAAAACTGTAAGTGCTAGATTCACCAAAATCTATAGGGTTCGTACTATGGTGACTTACAATATGCGTACCAACTTTCAGGTTAATTGAGCAAAGCGTTTAGACGCTAGCGTGTTCACTCACAGACATACACACATACACACATACACACACACATACCTACATCATCGTAAAAATAGTGAAAACGGACTCAGGGGACCTCAAAACGTATAGAAACATCAAAATCTCGAATTCGGATTTTTGACGTGATTACAATACTTTCCTCACTATAGTGTTCGGAAAGTAAAAAGTCTGCACAAATTTTAATAGGATCGGTTCAGTAGTTTTCGAGAAATTGCATCCACCAAATTACATCTTTTCTAAATAATAATAATAATAATAATAATAAAATTATTAAAAATATTTTGAGCAAAATTTAAATGATATTTTATAAAAGTTTCATTATAAAATTTGGAAAATTTCGCCGGTGGAACCCTGTTTCCCGAAATCCTCAAAAAAAAAAAAAAAAAAAGGTCCTTGCAGTGATCAAATTATTTTCAATCGAAAAAATAATCGAATCTATTAAATCGAAATCTATTTTAAAGAAGTGTGCAAGTTTTAATAAGATCGGTTTATTAGTTTTTGAGAAATTGTATTAACCAAATTAAAAAATAGCGTTTTCAGAAAAGAGCGATTAAAATTTTAAGGGAGCCTTTTGAAATTTTGAAATCTATGTAACCCTTTAATTAACATTAATCAAATTTTTATTTAAAGTATATTTTTAGACAAAAAATAATTTTATTATATATATATATATATATATATATATATATATATATATATATATTCGCAGAGCATTATCAAGTTTTCTTATTAGAAATTATCTGTGGGGAAAATTAAACCATTTTTCTTATAGCATATATTACACCACACCAGTGCATTTTACCTATAATTTTTTATAATAATATTTAACATACAATTTAAGGCTAGTAATGATTAAAATAATAAAAATATGATAATTACAATCAGCGTGGATAAAGTTTGATATCTTTCTTAAAAAATTACTGAATCAAATTTCTGGTATCCAAATTTCTCCTTTGTGAAAACCCTGGTTGCAACTCAGACAATTAGTGAAATTAAATAAAATTTTATCTGTTTTAGACACTCATATCCTCTTAGATTTTTTTAAGGCTGTTTTTTTCTCAATAAGAAAAAGTTAAAAAAAAAAAAAAATCTGGTGTGAAGCAACTACAGGACTTCCATTACTCACTATTTCACGTATTATATGCAATTTTTTAAAATGTGATCAGAAGAGATAAAATTGACCTAGAGATGTAAACACTTAACAAATTTCCTGTAAGATAAAGCTGATATATATATATGAAAGTTAATATATGTAGACATGTAAAAGAGAGTTTACATAGCGAGGTAAAAAATAAGAAAAAGAAATGGTAGAGTTATTTTTTGAAACACCAATTTCCGAGATTTAAAACTGACCTACCTAAGCAATATTACTGTTAACTTTCTTGTAATGACCACGTAATATACGAGAAAGGTACCTAAAATGGATTTATGTAACAAGTTTCAAAAAGCGTTAGAGCTCTTTTTGAGATAACAACTTTTACCAAAATTGCATCTCAAAACCATGTATTCTCAATTATTTCAACCATGTATTCTCAATTATTGACTGGAAAGCAATAATTACACACAAAAGGATATTTAAAAGGGAGTTAATATAGCGAGTACGAAAAAAATCCGCACAGCCGTTTTTAAGAATCGCACTTGCAAGACCTGAAATTGAACTATTTATACAAGGCGCTTACAAATTTTCCTGAACTAACGAACTATATCATTCGAAAGGACATCTAATAGAGTGTTTATGTAGCAAATTTGAAGAAAAACGTTGGAGCCGTTTTTAAGATACGGACTTTCGGTTTTCCAATTTTGACCAAAATTTCGAAAGTTCATCTGTACACCAG
The DNA here is from genome assembly GCA_963930645.1 of Salticus scenicus. NCBI lineage: Eukaryota > Metazoa > Arthropoda > Arachnida > Araneae > Salticidae > Salticus > Salticus scenicus. The sequence continues at coordinate 322,786,446 of OZ005653.1, read as the reverse complement.
TTCTGTCTTAATTCTGAAGTTTCGTAGCTGTATCTTTATTAGTTTCGGAGATATGATAGTCAGAAGATTTCCCGCACACATACACTAATACATACACACACACACACTGACCAATTGCCAAAAACCACTTTTTTGGACTCGGGAGACCTTAAAACATGTAAATCAGGTGAAATCTTGATATCGAATTTTTGGACTGAATACAATACTTTCATAACTTACGATAGTCGGGTAATGGAAGTAAATATATATATATTTATTTAGTAGGAGTTTATTTTATATTGAATGCTGATATTGTCTATAACTATGTTAGCGGCCGAATGGTTCTGCGCTCAAAGCTGGTCGACATAAGGTGCTGGGTTCGATCCCAGGTCGCGATCGTCAGCCTAGCTGTCCCTTAGAAAAAAAAATAATAATAAACCCGGAGGAACTCCCCCTCAGGTCTAGGACCCTAGTACTGTCTGTCGGCCTTAATCCCCATAACCCAACCAAACCCTATAGTTATGTTATTGTACATGAAAATCTTTCAGTAAATGAACTGTTCAAAAACCGATCAATGTGGTTTATTATAGAAATTAGTTTTTTCCCCTTAATTAAACCTTCCTTTAAAGAACTAATATAATTATCTAACTATAATTAAAATTTATTGGGTATATGTGGATGGAAATGATATTATCTCCTCACAAACCACAGGGCAGATTTAGCGAAACTTAAAGAATTTATTACTTAACATTAACAGTCTTCGCAAGTCAGCATATTTAAATGAATTTTAAAAATTTAAAATTTTAAGAAAGGATATCAGGAGTAACTGTTTTAACCTCTTGGCACTACATCTATGGACATTTAGTTTTTTTTTTTTTTTTTTAATAATTATATTTACTAATATTATAATTATGTAACATTATAGTTACTGTCATTATTATAAAAACAAAAACAAAAATTTTATAAATTATTCACTACAGAATCTCTCAACAAGAAGAATAGAAATTTTAGGGTTTGGCTGTACTGATAAACTAAAAAATTTAAAGCTGGCGTGAAATCCGACTGGATGGTATGGGTCATTATCTTAATAATAATAAAGGACATTGGAAAGTCTTCCAAGATGTCACGACGAAAATTGTGCAGGACGAACTCGTTACATTTGTGAGAAATGTGGTGAATCGGAATGCATAAAAATCTTTTTATCTATAAATTTGTACTAACGCTCAACGAGCACAATTGTGGACGTTATGGTTTTTTGTACATTTTATTTATTTATTTTTTAATGCTATATTAAAATAAATTAATAAATCGGAATAAAAAAAAAGCTTTCTATTTTTTTTTTTTTTTTTAAGTGCTCGTGAAGAGTTTAAAAATTACATTTCCTCATCATTTATTTAATCGACTGAAAGTTTAAAACACAAAAATGAACCTATTGTTATGCATATAAATGCAAATAAAAAGAGGACTTTTAAAATAAATAAATAAATATCACGTTTTAAAGGCGGGAAAGTAGCAGAAACCTTTATAAATATATTATTGCTGAATTATGGAAGCAATAATATTAAAAAAAATTATGTAACTTATATACTAATCGTAGAAACTATATAAAAGTGTGTTTAAAAAAGAAAACATACCTATGATTCTTTATAAAAACATATTTTTAAAATATGTAGAAAAAAAATATTTTCGAAATTTTCACATTCATCTTACTATTAAAAATTATGCTTCAAATTAAGTATTCAAGTATTATTACATGGAGGATTTTGAAAACCAAATGCTGAAATACTTTGTGTACATTTAAATGATTATTATTATTTTCTTTTTCTCTAGATAAATCGTATGTCTTTTGGAACTGATAATTCATAATAATGAAATTCAAAGAAATTTTTTTAAATTCTTATAATTTTGACGTTACACGGTTTGCGTAATGTTACTCTTGAAATATCCACATATCACTAATTGTAATAGAAATAATTATCTTAATCCATGTTTCACCATCGTCCTAAAAATAGGACACCATGCACAAGTGGTATTTATATAAATTCTTTTGAATATTCTGATTCGTAATGGCGATATATATTTTTTAAAAGTCCAATAAATACATATGTGTCTTTATCGTTAGTTTAAATTAACGTTTAATATATATTTTTTTTAATTTTTAAAATGACGAATTTTTAAGATTTATTCATTACATTTTCAACACATTATTACTAAAAAAAGTTTTACGTTCAAGAATAACGGAAATATAAATGTATTGAGGTAATATTCTACACTTTTGTACTCGTAAAACAATTATATAAAAGAATATAGAGAGAGATGGTCTGTTTTCCTTATACTGCTGACTGTCCCAAACCATTGTCCTATTTTTAGGACAGGCTGTACCGATTAAGCTAATGAAAGGTTGGTAAGTTTTTTGATTTTGTGTGTATACATAAGCTTAAAGAAACCTGTATTTAAGATTTTATAAAGAAAAAAAATATTTTCTCAATGCTTGGTACGATATGGGTTAAAAGAACCATCAAACTATTTTAATGAAATAATATTTCACGATAAAAACTCTTATTTTATAAAGAATGAAAATAATAAATAAAAAATGTATTGAAAACTGGTATAAGAGATTGCTATTTGTAATAAAAAAAAAAAAATCTTTATGTATAGAGAAGTTTAATATTAATATGTTTCATTATCTGTTTGGTAAAGTGCAAATATTTTATCGTTTTAAACTTTTAAACTACATTCATAACACTTAATAACACCTAAATATGGAAGAGAAGTTCTTCAATAAAAAAAAAAAAAAGATGTTGAATTAATATATATATATATATATATATATATATATATATATATATATATATATATATATATATATTAATAATATTGATAACAAATGCGTTTGCCTCTTAGTTTTTTTATTTAATTTCTTATTTTACATTTAATTGTTTATTTATTTATTTATTTTTTTAAGTTAAATGGTATTAAAGCTTGCATACGCGCTGTTTATATGTAAAGTTTCATAATTTATATAAATTTACACAAAATATATATAAATTTACTTTGAAAATATAAATTTACAAATGTTGTTTTTGATAAGTTAATAATAATAATAGTAATAATAATAATGTTGATGATTTTTAAATCTTTTTTAATTGCAGTTTATTAAAACAAAGTTATTCAGGTCTCAGACTATCTTTAATATTTACCAATCTTTTCTGTTTTCGAATTTGGTTCTGTGACAACTCTGAAACAAAACAATAATCGTTGCATCTAACTTATAAATTTTGATTCCGTAATTTTCGATTTAGGTTAATGGATAATCCCAATTTTATGAATAGAAATTATTTAGTAAAAAGAAAAAAAATGAGTTAAATTTTTATTAGATTTATTATTATTATTATATATATATATTTTTTTAGAGTAACTGTACTATTAATGGACACTTTAAGAACATTTTTTCTGACTATTTTTCGTGTACTATTAATAATTTTGGAGGAAATCATTAGAATCAGGATTCAATACCTCAATTAAGTCTTTATGTATATTGCTATACAGCAAAAAATGATAATTGAAGCTTATTTATTTATTTATTTATTTTTATTTATTTATATATTTATTTATTATTATTATTATTTTTGCCAGGATATACCAGAAAACCTAGTAATCGACACCTTTTTTATTTATTTTTATTTTTATTTATTTATTTATTTATTACTTATTTATTTATTTATTTATTCATTTATTTTTATTTTTATTTATTTTTTTATTTTATTTTTTTATTTTTTTTTTTTTTAAGATGAAATTAAATGTGAACAGATCGAAATTATGTAATTAATTAACATAAAGTATTTTCTGTTTCATTAATATGTTAATATTAAAAATAATAATGATAATAATAATAATAAAAAGAGTGTTTAATTTTAATATTTATTAGATTGTCAAACAAGGAGTGAGGAAAAATATTATTTACAAATTAAAGCTCATTTAAACAATGTTTTATAGAAGACGTCCTATTTTTTTTTTTTTTTTCATTTTGTATATATATATATATATATATATAGGACGCCTTCAATAAAACATTGTTTTAATTAAAATGAGTCTTAATTTCTAATAATATTTTCATAACTCTTTGATTGGCTATCTAATAAATAGTAAAATTAAACTCTTTAAAAAAAAAAAAAAAAAAAAAAAAAAAAAAAAAATACAAATACAAATACAAATGTTTTTTCAATATATAGAAAAAAAACTCTTATAAATATATTGAAGCATTCTAATATAAGAGTTTGAGTGAAATAAATCGATATTTCGTTTCACATGTCGAATTCGGAAGAATACAGAACTGTGTCCACGACTAGATCTCGTCGCCTTAAGGGCCCTCTTCACTCACCGCCGCCGGAAGCCGAAAGTAATGTTATTCAATGGGAAATTTTTCTTAAGAAATAACTTATTAACTAATACATATTTTTAAATTCTGTTTTCACATTCTGAAAGTTCCCAGCTGTTAAATTGACGCACCTTTTCTAAAATATTATTTTTTTAATTTTTTATATTTTATTTTGAAGCTGCAAAATACGAATTTTCAATATGTGAAATTTTTTCATTTTGCAATTTCGAAATAAAATATTAAAAATTGAAAAATTACATTTTTAAAAAAGGTCCGTCAATTTAATAGCTGGAAACTTTCAGAACGTGAAAACAGAATTTAAAAATATGTATTAGTTAATAAGTTATTTGTAAAGAAAATTTCCCCATTGAATAACATTGGCTCGGGCTTCCGGCGACGGTGATTGAAGAGGGTCAGACCGTTAACAGTCAGACAAACAAGAAGTAGGCAAACCTGTCAACTCCTTTCAACTACTACTGTTGATTACTTTTGTAATATAAGTAGTCAACATCATACAAAATAATATATGTATATGAAAAATTAAATATCTAGAACTATAAACGAATTCTGCATACTTATTTTAGTCATATAAAAGCAAAGGTATAAGAAGTTAGTTATAAAAAAAAAAAAAAAAAAATTAGAGACTAATAAAAAAAAGAAAATATTTTGATATTCAAAACTAGCAGGTCTACCTCGCAGTTTAAGTAGTGTTTATAGAATTTTGAATTTAATAACTATTTAAAATTATGGAGAGAACATTAATTCACATAAAGCTAACATTAGTATAACATTATATTGCACATAATATATCAACAAAAACGAAAAATTTTATGTTATTGTTAAAAAAATAAATAAATAAACACTTTATTAAATTAAAATTTTAAACTAATGTCAGATATTTATATGGAAATATTTATGTATATGCGAATTTTTGAGTAACATGTGTACCAGTTTTCGTAGCGTTCCTAAGTTATCATTATTATTATTATTTATTTATTTATTTATTTATATATTCTCAATTTTATTATTATTTGCGTGTAATTAAGAGTATTTTATTAATGTCGGGAAAAAAATAAAAGTGTATTTATTTATTTATTTGTTTATCTTGGTATCAAACATATATACTATATATATATATATATATATATATATATATATTATAACTTTAATGTTAAATTGTGGTTTGTATTTAATATCTTTTGAAAAAATTATCCGATTGAATTAAAATATATGACATTAGCTAGAATATGTCATAATTAATAAATGTACCAATTTTCGTAGCAATTGGTTGGACGGTGTAGCTTTATATAGCGAACTAAAATTCTGGACAGACACAACGATAAACTTTCAACTATATATATATATATATATATATATAAGGATTATAACTTAATTAAACGCGGTTCGAACAGCGACGCGAGAGTTAGATAAGCTTGTTTTTTAGTTTAAATTTATAAGTGTCCACTACTGGTGCAATTACTTTAATTATAAATAATTTCAAAATAATGCACATTAACGTAATTTTAAACGAATACAAGAACGCATTTTTGATCAAATGTACTTTTAAATTCGAAATCTGTTTTCTTAGTGAGTTAAAGTAATTAGGGTTCTCCAGTAAACGTGGGAAAAGCGGAAGTCCAAAGAGAAGCAAACCATCGACCCAATTAAAGGGCCACTCGAGGAAAAAAAAACACGCTAGGAAAGAGGACAAACGGCCCCCATTTTTTAATCACGTGCATTGTGTCCAAGCGTTTCGCGAAATGGACGAAAGTGATACATGTTATGAGAAGATAGTTTGTTCATTGGAATGAAGTATGATAACATTCATAGAGCTGCTAACATTTACATTTTCGAAATGAGGTTTATAAACCACTAATTTGCAATCGAAATATCGTTTTATTAACGATAATTATCTACGATATAACATTTTGAAGGTTATTATTATTAAACTATAGATGAAAATTTGTGTAAACTTTGTGTTTATGGAGATTAAATATAAATGTCAATGGAATTTATAGGACTGTGGACATTATGAACATTTTTTTTTTTAATTTTAAGTCACTTTTTTAGAGATATTGTCTGGAGGTCACCGAAGCGGGAGAGCCATCCCTTCCGTGGAGGATCAAAATTGTGCTGGCATGTCTCTGGACCACCTCTAGGGGTGAGTCCCAGACCGTCGTCAATTGCCTATTGCACAGCACTAGTGCGACATAGAACCCTTCGAACCTTTTAGTGGTACTAAAGTTGCATATAAATGCATTGAAATATAATTCTGCGAAGTATATTAAAAATTTGGAGAAAACATAAATTTAATAAAACAAAATTGAAATTTTTTATTTTTTATTTTTATTTATTTATTTTATTTTATTTTATTTTTAATATTTAATGTGTTCTCTGTTAGCTAACCTCTATTTTGCACTAACACAGTTTAACTATAAATCGTAGCCTTTAACCCTTATGTGGTTACTTTGGCAAAACAGTAGGAAAAAGATGTTTTCTTTTTATTTGTTTATTTAATATTATTATTATTATTATTTTCTGGCATTCAATCAAAGCATTAAGGCAGTATTTTTAATTTTAAAATATAAAAGACACTTTAATTAATAAAGGTTTTATGCTTTTAGGAATTATGCGTTATTGTAGAGACTTCACAGGAGATATTGTAAACACTATGTAACAATGCAAGATTTTTAATTTTAAAATTTTTTTTTAACTGTACAATTTGTTAAAGAAAAATAAAAATTAAAGAAAGCGTGAAAAATTGAATAATTGTGTGATGACAACTGAAGAAGAGCCAGATACAGTAGTTGACTGTAAGACAATAGTTGACTGCAAGACTACAAAAAAAAAAAGGCCTGTGAAGTGATCTGTGCGAGATCAGGAGAACGCGCTGGCCAGAGCAACAGTCGAATACATTCTGTATCAAAGAAGGTCCGGACAATACAAACAACTTGCGGTCGTGCATTATCTTGCTTAAATTTTGCACTACGGAGGCCTCGAATACAGGGCAGAGGGGCGGGCCTTAACTCATCAGAAATTTAATGACCGCTGTTCAGAATGCCAGGAATACGAACATGAAGTAATCGAGACGTGTATCCAATGGGAACCCATAACATCATTGCAAATGATGAACAGTATGATGATGTCGAATCCCAGCTGGCAATGTGCATTATTCATAATGCCGTTAAATACACATAAGGCAATCTTGATGCTGTAAACAGGATTGTGATTTGTCTGAAAAGTGACTTCACGCCATTCCTGCCTCCAGGTTCATCGTTGATCACACATTAATGGCGCCCATATCAGTGATGCAGTTTTGAGGGTAATCAGAATTTTGGTAGCCGCATACTGAGTCTGGATTGATGGTATGTTGTACCACTAGATACACGTCCCGATCACCTCTTGTTTTCATTCCCGTCACTCTGAATACCAGCCATTACATTTCTGACGAGTTAAGGACCGCCTCTCTGCCCAAGACCTCCGAAGCGCAACATTTAAGCAGGACAATGCACGACCGCAAGTTGTCCATATTGTCTGGACCTACATTGATGCCGAATGTGTTCGACTGTTGCTCTGGCCAGCGCGTTCTCCTGATCTCGTACCAATTGAAAAGCGATTGCCCCCCCCCCCCCACCACTCACCAGTAACTTCGATCGATGAATTGTGGCATCGTGTTAAAACTTCATGAAGTGCTCTACCCGTACATGTCATCCAATCGCTGTTCGATTCAATGCCTAGGCAGATATGTGCTGTTATTGCTCACAGAGGTCGCTGCTTTATGTACTGTTTTCTCAGTACATATTACTCCAAATTTCCTGAAATTTTAATCAATTGTTCTTCCTACTATAATGTATGTGTCCAACAAATTTCATTCAGTTATTATCATTCCTTCATGGTGTTGCATTTTTCAATGTCGAGCAGTGTATTTTAGTAGTCCGACGACGTTGTTCTGCAGCTTCGTATAATCAGAATAACCATCAAGTGCCATAAAAATGTTGTGAACAAAATTTCTATGTACATTGTGGACGTACTTCTCAAAAATAGCATCCAATGTTTCTCTTCGATCCCATATTACACGATGTAAAAGATATCCTCCATCGATGATATAATGTTTTATCAATTTCAACATTTGCACATTGAAAGCAATCAAAATTTTTGTGTTTTACGCATTCCAATTGCATTGAAGAGCGATAATGGATAAGGATCTAATTTATATTTGAAGAATGTTTCGAGTTCATCTTCAAAAGACTTAGTAGTGCTCGTACGTTTAAATAATAATACAGGATCTATTAATACCTTTTAATCGGGAACTTTTATAGCGCTACTGATAGTTAAAAGAGGAAGTACTTTATCAACACGTCTTAATTTTATATTGTTAAAAGTTTATTTTTAATAATATCAAATTAAGTACTACCGCAATACTAGTTTTTCGAATGTAAATTTTGAGACACTGCACATGGATTGTGACAGATTTTTTGTCTTTTAAGTGTTCAACATGCCCATCGTTTCTCTGAATACTTGAATCAATCAAAGCTTTTAATCCACGTTCAACACAACAATTTCAGTTTTGGACAAAAGTTTACTATAAATGAAACAAACTTGTGACATTTTTAAAAAATTATTTAGCAATACACACTGATATAGAAAAATACTATTAATAAACACGTCTGCTTATTGCAAATAATCACTCAGTACTACAGTGCGTTGCATGAATATAAACGCACCTTAGCTTTAAGAATTAGAATGGTATAGAAGTTTAATAAAAAAAATATGAATGTGTGACACTTGATGCAAACTGTATGTGCATGATTCAAGAAATGAAAATGCGAGTCAAAACAGTGAAAGACCAATATGATTTTTTAGAAAATAATTTTATTGAATTTATGACAAAAATACATGTTGCATGAATTTAAACGCACATGTAAAAAATAAATAACTGGGTAACAAATACTTTATCTAATACTTTGTAAAGCCACCATAAGCTTCTAGAACAGCCAGTAAACGACTTGGCATTGACTAATATAGTAACATGTGGACATCCAAGCTGATTGTCTTCCAAGGTAATAGAATGGCCGATTTTAGTTCATCTTTCCTGTTAAACTGCCTTCCGTTTACGTAAACACGGCGAACCAGAATACCCCATACGTTCTCTATTATGTTTAAATCATGGCTTTTTAAGGGTCAATCCAGAACTTTAATTTTGTTGTCACGGAACCATTTTTTTACGATATGTGTTGTATGTACAGATGCACAATCTTGCTGAAAAGTATAATTTCTTCAAGCTTTCTTGACTGGTTCACGGCGGAGGTTCCTTGTGAGCATCTGGACATAATCTACAGAGTTCATAATGTTCTCCACGAACTCTAATTTGAAAGTCCCTTTAAAACCTATGGCTGCAACACCATGACAAACCCACCTCCAGATTGACGTTTTGAACAGAACATTTCTTCGGTTCTCAAATAGTGCCAGTAGCTATGAAATCCGTCCGGACCATCGAGATTAAACTTTTTTTCATCTGAGAAGATGACTTTTTCTCAATTTAGTCGATTTAGCATCCATTTTCATGCCCATTCCAACCGCATGCCTGTGCTTTTGAGTGAGGGGTGGTTTCGCCTTTACTTTCTTAAAATTAATGAATGTTGCAGCTTTGATAGTTCTCCATATGTGTGTCCGATGAACACCCAGCTTGTATTGAGCCTTTATCTTCGCACAGAAAATATTCTTATACTTTGCTGCGTTGCATATTCGACGTTTGTCGTAACTGGTGAGCTTTTCTGTTCGCTTCTTATACGCTTTTTCCCATAATTTGCTCTTTTTTTATATAATTTCACGCAACACTCTCACTTCTTCCAATTCGGCGCCCAGTTTCATGATTGCTAAAGCCTTTACCACGCATAATGTCGATTTTTATCCCCTCGTCTACTGTCAAAGTTTTCACCCTTGCCATCCTGAAAAATTCCGTAAATTTTGCACTCAATCATTAAAACTGGTTGTAGAGAACTTTAGCTACACGACTATCTGTGTTTTAATTTAATTCCGGTGGCTCTGTTAAATTTTAAACGCAAAATACAAAGTGCGTTTAATTTCGCGCAACAAACGAAAAACAGTGAAAAATAAGAAAATGCTTAAACACTCACTTACATAAGCTTGCATGAGTCTAAACATATGTGCTCAAAGAACCTTATTCAGTTGTTAGTCATATGCAATAACTGTAAGTCACATTCCTTCTTTTAAAAATTTAAAAATTCTATTTCTGGTTATTGGAAAAGGTGCGTTTATATTCGTGCAACGCACTGTAATAAGTAATATTAGCATGTATACAGCGGACTATGCTCATACAATGGGATCGGGTAACAGTCAGATGCTTGTCAAGATCATACGTACGAACGAAACAAGGCAGTGCATATTAGTATTTCCAAATTTTTTAATCGCGATATCTCACGAATGGTCATTCATAATCGTAAGGGAAAAAAGTATTTAGACTTTTTTTTCTAAAGAATCTACATAACCTGCAAATTTTATATGAGCTTTTCTTACAATAAACTTTAATGTTCAGGAGATATTTGTGATAATCCGACTTTTTAAACTTTGACCTTGAATAAAAATTTTAACATAGATGGGTTCGATAGGGACTTTTGACATTTTATTCATAATGATGTATTTAAAGTCTGTACCAATTTTCAGCACTATGTGTAATTTTCTGAAATTTCCCTTTCATATAGCTTTACTAAATTCTGTTTTATACACTTTTTAAATTAATGCCACTTTAAAGTACCGTCAAAGTAAATATTTGAGAAAAACCATTTTTTTTTTTTTTTTTTTTTGGCATTTGACCTTGCATAAAATTTTTAGCACAAGTAGGATCGATGGGGACTTATGACATTTTATTTTTATGATGTACAAGATCTGTGCCAATTTTCATCTCTATGCGTATTTTTCCGAAATTTCAAGTTTATTTATGGATTTTGGCTGAACTACATGTAGCGTCTAGTGCCATGTGGTGAGATTAAAGGGAGATACATGCGTTCTGTTTTTATAACCTCAGTTATAGTGTAGGCAGTGGTCAGTTCAAAAGAAAAACAAAACGATCTATTTTCTTAAAATGTACCATTAAAGAATTGTGCACAGACCTTTTATTTTATTACATTATCTTTAGTAAAGGTAATTTAGTATCAAGTGCTATGGGAGAAATTCGTTACCACGAAAAGATGGTCCTAAAGAGAGGTGCCTCTTAACCATCTGAGTGCCTTTGAAAAGGGCAAAATTATAATGTTGTTTTCGCTGCATAGTTTTTTTTTCTTTTTTTGACGTACTAAATGAACATTTATTTCAACTTGAGATTAAAAGTGTAACTGTGTGCATGATTATAATCCTAACTACTATTTACGAGCTTCAAATTGGAAAAATAAGGTAAAATTTCATAATTAAATATTTTCGCATTATAAGTGTATTGCAGAAAAAAGAACAGCTCAGTGACCGGATATATCCGTCAGTGGCTGTCAGATAAAAGCGGTTGTCGTTTTAGACAGGTTTCATTTTATTTATCAGTTATAATCATAAATTATCTCTTAAAGATATTTTTTATTTGAATTTGTGCACTGCTAAATCCTATTTACGCATTTCTTTATAAACATTACGTTCCTGTTAATATCTGTTAACTGTTTATAATTTAAATTGTTTTAATATTTTATAGCGTATGCTAAAATCTTAGAAAGATTATTATTATTATAATTTTATGCTTTAATTGTTTGATATGTGAATAGTTTTTCAAAGCACAGAACTCGTGATGCGAGTCATAAAGTGCGAAAATTACTTTTAATTAATTTTTCATATTTTATAGCTTCAAAATTAAAGATTAAAAGTTAAACAAGAAAAAGAAATTTTTTTATATATATAAAACAAGAACAAATTCAATGAACTGAATTTTTTAAATGTAAAAAAAAAAAAAAAAAAAAAAGAAGAAGAAGAAGAAAAAGTTAGGTAATGAGTAATTTGCATAGCAAATTTTTTCATAGTACAACAATAGATTTGGCTGCCGGTGTCCATAGATAGAGCGTCCCCTTTATATTTAAAATGAACGTTTAAAATCAGTTAAAATAAACATTTCATTTGATTATAAAAGTAACCTCTTAAAATTAGAATAATAATAATAATAATAATAATTAATAATAATAAATATATGTATTATAACAGATATATCTTTTAATACTTTCCAACTAAGTTGAAAAGCGTTCATAATTCGATTTGTCTAACTGTCTATCTGCGCTCTAATGTGCGTAAATATTTTCAGTATATCTTCAAACTAATATACTTTATTTAAGTTCACTATCGCATGTTTCTTATTGAAAATGGTATAAATACACGACTGGTTTGTGTAAAAGGACACCCAAAAAAATATGAGGGGCATATTTATAAATTATATTTAAAAATTTGCCAGAAAAATATATTCAGATACATTAAGAGATATAACTGATAATTGCTTCAATTGCATTTTCGTTTGTCTTAAATGTTTTTACACCTTTCATCAGTATTTAAGAATGATTATAACTTCTATTAGTCTGTCTGTCTTTCTGTCCGACCCTTTTTCCTCGCTCTATTCTATTACAATTAATTCTATTACAATTTCTGAATGGGCTCTTCCCACCTGACGTCAGGGGTCACATGACATAGATAAACAAAGAAGCAGACGAAGTCTTCTATATCGATAGCTAAAATAACATATTTTCTATTCTTATTTTTGATCAATCCGATTTAATCTGTGTTATTATTATTATTTTTTTTTATACATCATAATTTTTAATCCATTTTATATCATTATTCATCATGTTTTGTTTGTTGTACATATTTACAATCATCATTTAGGTTATATTTGTTATTGATGTTGATGGATGATTTTTGGTACTTATATCATTAAGAGTGCTACATTGTACGGTGTAAAGCCATTTCGGAGAACAACTGAGTTAATTAACTTGTAACACTTTTACGCGATTAAATTTAAATTAAAACATTTTAATTAAAACATTATTAATTTCATGTTATAATCCATAAATATTATAGGTTAAAACATATGCATATTTATACGTTAATTTCCAGCATTAAAATTTGATTTTACCAATCAATAAAAGATTATTTCTCCATCTATTCTGCACAATATGTGTTATTCAGTTTCTATTTAATTTAAATAACGCAGAACAGAATTATTTAATGATGTTAACTTTGGATTTATTAAATTCGTACTTTCGTTTACAATTCATTAAGCAAAATAAACATTCAGTTTCGTATAATTAGTGACAAATGAAAACCAGATATTTATTTTATTAATTACCGTTAAAGAAATGTATTTGGTTACAGTTATCTTTGGTAGGTGAACGTCGTTGCTCGAATATAAATTCTCGTGTCAATTATTTTTACCTAATACGGTGTTTTATATATAAAAATTCTTTGTAGTTTTCTAATCATGTGAGGGAAGGAAAGGATGAATCGTCATTTTCAAGTACAGGATATAACATCAAGTTTCATTCATGGCCGAGCTGTCAACTTTTTAATTTATTCCGTAGCGTTGTTAGTACTCGCCCTTTTTTACACCACTTCTCTTGTATAGTAAATTTCTCCCATTTGTAGTTATGATTAAATAAAAAAAATATTCTTGGTATGAAGAAAATATAGGTTCTAACCATTCTACGGAATAAATAAATGTTGGCAACTCTTTAAACAACAAGCTAACGTTTTAAATGTGATATTCTTTTATTGGTTTTCTGTTAAGGAAATTGTAACCAGTGATGCCAGATTGGGGATTTTGTCCCCATTTCGGGGATTTTTAAGGCTTCTGGTGACAATTTTGGGGACCAAATGTTTCTGGGGACTTTTTTGGGGAATTCTAAAATGTTTGGGGACAAATCTGGGAGTTCTTCAACTTTCTCTCAATGTTGGCAACGTAATGATTTATCCCTACGACTAGAGACTTTCAATAGCTTTATTGTTATTTGGGGATTTTTTCCAAAAATTGCCTTCATTTGGGGGAAAATCTGAGCTTGAATCCTAGAAATATCTGTTTGATTTTTTTTTTTTTTTTTTTTTTTTAGTAGAAATCAATTTGGGGATTTTTTCGAAAAAAAAATCCCTGATTTGGGAAAATATGAAGAACTGTTTGGGGAAATAATTTTCTACCATCTGGCATCACTGATTGTAACAAGTAAAGTAGACGAAAGCCCACAAGTTATACAAAAATAAATACTTTAACATTCATAAATGCGTGTGCATTTAAAAATACACCAGAATTTTGCTATAAATATATGCTTTTGAAAAAGAAAAATGAAAGACTTGGATATAATACATCCGATTTAAATATCTTATTGCCGAAAGAATTATTTAGTTATTATTTCAAAGTGATAAAATACCGGATTATTATAGGGATGGATGAAAACACAATTTAATCGTCTGTCGACTACTGTATTATTTTAATCAGTAAAAGTATCCTCAAAATCAACATTAGGTTACACGGGTTTTCACCTGATTCTACAAGTGACATACACGATAATCATCTTGCCATACAGCAGAGCGTAACGTCGTCGCTTCGTTTGTTATGAAATTAGCTGTAATATTACATAGTCTGTGACGTTCAAGTTTAAATGTGTCAACAACGATGTGAAAAACATTCTTAAATCAACAAAAAATGTTTGCATTGTTATGTGTTCTTTTTTATGTACCGGTGAAAGCATTAAAATAATGATCGTACACATAGCCTGATGTAAATTATGTAGTTTCAGGGTTTTCAGGTGGATACTACAATTTTGTTTTTAATACCACTAATTTTATAAATTATCAGTCTATTGTTATAATTATTTTTTGAATTTTATATAAATTTATATATCTTTGGTTTTTATCATAAGAATAGTAGTGTACAAACACAAAATTGTTGTCACCTGAGAAATCCTGATAATTATATGCCTAATTTGGACGCAGAAAAGTAAACGGTTAATATAAAATATAGACGATATAATATCTTATCTTTAAAATCATACGATATTTTATTTAATTAATGAGCGATATTATTTAAGAGATACGAAATCCTCTGTAAATTAATTAAATTGATTTGCTAACTCTAATACTGAATGTAGATAGCATCTGCATTGTATTTTGACATAAGTTAATCGTCAGGAAGGTATTGTACAGTCGGCAGCAAAAGTATCCGAGCACTAGCAAAAATTAATATATAAAAAAAGTACACTTAACACAGTTTTTTTAAACAAATCCCTTTCTAATCCTGTTTTTAGGCAGTCTAAAAACATAATTCGACAAGTATTTATTTAACAAAACAGTACTAAGTGTACTTTTTTTATATAGGAATTTTTGCTAGTGCTCGGATACTTTTGCTGCCTACTGTAGAAGGCATTAGATTGATATTAGATTTCGTATCGATGGCAAGAGGTAAATAGAACGAATTAAAAAAAAATAAATAAATAAACAGAAAAAATAAAAAGTAAAAAATGGTGAAATTAAAAAGAATTGATAGATCACAATATGATTTTAATAGGCAGGGCTGCCAATCTTATGGCAAAATTTATAACATTTCTAGTTTTTAAATCAGATTTTACATCAGAATTTCATGATAGAGACATTTCCTATTAATTTTTCACAATTAAACAAAGTGGAATTTATTATAGAAAATTTCTGATATAAAGTCTCTCGCCTAAATTGTAGATTTGGTAACGATGGGTACAATAATTATTATATGATTGGCAACGTTGCCACCAGCAAGCATTGCCAACCTTTCGGTACAGGAACCTGGAAGAGGAAAAGGCTGTTTATTCTAGTGAATCCCCCCAAAAGGTTCAGAAGACCCAAGATCCTCAGGGGGGATTAAAAACCTATATATATATAAAAAGATCTTGAGATTAATCCGTTTCAGAGTAATTTTGTGTGCGATTACTTTTTTTTTCCTTTACACCAGCAGAGGAAATTAAATTATGATTGTAACAGAAACACGTAAAAAAATAGAAAGTTGAAATATTTTTTAACAGCAATTTATTATGAATAGTTTTATAAACGTTAAACTTGAAGGTCGCCATTTTAGATAATAACTTTCAGATATCAATATATATTACTCTCCACGACATAAAATATGATTTCAACTATAATTATGATCACATGCTTATAGCATGACATTAACTAAAAATGTCGCTCGGATTTATCTCATTTGTCACTTCAAATAATTCGATAATTTAAAGGATAAAGAAGTATAGAAATCGTCCGATACCATTGAGTTTAGTGAAAGAAGCTATTTACCAGCCTGTAATACAATGTAGAATATCGTGTCACAATTGATGATTTTTCTCATAAGTAATGGCTACAGCTCTACTCATGGCCATAACCTTAATAATGCTTAAATTTTAAATGTAAATTATACATTTACTTTCGTAAATTGCAATTACTTAATTTGTAAATTACAAGTGCTTAATTTAAAAACCTACATAAAGCATTTATAATTCTAATTGCTTTTAGTTGTGTTGAATAATTTAAAAAATTGAAGCAGAACCGATTCGCTCTGACATATATAGATGAAGGTAAGTCTTTATCAAAGTCATTTTTAATATTTAGAATGAACACCGTTGACATGAAGTGAACTAGACATAAATTCTTAAAAATATTTATAAATTACATAGAATTAGCTTTATTGTTTTTGGTGTATTTATTTATTTTTTTTTTCTGTCTGTGTAGGGAAACAAAATTTCGCTTCATTACGGTCTATTTTTTACTTGTCTTTTTAACACCGTTTTATTGGGTTCAACCTTATGAAATTGTCATGCATTATTAGGAAATCAAAAAGCTATTTTCTGTAATAAATAAATATAAATAAATATAAATATAAATAAAGATGCACTTAAAATTATTAATTAAATTACTGGGCTATACAAAACAATTCCGATGACTATTGGATGTGTATAGTATTTGATAATTGGCAGGACTAATTTAGTATTGGCTACATTGTATCTTAAACTAAAATAAGGATATAAAAATTTATGTGCTGATATTTCAAATGGAAGAATTAATCATGTACAGACGATGTATAACTCGTTGCTTAATGAGTTAATACATATTCACCAATGCCAATTTCTTTAAAAATAACCGATTAATTTAATTATTTAAATCTTTTCATAACTAATAATTAGTCATTTTGCATTTATAAATTATAATATTATTAAAAATAGACACAGACTGCATAATTAAATATTTACTTGAAAGTTTTTGAAGAGAAATATTTGAAATTATTAATATAGAGGTCAATAAACATTAGTTTTTATTAAGAACATTTGGTGCAGTTAAAGTTATAATACCCTTCTACGATTAATATGCTTGTTTTCTGTCTAATATTGTCAATATAGGATGACCATACGTCATCAAAAATCGAGGACACTTTCTATCTTGAAGGAATGTAGGAATGATATAAGAGGAGTTAACCTACGGCGTATCGCCATGTAGAGAAAATAAATTTAACTGTTGTGTACTCAAAATGGCTGCCGCAATAGCAGCCAAAGCTACAGAAGCTGCCATATTGAGTCTACCAAAACACTGGCTAGTATTGCGTTAGTTTACTGATTTTACATTTATAGAACCGATCTGAAACCTAAATTTGAAACCTAGAGTTACAATGACTTTCATCTCGAATAATCCATATTACATAATTTCACAATAACAATGCAGAATTTCTTACACAACTGTGTTCTTTAACGACTTCTGCGGTTACGATTTTGGCTTCATGTTTCTCCGGACATGTCATCTCCAATTACATCATTCCTCCAAGCACGCTATTTTCAAATCGTTTCTCTTTGAGAAAGTGTAGCAAGAAAATTATTTATCATATTTATAATGTTTTGGATCGTTGTTTACTTAAAATAAAAAGGTACCTGCGTAATTGTGTAATTATAGCTTTTATTAATTATTATTTATTTATTTATTTGAATGCCCATTTGGTAGAGCGTTTGACTCAAAATTGAAGGATTGCGCGTTCTATACTCGAGCTAGCTAAAAATCATCGTGTACATTAACGGTAGCTGGTGCACATAAACTCTGTCATGGCTGCAGTGTCCTCTATGTTCCGTAGAAAAATACCTCTATACACTGCTGGTAGATTGGGGGAATTTCTTATTCAATATCCACCACTAAATTTTAATTGTAACGGTTGCCCAATAACTTCGAAAATTTCTTGGTAAGATGTCTTCGAAAAGATTACGCAACCGTTACAATTAAAATTTAGTGGTGGATATTGAATAAAAATTTCCCTCAGTCTGGCAGCATTGCCTCTATATGCTACCAAAACGGGAAACCCAACCCCTCCACGGAGGATCAAAATTATGATAGCATGTCTCCACCCCTAAGGATGAATTGTTAATGACAAATACCCCATCGCCTTCCTCTAGAACAATATTAAATTAGACCCACTTAACGCTTTAACTTCAATCTGTAACATTTTTTTAACGCAATTTTGTTATAAAGGTACTCTAATCTAATTCTATGCTTTAACAACTGTTGAAATTGGTTGTGTATCAATAGAAAATGAGAAGATCTGAAGTATGAGAAAAAGCATTTAATAAGAAAAAAATGCGCCATTTTATGGTAGCATTCTTTGTTCAGAACAAGAGAGAAATACTATAATTTATGTGCAATTATGCACTAAAAAACAGATGTTGAATGTTAAAGAATGAGGTATTTTTAAGGGAACCCACTAAATCATAGTTTTATGATTAGGATAACAAAGTATATTTATTTATACAATAGATTTTTCATGGAACGGCCAAATTAATTTTTTCAAGAGTGAAAAGTGTGAGCAGGCTGATATCTCCTTTAAGGGATCAGGTACCTTTGAAAGATGAAAATAACAGCAAAAAATGATCATACTTCTTTTTCTAGAGCAGATATATAAATTTCTACCTTTTGTATCAGCAAATATTGCCGGGGAAGTACTGATGGGGATAGCTAAGTTGGTAGCATGTTGGATATTAAACCAAGCGTCTGAGGGTCGAATAATAGTTTGGTAATTTTTTGTTTTCTTAAAACTACTCGACCATTGCAGAAAAAATGTGTTGCATAATTTTTATGACCTTTACTTTGTCATACACCATTATTTTACTAGCTTTTAAATAAAAAAAAAAATCCTCTAGAACAAAATAAAAATTTTAATGATCAATTTTTAAGAAAGTATTTCGAATGAACATGACTTAAAAGCAGATATAAATGTTTTTTTATAGCAGAGCATTCAAAGAACACTTAGTCCTTTATCTATAGGAATGAATGTTTCTGTTCGAATGTCACAAATTTTTAGCCTGCAACGTATTTTGAAATACGACGTACATAAACTTTCCATGATAATATGATTTCTAAGGAAAAAATAGTCTATGTTTGGGGGGGGGGGGGGGATGTTTGCTGGAAAATTAATTGCATGCCATGATATTATGCACGATTTTACTTTCTCTTTCTCATATATGGTAGAGAAAGTATTCCTTTGGAATAGAATTTGAGTTTTTCTTATATTTACACATCTTGAGGCTTACTAAATACGATTATGTTCGATTACAATTATTCAACCCGCTCGGCTCTATAATGTACGTTATATGGGTATATCACCTTTTTTTATGCAAACATTAACATCAAAAAACGTTTAACTGAAAATGAAATATTCAAAAATCTAGCCCATTTGTGAGTTTCATTCTTAAAATTAACCCAAAACAACCAAATCTTAAAGGGTTAAAAAATGTTTGTGGTCATGGGTTCCTATGCAATTTTTAATTTTTATGATGTGCTGTAACTCCCTCAAAAGTTTGTACGTTGGGTTTTGAATCACCCTGTACATGTAAACACACATGCGTTCTAGGAATACATATTCCTACACATATGTTAAAACACGTACACACATCACACATACGTATGCGTACTACAAATTCCAATTTAATATTTGAACACCCTCCTACTCGGAAAACTAGCTACTCCTATGTTGTAAATAAAGTAATATCTTATAGTGTTAAGAAAAGTTTCTTAACTCCCCTGTACTAATTAAACTTTACAAAAAGATTTACTGCGACCTTCCTTTTCAACAACAGTCTATTCCGCCGTTATGGGGTACTTGGATAAAGGCTATTGCCTATTTCATTCACAGCATTTTGATTCCATGAAAAATGTTATTGCTTTAGATAGTGCAAAATCTCCTTATACCTTAGTTGTGAATAACATGTTCTATGATAGCTAGCTTAGAAAAATTTTATCACACTGGAAACTCATTTTTCAGCTGTTATGAATTTTAAGGCTCGAGACCTTCCTTTAGGTGAACCAATGATTTTATTAATATTTTTTAGTAAATATTTCTTTCTTTTAAGTGAAAATTTCATATTTTTTATTTATTTTATTTTATTTTATTTTATTTTATTTTTTATAATTTATTTATTTATTTTATTATTATTATTTTTTTTTTATTTATTTATTTATTTATTTTTTTTTTTGCATGCATATTTTGGCATTTTTAAGTGTATACAATCCGCTCTCTAATCATAACCAATTAAAAATAACAATGCAGAATATTTACACTAAGAGTTTAATTTGCACTAAAAATATTTAGAGCTATAATTTAACATGGTTTTGATAACTTCACTATGAAAATAAATAAGCAGAAAAATTGTCTTAAAATAAAATTCATCTTATTAAGAAAAATGGTGTTTTCTACAGTCTTCTTGAGATACCACCACAAAAATATCGTAAAAAAACATTTTAACTATCATTGTTGATTGTTTAATCGACCTATATATTCCACTACCCATAAAATATATGACCATCACACAAGATATCTGAAATTGCTTACAGTATCTCTGTACAGTATCTTACACTCTGCTTACAGTATCTTACAATCTTCTTACAGTATCTTATACTCTTACACCAACATATGTGAGGTTGAATATGTAATTTCAAAATTACATGACTCTAACTCATTTTAGAAGCTGAGAAAGTTAAAACCCGAATAAACTACTATGTCAGAAACGCCAAAGAAAAATATTGGAAATGCATACAGCTGTTTCGGTAGCCTACAGCGTACCGTCTTCAGTGCAAAAAGGATCCTTTTTGCACTGAAGACGGTACGCTGTAGTCTACCGAAACAGCTGTATGCATTTCCAATATTTTTCTTTGGCGTTTCTGACATAGTAGTTTATTCGGGTCTTAATATTCCAACGCCAAGTCTCCTGTTATTATAAACTAAGAAAGTGTTTTAACTAGCGAATCTGCAGATCAGGAGCCTCAACGTCCTATTTACATCACACATTATTCAACAGATCATTTTTATTTATTCCTTATTATATAATATATGTATTGATGCGATTGACTTACTACATAAAAGATACGTTCCTGAGGGGGTCTGCCACCACTCACCCCCCGCTGTATCTCTCTCTATAACTATCTGTATAAATATGCATATATATGTATTTCTAATAACTGACAGTCTTTTATTAATTCCCTGTAATTCATAAATATTTGTGCCAAATTTCAGGCAAAAAGATTACATAGAATATCGGAATTATTTTGTGTAATTCTATAAACTAATTACAATTCTATGCTCACACTTTTTAACAGAAAAACATGCTTTTAAAATTCTAATAAGATTTTATTATATTTACCATGTTAAAATACACTCTTTTAAGAAATACCGACTATAGATCGTAATACTACGAAATTCTTTCATGTATCCCAGAAAAGGGGCCACAGTTATTATATATGACAATAATAAGAATACACCTAATTAATTATAACTCGCTAATTTTTCACACTAATTTGATATGATTTAGATGATTACAGTACGTCATCGGAATTCTTTTGTGTGGTCCCTTAAATAAATTATTTAGTCTATACATACCATTTATTTTAAATAAATATGCTTTTAAGCATCTTTATAATGTATGTTAATTCCATTATGTTCAATGCAGCATAAATGCATTAAAGTGCGCTTAAATAAAAATTTGTGCATAGGCTCTAATGTCACGAAATTCTTTTGCGTGGCTCTGTAAACGAGCCATAAACATTGTATACACCAGTAAAAACTATTTGGCATATTCTACGTTTTTCATGAATAATTGTTTGAAATTTGATATAATTTGGATGATTACGTGAATTGTCAGAACGCTTTATAAAGGTCCTGTAAATTAAACAGGGAGCCTAAAAAACGCATATTTCCTGCAGAAAACATAGGTTTAAGCATCTCACTAATGTACGCTAATTTCATTTCGTTGATTGCAAAGTAATGATATTAAAATGCGTTTAAACGAAATTCACCCCATATGCCGTAATGATAAGAATTTCGGTGTGTCTCTGTACATAATCCATAAACACTAGAGATATAAAAAAATTATACAACTATTTCTATACCGAGCCAAAACGTGTGTGCCAATTTTCAAGTCAATTGGTGGTTTTTTGCGGCCGCTACTACGGTACATGCAAATCCTGCCCATAGACCGTAATGATAAGAAACATTTTGGTGTCACCCTCTACACGAAATGGAAATGGAATACACACTCAAAACTATACAGATAATTCCGTGTGGCTCATAAATATGTGTATCAAATTGCAAGTCAATAGCGTTATTTTTGTGGCCGTTGTCGTGGCACATACAAATTCTTCCCATAGGCCGTAATGATAAGAAAATCTTTGGCATGTCCCTGTACACGAACTACAAATGAAATACACACCCAAAACTATACAGAAAATTCTGTGTGACTCGTGAACATGTTTACCAAATTTCAAGTCAGTAGCGTAATTGTTGCTGTCGCTATCGCGAGACAGATAGACAAACACACAGACGGAACCCAAAATCTTTTTTAATCTACACATGGAGGCCTCCATTGACGTTTCGGCAATTAATAACTAGTGGATCAGCAGATCAGGAGCCTCAATGTCCTATTTGCATCACGCATTATTCAACAGAACATTTTTATTTATTCCTTATTATATAAGATATTTATATATATTCATTCGATTGACTTGCTACATAAACAGAAACGTTTCTGAGAGGGCTTCCGCCCTGATCAACCCCCTCTGTAACTCTTTTCTTGTAACTATCTGTATATATATATATGTATCTATAAATGTATTCCTAATAACCTATAGTCTTCTATTAATTCCTTGCAATTCATAAATACTTCTACCACATTTCATGCAAAATGATTACATAACATATCGGAATTATTTTGTGTAACCCTGTATATTAATTACCAATTCTATGCCACTTTTGCACAGAAAAACATGTTTTTAAAATTCAAATAAAATTTCATCATATTTAATGGGATGTAACTACGTTGAAATACACTTTTAAGAAATACGGACTACAGACCGTAATCCGTAATAGTACGTAATTTTTTCAAGTATCCCAGAAAAGGATCCACTGTAATTATATACACTGAAAAAGAATACACCTATTTAATTAATTATAGCTCATTAATACTTCAACCTAATTTGACATCATTTGAATGATTACAGAATGTCATCCGAATTCTTTTGTGCGGCCCCGTAAATAAGTCATTTAGTCTATACCTATCCCTTTTTTTAGAGTTAACATGCTTACTAAGCATCTTTATAATGTAACTTTAATTCCATTATGCTGATAGCAGCATAAACGCGC
The DNA here is from genome assembly GCA_963930645.1 of Salticus scenicus. Taxonomy (NCBI): domain Eukaryota; kingdom Metazoa; phylum Arthropoda; class Arachnida; order Araneae; family Salticidae; genus Salticus; species Salticus scenicus. The sequence goes on along the minus strand of OZ005653.1, from coordinate 322,762,441 downwards.
TAAAATGTGCTTAAATAAAAATGTGTGTATAGGCAATAAATTTATGAAATTATTTTGTGTGTCTCTTTAAACGGACCATAAGCATTGTACTACTCCGATTCAAAAAATTAGAATAATGAAAAGAAATATGGTCAAGGGAAATGAAAATCGAATTTATCAAATAAATAATCAACAATATCAAATATAAAGTACTATAATATGAATCTGCATATTTTGCAGATTATAAAAATGTAAACACATTACAATGAAATAGAAAATATATTTAAATCAGCTAACAACAAAAAATTCAAAATATTAGAATACTTTCTAACATGGTTCAAAAAATTAGAATAATGAAAATATATTGAACATAATTTAAACTCTAAGTATTTTTACTTGCTAATCAGTACTTTGTTGCATCACCCTTAGCTTTAATGACAACTCTTAAACGTTTTGGCATGTTTTTAACTAAAGGTTCACAATCTTTTTTATCCAAATTCGCCCATATGCTCTTTATACTAGAAATAAGTTCTTTTTTGTCTCTAGGCGCAACTTCTTGAAGTCGTTTCTTCATAATTCCCCACAAATTCTCGATAGGATTTAGATCGGGTGAGTTTGCAGGCCAAGGGAGTACAGGTATGTCCTTCTCTTTGAGCCATTTAGTTGTTGATTTGGAAGTGTGGGGAGAAGCTGAATCTTGCTGAAACAAGAAATCGTCATCACATAAATCCTCAGCTGAAGGAATCATGAAATGTTCAAGAATTTCTTGATAGACTTCTGAATTGACTGTTGTGGAAACAATACACAACCTGCCTGGGCCTTCAGCAGTCATGCAGCCCCATACCATAACAGAGGTCGCAAATTTAAACGAACGTTTTAAACATTCTTTCTTATAAGCTTCATGTTTGAGTCTCCAGACACGTATACCTTGATTTCCGTGAGACACACAAAACACACTTTCATCGCTGAAAAGTATCTTTTTCCAATCGTCGTGATCCCAAAATAGCCTTTGTTTACACCATTTAACTCTAGCAGCCCTTTGCTTAGATGATAAGAATGGCTTTATCTTAGGCACACGTGATCTAAAACCTAATTTGCGAAGTCGTCGTAGTGTTGTAGATTTGGAGACATTTATACCCATTTCTTTCCATTTTCTATGCACATATCTCACACTCCGAAAACGATGTTTCTTCACAATCTTTTTCAATTGCCTTTCATCTCTTCTTGAAGTTACTGGCTTTCGACCACTTTTAAAGTGTTTATTTTGAAAACACTTATTATTAGAATATTCTCTCAAAACTCTACTCACACTTGCTTGAGAGCATTTCACTTCTTTTGCTATAAAAAGTTGTGTTTTTCCTATTTCGTGCAAGTACACAATACGATATTTCACAGCCTCAGATAAATCGCTCTTTCGTCCCATATTAAGCAAATACTACGCTACAATCAAATGCCAAACGACTTTTCATTTTCAACGGAGCACATTTTATAGTCCCATAGATGTTAATCCCGCAGCCGTTCTCTCAACTTATAAGAAAAATTTGAATATTCTAATTTTTTGAACCATGCTATCGAGGTATTCTATTTCTTTGAATTATTCTAATATTTTTTAAATAGTTAATTATTAATATATCAGATAAAAATAAATATTTATGTTATATTTATAAATGCTCTGAAGATAATTAGATACTTTTAATATATTTTTTCCTGGACGCAGTATGCAAATTGACGCGTTAGCAACATCAAACTCATTCTTTTTTACATTATTCTAATTTTTTGAATCGGAGTAGTATACATCGTTAAATACTATTCAACTTATTATTCTACGTTTTTCATGAATAATTGTTCGAAATTTGACATAATTTGGATGAATGTGTGATATTGCCGGAACAGTTTTCTAAAGTCCTGTATATTAATTAGGAAGCCTAAGAACAAATATTTTCTGCAGAAAATATCAGTTTAAGTACCTTAGTAATGTATACTAATTTCATTTTGTTGAATGCAGAGTAACGATGTAGAAATTCGTCTAAACGAAATTCACCCCATAGGCAGTAATATTAAGAAAAACTTTGTCGTGTCCCTGTACACAGTCCATACACAATATAGATATAAAAATTTATGAAGCTATTTCTATACAGAGCCTGAATCTGTGTACTAATTTGCAAGTTAGTCGGAGGATTTCTGCGGTCGTTATTGCGGTACATATAAATTCTGTCCATAGGCCGTAATGATAAGAAAATCTTTGGTGTGTCCCTGTACACGAACTACAATTGGAATAAACACCCAAAACTATACAGCTGATTCTGTGTGGCTCATGAACATGTGTATTAAATTGAAGTCAATAGCGTAATTTCTGCGGCCGCTGTCGCGCGGCAAACAGACACACAGACGGAACCAAAATCTTTTTGAGTCTCCATAGGGAGGCCTCCACTGATGTTTCAGCAAATAGTGGATCTCCAGATCACGAGCCTCAATGTCCTATTTGCATCACACATTATTCAAAATATCATTTTAATTTATATATATATTGACTCGATTGACTTGCTACATAAACAGATAAGTCTGAAGGGGGCTACATCCCTCCTCAACCCCCGCTGTGCCTCTTTCTAAAACTATCTGTATATATATGTATTCCGAATAACTGATAGTCTTATATTAATTTCTTGTAATACATAAATACTTGTACCAAATTTCATGCAAAATCATTGCATAACATCGGAATTATTTTGTGTATATCTGCAAACGAATTATCAATTCTATGCCAACAATTTTCCACAGAAAAATATGCTTTTTAAATTGTCATAAAATTTCATCCTATTTAATGGGGTATAACCATGTTAAAACACACTTTTAAGAAATACCCACTGTAGATTGAATAGTATGAAATTCTTGTATACACCAGTAAAAACTATTCAACTTATTCTACGTTTTTCGTGAATAATTTTTCGAAATTTGGCATAATTTAGATGTTACTTGATATTACTTTAGATGTTACTTTAGATGTTACTTTGTTGTTACTTGTCGGAACGCTTTTGTAAGGTCCTGTACATTAATTAGAAAGCATAAGTGCTCATCTACTCTGCAGAAAGTATAATTTAAGCATCTCCGTAATGTATGCTAATATTATTTTTTTTTAATGCAGTGTAAAGATATTACAATTCATTTAAACGAAATTCACCCAAGGCCGTTATGATATGAAAAACTGTGGTGTGTCCCTGTACACAGTCCATACACAATATAGACACAAAAAATTATACAGCTCTATCTATACACAGCTTGAATGTGTGTACCGTGTCGCAAGTCAATCGGAGGATTTTTGCGGCCGCTATTGCGGTACATATAAATTCTGTCCATAGACCGTGATAATAAGATAAACTTTGAAATGTCCCGGTACACAAACTATAAATGGAATACACAATCAAAACTATACAGTTGATTCTGTGTGGCTCATGAACACGTGTACCAAATTTCAAGTCAGTAGCGTGATTTTTGCGGCCGCTATCGCGATACAAACAAACAGACACACAGACGGAACCCAAGAGTCTCCACATGCAGGCCTTCACTGACGTTTCGGCAACACACCTTTAAAGCTGATTAGGCGTAGTGGGTCTGTTACATGGTTGATACATTCATATGATGTACTGAGCTTTCATTACTTGCTGATGGTTGGAGTATCATATATCACAAATTTATGAATTCCATTTGTCTGAAAAATGATTTTAACACAATACTCTTCTTTTAAATGTTGCCTTTTGTTTCCATTTATTTATCTCCACAAAAACTGAAATGTAAATATTTTTAACAATGTCTGGCAGTTACTGTTCTGTAGATATTTGTGAGGGAAGATATTATTGCTAGCGATAACTTATTTCTTACTCAGTAGTTAAATGTAAGAAATTAAAGAATTTTCAATATTAGCTAATAAATGCTTATTTGCCTATAATAGTCAAATGTATGAGAGACTTTTCTTTTGACATAAATTGCAAATCAAAATAAAATCCTTTTTTTTTTTTTTAATGTATATTTCGCATAAAACTTATATGTCTGCTCTACCTTTTTGAAGCTGAATGGGACATAATAAAAATCTACTAATTTATTTGGATAAACACATGCAAATACATAAGGATATAGGTTTGAAGATAATGCATTGATATGTATTAATATACAGAGTTAATTTAAAGTTAAAGAAGTAATCTCCTGTACCACTCTCGAATTTAAATAGAACTTTTAAATATAGAAGGGATTTTTCTTTTAAAAAGTAAATTCTTTCTTTAATTCTACCATTTCACAACTTAAACTTGGGATGTTCTTTAAAATTCTTCCATCTCGTGAAATATGATGAGATTATATTCCATTCAGCCCTAAAGAACATTTTTGCTAGTTTTCGTTGTTTCCGTGATTACTTTTATTCAACATTGTGTAATTCGAGAGCACGTGATCCGGACCCTGCGGCCCCTAGAAGCAATCGGGGCCGTTGATTGAGACTCGTGACAAGAATGATACATACACTGACCACTTCCGGCTAAAACGAGCTCTGTTGGCCCAGTTAGCATAATTCATTTGTAAGAAATACAGGCGTATCACGTATTTCGACCTTTCAAGGAGACGTTATTGAATAGTCAGTCGAGTTTTGTGAAGGAAATACAAAACGATCATGAAGATTCGATTTAGGAAGTGGGATGACCTAAGCACGTGTATTTTGACGTAAATGTGTTAAGGGTGTTACAGATCGTTTGTTTATCATAGGATTTGTTTTATTTATCCATTTTATAAAGAGATAATATATCACCTTTCACATCTAGTACAAAACAGAAAATTGCATGCTAGTGCAGAATTTGGTGATAACATTTCTAAAGGTCTTTAATGCTAAAGAGAAATTTTAGCATTGATGCTTTAAAGAAATCGAATGAATAAAAATCCTCTGCTGAAAATTATCATAAATTAGTATATGAGATATAAAGTATAAAATTGTAAATAAATAAAAAAAAAAAATTAATGTAAAACATGGTTGCGAAAGAGGACTTCAAAAATTTCAAGGAAGAAGGAATCATACCCATTGAATAGTCGCCCAAATTCGGAATGTGGAATGAAAACTCAATTCATTTCACTCATAATTAGATTGGAATGTTTCAACATAGCATTTATAGGAAATTATTTTTTTCAAATTTTTAGAAGATATTTGCATTTTCGCAGAATCAGAGTAAATATCTGAAAGAAAGATAGGCTAGCCTTGGTATTTATAAGATTATCATACAAGGGGTGATCAAACTGTTAACTGCAAATTAAGATTCCTTTTAATAAGCCTTTAAATTTTTCAGAGATTATTTGCTTTTAATCTTGATACAAAGCTATTATATGTAAGTTGTTCAATAAATACATTAGTGAAACAGAAAGCAAAAAATCTTTTGTTACTTAATCAGTTCGAATTTTATTTCGCCTTTTTCCGAAAAATGCAAAGATGTCCACTACTAGGTCATATGAAACTCTCTGAAATATGAATTTTTGGAGTATATAAAAAGGATTCAATACCAGATTTTCACAGTACAGTCGTGTACAGAAATCGTCAATTTAAATATAAAACACTGGTTATAGTTACAACCTTTAAAACTAAGAACAGTACGCAAAAATAGCCAAAATATGTTCTTAATGTGTCCACTGGTACAATTATAATACCACTTATCCCTGTACAATTATCCTAATTGATGAAATTATGCTTTCACAAATTATATCATAGGCAGGGAAATAGTTTAAAAGGGGTAATTATTTTTTCTCATTCATATGGTAGACAAAATATTGTTTTTAAGTCCAACTTTTCACTGTTGCGTTTTTAATAATTACACTTTATGAAGAATTCTGAATGCATATATCGAGTTTTGAATGATTGATTTGTGTGTATGTTATCAGTATAGCTTAAAAATAAGTAAATGAATGAAATTAATTTTTTTTATTTTGAAGATCATACGGATTTGCTACTTGGAAGTTTTTGCTATGTTCGATGAATTTCAAGTGGTTGTGGATAAAATTCCTCTGACTAATTTGAAATTCTTTTTAAATTTAATAACAACTTTTAATGCTTTGTGAATGTAGGTGGAATATTCAAACGAGAAGTTGAAGAGACGGTAGCCTCTTACATGAAAATATATATCGTCCACCAAAACTCCCACATCCCCTTTCCTATCTCGGAAATGCATGAGAATTTAGAAACATGGTGAAACATATGTTCAATGAATTCGAAGGGGATTTCTTTTAGTGAAAAAATTTTGGGCCCGGGAGGCTAGAAGGGCTGCTGCGGAGGGCAATTTTAAAATTTCAAATGGGAAGGTATATCTTGTGATTCATCCCTGGACACGTTTCTTCAAGAAAATGAATTTAATATAGATAGTTTTGTCCTGCGATGATTATTAGAGGAGATATATGAGTAGAAATTCCGGATTTCAAAACTGGAAAAAAGTCACCCAGCCCTCCTATCTCGAAAATCCGTCAGAATTTTGAAAAATGGTGCAACACGTGTTCATTGAATTCAAAGGGGATCTCTTTTGGTGAAAATATTTTGGACCTGGGGAAGGAAGGGGGGTAGAAGTGCCACTAGAGAGGGCAACTTTAAAAATTTTAAATAAGAAGATATATCTTATGATACATCCCTGGAAACTTCTCTTCAAGAAAATGAATTTGATTCCAGTAGTTTTGTACTGCGATGATTATCAAAGGAGATACATAAGTATAATATCCACATTTCAAAAATTTTAAAGTTGCCCTTCCTAGCGGTTCCCTAGATCCCCGGGCCCAAAATATTTTTAGCGAAAGAAGTTTCTCTTCAATTCATTGAACACATGTTTCGCCATTTTTCAAAAGTCTGACGCATTTCTGAGATAGGAGAGGATGTGAGATTTTTGGCGGTCTCTATATATCAAATGAAACTGTTTCTATGACGAGACGGTTAAGAAAATATTGTGTAGAGTGTCACACAAGAATATTCTCACCTGATTATTTTTATACCAATTTAGCCTTTCTTCATCTCCCTCTTTCAAAATAAATAAAAAGTTAAAACTAGATCATGCAGTAGAAAACTTATGACGGCACATGCCTAGGAAAACAAAATGTTGAATTTCCTCTTTTTGAAGACGGTTAAAAAACATAAAATGAGGAAATGGTGAAAAACGGTGTAAATTTAAAATGCTGATGCAAACATCTGTAGCATTTCTAATTTAATATAGATCTCGTGTACTTATTTCTATGAAGGATTTTTTCCCCTTAATTTGTATATATGTAATACCTTGTCACAGTCTGTAGACAGCAAAGATTTCGCCCTGAAGCAGATTTACATATTTATGTAAAGTTGTGTAACTCACTCGTCAAGTTGTGAAATTCTTTATCCATTTTTAGTGCCTTTTTATTTTTTAACTAAAAACTGTTTTCAGTTATACTGAAGAAGACAGTTACATTTTCTTACCAATACCCTAACATAACAAAATGTTTCAGAAACCTAACAGTCATATAACATGGAAACATTGTAAATATTACAGAAAGTTCAATTAGCTTTCCGATTACTTTCATAAACGTAGAAATGTCCGCGATCGTAACAAAAAAATCAGATACGTAACAGAAACGTTTCAATCACGTAACAGAGAGAACATAAAAAAAGGCGAATGTTTCAGAAAGGTATCAGAGAGCATATTAAAGTGTGTTACGTTTCTGAAAGTTTGTAAGCATTCTGCAACAGAACTGAAACATTCTGTGCTGTATGGGTATACATATTTTGCAAGGAATTCTTATATTTAAAATAGAATCCCATATAATTTTTGACTACACCATGTCATTGCATTCAACATTACCTTCTTTAAATATCCTTAATAATGCATTGTTGATATAACAATAATCAGTATATGTTTACTTTATTAAAACTTATATTTAAAGTTAATTTAATACTGAAATAGGAATACAGGATATATATACACTATCTATCAACAAGTATTTGGACACTTTCGAATTTAGACGTTTTGTCAAATATCTAGAAAAGTTCTTTAAGAATTATATCGAAACTATGGGAGTGTGAGGAACATTCTATACCTCATATATTTCAGCAAAAGTTTTGTCCTGAAGAGAAAAAGGGGACCAGTAAAACGTAAAACAAAAATCAAAATGTTTTGAATCACCCTGTAAAAAAGTATTACTTCAAATGCATTTTGGCTATAGCATGTGATTATGAGGATTATTTAATTATCTGAATAAATTTTTATGAGGCTACCACATACATTCATAGAAATATCTTCTTTTTTTTTATTCTTTTTTTTCATTAAAAAAAAAAAATCCACTTTTTTAATTATAACACGTAGGGTATTAGACCCAGTGCGAAGCCATTTTTGGGATACTACATCAGACACTTTGTGACGACCTTAATGTCGTCTCCATAGTTCAATTTAACTTTAACTTGTGTTTGACTTAAGGTTGAATGCTGCAAACTGAAATACTTAATTTATGAAGAAATAACAGAGTCCAGATATATAAAATTAATGAGCTTTAATTGAGCTTAAATAAGAATGAGGGCGCTGGACTTTGATTGGATTTAATATCTTTATACGTTTAAATGGGCAGCCCTCTTAAATACTTTGACATCAATAAATAACCACCGTTACTTTACTTTACTTAACTACTCGCAAATGATCTCAACTACTTTCATTTAACTTCCTTAACTCCTAAGGCCAAGTAGTCTTTCGCATGTAGGAGGATTCCCTGACGCTACAATGCTACTGGACTCTCTTCTACCCTAAGCCGCTAACAACTAACTCCTTCAACTCTCATACTCTCCTTCCCACTAACTCTCTAGCTCACTCCAACTAACACTCTTACCTCCTCTCAACTAACTTTCTAGCTCACTCCAATTAACACTCCTTCCAACTAACACCCAAAAGCAATCTTCCTTCTCCTTTTATATAAATCACTTTTCAAACTTATTAGCATAATGTCAATTACAATTTTAGTTTAGGATGAGAACTAACTCTATTACTCAATTGAATCCTAAAACCTTCGTATTCATGTGTTACTCTTAAAGTGCGAATTTTAACCGTAGCACTTTGCTAGACCTCACAACTTCATACTGCAATTAGAATTCAAAAATGTTAAATATCTTACGAAATAGGAGCATTTTTACTAAATATTTTTTAACTACACATGCGCCAGCTTAAAAAAAAATTATTTTGCATAATTTAATAGCCGAAAGTATTGAGCTATTTATATGAAATATACGAGGTATAACATGTTCTGTACCTTCCCAAAGTTTCAAGATGATTCCTAAAGAACGCTTCTAGATATTTGACAGAACGTCTAAATTCGAAAGTGTCCAAATAATATTGGTATTGGTAGATAGTGCATATATATTATATTAGAGAAAATATTAAAAGAATTAATTATCGTATAACAGAAATGTAACTGGAAAATACAGTATAGAACACTAGCTAGACATAAAAAGGTTTTATAAAAAAATGTAGTTTTTCATAAAATTAGAAAAAGAAGTAAATTACACTATCATAAAATACACTATCATAAAAGCTGTTAATTTTTTTCACATGCACAAATGAACACTAAAACTATGTGTCTTCCCCTAAATACAAAAACTCCAGACATATAAGAAAAAGTAATCAATGAAAACTCTTTTAACGCTTTATCGACACTAATCATACTTCATATTTTCATGTATGTATTTAATAAGGGAACTTACATAATGTCAATTTTCATTGGCATTGGTCGTTTCATTCGTATAAATTACGTTAATTTTATATACAAGAAATGAATCTAACTGTATTATATTTTATGGAGGGAATGACGAATCTGGGACCCTCATATTGATATGCACACAATATAAAAACTAGTGTGTTGGGGCCACCACATGACTTTCTTCTATGTTTTCCTATGCAAATTCACTCAGTAAAAATAATTCATTAAAATTGTTATTTAATAAAATTATATTCCATGATAATTCAGTACTATTTCTATGTTTGAGAAGTAGTATAACACTAAATATATATATATAAAGCTCATTTTATTCTCGATATTATATTTTTTGTTGTTGTTGTTGTTGTTAAAAATGAAAAAAGAAATCTATAACATTATTTTAAATTATCGCATATCGATGGTTCAACCATTCATTTTAAAGGTATTGACGAGCTCTTTTAAAAGATGCCCATCATGAAAATGTATTCCCCTAGAGGGGGGACTTCCCCCTCAAGGGGGGAGGCGATGCTCCTACATATACAAAAAAAATTTACCAGTTGACTATCTCTATTATAAATAATTCTTGTAAATTTCATAATGATTATTAAAAAATAATTCTCTTTATGCACATTTATACAAAATTTTGTCTTACACCACCATTTTAAAAATTTAGAAAAAAGTAGGATGTCAACGCAAGCATTTGGACAATTTGTACCAAAAGTTGATAATCACTAATTTATGTCAAGGTGTAACTACATACCAATTTGTATGAAATTCTGTGCAGTTGCTTCCTGAGATACAGTTGCCACAAAATTTTGTCACACACACACACACAGACAGAGAGACAGACATTTTCTAAAGATGGTCAAATCGTGTTCTACAGCTCTCAAAGCGTGTAAATCCATCAAAACCCGAGGTCGAAGATTTTTACGAATCCAATAATTTCTTCTATTGAATATAGAAGAAAGTAAAAAATTAACACAGACTTTTTTCCTCTAAACTTGATTCCACAAGAAATAAAAACATGATTTCTATTTAGATTTTTTTTTTTAACTTCACTTAGGTCTCATAGAGGCGTTGGAATCCCATCTACGATGGCTCATCTAACAGATTATTTGAAATCACAAATACATTATTTGAAAATTACTAAACTAATGTATTCCACGACTTCAAGATATTTCAGGGTTTTCAGACTTTTAATCGAACATAAAAATATAGACCTTTAATATCAAAACGTAAAAGCAATGCACGCTTTAAGAAAGAATTTTGACGCTTAAGACTATTCTACGAAAAAGGTATAGTTTTCATTTATAAAACTGAATCTGAGTCACACGGGATCCCAAGTTTCCACCAATGATTTCTCATCTGATACATTATTTGAGATCACGAAAATTTCAAAATTAATTCGTTCAACAAAATTTTTTTCAGAATATAACACACTTTGTAGTAGACAGTAATGTGGAAAAAAAAATCTGTTAAAATTGAAGAACCAGTCTTGGAAAATAGAGTCAAGATCAAAGGAAACAGAGCGATAAACAACCCGAGTAAACCTGTAACCGATGTTGCATGACAAAGCTGGTAAGCCAACAGGCAAACATTGGAATTACAAGAAACCATCTGTGTAACATTTTATAACCAATTTTTTTCATGTTTTCTCTGCATCAATGAATTTCATGTCATGTTTTGCAAGTTCTTTGGTCTTTAGCTATGCCACAATTGCTGATAACAGTTTAGGAGAATATGACATGATCGCTAATGAAAGGATGAAAGTAATAATGAGTGCAAAATTTCTAATTTAATAATATTTTCTTAACTTCACAATCTAATGGAATAATGAAAAAAAATAAAAACGGTCAAGGAAAACTGTTCTTTGTTTTATGTTAAAATAGGAAACAGGGAATTTTTAAAGCATATTGCTACAATAATGTGTAACATTTTTATTTTTTTCTAAATATGTTGTTTATGAATTATGTTAAAAATAACAGCATGCAAATATCATTCACATCCCTAGAGTATTATTTCATAAAAATTTAATTTCATAAAGCTACCATAGTTTAAGTAGCTTAACTGTTTATTATATAAAATAATAATATATTTATTGAATGTGGAAAGGAGTAGGATAAGTATATTTTCTTAAAGTAGATTCCATATGAAAAAATTTCTAAGTAATGCAAGTGTCTGAAAATTCAAACGCGTTTGCTGTCTGAAAATTTGCGTATTTACGTGTTTCAGACATTTTTGTGTCTAAATTGGTACTTCAGACATATTTCTGCTTTGAATTAAGATATCTATAACGTCTAATCTATATTTTAAGACATTTACGTGTCTTAAATGCCGTTTCAGTTGTTTTTGTGTCTTATTAACACGCTTTTATTAGCTTCACCTGTATGTATGTTTGTATATATGTTTGTAACCTCTCTGGGAGCAAACCAAAAATCTATATTGTAAAAAAAGGCTTTCCCTACGTGAACGCTGTGGCTGTGAGGAAAAGCTCTGGGCTACGAACCTAAAGGTCTAACGTTCGAGCCCAGTCAGGGGAGATTTTTTAAAAATGGTTTTTGTTTAATTCTAAATTATTTTATTAAAGATTTGAAAGTATGTAAATATTATGGTGTGTCACTCACACGATTTTCTCTTACCTTGCATTTTAATACTATAGATATTGTGTGCTTTTTAGTTCACATTTCAATAAAAGCGTGTTCTTTAATTTTTTAAAAGTATAATTTTATTTTAAGACTTATATTTGCAGTGTGGTTCGAAAAATGCGCCTCAATTTTGCATAAATAAACATTTCAACTTCAAAATTGTACTAATAAATTCTTATGCTTAACAAAAGCATAAGAATTGATTAGTTCAATTTTTCCAATTATACCAATACAATTTTACCAATTTAATTAGTACAATTTTACCGTCCCTAAAAAAGGACGCTAGGCATTAATAGGTTAAAAGAAAATGCACTCATATTCAAAAAAATTAGCAAACTTTACAAAAGAATGGTTGTTTTCTTTACTTTCTCTTCCCCATGTTTGTTAATTTTTTTTTCCCTTGTGTGTTGTCTGTTGTGTGTGTTCATTTGCAATTTTTGTGGTGACATTAAACCGAAAAGGAGGTATTCAGTGGTTAGTCTGAATGTAATTGAGAGAAAATCTGTTATCAACATAACCCATAAACAAATATTAGTAGCAAGAGCAAGTAAAAACTGCATATTCTAAATCTGCATCATATAGGGATGCTACATGAAATTTTTCGCTGAGATTGGACAAACGGTTTGTGTACAGGGACATACAAAAACATTCAATTGCATTGTACGTCTATGGACGAAATTAAAGGTAGGTACAGTTTAACATTTTTAGACTAAATGAGATAAAATTGACATAATATTATTTATATGCGTAAAAGCATGTTACACAAAGAATGTAGTATGAAAAGTATTTATCCTTTGTCTAAAGGACCACATAAAAAATCCTGATGCCTTTTATTTTATGCAACAAATTTTTTTCCTGAGTTGAATTATTTGATGCGTATATGATTTACAGATAATATACAGAGCAACTAAAAATTAGGTAAATGAATTTGTAAGAATGGTGTAAGCAGCAAGTCTCTAAATAATCTGACATATTATTAATTATTTATTTTATTTTATTTTATTTTTTTAATTTAATAACAGTCTTAAATATTTCATCAAACGATGTATTTAAAAATAATTCTAAAATAATTTTGCACTGTTATTTAATGTACTTTAAATGTTTATATACAGATCTCTTATTTTACTTCTTAAACTGAAATAATATGTGTATAGTAACGAAAGGAAGAGAAAACAGCGTGAATGCCACACCAGATTATTTATACATAATGCATTTTTGTAAACTGTCCGCTTGGTAAAATGCTCATAAACTTTGAAAATGTGAAGATCAGGATGGCTTTCATATTTTTCTGTGAAAATTTGATTACAATATTAATTAGAAAGGTCATAAATAAAATTACTAAAAGAAAATTTGTATTTATAATTCACCCTGTATCATCAAAAGAGTGAAATGATATGCAAATGTAGCAAATATTAACAGATATTTTGTACAGCTGTCTTATGTAATTTTATAAGAATAGTACATAAAATTAAAAAGTTAAAAAGATTTTTTTTTTTTTACTTCAAAATTTTCGGCATGTTTTTTATTTATAATGTGTATATGTTTCAATGAAATTTAATGAGAGTTTTAGGTAAGTTGACGAATATCATTGGAAACAACATACTGCAATTGAAATAAAATGTCACTCCAATGAAAACTGCTTTGTATAATTGAGATCACACTACTCGAGATTACATTCATAGATGATAATGTAGCTGAAATATTTATCGGCACTGCACGGGATCTACCCAACAAAATATACTATTAAAATTCAATCCATCTGCAAAACACTTAATAAATTAAAACCAATGTAACATTTGAAATGAGATAATGAATACAAAAATTTAAAAAACTTTAAAATTACATTTTAATTAAAAACATTAAAATACACGACAGATGTTTCGGCTAGAACACTAGCCCTCCTCAGTGTCAAACGTCCAAGCACAATATTTACAAAAAAATTCATAACACATCATAACAAGATTATATATTCAGGAGGAATAGCTTTAGCCTCGTTCAAGGCAGAATGTTGCATTTTTCATAACAAGATTATATATTCAGGAGGAATAGCTTTAGCCTCGTTCAAGGCAGAATGTTGCATTTTTCATAACAAGATTATATATTCAGGAGGAATAGCTTTAGCCTCGTTCAAGGCAGAATGTTGCATTTTCCATAACAAGATTATATATTCAGGAGGAATAGCTTTAGCTTCGTTCAAGGCAGAATTTTGTATTTTTCTGATGTATTATGAATATTTTTGTAAATGCTGTGCTTGTATGTTTGACACTGAGGAGGGCTAGTGTTCTAGCCGAAACGTCTGTTGTGTATTTTAATGTTTTTAATTAAAATGTATTTTTAAAGTTTTTTAAAATTTTTGTATTCATTATCTCATTTTAAATGTTACATTGGTTTTAATATATTAGTGAGACGCATAAATTATGTTTAATTTTATTAACTTAATAAATTTTGAAATGGAATTGCAGAAATTACTTGCTATAAAAACAGTTGACACACAATGATATAAATATTACATTGAACATTAAAATTCAATTAAGCTAGAAAACCAATCCATAGCACATGTCTTACAATTATCCATTCGTACAGTGATATATCTGAATTTTGCATGATCTTGGATTTATGTAATTCATTTTGTTGGGAAAAGTCAAAAGATTCAGAGCAACTGTGTAGAACATCTCTCCTATTTCTAAATGTTTACGATTCACTCCTTCAACATCTTCCTTTTGTATTGTGTATTTTAAACTACTTTTTAAGAAAAATTAAAAATTATACGCTTAAGTTTTATGAATAAACAAAATATTTCTATAAATCCGTACTCTTCAATAACAAGTTGTTTTTAAGTAAAATTATATTTTTTTAAAAAAATTAAAGAACACGCTTTTATTGCAAAATGTGAACTAAAAAGCACAAAATGATCTGTATATGTATAACTATTATTTACATAATTTAAAAACTAATAACTGCAGGTATACAAATATAGTACTGACTATAGTACTATATATACCTATATACCTATATAGCTTTATAGTATTGAAATACAAGGTAGGAGAAAGTCGTGTTAGTGACACACCAGCTTATTTACATACTTTTAATTTCTTTTTTTTTTAAGTTAATTGTTGCCACTCGTCGTTATACAAATACGATCAAATCTTGTGCCGCATACGATAGCGTTTTATATGCAGATTTTTCGTCTGCCCCTGGAACCTGCCCCTGATGGAAAAGGCGCCTGAAAACACTTATATATAAGTGTTTTCAGTACAATACTTATCAGCGTACAATATCATAAGTAATAAGTGTACAGTATCATAAGTATTGTACAATATCTTTCAGTGTACAATACTTATATATGTCATTGATTATAAAGACGTGCAAAATTTCAGGTTGTTCGGATGATCAGAAGTGGCTGAAAATTGTACTACAAGATTCCGTTACATACATTAATTTTTACATCATGTCAAGTTAATAAAAGCGTGTTAATAATAGTTACATCATGTCAAGCTAATAAAAGCGTGTTAATAATAGTTACATCATGTCAAGTTAATAAAAGCGAGTTAAAAAGTATTTATAAGATTTATTCTACTGGTTCCTTTATTAATTATCATTATTATTATTATTATTATTATTATTATTATTATTATTATTATTATTATTTTCGAATTTTATTATTTTTGAATCAAAATATAATTTATATTAGGAGCTTTTTCAAACAAAAACGAATCTTCAAAATGTATTCAAATTTATATTTTAAAATTGGTGCTATACATAAATAAAATTATTGATATATATTGTTTAATTGTATAATCCTTTACCTTAGAAGTCGGTTAAAATACGTTTTTCTTTAAACCACATATTTTTACAGTGTGATATAAGAAGATAATCAATAACTGCGTATGAAGTGAATTGTCATTTTACGGCTTAAATTCTAAAATGAGAAATACAGGATAATTAATAACCTTGCTCTGTGAAACACAAGTTTTGAAAAACTTCTTTAAAATTATTGATGATATGACACAACTTATGTATCTGGATTATAAATATACATGTTAGTAATAAATGTACTTATTTTTATAACTTTAAAAAAAATTAAATACAGGTTTTTTTTTTCTCTGTAAAAACGGTGCTATTCTAGAACTTCTAATTTCATTTCTATTTCACCATATTTTATTTTATTGAAAAACATGCATTACTGCATTTTTAGTTTTAGATGACCTTTGACCTTTTGGAAATTTAGGGGGGGGAGGGGGGGAGGATTACATAAAAACTGTAAATGATTTCAAATACTAATTTGTAAAATATTTTTTTTAAATGAGTTACTTGGAATATAGGAATCGTGAAACAATATTAAAGTATATTATCAAAATGTTTAGAGCAGAATCATTTAGAAAAAGAACCCCTACTTATGAAATAGCATAATCATTTTTGAACAAGGTAATCTAGTAATTAGGATCTGATCTTCTAATGTATTATATATATATATATACAGGTTGTACAAAAGTCACACACATCCTCTTAACTCGAAAATGAGTCGGAATTTTGAAAAATTGGAGAAACACGTGTTTAATGAATTCGAGAGGAACCTCTTTTGGTGAAAAAAGTTTGGTTCGGGAGGCTTAGGGGCCCCTAGGGAGGGCAACATTAAAATTTCAAATAGGAAGGTATGGCTTGTGATACATCCCTGGAAACGTCTTTTCAAGACAATGAATTTGATATAAATAGCCCTACGCTGAATATTAAAGGAAATACATGAGTGTTTAGACTTTTAAAATGTGGATTTTATACTTATGTATCCCCTTTAATAATCATTGCAGGACAAGACTATTTATACCAAATTCATTGTCTTGAAGAGACGTTTCCAGGGATGTATCACAAGGTATACTTTGCCCAAAAATGTTTAGGCAAAGTATGTCTTCAGGCAAAGGAGTGGTAGGAGTGCCGCTAGGGAATGCAATTTTAAAATTTATAATGGGAAGGTATGTCTTGTGATAGATCCCGTGAAACGTCCCTTCAAGACAATGAATTTAGTATAAATAGTTTTGTCCCGCAGTGTTTATTAAAGGGGTACATAAGTATAAAATCCATGTTTCAAAAGTCTAAAAACTCATGTATCTCCTTTATTAATCATCGTAGGGCAAAACTATTTATATCAAATTAATTGTCTTGAAAAGACGTTTCCAGGGATGTATCACAAGCCATATCTTCCTATTTGAAATGTTAAAGTTGCCCTCTCTAGTGCCCCCTAGCTCCCCCCCCCCCCCATTCCGGGCCCAAACTTTTTTCACCAAGAGAGGTTCCTCTCGAATTCATTAAATATGTGTTTCTCCATTTTTCAAAATTTCGACTCATTTTCGAGTTAGGAGGGGGGTATGGGAGTTTTGGAACACCCTGTATATATGATGACAGCATCCGAATGACAGCAGAAGTAAGAAAGATTAATATATACTTTTGAAGTCAAAATTTGTTTGGGATATATAACTGATTTTTTAGTTCCGAATATATTATATTCACGTGAAACTACTTTACATGTTTTTCTTGCGTATCATAAAATATATGTCTCAAAACACATTCTATTTCATTGTGTCAGTGAATTTATCAATGAGGTTAATTTCACCATGAAATAGAAAAAAAAAAAAAAAAATGAAAAAGAAAAAAGCTAAAAAATCTGTAGCAAAGCATTTAGTTCCACTAGCGCATACCTTATTTTTCTTTTTCCGCAACAAATCTCTCTCTCTCTTCTTTTTTTCGTTTTTCAAAATTTAAATAAATTTTTAATGTAAAGTTCTATTGCTTATAGCAGTGACACTCGTAGAGCCAATATGTTTGCTTATTTACTTTTATTTTAATGTCAGATTTGACTATTTATAAGCAATTTGTTACAAATAATATTTTTTATCAGTTTTAGACTTCAATTTGTTAAATATGCATTGGTGAAAGGATTTAACATGATGATGATTTAAAATGTTTAAATTTTCCTGATATTCAAGTTAAATAGATTTTTTTCCCCTCGTCGGTATAAAGAATTAGTTCATTGCTAACTAACACTTTTTTTATTCTGTTTCGATTATTTATGTGAATTAAAGAGGCTTTTTCTTTTAATATAAATTTTACTATCATTTATAGGTATTTCAAAATATTTATACCAATAATAAACACAAATAAGTACCAATAATAATGAGTGTCTCAAGAAGTTTCAAGTTATTTTTTATTCTTTACCTGTTAGAAATAAGTAGGCATTCTAAATTGCAAAAGTGTTCAAAAAAAGTTAAGAAAAAAGACTACGTTAATAAAATTGTTCGCGCTACTTTTCGGAAAGTTACATTTTTAAATTTTTATTAGACCCCCCCCCTCGAGATAAAAATCTCGAGGGGGTTCGACACTCCGTTTGCCCTTTTGGAAAAAGTTTCTCCAACCCATTTTTCTTTCAGTCTTATGACGTCATTTTCCAAAGAAAAATTAAAATGTGATCAATGGGCGTGAAAAAAAAAATAAATAAATAAATAAATAAATAAATAAATCTTAATGTTACTGTTAGTAACAAAGAAATTGGTCGTCTGCAAACACATAAAAAGCGTTATCTTAAATATTTTCAATGAAAAAATGAAATTAGAAATGTAACTTATCGTCTACAACTATATGAATAGACATATTTTTTTACTTTTAGAAAATTAAATGTAAAAAGAAAAAAGAAAAGAAAGAAAAATAAATTCAAAAATTGACATCTTTGAGATGCTCGAGAGACAAAAAAGTTATTTAGAATAGTTGAAAACACCTAAAAGTAATCGATATTTTTAAAATATTCAGCATAAATTTAATCCAGATGAAATGAAAATTTGTTTATATTTTATTAATTTTATTTTAACGTCAGGCGAAAAAGATTTAGTTATGAATATTATGATTATGTTAAACAACTATTACTATAGAACTTATACATAATTAAATGATTGTCTAAATGCGATCATCGTTAGTAGGACCGATTCAGCGATTTTTTAAATTTAGAGGTGAAGTAGCTCGGACGTTTTCGCTAAGGAATTCATTTCCGTAACCTCGATAGCCATTTAAACTATAGCCATGCCTTAAATATATAAAGATGAATTATAAAATGTTGCAGTAATAATAATAAAAATGGAATGTTTAAAATAGTTATAATAATCACATAAGTTATTTATTTTCAATGTGTCCGACTAAATCATATTCTAGATTTTTTTTTTTTTTTTTTTACTTTTGAAAGTTGCATCTTTACTTCTGCAAGCATCATTTTAAACTTAGCTGTACATTGGAAATAATTGAACAGTATTATATATTATCCTAAGTTAACTGAAAAGAAAATGCGATAGTTAAAAATATGGGCATATTAGACAAAATAAGGTAATAATTTCTTTAAACAAGCAATTACACCCAAAAATTCATCGCCAAACAATGACAAAATTTTAAAATCTCCAAGTGGGTCATATACTAAAGCTGTAACGCTAAATGGCTTAGATATAACGAATTTCTCTCTGTTCTTAATATACATATTACATTATATTACTACCGAGTTTTTTTTTTTTTTTTAGATGTGTGTGTCGAGCTGTCTAGCAAAATTAATGGCAAATTGTTTATTAGGTTGTTGAACGTTAAAGCAGACTTTTGACATATTATAAAGGATATAATGTTATATATTGTGTATTTCAATGTGATATCAAATATGATACTTTCTATAATATTGTGCTGCTTTTGTCTTGCGTTAAGTATTTTTAATATTCCTATTCAATGAAACGCAAAGCTGCAAACATGCGGGTAATATTTTTTTTCCACTTTTAGAAAATTAATTTTCTTATTGGCAATTTCTTATGTTATTAATATATTTTTATTTTTTATTTTATTGTATTTTATTTAATTTATATTATTTTGTTTTATTTATTTATTTGTTTATTTATTTATGTGAGTAATGAAATAATGTCTTGTCTGTATAATTGACTACATTTTTTTTTCCTTTAAAGTATATTATTTATCTTTTTTTATTTAAAAACTTATTTTAAAATACTTCGGATATATTTTGGCAATATATGTATATATATATCAAATTCAAACTGATTTATAAATGACAGCAACTTCTAATTTCGCACTGATAATTTTTAACATTAGAGAATTATACATTTCTATAATACATTTCATATTTCTAATTATTAAAAAAAACCATCACTCTTGGAGAGAATCGAGTACATTTTATTACATGTATTTATATTATGTATTTTATTTGACATTGAATATGGATATTTCTATAACATTTTTCTGCTTTTGTCTTGTGTTATGCACTATTAATATTTCTATTCAGCGAAAGGCAAAGCAGTGAATAGGTGGTGAGAGCCCCACAGGGGTTAATAAGTGAAACATTCAGGCGGAAATGAAGCCTCCCTCCGAGGTTGTTAAGTGCAGCGAACAGGGAGCAGACCCCCCCCCCCCCCGCCTAGTTTTATAGAAGAAAAAAAAATACTGGTTTCCAAAACTTGTAACACACTTGTCACTATTTAAAGAATGTACGGTTAACCTCTGAAATATAGTTTAGGAATAATATTTATTTACTCTTTTTTTGTAAAATTGCAAGAGTTTGCTTTATATACAAAGAAAATTATTTCCAGAAATGTACTTTTACTAACTATTTCTGAATTTTCAGAATTTTTGGTTTTTGGATCATCACTCTCAAAATTTTGTGATAGAAGGTTTGAACAGTTTGGTAAGTTTTTTGATAGTTTTGTTTAAGTGTTTATATATATATATGCTTTTTTAAAAAATATCTTATAAGTAATTTATGTTACATTATATAGGGGAGACCCGTGTACCTAGGGCCATCATGTACCTAGGGTCACACCACTTTATTTGAATAATATTTAATTTTAAGTTTTAATACTTAATTGGGCGAGTAACAACAACAATTTCTACTTTTACAACTACTTTGGATCATTTGAGGAGAAAGTTTTGACAAGTTACATGTAGAAAACGAATTTACATTGTTTGAAGTAAAATTTTGCAGCTCATCTCTTTTGTTATTTTGCAAAGGCAAGTCAAATATTTTTCTTTCATTTTTAGTGTATAATGTTGCTTGTTATATTCAGTAATAAATGAGATATTTAATTAGTCCTCTCTGCATGTGGATTTCTTAGTGGAAGGCATTTTGAATGAAGTTACCAAAACTTGTACCTAGGGCCACATAGCTGCCTTGTACCTAGGGACAGTGTGTTTGGACCTTTTAACACTTTCGAGACCGTATGCGTATGTTTTTGTCTTTTTGACAGTAAGATCCGACTGTGGGCGTTTTTCTCATAAGTTACAATCTTTCAAAACAAAATTTTCCGTATTTACATTTATATTACAAAAATATGAATTATAATCATACTCTCTCTAATCAAAATATTTGCTTCCATAGTATACTGATTGTACAAATATGAATATTGTGTATATTTTTTAGAAACAAATAATATACAAATTACAAAAGAAACGCCCACTGGTGGAGTTTCATATTTTCAAATGACGTGAATCTACGTCAGCGGTCACAAAAGCGTTAAGAAACACAGTATAGCCTGTAGAAATTGGATGCTGGAAAGCTCTGGTAAACCAATCACTATATATAACGTTGTTGAAAATGTTGGCAAATCCTGTCCGCCTGTAAACGTCCTATCAGGCTTTCGTGTATCCGAAATATGGCCAATGAATCAAAACACATTCACTGAGGATGAATATTTAAGTTCGAATGTGACCGAAAGACAAAATCCCTCCATAAATTAAAAAAAAAAAAAGATTTCCCAGGAAGAAAGAATCTTTACCTAAAGGAAAACGTCCCACATCAAAGAAAAGATGAGACCGAAAACCAGACAGATCTAGAAATCCAAGAGACACTCCAGAAAAAAAAAAAGAAATTGAAGAAAAACAAACGTTCTGTTAGAATATCCCAAAGAGAAAAAAGAATGAAAATATTCGTGTTTCAAATTAAGGCAACAACATATGATAACTATTACATGATAAGTAAATATATTACTTGATATTGTTTATATATATATCTATATTAATAAAATCAGAGTTTTGTCTGTAAATTTGTCGGAATCGAAAAATTTTGCGATATCTTCACGTTTCACACCCCATGAAAGCCGAAAATGACTTCAGAAAATTTTGCCTGTGTGTGTGTGTGTGTGTGTCTGTGTGTATGTCATCGTGTCCGAATGTCGCTTTTTTTGTCCGGGCATCACTCGAGAACGGCTGGACGGAATTCAACGGCGCTTGGCAGGAATTTAGGTCTTTACCCAACTTAAAATTATATCTATCAACTTTTCGGAAATTCCCCCCCGTTCCCCCCCTAGGGGGTAAAAGACTAAAACACGTTTGTCCGGGCATCACTCGAGAACGGCTGGACGGAATTCAACGACGCTCGGCAGGAATTTAGGTCTTCACCCAACTTAAAATTATATCTATCAACTTTTCGGAAATTCCCCCCCGTTCCCCCCTAGGGGGTAAAAGACTAAAACACGTTTGTCCGGGCATCACTCGAGAATGGCTGGACGGAATTCAACGGCGCTTGGCAGAAACTTAGGTCTTCACCCAACTTGAAATTATATCTATAGAAATTTTCAAAATTATAATTAGTGTTTACATTGTGGGTAAAAAACGCCTGCGCATGCGCCATAAATATTTTTTCACTAAAACGCTTTGAATGGAAAAATAAAATGCAAAATTAAATTTTTAAGATAAGGACTTTTTTTATTCGCGTGATTCGCACTGCAAATTATGAAAAGATTGAAATGAAGTGTTGCCATCTAAGTTTCATACTTTAGTTAATTTTAAAAAATCTAATTGTCGTATCGAAAAACTGTTTACACCCCAGGATTCAGAAAAATCACCTCTTTCATTTGGTACTGAATTTGTAATGATAGGTCCGATATTTCTAATTTATTTTTCCCTTTATCCGTTTTTCCGTTGCCACTTAAATTTCATACTTTAGTTATTTTTTAAAAATCTAATTGCCGCATCGAAAAACTGTTTGAACCCCTGGATTCAGCAAAATCGCCCCTTTCATTCGGTATCAAATTTATAAACATAGGTCTGATATTTCTAATTTATTTTACCCTTTTTCCGTTTTCAACCCAGATTCGATATGGAACAGCTTTAGTATTGGATCCCTTTGGCAAAATTTGAAATTCGTCACCAAAGTAGCTCGGACGTTTCTCGCCAAGATCTTTAATTGCACAATTGAGATAGCCAATTCAGTTCATCGCAAAAATGGCTTAAAATATTTAAAGAAACCAAAGGGTTCCGATACTTAAGCTGTGCTTTTTTCAGTGCTAGAGGCCTATTTCAGTCGGTACAGTTGTCGAATTTTTATAGGTCACTCTTAATTAGTGCTAAAGGCCTATTTCAGTCGGTTTATTGAATGGGGATTTGTTGAATGAAGTCCCCCCAAGGCCCAACTTTGACATGAGTCCCCTCCCAGGCCCAACTTTGACATGAGTCCCCCCCAAGTTACCCCTATTTCAGTCGGTACAGCGTTGTCGCATTTTTATAATACACTCTTAATAGTGCTAAGGGCCTATTTCAGTCGGTTTATTGAATGGGGATTTATTGAATGAAGTCCCCCCAAGGCACAACTTTGACATGAGTCCCCCCCAAGGTACCCCTATTTCAGTCGGTACAGCGTTGTCGAATTTTTATACGTCACTCTTAATAGTGCTAAGGGCCTATTTCAGTCGGTTTATTGAATGGGGATTTATTGAATGAAGTCCCCCCCAAGGCACAACTTTGACATGAGTCCCCCCCCAAGGTACCCCTATTTCAGTCGGTACAGCGTTGTCGAATTTTTATACGTCACTCTTAATAGTGCTAAGGGCCTATTTCAGTCGGTTTATTGAATGGGGATTTATTGAATGAAGTCCCCCCAAGGCACAACTTTGACATGAGTCCCCCCCAAGGTACCCCTATTTCAGTCGGTACAGCGTTGTCGAATTTTTATACGTCACTCTTAATAGTGCTAAGGGCCTATTTCAGTCGGTTTATTGAATGGGGATTTATTGAATGAAGTCCCCCCAAGGCACAACTTTGACATGAGTCCCCCCCAAGGTACCCCTATTTCAGTCGGTACAGCGTTGTCGAATTTTTATACGTCACTCTTAATAGTGCTAAGGGCCTATTTCAGTCGGTTTATTGAATGGGGATTTATTGAATGAAGTCCCCCCAAGGCACAACTTTGACATGAGTCCCCCCCAGGCACAACTTTGACATGAGTCCCCCCCAAGGTACCCCTATTTCAGTCGGTACAGCGTTGTCGAATTTTTATACGTCACTCTTAATAGTGCTAAGGGCCTATTTCAGTCGGTTTATTGAATGGGGATTTATTGAATGAAGTCCCCCCAAGGCACAACTTTGACATGAGTCCCCCCCAAGGTACCCCTATTTCAGTCGGTACAGCGTTGTCGAATTTTTATACGTCACTCTTAATAGTGCTAAAGGCCTATTTCAGTCGGTTTATTGAATGGGGATTTATTGAATGAAGTCCCCCCAAGGCACAACTTTGACATGAGTCCCCCCCAAGGTACCCCTATTTCAGTCGGTACAGCGTTGTCGAATTTTTATACGTCACTCTTAATAGTGCTAAAGGCCTATTTCAGTCGGTTTATTGAATGGGGATTTATTGAATGAAGTCCCCCCAAGGCACAACTTTGACATGAGTCCTCCCCAGTCCCAACTTTGACATGAGTCCCCCCCAAGGCCCAACTTTGACATGAGTCCCCCAAGGCCAACTTTGACATGAGTCCCCCCCAAGGTACAACTTTGACATGAGTCCCCCCCAAGGCACACCTTTGACATGAGTCCCCCCCAAGGCACACCTCCCCCTCATTGGGAAAAAAAGAAAAAACGTTGTTTTGCGGCTATAAGACAGTTTGGACTTCCAACGTTATTTGTTACAGTATCTGCAGCTGAAACACATTGGTTTGATTTAATGAAAACTTTATCATGGAATTTAGATCGTCACGAATTAACTAAAGAAGAATTTGTCGATATTAACAAGTTTAGCAGTAGGCCTCTGGCACTAAATTAAAATCTGTCAATGTCAGATTTTCATGTTTGAAATAATGAAATAATGTCGTGTCTGTATAATTTTCTTTTTTTTTTTTTAATCTCTTCAACATCTTAACAACTTAAAAAAAAAAAAAAAAAAAAGAAAGAAAAAAAAAAAATGTATCATTTAGGTTTACCTCTGTAAAAATTCCAAAATACATTCGCTTTAAAACTTTGTTTTATTTTATTTTATTTATTTATTTATTTATTTAGTGTATGGAACAGCTTTAGTATTGGATCCCTTTGGCAAAATTTGAAATTCGGAACCGAAGTAGCTCGGACGTTTCTCGCCAAGATCTCTGATTGCACAATTGAGATAGCCAATTCAGTTCATCGCTAAAATGGCTTAAAATATTTAAAGTCACCAAAGGGTTCCCATACTAAAGCTGTGCGTTTTGTACTTATTTATTTATATTTTCTATTAAAGACTTCTGTGGTCACGAAATTTGGTGCGTAAATTGTTTGTTTGCATCCGGCACTTATTGTAACTGGATTCCACGAAATTCGAAATCCCCCCCCCCCCCTTCTCGGAGTCGGAGAGCAATAAACGGTATAACTTCAGTATAACCCCACAGCTGAATTTGGCGATTTTTTTTTGCGTCGTTTTGAAGGATAACGATGTCGTTCTGGACTGTTTGCGATATAATATGGCAGCCTAATATGTTGCTTATTTTGGATTTATGATTTAGATTATGATTTTATCATTTATCCTATATGATTTATGATTTTTATATTTATGATTTAGCCATAATCGCCAACAAAAAAATCGCCAAATATCGTTGTGGGTTTATACTGAAGTCGTTCCCAATAAACATGTGTAAAAACATGTTTTTCCGTTTGAATTCGCTTTGAATTATCTTAGAATGGCGAAGTTTGGTGTGCGGATATTGATTAAGTGTACGCATTATGTACATTAGTGGGATTTTGCAAAACTTCGAACTCACCCACTGAGGAAGGGGAAGTAACAAGTGGGTAAGTTGTGCCTAAGGCAGTGGGGACCCAGACTGTATATTGATTAAGTGTACGCATTACGTACATTAGTGTGATTTTGCAAAACTTCGAACTCACCCGCTGAGGAAGTGGAAGTAAGAAGTGGGTAAGTTGTGCCGAAGACAGTGGAGACCTAGACTCCTCACTTTGCGAGCGAGAAAACCTCTACCAATCACAGCGAGAACTTAGGTTATTAATAAAGATATGAGATTTTGACAACTCATTTAAGTTTAATGTCCAGCGAAGCGGGCAAAGCCTGCTAGTATATATATATATATATATAAAATACATGTTTATATGCTTATTTTCTATTCATAAGTGAAATATAAATTTGAGAGAATGGCCCTAGGTACAATGAGGTCTGGCCCCAGGTACAATGAGGGTGTTGTACCTAGGGCCACGAGTGAACTCTTTTTAAAAACCTTCTATTTGTCGGAATTTATTAGTTTAGGTATTTATATTAATCGCAATTGGAAGTAATTATGTCCTAAAGATATGCCTATATCAGTTTAATAATTTTAAATAGGTCAAGGGCTCTGTTTTTGGGCATTGAAAAAAAGCGGCCCTAGGTACACGGGTCTCCCCTACACACATACATGCAAACACATATACACACACATACACACATACATATATATATATATATATATATATATATATATATATAAGAACAAGAGTCCATGCGAAATTATTCACACGAATTATAACTAAAATTTTTAATGGATTTTTTAACGTCTTCTTACAAAACAAAAATTGATTTTTTTTTTTTAATAATGTTGTATTAACTAATAATTAGCAAAAACCTGTAAGAAATAATTCACACAGATTATAATTAAAATTTAAAATGGATTCTTTGTGCCACCCCCGCATTTATGTCCAACTTTTTTACATACAAAAATTAAATTATATATGTATACTATTTTATTAACTAAAAAAAAAAATATATATAGAGTGTATTAAAATAATTACCCATGCATAAGAGAGAAAAGGAATGAAACATTTAAATATGAATATTTTTATCACATTGTCATCATGATAATTCTATTTTGAACAATAAACCCCGTGTTTTGCGTACAATTTATCACTCAATAGTTCCAATATCTGACAGCCTATAAGAAACCTATTTCTTATAAGCACACTTCTTGATTGAGCGCTAAATATAGGAAATCCACATACACTTTTAGATAAAATAAAATGTATTTCCTGTGTAAAATGATGTAAAAAAAAAAACATTAATGGCTCGTTTAAAGAGCCATTCTGAATTATTTGGATTAACTGTGGAAAATGATAGAGTCGCATTTTCAATTGTGTTATTTTTTAGTACGGAGAACTATTAGCCTCAATCTACGGATAAAACGTTGTCGCCAGTTTTACGATGGTTGGACATTTATCGAAATCGAAAATTTATCGAAAATATAATTGAATAATTTGAAAGTGATGTTATAATTTGAAAACTTACTATTTTTAATAATAACTTACAGCATAGTTTAAAATAAGTTAAACTAATCATTCCATATATTTACACTCCTTCCCTTTTACAAAAATTAAAATATTTGACGTTATAATAGAGTGCTTGATATAATGAAAGCTATAGCAAATACAGCACTCAAAAATTTACTGCACCTCCCAGTTTTCATGAAATGTGTTTTCTTTAAAACAATTTTGTCTGTCAAATTTGAGATTATTTATATTTGGAATACAAAATACGACAAACTATCATTTCATAATTTAACTGTATTTATTTATTTATTTGTTTTAATGGTCTTTTTTATCGCTTTTTAAAAAGGTATATAAAAGATATGTTGCTAAATTTTTATTTTATTTGATTTATTATTATTATTATTATTATTATTATTATTATTATTATTATTATTATTATGCTGTGAAGACGTCTAACTGGATATATTTAAAATTTTTTTGCTTTCATTAGTGACACCATTTACAATAGAAAACATGTCTTTAAATTGAAAAGAATAAAACGCATTCACTGTCATAACTTTTTTTATTAAAAAAATATATAACTTATTTTCCATGAGTTGTTTCATATTTTTACAAATTCAAATTCAAATGAAAACAAAAACGAAATAACTTATGCGGAAGAAAAGTTAATTTGTTACACTCCACTAAAGACCGAATGTTTTTTATCGCGGAGAAAATTGCTCAAACAGTTCATATAATGTATTGTGGATTGCTAGTTATTTGGTAAATTTTGGCGGAGAGAAATTTCTCATTTGAACTCACGCAAGAAATACTTGATGAAATATTGCAAACTTAAAAGACAATTTGTATATATTCATCCATTTTTAAATTTTTGTTTTTGTGAGAATAGAAAAGGTTTCTGAAGCTATTCCTCAAAAGAAACAAGTTATATAGTTGTGTTTTAAAAGAGTAAAAGAAAAAACATTCTTTATGTGCAATACATGAAATCATATTTCCCATTTTTTATAAATTTTATGTTACATGCTCCACCTTTTTAATTTAGTAATCATTGACTTTTATTATATTAAATTTTCATTTATATAATCATTTTCTCTTATTTCATTTTGTCTTAAAGTATATTTTCAGGCCAAATTCCGAAACCCACTGTTGAAAATTTCGTTGCTAAGTTGAAAATAAATTTCATACCACAGTAGCTGCAATATGCTAAGTTGAACCAAAACTTGGTGTTACTGTAACTGCAACCATGCGATGATGAAATCTACTATGATTTGGTACTTCTTGATGAAAAAAAGCACCAAATCATGCTCAAATATTTCTTCTACCTCTAATGGCTGCAAATATTCTAGTACCAAGTTTTAATTCAACCAAGGACCAAATCGTGGTAAAAGGCATAGCTGCCAATATTTTAATTTATTCCGGAGTAATTTTAGCCCCGCCCCTAATTCGTACCACTTATTTTTTAAAAGCAATTTTTTCTTATTTTATCGAAGTTATGTATTGAAGAAAATTTTTCTATAAATATTGTGGTGCGAATTAAAGGCGGGGCTAAAAGTACTCCGGAATAAATTAAAATATTGGCAGCTATGGTAAAAGGTTTCATCATTGTATGATAGCAATTACTGCGTACCAAAATTTGATTCCATCTAGTCCAAATTTTTAATATGGTAATTTTATTAAGGGAAAGTCAAAAATTAAATTTATAACTAATATCAAATGTTTTGCAAATAAAACTGATCACTTAAATGAAATTAATGTCATACTGTTATATTTAATTACGCTTTAGTCTAATCAAATTCCTTCTTTAAATTAATATTTGTATTTTTTTTATGTTCGCGGTTAATGATTGAACATATCCGGATTATGCATATGAAATAAAATAAATTTCTAAATAAATCTTATATGAACATAAAACATAAATAAAGCAACATCAAGAGAAATAATAAAAATCACTTTTATACATTTTAATTTCATTAGACATCTCTGTGTAAACACCTTATACATAAGAAAGAGGATATGAATAATCAAATATTTTATATAGTAAGCATATTGTAAATATAGCATGAAATTTAATTTTGGCAATAATCAAATATTCAATTTAAGATCCAACTACATTGTCAAATATTTAGAGATAGCACATTTTCAAAGCTGCGCATTTATTTCACATTTGAATTCAAATGTGAAAATTGCATGAAAATTTTCTACAACACCATTTTTGCAAATTCTTATATATAATGAACTCCTGAATCCGAATATGACGCCCATTTTGCCCTATTATGCCCGAGCTCAGTATATAATGGAATTTAGGAAAAAAAAACTCAATTATTGCATAGTTAATACTTTTATATTTAAAAAATTTTATTTTTATTTAGAAATAAGTTCACTTTCCATTTTCCACATGCCATGTAGGTATAATCTTGACAATTAAATGGTTCTTAGATGCTTCTTAAAGGGGAAGCTCACATAACCCCATAGAACTTTCTTTGCCGAAAACAGTTCCAGAACTCATAATGTGCGTTTGTTTCTAATGCGCTTGTGTTGGTGACTCCAGATAATGCTTCAAAATATATGGCGTAAAATGGATTACCGTTTAGATGTTGTCCACGTTACCAGAAGGATTCACATAGAACATTTATAAAGAATATAATCAAATTTTTTAACTTCCTTTTACATTCTGTGGAATTCTTATCGATAAATTCTTTGGAATTAAGTAGTAAAATCCGTTTGCAATCGCTATATTCATTTTGAATCAACCTGTATATATATATATGTGCATAGACAGATAAATATAGATACATATGATTCTTTAAACAATTGCTGCTGTTGTTCAAATAACATGTAACATTTTCGTTCTGAAAATAAATCACTAGATTAAGTTTAGAATATACTTAAAATTTTAAATAACTCCACATTTCTCTACCATTTGTTTCTTAACATATTTGACTAAAATATCCCAAGGAATATATCTGAATGCCCAGTTTTTATTTAGTTTTTAACATCGCTGTTTTAAATTTCAAGAGAAGAGTTTCTTTCTTTATTTGCAATGGAAAGTAAATATTATCTCTTTGCAAAGTAGAAGGCATTGTTAGACTTAAAATGAGTCCCTGACAACTGCTTTCCTCTTCGACGTCCACTTGACATCGGCCGTGAAAGTGATTTGCGCAGTCCACAGTAATAAATGTAGGACATCAGGAAATACAATACTCCAAATTTTTGGAACAAAGCACGGTGCAGCCTAAAGGCTATTAATGTCTGATGCTTTTGTTTTAGTGCATTGATTTTAGGGCAGCTCCCCATTTATTCATTAAATCAAACAAAAGAATTAAAAGATAATATTAATTTTTCTTAAGAAATAACTTGAAATCATTCACTGATTTTTTTTTTTTTTTTTTTTTTTTTTTTCCGACAGTCATTGTTATTAATGTAAGGAACAATTTTTAATTAGAATTTCATTCTTAATTTTTTCTTTGCAGATGCCTCGTTATTAAAAAAGGAGAGATTAAGTTATTAAAAGATTAAGTTGATAAAAACGGAAAGAGGAAAAACCGAATTCCAAGAAAAGTTCTAAAAAAAAGAAGAATGTTTTGGAATTTTTTACCAAACCTTCATTAACTTTAGGAAGAAAACTAAGTAAAAACATTCTTGTTATGAATCTTTTCATGACATCATTGCACACTGTAAAAAAAAAAAAAAAAAAAAAAAAAAAATCTGTAAATTTACTAAAATATATCCAAAGTCTCTGTGAATGTACAATAGTTTTCGGTTTAAAATAATATAAATGAGACTCTCAATCTTTATTCTATATTTTTATTTTACTATTATTATTATTATTTTATTCCTTAATGTACATTAAAAATGAATATTTCTGTTTCAGGAAAAATATTATGCATTACTAATATATTCCCACCAAAATCTGGTGTGAAACAGCCACACGACTTCCATTACCCACTATTACACGTATTATATGCATTTTTGAGAGATAATGTGATCAGAAAACATAAAAGTGATCTAAAGAGAAAATCGTTAGAGCCATTTTTGAGATACCAACTTTTACAAAAAATCAATTATTGACCGGTAAACAATAATTACATACAAAAGGATATTTAAAAATGAGTTAATATGGCGAGTTTGAAAAAAATCTGTACAACCGTTTTTAAAGGAACGCCTTTGCGAGGCCTGAAATTGAGCTATTTATACAAGGCGCCTATCAATTTTCCTGATCTAACCAATTATATCATTCGAAAGGACATCTAATAGAGTGTTTATATAGCAAGTTTGAAGAAAATCGTTAGAGCCGTTTTTGAGATACGGACTTACGGTCCCACTTCCGGTTTCCGATGTCCCACTTCCGGTTTTTTCAATTTTCACCAAAATTTGGAAATTTCATCTGTACACCAGACGTATTTCAATTCTAAAGTTTCGTAGCTCTATCTTTATTAGTTTCTGAGCTATAATAGCCAGAAGATTCTCTACATACATACACACACACACATACATACACACTGACCAATTGCCCAAAACCACTTTTTTGGACTCAGGGGACCTTAAAACGTTTAAATCAGGTGAAAACCGAATATCGAATTTTCAGACCGAATACAATACTTCCATTACCTACAGTAGTAGGGTAATGGAAGTAATAATTAAAATAATATTATCTATAAAAATACGTATCTAAAACAGATTTGTTAACATCTCTGTTTACTTTTCGGTCTAATTTTACATAAGATTTTAGACAAATAATGCACAGTAGTATTGTGTCGTACGTTTTAACAGATAAAGGGGGAAAGTGACTTGCAAATGACCCCGTAAATTCATTTTTATACTATAAATAAACATAATAGGGTGTTTACGTATTTCTTCCCAAGTTGTATGTCGTTTAATGGAGCATAATGTATCTAAATTCTTTTGTGCGTTTCACTGAAAAAATAAAAATTATGAACACACAATATAAAATATTTATATATATATATATATATATATATAATAAACTATTTAACATTGATAAAGCGAAATTTACATAGTTTGATGTTATAGACCGTAATGTATAGAAATTCTACTTTGTATACTAGTTAAAAAAAAAAAAAACCTATAAGTTCTATATTCATGTAAATCTTTACGGTTCTTGCAGTTATAACTTAAGAAACCTTTTAATTTATATCTTAATGGGATATAGAGTTTATCGCATTTCAAATAATTTTAGTCTATTGATCATAATGATGAATTTTTCTTTGCGTCCCTGAAAAGAACTATAGTTACTGCGCTCATTAAAATCTATAAAAATCTTGCAATGATGACCTACAACTGAACTACCAATTTTTGGCTGTATTGGGTAATGCGTTCAGATGCTTTCGCATTTTAAATAATTTAATCCATTGACCATAATGAAAAAGAATCTTTCTTTGTGTCCCTGTAGAAAAAAAAGAATTATAAGTCCCACACTTATGAAAATCTATACAAATCGTGTAACAGTGACCCATAATATTACAACTTTTAGCACAATCGAATAAAGCGTTCAGATGTTATCCCACTTTAAATAATCTAAATCCATATTCCGTAATGGTAAAGAATTTTTTTTTTCCACAAAAACTGTAAGTGCTACACTCGTCAAAATCTATAAAGTTTGTGCGACAGTGACCTATAACTATCATAACAACTTTTAGCTCAATCGAATAAAGAATTTAGATGTTATCACACTTTAAATAATTTGAGTCCATAGACTGTAATGATAACGAATTTCTGTGTCCCTGTAAAAACTAGTAATGTTGTGGTCATCACAGACTTTCTTCTACATTTTCCTTTACAAATTCATGCAGTACAAATTATTTATTATTAGTTTTTCCATTATGAACATAGACCATTTTCATCTCAGAGAGGTACTATTACACGAAATGTCCAACGGAAGTGATTTTTTACCGTGCAGATGACATCCTCCATTCTCAGAGAATTTTGAAGTATAGCATCGCCATCTATCTGACGATATTCAATTAAATTGAATCAGCATAATGTCTCATAATGGCGTTCTCACATATCAAGTTTTGTTCGATTATGCACAACAGAACCAGAGATATAACTTACCCTTAAATTGCGGGAATCACTGTATATCAACGCCACCTGTTAAGTAATTGGTACCAAAAGTTGATAAGCACTAATTCATATCAAGATGAAACTGTATATAAATTTATATGTAATTCTGTGCATTAATTTTTGAGATATAGCCTTCCCCAAAATTGCAGGCATCACTATATACCAGCACCGCTTGTTGAGCTATTGACACCAAATGTTGAAACATTCTAATATATGTCAAGATGCAACTACATATAGATTTTGAAAAGTATCTATTTAATTATTTACAAGACTTTAATCTAACTGTTTTAATATGATTTTGTTGTAAAACTCCACAAAGCTTTGAGTACAAGCGAATGTGTAAAGGGTTTATTTATATATATATATGCAGGGTAATCCAAAGGTTATAGAAAAAAAGGAAAAAAAAAGTTATTATTCAAAAAGTATTGACTGTGTGAAGTTGCACTATGTGGTTTTCAATGAAATGCACAGAAAGACATGGGACTGTTTTAGGTAACAAAAAATTTAATAGCAAATTTGTTTAAATTTTCTTCCTCAAGTGACTCTTTATATTGTAAAATTACACAAATAATTAAAAACCACGTGCGAAATAACTATTTAAAAGAGTAAAATCCGCTGTAAAAGGCACGTTAAGAATATTTAAAAGAATTTTAAAAGGTTAAAAAACAGTTAGACAACATGTTTCGTGCTTATTTACTAGCACATTATCAGGTCTCGTCAATTAATGAAAGCCACCGAGCTTTATCTTGTTGTTCTAAGAAAGGCTGCCATAGGGTTGCTAAGTCTTTACTCTGATTCTCGTTGATGCATTTATCGCCAAATTTCCAAATCATGATCTTTTCGTATATGTCTAATGTGTATTCGGTGTGGGGGGTTGCTAGAATTTTACTTTCTTCCCACTTTGGCTGGGCATCTTTATTGTCGAGTAAAAGTTGCTTTAATGCCGTGTTTCCGTACATTGATTTAATGGAATGTTTATGTTCTTTAATCCTTTTACTCAAATTGCGCTTTGTTTTGCCAATATAATAGGATGTTATATTATTGATTGAGATGGGGATTGCATATACGCCGCCAACTTTTGTTTTTTTGTCACGATCGGATATTATCAGATTTTTCAATGTTGAGGTTTTAAATGCAATATTATATCCAATATTTTTAAATTGTCGTACAGTGCGTTGCATGAATATAAACGCACCATTTCCAATAGCCAGAAATAGAATTTTTTTAATTTTAAAAGAAGGAATGCGACTTACAGTTATTGCATATGACTAACAACTGAATAAGGTGCTTTGAGCAAGTATGTTTATGCTCATGCGAACTTATTTAATGAATGTTTAAGCATTTTCTTATTTTTCACTGTTATTCGTTTGTTGCACG
Source organism: Salticus scenicus (assembly GCA_963930645.1). Lineage (NCBI taxonomy): Eukaryota > Metazoa > Arthropoda > Arachnida > Araneae > Salticidae > Salticus > Salticus scenicus. The sequence continues at coordinate 322,727,147 of OZ005653.1, read as the reverse complement.
AAATTAAACGCACTCTGTATTTTGGGTTTAAAATTTAACAGAGCCGCCAAGATTAAATTAAAACACAAATAGCCGTGTTGCTAAAATTCTCTAAAATCAGTTTTAATGCTTGAGTGCAAAATTTACGGAGTTTGTATAGGATGGCAAGAGGAAAAACTTTGACAGTATGTGAAAGGATAAAAATCGACTTTATGCGTGGTAAAGGCTTTAGCAATCGCGAAATAGGGCGCTGAATCGGAAGAAGTGAGAGTGTTATGCGAAAGTATATAAAGAAAGGAGCAAGTTATGGGGGAAAAGCATATGAGAAGCGAACAGGAAAGCTCACCAGTTACGACAAATGCCGTATTTCCTTAAAATATGCAACGCTGCAAAGACTAAGAATATTTCCTGTGCGAAGATAAAGGCTCAATACAAGTTGGGTGTTCATCGGACAACCATATGGAGAACTATCAAAGCTGCAACATTCATTAAATTTAAGAAAATGAAGGCGAAACCACCCCTCACTCAAAAGCACAAGGATATGCTGTTGGAAAGGGCATGAATATCGATTCTAGATCGACTAAATTGGGAAAAAGTGATCTTCTCAGATGGAAAAAAGTTTAATCTCGATGGCCAGGACGGATTTCATAGCTACTGGCACGATATGATAACCGAAGAAATGTACTGTTCAAAACGTCAATCTTGAGGTGGGTCTGTCATGGTGTGGGCAGCCATAGGTTTTAAAGGGACTTTTGAATTAGAGTTCGTGGAGAACAATATGAACTCTGTAGATTATGTCCAGATGCTCACAAGGAACCTCGCCGTCAAGCAATCAAAAAATTTGGAAGAAATTATATTTTTTAGCAAGATTGTGCATCTGTACATGCAGCACATATCGTGGAAAAATGGTTCCGTGACAATAAAATTAAAGTTCTGGATTGACCCTCAAAAACCCCCGATTTAAACATAATGGAGAACGTATGGAGTAATATGGTTCGCCGTTTTTACGCAAACGGAAGGCAGTTTAACACGAAAGATGAACTAAAATCGGTAATTCTGTTAGCTTGGAAGACAATCAGCTTGGATGACCCCATTCCACTATATCAGTCAATGCCAAGGCGCTTACTGGCTCTTCTAGAAACCCATGGTAGCTTTACAAACTATTAGATACACTATTTGTTACTCAGTTATTTATTTTTTACATGTGCGTTTAAATTCATGCAACATGTATATTTGTCATATAAATTCAATAAAATTATTTTCTAAAAATCATATTGGTTTTTCGTTGTTTTGACTCGTAATTTCATTTCTTGAATCATACACATACAGTTTGCATCAAGTGTCACTTATACATATTTTTTTATTACTCTTCTATACCATTCTAATTCTTAAAGTTAAGGTGCGTTTATATTCATGCAACGCACTGTATTATGGGATGGAAACCTTTATTAAATGAGATTGCGCCAATAAATCTACTAGTTTCGTTTCCAGTTTTTAGATTCGTATTGTTAAGCCGGTTTATTATTCTGCGTTTCAACTTATTAAATATTGTGATATTGTAACCTTGATTAAGCATAGTCTTTTTAATTAAGTTTAATTCTTTATCTGAGGAGGATTTATAGGTGCAATGCGTGAAGGCTCTATTAATTAATGGTGTAATGGCGTTGAAAAGTAGTTGTTTAGATGTGTAAGAGTTAACAGGTTCTATGGTGAGGGGGGATGTTGGTTTGTGATAAACTTCAGTCCAGATAGTACTATTATCATGATTTCTATGTATCAATACATCGAGGAACGGTATGGCTCTATCTTTTTCTTTCTCGATTGTGAGATTTACAGAATCAAAAATGTTGTTCATATTGTTTACTAGGGTTAGAAGGCTATTATGTGTATATTCCCAAATTATGTAGATGTCGTCTACATATCTCTTATAGAAGGAGGGTTTAAGTATGCTATTTGTTAAAACTGTATTCTCAATATGTTGCATGGTTATTTCACCAAGAGTAGGTGCTAAACATGATCCCATTGGTGTACCTGTGGTTTGTTGATAAATAGTGTTATTAACTCTAAAGTGATTGGTTTTAAATATCAGGTTTAAACTGGCTTCTATGAATTTAACATGCTTACTTAAGTTATTGTGATTATTGCACTTGTCAATAATTATATTTTTAACTGCATTAAGTGGAACTGATGGGTAAAGAGACTTTACATCTAAGCTGTAGAATTTAGCAGTAGGTTGTAGTTTAATTTTATGGATATCTTCTAAAAAATTCAAACTTGAAACGGTTAGCTTTCAAACAATTAACTTTCATTAATTGACGAGACCTGATGATGTGCTAGTAAATAAGCACGAAACATGTTGTCTAACTGTTTTTTAACCTTTTAAAATTCTTTTAAATATTCTTAACGTGCCTTTTACAGCGGATTTTACTCTTTTAAATTGTAAATTTACTTTTTTACAGTAGCGCAGTACATTCAATAACACAACTAGAACTATAAATACCGTCATTCATTAAAATCCCCATCAGACATTGGAAAATCTTCTAAATAAGGTTCAGTATTCGTAATATAGCGCCATTTGATCAGGCGGATCCAGTTAAAATGTGAGATGACACTGCGAATACAGCAAGATATGTTGAAGAAAAATGTAACGAATAGTTTTTCATATATATATATATATATATATTCCATTCTTTTCTGTACATTTCAGAGAAAACTGCTTAGAGCTACAGTGAGTACTTTTTGAATAACATATTTTTTGTTTTTTTCTGTGATTTTTGGATCACCCGGTATATATTTTTATTTTATTTATTTATTTAATTAATCAGTTTAACTCTTTCATGGGCAATTTTTAGGAGTGTACTAGGATATGATTTTTTTTTTTTTCCGATAAGTTAGAAAAGTCAAATTCTGTTGAAAAATAATAATAAAAAATAAATACGGGATAAATTCTTGCATTGGGAATCCAAATTTGGTGGTAATTTAATGTACCACCGCCTTTGAAAGATTTAAAAAGTACCTGACTCTTTAAAATTTATCGGAAGTCTTTAAAATTTACACTATAAAAACATGCAGCTAAATATTTGTTATTAATTATTATGACAAAATCTGCTTTAGTCCCTATTTTTAATATTTTATCCACTTGTTATCCCTTTCCGACCCAGGCCATACGATCGTGCGGGTTAGACATCCTGGACATCCACTTACACTTTTGCATCTGGAACAGTCGTATGTAATAAAATCAGGAAATGAACGATCGAGCTGATTAGCAGAGAGTGCAAAGCACAATTTTCAGTCAACAAATGTCGGTTATAGTCCATATTTTTCTTTCAGTTTGCAAAAACAGAAGAATGTAATGTTTTAAGGTAAAAATGTTTCAGGACGTAAAGGGTTATCTGCTGCGATATATTCAGTAAAGAAAAATGCACATTTTTAGAACACTTTAGTTTTAAGTTCAAAAAATTTTTAAATCAGATTTTTTTTTTTTTTTTAATGTAGTTTATGTTCATGTTAAATAAATCGGGTGCCTCTGACGAACATTTGTCGTAATAAGAACTGAATTATACTTTATTTCATACTTTGAATGTTAAAAGAAATATTCAGCATTATTACGCCATTCGTATTTAAAAAAATAATAATAATAACTCTTTATAAGTTTTTATTAGATTTATGTTATTCTGGCCATAAATTTGTTTTAAATTGCAACATTTGCTCTGAAAAAGGTTTCCTTCACATATAAAATTATCGCATAGTAATAAGAACGCTATATTTACAATTTTAAATGTACTCACGTCAGTAAATTATTCCGGGCAATATTATGAACGTTCTTAGATTTTTCATGAACAGTTATTGTCTAAAGTAACGTTATGTTTTTTTAAATAAATAGATCTTTTGTATAACTTTTAATACTAACCCTCGGAAAAAAAGAAAAAGAAAATTAACTGATAATTAAGCTTTACTCAATAGCTTTTTGATTTATATTATGCTTAAGAATTTATTTATATGACCAGATAAAAAAGACATTTTCTCAGTTGCAAATGAATAGCTTTTTCAATTTTTGAAATCAAAGAAATTTTAGATATTTAAGAATATATTTGAGAACACTACTGATGAGTTCACTGATAGCAATAGGATTTATTTTTTATGTGATACATACATCAATGAAATCTGCATTAAATATTTGAAATGCACAATAATCTTGTATATACTTTTTGTTTGTTTGTCTGTCTGCTTGTTTGTGCTAATAAGTGTCTTTTCTTTTTTTTTTAAACAAACTTTCAGGTTGTGTATAAATTTGAAATTACTTGTGGGAAGGTCATATAAAAGAAAAGCTAGAAAAAGTGACTTAATCTATACATTATGCACATTTATTTCCATTCAGATTCATCTTTCTTGACAATAAATCTCATTCTTAGAAGCATAATATTAATCAGTAATCAAATAAAGTTTTTGGAAACAGTGGAGCGGAATAATTAAACGTAAAGAACGAATTTTGAGTCTTCCAGTGTTGATGATGCAATTATCTACACTTGGAACCTAGGTCCGGGTGGGATAACTTCCATTTCGTAGTCCGTTTTTACACGAGCAGAACTTCTAGTCCAGGCAACGAAGGCCAAAATTTGACGAATAGAGGAAAAAAATCGTGTAGTTTTGAAATTTTACATACTCATAGCCGAGAGGGTCCTGAACAACATACTAAAAGTCTCCGCCCGTGGGGGGTGAGCGGGGGGCAGGGGGGGGCATTTAAGGGGGGCAATTTTCAGTTTTTATTCAATATCTTAAAAACTATCGCATTTAGAGAAAAAATGTCAATTACAAAATTAATCTACGTAAAATTTCCTACAAAAATGTATATTACATTTTGTTTGTACGATCATTAGTTTAGAAGATATAGGGAGATGAAATAACACATTTTTTTGAAAAATTCTTTTTTGCAATAGTAAAATCAACTAAAGTGTGCAATTAAAAGGGTTCTTGTCAAATATTTTCTAATGTAAAAAACAAATATATACATAGGGAATATGCAAGGATAATACAGCATGTTTTGTAAGTTTTAAATAATTTTAAGGCTAGTAGGCGCAAGTGGCGGTTTGAGTAAAAATCTGGATAAGTCCAGTCAAAATAGGAAAAATAGAAAAAAAAAATCGTGTAGTTTTGAAGTTTTGCACACTCATAGCCGAAAGGGTCCTGAACAACATACTAAAAGTCCCCGCCCGTGAGGGGTGAGCGGGGGGCAGGGGGGCAGGGGGGCGTTTAAGAGGGGCAATTTTCAGTTTTTATTACATATCTTAAAAACTATTGCATATAGAGAAAAAATGTCAATTACAAAATTAATCTACGCAAAACTTCCTACAAAAATGTATATTACATTTTGTTTGTACGATCATTAGTTTAGAAGATATAGGGAGATGAAATAACACATTTTCTTGAAAAATTCTTTTTGCAATAGTAAAATCAACTAAAGTGTGCAATTAAAAGGGTTCTTGTCAAGTATTTTCTAATGTAAAAAACAAATATAGACATAGGGAATGTGCAAGGATAATACAGCATGTTTTGTAAGTTTTAAATAATTTTAAGGCTAGCAGGCACAAGTGGCGGTTTGAGTAACAATCTAGATAACGAAGACCCAAAACCGATCAACATAAAAAAAAAAAAAAATTACGCTTAGGTGTAGCTTAGAAATTGAGCACAGTTATAAAGTTAAGTGCCCTGAATAACATACTAAAAGTCCCTAACCATGGGGGGGGCATTAAAAGGGGGCACATTTCAGTTTTTATTAAGTATCTTGAAAACTATCGCATTTAGAGAAAAAAAATCTCAAAGCTATAAGATTTTTTTTTAATGTTGATCGGTTTTGGGTCGTCGTTATCTGGATTTTTCACCTAAACACCACTTACGCCTGCTAACCTTAAAATTATTTAAAACGTACAAAGCATGCTGTATTATCCTTACATATTACCTATACATATATATATTTGTTTTGTACATTAGAAAATATTTTATCAGAACCCTTTTAATTCCACAATTTAGTTGATTTTACTATTGCAAAAAAAAAAAAAAAAAAGAATTTTTCAAGAAAATGTGTTATTTCGTTCCCCTATATCTTCTAAACTATTGATCATACAAACAAAATAGAATATACAATTTTTTTAAAAAATTTCACGTAGATTAATTTTGCAATTGAGATTTTTTTTCTCTAAATGCGATAGTTTTCAAGATACTTAATAAAAACTGAAATGTGCTCCCTTTAAATGCCCCCCCCCCATGGTTAGGGACTTTTAGTATGTTATTCAGGGCACTTAATTTTATAACTGTGCTCAATTTCTAAGCTACACGATTTTTTTTTTTTTTTAATGTTGATCGGTTTTGGGTCTTCGTTATCTAGATTTTTACTCAAACCGCCACTTGCGCGTGCTAGCCTCAAAATTATTTAAAACTTACAAAACATGCTGTATTATCCTTGCATATTCCCTATGTATATATTTGTTTTTTACATAGAAAATATTTGACAAGAACCCTTTTAATTGCACACTTTAGTTGATTTTACTATTGCAAAAAAGAATTTTTCAAGAAAATGTGTTATTTCATCTCCCTATATCTTCTAAACTAATGAGCGTACAAACAAAATGTAATATACATTTTTGTAGGAAATTTTTCGTAGATTAATTTTGTAATTGACATTTTTTTCTCTAAATGCGATAGTTTTTAAGATATTTAATAAAAACTGAAAATGGCCCCCCTAAAATTCCCCCCCCCTGCCCCCCCGCTCACCCCCCACGGGCGGGGACTTTTAGTATGTTGTTCAGGACCCCCTCGGCTATGAGTATGCAAAATTTCAAAACTACACGATTTTTTTTCCTCTATTTTTCCTATTTTGACTGGACTATTCTCTACCATTGGTGAAATTGAGTTTTTCACAAATTAGAATAAATATATTTAAATAAATATTTTTTTCTGCCCCATATGGAAATAATTTTATGACACTATTTTTGCAAACTATTTTAGCAGTAATAAGTAAAATTTATATAATTTATTTGAATAAAAACATTAAATGAGTAATTCCATACCACTTTTTCTAAAGTATTCAAATTAAAATACTTTTTAATAATAATTATATCGCACAATATTTTATATTCTCAAATATATAAAATAATGAAAAAAAAAAAAAATCAATTGAGGTAGTGAATCAACGAATGCTTTGTCAGCTTCGCTGGTCACTATATTTAAAGAGGACTAATGTGCAAGTTGTACCTGACGGGACTAAAGTGAAAATTGTACCTCAAGAGACTAATGTGAAAGTTGTACCTGACGAGACTAATGTGCAAGTTGCACCGAACGAACAAACTATTTCTTTCAACGAAAATGCCTACTAACCCTGGACGATAGGTCATATTATATATCGTATTTATCGTAATATACTCAATACTTATTTCGCTTCCTTCTTCGACTCGGTTTAATACGTATTTTTTATATGCATGAGCAGCCCAAAACAAAAACATTAAATCATTAAATTCATTTTTTTACTTATTTTAATTTCATATTATTTCACGCGCACTTTTCATTTCGTAATTCAAAATTATTTAAAAAAACTTTTTCGATATCGCTTGTAACGATACTGATTATTATTAATTTTCTTTTCTTTTTCTTTCAATAATAATAATAATTAAAAAAAAAAGATTTTGATGAAATTCTGGCAAAATCAGAATTTAGTTTAGGACGGAGGACTATTAGCTTTTTTTTTTTTTTTTTTTTTTTCAAATTATAACATCGCTTTCAAATTATTCAATTATATTTTCGATAAATTTTAGATTTCGACAAATGTCCAACTATCGAAATCGGCAACACAAAAAATCCCAGATTGCGACTAATAGGCCCTCAGTCCTAAAAAAGTTTCACTTGAATGATTTTATTCGGATTTTTAGAAAACAGAGAAATTTTTTAGATTTATAATGGCTTTGTAAGCTGCATAAAAAAAATAATAATAATAATAATTAAAAAAAGAAGAGAGAGAGAGAGAGAGAGAAAAAAAAAATTTTTTAATTTAATAATAAAATCATAAGATGCTTAAAAATTTCTTTATCACGCTAACCTAAATAGATGCTCAAGTAAATGGCAATTGTTCTTATTGCATTTTAGTTATGCTTGTTTGTGTTTACGTTATTCCTTTCAAGGCATAAATGATTTCACAGATTTTAATGAATGACATGCCAAAGGTACTCGTAATAATGACGCATGTGCCAGTGATTATGCAATGCGTTTAACATTCATAATGGTGCCGGAGAAAGCCGGTTTGTTCGGGTAAATGAACAAGCTGTTTTTTTTTTCTTCAATCCGAAATTGATGTAAGAAGAAAAAGAACATGGAGAAAGAAAAACCTTTTTATGATGTTGCAAGTGTCGTTGACTTTGATGTAGAAAAATGAAATTTCTTCTTGATACTTCCATTTGTGAACTTGCGAAATTAAAATTGTTCAACACATCAGATGTCTGATAAAACGAAAAGAAAAAGAAATTAAGATGAAGTGCCATAGTTTAATCGACGTGTATTAAAATACGAACATTTTAACAAAAAAAAAAAAAAAAAAATGTGTCTTTTACGTGTAAAAAATTGTATGAAATAAAATAATACATCATTACTATACAAACTACGAAAATGTATAAATCATTTAAGCATTAATCATGCGAAAATATACATGGTGATCAATTTAAAAGAGTACCGTAGGTTTTTCTTATTACCCTTAAATATGACGGATGTGGCAACTATTCTAATACTGAAATATAATTGTTTGGACCTTGTTTAAGTGTGGGAGACAATTTCCGACACTGTTGGACTGTTACAACTTTATTTGTGAGGTAAAACAGAAATGGAGACGCACAGTGTTACTTAATCCTGTGATAATTTTATTTTTGAAAAACAAAATTTAATTCAATTTTTTTACATTATCATTCCTGCATTACATTTACATTATCATTATCGTTTTTACGTTTTCATTTCATAGGCTTTTCCAGAGAAGTCCCGCAAACATCGATGAATTAAAACAGATAACTGAAAAAATCTCGTCAATAACACCAACGATGCTGCGAAGTGTGTCAAAAACCTGGTTCAACGTGTTCATGTTTGCATTGAAAATGGTGCCTAACATTTTCGATATTTTCTGTAAGGAATGATCATGTAAAAATTTTGAATTAAATTATGTTTTTCAAAAATAAAATTATCACAGGATTAAGTAACACTATGCGTCTCCATCTCTGTTTTACCTCACAAATAAAGTTGTAACAGTCCAACAGTGTTAGAAATAGTCTCCCACGCTTAAAAAAGGTTCAAACAATTATACTTCAGTGTTAGAATAGTTGCCACATCCATCCGATTTAAGGGTAATAAGAAGATACAACGGGTACTCTTTTAAACTGATCACCCTGTATATATATAAACATTTATTGCTAGATGTTGCTGAATTTATGAAATTCAGCAGCAATTTCATAAAAATTATCTTTCGTTAAAGAGAAATCTTAAATACAGTAGAAAATGATTCCTTTGATTTGCTTATTATAAAATGTGTGAAAAATCAAGTTCAGTGATACAATAAAATATAAGTCTTTAAATATAAATTTTTCTTTACAAATAACTTATTGACTAATACATATTTTTAAATTCTGTTTTCACATTCTGAAAATTCCCAGCTGTTAAATTGACGAACCTTTTTACAAATTATTTTTTTAATTTTTTATATTTTATTTTGAAGCTGCAAAATACGAATTTTCAATATGTGAAATTTTTTCATTTTGCCATTTCAAAATAAAATATTAAAAATTAAAAAAATACATTTTTAAAAAAGGTCCGTCCATTTAACAGTTGGGAATTTTCTGAATGTGAAAACAAAATCTAAAAAACATGCATTATTTAATGAGTTATTTGTAAAGAAAATTTCCCCATAGAATAACATTGGCTCGGGCTTCCGGCGACGGTAAGTGAAGAGGGCCGTTAATCTAAATAAGTCGAACCATGCGATAATTGTTACAATTATATCAAATAGCTTTAGAGTATTAACATTATCGTCGTCTTATATGTATCTGTTTTATGTGTTTTTCTTTTCATTTCTTGATATTGTCTGATGTGTAAGCACAATTCTCCGAAATAGACAGTATACAGGGTGATAATAATTTATAATTTCAAAACGCTATACTTTTAAAACTACTGTTGAGAGACTTGATATTTTACCAGAACAATCATGAGGCAATAGAATTTTGTTTGGCAAAGGAAAAAAAAGACGTTCCAAAATGCACCATTAATCATTCGTAAGATGTTTATTTCATGAAGCTCCTCTTTTTCTCTTGTCACTATCATTCTTTCCGCTGTAAGCACGTATTCTTGTATTTTTACTAAAAAAGTTGTCGTAAACCCTTGAAGTCTATTGTTTCCTGCTATTCTATTCTATTTTTAACATCATTTCTGTGTATAATGGATCTATTTAGGCATTTCTTTTGAGATTACCTTGACAGCGCCATCTATAGGCACATTTTAGAAATACTTTTTTCCTTCGCCAAACAAAATTCTATTGCCTCATGATTGTTCTGGTAAAATATCAAGTCATTAACACGCTTTTATTAGCTTCACCTGTATATATGTTTGTTTGTATGTATGTTTGTATGTTTGTAACTGCTCTGGGAGCAAACAAAAAATCTATATTGTAAAAAAAGACTCTCCCTACGTGAACGCCGTGGCTGTGAGGTAAAGCTCCGCGCTACTAACCTAAAGGTTTTTGTTAAAAATGGTTTTTGTTTAATTCTAAATTACTTTAATTAAAGATTTAAATGTATGTAAATATTATGGTGTGTCACTCACACGATTTTCTCTTACCCTGCATTTCAATACTAAGATAGATATTTTGTGCTTTTTAGTTCACATTTCTATAAAAGCGTGTTCTTTAATTTTTTAAAAGTATAATATTATTTTTACCGATAGTTTTAAAATTATAGCGCTTTGAAATCGTAACTTTAATTACGATAACCCTGCACAAAATGAAAAATATGAAACCCCTATAGGTTGCAGTTGATCTGCTAGACAAAATCTCTTTATTAATAATAATAATGCTTTATAATGCTTCATTTGAAAAACATATTTTTGAATATTTTTTGTATATTTCCACTTCAAATTATATTTTTATTCATATTCTATAGTACTATCTACGTTTGATCAAGATTCGTAATATACTATAGTACAATAAGATTTTTCTGATATTTTTAAGCTAAATCAGTCGAAAACTTTTAAAACAGAATTTCAAAAAGTGTTTATTTATATAATTTTAGAAGAAACTCTTAACGAACGTGAAATAATAAAATATCTATCTATCTATCTACAGGGTGATCCAAAAGTCAGGACAAAATTTAAAAATGAATAATTCGAAAACGAATCAAGATACAAAGATACGGTTTGCACCAAACGGATGGAAAAGAAGCCGGGTTTTGTGTGGCAACGAAAAAAAAAATAGTTCTACTGGCGACCAACAGATGGCGCTGTCAGATTTATGATGTAGGATTATGCAAAGCAGCAAACGATATAAAAAGGAGCAAATGCGGCAGGTAATGGTTGTCGAAGCTTACATGCATCGAAATATCGCATTCTCAGTCGCTACTTTAATCACGCATGGCCTCCAAGATCTCCCGATCTGACACCCTGCGACTTTTGGCTGTGGGGATTCTTGAAGCCAAATGCGTACCGCGACCAACCGGAATCACTAGCAGCACTGAAAGATGACATCCGCCAAAATGTGTCTGCCATAACGCAAGAAATGCTACTAAAACCTGTGAACGGTGTTGTGAATCGTCTCACAGCTGTACTTCTGAATGATGGACAGCACATTGAGCAGTTATTGTTGTTTACTAATTAACTGTAATTAAGCTGTCTTGTAAGTTATCAACACTTTTTTCATTTAAAAATCATCTTTTGGTGAAATAAAACACTATAGCGCCATCTGTTGGTCTCCAACAGAACTCATTTTTTTTCGTTGCCACACAAAACCCGGTTTCTTTTTCATCCGTTTGGTGCAAACCGTATCTTTGTATTTTGATTCGTTTTCGAATTATTCATTTTTAAAGTTTGTCCTGACTTTTGGATCACCCGGTATTTCAGATTATTTTATAAATTTTCCTTTCTTTCTTTTTTATTATTTATCTTTTTATTTAACCTTATATGATTTATTTTACTTCACTGGATATTTTACCCTGTTTTTATTAATTTCGATTCTTGTTTGTTTGATTGTTTGTTTGTTTGTCCGAAACAAATCTTGCAATCGATTTTTAACTAACTTCCCTACTAGCTAAACGTTTGAAACTTTCAGAATAGCTTAGACCCTGACGACAACACAATACTTCGAAGCCCGATTTTCGAATTTTTTATTAGTTTTCTTTTAATTAATTAAAATATGAAAATAATAACCTCCTAATAACTTTTAAAATAGCCATTAAAATATTAGCTATAACTTAATTGTTGCCAAAAAAAAAAAAAAAACTACGAGTTCATTTTTTTTTTGACGTAAAAATAAATACATTTAATTAAACGTGAACGTTAAAAAATTGTGAAAATTTAAATTATGCATCTCACAAAAATGGACGTCATTATCACTTTAAAAATTTTATACGCATTGATAAAGTGCTAATGTAGTTCTATAGCTATGATTGAACAGAAAATTTAAAAATACGGTATATAAAAAGTTTTTATCTTATATTTATTTGAGCTTCAGTATCATGCAATTATTCAGGATATTTGTCATACTTATGCTAATAATTCTCTTAACTCTTTCAGGGGCAAGCAAATTTTTTTATTTAAAATCAACAGCCACCAGAAAGCCGCAACAGCATTAAAAGACAAGAAATAAATGAAGTTATTCTTTTAAGTTATAAAAGAAAAATTTTATAGAAAAAAATTCCGGAGCCAGTTTGTGCAATTTTGAATTAAAATTTGCTGTTGTACTGCGCAACCACCGCCCCTGAAAGGGTTGATCCCAATCTAGTGGATAAATAGATAGATATGTAAATCATTATACACTAAGCGACAAAAAAAAAGCCGCACTTGGATGTTTTCCTTTTCGCCTTCTACAACTGCCAATTTTATCGTTTAAAAAGCAAATTTTCGAACAGATTTTACTATGTTGTCCTCCACATACACTTTAGCTTTGAGTCTAGTGTTAAAAACAAAATGCAATTGTCAGGAAAATTGTAATTTTAGAATTTATTTCAAAAATGGTAAGAATAAGGCAGTTAACGATGCCACAAAAAGTATTAATTTTTAAATGAAAATCAAAAAATATTTTAATACGTGAGATGGCAAAATAATTAAATGCTAACGAAATATTGGTAAAATGAATTTTAGCAAAATATAAATTTTTTTGGCCGTTTAAACTGGGAATTTGGCTTTAGGCGGTCATGTTGCTCATCCAAGCTAGATAACCGCAAGTTAAAATGCGAATGTTTAAAAAATCGATTTGTATCATGTTCAGAACTTAAAAAAGATTTTTAAAAAGTGTATAGTAAATTACTTTCTTCAAAAACAATGCGGGAACAATTAAACAAAGCGGGTTAAAGAACGGAAGATCTGCGAAAAAAGCCATTATTAAGGAAAAGAATTAGAAGAAACAATACTTTAGTTGACCAAAATTTAAAAACATTATCAGTTAATTATTAGGCTTAACTGGTTTTCTCTGATGAATCAAGTTTTCTTTATTTTGTGCAGTTGAAAAAAGCTAGAATGAAGACGAAAATGTGACCGACTTAATGAAAATCGCACTTTTAAAACAGTGACAAATTCTCCGTACATTATGGTACGGAGGTGCATAACTTTTCAAACACTCGGGGAAATTTTTATGCTCAAGGAATCAATTAACTCGAAATAAAACACAATCTGCATAAAAGTGGTGCCTGAACGACTATTTTGGAGGTATCTTAGACATTTCCGTAAACAGCATTTGAAGATAATAAGGCACCTTACTACACGGCGTCTGTGGTAAGTTTATTCACTTCAAATTGTTAAAATTTCTTATGCATTCCCATGAGAACCTATAATTCTGTAAGTAATCATACTTTTTTTTCACTTTAAGTTAAATACCACAAAGGATATAGTAGAATTTCTTCTTTACCAGACATGGAAATGGTCAAAATCGCGATCCGCTCGAAAATGTTTCGTCTATAAAAAGGCGGGGGAGAGGGGAGAGGATTCGAAATTTGCAGCCTATAACTCTGCCAGAACTAGAAAAATTTATTTGTGATATTTGGCACATTGAAATTTCTGCGATTTACATTAAAACACTGTATAAAACTATGCCATTGCGCATTAATGCAGTAATTCCATATAAAGGTGGAATTAACCCAATGCAGAATACATATTTTTAACAAAAAATTGCTTAGATCTAACAAATAAATAGTTTTATTTCATATATTAAAATATAACTTGTTTATTTCATATAATAAATCATAATAGAATGCAAAGTGTTTAGTTATTGCATTATGTTCAAAAAGAAAGTTTTATGCAGATTTTTAAAAAGTACTTCGTAAAGTGCAATATAGCGAATTATTAAATCGAAAATATACATAGGTATCATTTCATACCTTTGGTATTATGCAAACAAACAGTTTTATTTGTTTCAAACATTAATTTTAAAGTTATTACAAATAAAAAAGGTATAAGTCATTTTTTCTGCAGTGCGGCTTTTTTTTTTTTTTTGTCGCTTAGTGTAGATAGATAGATATGTAAATCATTATAGATAGATAGATAAAAGGAAAATTTGTAACTGATCTCATGCAAAATATTGTGAAAGTAGATAATTATAAAATTTAATATTGAATAGATATGACTAGAATAAATGTAAAATTTCTTCTTTAGTATTCTTGTGTATTTAATTTCTAGTATAGGGCTAGCATCCCTTAACAAAATCCCTCATCGAGGGCATTCCACCAAGACTTAGGGCACAAGCGTTAGTAAATCGATTTTAACCAACACAACCACAATGAATTTGCAATAAGCTAATTGACGAATTAGAAATTTAAATTTTTAATTCGTCATCAGAAAATTTAAAGAGAAATAAGCTATTATTAAAAGTACAACTGTTAAATAAATTTTTATTTGAATAACTCCTTATAGTGATTAAAAAAGGGTATAGAACATTAGATTAAGTGGAATACTTAACTATTTTGAAAACAAGAAAAAAGATTAAATTCATTTAAGTTTTCTTCATCTATATTTTTACTTTCTTCTATATTCAATAGAAGAAAGTATTGGATTCGTAAAATTTTTCGACCTCGGGTTTTTGATGGATTTACACGTTTTGAGAGCTGTAGAACACGATTTGACCATTTTTAGAAAATGTCTGTCTGTCAATCTGTGTGTGTGTGTGACAAAATTTTGTGGCATCTGTATCTCAGGAACTACATCACAGAATTTCATACAAATGGTATGTAATTGAACCTTGACATAAATTCGTGCCTATCAACTTTTGGTAAAAATTGTCTTACAGGTTGCGTTGCCATTCCGCTTTTTCTAAATTTTTAACATGGTGACATAGGACAAAATTTTGTATAAATGTGCATAAAGAGAATTATTTTTTAGTAATCATTATTAAATTTGCAAGAATTATTTATAATAGAGATAGTCAACTGGAAAAAAAAAATTTTGTATGTGTAGGAGCCTCGCCACCCCCCACCCCCTAGGGGGAAGTCCCCACTCGAGGGGAGTAAATTTTCATGATGGGTATCTTTCAAAAGAGAATACCTTTAAAACGAATGGTTGAATCATCGATCTGTGATAATTTAAAATAAAGTTATTGATTTTTTCATTTTTAACAATAATAATAATAATAATAATGTAATATTGGGAGGGTATGACCTGGCGAAAAAATTTCTTTAGCATTTTAGCTAAAATGACCAATTAGTATTTTAGCTTTTTCAAAAGTACTTTAGCTTTTTCTTTTCAGGAAAGAAGAGGGGGGGGGGTTATAAAAATACTTAAATACTTTAAGGGGAAAAAAGAACTTGAATCTAAAATTATAATTTGCTACTTCTATTTTGACATACATAAATTTTACACACACTATTTTCCTCTGATGAGGGATATGATTGTTCTGCATAGAGGAAAAAATATGTTATTGAATTTTTTCAAAATAATTTTAACTAAAATACATGACTTCACCTCTAAATAAATATTGTGGTTTAAATCCAGTTAGCTGCATTACAAATGTTAAAACTAAACAGGCTTATGGTACAATTCTCCTTGGCTTTGAAGAACACCAATTTTTGAACGCTTTTTGAAAATTGAATTCTTTGCTTGGAAGTCTTTCTACATTTATCATAAGTAATCGACTTACAATTTCTGTTGTTAAACGATTTCTTATAACTGTTTTTATTAAATTCATTTGAGGAAAAGCCCTTTCACAGTCTGCTATGTGTACAGGTAAGCTCGAAGCATATTCCACCACTATAGAGCATAACAAAGGATATTCATCATGCATTTCATTTTCATTTAGAAATTGTAAATTGCAAAAAGTGTTGTCTATACATCTGATTCTAATTACTTTTTTGAATACGTTCCATTCAGACAACATTTGGTTTTCAATAAATGTATTTTTGTATACAGGACTATTTTTGAAATTTTCTTTATTTCATCTATTCCAGTCTATATCTATATTGCTATTATTTTCACAAATATTTTTGAAAGTAGCATATTAAATAGAATAGTTTATTTGATATCTCCAAACCATTCCCTTAATTCCTTCAATAAGGCATTTGAGAAATTCATTCAATAGTTTTTCCTAATCTGCTGCTTGTTTAAATGTTTTCTTCATTAATTCCAAATATGTGATTATTTCACGATTATTTGCCGAAATATGGGTTTATTTTACTGCTGTAAAAAAAAAAAAAAAGAAAGAAAGAAAATGCAGATTAATAGCATCTAATTACTGAATTATTTATATTTTCTGCCGCCAATTCCCCAAATTCATTATTTATTCCAAATTCGTTCTATTTTCAAAGCTATAAATGTAAATCAACATTTCTTTTTTGATATAAAATTTCCGAAATACGCATCATTTTCATGATCTGTTGCCGAAATCTGGAACATTTCATTGTTTTTTGGGAAGAAAAAAAATTAATCATGGCTAATTACTCAAAATTCCTGCTTTCTTCTTCTCTAAATGCCGAAATACGCAATATTTTCTGAAATGAAAGATTTTTATCAATGTCAATTCCGGAAAAATCGTGATTAATTTGCCGATAATCGATATTTTAAGATTGATTTCTAAAATATGCGATTACCTTTGTCACAAATCGAAAACAAAAAATGGCTTCTACTTATGTTTGATTGCCGAAATACTCAATATATTTTTAAATAAAGAATTTAATCAACAACGATCCGCGAAAAATATAAATATTTTGCCGCTAATCGGCGAAATTCGCACTGTCTTCAAAGCTGACTTCCAAAAATAAACCGGGGCCACGCGAGATTGCTCGTTCGTTTAAGCAGACGATAGCTGTTTGTTCTCGCGCGGCCCCATTAAAACTTAGCCCATTGAAAATCGAAATTAAATCAAAATATACTAAATAAATGAAACAATTTCCGATATTTTTTAGTAGTTTCGTAATTTTTTGCCAGGGATTATTTTAATTAAATTAGAGGTTTTTATGTTGAGCAATTTTGTGAAATCATCTTGTTTTCGCTTTTTAGCGAAATTCTCTCTGGCATATTTTCGCAAAATACGATATCCTTTCGCAAAATGCGAAAAAAGCGAACGGCAGTTTAAACCCTGATTGGGAATAAAATTAATTTTTTTGGGATATTTAGGGTTATACTACTTCTCTAATATGGAAATCGTCTGCATTATCATAGAAGATAATTTTTTAAATAATAATTGCAATAAATTATTTTTACTGAGTGAATTTTTATAGGAAAATATAGAAGAAAGTCATGTGGGGCCACAACATACTAGTTTAATATTGTTCTCTAGAATTTGTATATATTTTCAATTAAAACGACACTATCAGTAATTTCTTCATGCTCCAAATACATCTAAATCGTCTTTCATTGATAAACTGGATATGTCACTTGGACAAATATCAAAACTCTTAAGGGGACTAAGACGATTGCGACAATCGAGAAGCGGGAAATTTAGGTTGTTGCTTTAATAGCCATATCTTCTCTAATTATACATGTATCAATACAAATTTTTTATCAGATATTAACAAGAAGTTTAATAAATATTTGATGCAAATTATTCACTCTTATGTGTTTCAGTTTTTTTTTTTTTTTTTTTTTAAGCTCTGTAAACATACATATTTTGCTCTTAAGGATTTTTCACTTAATTCACTTTAGTACACTTTTATAATGAAATTCTTACCTTGAAATCGTGTATGATGATAAAAAATACTTTTGTTTATGTACTGAAGCTATTTTATGTTTTATTGTTCTTTTTTAAAAATATAAAAAGAAATGGTAATTTTTACTTATTAGAAAAATGCATTTTTTAACACATATATTCGCTATTTTAAAAAATATCTCAAGGTTTATATATATAAAAAATAGGTTCACTATATACAGTGACACTTATTCTATTTCCCTCTAAAATTACAGAGAACTACTTTCAACAGATTTTTCACTAAGTGCACCAATATACAGAAAAATGACATATTGAGATAAATGCAAAAAACACTTTAAGCCCTACAAGTTTAAATATTTATGTATAATTAAAACACTCCTGTCCCATTCATTTTGTCCTAACATTTCTTTTTTTCCTACATGATTTTTCTGTGTCTTTTTTTTATATATAATAAGGTTTATATATATAAAAAATAGGTTCACTATATACAGTGACACTTATTCTATTTCCCTCTAAAATTACAGAGAACTACTTTCAACAGATTTTTCACTAAGTGCACCAATATACAGAAAAATGACATATTGAGATAAATGCAAAAAACACTTTAAGCCCTACAAGTTTAAATATTTATGTATAATTAAAACACTCCTGTCCCATTCATTTTGTCCTAACATTTCTTTTTTTCCTACATGATTTTTCTGTGTCTTTTTTTTTTTTTTTCCTTCCGGCTTCTCTGGAAAGTTTTTGAACTCTGAGTTCTGCCTCGCATATTCTCATATTGTCAATTTTGCGATGGGATGCTTCTAAGTTTGCTTCTGGTACAATGCCCATAACCTTTAATACTTTAGTTCTGCTATACATACAATCATTAAAACAAATGACAACATCCATTACCCCTATTTTTAATGCGTTTATGCTCACAAATTTTGTTTTGGGTACTCTTTCCCAGATGTAGCTGTTAAGGCTCTCACTGGGGTTTTGTGTACACCCATACAAACATTTTTCCAAACGCTTCTTATCAGTAAGACTTCTGGATGCTTGTTTAATTGCTGTTAGAACAGCTTCTGGTAAAGAATGGCTATGAGAATAATCTGTGCCATTTTCTTTATTTTGTTAAAGCCAGACCAACTTTCTTCTCCTGCAGGTCATAGGTCATGTTGCTGATATTGATTTGTTGACAACTTGTGAAAATAAATAGCCCAAATTGATTTTATTATATCATCTATAAAACTTTTAAGATTTCTTCGAATAGCCAATTCATAGCAATTTTGAATTTTGATAATTTCTAAATCCGTAAGACGTCCCCCACCAGATATATACACTTTCCATCAGTAAGTTTTTTTTTTTTTTTTTTAATACAAAAAGTACATAAATTACATGTATTTGTAATCTGCAGAATCTGTACTATTTTTTAAGCCACTGATTGAAAAATCGAAATTTTTGAAGGTATTTCACGTCCCAATCCCCTTAAGAACATATAATATGTGTTTAATAAAATCTAATTTAGAAATATTTAAAATTATATTTCATTAACAAAAATGTGTTTTAATAAACTGATATTGATTACATTCTTATTTTTCTGTCGACAAATGTATAATAATTAGTTCATATTGCAAAAATGTCTCATACGTAAAAACAACGTGGAATTTCGTCCTCATCTCTTTCAAGGTCAATATTTCATAACTTAAGAATAACAAAGTTAAAAAAATAAATAAATAAACAACATATATTGCTTCATTCCTGGTTTTAAAACTAAGAAAGTGTATTACTAAACACAATTTATTAATATTTATGTCAAACAAAATGGTAAATAAATGTCGCCATTTTAAATGAATTAATAAGTAAATAACAATCGCGTGTTTTGTCTCCAGTCGTTCCTCCTTCGGCCTCAATTCTTGAAATCACTTTTCTGAAAACCCCATAATGAGGCACCAAAGTGAGCTACCAAGGCCACAGTTCAGCTGTCCGATTCAGTGAAAGTGGAAATTGTTGCATAACACCCTAATAGCCTGAGGCTGGAGAGAAATATGATGAATCATAAAAAACTGGAACACATTATCGGACGTTGTTTTCCCCAAAACATTGAAAGGCGGTTGCCCATTGCTCGGGGCTCCAAACACCACCAAACCACTTCACTTTCGCAACACATGAAGTGGAACAAGAAACGATTTTTATTTTTCCCACGAGTAGCTTCTATGAAGAAAACTAGTATGCTATGGTCACCACATGACTTTCTTCTATAATTTTCTATACAAATTCACTCAGTAAAAGTAAGTTATTAAAATTTTTATTTATTAAAATTATCTTCCATGATGAATGCAGACGATTTCCGTTTTATTTTCTAATATGGCGTCTTAAAAAAAAAAAAAAAAAAAAAAAAAAAAAAAGGTAATTTTTTTTTTAAGGAAACAGATCAAAAACTTTATTTTAAATTACCGCAGATGGATGGTTCAACCATTCGATTTAAAGGTTCGAACGAGCTCGTTTGAAAGATATCCATAATGAAAATTTGGTCCGCTCGGGGTTGACTCCCCCACCCCTCAGGAGAGAGAGGGATGCTCCTACATATAAAATTTATTTTTCCCAGTTGACTAACACGATTATAAATAATTCTTTTTTATTTCATAATGATTATTAAAAAAATAATTCTCTTGATGTACATTTATACGAAATTTTGCCCTATACCGCCATGTTAAAAGTTTAGAAAATGCAGAATGGCAACGACACCTATTGAACAATTTTCATCAAAAGTTTATAGGCACTAATTTATGTCAAGGTGCAACTACATATCAAATTTTATGATTATATTTTCTCTTGCACATCCTGGAAGAGCATCCGCATGTTAAGCGGAGAGCCCGGGTTCGAGTCCCGGCTGTGGCATTTTTCACATAGTTGGTGTATAAAAATAATCAAATTTTACACTCCAATCTACTTAAAATGAAAGAGAAAGAATTTTCCTCGTTTCAGTTTAAGACCATGTAACGTAAACTCTTATATAGATTCATAGCATAATAAATCAATGTAAATAAAAGCTTAACATATTTATCAACAGAGCATGAAAATCAAAGTAAAATTTATGTAAATTTAGTAATCGATGATTTAGAATAAGGTTCATAATCCTTTAATTATCCTCGAAGCTATACATGCTATATTCAAGGTTAAGGTTAACACTGTGTGAGTAGGTTAAGGTTATATAGTCATTTCTTAAATTGCTAAATTGAAATATAAGCCTAAATTTAGGTACCAAAGTTCAGTTTGTAAAATAAATAAATAGATATTAAATATATACAGATGGTGAGTTCATTAATTTTCTATCACCATTTTTTATAATTTAGTTGTGTACAGCAAGTTAGAAGAACAATGGGACAATTTTTGAAAACACTTCTTACTCAGCAAATTTAACATCAGAATGCGGACAATTTATTACGTTTTCCGTTACAGGTCCGATTGTCATATGTTTCTTGGGGGTAATTGTCCATCTATAGAAAATTAAAAGTTCTTTATCATCTTTCCTTATTGCGCTATACATGATAATAATCCATTTCTATATTTCAGATGCTGTCATGGCCGTATTCACCATTACCTTCAACTCCCGGCTCAACGCCAAAATTTGAAAAGCATCTAAAGGCAGGGTACAGCTTTCTATCAAAATTTGGCATGCTGTTTCTGCCATCTAGCGTCGATGATTTCATATAATCTCTGATGGGTTTCTTTCACCTAAAAAGTCTGAAAATAACTATACCGCTAGATGGCAGCAACAACACGGCAAAATTTTCTGAAAATTTGTACCCCGCCTTTATACGCTTTTCAAATTTTCATGTTCAACCGGCAGTTGAAATTATTGGTGAATAACAGCCTCAGTGTATTTTTGTTAATATTATTGTGCTACCACTGTCCACCAGCCGAAAGATTTATTTATTTATTTATTTATTTTTTATCCTTCTGCACTACACAAAATAATAATCTATTTCAATATTTTATATGCTTCCAGTTTAATTTTTCCTCTGTTCTTTCTTTCTTTCTTTTCTTTTTTTTTTCTTTTTTTACATTTTCAATATATATATATTATGTGTACACTCCCACTGTTTAGCAAACTCTTCTTGTTAATTGTTTTTTAAAATGTAGCAAAGTGAAATATCGTAGAAATGAAATGAAAAAAAAAAATAGTTTTAAATTTACGCTTACGTTTTTGTTTGTGGAATGATTTTGCAAGTATTTTAAATATTTGCAGGTTACCTAAAAAAGAAATTGTTTGAAAACATTCTTTAAAATTTTTGAAATTTAAAATATCGGCTAGAGATAATAAGCCTTTCGAAACTATTTTTTTTGAATAAAATATATTTCATAAGACTTATCTAAGTTAATTCTCATTCACATTATTCCTCTTAATTATAATGCGTGTACATAAAAAAAGTTACGGATTTGAGTTTTCTTTTGCGACCTAACAAATATACAAGAGGATAATAGTTCGGGATGACATATCATGACATTCTGTGGGATTTGTACTTAATCACTAAAGAAACATAACTAAAAAATCACTATCAGATCAAAATTTTAACCAAATACGCTCACTGGGACACCAAACAATATTGTATTCTTAACCGTCACTGTTCCCAGACATTGATATTATTGAACCATATAGTGATATATGTATCAGAATTGAGTCAGATATGATATTTGCCACCGTCATCTCGATAGAAAACTTTTCAATATTCCATGGTGAAGAATGATGTATGATATTTACAGCCAGGATTATACAATTCCTACACATAAGTTCAGGCCGTAAAGTCCGTAATTAGTTTTTAAAGTAACCATAAGATTTTTTTTTTTTCTTATTTTTCGATATTTTCATTATTTTAATCATTGCAGATACGTAGCACACGTAAAGTTCAGATAAAAATTGCATACAAGGAAAATGTCGTTAATGGTAATTTATTTCATGATATCTAGTTTGTAAAAAAATTGTTTTATTATATAGTACATAATGTCTTAAAAATAACACTTTTTATTTTCTCTTAACTATACACATGGTAGAGAAAGTATTGTTTTGGGTGAAATTTCCGAAATTGAGTTTTTGTTATATTTGCATGCCCTAGGGTCCCCTGAATCCGAAAAACACGTCTTTTGCGGTTGGTCTGTGTGTGTTTCTGTCTGTCTCTGTGTATGGTATAGGCATATCACAAGAACATATAGGAGTAGAAATCCGAAACTCGGCATTATAAATCAATAACATAAAATGATGCTATACTAAACTTTTTGTTGAGATCAAGCAAATGGTTCATCTACAGAGACATCCAAGAAAATTTAAATGCACTATGACTATAGGGAAATTTCTGATAAGTACAATGTAACATCTATAAACTGCCCAAAAGAAAATGGAAATAACATATTTTTCTATATGCATAAAAGCATTTTTGTGTAGATTGTGATATGGAAATCATTCGTCATTCGTTTACAGGGCTACACAAAATATTTAGATACATTGGGACTATACATGGAAATGTGTGTTTCATTTTGTGTTAGACGTTTTTCATATAAAAGTAAATTTAAGAACAGAATGTGGTGTGCATATAGTTTACAAACAATATACAGAGCTACCCAAATTATATTAAACGTTCTTTTCTATTGAATGTAATTGATGAAAATGCTTTGCTACATTTTACCATGTCGACGAACAATGCTCAGGAAGAAAAATTAATTTTTTATACTCATACCAAAGTATCTTTTGAAGTTCAATTTTCAACTCTGGTTTTTTGCATAATCTCACATTTTGAGGTGCCCTGATAATGAAAGTCCAATTTTTAACGGTTGATCATGGTATGCATGCCTGTTATCAGCATAATGTAAAAACATATAACTTCAAGAAATTCAAATTTGTATTTTGAAGTTCGTATTAGGTTGCAATTTAAAAATTTGATCGAGATTGGCAAGTTTAAAAGCAAATTAATAACAATCTTGACTTTATTATTATTATTATTTTAAATAATTGTAGGCACTATAATTGAATGGAAGGTTTAGGGACGCGGTAGCCCCCCCCCCCTTCCCCGCCTCACACTGCATTATATGTCAATAAAACTGTCCCTAAATCTATTTCGAATTATTTTTGAAAGAACCTTAAACATTATTATTTTACGTTATTGATCTTAAGACTTAATATATACAACATGTCTTTATAGTACTGAAATGCAGGTTAAGAGAAAGTCGTGTGAGTGACACACCAGATTATTTTATTAAATTTTAAATTAATTCATTATTTTCATTTCCATCTTTTTTTTTTTTTTTAACGGCATTTCATTCCTATCACCTTTTTTCGTAAGGCAAAGTGTATTTTATGCTTTTAAGAATAAAGTCATAAAAACAGAAATTAAAGCCAGAATTCTTTCTTTCAGCTTTACATCCGAAAATTGTATTTCTCTGTCAGTTGAAAGAGTTTCATTTGTATCTACAGTCGGTAACAAAAGTCTCCGAACACTAGCAAAAATTCCTATATGAAAAATGTACACTTAATACAGTTTTGTTAAATAAATCCTTGTCGAATTCTGTTCTTAGTCAGTCTAAAAACAGGATTCGACAAGGATTTATATAACTAAACTGTATTAAGTGTACTTTTTTTATATAGGAATTTTTGCTAGTGTTCGGAGACTTTTGTTACCGACTGTACTGACAGGTATTATGTAACCAAAAACTAGGATGAGTGAAACGATTGACACGTTTAAACCTTTAAAACTATCCATTACGGAAACTTTTTTTTTTTTTTTTTTTTTTTTTTTTAAGCGGTTTCACATTTTTTTTTTTTTTTTTTTTTTTTTTTACTATGAAGCTTAAAAAGAAAAAGAAATCTTTTCTTTTTCTTTCAGTTTCATATAACTAAACTGCCTTGAGGCATACTTAATCATTCATTGTGAAATTTTGAATGTCTGAGATTTTCTAAGGATCCTGCATGAACCACTTAATGAAACTAAATTAAACTATTTTAAAGATTTAGCAATAATAATATTAATTAAATAGTTAATTAATTAATGAAACGATAAATAAAGTATTTTTAATAATCTTGAATTCTAAATTAAAAAATATATATATGTGCTTATATTAATTTAATAATAATTTATTCAGGTAATCAGGTACCCACTGTAAAATAAGGTTGATGAAAACTCCAGTACAGGCACTTTTCAACCCGCCAAACGAATTCTAGAGCTTATGTTACATTTTTGGGTGTTTTAAAATGTCCGAAAGGGGTTTATATGGGACAGAACAACATTATTGACAGCTTTTATTTATAAATCAGAGTAACTAAAAAGCTTTTTAACTTTAAATTAATGAATCTATTTATCTATCCCTTAATATATTTCATCACTCTACGAATAATCAGTCAATCCAAACACATGCTTATATAACTTACATACTTACACCAAACATTACATATAACATACATGCAATAAAAAATTGAAATACAAACACGTAAAACGTACATCCGTTTTGAAAAATATTTAACCTTGTATATTATGGATATTTATCGCTATATATCCGTTTAAACTGGGTTATCTTCCATAACACTGCTGTGCAAAAAAATTTTTTTTTTAGATCTCATACCATTCTTGCTGATTCTTATGTAAAATGACCTCCTGAATCCGAATATTACTCCCATTTTACCCAGTCATCCATCGTTTTCTAGATACACCACTCCCTCCCTCAATTTCTTTCCCTGTTCAATAATTTTATGACCATGAATTTGATTTGAAGAATGAAAAAGATTTAATTTAACACCTAAAAGCAAAAAAATATAAAGTTTAAAAAATAACATTAATAACAGATTAAAAAAATATAAGATATGTAATGCATGATTTCAGTGGCGAATCCCCCAAAAATGATGCAAAATTAGAGTTGCTTGATTTCAGTGGCAAATCCCCCCTTTTAATGATGCAAAACTAGAGTTGCTAACTTCTATAAATTATTCCGGAGCATTTTAGTCCCGCCTTTATTTCACACCACTTCATTTGTAGAATATTTTTCTCCAAAATATAGCTAAGATAAAATAAGAAAAATTACACTTTAAAAAAGTGGTATGAAAAAATATCGCGGTTAATAATGCTCCTGTATAAGTTATAAAAGTTGACGACTCTGCAAACAGTCTGATCATCTTATACTACCTGTATAAATAAAGAGAGGTGTCTATTTGTGTGTACCATAGATATAGTAATAAAACATAGATCGATCATTGCAGGGGAAAATATGATTCCTTTTCATTCAGTGCAAATGATCACCATAACCACTGCTGTTTGTTTCTTACGCCTGTGTGGTTTAAGTTTTCTGACCTGAGAGAGGAATAGGGCTAATTGCTTCTAGACATCCCATTTTCTGTGCTGGTGGAGACAACTGATGGTGACAGTCCTCTGCCTCTAGCTCTGCTGGTGTAGGCCCACATGATCTGTTGGTGGAAGTAATTACTAGTGTAGGCCTATTGTCACATGCGCCACTTGTAGAAGCAACAGCTATATCATTGCTGGAACAATCAGAGATAGCAAAGATATGATCTGGGATTGTGGGTTAAAGGGATGAATTCCAATAGCTTAAAATCCAGGAGTTCCCTTTCCTGTTGTAGCTGCCTTGCTCCAAGCTGTATTCAGGAGAGATACAAACTGAAGTTTTAAAAGTTTATTAAAATAATATTATAAAAATTATAATTATTGTAATATTATAATTATAATTATTAATTCCATTTATATTTTGCACTGTAATATACAGTATATAAAATAAAACATGCCCATTTAGGGTGTTGTCCAACTGCCCTCGCTTAATTTTCTCCCATTTTAAAAAGTACCAATTGCGCTCCGAGATGCAAACGCATCTTGTTACCTGAAACCCCTATTATGAATTTCGATTCTTCCTCTTAAAGTAATGAAAAAGAAAAGGAAAGATGTAACAGGAAAACTTTTTCTTCTTCTTTTTCTTAAGTGTATTTTTATGAGTACTTACGTTATGTATTATCCGCATGACAGTAAATAATCGCCAAAGATCGCCAAATATTATATTAATATAAATGATACAGGAAATTTATAATTAATTATTGTTTATAATATGTATATATTTATTTTTATAATGTTCATATTAAATATTAACAATTGGTTATAATTAATGAATATTGTATTCACGGATAATTTGTAAGTACAGTAATTTCGTGCCTTTTTGAGATTCATGCATATCGAGGTAGGGCATCCAATGATTTTTTTTTTCATGTACGTGAAGTATACATACACACGTATTAGTGATTTCTGCTTATATGGAATTTCTTGCACTTTTGAAAGTCATGCACATCAAGGTAACGGTACTCAGTGATGTTTTTGTTTTCGTGCGCGCGAAGCGTATATACATGCGTGCTAGTGATTGTTGCGGAACAAAGTTTTGCGCGTTTTGAGATTCATGCACAGCGACATAGAGGCACAAAGTGATTTGTTTTGTTTTCAAGTGCGTGAAGCGTACATACATACGTAATAGTGATTGCTGTGGAACAGAGTTTTGTGCGTTTTGAGATTCATGCATAATGAGATAGTGGTTCAGAATGATTTTTTTTTTCATGCGCGTGAAGAGTAAATGTATATGTTATACGGATTGCTGCGGAACCGAGTTTTATTTCTTGAAATTCTCGCACCGCATGGTAGCGGCACCCAGTGGTTTTCTTTTTGTTTCTTTGTTTTCATGTGCGCTAAGTGTACATACATGCGAGATATTAATTGCTGTGGAATTGAGTTTTGTGTGTTGTGATATTCCTGCACAACAAGGTGTGGCACCCAATGATTATTTTTTTTATGTGTATGTTTTTATGTGCGCGAAGAGTACATACATGCGTGATAATGATTGCTGATGAACCGAGTTTAGTATGTTTAGAGATTCATACACAGCCAAGTATAATGAAATTTACTAGTACATGTAAATACCGTTGTACTGGTGTTGTACAGTACCTTTGGTAGGGGAAAGTCTGATAAAACGGGATAGTCGGACAAAACGGGATACGTCGCCTAGGGACCCGGCTAGTACTGCTATCGAGCGAATGACGACAGAAACTTGTTCTCGGTCATCATTACATCATTTTCAGTTCGTCCCGTCTCGAGATCACTAGTTGATGGAAAGTTGTAATTCTTAGAACTTTTTTATTCTGTTTTCTTGGCACTTTCTACATTTACGTGCGTTGTTTTCTATATCATTCTGCCTAAATATTTGGAAATACAATTCCGGTGAATATTACATTTGATTAAGCATTTATTAACGAATATTCTCATGTGTAGTCTATCTAATTTTCCTTTCGCATTTAGGCTGCAGCCATGTTTATTTTAAAAAGTGTTGGAGTTGGACAAAACGGGACACTTATGAGTTGGATAAAACGGGATACAGTTTTTTATATACTTTTCTCAAGGGACTTCGTAGGAGTAGACCAGCCAACAAACCTGTCAGGAGACAGCCTACGGACAGACCAACCTGCAACATCCTCAGGGGATTAAAGGATTATAACTTTCTTGTTATCGACCTAAGCTACCATTTTCCATCTCTCCAAAGTTTGTTCTACCTGTACCTCAAGTAAAAGGACCTCGCCCAGAAAACAAGGCTGATAAGACAAAAAAGAAATTGTAGTAATAACATCATCTCCATATAAGAGTGAGTTAGAAAGGGAAGAAATAGAAAGGATGATAAAACTACAGGAAAGAACCAAGAAATGTAAAGAAAATGCTGCTATAAAAGTTATAAAAGTTGACGACTCTGCAAACAGTCTGATCATCTTATACTACCTGTATAAATAAAGAGAGGTGTCTATTTGTGTGTACCATAGATATAGTAATAAAACATAGATCGATCATTGCAGGGGAAAATATGATTCCTTTTCATTCAGTGCAAATGATCACCATAACCACTGCTGTTTGTTTCTTACGCCTGTGTGGTTTAAGTTTTCTGACCTGAGAGAGGAATAGGGCTAATTGCTTCTAGACATCCCATTTTCTGTGCTGGTGGAGACAACTGATGGTGACAGTCCTCTGCCTCTAGCTCTGCTGGTGTAGGCCCACATGATCTGTTGGTGGAAGTAATTACTAGTGTAGGCCTATTGTCACATGCGCCACTTGTAGAAGCAACAGCTATATCATTGCTGGAACAATCAGAGATAGCAAAGATATGATCTGGGATTGTGGGTTAAAGGGATGAATTCCAATAGCTTAAAATCCAGGAGTTCCCTTTCCTGTTGTAGCTGCCTTGCTCCAAGCTGTATTCAGGAGAGATACAAACTGAAGTTTTAAAAGTTTATTAAAATAATATTATAAAAATTATAATTATTGTAATATTATAATTATAATTATTAATTCCATTTATATTTTGCACTGTAATATACAGTATATAAAATAAAACATGCCCATTTAGGGTATTGTCCAACTGCCCTCGCTTAATTTTCTCCCATTTTAAAAAGTACCAATTGCGCTCCGAGATGCAAACGCATCTTGTTACCTGAAACCCCTATTATGAATTTCGATTCTTCCTCTTAAAGTAATGAAAAAGAAAAGGAAAGATGTAACAGGAAAACTTTTTCTTCTTCTTTTTCTTAAGTGTATTTTTATGAGTACTTACGTTATGTATTATCCGCATGACAGTAAATAATCGCCAAAGATCGCCAAATATTATATTAATATAAATGATACAGGAAATTTATAATTAATTATTGTTTATAATATGTATATATTTATTTTTATAATGTTCATATTAAATATTAACAATTGGTTATAATTAATGAATATTGTATTCACGGATAATTTGTAAGTACAGTAATTTCGTGCCTTTTTGAGATTCATGCATATCGAGGTAGGGCATCCAATGATTTTTTTTTTTCATGTACGTGAAGTATACATACACACGTATTAGTGATTTCTGCTTATATGGAATTTCTTGCACTTTTGAAAGTCATGCACATCAAGGTAACGGTACTCAGTGATGTTTTTGTTTTCGTGCGCGCGAAGCGTATATACATGCGTGCTAGTGATTGTTGCGGAACAAAGTTTTGCGCGTTTTGAGATTCATGCACAGCGACATAGAGGCACAAAGTGATTTGTTTTGTTTTCAAGTGCGTGAAGCGTACATACATACGTAATAGTGATTGCTGTGGAACAGAGTTTTGTGCGTTTTGAGATTCATGCATAATAAGATAGTGGTTCAGAATGATTTTTTTTTTCATGCGCGTGAAGAGTAAATGTATATGTTATACGGATTGCTGCGGAACCGAGTTTTATTTCTTGAAATTCTCGCACCGCATGGTAGCGGCACCCAGTGGTTTTCTTTTTGTTTCTTTGTTTTCATGTGCGCTAAGTGTACATACATGCGAGATATTAATTGCTGTGGAATTGAGTTTTGTGTGTTGTGATATTCCTGCACAACAAGGTGTGGCACCCAATGATTATTTTTTTTATGTGTATGTTTTTATGTGCGCGAAGAGTACATACATGCGTGATAATGATTGCTGGTGAACCGAGTTTAGTATGTTTAGAGATTCATACACAGCCAAGTATCTAGACACGCGGCAGCGTGTCAAGCCAAGTTCAAGCAAAGGAAAAGGCTAAGTAGCGCCGAGTGTAATATTACACGAACCACTTGGTGCCACTTTTGACCCTTCTATAACTCAAAACCTCTTTAACGTAAACACATAAAACTACGTGTGTTTAATTATATCCATAAGGACATGTAAAAGCCCAAATTTCATGAAGCTAGCTCAAACGGTTTTAAAAATATGAAGGTCAAAAGGTCGTAAATTTTCTCACTGACTGACATATAGTACCTAAACCTAACCTACTTCCAGATGACCTAGAAAGATGAAATTTGGAATCCAGCTCGGTAATTGTGTGTAAGCGTAGGAAAAAATCAAAAAATCAAAAAAAGTCAAAAAATAAATTTTAGCACTGACTGACTGACTACTTCAAAACTGACTTTTATTTCTATTAAGGGCCATTGCATGACGTAACATTTTCATGTAACTGATTAGTTTTATGTTTATGAACTGTTCTTTAGAGAGTAGAAAAATACATATAGAATTTATGCGGTTCATACAAAATGTATGCATAAAATCTCTCTATATTGAAAAAAAGTAACTACCGCTGCCGCTGCCGCCTTTCAAATCGCCGCGTCTTTTTATCTTTCTTGGCTTATATTAAAAGAACTACTTCATATAAAAACATGACATTTTGTAGTTTTGTACATAAATGATCAATAAACATAATAAAGAAAACCGTTTTTCTATAAATAGAATATTTTATGAGATATACAGGGCAAAAAGTTTTCTGGTATAAAAGTTTTATAGACTCAAAAACTATTCATAGCAGCTCAATAATTTTTTAGCAGAAGATACTTCAATATACCGCGGAGTGCAGTGTGCAATCAGTTTTTAATTTTTACAATTTTTAAACTTTTTATAGATTTTAAAAAAAAAATTTTCTTGTTTTTTTCTGCGTTCTTTTTATGCTTTTTTCTCTTTATTGCGTCTATTAAAAATACTATTTCGTATAAAAACTTGATATTTAGTAGTTTAGTTCAAAAATGTACAGTAAATACAATGAAACAAACCGTTTATCGGTAGCCTAATTATGTCAAGAGTTATATTAATTCGAAATTATCTTCATTTCTGATATAAAAATTCTCATTAAAGGAAAAATATTATTTTTTTAATTTATGTCATGTTGCCAACAAAAATATGATAAACACAATTCAATAAACTGATATCTGACTATTTAATAATAATTACATTGCTATCCGCGTTTGTAATGATCGATAGACGGCGCTTTGTGAACACTGCAGTTGTTAGTAAACATTAGCCACGTGTGTTCCAATAGTGTTCTTGTTATTCTACTTAATATTCGTACTATAATTTCTCCGCCATTACATTATGGAAAATTGATTGTTTTTGGAAAAAATACTTCAGTTTATTCAAAGTTCGATCGGAAGTAGATTTTTAACTGAAATTGAACAAATATTAATTTCAAATCATCTGATTAATTCTTTACTTCCATTAGCCGAAGCAACTGAAATTTTAAATTCGTCATTTGGAAATAAATGGAAGCTCAATTCTGGATTTCTTGATGCTTTGGATTTACACTGTGGCACACAAAAGTATGTGTTATCTTTTTTACCGTATTTATTCATTTTTATTCAATAAATATATGTGAAACTAAACATCGGCTAGCAATGGCGGCTATATGGAATTCGAATTAAACCATGTTTATTGTAATTTCACCGTAGCCCACCAGAGGGCGAGCATTTCATTACAATCGCGGATAGTAAAAATATAGATGTTGTTGAAATTCTTGAAGCATGTGACTTAAAAATATCCATGATTTTTTTTTTTTTTTTTTTTTTTTTTTATGAATAGATTTTATAATATTTATTATATAAAAACTTTTTACAAATATTCAAAACATGAAACCAATTGAAATAAACTCAATTTATTTCCCGGAATAGCGTTAAAAATAAATAAATCAATAAATATGGACAGTATTTATTTTTTATTATAGTGACGTCATAGTCTTAGGACAGTGACGTCATAGTCTTGGAAAATGACGTTCGGAATCATCTGTTTTGTGTCTATGTAGTTTTTCAGAATAAATCTTAACTAAATAAAACATAAAATTTTATTCGAAAGTTTTTGCTTTAAGAAAGTGAAATCGATTGGATTAAAAAAAAAAAAAAAAAAATGAATTTTATGAATATTATTCAGTGATAATTTTTTTAAATTACAAATATGGACATTAACTGCATGATGTCATATTGTTAAAAAACGGCTCTGAGATAAATGTAAAATATTCATATTAAAATAAATGTAAAATATCCATGAAAAAATTTAATAAACATATTTTCAGCATGAAGAAGCGGGGGTTGGCGAGCGCAGCTCGTAGGGGGCAGAGCCCCCTAGTTTCATATAAAATATACTATATGGCAGTATATACTATATTTCATATAAAATATACTATATACAGAATTCAATTAGGTAGTTCAACAAATTTAAAAATGCAGACAATATTGGCGGCAGCGTGTCAAGCCAAGTTCAAGCAAAGTAACTAGCTAGGCAGCGCCGTGTGTAATATTACACGAACCACTTGGTGCCATTTTTGACCCTTCTATAACTCAAAACCTCTTTAACGTAAACACATAAAACTACGTGTGTTTAATTACATCCATAAGGATATGTAGAAGCTCAAATTTCATGCAGCTAGCTCAAACGGTTATAAAGATATGAAGGTCAAAAAGCCGTAAATTTTAGCACTGACTGACATATAGTACCTAAATCTAACCTACTTCCAGATGACCTAGAATGATGAAATTTGAAATCCAACTCGGTAATTGTGTGTAAGCGTAGGAAAAAATAAAAAAATAAGTCAAAAAATAAGTGGTGTCCCTATACAAAAAACTTGTAATACGCGCTAAACAACTGGCCAACGGTATGTCGTCGGCGGCGCGCAGCACCACATAATCATATACAGACACCACATAATTATATACAGAACAGAAATGAATCTACATAAAAGCGCTCCCGAGCAACACAAAAACACAATAGGCACCACTTACGAATACCGATGACACGCGGGAGCGTGTCAAGCCAAGTTCAAGCAAAGGAACTGGCCAGCCTGCGCCGAGTGTAATATTACACGAACCACTTGGTGCCACTTTTGACCCTTCTATAACCCAAAACATCTTTAACGTAAACACATAAAACTACGTGTGTTTAATTATATCCATAAGGACATGTAGAAGCCCAAATTTCATGCAGCTAGCTGAAACGGTTACAAAGATATGAAGGTTAAAAAATCGTAAATTTTAGCACTGACTGACTGACATATAGTACTCTCAATTGTAAAAAAGGTATATCAAAAAGGTAGCAGATAAAGAATGGGCAATGCGCACTATTATCTCTAACATTCAAGAGAATGTAGTCAATAGCATAGAAAAGAAAACCACGCAGCGGAAACGCAAGCAAAAACATTAGATTTCAATACCTGCCTAGTTTTCTTTACAAAAAGTAATGATATCCCAGCAAAAACATAAATGTAAAAAAAGAGAGCCAAGTTCAATACAAAAATTATGCTTGGCTGGGGGCTTCGCTGCAAAAAGAATGGAGATCTAAATGAGTGCCAAGTTCTATGCAAAATCGAAATATGTATTTATAGGAACAAAATAACATTATGAACAAGTATTAAACTCTATTTCTTTGCTTTATTGGATACCTATAACAACTGCTTTATTTAAAAATGTGATATCTTAAAGTAGATTAGATTTGACTTGGCCAGTTTTCATTACATCAGTCATTTTATAAAGTTATTCAACATTTTAATTCTGATAAAAACTGGCCAAGTCAAATCTAATCTACTTTAAGATATCACATTTTTAAATAAAGCAGTTGTTATAGGTATCCAATAAAGCAAAGAAATAGAGTTTAATACTTGTTCATAATGTTATTTTGTTCCTATAAATACATATTTCGATTTTGCATAGAACTTGGCACTCATTTAGATCTCCATTCTTTTTGCAGCGAAGCCCCCAGCCAAGCATAATTTTTGTATTGAACTTGGCTCTCTTTTTTTACATTTATGTTTTTGCTGGGATAATGAAATTTACTAGTACATGTAAATACCGTTGTACTGGTGTTGTACAGTACCTTTGGTAGGGGAAAGTCTGATAAAACGGGATAGTCGGACAAAACGGGATACGTCGCCTAGGGACCCGGCTAGTACTGCTATCGAGCGAATGACGACAGAAACTTGTTCTCGGTCATCATTACATCATTTTCAGTTCGTCCCGTCTCGAGATCACTAGTTGATGGAAAGTTGTAATTCTTAGAACTTTTTTATTCTGTTTTCTTGGCACTTTCTACATTTACGTGCGTTGTTTTCTATATCATTCTGCCTAAATATTTGGAAATACAATTCCGGTGAATATTACATTTGATTAAGCATTTATTAACGAATATTCTCATGTGTAGTCTATCTAATTTTCCTTTCGCATTTAGGCTGCAGCCATGTTTATTTTAAAAAGTGTTGGAGTTGGACAAAACGGGACACTTATGAGTTGGATAAAACGGGATACAGTTTTTTATATACTTTTCTCAAGGGACTTCGTAGGAGTAGACCAGCCAACAAACCTGTCAGGAGACAGCCTACGGACAGACCAACCTGCAACATCCTCAGGGGATTAAAGGATTATAACTTTCTTGTTATCGACCTAAGCTACCATTTTCCATCTCTCCAAAGTTTGTTCTACCTGTACCTCAAGTAAAAGGACCTCGCCCAGAAAACAAGGCTGATAAGACAAAAAAGAAATTGTAGTAATAACATCATCTCCATATAAGAGTGAGTTAGAAAGGGAAGAAATAGAAAGGATGATAAAACTACAGGAAAGAACCAAGAAATGTAAAGAAAATGCTGCTCAGAAATCCTTCTAAAAATTCCAAAAAGAAGTTTATAAAAAAAGGAAATGGAAAAGAGGAAGGAAAAGAGCTACCAGGTCCAGCCAAACCTGAAAGTAGGCCTATAAAAGAATCCAAAAGAACGCCTAATCCTAATGTTAAAAGTCAAAACATAGAAAAGTTTAATAAACTTTCAGCAAGCAGCCGAGAATGCATGTCGTCATTGTCTGAAGATGAAACATAGGGATGAGAAACCTGCATATATTGTAATACACTGTACGTCGAATCTAAGGCTGGTGAAGGTTGGATACAATGTTCTGGATGCCAAGAATGAGCTCACGAAGCGTGTTCGAATGCCTTTTTATGCGACTTTACTGCTATAGGCCTAAATAAAGAGTCTTCTTTGCCATTTTGTAAATAAAAACATAAAATACTCTTATTTTAAGTCTCTGGTTACTGAAGACATTGTTCTTTCAAGTGGAAATTTTGCTTTACTGTTTTCTGTCAGTTAATTATGCTTTTCAGTTAGTTTTACAAAAAAAAATTAAACATTGCAATCCCTATCCCGTTTTATCCAACCCAGGTACGCTAAAACGGGATGTGTAAGAGTTTGGTAAATAATTTTTTTTACTATTTTACAATCATCACAATTAGTTAAAAGTATGTTTTTTGTGTGCTTCAATAAATGTTGTAGTTATACAAAAATAAAATGTGTGGTTTTCTTCAACATATTTTCCGTAGTAAAAAAAAACAAGAATGGTATCCCGTTTTGTCCAACTTTCCCCTACATATAATATGTATCAGTAAATAGAAAGGTATATTATAAAGAATACTTATAAACTTATGGCATTTTTTTTTTATATTTGTATTTAAAATTTGTCAATCTTTGGCGATTATTCAGTGTCATGCGGATAATACGCAAGCACCCCATAAAAATACACTTTGAAAAAAAATAATTTTCCTATTACACCTTTCTTTTCTATTTCATTATTTTAACAGAAAGGATCCAAATTCATAACGGGGACTTCAGATGTCATGAGGAGTTTGCATCCCCGAGCGCAGTTGGTAATTTTTTAAAATGAGGGGAAGTAGCAGTTGGTAGTCGCCCAAAATTTAAAGGTTCTTTAATTTACTTCTAAACCATGTTGTGTCTTATCCCAAGTATGGGTTGAAGGTCCCACACACGCTTATTTTCGAATTGCTGCAAGGTTATGGCCACTTCTGTTTGCCTTGTGTGTGTAACAGAATGCGGAGCTCACTAATATCTAATTGCTAATATCATTGCTAATATAATAATAATATTGCTAATAGCTAATTTAAAACAAAACAACCGTTTACGGACTTTAAATATGAGCAGCGGAATGTTATATGTTTACTCATTAGATTAAATTCTCACGAAATCCAAAATAACGGCAATTAAAGACGATAAATTAAAATAAATTCACAATCCACGTTCAAACTACGACAAGACTCCTCACACAAGCGGGTCAGTATTGCTCTCTATTGACACATAAAAGTACTAGGAACAAACTTGCGACTTAACCTGAATTACCTTATATAAAAAATACGATTCAATTTTTTTTTTATTGCTCATTTATATGTGGCCAGTGAAGTAGGTAAAGCCTGATTTTGCAAAACATATTATAGGAAGCTGGTACTTTTGTTGTTGTTAAAGTAGATATTCTTAAAATGTACTACTTAATTAAATGTACTACTTAAAATGTACTTAATACCTTTTTTCTTTATTTTATGTATAGAATGGACGCGGCCAGAGTGGTGAAGGCGGATGATGGGGGCGTGTACCGTCCTCTTCTAGATACGACTATCACTAAAGAAGACAGACGCAAGGCTAGTGTCGAACTCAATGAAAAGACAGAAGAAATTGGTGCGCACCTTGCCAGGATCAGAGACTACCTCTCACGTGAGCACCTGATATTTATATTTCTCTTTATATAAATTCAACTCAATGTGTGTGATATAAAAATTCACATTTTATTTAATCAGATTCGAAAACAATGAAGATATCTTGAGGAATTTGAACTTCCTATAAAGTATATTTAATCTTTAAAACGTTGCAAGAGTATCATACTGCGACATTATGATGTTCCGAACACGTTCCTTTCATCTGTGGAACATTTCAGAAATGTTCTTGGAATGTAAAAATATCTCATCCAAGAGACATCACATTATAATATCTATGATACATAATATACATAATACAGGTCTATGCATGCATAAAATCAGCGGTCTTAATACTCAAAATTTCTTAATAATTAGATCTCAGTGACAGTAAACTCAAATCTCAGAGTTGTTCTATTTAGGATGCACTGAGCTGTGATAAAAATGAGATATTGCGATAGATATAAGACGTCTCTAAAACCTAACGTGCTGTAAAGAATTTTACGACCTTAAGATTGTTGTAACGTACGAAATTCCTCTATGGTGTCATCTGACGTCATGATGACGATTTTCATTAATTTTATCCCACAAACAATAAGGACACAGCACAGCCAATCATAGCACAGATTTTTCCCACAAATATTGTAAGCTCCGCCTCGCTCTAGTCGTCTATTCAATGGACCTTATGCAATGCGCGTCATTGCGGGTATACAAAAGTTTCTTCGCCAATCGCTGAGCTCAAAATTTTTGTTTACTTCACTATCAACCAATACCAGCCGCTTAAATCGATAGATATCCGCAGCCGTTGCCACTCGTGCATAAGGTCCATTCAAAGTATCAGGTAGCATGCAATTTAACAATTAAAAGCTAATTAGACTACTTTGATAATGTATTTCTGTATTTCACAAACTCGAACCCAACTTCAGTTCTAATTTGAAAAAATTGAGGATTCGCTACATATTAAATTCAAGTACTCTGCTTAAGATATTCTAAAGATATCTAAAAATTATGAAATCTCTTAAAATTATGCTTTAAAATATTTTGTTTAATTTCAATTTAACAAAAACAAGATGGCAATTAACACAATAAAATACGTCTTAGGTTGAGATCTAATTTTTTTAAAGAGTGAAAAATTCACAATATTTAATTCTGACGTAGTTAGGACATTTACACCAGGTAGGTTGGTTGGTTGGTTGATTGCCTTTTAATGGTGCAAGATTCAGAATGGGACATACTGCACCAAACAAAAGTAAAAAAAATAAAGAATAAAGAATAAAGACTAGCTTCTGGATTGGTTTATCCATCCAGATGGTCATTAAAAAAACACATTGAAAGTTAAAACAAGAATATGTAAAATGTTAAAATATAAAAAAGACAAATATTTAAAAATAATAGAAAACAGAGTAAACAGTGTATAAGGTAAAATGATGTAAAAAGTTATGAACAGTGTATATAATAAAAATAGGTGAACAGTGTAAATAATAAAAACAGGTGAACAGTGTAAATAATAAAATTAGATTCGTAATAAAAACCAGCTTCTTTTAAAAAATTTGTCAAGAGATGATGAGGATTCATACCTAAAAGGCTAGTGAGATTTGGTGAAGATGAATTAAAATATTGTCGATACTGGCGAAGGCAAGGGCAGTCGGTGAGAATTTGGAGAATGGTTAGTGCACTATAATGACATTTCGGACAACCAGGTTGTTGTTCTCCAAGCAATAAGTATTTATGTGTGAGTCTTGAATGCCCGATTCTTAGTCTAGTAATAATGACATCATATTTTCTAGGGGTGACGGTAGGCCAGATTGAAATTTGAGGTTTTATTTCTTGCAATCTGTTATTGTTTTGGTTATTCTACTCCCTTTGCCAAATATTCTTAAAATAGCTTTTAAGTGTGTGCTTCGTGTCATCGTATGATACAGGACAGTTTAAAAGTACGGAAGCCTGCCTTGCGGTGTTGTCTGCTGCTTCATTTCCTTTAATGCCAACATGGCCAGTAACCCACCAAAACATAGTTTTGAATCCCTTTTTAAGAAGGTCATTGTAAGTTTTTACAATTGATATGAAGGACAGGTTAAAAGAGTTAGAAGAGAGAGAATCAAAGAACACTCTTCGAGTCAGTAGATTATGAATTTTCTACTCCGATGAGATGAAATAATGTTAAAAGCAACCTCAAACCACACAAAACTCTGCATAGAAAATGGAAAAGGAATTAGGGAGCTGATAGCTAAAAGTTAAGTTGTGTTACCAATGGTAATACCACAACCAACTTTATTAGTTGTCTTGGATCCGTCGGTAAAAATATCGACATAGTCCTTATAATGGGAGCGATGAGATAAGTAAAGGGCCTGAAAAATAGAAGCATCTGTGTTAGATTTGTCAAACCCATTGAACGGATGAAGACAAGAAATAACATGGAAATTCCAAGGTGTCATGTTTAAAAGAGACCGAGGATGAACTTTGGTATGAATGTGAGAGGTGCCAGCAAGAAAGTTCTTAATTCTAAGAGCGAAATGTCGGATGCAAGATGGGCGATTCACATAAAGATTATGATCGTTACTATTTAAATGTGAATGAAGTGGATGATTAGGATGTGAGAGGATGCGGTAGTACAATTCACATGAAAATCTTTGTCTGATATCAGTGAGAGAAGGCTCCACACAGTCAGCATACAAACTAAAGACAGGAGTAGTACGGAAAGCACATGAACAAATTCTTAGTGCACTATGATGTGTTGTGTCAATTCTCTTGAGGGTGCTGATCCATAAACATGGCAGGCATAATCAATTTTAGAGCGAATAGCAGCTCTATATATTTTCAGTAGAGATGGACGATCGGCACCCCAAGAAGTATTAGAAAGGACTTTCAGAATATTAAGAGCTTTGTCACATTTAGTTCTTCAGTGTAAAATATGTGGTTTAAAAGTCAATTTTCTGTCAAAAATTACACCCAGAAAGCGAGCAGTGTCAACAACTGAAATTGACCTGTTGTTCATTAAAATTTTTGGGTCAGGATGAAGACCTCACTTGCGGCAAAAATGCACACACTGTGTTTTGTCAGTAGAAAATGTAAAACCGTTTTTATTTGTCCAGTTGATGATATTCTTGATGGCAAGTTGTAATTGGCGTTCAATGAAGTGCATGTTATTCCCCTGGCAAGAAATGTGCAGGTCGTCAACATATAAACTTCTATTTACACATTGTGGCAATTGTTTTAGTATATCATTTATTTTCAAAGAAAAAAGTGTAATGCTCAGAACACTGCCTTGAGGCACACCCTCCTCCTCCTCCTCCTGAAAATAGAAATCTGAATAAACTGATCCTATTCGAACTCGAAAGCGAAAGACTCTTAAAAAGTTTTTAATGAAAATGGGAAGATTTCCTCGAAAGTCCAAATTAAAAAGATCTTTAAAAACACCATAGCGCCATGTCTTGTCATAAGCTTTTTCTGTATCAAAAAAATTCCCACCAAATGGTTACGTCTCACATTAGCTTTGCGAATATTTGTCTCCAATAATAAAATATTGTCAACCGTAGAACAGCCCCGCCGAAAACCACTTTGCCATGGAGAAATCAAATTATTTCTTTCGAGAATAAAAACTAATCTAGTATTAACCATTTTTTCGAGTAGTTTACATAGACAGCTTGTAAGAGCAATGGGGCTGTAATTTTTGGGGTCAGTAACATCTTTGCCTGGCTTAGGAAAAGGAATAACAATAGCATTATGCCAAGCAACAGGGAAAAAATTTTCAGTCCAGATCCTATTGTAAAGATGAAGGAGATTTTTAAGAGACTGTTTTGATAAACGTTTAATCATAATGTAGGTAACACCATCGGGCCCGAGTGCAGAGTTATGGCAATGTTTCAAACAGGTTTACACCAGGTAGGATTTGTGAACCAATATTACTCTTATTGTTTTATATGTTAATAAAATATTTTCTGTAAATATATAACATGTAAAAAGCAATATGAAGAAAATCACACACAGT
Organism: Salticus scenicus; assembly: GCA_963930645.1. Lineage (NCBI taxonomy): Eukaryota > Metazoa > Arthropoda > Arachnida > Araneae > Salticidae > Salticus > Salticus scenicus. The sequence continues at coordinate 322,685,516 of OZ005653.1, read as the reverse complement.
CAAACTGATTCAGCATTCATCTGTTTAACATTTTATATATAGGGGCCACAGCGTTCCAATGTTTTTAAGTGTTTTATGTATTAAATTGTTACTACTATTTTCAAAAAGAATTTTTTCTTGAAGGTTTTAAATGTTATAATATTACCTTAAAAATTATAGTTTTGAAATAGTGGTGACAAAAGGAATCAAATGCACGAAAAAATATAGGAACATCGTGACCCCTGAATGTAAAAAGCCCATCATCTAGTGTTGCCAGACTTTGCGAATTTGTTATTCAATAGTAACCAATAATTTTGAGAAGTGATATTGAATATACATAATAGACGAATAATCGTCTAATACGTATATCCAATATCACTTCTCAAAATTATTGGTGACTATTGATTGAATAAAAAAGCCGCAAAGTCTACGTCAATGTCTTTGTTGGTAATGTTTCTAAGTCAGCATTTTATTTATTATGAACTGAAGAAGAAAGTGTTCATCTTACTATGAATTCTTGCAGGTCAATTTTGACTCCTAAATCCTCTCCTCTTTCACTATGCCAGCATCTTCTTTAACCATATAAAAAATCCTTAATTATCGAAGTGTGAAAGTGCCATATTGAAGATACATTATATGAAAAACATATTAGTACTTCCTTTTATATATATATATATATACGAGTATAAGCATACATTAATTATTATACATTTATTAGTCAACAACTAGTATAATTTTTTTCCTATAAAACAAAAATTTTCGATTTACGGAAATCAAAATATTTTTTAACCTAACAGTATGATTAAAAGGACTGATAAATGCATAATATATTTTAAAATGAAATTTTTAATGAAATTTAATACAGGTGTATCTTCACCTGTATCAAAAATATTAACGAGAAAAATGAAGGTGTTGGACATGCTAAAGCTTAAGTTATTCTAAAGCTTAAGTTATATTGAAAACTTTACCAGAAATTTCAAAAATTCTCTCTTAAAGCTGACTTAAAAAAAGAGCTTATCAATTTCTCTAAAGAAGTTCTTTTTTTAATTATGTTACTATTCTAAAAAACCTCCATAAATGTTTGTTTAAAAAAAAAAAAAAAATCTGTATATGATGCATTTTTTGTAGTGTATATGATTGATCAAAAAACCTAGAACTATTTTTACCAAAGAAAAAAAAAAATCTCATTATTTATTTACTTATTTATTTTTGATTAGGGGATCCTCAACTATCTAAAATCTCAATTTTTCGTTATTTCTTTTAAGAATTCTATATAACTAACAAAGTTTTGCAGAAATATTTTAAATTTAGATGCTGGTATTTCATAACATTACTTGAAGATAATAGTTGATACCTGGCATTTTAGACAGAAAAATGACTTGTTATTTTTGGAAAGATAACAGGCAGCTAGTTCAGAAAATTATAAAGTTACTCTTCAACTTAATAATTATGTAATACAAAAGGTTTTATTGATTATATTTTAGCGCATTAGTTTTATCCTATGTTTCATCTCAAGGTGAAAAAGAGCTTGTGGCAAGACTCGATGACGAATTCCTTCTCCGGTTCTTAAGGGCTCGAAAATTCAACGATGAACGAGCAGCCAACTTGATAAAAGATTATTACAGGTAAGCAGTTGAACTCTGTAATAATTGTTTTTAGATAAATCGAAGGTAATGGATTTCCCTTTTCTAGTCTAAAATATTCAAATGGTTAAAATCTTTAACGTTCACAACCTATTTCCTTTGGAAAATTGGTAAACTAATATTAAAAATGGCTGTTATACACACAACTGATTATAAATATTTAAAAAGAAAAAAAAAAAAAAAAAAATAGCATTTTTAATTTTTGAGAAACTTTAAGTTTGAAGCATCTGTTAAGTGTACCAGAAAGTCCTGTCATTTTAAATCTATATTAATAAAATCAGAGTTTTGTCTGTAAATTTGTCGGAATCGAAAAATTTTGCGATATCTTCACGTTTTACACCCCATGAAAGCGGAAAATGACTTCAGAAAATTTTGCCTGTGTGTGTGTGTGTGTGTGTGTGTGTGTGTGTCATCGTGTCCGTCGCTTTTTTTGTCCGGGCATCACTTGAGAACGGCAGGACGGAATTCAACGGCGCTTGGCAGGGATTTTGGTCTTCGCCCAACTTAAAATTATATCTATCAACTTTTCAGAAATTCCCCCCGTTCCCCCCTGGGGGGTAAAAGACTAAAACACGTTTGTCCGGGCATCACTCGAGAACGGCTGGACGGAATTCAACGGCGCTTGGCAGAAACTTAGGTCTTCACCCAACTTAAAATTATATCTATAGAAATTTTTAAAATTCTGATTAGTGTTTAAATTGTGGGTAAAAAACGCCTGCGCATGCGCCATAAATATTTTTTCACTAAAACGCTTTGAATGGAAAAATAAAATGCAAAAATAAATTTATAAGAGAAAGACTTTTTTTATTCGCGTGATTCGCACTACAGATTATGAAAAGATTGAAATGTGCCATCTGAGTTTCATACTTTAGTTAATTTTAAAACATCTAATTGTCGTATCGAAAAACTGTTTACATCCCAGGATTCAGAAAAATCACCTCTTTCTTTTGGTGCTGAATTTGTAACGATAGGTCTGATACTTCTAATTTATTTTCCCCTTTTACCGTTTTTCCGTTGCCACTTAAATTTCATACTTTAGTTATTTTTTAAAAATCTAATTGTAGCATCAAAAAACTGTTTGCACCCCTGGATTCAGAAAAATCACCCTTTTCATTTAGTATCAAATTTATAAATATAAGTCTGATATTTCTAATTTATTTTACCCTTTTTCCGTTTTCAACCCAGATTCGATATGGAACAGCTTTAGTATTGGATCCCTTTGGCAAAATTTGAAATTCGGCACCGAAGTAGCTCGGACGTTTCTCGCCAAGATCTTTAATTGCACAATTGAGATAGCCAATTCAGTTCATCGCAAAAAGGGCTTAAAATATTTAAAGTCACCAAAGGGTTCCGATACTTAAGCTGTGCTTTTTGTATTTATTTATTTATAATACTGTCTATTAAAGACTTCTGTGGTCACGAAATTTGGTGTGTAAATTGTTTGTATGCATCCGGCACTTATTGTAACTGCATTTCACGAAATTCGAAATCCCCCCCCCCCTTCTGGGAGTCGGAGGGCAATAAACATGTGTAAAAACATGTTTTTTCCGTTTGAATTCGCTTTGAATTATCTTAGAATGGCGAATTATGGTGTGTGGATATTGATTAAGTGTACGCATTATGTACATTAGTGGGATTTTGCAAAACTTCGAACTCACCCGCTAAGGGTGGGGAAGTAAGAAGTGGGTAAGTTGTGCCGAAAACAGTGGGGACCCAGACTCCTCACATTGGGAGCGAGAAAACCTCTACCAATCACAGCGAGAACTTAGGTTATTAATAAAGATATGGCATTTTGACAACTCATTTAAGTTTAATGTCCAGCGAAGCGGGCAAAGCCTGCTAGTTAGTAAAATAATATTGAAAAAAAAAATTTTTTAACAATACTTATGTCATACTTTACCATATACCTTCTTAAAAGTTATATATAACCTTGTCCAGGGAAAATTCCCGGTGTCAAGTTTTTAAATTGAAACGACAGAACTTTCATTTTAAAAAGCTTTCAAACAATTTTGCCAAATCGACCAGCATGTTCTAACATTAGGTGAGGGGAGAAGACTCAACCTATCCCCCTCCCCTTAGCGAGGTACCTGGTTAGTATGTTAGTCTGTGTACACATTATTTCAAAATGTATACACAGGAATCCGAAAATCACAAAAGCATGGTGTCCGTCTGCAGGCAGTGGCGGATTTAAGGGGGGGGGGGGGGGACTAGGGGGCTCAAGCCCCCCCCAAAACCACTGACATTCACAATTGAATATTACAATGATAACTTTTTCATTGATCTGGAATAGCATTTTGAAAAATCTTAGCCCCCCCCCCCCAAAAAAAGTTGTGTTCTGGATCCGCCACTGTCTGCAGGATGTCAGTTTGGTAGTTTGCTAATGTGTCAGTTTGTTAGTCTGTGTACACAATATCTCCAGTCCAGAACAAATGGTCGTAAAGAGGTCATACTACTTTTAATAAATTATGTTACTGACAAAAATTCTACTTATCTGAAACGTTCTAATTTTAAAACTTCGTAAGTTTACGATTTTCTCAACATGGGAGAATAACGCAAAATTTGCATAAGAGTGTATTATGAGGATTATTTTTATCGTAAATTTGTCAGAGCAGTTTTAAAAATCCCTCACCGGCAACACTTTTGCAAATATTAACGGCTACAGAGGCAGCATGACTCAATATTTCTGCAGTGTTCTTCCAACGACTTAATGAGTCCAGTCCATGCTATGACAAGTTGCTGCATTTCACCGGACAAAAGGTAGTTCGATACGATATTAGGAAGTATCCCATGACTTTTGTTACCTCAGTGTATTTACCTTTATCAATTCCTCTTTATCAATTTTTTTACCTCCCCCTTTCCTTTCATTTTCGATACTAATTTAATACTTAATTATGACGGCTATAATATAGCCGAAAAAAGAAGCTTTTACATAAGGGCATATTATACTCTTATGTAAAAGCTTTTTCTTTTCTTCTTTCCCTTCCTTTCATTTTTTTTAACCTTTCTTGAAAGAGAAACTCAAGTTAAAGAGTATGTCAAATGGTTTAAACAATTCTCAAATGATATTCGATAAAATTACTATTGCTTGAATTTTGTCACAATTAATCACAACTAATAAATCTTGAAAACTGAAAATTTTACAGTATCACAGAATTAATGTAAAACATTATGCATAAATTTTTGTTTTCCAGATACCGAACAAAGAATGCTGTTTTGTTTCGAAGACCTAAAGATATGGAATCCATCCTCAGATGTAACATATTTAACTTTCTTGCTCACAGAGATGCTCAAGGAAGAGCTATCTTCATTATGAAAATAGGTATGAACAAATTAAATAATAATCCAAAATATTACATTTTTACTTTCAAAAATACTCTTTTAAAGACTTAATGTACAGTCGGCTGCAAAATTATTCGAGCACTAGCCAATAATTCCTATATTTAAAAAGTACACTTAAGACTGTTTTACTAAGTAAATCCTTGTCGAATCATGTTCTTAGACTGATTAAGAACATGACTCGACAAAGATTTATTTAACAAAGCTGTATTAAGTGTACTTTTTTTGGCAAGGATTATTGCTAGTGCTCGAATAATTTTGCAGCCGACTGTAAGTCTCCCCTGTCTTGCAGTAAAATCTGCAAATAACATAAAACATTCAACTCTTTCATGAACACTCACAATGTATGGGGAATGAAAATTATCTGTAAAATTTTCTTCATATACAGTCGGTAACAAAAGTGTCCGAACACTAGCAAAAATTCCTATGTAAAAAAAGTTCACTTCATACGGTTTTGTTAAATAAATCCTTGTCGAATCGTGTTCTTAGACTGACTAAGAACAAGATTCGACAAGGATTTATCTAGCAAAACCGTATGAAGTGTACTTTTTTTACATAGGAATTTTTGCTAGTGTTCGGACACTTTTGTTACCGACTGTACATATTGTTTGTTTTTCTATCGAAGTTTAATCAAATTTATTTAATCTGCATAGGGTATTACAGGAGAGAATGGAACGTTACATTTTATCAGCTTTATTCTTTCATTGTCTGCGTAAGCCAGAGCTGTCAGTCCTTTCCGAAATATTATCCTATACAGCAAGGAATGTTTCAGTTATGTTGCAAAAAACTTACAAGTTATTATTGTAGTAACGCATTTCAGATCATATTTTCTGATATCTTTCTGAAACGTTTACCCTTTTCGATGTTCTATCAGTTAAGTGACAGAAACTTTCCTGTTACAATTTTGCTGTTTTTGTGTCGATTGCGAACATTCCTACGTTTTTGAAACTAATTTGAAAATAAACTGAACGTTTTGAAACGTTTCTGCAATAGTGAAAATGTTTCGATGTTATTTAATTGTTATGTTTCTGGAATATTTTGTGATGTTAGGAAACCCACAAGACTGTTTCGTTTATGTTGTAAAAAAACTTAACAAGCTATCATTGTAGTAACGCACTTCAGGTCATGCTTTCTGAAACGTTCATCCTTTTCGATGTTCTATCTGTTAAGTGACAAAACTTTCCTGTTACGATTTTACAATTTTTTTTTTTTTTCTTTTGTCGATCGCGAACTTTCCTACGTTTTTGAAACTGATTTGAAAATAAACTGAAAGTTTCGAAACGTTTCTGCAATCGTGAAAATGTCTCGATGTTTAATTAAAACGTTTCTGGAACATTTTCTGCTGTTAGGGATCCCACACAACACAAAGTTTTTCAGTTATGTTGCAAAAGAGTTACAATCCTTCATCATCGTAACGCACTTGAGAAATGTATTCTAATTTTTTTTATTTTTTTATTTTTATTTATTTTTTTTTTTAACGTTCAGGCCATGTTTTCTTATATCTTTCTGAAACGTGCACCCTTTTCGATGTTCTATCTGTTAAGTGACAGAAACTTTCCTGCTACGATTTTGCTCTGCTTTGCTATTTTGTGTCGATTGCGAACATTACTACGTTTTTTAAACTACTTTGAAAATAAGCGAAACGTTTCTGCAATAGTGACACTTCTGCAACACTTTTCCATGTTCTAATCGTTATGTGAATGAAACTTTTCAGTAACTTTTTTTTTTTTTTGGTTACTATCTCGAACATTTCTACGATTTTACATCTAAACTGAAAGAAAAAGAAACATTTCTGTGGCAGTGACAATGTTTCAATATTACCTAATTGTTACATTTCTGAACCGTTTTGTACTGTTAGGGGTTATCTCTGTTTCTTTACCAATTTACCACTGACATGTGTAAATAAACAGTATTTATTTTTAATACAAATATTCACATAAACATCAGTTATTTAAAAAAAGAAAAAAAAAATGCAAATCGTACTTTTAGAAAGCAGCTGATTTAGAATTTCTTATGTCAAAAATGCTTCTGCAAAGAAATTCGTTTATTACGTTTTGGAAGTGTAATATTTTCATTCGATGCCAGATAAGCAAATGTTTTGATGTGCTTTTTCAATAGAATATTCTACAATTAGTAAAAACATAAATTTACACTGGCCTTTAAAAGTTAAAGTACAACTTGTTTTCTACTTTTCTCCTTTTGTGCATAATTTTGAAACAATGAACATATGAATGTAAAATTTGGATGGTGTATGCGGTATCAAATCATTAATTGGATTTCATAAAATTTTATGAATGTAGAACTTATAGTTTTTAACAGCGATACAAAATAAAATTCTTATACATTGTGGTCTACGGAGTCTAATTAATTGAATATCGTTTTAATAACGTTAAATTGTTCAAAATATTGTCTGAAAAACTTATATACGTTACATTACTTTGCTAATGTAAAATCATTACATAAAATGATATGTGTATTACTTTATACTTCTTTCACAGGAAAGTATGAAGTAATTTACACATATCACATCCTATTTGGGTTAGTAAAATATGAAGTTCATTAAATTATTTAAGAGACTAAAACTTATATATGTTTTAGAATTTTCCTACAAAATGCCTTGCTTAAAAATTTTACTGTTTTACAATGGCGCAAAAAAGAATTCGTATACATTAATACCTATCATACAAATATTCAAACTTGAGAAGAAATATATACACTCTATTGAACTTTTCACTTTTGATTATTTAAAGAATTATTCGTGGATTCAAGTTTGTTTAAACACCTAATAGCTACTAAATATTCAGGAAGTCGAGAGGAGCCATTTCATATTTTTATTAATTATGTCACTTATTTCTGGAATAAAAAGATACAAACATTTCATAAGAATCAAATAAGAGTACCGCTTTTCTAGAGATGCAAATATTACAACTTTCAATTCATTATTTTTCAGTGACATTTTAAAGTAAAGAATGTTTTTGACAATGCACATGATTAATAATCTACACTAAGCGACAAAAAAAAAACCGCACTGCAGAAAAAATGACTTATACCTTTTTTATTTGTAATAACTTTAAAATTAATGTTTGAAACAAATAAAACTGTCTTGTTTGCATAATACCAAAGGTATGAAATGATACCTATGTATATTTTCGATTTAATAATTCGCTTTATTGCACTTTACGAAGTACTTTTTAAAAATCTGTATAAAACTTTCTTTTTGAACATAATGCAATAACTATACACTTTGCATTCTATTATAATTTATTATATGAAATAAACAAGTTATATTTTAATATATGAAATAAAACTATTTATTTGTTAGATCTAAGAAATTTTTTGTTAAAAATATGTATTCTGCATTGGGTTAATTCCACCTTTATATGGAATTAACTGCATTAATGCGCAATGGCATAGTTTTATACAGTGTTTTAATATAAATCTCAGAAATTTCAATGTGCCAAATATCACAAATAAATTTTTCTAGTTCTGGCAGAGTTATTGGCTGCAAATTTCGAATCCTCTTCCCTCTCCCCCGCCTTTTTATAGACGAAACATTTTCGAGCGGATCGCGATTTTGACCATTTCCATGTCTGGTAAAGAAGAAATTCTACTATATCCTTTGTGGTATTTAACTTAAAGTGAAAAAAAAGTATGATTACTTACAGAATTATAGGTTCTCATGGGAATGCATAAGAAATTTTGACAATTTGAAGTGAATAAACGTACCACAGACGCCGTGTAGTAAGGTGCCTTATTATCTTCAAATGCTGTTTACGGAAATGTCCAAGATACCTCCAAAATAGTCGGTCAGGCACCACTTTTATGCAGATTGTGTTTTATTTCGAGTTAATTGATTCCTTGAGCATAAAAATTTCCCCGAGTGTTTGAAAAGTTATGCACCTCCGTACCATAATGTACGGAGAATGTGTCACTGTTTTAAAAGTGCGATTTTCATTAAGTCGGTCACATTTTCGTCTTCATTCTAGCTTTTTTCAACTGCACGAAATAAAGAAAACTTAATTCATCAGAGAAAACCAGTTCAGCCTAATAATTAACTGATAATGTTTTTAAATTTTGGTCAACTAAAGTATTGTTTTTTCTAATTCTTTTCCTTAATAATGGCTTTTTTCGCAGATCTTCCGTTCTTTAACCCGCTTTGTTTAATTGTTCCCGCATTGTTTTTGAAGAAAGTAATTTACTATACAATTTTTTAAAATCTTTTTTAAGTTCTGAACATGATACAAATCGATTTTTTAAACATTCGCATTTTAACTTGCGGTTATCTAGCTTGGATGAGCAACTTGACCGCCTAAAGCCAAATTCCCAGTTTAAACGGCCAAAAAAATTTATATTTTGCTAAAATTCATTTTACCAATATTTCGTTAGCATTTAATTATTTTGCCATCTCACGTATTAAAATATTTTTTGATTTTCATTCAAAAATTAATACTTTTTGTGGCATCGTTAACTGCCTTATTCTTACCATTTTTGAAATAAATTCTAAAATTACAATTTTCCTGACAATTGCATTTTGTTTTTAACACTAGACTCAAAGCTAAAGTGTATGTGGAGGACAACATAGTAAAATCTGTTCGAAAATTTGTTTTTTAAACGATAAAATTGGCAGTTGTAGAAGGCGAAAAGGAAAACATCCAAGTGCGGCTTTTTTTTTTTCGCTTAGTGTATTTTAAAAAACTTTTAAAACCCAAATTCTTATTATAGCGTACCATATAAATCTTTTCGAAGTTAGAATAAAATTTAATTTGCAAAAACAAAGTAACTTTTTTGTTTATTAACCAAAATTGGGGAAATTTGAACTGTGTTAAGAAAAGAGAAATTATTTCTTAAAATTCACAACAGATGGCAGCACCACACGATTGCCTATAAGTTTTGTGATTTCATTTTCTGATTAAGGGCCAATATCTGCAATTTAATTATTCGTTTGAGGCACTTTTTTATTATTATTATTTTAGTTTATTATTATTTTTTTTTTTGTTTATGTGATTTTCCTAATTATTTTTATTTTGTATTCTTAATTGTTTCATTGACATTTTAGTGAATATACCGCCCAATAGAGGGCGCTTGTAGTCCACAAAAAACTCTTTTTTGCTTCTAAAAAGAGGTGTAGAGAAAAGGCTTCTTAAAAAAACTCTTCAAAAATTTTTAGAATACTGTGTAGTCAACGATAAATTTTCTTTTATCAATTGACATCTTTTCTACTAATTGTCTGCAAAAATTAGCACTTTGGACCTTCAGGGTATCGAACGCAGGACCATCGGGTTACTAGCATGGCGCTCTTACCAACTGAGCCACGGAGAGACAAATGAAAAAGCTTGTATTTACCTTAAAATAGAGGCACATTTTTTATTTGGTTGAGATTCACAAACATACCGTAGTGAATGGCAGTAAGTACATTAGAATTTGAGAAAAAGTGGATGCCATTCAGTTTTCGATTTTTCCTTTATTTACATTTTATGCATACAGATATGTGAGAACACTCTTTATATTTAAAAATTTGTGGGGGATTTATATATATATAAATAAATTTTCCTATTGTTTATTTTTCTATGAATCCCTCACCTCTCTTAGACCAGAGAAGTGAACGCAATCAAAGTAGCTTCCACCTGAAAGTTGCAGTGATAAAATATATCTCATGTCTTTACCTTTCTTATTTTTTTTTTTTTTTTTTTTTACAGCTAACTGGTATCCAGATAACTACAATTTCAAAGAATTTGTTGGTGCTGGCAATGTTCTTAGTCAGTGGGTCCTTAAAAATCCTGTAACTCAAATAAATGGATTCGTTGGGATATGGGATTTCAAAGACTACTCTTTTCAACATTTTTCCAATTCTGCCACACCTAGATTAATGTGGATGCTGTGTTCCCTTATGCAGGTAAACTAAAATAACCTTAGTAAATGAAGTTTTTGTTTATTTATTTTATTATTATTATTTTGTCTATATTGAAACAATTAAACGATCCAAACATTAATGAAACTATTCAAATAACTATTTAAAAAAAAAAAAGCCAAGTCCTTCTGGCTCATTTAGATAGATAGGTTGATTTCTTTTTCCTTATCAAGTAGCCGCCATTTTGAACCAAAATAGCCGCTACAAATTATTAATGGACTTGGTAGAAATATTTATGTGGGCTATGTACATAAACATATGGAGTTTTAAGCAAATCAATTCATAAACACCTTTTTATATGAATTTGAAATTTTCAAGTGGCCAGCACTTGGAAATAAGATAGCGGACCAAGTTGGCAAACAAATATATCAAATGCATTTGTGAGATAAATCTACTGTACATATATAGTTCAAATTAATTCAGAATTACAATAGTCATTGTGCTGACAAATTGTGCTGATGGAGCAAGTTATCATGCAAACTTATCCAAGATATTTTAACCCTTTATCTACTGACGGTACTTTAAAGTACCATTACTTTAAAAAGAGTATAAAATCGAAGTTATAGAAAAAATGTCAAAGATATTTATAAGAAAGGAACAGATGTACCTCCCTTTAATCTCACTACAAAGCATTAGACGATACATAGAGCTATTTTTGTTCCATAAAGGATTACATGGAGTGCACTAGCTGTTTTTGCTTGATATTTTTCACATCTTCGTGTGTGTTATAATTAATTCTTATATTATTTCAAGAATATCCCACTAATCTTAGAAAAGATATGAGGAACATAAAAAGTAAATATTTCTTTACCCTTTTTTCATGTCGAAATACTTTTTTTGACCTTTATGTACCAGTGGTACACTTAAGTACGACCTCACAAAATTCTCGTTAATTACTATCATGAGGTGGTATGCATAATTTTTAAAGTATATATCTTTAAATAATGCCCTTAAGTAACTAAAAATATACCTTTCAAACACAATTTTTGTCTGTTTCCTAATGCAGTAGATAAAGGATTAACCGTAAGTTCACTATCCAACTTTGGCTTGAATCAGTTTTGTATTTTAAAAGTTATCGTGATGGCACATTTTCAAGTGGCTGCAACTTGCAAACAAAATGTCGGAACAAGTTGCCCAGTGCACTCATCCAAGATATTTATATAATAAGTTCACTGTTCAACTTTGGTTCAAATTGAAACATAATTCAAAATGTTATCATGATTATAAATTTTCAAGTAATAGCCTGATTTCAAGTCATCCAGCTTGGTATATAACATCCACACTTTGTTAAAAATGGCGAAACCCTTTTCTCAAGGCTTAAAGAAAATTCATTATGTTCAATTATTATTGTTTAAAGACTCAATTTATGTTTTTTTTTTTTTTTTTTTTAAAGCTGGATCTACGGTATTTATTATGTGTATTTGCTGAATCTAACAAGGAAACATTCAAAAGGTGTCATCTTCAAAACGTATTGAAAAAAATATAGGTGATTCTAATCTTCAGAAAACATCAGAAAATGAAAAAATTATCGGCTGAAATTAATTACAGCGACCACAAAAAATTATCAAAGTTACGCATATTTGGCGATTTCACACTGCTAAGCGATTGTTTTTGAGTACTTGACGGAAAAGCAAAACACGGTCCTGTTCGTAAACGGCAATCTCGGTGCTAGCAAACGTATCACCTAACAGCGCTAAATCGCCAAATATGCTTAATTTTGATAATTTTTTGTGGCCGCTGTAATTAATTTCAGCTGATAATTTTTTCATTTTCTGGTGTTTTATGAAGAGTAGAATCACATATATTTTTTTCAATACTTCTTGAAGATGACACCTTTTGAATATTTCCTTGTAAGTAGTGGTTAATCAAAGATATTTTGCAATAAAATTTTAGTGGAAATTCGAAATTTAACTTTGACTTTATTACAGAGTTGTTAATTTTACATATTTCTAATAGATATATTCACTTTATTTAATAACGAAATTCTATGACGAAGACGAAATAATAAATGATAAAGACAAAACATTAAATGGCGAAGACGAAATATTGACGAAAATGACGACAAAATATTAAATAACATTAAGATAACTTTCCAAAACAGAGATATTTTAAATCGGGGAAACTCAAAACTCTGTAAATAAATAGTCTAAAATTGACTGTAGAAGCAAGCAGTTTTAGTTATTCCTATTTAAACAAAATGAAATTCATGTACTATATTTTTCCTTGTCCTTCACCCTAGAAATCTTAATAAATTATAATCTAAATCTTCTAAAAGTTTAGAATTTGTACTAAGCACATGTGTTAACATAGTAATTAAAATATATTAAAAAACACTTGAAACCAGTATTAAAATTTATTAAAATTGTTTATAAAGCTTTTCGCCACAACGTTATGGCATCATCAGGTAATTTACACAAAAACAGATGAGACAGCATCTTATATATAACAGAAATTTTGATACGGTAATTCAAGTTATCCTTGAACTGTTATACTGTAACCATATCAAAATTCCTGGTATATATAAGATGTTGTCTCATCTGTTTTTGTGTAAATTACCTGATGATGCCATAACATTGTGGCGAAAAGCTTTTAATAAATTTTAATACATGTTTAAAGTGTTTTTGAATATATTTTAATTACAATCCTAATAAATGATGTGAAAATTAGAGAGTCAATTAGCAACTCAGTTCAAATAATTTTTCAAGATTTTAGCACAAAGGACTTTAGTTAGATGTTAGGACAGTACATTTAAAACATAAAGAAACATTAAAAGGGAATAACAACTACCATCACCGTCATCACACATCACATCTCACATGTCATATCCAACTCATAGAACAATAATCAAAGAAGAAGGTGCACGTTAATACTCAAATTCCCTTCTAGTGAATTGCTAACAAATGTTTCTTTTCATTCACAGTTCCTTGAAGTAGGGTATCCATCCTCGATGCATTTATCGCTGTTTGTTGTGGGTGCTGCTTCACTGATTGATTGACAGAGAGATGAAACGATTCAAAAAACTCGACAACAAGTCGCCAACCAATCAAATTGTAGCATTGTTACAACCCTATACCCGGCATTCCTAGATTTTTTAAATTGAAACCAAAACACATAAGCTTGTACTAACTTGTACTATTATATATCTATGATCTAACTCCATTTTCGTAGCACATTTCCATCAGAGCTGAGTTGTTGTATGGCTGCAGCCAGGGCCTGACAATCAGACGGGCACCAAGGGCTCATGCCCTGGGCACAAAATTTTACTAATTGTTAAAAATTTTGAAGTTTTTTTTTTTTTTTTTCTCCTTCTAATTCAGCTGTCTTTCATTTGTATGAAAAAAATATCGTTAGAAGTAATTTTATTAATTTTTCAGGTTAAATACAAAAAAAGATTTATCCTTCACCAAATGTTTTTTTCTGCCAGTACGTTTGCTGCTGAAACTTGTATCAGAATAGAAGCCAACTAAAAAAGTGATTATGTATATACTTTTTTTTTCCCTGCGGGCAAAATAAAATATTTTCTTCAACTTTGAGTTAAAGAGGGGGGGGGGGGAGGAACAGCCTGCTTCCAGGTCTTCTATTCATTACGTCTCTGATAGTTTACAAATTTTTCCGCTCTGAGGAGCATGAAAACTTTAAAGTGCCCTGGGCACAAAAACTTGTTAGTCAGGCCCTGGCTGCAGCTGGGTAGTTGCTACTCGAGGTGGACAAATAACTCCACAATAATCTAAAATCAACCTTAAAAAATTAAATACAATTTCAATTACTCCTATTAGAACAAAATGAAATTTGTGTACTGTGCTCTTCTTGAATTTCATCCTGAAGATATTTATAGTCCAAAATTGACCTTAAAAGCAAACAATTTCAGTTACTTCTACTTGAATGAAATGAAATTTATGTATTGTGGTTTTTCTTGGCAATGACCCTAAAAATCTTAATAATCTAAAATTAACCTTGAAAATAAAAAACCGTTTCAATTACTCCTATTTGTACAAAATGAAATCTGTGTATTGTGCTTTTCTTATGCTTGACCCTGTAGGTCATAACAGTCTAAAACTGATTTTAAAAGCAAACAATTTTACAAACTTTTATTTGAACAAAATGAAATTTGCATACTGTGGTTTTTCTTGGCTTTGACCCTGAAAATAATAGAGATAATTTAAAATCAACCTTAAAAATCAAACATAGTTTCAACTACACCCATTTGAACAAAATGAAATGTGTATACTGTGCTTTTCTTGACTTTGACGCTGGAGATCTAGAAGCTTTTCACTTCAATTAAAGTCCTTATCATTATAGAACTGACTGTAAGAAAATTCTAATATCAAGTATGTTGACTTGGAATACATAGAAAAGCAAGCATATGATACTGCAATCATTACTATCACTTAACAATAATTTAATATTTTTTTCATTTCATATCAGACTTTTTACAAATAAATTTCTTTAATTATGCAAAATAGCATTCTGTGATAGCTATTTTGAAGATAACCAACACATACATTACATTAATGTCACAGTGGCATAGTCAGAGGGAAGGAGAGGGTAAGGGAGTCTGTCATGCCTGAATGCCACTCACATAGGGGTGCCAAATGGTCCCCAATTCCATTCTATATATTACATTACATTTCTCGAGAAATGGGCATAAAAAATGTACCATGCCAGAGGCACCAATTTTACTTGCTACACCACTACAGAGATGAGAGTGGGAAATAGACAAAATGTCTGAAAGTATCAGCGAAACTCAAAGATAATTTAATTTTAGTAATAAAAGAAGAAACAGATATACAAAATCATACTTTCTATAAGCAAATATGGAGAATATATGAAAATAAGTTGTTTAGAAACAGTTAAAAGGAAGAAAATTGGACAAAAATAAGAATATTTAGAACAAAAAACCTGAAAATTGTTTTTTAAAAAAATAAAGAAAAGTCTGAAATTCCTACAAAAGTCTGAAAATTCTCATCCCTGCACCACTATAATGTAACCAACAAGTACACATTACAATTTATTTTTCTCTAATACTGTTACTTTTTTTTTTTTTTAACTTGAGGAGTAGTGCAAAAATTATTTTTTAAATAGCAAAAAGTTTAACAGACAACAAAGTGAAGTTTCAATAAAAATTAGTGGATAGCATAAATGAAAATATATTTTAATATAAATATATCTTGTAATTAAATATGTTTTCAAATATAAATGTTTTAAAGTGTCTTTTTTTTATAAATTTTAGAATGATACATATGTTTTTAATCAATATATTTTATATGAGATATAATATCTTATAAAAAATATTTTTGTCAAAGTATTAAAATGAACAATATTAATGTTCAGATTCATGTGAATCATTCCACTATTTTTCTGTACAAATAGCTTTCATAATTAATGATAAATAAAATACATATTTCAAGCAAAAATCTTAGTGAACTACACTTTAAGAATTTTTTTTTTTTTTTTTTTTGCTAAATATTGTTAATGTTTGAATATGTTTTATTATGATATAATTACCAATAACATGCCTCATTGATAAAATAAGATACAAATACTTAATACTGCTATTACTCATGAGCAGTTTTAATTCTCAATTCAAAGAAAAGTGGGAAGACATGTTTCATAATAAAATACTTTTTGTGCAATGCATATTTTCATAAGTAAAACATGTTTTTGTTATTGATTTTCGGAAGGGATTTAAAACCTTCCACCTCCCTTATAATTTTCCTTTAAGCTGGCTTATTATTAACTGCATAACTATTATTGATTATAATTCAAAGAGAAACATCTTTCAATGTTTAAAATTGAACGATTAACCCTTTACGCTCGAGAGGTGACTCTCAGTCACCATTTGATTTGATGCGGTAACTCGAGAGATGACCAAGAAACACCATTTGATTTGAAGCAATAATTCGAGCTATATCAATGTTTGTTTGGTTTGAACAATATCAATTCGTGAGTAGTGATGTGGAGTGGGCAAATACCCAGTGGGTAGGTAAATATTTTTTTGGGGTATTTACCCGAGGCCTGGGTAAATACAAAAAACTGGGTATTTTGAGAAATATATATATATATATTATATGTATTGTAGAATTCGATTATTGCCCATGAAGTTGATTATTGCTTTCATTGTTTTTTCTGGATTTTGTTTATTTTTTTTAATTTCATAAAGTAGTTTTACTTATTAAATGGCAATATAATTTTGGACCAATCTTTTCATCCTCTGATATGTTTGAAAATATTTTCCTATATCTATTTATAACATAGTTTATTTATTTATTTATTTATTTATATATATATAAATTAAAAGTTTTGATGATTTTTTTTTTTTTTTTTTTTTAATTCTATCAGCATTCATAATAAAATATTCTAACACTTAAGTGGGATAGCAGTATAATTTAATTTTTCTGGTATGAAGCAATGACAGTAAAAGTGGAATAATAAGTTTGAACAAGATTTGTCATATAATATAGACAGTGGCAGAGAAGCTTCTAATTCTTAATTTTCTTACAATACCATAGCTACAAGTTGGTTTTAATTTCGTGAACAATTAGCCACACACTTTGTTTACGTATTAATATTACTTTAAACTTTATGCTAAAAAGTGAAAAGAAAAAGATAGGAAAGAAAAGGAAGTGTTTGGAATTTTTTTTAGCGTTAGGGGACTCTACTTATTGTCGCCGGAAGCCAAAGCCAATGTTATTGTATGGGAAATTTTGCCCTATTATAACTCATTAACTAATACATATTTTTAAATTTTGTTTTTATATTCAGAAAATTCACAGCTGTTAAATTGATTATCACCATCTAAAAATTGATTTTTTTTTTTTTTTAAATATTTTGAAGCTGTAAAATGCACAATATTACTTAGTCAAAATTTGCAACGTACTTGTAACATATTTTATTTTCGAACTTATAACAGAATTTGCAATATATATAATTACAAAGATTTTATGTTTAGAACTTAAAAAAAAAAAAAAAAAAAAAAAAATTAGAATAATTTTAACAGGGTTGAAACAACCCTGCAATAATTCTCAGGATTTTTTAAATAAATCCTTTTTCTTTTTTTCTTTCCATTATCAGTATTCTTTTCCATTTTAAAAACAAACTCAACATTTTCTTTCAGTTTAACCCTTTGCGGCACATGACAATTTGAAACATTTCAATTATACTGCCACCAGAATTCATGAACTAAATTAAACTAAAAGAAATTTTTAATTTTAAGGTTTAAAAAACCAGCCTTTTCTGATATGTTATAAACGTGAATTTTTGCTAAAAAATTTCCGGGATGAATTTTTGAAGCTGGATCTTAAATTTTGCGTCCTCGCAGCGAGGACAGTGTGCGTTAAGGGGTTAAATTAAACTAACATTGCTCTTAAAAATCAGCAAATACATTATAAATGAAAAAGATCCAATATTTAAGTAAAATATTTTATAGAAACAGCATGGTGTCATATTGCATTTGTTTTACTGTTTTTTTTTTAGTTTTATAAAAGTCTCACATGTTTCTAACTTTACTTTACAGTTTGTTTCTCTATTCCTTTTGCTCTCTATACAGCAATATCACTTTATGCACAAATACAGATATTTTATTTGAACAGAGTTCATTAAAAAATAAATACCCAGGTAAATACCCATTTTGGGTATTTACCTGGGTATATAACCTGGGTACTTACCCTATACCCTGGATATATACCCTTAATACCTAGGTATATACCCTGGGTATTTACCCTTAAAAATAAATACCCAGGTATTTTGCATCACTATTCGTGAGTGTATTCAACAATACTTGCACATAAAACAACTGCCATATTTTAGCCATTTCAGGACGAGCACTGTGAAAACACACATTAATATTTTCGCAGCAGGATATTTTTGTCTTTTTATTATGCTCTTTCTAATCAGAATACTTGTATCAATAGTACATTGCTTGTACAAATATAAATGTTGCATATATTCTTAATATATAAAATAATACACAAATTGCAAAAGAAACACCCACTGACAGAGTTACAGATTTCCAAATGATGTGAATGAACAGTCAGTGGTCGTGAAAGTGTAACACGCTTGGTCCAAAAAGGCTTAATATTTAACAAATATCCTTCTCTGAAGTATAAAGATATATAAAATATTAAAATATAAAAGTTTTAAATGTTAACTTGTGTGTGAAATCATTTTATGTTAATGGTAAGAAATTCATCAAATATGCAGAAAATTATCTCGAGTTACTGGTTCGCCCAAGCGAAAAAGGCCATGAGTGCAAAGGGTTAATGAATCTTTTTTTTTTTTTTTTTTTTAAGTAATAACTTGCACTTGTTGCATTTATTCTTTGCATTATATTTTCAGGACTGCTTACCAGGCCGTTTTAAAGTGGCATACTGTGTAAACACTCCGCCACTAGCAGACGTGGTTTGGAAATTGTTCAAACCTCTCATCCGTGAAAAATTTAGGAAAAGAGTAAGTTACAATGTTTAGAATTTATTTTTATTACTAGATTATTTTATTATTTATAAAAAGCATTATGATTAAAACAGTTTCTTTTTTTTTTCTTTAGTAATATCATTGTTGCAGAAAAAGATTTCTCTCGGACATAAAACTCCAAATTTAAATTTGATGAATCAAGAACTGATAATAACACACTTATTAACAACACTTTTAAAAGTCATAATCAATGCACAAATAGATAATTCTTTTTTTCATTACATAAAGATGTATGTTATAAAGGTATAACATTTTAAACATCGTATAAAAATGTACCTTTTTTTTTAAAGATGAGGGACAGATTTCTTCATTCTAATTTTTCTTCTTCTAATTTTTGTTCCTCTGTTTGGCGCAGTATGTCCTTTTTGGGACCTTACGCCATAAAAAGACACTAACCAACCATCTAATTTTTGTTCATTTTTAAAAGACTTCAATATTATTAACAAAATTGTATACAAAGCTTAAGACACCTGTTTTTAAAAAGCAAATTTTTTATTTAAAGTGAGTGGAACAACATGTTTTTTTTTTTTTTTCTTTTTAATTTATTTATTTTATTTTATTTTATTTTTTTGGTAAGAAATATATACAATTATTAAGCAGTTTATTATACATATTTTTTCAATATTAATAAAAAATGACAATAGATACATATTTTCTTGTATATTGTATATGACGGTAGGTAATAAAGTTGAAAACATTTTATAATGTTTTTTTTTTTTTTCCCAGCCTATTTAGCTATTTTATAAAACAATGAAATTTTAAATTTTCTTTAACCTACGACTTCTCTTTCAAGATTATAGTGTTTGGAACCAATATGAGTCTTCTGCACAAGCATATCCACCCTTCAGTTTTGCCTGTAGAGTATGGTGGAGAACTTCCACCTTCGGACTGCACAGATGCCGTCGACAAGCTGTTGGAGACCGATGATGAGTGGGTGAAAGATATGAAATATGGTTTTCGATCGTCGAACATCAGATGTAAGAATGAAGATGATGAGCATGAGATAGTGCACAGTAATCCAGAGTCTTGTGCTGCTTGACTAAAAGACTTGTTGGAATTGTACATAAATGTAAGATTCCAGGAAATTTCCCGGAAGCAAACCATCTTGAATAACAGTTATCCTCAAAATGAATATATTTGAAATATATTCTAAAGAATATACATTTGACTCTGAAATCCGCAATAGTTGGAACTAAGACTCCTATAATACGAGCTGACTCACAGCTGATCATTGTTGCCCAGCGGAAATATAGCTTGGCGGCGTTTAAATGCAGACGTATTACTTGGCGTCTTTATCGCCTAAAATGGCGAGTTTGCCTGAACAGAAGAGTGAATTATTGTTTGTACTTGATAAGTTTGGCAGTAATATTTGGCAAAATTTTATTATAACCCTTGTAAAAAGTAGCCATCACTGTTGCTATTAAATTAGTTAATTTTATACACGTTGAAAAGTAGTGTAGGTTGTAAAATACAACATTTAGATAATCAAACAGCAATAAAAACAAATAATTGATACAAAAAATGCAAGAAAACATATCATAATTACACTTCTTATTTGTGATTGAAAGCTAAGCGTACAATTTTCTTTTGGACAATTAATAGTCCATTTCTTTCACCTTTCTTCATCTGTTGGAAATCTAAACGTTCTAAAAGCAGTTCTGGTATGATTTGAGCAATTTTCGGCTGCAAAAACCTCTATTTTATGTGATTTGATAACACTTGAAATTCAGACCGTGTGGATAACAATCGCTGAGTGGGAAACAAAATGCCTGATGAGCCAACCTGTATTGAAGGAGCTCTAGTTGAAACCATGGCAAGCGGATTATAGATCATCCCTTTGTATACACACATTTCTCTTCTTATTAGTATATAATTTTGCAATGTTAATGTAACAATTAAAATACAAATTATATTAAATAATTTTAATTATTCAAAACATATTTAAAATAAAATTATATTAATAATAGATAGAATAAGGAAAAATACAAAACCATTAGCAATTATTTTAAATGCTGTTAAAGTAAAGGTAAAAATATAAAAATCAGCAATTAAATATCAGAACTGAAATCTAAAAGAAATTACAGTGTAAAACCAAATTTTTATTTGCAAAAAAATATAATTAAAAATGAGTATTTTGCAAAAATTTTGATAAAAATAGATGTTTTTTTCATACAATGTCAAACAATATGAATTTATATGAAACAATTGAATTAATTTTAATAAAAAATGAAGTTTTAATACATTATAAATAAATAAAAACCTACTGACTTCATTGCAAAAGACTTCCACCACCATGTCCCATGACGTCTTCAGTTGTTGTGTCTGTTTTGGAAGATTCTCTATTAACGACCCTCTTCACTTACTGTCTCCGGAAGTCCGAGCCAATGTTATTCTGTGGGGAAATTTTCTTTACAAATAACTTATTAACTAATACATATTTTTTAATTCTGTTTTCACATTCTAAAAATTCCCAACTGTTAAATTGTCGGACCTTTTAAAAAAATGTATTTTTTTTTTATTTTAAATATTTTATTTTTAAATTGCAAAATGAAAAATTTCACATATTGAAAATTCGTATTTTGCAGCTTCAAAATAAAATATAAAAAATTAAAAAATAATTTTTTAAAAAAAGTCCATCAATTTAACAGTTGGGAATTTTCTGAATGTGAAAACAGAATTTAAAAATATGTATTAGTTAATAAGATATTTGTAAAGAAAATTTCCCATGGAATAACATTGGCTTCAGCTTCCGGCGACGGTGAGTGAAGCGGGCCCTTAACGGCAGAAGGCACAATCTTTTCGATTCAAGATAAAAAGAAAGTCAGCAAGAATCTTCCAAGACAAGAAGTTCATACTGTAAAAAATATGTTCTATTTATTGCCAGAAATTCTCTGTGATTTGAGAAAATACACGTAATTTATGAAGTTGTCAGAACATATTTTCTCAAATTACAGAGAATTTCTGGCAGCAAATAAGAGATATTTTTTACAGTGCAGAGCACAGTGGTAAAAGCCTTTGAAATGAAGTCAGTAGGTTTTTATTTATTTATAAATTTTATTGAATCCTTGCCAAAAAATTTTCAGTTACTTTTTTTTTTTTTTTTTTTTGAGAAAAATAATAGAAATTTGCTTAAGTGTTAAATGTTATTTTTATTACTGTTCTCAAATTTCCAATTTTTTTCCTGAAACAAGGTTTTCAATGCACCAAAAACTGATGTTGAATGATGAAAAATAAAAACTTGATTAGAAAATAGCAGAAATTTAAAGCCATTTTAATGATTCATTAAATTTTATCAATCAAATTTTTAATTTTTACATATTTTATTTCTACATTTGTCAATATTTAAGATTTAGTAATAACATGATTATTTCTAAAAAAAAAAAACATGGAAAAAAAAAAAAAAGCTTATATACAATAAATTTTTAAGTAACTTTTGAATGCAAAATGAAGATGTATTTTATTTAAAATAGCATGTTGTCTTACTGAATTTGCTTTAAAAAAAATATACATATATATATATATATATCCCTAATTAAAAGATAAAAAAAAAAAAAAAATCTGGCTCAAATTTAATTTTAGATGTACTTCTAATAAAAGGGGGGGGGGGGGGGGGGGAATGGAAAAATCATTAAACCAAAAAATTTGGAAATGTTCCTTCTTAAAGAAACCCATGGGACAACTAGATATGTATTACTTATCTTAGCAAGTGAAATTAAAATTTATGTAGCCAACATTTCTTGCAATAAACTTTTACTTTTTTTTAGGGGGGAAGTTGAGTTGAATAATTTATTTTTCTTCTGTAATAATTCGTCTTACTAAAGAAAATTTCTGAATTATTGTAATATAAAGTTGACAAACTCCAAACATGATTACAAGAGAATTCATAAAATAAATTTTCAATTTTACCCAAAATTTAAAAAGAAAGATTCATTTTAAATAGGTTGGAGTGCAAAGGCTAATTAAATTTTTCATAAACCAGCTATGTGAAAAATGGCAGAGCCGGGAATCGAACCCGGGCTTTATTTTTCACATAGTTGGTTTATGAAAAATCTAATCAGTCTTTGCACTCCAACCTATCTAAAATGAATATTCACGGTTGAGGAATTCATGAACAAAAAATTTCGAAAGAAAGAAGATATTTCAAGTAATTCTATTGTTTAGAAAAGGGAGGAGGGAAGAGCTGAAAAAATATATTTTTTATTTTACAAATTAAACTCTGCATAAGAATAAACTTTATATCATGATTTCTCATTCCTTTTAAAGTGTTTTATTGAAATACTTAGTTTATTCAAGATACCCAAATAAATAAATAAAAACATATTTCAAAATGAAAATTTTATTTTGATAAAAGATCAGTGTATTTTCAATACTAATTTCCATAAAATTTAATAAATATTCAGTAAAGTTGGCATTCTATGAAGCTTAAGCCTATTTTTGTAGTTATTATCATTAATTACACAAATAATAATAATAATAAAAACCATGGTTTTGCTGCTTAAATTTATTTTATTCATAATATTGTCCGTAAACTGTTAGCAAGGTGATAAAATATGCTATCTTGGAATATTTTTTTTCAAGTACATGTTCTTCCGTTTTATGAACTAAAAAAAAAAAATAAAATAAAAATAAAAAAGTTGGAATACATTATGTTTAAACCAATGTGAATGTTTTTACTAATAAAAATCAAGTATTACATTTTTAAATAATTTTTTCCCCTATTCTCTGTACTGTATTTTAAAAATGTACAATAAATATTTTTTATTCCTCATTTGTGTTGTATTATTTCTTTCACTGAACAACAGGATAGTATAATTAAATTAACACTATAAATAACCTCCTGTAGCCATTACAAGCGGAAAGATTGCACCAAAATTTATATCTACAAATTTCAGTAATTGCACTCAAGGTTAAAAAAAAAAAAAAAAATGTTCACTAAATGATGCTTTGCATTAAAAATGGCAAATTTAAAAATTGGAATGACCTACAAGAGATCAGAAACTAATGAATAAATTAAAAACTTTAAAAACCATTAAAATTTAACTGAATTAAATTTTCATTCAGCTGCATAACCATCTTCAGTTTGTAGTAAGCATAAGTTCATCTCAGATCTCCCATGGAGTACAAAGTGCAACCTTTCATCGATTTCTATTTATCTACTGTAACTGCATACGCTGTGATCTAGCAAACGTCTTCAGCTATGATTCACAGTGTGGTGATGGTAGTGGTTATTGTAATTTGCACGTTTAGAGAATTTTTTTGAAATGTATTTTTATATTTTCTTGACATATTTTTGTGAATGCTGTAGAAGCTATACTTCACTGCTGTAGTAATCAAACTTGAATTTCACTGCTAAGTATACACATTCAGAAATATTTTTATTGCTTTTTTACTTCTATTACTTACTTTAATAATAAAAATGTACTAGATGACTGGCATTGAAAAGTAATATGTTTAAAACTTTGATTGAGATATATCAAATTCAAAAAATAAAGTTGCAATAATTGTTTTGGGTTGAAATAAAACATGACCCTTAGTGCCTTAGTCAGACAAACAAAGTAGGAAGGAATACTGCAAACAAAGCAGTAACGCACAAAGTCTTTTTCAGTAATGTGCCAAAGCAAATATAACCGAAAGTCAATATAAATATTGGTGTGACAAGAATTATAAAGAAGGAAAAGGAAAAAAAATAAAACAAAATAAATAAATAAATCAAAAGCAAAGGAAAAAAAGAAAGTTATATGAGTAATTTCCAAGGATTAGACAGGAAAGGCATAGAAGAAATATCATTAACAAAATTTTTTGAATTTTTAAATATGTTTTACATATTTAAAAACTTGATAAATCATGTTAAGGATATTTCTTTCACACCTTTCCTGTCTGACGCTTAGAAATTGCTCACATAAATTTTCTCTTTGCATTTCCTTTGGGTTTATTTTTATTTAATATATTTTAATTTTTCTTCTTTCTTTTTTATAATTTTTGTCACATCCAATATTTATATTGACTTTCAGTTATATTTGTTTTGGCTCATTGCTGAAAAAGGTTTTGTGTATTGCCACTTTATTTGCTGTTACTCACCCGAGGAAGAATCACGTTTTATTAAGACACAAAACAACTTTGTGAGTTCTTTAGAATTTATGGTGCTCATTCAAAGTTTTTAACTTATTACTTACTCTCTTCTTTACACACATGTAGATTAATCTCAATTATATGGTAGACAGGTGAACTTAGGTCAAAAGAAAAATTAATATTTTCACAGAATGTCACTTCTAAGAGAGGTAGGTATACATTGGCATTTAATAGGTAAATTAGTAGAAAGTCCTATAAGGAAAGTTTAGGACTAGGAACAACTGGCTCTAATTGGAGGTGACTTTTCAATAGAGGTAGACTTTTAGAGATTGTTTCACTGTATAACTATGCATTTAAAGATAAACCTCATGATTATTATAAATGATCTTCATACTTAAAACACAAGCTCAAAATTTATAATTATGCACTTTTGAATTATAAGTATACGAGGGGAAAAAACACAACTGCTTGGTGAATGGAAAATCCATATAAGTTTGCTTGGTGGTCCTCACATGCAACTCATGAAGCAACAAAATAATCAGTGATTACAGATTCCAATTTTTATCTGCAACATTATTAAAAATATCATTTATATGAGGCATATGACTACAGGTTTTATATTTTTTCTCTTTTAATAACATTCCCATTATTAAAAAAAAAAAAAAAAAAAAAAAAAAAAAGTTATAAATTTCTGTTTAAGTGTAAGAGGTCATTCATCCATATAGTCTTGCGTGCATCTATTTGAATCTTTTAATTTTATTTATTTACTTATTTCATTGTTGTTTTGTTGTTTATGAAATAACAGGAATTAAGATTATCGAATATTTTATCATTTTCAAGGTGTAATCATAATAAAACAAAATATAGATAAATTAAATTGATGTCAGGTTATTTATTTCTCTACCATTAAATGTAAAACAAATAAAAGTAGAATATTAGTTAAAGATAAAACTAAAAGTTAAATAAAACAACTTTTTTTTTCTTGAAATAAACGTAGAGTGACACCAAATAGGAGTAATTATGCATGAAAACTGAATGAATGCTGATGATGGAGAAACCTAAAAGTAATTTAATTTGTTAGCAATAACTATTTTTTATTAATAACTGTTACCACTAGAATATTATAAAGATAATTCTTAATAAAATATGACAGCAATTATGTATAAAAAATGCCAAATTTATAAAAATGATAAAAAAAAAAAAACCTGAAAGTAATTGTGTGTTTATGTTTTATTTATCCAATAATGTTTTAAGGAAATAGTGGATGTTTGCATATCTTTTTTTGTAAATTACTGTCTTAGAATCATGAAAATTTGCATACATATGCATTCAGAAACAAAATAATATTAAGTGTATTAAAATATTTCTAAAACTATATAGGGTAAGTGCACCAGTGATGGCAATTTTAGAGCAATCACTGATGTTTTTAATGTTCTAGTCATCAGAAAATATTTTTAGAAATTTTAAGTTAGTACATATGGTATGAAAGACATTCAGAACCACATATATGTTAAAATATATACATTTGATAACTATTTTTTTTTTTTTTTTTTTTATGAATTTTTATTTGACACCCACTCAATGTTCCAGTAATTAACACTGCCAGTTTTTCATTTTACCAGTTATTGGCACCCTATGCTCCAGTGTTTGTCATAAAATGTTAAAATTCTAAAATGTAAAATATGATTTTATTATTTTTCTTATTTATTAATTATTTCGGGATATATGTCAATTACTGGAGTATGCCAATCACTGGAGCACCTACCCTAAATTAAATTAAATTAAATTAAAATTTTTAAATCTTCAAAACAAAATTAAAATACTATCTGCTATTTTTCCCCCCAATTCTACATTATTATTACTGTGTGACTTCACAGTTAATATAATAATAATAATAATTTAACTTGTTTTCGTGAAAATTTAACATAGTTAAATATTATTATATTTCAGCGCATATGTATGTAAATAATTATAAACAGTAATTTACAAATAAGATTTATAAAACCTATCTTCCCCTAAGAAAAACAATTCAAACTTAAAGTAAAATTTGGTAAAAGACACTTTAAAACATGTATATATAAAATATTATATGTAATTAAAAAAATTATTTACGATTAAAATATAACAGTTTTGAAGCTTTTTGCTTTGAGTTTCAAAGCATCCTCAGGAAAACATTTGTAACATAGGAACATGATTAGAAAAAAATGTTTTTCCTGATATGCTTTGATAGTCCAAGCAAAAAGCTTCAAAACTATTGTATTTTAACTGCAAATAAGTTTTTTAATTAAATATAATGTTTTAGTTTTCTATATATGTGTTTTAAAGTGTCTTTTAACAAATTTTTAAATTATACACATGTTTCAACTAGTCTCTTTTTTTTTTTTCTGAGAAATGTTGTCTGTTTCGAACTTGAAGTAATGACACAGGAAAATATAAGAAATATAAATTTTAATGGAAACAAATGAATACATAAAATACAAAATGAAATCAAAGCCAGCTCGATTATCATTGTGAAATACCTTACCAAGCAGGTGTGTGTATATATATGGATAATATATGTTATATACAAAAACTGCACCTTAAAATGTCCCAGTCTTTATGTTTAACAAGGCAATTTTGTCAGTGCATCTCAGCTCCAAGTTGGTATAACTTTAAAAAAAAAAAAAGAAACAAATTATTATTACAAGATTAAACATATAACAAAATATACTAATCCACATATAGAAGTTTCAAGTAAGATAATTTACAAGAGAGAGTTTGTATATCACTTTCATTTTATATGTCTATGAAAGATTTTTCAAAAATTTTATTTCCATATTTTGAATTCATGAGTCAAATATGATTTCAGAAAATTTGTAATGTTTATTAATTTATTTTTTAATTGGTTTATCATGAACAGTGGAATATGTTTTACTAGCCTTGATTATAAATGGTTATTGCACAAATAAAAAAATAACAAATCATAATGGCAAAGATGATTCATTTCTTATGAAAATGTATTTACACTGACAAAATTTACCAAAATATAGAATTTTTTACTTTCTTCTATATACATAAAAAAAAAAAAAAAAGATTCATGAAAATTTTTTATCCCTGGTTTTCGATGCCCGTTTTGAGATACCCTGAACCCAATTTGACCACTTTTTGAAAATGTTCATTTGTCTCTGGCTATCTGTATCATGAATTTTGTGGATGCCATATCTCATGAATCAATGAATGAAGTGGATTACAATACAGTAATACAGGACCAAAGTTTAGAAACATATAAATGAGAAAAATGTAGAAATGAGAAACATATAAAATGAGATGACTCTCTGCTGTGATCAGAATATATGACTGGAAAAGAGCTTTGATGGATGAGACTAAAAATACAGCTGCAAAGGGTTAAAATTATAATACTCCAAAGTAAGATGAAAAACCTTTTCAGATAAGTTGAAAGAAAAATCACAGCAGTAAAAAAAAAAAAAAAAAAAAAAAAAAAAACTGTTGTTTTTTAAAAATGACTGCAAAAGAAATGGTCAAAAACTCAGGCTAGAAAGACTTAAAAGTTTATTCCATTTAAATTTTTAAAAATGAAAACTAGAAATTGTAAACAAAATTCTTAAAGCTGATCCAATTTATTCACCTCAAATTACTTCATCTAATTTAAAGAGACCTGCTTGCTTAATGTATGAATGAAATTTAATATTTGAATACTTTCTCTACAAACTATTATTATAAATCATTTTATGTTTCAATCAATTTTTTAGCTGAAGCATACAAATTTTTATTACTTGCTTCGAAACATCTAGATTTTTATTTATATTTTTCAGGCTCTCACAATAATCAAAGAATTAATTTCAACAATGGTGATTTTAATATGAAACTTTTTTAAATATGTAAACAATAACAACAACACGATTTAAATTTGATTTTAAGTAATAACAGGATGCTGTTATGAATTGCAATAAATGATGTATAATAATTTAAAGTAGTGAAGAAGAAAAAAGGGGGGGGGAGGGGGATTTTGTGAAAGAATAACACTTAAAAACTTACAAAAATGATACAAATAATGCTATTTATTTAATACAGTACACTCTCAAAAATCTGCACAGCTTAAAACGAAGTGTTTTGCGGATTTCTGAATTTTGCAGATTTTAGAATAATTTCTTTTATTTACATCTTAGAACCTTATTTGAGTAGCAGATCTTGAAGAAACAATTTACATGTTATACACACAATGCTGAATTAAAGTATGCCTAATAAAAGTACAAATATTTTATGAAATTTTAATTCAAAGAACAAATTTTATACATCATATTATAGTTGCAGATTATCTAGATTTTTGAAAAGTCTGATCAATAGTAGTTTAAATAAGAATATTAATACATATTTATTTTCCTATAACCTGCAAAAAAGTCAGCAATTCTTGGTCAATCATATAAGTTTGTGCTAAAAGAAAGTTTGAATAGTTATCTTCATGAAAGATAATCTTTCATGAAAACTGTCTTTCTCCTTCTTCCTCTAAATTAATATGATTTATTTTTTGATAAATATATATAATTATCATTTCCTCCTCTGTAACATGCTGAGTGATTGGTGATTCACCTGCACAAGTTAATAATTGATTTATCTCCTAATACAGCTGAATTTTTGCAATCCACTAATCAACAAATCAGTGGTGACAATGTTTGTTTACATTGCAAATGATATGCGGATTTTAGAGAATTGTGGATTTTAGGGTTGCGGATTTTTGAGAGTTGACTGTATATCAAATAAAGAAAAAAGAAATGTCACATACTTGTTTTAAAAATTGATCAGCATTTACAAGATCTGTGCTACCATATATAATTTTCTTTTGGGTGGGATTTGTTTTACCCTAGCAAATAAACAAAAGCATTTAGAATTCTGAAATCAGGCAGTATAATCACTTTGACAAAAAATAATAAATAATAATAACTATATAAACTATGCAAAATTAACATATTGACTGTAACAATTTACAAACTTTTCCTCTTTCTACAGGCTGCCCAGCTATATAACTGTTTTAAAAGACGGGGCTAATTTAAACAAAAAAAATATTTAAAAAAACAAAGGTAATAAAAATTATCATTATTCATACATCTCAACAAGTTAAACTCAAATAAAATTACACCTTTAACTATTAAATTGTATGAATTATTAGTAAAAACAATTATCTTTTAAAGTATATATATTTGACTAAAATACAACCATTAAACATATAGTACTTCCATTTAAAATTCTTTATTTGGTATATTCTTATTAAAAGAAAAAGAAAAAAAGATATTTAAAATTTTTTATGAATAAATGATACAATAAATACTTTACAGAAAATAACTATACAGAAAAAGTTATTACACATTTATCATTAACCATTGAAGAAAAAGTAAAGCTTAAAACTGGATATTCCTGATGCATTAAATTAATTCTTAAATGACTGATTTTTTAATCAATTTAATCATGGGGAAAATATTTTTTAAAATCATACTTCATTTTAACTATGGTTTACAGCTAAAAAGCAATTTGTTTCCAATCAACAACCATAAGGCATTAGAGCCTCAATATTATTCTAATAATACTTTAGAAGATAAAATTGGGTATATTGCCGAAAGGCAACATTCAGGATTTAAGGGTTAAATATACATCAGTTACATCACAAGATAATCTTAAATTAATTCATAAACAATGCAAAAGAAAAGAATGTAAAACTAACTATTAAAAATAGATATTACTGTTACTATTAAATATAAATACATCAGTTACATCATAAGTTAATCTCAAATTAATTCATAACCGATACTTTATAGACAAAATAAGTAAATAATAATAATAATATAAAAAAAGTGAATAAAACTAAATATTAAATTGGATATTCATGTTACTATTAAATTAAATATATTACATCAGTTACACCATAAGCTAACCTCAAATTAATTCATAGCCAATCATTTTATGTATTTTAAGTTTTTAAAAAAAATGATATTTAGAGGGTTTTTTTTTTTTTTTTTTTTTAAGAATAAAACATTATTGTAAAATATATAAATATACAAAAACACAAATGTACTATATAAGTCAAAATATACACAAGGTAACACATAACAATATTGATATTTTAATTTATTCGAACTCAATAATAAAAAAAAAAAAGAATATTCGAATTCTTCCGTAAATTTTGGAGATAAAAAAAGGTGAAAATAAGATGTGAAATAAATATACATACTTTTGTATAATCAATAAGATTTTGATATTCTATGTAATTTCCACCTCCAACAACAAACACGATTGACTGAAAATTTTTTAAAAATTACAATCAAAAATATTTACTGTCAAACATTCAAATACAAAACTCACAAAAATATCTGTCATGTGTATTAAATTGTAAAATTACAAGTAAATAAATAAATTTTGGGGTGGAGAAAATTGGTTTAAAGGAAAAGGCAAATTATCTCAACAAAGAACAACTAAGATGTTGAAAATTCTGTGTATGTTAACTTTAATAGCTCAAGAAGCTTGAAAATTTTTTAAATACATTTGAAAAAAAAAAAAAAAATATATATATATATATATATATATATATATTAAATTTAAGCTATGCACATTAAATTTTGACTGTGTAATTAGATTTTCGGATTCTAACTTACAAGTACAGGTCTTTAAACTTAAAATATTTTTCTTGCTTCCATCCAAGAATCTATGCAGATTTCAGACACTTACTGATTTAACATAGCAAATTTCTGGCTCTCTATTGCATTAGAAAAGGGAGGGAAAAGTAAACTAAAAATATGTTTTTTTTTTTTTTAATCTACTAAAACTCAGACATGTAACATAAAATATTACTTAAAATAATATTATTACTGTAATTTTTTTTTAATGTTTCATGAAGGTAAAAGCAATTTTCACATTATTTCCTTGGAAGAAAAAATATTTTAATTAAATCAATTTTGTTTATAATTGCAATGTACCTGTAACAATGCAATGTACCTTTCCATATAACTTAAAATTTTAAATAAAATTTTTCCAATGATTACAAAACTTTGAATAAACATCATAAAATGCAATAAACTTGCGACAATTGTTTCGGGTTGAAAGAACACACAACCCTTCATCAGGCAAACAAAGTAGGTATGAGTGCTGCAGTCAACGCATTGCTGCTTTGAATGAAACACTAATGCCTACTTTGTTCGCCTGACGATGTTCGTGTATTCTTTCGATACGAAACAATTGTACCAAGTTTATTGCATTTTATGGTGTTTATTCAAAGTTTTGTAATTATTACTTTAAAACGCCAGTTCTGTGGTGCTTTTTATTAAAATTTTTCCAAGTCGATTTCTCCTATATAAAATGTTTATATTTTTATTTACAAATACTAATGTAATTTAAACGAAATAGCTTATTTTATTTTTTTTATATATAACAATTATGGCCCCTTTATTACACTCCTGTCTGTGAAAACAAGATTAAACAATATAAGATTAAGTCTAGATAAAATTGAAGCAAGCACAGCAGAACATGATAAAGTATTTCCCAAACATTTTCATATTTAGACAAAGGTTATTTTCTCTGACACATACAAATTATTTAGATGAATAAAAACCCTTTTTTAAATTTATAAACGTACAAAATGTGTTTCAAATTACATTATTCAATCATAAATCTTAAAGCAAATTAAAATAAACAGGAAGCATAGTCATTAACAATAATACAAGAAATACATAAGAATATAGTATTAAAGAATCAATAAATCTATTTATAAACCACAAAAAAGAAACAAAAAAATAAAATTAAAATAAAGAATATTATTTATGCTTTATGTAGAGAAAATGAAATAGCCACGAAACTCTTGATAAATTTAGTTCGGAAACTATATCTTAGTTTTATTTATTTTTTAACAAGGTTGTAAACAAAGATACTTTTTTTTTTTTTTTTTTTTTTTAATTTAACCAGTAAATAAATATATATACCCAAACAAAAT
Source organism: Salticus scenicus (assembly GCA_963930645.1). Lineage (NCBI taxonomy): Eukaryota > Metazoa > Arthropoda > Arachnida > Araneae > Salticidae > Salticus > Salticus scenicus. The sequence goes on along the minus strand of OZ005653.1, from coordinate 322,652,140 downwards.
AAAAACAAGAAGCCTTTCAATACACATTTTAACAACTAGATGAGACAGAAACATATAAATAAGAAATAGAAAATTACTTAAATGGTGCATGTAGAATTTTAAAACACATCAAATATACTCCAAACATGTGTGGAAGTAAAAAATTTTCGCTGGACTGAAGTATAAATATATTTTTTGTAATATTGGGTAAAATATAATAAACTCATACATAATATATGTAGATATTCAAAACATACATTTCCTTTTATATTAATCAGCATAAGTATGAAAACTTAGGAAAATTATTTATTAATATAATTTAATTAACATTAATAGGGGCCAATTCAGAAAAAAATTGGGACCTTTATTTGCCCCTAACAAAGATTAATTCCATAAAATTGGCCTATCTGTATTATAACACATAAAAAAAGACTGAATTCAGTCAATAGACTGAAAGCTTTCACCCATGACTCCAAATTTAGTTTTAATACTCTAATAATTTATGAAGACTTTGTAACAATAATGTTGTAATCTTTGAAAAGTGTTTCATAATATATACTAAAATCATATGCAAAAATAATGCAAGATTTTTTTTATTTATAGTTCCCTTTATATGTTCATTACTATTATTGTTTTTTAATTATAGCACCCATTTTGAGAGAATTTTCTGAATGTTAATATAATTTCAACATATTTCTCTAACTGAATAAAGGTTTCTTTTACTGCTTTTTTTTTTTTTTTTAATATATTCTCATTTCATTAATAGTATTAGACAAATTTCTGCCCAACATTAGGGAAAACAATTTCTTAAAAACATAGAAAAGTACAGAAATTTCTTAAATATAGAAAATAGAAAAAAGATATTTCAAGACTGAAAATTTTCTTTTTTCTTCGGAAACAAAGGAAAGACAAGCATCCAATATGACAACAGAAAAATGGCTAAACAGAAGAATAAATTAGTTTATCTTTTTCTTCGCTTCCATTACACTTTTACCATATTTTTAAAAATAAGTTACAATTACTTACTCTTTCCAGCCTTCTTTATTTTTTACTTTTATATTAATAATTAATTTTTTTTGTTGTTGTTGTTCTTGTTGTTTTTTATATTAATTAGTTACATTTAATTTTTTTCTTTGTTTCAGGTCTTCTTGTAATTTTCAACTTTCCAACAGGCACATAATCATTTGTTTCATGAGTAGGGATGGGTCATAATTTTTAGAACAGAATATTTTAATCTGTTATTACAAAATTAAACTGTTACAAATGCAAAATATTTTTGGTGAAAAGTCATGAGAAAATTAAAAAAAATTATTTATACATATCAAAAGGAAAGAAAAAAAATCCTTTATTGTACATAAAAGAAAGTAAAGATTATTAATTTACAAGAAGGGTACAACTATAGTATTTCCCCTCAGCTAGATTTGGCGATTTTTCGTTGGCGCCGGTTTGAGCGATAACGATGTCGTTCTGGATTGTTTGCAATACAATATGGCAACCTGCATGCTGTTTACTGCCGTTGCCGATGTTTTGATCGCGTGATATGACGGTGATTCGAGACCCGAATCAGAGTATCGATACTTTTTTCTGTTGTATCGAAACGTAACATTCACTGATTCATGCATCGCTAATTAGGAGTATACAGTGATGTTTTTTTTTTTTTTTTTTTGCTCGCGAAGCGAGCAAACAGCAGAAAACAAAGTGACCGAGGCTCTATGAATCTTCATGCTTTTACTGATTCATGCTCCACGAATTAGGCGCGTCCAGTGATGTTTTTTTTTGTTTTAATGCTCGCGAAGCGAGCAAACAGCAGAAAACATAGTGACCGCGGCTCCATGAATTTTCATGCTTTTACTGATTCATGCTCCACGAATTAGGGGCGTCCAGTGATGTTTTTTTTTGGTTTTAATGCTCGCGAAGCGAGCAAACAGCAGAAAACATAGTGACCGCTGCTCCATGAATTTTCATGCTTTTAATGATTCATGCTCCACGAATTAGGGGCATCCAGTGATGTTTTTTTCGGTTTTAATGCTCGCAAAGCGAGCAAACAGCAGAAAACATAGTGACCGCGGCTCCATGAATTTTCATGCTTTTACTGATTCAAGCTCCATGAATTAGGGGCTTCCAGTGATGTTTTTTTTGGTTTTAATGCTCGCGAAGCGAGCAAACAGCAGAAAACATAGTGAAACATAAAAAAAATGTTTCATAGTGATGAAAAGTATTGTTTCATAACATTTTGATTCGATTCACGACGGTGTGAAACTATTCGCAGTACCGACTCACAAACTGAATCAAAACACCATCATACCACGTGATCAAAACATCGGCAACGGCAATAAGCAATGGGTGCCGTATAGTAAAGCTGTTCCTTTTTTTTTTTTTTTTTTTTTATATATATAAATAAATGTACATATATGTACATTAAAAATAATTTTTTATAATCATATTTTACCGGTAAATATAAAATAGCATTTAAACTGAATAACTGTATGGAATGTAAAAGCATAACGAAATTCATAAACATCAAGAAGGTAAGTCAATTTTAAATACATATTTGTTTTGTTATTATTAGAAATAAGTTCAATGAATTATTTTAATGATGCCATTCTGAAAAACATATTTCGGTTTTGTTTACGTTAGAAATCCATGGCAATCACTTCAAAAGTAGAATTTACCCATAATCGCCAACGAAAAATCGCCAAATCTAGCTGAGGGGAAATACTATAGTTGTTCCACAAGAAGTAAAGAGTTTTGAGGCTATATTGCCAAAATTCTACTCAATAGATACTTTTTAATTTTGTATAATGAATTAATACATCAGTATAATGTACTTTAAAACATAACTGTTAAAATAAACTTAAAAAAAATGTAAGAACAACAACTACAATCTCAGGGACAGACGCACATCATAAATGGTACAAAGATCAACACTGCCTAAAATCTTGTAAAAAACTTTAAACTTATTTTATCTCGAACAGGAAGGAACATATAGAGAAATAGAAATAATTTTCAGAGAGTTCTGACACAGTACGTAAAGGTTGCATAAAAAATATTGCGTTTGACTTAAAATTTATATAGGCACACTTGCTGAAAAGTTAATTTTTCCTTTTCTTATTGTACTGTCAACATATTTTCTTTCTAATCATTTGAATTCCAGTTTTCTAACTAAATGTCTTTCAAGATAGTTTTTTTTCTTATCTTTTTTCTCAATTTCTTTTTACTCTAGTTTTTGTTTTCACAGGAATTGAATGTTTAATGCCTGAAGAAGAAAGATTGAGCATTTTCTGCTCTGATTTTTCATTTTTAAGGGTTCCTTTAACAAATAAGATACCAAAATATGTTGTGTTAGATCAGAGTTAAACTATATATTTGTACCCAATGGCAAATTCTATTTACGCAAAAAAAAAAAAATTCCCATAGCAGTAATAACATAATAACATAATAACTCATACGCAGTAATAACATAAATCAATAATATTAATAAAAAGAAAATTAAGACTTACATCTTGGAATGGAGAACAAGTTCTAGGAACTGAAGAGCTGTGAAAAAAATATATGTTGAACGATCTAAATATTTATCCTTACATTTTAGCATATTACATTTAAAGTATTAAACATATATATATACTTAAACATAAAATAACTTAATTATATACCATATACAATAGATATTAATGAATAAGTTTAAATATTTATAGTTTTATAAAGATATCTCAGAACAGAAATTGTTAACAGAAATCACTAAATTATTTCCTTCGAACTCTTTAATTTCAAATTCTATTTCCTATACATTAATCAGATTTTGATCATTCTAACATATTAAATTAGCATATTTTGGCTTTATTTAACAACCAGATGTAGGAATGCTAATATAGAGTGCCTGAAGATTTTGATTCTACTTCCACACTCCTTAAATAATATTCTATTTCTACAAGTTTTTTTTTTTTTTCTTTTAATTACCCAAAACACTTTAAAAGTCTATTTTATGGAAATTTGTTTTAACATTTTAATAAATTGTGAATACATGGCTAATAATAGATTTTAATGCTAACTAAACATTAGTATTACAAAGTCATTGCAAAATTTTACCTACACATAAACGAATAAATATTAATACATATCATATTATTATTTGGCTATATCTATGTCCGGCTATCTCCTCATGAAGTACAAATGCAGAAAGACATGGAAATTACCAGAAAATGCAAAATTAATCCAAGGATTCTGGATTGACAATTTAAATCCAATTATTCTAATTAGTTAAAAGATATCAACTTAAAACCCAAAGTGAGTACAAGATAAGCAACACAACCTATTGCTAATGTAATGTATGTCTAGAGCAGTGCCAACTGCTGTGGTGTTACTTTATATACTACCTGCTCTTGAATAGAGACTAATCATAAAAATATTTTATTTTGGATAGAGGCTGTTTTTAATCCAAAACAGAAGATATATTAAAAATAGTGATCGTATAAAATAATGATGAGTGAACCCTAGGCTTTGATCTGATCATACATGGGTACATACCAAGCATAAGATAAATTCAATTTTTTATTTTTTAAGATATTTTAAAATTCAGAATTAAGATTTAAAGACAAACATACCCAGTCTTGAAAAAAGAAAGGCAGCATTCAATTGCACAAAATTAGAAGTCTTTATTAATTGGTTTCTTCATTTTCAGGAATGTTGAATCTGTACATGTACTCATATTACAAATATCAAATCTATGATAACATAGCCATCTTCTTTAAAAGAAATGCAAGATACTTCACAAAAATATTTTTTAAAAAATCATCTCCGGTCATTTTCACAATTTAGTTTGAAGTCATAATAACCGTTAATAATAAAAAATCTTTCGATGGAAAAAGATTTAAAAATGTATCAGAGTGTGGGACCACATATAAAAAATAACGGTAAAATATAACGAACGGACGCAAGCGCCCGACCATTCTTCTCTGGACCAAGGTGGAACACACACTGAACTGATTTTTAAATTTTAAAAATCGCTCCTAAAGAAAAAAACAGGTCCGCACACCTAAAATCACGGATATGCGATTTTGATTCGTTAATCGGACCGCAAAGGTAACCAATGAACACTTCGCTCACGCAAGAGAAACAATCGCGGATTCTCCCATTGACAAGTGTCGCAGGAAGCAAACTTTACAGGGTGTGTTGAGCCAGGAACGAACGGCTGCGATGAGATGCCTGCAAAATGATGTATTTTGGCATAGGAATTAAACAAGAGGTGATGTATTTACATCACAACTGCCTGAAGCGGTTGGGTGAGAAAATACAATTAGCAGTAGTGGGAACTCCAGAATTGTACTAATTGTCCAAAATGAGATTTTGAATGATTTCATTGGAAGTAATTTTAGTTTGTACACATTAAAGTGATATAAAAAATTGTGATTCAATTTTGTCTTAAAACTTACTTAAATATAGGGACCAGCAAAGCAGCGAAAGCCTCCTAGTAATATATATTTTACTACATAATAAAACTGACCAGCTTAAGTAGTAAGTTAAAAAATTATGTCTAGTGGGTTGGCAAGAAAGTTCTTTTGGTTTTCAAAAAGAGATAGCATCATGTTTGCTTTGTTATTTTTCTGTCAATGTTGTAATTTATGTATGCAAATTTGTGAAAAAGATTAAACGTAACAGGTAAAAAGGTTGTTAAGGTGGAATTAAGTATACATATTTATTTTCAAAATGAAGATGCTTTTGGTATTATTACCTCTTTTTGAAAACCTTGAAAGAAATTTCTTGCCTATCCAATTAAACACTATAAGTTATGAAAAAAAAAAAAACTGAATGACTAGCTTTCATTATTGCAACAAAACTTTTTTGTCTTCAAATATTTTAAAGTGCCTATTTATTATTATTACTATTATTATTATACAGAATAAGTAATACTAATAAGGTTTACATTAAAATATATCAGGGAAGGGGTGCAAAACATCTTACAGAATTGTTTATAACATATTTTATTATTTGAATTTTACAGAATTATTATTTTTTACAAAATATTTGTTAAGGGAAGTTTTAATATAATTTAACTTATTACCTATCAGTTGCTCTCAAAAGTTTTGGATCAAAATATCTGTAATCATCAGTCTCTGGCAAAGATTTCATCTCCATCAGAGAATCAACTATTCTTGTAATTGGCAAATTCTATTTAAGAAAAAAAATATATATATATGAATAAACTGGAAGATAAACAACAAAAATGGAAATTAATAATAAACTGCAACCCTTGCAGACAACCCCATGATCTGAATTAATATTTTTACTATTATTGCCATTTTATTTAAATGTTTTATAATGTTGCTTATGTGGAAAGCAGGTATATTTAATTTTACTTTAAAATTTTTGGATTTTTAAATATATGCTGTTCTGAATTTTAGAGTGTTCATGTTTAAAATTAGAAAATGCAATACTTACCTATTTCTTGTTGGTGAAATTTTCTAAAGGTTATGTATATACATTTTTTCTTATTGCATGTATACAAATGCAGTTTTTAAAAAGGCAAGCAAAAGTTTGATTAAGTACCACTATTTTTATAATTTCAATTAGAAATGTTCGTTAAATTATTTACATTCTTATCCAATTTTATATATTTTTTGGATCACCAAATCTTAACTCTGGTAAACTAAATTTTCATCGGTGGCATGAACCCTAATAATCACCAATAGATCAAAATCTTTTAACAGGAACAGTATTATTTTTCCAAGTAGAAAAAAAAAAAAACTAAAAATTTTATTTTAATTTATAAGATTGTTAAAAGACATTTCAAATAGAGACATTTATTACAAATTAAAAAGCATAAAATACAAAATAAGAAAAACAAACATCATAAATCTGTACTGATAAGTATAAAGGATTTAAGTCCATATTCTTGATTTTTCAGGAGACGAAAAATAAAGTTAAACTAACTAAAAACTAATCAGCAGAATCGATTAGGAAAAAGGGATTATGTTGGTTTATACACTTTATACCATTCAGTGATTGTCAATCTTCATTTAATAAAGGGAAAAAATTGAATTAAATATTTAGAAAGTCTTTATTTATCAACCTTAATTAATTTAGAAAATTTGGAGTGGAAGGATGATTTTTATACCAACTATGTGAAAAATACCAGAGCCGGGAATCGAACCCGGGCCTTCCGCTTGACGCGCGGATGCTCTACCACTGAGCTACCCTGGGTGATAACCAGCTAGGCATTTCTCACATAATTTTATGTGAGTTTTATGTGAGAAATGCCTAGCTGGTTATCACCCAGGGTAGCTCAGTGGTAGAGCATCCGTGCGTCAAGCGGAAGGCCTGGGTTCGATTCCCGGCTCTGGTATTTTTCACATAGTTGGTATAAAAATCATCCTTCCACTCCAAATTTTCTAAATTGAATTAAATATTTTATACCAAAGATTAATGCTAAATTTCTGACTTGAATCTTTTTTTACCAATGGATTCCCTCAAAGACTAAATGACATGGATTTTAATCCTTTATACCAATCAATAGAAAAAAAATTTCTGAGTCTGACTATGTACTTAACTCAGAATTGACATTTTTGGACTTAAGAGCGGACAATACCTAATCTCGCCGGCAGCCTTGCCCATGTTATTCTATGGGAAAATTTGATTATATAATTACTCATTACCTAATGAATATTTTTCAATTCTGTTTTCACATTTAGAAAATTCATAAGCGTTCAATTAGTACTTGTTTACCAAAAATTGATTTTTTAAAATTTTAGTATTTCATTTTGCGACTAGAAAATGAGAAAAATGCATTTTGTGAAAAATCGTATTTTCGAACTCAAAATTAAAATGTAAAAATTAAAAAAAATGAATTTTTCAAAAATGAGTACTCATTTAACGGTTATGAATTTTCTGACAGCGAAAACAGAATTAAAAAATATACATTAGGTAATGTGTAATTGTCGCAACAAATTTTCCCATAGAATAACATTGGCCACGGCTGTTTGCGGGATTAGGTATTGTCCCCTCTTAAATCCTTTATACAGAAATGTTCCATGCTGTAGAGTGTCACCTTATCAATATTAACCAAATAGGCAAGAAAAATCACATTTATAGCTTTAAGAAATTCAGGTTAAGACTGTATGTATTCCAATGGAACTGTACACGCATTGATTAATGAAGTAATTTAAATTTTCATAAACCCCTAGCTTTGTTCCTTTCTTTGAATGAAATGTGAGGTTTGATTTGGCATTCAATAAAATGTGCAGTTTCATCAGGACACATAGTCTTATCAAACAGATTGTAGAAGCTATAAAACTGAGTTTTCAAGCCTGTTTATATTATAATTGATAAAATGCTATGTGTTATAAACACAGCATATTTTTTTTTTTTGTAATAAAAGTCAAATAGTCACAAGTCAAAGTTACTATTGAACTGATACAAATATATCAAGAGTAGCATGTCTATTATATATGTCTATTATATAATAAAGATGATCTATTAAGCATAGTAGAAGCCAAGCAACAGATACAAGATCACTGAAACACCAATGACCAATAAGATAAAAAAAAATCATCAGTGGATGAAATACATTAATGTAAAGAAACCAGATCTATTAATTAACAGTCTGCAAAACAAATGAATCAATAAAGTAAAACAACAAATCTTAACTTAAAACCATAAACTTATCAAAATTAATGAAAAAACAACCCAAGAAACACAAGATAGGAAGAAGGAGGCAGGCGGCAAGACTTGTGACTTGCCTGTGGGGTTACACTAGTTTTACGCCGGCAACACTCCCCCAGCCTGCCACAACCAGAACAGGAACCATATGGATTTTAAAAATGCAAAATTTCAAAGCAGATGAACAACAATGAAACCACGAAGCCACAATGAAATTCACCGATTGATCACATTGTGTTTAACAGTATAATTAGAACATTAAATATAGTTGACAACTCAAAAAGGAAAAATTTGAAATTTTATTGGAAAATGAAAGTTTGCATAGTAATACAAAGCAAATGCAACAAGCCTTCTACTTTTTTTTTTTTTTTTTTAATTTAATTTCACAAACCCACCCAACCATCCAGCCTTACAACACTACCCCACCTCCGTAATCAAACATCTGCCCACCCAACCGCCACCTTTTTTATTGTCTTTTATTATTTTATAATTTTTTTGTTAATATACACAAGAGTGTACACAGCTTTTTTTTTTTTTTTTTTTTTTGTACTGACAGAGACATGGTTAAGGATATAAAATAGAAAATACAAAGTTTTTAGGAAAACCCATTTTAGCAGTGGCTGTGATCAGTTTATTAATATTCTTGTTTTTAAACTTTGCAGAGCATAAATTATTAATTCGAAATAAATGGTTAATGATGATGTTTCTAAATACCGAAAGATGCAGACATGAATTAAAATGTGTAAATAAGTTGACATTAATACAAAAATCTTGCCGTTTGTCATAGATATCTGTGTAAAGTTTATTACCATCGATGATTTTTTTGAGATCTAAAAAGTTAATTGATTGATTAGTCAGAGTATTTTGAGTTAGCTTTAAATTAGGTGGATAATTGAAGGAAAAGCCATTTTGTGAGTTCTTGTTGAGATAAAATACAATAATATCATCGATGTAACGATAAAATCGAACATCATCATTGCAAATTTGCTTTTCATAATAATAAAGATAGAGATCTGCCAAAATACTGGAGCTACAACCTCCTTGTGGGATGCCTAATTGTTGCAAATAGATAGCGTTGTTGTGGAAGATATAATTATTATGGATAACAAAGTTAAGAAGAGTTTTAAATTTTTCTGCTTTAAAATTGTAAGGAAGATTAATTTGAGCTTTATATTCTTGAAAAAGACTGTAAATGATATTACTAAGATCTGATAACTCAATATTATTGAAAAGATCTTGAAAGTCAAAAGTCATAATATTGTCTATTGAATCGAGCGATTTTATGTATTGAATTAATTGAAAGCTATTTTTAAGACAGTGTAAATTATCAACTTTGCAAGTACATTTGTAAATTTGTTTTAGAATATCCAGTAGAGCTTTATTAGCATTGTTGTTATAAGTGTTACACCCAACAGTGACAGTGCGAAATAAACTTAGGTATGAGAACTATATAAGGATAATTAAAGTTATTGAAGGGAAGTTGAAGTAGTTTATAGTAATTATGTATTTTTCGGTTATTAATAATAAGGTTATTATTAGTTAAACTGAAGATGTTACTATTATTGATTGAAGAGTTTAAAATAGAGAGATAGTAGGATTTACAAATAATGGCATAATTATTAGGTGATTTTGTCAACATAAGTGATCACAAAGTCATCCTGTAGTGATTTGATTGAGTTAAGAAGTACAGATTTTTTAAATAACACCAGATTTGAAGAATTGATAAATAATGCATTTTTGATTTTTTGTAACACTAAAACTTTCCATTGAGTGAAGTAGGCAATAGGTTTATTATGAGTAATAGATATTTTATAAATAAATAAATCTAGGTCATAAGAAAACTGTTGAAAGATTTGTGGAATGCTAGTTTTAACTGGAAGTCTAAATTTGGTGCCAAATTTCATGAATTTTTTTAATTGATAATTATCAATAATATGGAGATTACCCGTGATAATGTGTCTATGGTCTCTGTCAATAAATTTTGAGAAAGAAGGATCATTGCATTTACAGGTTACAGTGTTAGTAAAAGAGGTAGACTTAGATACAGAATTATAATTGAATATCTTTCTGCCAAGAGGAAGAGGATATTTGAAGGTACGAGATAGATTTAAATCTTTAATCGGAAACAAACAGTCTTTGTCATTAATGATAGACGTAATGTTAATACTGTTCAATATTTGATTTGTAAAATTCACAATTAATTGAGTATTTGTTTTAAATTTGTTGGGCTTTTTATTAAGTTTTAAATTAAATTGTTTGATTTTGTACATTATAATATCATAAAAAATGTCTGAAAAATGTTTATTATAGGATTGGCTTTGAAAGACATTCAGAAAGTTTACTAAGTATTTCTTTTTAATTGCAAAAATAAATTTTCAAATAATGAACCAGTTATAGTTAGATAAGTAATTAGTCTGTAGATCTGAAATGAGTTTAATAATGGCACTTTTAGAAAAGATTAAATCTGTTTTTTTACTACCTCGTTTAGTTCTAGAAGTTTTATTGTTAATTTTGTGATTGAGTTGTGCATAAATAGTCGAATAATCATGTAGAGGGTTGATGTTAGAAAATGCTTTAATAGTTTTACTAAAGTATTCAGAATTTAGGCCATATGGATAAATTGTATTATAATATTGCATAAATTTTGATTCAAGAAAGAGACACTCACTTTTATTTTTCTGAATTTTTACAATCTCTATGGTACATGAATTAAAATTATGTGATTTAAAGTGTTGTAATTCTATAGTTGACTTAGAAGATGCAGCTGAAAGGTTTTTAGAATCTGATCGATGCTGATTAATGCGTAGATGAAGAGGAGTTGAAGTTTCACCAATATAACTAAGTTTACAATGACCACAATTGATTTTATAAATAACATTGTATGCCTGACAAAATGGAACCAAAGAGTGATTATTATTCAATTGTGTGTGAGAGGCCATAGGGCAAGTTTTACATCTATTAGAACCGCATGTTCTAAATTGAAGTAAAGGAAGAGGAGATAATAGGTAACTGGATGTCGATCCAAGGATATCCCTATAAATATCCTTGTACCGGGCACAATACTGCTGTGAAGCTAAGTATTTTTTGCCAGGATCTAAAAATTTACTAAACAGAGTCATAGAGAAAAATTGTTTTTGTATATTAAAAATCACAAGGCAAGTATGTATTTACAATAGTTTATCGAAAGTGGGCTATACCAAATTCAATTACTTAATTAAATTGATTCTTGAATAATAAGTATCTGGATTAATGAAAAGTGGAGAGAACTAAAAAAAAAAAAAAAAATAGTAATAATAATAATAAATAATATGTACATATTTACACTAAACCTCCTTTGACCGAATCTATTGATTTGGTTCCAATTAAAAATTAAAAATTAAATTCCGCCCATTTTTTTAAAGTAAAGTAAGAAAAACTAACCATCACAATTCACAAAATGTCAGGCACAAAATGCTATATAATTATAATTAAATATTCGACTACACATACACAACATTCTTTTTTTTTTTTAATTAAAGAATAAATTATTAACGTAAGTTGCCAACTATACAGTTAGTTAATAATGATCCAGGGCCAGTGACAAAATACTGTCGCAAAACTTCACAACACTACAAGAATCATAATATAATATAAATTTTAAATCAGTAAATAACATATTGAAAAAATTAGAGAAATTACAGAAATAATACATATAAGTAATGTGATCAATTTCTCAAAAAGAAAAAAATAATAATAAAATATAATAAAATGGAGAGAAACTTCAACTTACATGTTTCTTTACAACTAAATTTTTAACTCCTTCCATGACAAATTGAGATCCGTGAGACATCAATTTAGAAAACATACTAAATACAGAAATGAATGCATAAATTTAGTTTTAACACAAACAGTAACATGATATACAATCAATATTTAAAAATAAGTACCTTACAGTCTTTGTTCCACCACTATACTGACTAGTAGAATGAGTTGACAATTTACTGTATGTCCTGAAAATACATTGCAAAATTATAGCCAATAAAACAGCAGGTAAGAAAACTAATTAAGTTTATAGTAAGCTTAATCACTGGAACATAATTTTAATTTAATCATTTACACATTTATTAAAATAACTTGAAATGTAACCACCATAAAATAACAATTACAAATAAGTATTTAAAAAAATTAACCATATTAAGTTTAAATTATTCAGTGCAAATCCAAGCAACATTTAATACAATGACCACTGATTTTGTAAAAGAATATTAAGAAATTCAGTTGAATATAAATAAAACTTCATGGAAGCAGAAAATATGTATACACATAAAGTCATAAAATTATGCGGCACAAATTATCTACCAATAGATTGTGAAACAATCTGGATGATCCTCATATAGATAATAATTCTATTTTTAAATTATAAAGTTGCTTTCCTTAGCAACGATTACTAGATTAATTTAAATAAAAACTCAAATGAGTAACTTTTTTTTTTTTTTTTTTTAATAAATTTATATTAAGATATTTTTTCCAGCTCCAAATAGAAAATAAACTGAATGAATTAAATTCAAATTTATTTCCATGCTTTTTAATCATATTGCCTACAAAAAGCATCAATTAATGAAAATGATGCCAGAAGTAATATTCATGATCCATGTAAGAAAAATGGCTAATTCAAACCTTTCTTTTTTTTATGGTTTGAATTTTTTTTTCTCAGAAATAGAAGACTCTTGTTTAACTTAATTATTTTAATACTTGTCAATCTAATAGTTAACAGTTGATTCTCAAACTTATAAAAGTTTTTACAATTTCGACATATTACAAAATAAAGACAGAAATAACATGGTAAAATTGGATGTTAGTGGACATCCTGACATATTCATAGCGAAACACAGAAAATGATGCTGCCGTACTAAAAATATTCTAGGAAGTCTAAAATTGTACTATGAAACAACATTATGCATTTTTTTTTCTTAAAAATAAAATTGTGAATTTTGAAATCAATCTTGCTTTTTTTTTTTTTTTTTTTTTTGCTTAAAGAATTTAATTTTTCCCATTGTCTTTTTTTTTTTTTTTTAAAGGAAAAAAAGATACATATAATAGGTTTTAATTAATTTTAGGTGTTAATTAGGGGGAAAAAATAATATATGAAAACAGGATTATATTTTCCTTTTTGTAGCAATGTATATTCAGAGACAAAAAATTTACTTGATAATAATCCCTTGTTTGAATCTGATGTGAATGAAAATATAAGTAATAGCTAGTACTTTTGTAATAAAGATACCATTCTCTCAATTAATCATCTGGCTGCCTTTGAAAAGGACACAATTGTAATCTTGATTTCACAGCACATTTTGTTCAATGTTCTAAAATAATATTTATTTTAACTTGAGATTAAAAATTTAACTGTGCATATAATTATAATCTTCATGATTATTTTTTATGACCTCCAAACTTGAAAAACGAGCCAAAAATCTATAATTATAAAACTTTAAATTATAAATGTATTGTGGAAAAAAGAATAGCTCAGTGACTGAATACATCCATCAGCAGCAGTCAGATGATAACAATGAGATATATAAAGTAGAGTGATAAATGGTAACCCTTGAGAAGGTCCAAGATGAGTCATGTGACATGCTCTCCTTGCACCTGCGTATTCGGTGGTTCCCTTGGTAACAGCTTATTTTCAGTAAATTTCTGTGGCAACGGTTTGGAGATTGTTCTTCGCATAAGTCATAACCGCCAATGTTTTTGTTTACTTACGTAGTTTAATATTCTTTTGTTCTAAATCATTTTGATTTTGATTTTACTTCTTTTTTATTTTGTGTAGTTGAACTTTAACCGACAAAATGCTTAAAAATAGTTGAAAAATTATTGGTTGTTAAATTTAGCTCTTTAAAAGTTTAAATTTTCTTTTATAAACACTTTTAAACTTTGTTGGGAAATGATGGAAAAAAAAAAGGTATTTTATTATTTATTAAAATGTAATATGTGTAAAATTAGTTTAAAAAAAATTTATTTTGGTCATAGGACTGTCATGTTGCCTAATAATAATGATAATTTGTCGAAGTGATATTTTAAATGCCAAAATAGCGATAAAGGGCCAAACACAGCAACCTATTGGAGCATGTCACTTGATTCATCTTGAACCACGGAAAGCTAATCCTTCATCCATTGAATCAGCACTCTAATGTATATATCTCGTTGGATGATAATAATGACTGTTAATTTCAAAAATGTATGATTTAATATATGCAAATGGTTTTCAATAATTAGAATAGCAAAGATAAAAAATAAATTGCAAATTTTTTATAGCTAAACTAACAGTACACAATAAATATTTACATACTTCCATCGTCTCATATATTGCACAGTTTCAATATCACATCCAGCATCTTTTAAGGCAGTTATATATTGATCAACTTCAACCTGAGGATAAATATGTATATATTTCTGATTAACCTCAGTGACAAAAAAATAAGTACAACTTTTGTAAATAATTTTTAAAAAATCCTAAACTATCAAAATAAATATTTTATACCTAATTAGTAAAATAAATTTAATAATAAGGAAGCATAGAAATAAGTTTTTAAAATATTTTCCTTTTTAATTTTTAGATATTGTTTATGATTCTTATGAAAATTACACATAAATCGTTCATAAAATTAATAAATTAATACTTGTGAAATTAAAAGACACATATTTTTATTTATTTTTGCAGGACAATTTCAGATTCACAAACTAAACAATGTTTAAATTAAAAAAATTCTTCAACACTCATCAAAAATAAATTTTGCAAAGAAAATGAAAACTTTAAAACAAATATTTTTGAATTAATATAATGAAATAAAAATGATTTCTGTTAAAGTAAAATATTTTTTAAAGAGTCTGCAAAAATAACTGACACAAGTGAGTCAAAGTAGACAATGAAAATAATAATCATAAAAGAAAAAAATTTCAATTACTTTTCTATTTGTATGAATATATGTATCACAATACTATATTACTGACACAATATATCCATAGTGCTGAAGTGTTGTCTCTTAATTTAAGAGTCCAGTTGAATAACAAAATCTTTTATTGAATGCTCTTTGAAAACAGGTTAGTTTATCATCAGATATTTAAAGCACTTTGAGTATTCGAACACAATCCAAAGACACATTTTAGAAGAAGTTTGCAGCATGATGGCAGACCCGTGTGAACCCTTATGGGTCGCGGATTATATCAGTTATGTCACAATGATATATTACTGACACAATATGTTGATAATTGTCTCTCAATTAAAGAGTCCAGTTAAAAAACAAAGTCTTTTATTGAATGCTCTTTAAAAACAGTTTACAATTTATCATCAGGCATTTAAAGAACTTTTTTAGAGACGGTTTACAGCATGATGGCAGACCCGTGTGAACCCTTATGGGTCACGGATTACATCAGTTATGTCACAATGATATATTACTGACACAATATGTTGATAGTTGTCTCTCAATTAAAGAGTCCAGTTAAAAAACGAAGTCTTTTATTGAATGCTCTTTAAAAACAGGTTACAATTTATCGTCAGGCATTTAAAGAACTTTCAGCATTTGTACACAGGCTCAAGACACATTTTAGAGACGGTTTACAGCATGATGGCAGACCCGTGTGAACCCTTATGGGTCGCAGATTACATCAGTTATGTCACAATGATATATTACTGACACAATATGTTGATAGTTGTCTCTCAATTAAAGAGTCCAGTTAAAAAACCTTAGAGGAGAGATAACCCTAGAGAGAGCATCCCCGAACGAAATCTTTTGCCAACATCGAAACCACGTGACTGGGGGACACCGTATTCGGACAGGGGAGTTTTTTTACATGTATTTGAATGGGGATCTCTGCTATGCTACCGAAGAAATGGTGAAATACTTCGTTGCATTTGGTTCTAGAGAAAAATTTCTCAATGGAGAACCTATAACCTTTCACAGTCATATATATACTTCTAAAAAGTATTCATATAAAATCATAATATTAAAACAAATAGACTTTTTAATGAAGGAAATCCAAATTATTCACATAATCATGTGTTTTATATACAGTTTTTTGAAAATTTATGGAAAAATAATTTATTATATTAATGTTTTTGAGTAGTTATATGTTTGACTTTTTCGTTTTTCATGATTTTTACTTATTATTTTCTTAAAAATTGAGAAATAATGAAAGAAATTTCACTTACATCTTTCAATCCAGATTTGGCGCGATTTGGCGAAATATTGAAATGTCTAATAAGCTTGATGCATGATTGTATTTTTGTGTTTTACGTCATTTTGCGGTGTTTGAAAAATAAATGATTGTATTGTTTGCAAAAAGCATAAAGAAATATATTTTATTTTTTATTTACAAATTAGAATTATTTTTTTTCCCCATATGTACTTTATTATGAATTTAGAGATTTTTGCGTATTGACGATCTGTCTGCATTTATAATGTTAGATTGAAAGAATAAAATTTGTCTCTTTATTTCTTACTAGGCAAAATTTAATCCCATATAAAATTAACAAATTGTTTCATATAAGAATTTTTATTTAAAAAATATTTTATTATTATAATTTATAAATATTATAATTTATAATTTCTTTACTTTGCTTTTCTAAGCTCTGTAGAATATAGTGTATTTATTTATTTATGATTAATATCTTCTTCTTCTTTATTCAAAGGATTTGAAATGATAAGATTTATAAAAAATTTCGTCTTCCGGTTTTCAATGAATTTACAGTTTTGAGGTGATCTACACACGTTTGGAGCATTTTTAGAAAATATCCACCTGTCTCCTGTCTCTTGTGTGTGTGGGGGAGAGAGAGAGACCAAAAATTTGTGGCTTCTCTATATCAAGAACTAATGCACTAATTTACTACTTTTTTTTTTTTTTTTTTTTTTTTCAATCTTGAATTTAGTACCTATCAACTTCTTGTGAAAATCGCCCAATAAGTGGCACTGCTGTACAGTGATTTCTCTAATTTACGGGAATGCTGTGTCTCAGCTTCTGTTCCGTAAAATTACACGAAACTTGGTACGCGAGAGGATCATTACAGAAATTATATCAATTCAATTTGAATACATATTGGTCGACAGGTGGCGCTGGTATGATGCAGCTTTTTTCCCTTGTGCAGAGAAGCTATATCTCAGCTTTTATAAGAAAATTAAGAAAAATGCATCGGAAACGTGTGTAATATCTTGTTCATGCATTTATTTATTTCATTATAATTATTTCTCATGGTGTATTTAAATTCGACCTTTTAAATTTTTTTTCCCTCTGATATACATTTATTTATTTACTGTTTTTTTTTTTTTTTTTTTTTTTTTTTTTTTGTGGTTGTCTACTGCAAAACGATTACAAGGCATTGTTGATGTCTGAAACAAATTATCCTCTACCTTTTGTCCTAATGATAATAAAGTAAACATTTTTTCATTCAAAGAAGGCTATACTATTCAAAATGCAACAATACATTTCTTAGGATTTAAGCGTAACAAAGAATATTTTAAATAATTCAAAAATTAATGGCCCTTAAACCACATTATTATTATTTTTTAATATATATTTTTTAAACCTTCATAAATGTACTCAATGTACAATGTACCTTGTATGTTATTTTCATTTAGCTTTCCTAAAGATAAAAACAGATGGAAATTACAGGAAGGTAAGATTTTAAGAGAAAAGGTTTTAAAGCCATTGACCATTCCCATTTATGTTCAAAAAATTTCTTGCCAGATAATTTTCATAAAAATAGATTTGGAAGCACTTGGTTAAAAAAGGATGCAGTACTAACTGTATTTAAATTTCCAGAGAATTGTTCCCATTTACATTTGTTATAAAAATCAGATAGTCATTTTCACGTTTAATGACGGCTCGAATTAACATTTAAAAATTATTTATAACTAATATTTCGAACTATTCAAGTGAACCTAGCAAAATTATATTTGTAGCAGGTAAGATAATGGAGAAAAATGTTCTGTAATTTCGACAAAGTAAAAGATTTCTAACGGCGAGCTGTAGCCAAATGTGGTTGCCTCCCTGTCACGTGACTAAGGTGAAAATCATTCAATGATGACAAAAACTTTTCAACCCCACTTTTCCCTGCATGCGCTCTCTATCAGTATCTCTCCTCTAAGTAAAAAACGAAGTCTTTTATTGAATGCTCTTTAAAAACAGGTTACAATTTATCGTCAGGCATTTAAAGAACTTTCAGCATTTGTACACAGGCTCAAGACACATTTTAGAGACGGTTTACTGCATGATGGCAGACCCGTGCAGACTCTTACAAGTTGTGGATTACTTTTTCTAACTTCTACATGATTGCGATATTAACAACTTAGATTTCTTTAAGAAGAGCTATATGCAAAAAAGGGCCTATTTTCACATGCAGCTGCTTAAACAGTCTTTATTTTGGCTGAATATAACCTGCTCTTATATTTTTTTATTGGTTATTAACATTATGATTGACAGTTTAGCTCAGACCTAGAAATCTGAGGTTAATATGCATTATTTAACAGCAAGAAAAGGATAATTGCACATGATTTAGCAACTTTTACTCTAAAAGTTGTCCAATTATGAATGTACCTAACTGCAAAACTAACTTTACAAGGGAAACTTCAGAATTAATTTCAAGTTATGAATTTTGAATGGGATTTTCTTTAGATTATCATGCATTATTAATTTAAAATAAGAAAAATATTACTTTAAAATATTCTCTCTATCCTTTCATATGTATATATATACACAGTAGAAGATCTTTATAACATAATTCTGTATAATATAAATATCTATATAACACACAACTTCTCATGCATAAATAATGAATACAGCAGTTAAGATACACTTTGTAAAAAACTAACTCTGTAGAGAATTTACTGTGATACATTTGTTTTTCTTTATCTCCTTAATTCAGAGCTTTTTAATGAAAAAATTACAGGCATAAATGGACTATGTTTATAAAGTAAATTTAAAAATGGAACTTATGATCTACCCAGCTTCTGTTCGCAAAGAATGTAACTTAAAAATACCTTACTCTGTTTTGATATGTTTCAACACATTTGGCCTTGTAAAAGAAAATTATAAGTTTAAAAATATTTTTGTTTTTATGTGAAAATTGAAATTTTAATTTATTTACCAGCCCATGGCATTTTTGTATATTTTTTAACTGACTACCAAGATAAACATTTTTTTTTTTTTTTTTTAATCATCATATTTCTGTGAAGAGTCTATTGTAAGTTTTCTACTTTTTTGTGAAAAGTCTATTTCAAGATCAACAATTTTTGTAAAATATTAATTTTCAAACTCAAGAAATTTTACTAGAAAGACTTCTAAAAACATCCTTTTTTAACAATCAGCTGATATACTTTTACTTATTTGTGGATGATTCACGAAAAAAGATGACATATTTTTTGCCATCATTAGTTATAATGCTGAACTATATTGCCCCTTATTATAACAAATTGTGTTAAATGATAAGTAATTGCTTTTTTCTTCCCCCTCTCTCTTTGCAACAAATAATGAAATAAGCAACTATTTTACTTCTAATCAGCAAAATCCATGCTTTTTTAAAGCCGATTCATCAAAAATGAACAAAATTTATGTTCAACAGCCTAAATAAGCAATGTTTTTGAAACTTTTGAGAAATGCAAGATTCTTTGGCTATGGTTTGAATTTATATTTAATCATAACTAGTAGTTTGATTATAAGGTAAAAAGCAAAAGATATCATTCATAAATTTATTGGCTCAAAATCTTTGCAAATAAAAGTTATGTTAAGACAATTTCGTTATTGTTAAATTTTAATCACTCAATCTACTTGAATGTCTTTGTTAATAAATACATTAAAATTGCAATTGCTCCTTTAATATTTATATTGATTGTTCTTTTTTTCTAACAAGGAGAGGTCACGACATGGAAAATTCAGATCTGGACGAAATTGCGTGGGATTGTAGTATACTATGAAGGTAACAACATATTAAAGCAGTAGGACCCACTATCCACAAAATTTCGAAAAAAAAAAAATGTTTAAAGTTTCAGTAATCTTTAAATACAAGCTATTTCGCAAATGTGTCAGCGCCCCAGTGGCGTGAGCTTAAAGCGCTAGCCTTCCACCCAGACGACTTGTGTTTGAGGCTACCTACACAACTTTTTTTTTTTTCTGTTTTTCTCCTTCTTTAATCTTTTATGCAATCTAAACTTTTTATTTATTTTTACTTCATTTTATAATTCAATTCAAACTTTGAAAATTTTTATAAAAGATTATTTAATTTTCTTGAGTATAAAATAAATGAATTTTTCTATTTTTAATATTTATAACTTAAAAATATAATAAATTTCTATAACTTAAAAAATAAATTTTAGTTTTGTTTCAACTATAAAATAAGGTAAATTAAAGAAACTGTTTTTAATTATTTATCTAAATATTTTATTTTAGGTATATTTAAAACAATACTAAATTTTGCTTTTAAATTACAAAAAAAAAAAAAAAAAAAAAATATTACAGAGAAATGATGATTTTAATTGCATATATAATTACTAGCCAAATTAAATAATTACTTCTCCAATCTATACAGCTTCTTGAAAAGTGAAAGTATTGGATTACGATGCCATTAAATTATTACAGGCAAAGAAATGTTATCCTTTAATGAAGATTTTAAATGTTAATCAACATACTTTCGTCTTCGACTACTTGTTTTTTTTTTTTTCTTTCTGTGCTCGAAGTAAAATCCCACCTGCTCTCTATTATTAACAAGCTAAAAGCGTTTACATAATTTATACACATTAAAAGGAAATCAGAAAGCTCAAACCAAGATTTAAGTACACCTGCTAACTATTTTACACCTTGTTTTACAGCTTGCTTATCTTTCAATTATTTAAATTTTTGGTCTCTTTTTCTTTATATTTCTTATTTAGTGTTTTGTAAAACTAAAATTTATTTTTTAAGTTATAGAAATTTATTGTATTTTTAAGTTATAAATATTAAAAATAGAAAAATTTATTTATTTTATACTCAAGAAAATTGAATATAATTTTATTAAAATTTTCAAATTTTGAATTTAATTATAAAATAAAGTAAAAATAAATAAAAAATTTAGATTAAATAAAAATTAAAGAAAAAAAAAAAAAAGAAGTCCCATAGGTAGCCTTGAATGCAGGTCGTCTGGGTGGAAAACCAGCGCTTTAAGCTCACGCCACTGGGGCGCTGCTTCGCTTGCGAAATAACTTGCATTTAAAAATTACTGAAACTTTAAATGCTTTTTTCTTGAAATTCTGTGGATAGTGGGTCCTACTGATTTAATATGTTGTTACCTTCATAGTATACTACAAAACCTGTGCAATTTCGTCCCGATCTGAATTTTCCATGTCGTGACCTCTCCTTGTAAGAGAAAATTGCTATCTTAGAAGACAATATTTCAAATATATCAAAATCCTTAAAACTCCGTTGAGATTCTTTTAGGAAATTGATAGCTAAAGAAATTACAAGCATTATGGAAATTAAGTAATTACACATTGAGGAAATTATAATAAGCTTGCTATAAATTAGTAGTGATTTCCATTGTTTATATTGCAGGATGAAAGCAAATTTTAGAAAAAGTAGATCAGACATAGACAAATTTTAAGCTGTTCTTTATTATGCTGTCAATGTTTTATTTTAACAATTAAAAAAAAAAAAAAAAAAAAAAGTGATAATTGTATTTTTTTTTTTTTTTACAAATAAATATATATATATATATATAACAAAAAAGTTTGATAACAGAATATGTTAAAGAAAGTGTTAATACTTGCCTCAGTCATTGAAGGTCCACAGATAAAACTAATTAAAAAGAGGCGTAATTTATCACTGGGTAATCCAGCTAAAAAAGAAAGTCAAATTACAATATTAAAAAAAGATAAAGATAAAAATTAAATGATTTATAATAATGTAAATAATTTATCAATGTAAATAAATTATCAATAATGTAAATAATTTACCTTCAGGATCTGTAATCATATCCATTAAAGATTTTTCCTAAATGAAATACATATTAAAATGAATAATATATATATATATATATTGCAAATACATTAATTGAAAAATTGTGTGCATTAGCCTTTTTTTAACCACTAATACAAATAAGAGGTGTACCATAAGTTTGGAATATTTGTCTGTGTGTGTTGGTAAGTGCTTTATACGCCCTAAATAAATTGATTTTAATAATTTTTTTTTTTTTTTTTTTTTTTAAGAAAAATGGTTTAATTGGAATGTTTCTTAGCTATGTTTGATGAGCATCTATTTGATAACTTTTTAAAATAAATTAAGATGTCATTTTTCCTACTCAATCGACATTGATATTTTACAATTTATGAACTAGCAACCGTCCACTTATCTCAGATGACACAGCATGTTTAATGATGCACGCATCAATTTATATTAAAAATTATTTCAGTCTAACGTTTACTAGTTATAGGGAAAAAAGGCTGAATTTTTTGTTGCAACAAAAAAGATCTAGTCCAGGTTCTTCTTCTTCTTCTTCTTATTTTTTTTTTTTAAATAAGACAACAGCATACAATAAAATAAAAAGGATTCCAGAGACCTTTCTTATGCAACAGACAATAAATGCATTATATATAGAGAGAAAGGGGTAGAGAAAAAAAAAAATAGTTTTTCCAATTTTCTCAAAGTAATTTTAGAGACTAAAACCCTTTTTGCATGCAGAAATTAAATTGAATTAATCAATGAAGGATGAGAAAAAGAAAATAAGGTAATTTTAAGGCTCAGTTAAAAAAATATATCTATTAATGAAATCTAAAATGGATGCACTGTTTATGAATTTAACCCAGATAGACAGAAATACTGATATAATAGAAATTAGCCTTTTTATTAAAAATGAAAAAAGACCCTGTTTCTGTAGAATTTCCTATTTGTGAAAATAAATAAATAAATAAAAGGAAATTTGTATATCTGAAATCAGCCTTTGATTCTGACTCATTATTAGGTGTAAACAAACACTATAAAATGTGTAATGGGGAGACAGAATTTTGAGTATAATTTGTTTACAATATGAAAAATGATATGAAATGTTCCTCAAAAATAACTTGGATTATCAAAGTTTCTCTTGTAGTAATTCTGCAAGGAAATTTTATTTGAGGAATGGCATAAATCTAAATAAAATATTTTAAAAGAAAGTTTTGGAAACTTTTTATGAAACTTTAAGAAACCATGACAGAAAATTTTTTATTCATGAATTCATCAACCGTGAATATTCATTTTAAGTAAATTGGAGTGTAACGGTTGATATTTTTATATACCAACTATGTGAAAAATGTCGTGCATTAAGCAGAGGGCCCGGGTTCGATTCCCGGCTCTGGTATTTTTCACATATTTGGTATATAAAAATATCAACCATTACACCTTATTCACTTAAAATGAAAAAAAAATTTTAATTAAACCATGACAGAAGTTGGCCATAATATTTATAAATTAAGTACATTTTAAACACTGTAAATACAATCAAACTTACCAACGTAGCTTTGCCCATTATTTTCTCCTCAATTTCAAAATAGACATCTAGTTTTCGGCCCTAAAAAGATTCATAGGATTTTAGCAAAATACAATAACATGAAAGATAAATCTTTGTATTTATCAGCTACTTCCAAACACATTTAAGTTAAAAAAAAAAAAAAAAAAAAAACAGAAGGAAGATTTTACTGTTTGTTCTATTTACATTTAATACATACTCTTGTAAAGTAAGCACATAGTCACGAAACTTTTATAAAAATTCATAATTTTACTATCAAATATCAATGAAAATAGCTAACACATTAAGTTATGTAAACTTAAAAAAAGAGAGATTCAAATAAATTTATACGTATTATTCTGCATGGATTGTGAGAAATTTGGTAAATGGTCAAGAAAGGTAAGCCCATGTTGACTAATCTTGTAGTGGTGAGGGGGGAAAAGCAAAAGGGATTTATTATTTATTTATTTATAGCATATTGCTAATTATTCTCAATTTACATTACCTGATTGTTCTTAACAGATTGGTTTCTTTGCAGTATTTTTATACACATGACTCATTTTAAATACTTATATTTTGATTTATTCATTTCATTTTATCATATACAAACTACTGGAAATACGCATATTAATAAAGGCAGAAAATTCTCACTATAAACAAATTGCTATTTATCAAATTTCTGTCACATTTAATTTCGCGGTGAACTTTCAAGAACCTTAACTAGAGCCTTATCAGTTTAACAACTCCCCTGTTTCCACAACTAAACCAGATATTTATATTCCCATGCGATCTGTGGTAATCTTCCTTGAACATCATTCATTTAAATAACTGTATTTCAGGTATGATTGTTTTTTAATTGTGGTTCACATAAATTTAAAATATATTGCACTTTATTGTGAATGAATGAAAACATAAAAAAAAAAAAAAAAAGCTATGAGCAATTTAAAATACCTTAAGTTAAAAAGTTAAACAATATTTAATTTCTAATGAATATTAATATACAAGATATATAATTATTAATATATATTTAGAGATTGAATTTCTCAATTTTATAACTTATTTCAATTTTTTATATTCTTATCATCTCAATTTTATATCTTATTTCAATTTTTTATATTCTTATCTCAATTTTATATCTTATTTTAATAAGTGAAAGGTCTTTCTATTTGACCATGCCCATTTTTTATGAATTATAATATTTAAAAAAAACCAAAAAAACTTTATATGAAATTTGCTTTTTTTATTTATTATGCTTTGCAAGAAAAACATACACGTACTTTTTACTTCCATTACTTTACTACCGTAGGTAATAGAAGTATTGTATTCGGTCCAAAAATTCAATGTTGAGTTTTCACCTGATTTACACGTTTTAAGTCCTCCTGAGTAGAAAAAACTAGTTTTCAGCAGTTGGTCAGTGTGTGCATATGTATGTATGTATGGAATCTTCTGGCATCCAAAACTAATAAAGATTGAACCATGAAACTTCACAACTGATACAGGTCTGGTGTACAGATGAATTTTCCAAATTTTGGTGAAAATTGGTTGGTTGGATGGGTATTACGCCGCACTAGTGCTGAGCAGATGGGCAATTGGCGACGGTCTGGGACTCATCCCTAGAGATGGTCCGGAGACATGCCATCGCAATTTTGATCCTCCACGGAAGGGATGGCTCTCCCGCTTTGGTGACCCCCAGAGATATAATTTTTGATGGGAACATGGAGGACATTGCGGCCACGACAAATTTTATGTGCACCAGCCACCATCAGTGTACACGGCGGTCTTTGGCTGGCTCGAGTACCGAACCCGCAATTTTCCAAATATGAGGCCGGTGCTCTACCGACTGGGCTACTGCAGCCTTTGGTGAAAATTGGAAAACTGGAAGTGGGTCATCAGAAACCGGAAATGGGACCGTAAGTCTGTATCTCAAAAACCGCTATAACGATTTTCTTCAAAGTTGCTACATAAACTCTTTATTAGATGCCCTTTCGAATGATATAGTTGGTTAGTTCAGGAAAATTGATAGGCATCCTGTATAAATAGCTCAATTTCAGGTCTTGCAAATGTGTTCCTTTAAAAACAGCAGTACGGATTTTTTTCAAACTCGCCATATTAACTCCCTTTTAAATATCCTTTTGTATATAATTATTGTTTTCTGGTCAATAATTGAGTATACCAAGTTTTAGTAAAAATTGGTATCTCAAAATTGGCTCTAACAATTTTCTTGAAAATTTTTTCATTAATGCATTTTAAATACCCTTTCTCATGTATTACACGGTTATTACAGGAATCTAAATGGCCATCCTGATTAGGTAGTTCCATTTTAAATATCGGAAATTGGTGTTTAAAATAATAACTATCAATTTTTTTTCTTGTTTTTTAACTTGCTATGTAAACTCTGTTTTATATGTATTTATACGTGTATCAAGTTTCTCTTACTGGAAAATTTCAAAAAAATGCATATAATATGTGTAATAGTGGGTAATGGAATTTGTGTCGTTGTTTCACACCAGATTTTTTTAACCAAATAATTATAAATGTTTTCTGACAAGCACAGTATGTATTATAAAATGTTTTGAAAATTGCAAATCTATCAAAATTTTTATTTTTAATAAATTAAAGTTAATTTTGTAATATTCTTGAAAATCATAATCTTAAAATTACAACTTACAACTAAGTTTAAAAAAGAATTCCTCATTTGGCAGCAACTCTGAGATAAAGAAATTAACAAAACTTCCCACTTTTAATCGATAATATCATGTTGAAGCTTACCAAAAAGATTTTTCTCCCACCCCTTTGATGAATGAAGAAGTATCTTAAAAATGCTCTTTTCTTTATGGGAGACAGAAAAATATTTGAATTTTCCATTATTTATTTTAACTTTATGTACAGGCCCAGGAGCAGAAAGTGTTTAAAACTGCATTGCACGTCGCAGAACAATTAAGGCTTTTGCAGAACATTTCATCTATCCCCTAACTGGATGATGTTGAATTGTTGATACAGCTAACATTCTAAAATTAATAAAACCTAGATATGTTCAACTGACCTGTAAATCTGTTAGCATACTAGAAAATTGCTGGAAACAGTCATTGTTTCAATGTATAGGGAAAATTTATAAACATTTTGTAAGTAGTATATCCACATTAATGTGACAATATTAATGCCAAAAACCATTGAAAAAAATTTCAAATTCTGGGTGTATTCCTCAGTTTTAGATGATAAAAATTTTAAATCATGTTTTATTATAAATGTGTAATAAGTATTTTGCTAATAAGTATTATTTCTATGCTTATTTTGCATTTTATTGTGCTTTGACAAATTGGGACAAAATACCTGCAGAACATCTGCAAATTTTAATGTCTCGTTGCAGAACATCGGATATAATTCTGCTCCTGGGTGTACAGGTTTTTAATGTATTAACTAATAACCTGAATTTGTTTGTACTGCCCTAGAAAAATTAGTAAGTACTTACTTTTTCAGCAAAAACTGCACCAAGAAAATGCACTTGGAAATAATTTTGATGTACTAAAAAGATATTATAGAAGTTAAGAAAAAAACTTATTTTAATACCTTAATATGATCTAATATTGCTGTCGCAATTGACATATGCATATCAATTAGTCTTTTCTTCTCTAAAAGTTCTGGCAAGGAGCTACAAGATAAAAAAAATAATATATAAATCTTTACTCAATATAATTTACTCAACACTGAATAAGATAATGAAATTTAGGTTCATGAAAATTAAGAACAGGTATTAAATATTGAGAATTAGGTTTTAAAGATTTTTTTTTTTTTTTTCTATTTTTGATTCAACATTTAATAAGTGCATAAAATTCACAAACATACATTTGTAAATTTTATATAATCTATACTACAATAATTAGAATGTGACCGAAATCTATGACCATATATTTAAAACCATTCTTTTTTTAATTAATTGCATAAAATGCAAAGGAGTTAGAAAATCTTCTAATCTCTTTGAGGTTGTATTATTTCTATAGTGCAGATATTACACAATTTTATTTATTTGGGGGCTTTTTTCTCTCTCTTTTATTGATACTGTTGAAAGAAAAAACTCGTTCTTAAAACTGCTCATAAAAAAAGAAGTGCACTCACAAATTCATACGCATGATAATTAGTTCTCAATAAATAAATTTATTTATAATCAATTATTTGAATAAAAGTTAAAGAAACTTAGTAAAATAAGATTATGTTGGCAGGAGGAATATTTATTATTGATTTCTTTCTAGATTAATTAATTAATTAAATTTTTTACTATTTATTTTAAAAGGATGCTATTATTTTGAATTTGGCATAGTAATACTACATTTGTGCGGAGCTGTGATTTCTGGTCATGGAAAAATTCTAATGTTTTAGAAAGGATATTGAAATCTTAATTAAAATGATGCAATCACTTTAAATTTGAGGAATTTGAAAGCTGGAATAATAAATATTATTATTTTTAGATTTATTAAGAACAATTTATAATACTTTAAAACCAATTTTTAGCTATTTATTTTTTAATTTTTTTATTTTGAGTAAGGGTTTGTTTACATACAAAACACTGGTTTGTTTACAAATAAAACACTTTTACAGTTTGTTTACAAACAAAATACTGGTTTGTTTACAAACAAAACGCTTTTGTAAATATTGTTAATTTATTAATTAATTGGGGAAAATAAATTGAAATAGCAAAAGCCAAACTAATTTTTGGAAATTTCAAAATTAATTAAATTAACCAAATTTTAACAGACAGTGAGTAAAGAGCAAAGTCCCTAGAATAATTTTTAAATACAGTCGAACCTCGTTAATGTGAATTGCTTTTAACATGAACTGTTTCCACCATCCCCGTCAAAATGAAGATTAGTTTCCGAGTTACTGATAACATGAACAAAATTTTTATGCCCCTTGAGATTCACATTAAAGAGGTTCAACTGTATTTAGAATTTAATAAATCAGGATTGCTACGGTACCTGGAAAACCTGGAAAACTCAGGGAATTTCAAAATCTATTAAAAAACAGGGAAAACTCGGGAAATTTCAAAATTTATTGCAAAAACAGGGAAAATTCAGGGAATTTTGAAACTTTTTGGTAAAACATTGGAAAAATTTTTTTCACAATCAAATATTTTTTTTTATTTTAGTGCTTATAATGAATCAATTATGATTTTTTTCTCCAACTATAGTAAGTTAATAAAATGAATAAACCCTAAATATGTTCAATTAACTTGTAAACATGTTAGACTCTCATGCTGCATGATTGCGTGTCATCTATTTTACTTCTAAAAGAGACAGGGAAAACTCAGGGGATTTTTTCTCCTGATTTGTGTAGCAACCCTGTAAATGTTGTTCACTGTTTATTTATTTATTTTTACAAACTGCAGACAAGTGGTTTTGATGAAATTTAAAATAATACAATTAAAAATATTAATCAGGTAAATTTTTAAGTGTTATTTTCAAATAAATTATTAAATGAGAAGAAAACCATGGTCTATGCTATTATGTTTGAAACTGCTATTTATACATTATCCCATAACCCTAAAATTGATAAAGTTTGAACCAAATATTGCACACCATATACCTCTTTCAGTTTTTCATGGTTAATTTTCTGAAACAGAGTATATCACCATACATTGGCGAAATACATAAAAAGTGCTCCCTATAATATAATTTAATGAAGATTAGCATTAAAGAGTTGCTGAAACACCAATTTCATTGTGTCTCTTAAATGTCAACAATGGATGAGTACGGCATTATGATCATTGTTTTTATATATCTAAGTGATTTATTGATTTTAAATTTAACTTTGATGTATGTTTTGTGAATATAAGGTTATTTGTACGGTTAAAAAAAGAACCTTGATTGAATAATTGTAGCTGTTCTATAACAACGTCAAAACGATAGCAGCAAGCTAAGAACTTTTCATAAAACTATAAAAAAATTTTGTAGCAGGATCATATTTGAAGCAAACCATTAGTAACTGTTATATTTATGAACAATTTATCCAAAAAAGAAGAGAGAGAGAGAGTAAAAATATCAGAAATATCACTCATTACTTTAAAAATTCATGCTAATGATAAAATCAGATGTTATGACACTGTACAGAAAATACTTCAAAATACTAATAAAAAAGTTTTTAAAAAGCTATCATAAATGAGTACCTGACAGCCGATGTTAACTTGGCAGTATTGTCAGACACAGAACTAATTACTTCATCAGCTGTATTGTCAGATTCTAATCCCTAAAAAAAATCAGAATTTATTTAACTCTAATTTTAAAATACATTTCCAAAAGAAAAAAATGAAAAATTTCAAAAGCAGAAATAAACAAAAACAGTGTGTGCTTACATTAAATATACTATAAATTATGATAAATAAACTGTAACTCATATTCACAATTACTAGTAAAACAAAACAAAAAGTTGTCAAATTCTCTTTCCCAATGATATTCACATGAACTTATGCAAGTATTAACTAGAGTCAAGGCCGTAGCCAGGATTTTTTTTCGGGGGGTGCCCAGCCCATCATATTTCTAATACAAGGTCACCGAATATGATATAATAATGTACACACACATACACAAAAAAAAGCATGCACACACAAACCAGGGCTTTATTAACACAGGGGCTCATGGGGTCCGGGTCCCGGGCCCCGAATAGCAAAGGGCCCTAAAACTGGTCCTGAAAATTCCATTTTTCCTCTAAAAATGATTGAAATGGTCATTTTAGTCTCTTATAGAGGTATACAATGTACCTTTGCTGATTGATGCATTATACGAATGGTGGGGTATGGGGCCCACAAAATATGTTTGCCCCGGGCCCCACACGAAGTTAATCTGACCTTGACACAACCAGACTCTGGTTAACTTCATGTGAGGCCTGGGGCGGGGGCACACATAGTGTAGTGAGCCCACCTCCTCCTCACACTGTGCACCAATAAACACAGGTACATATATACCTGTTTATGGGACTAATATGGCAGTTTGCATTATATGATACCATTTTTAGGGCATAAAAGGCTAAATAACATTTTCAGGGTGAGTTTTATAGCCCCCTGCTACTTAGGTCACATGACTTGCACACATATCTTTCTTCTACATTTTCCCATACAAATTCACTCAATACAAATAATTTTATTAAACTTTTATTCATTAAAATTAATTTCCATGAGGCATGCAGATGATTTGTTTCTAATAGAAATATAACAGTCCAAAGAAAGTGAATTTCATATTCACTTACGATATCTTAAAAAATGTTTTTTTTTTCGTTTTGTTTTGTTAAAAATGAAATGGAAAACTTTGATTCAAATTATCATAGATCAATAGTTCAACGATTCGTTTTAAAGATATTAATGAGTTCTTTTAAAAGATACCCATATCGAATATTTGTCCCCCTCGAGAGGAAACTTCATCCCCAGTCAAAAAGCGTTGCTCCTATGTGTCCAATTTTTTTTGCCTACTTGATTATCATTATTATAAATAATCCTTTTTAATTTTATAATGATTCGTTAAAAATAATTCTTATTGCGTACATTTATAAGAAATTTTGTCCTATACCGCCAAGTCAAAAACTCATAAAAATCCGAATGGCAATGCCACCTGTTGGGCGATTTTCACCTAAAAGTAATAGGCACTAATTTACGTCATGGTGCAGCTTCATATAAATTCATATATAATTCTGTGCAGTGCAATAGTTTCTGAGATACAGTTGGAACAAAATTTTTGTCACACACAGATAGACATTTTCTAAAAAGGGTCAAATTATGTTCTGGTTCTCTCAAAACATGTAAATCCACCGAAAACCGGAAGTCAAAATTTTTTTTCGATTCTAATTCTTTCTTCTATAATACAGAAGAAAGTAAAAAAAAAAAATTGAATTCATGATGTAGGATAGTCTATTATAACTATAGCAAGAAGGTGCTGTATGAAATTAAGCGAATAAATATAGCGAGATTAAGGTTGAATGGGTTTTACGATGCTCTAGAACTTAAATATAGAAAAGAAACAACGTAGTAGGAACCCTAAGTGAATTAATAGGTTTTTTAAAGTTATTTGTAAATTGATTAGTATTTTTTAAACTTTTTTTTTCCCCCCCAGGCAGCAATGTTTGCCTGACACTACACAAAAACAGTCCTTCATAATTTATTTCGGGGGGGGG
The DNA here is from genome assembly GCA_963930645.1 of Salticus scenicus. NCBI lineage: Eukaryota > Metazoa > Arthropoda > Arachnida > Araneae > Salticidae > Salticus > Salticus scenicus. Next base: position 322,619,880 of record OZ005653.1, on the reverse strand, counting down.
GGGGGCATATTTTTAATAATTATAAAGTCTGCAAAAATAAGTAAGTATTCTCTATGAAATAACTTTAAATACTAGATTTATTAAACAATTTAAAAAACACATATTAAAAACAAAAGTTATGCTGAAATGAGTATAAATAAAATGTAATAAAGTGAATAATTTCATGCACTTCTATCAGTACTCAAAGTTAAAATTAATTCACCAATTCTAAAAAATAGGAAAAAGAATTGATTAGTTTATATATACATATTATATTTGAAACTGGTTTTGTATCACTTAAAAGATTTTATTTTATTTTTTCCCTTTCACATAAATTGATTTTTTGCTTCTACTGGATATTCTTGAATTATAAAGAGAATAATTTTTAATAATTATAAAGTCTGCAAAAATAAGTAAGTATTCTCTATGAAATAACTTTAAATACTAGATTTATTAAACAATTTAAAAAACACATATTAAAAAACAAAAGTTATGCTGAAATGAGTATAAATAAAATGTAATAAAGTGAATAATTTCATGCACTTCTATCAGTACTCAAAGTTAAAATTAATTCACCAATTCTAAAAAATAGGAAAAAGAATTGATTAGTTTATATATACATATTATATTTGAAACTGGTTTTGTATCACTTAAAAGATTTTATTTTATTTTTTCCCTTTCACATAAATTGATTTTTTGCTTCTACTGGATATTCTTGAATTATAAAAAGAAAACTTGCCATCTCCAATAAAATCATACAAATAATTAAGAGAGGAAACTAATAGAACTATAGAAATATTTTTTAACCACATTTCTTGCAACCATGGGAACCTCTGCGCAAGTGCACACTTAATGACTCCAGTGTTAAAATAGGGTAGATAACCCTTGTCACTGAGAGAAAACAAGCGATAAAGGCTGGTGTCCACTAGGGTTGAAGCTTTGAGGTTCAAAAAACCATTAATCACGCTCAAGACACAAAGAGCCAAATGTCTTGTCATCAGTTGTAATGTTTTTTTTTTTTATCAGATTGCGCAGTTACTTCAAAGGAAAGCATTCAAAATTGACAAAGATATCTGCCTCTGGCCCCTCAATTATCTCAGCTGGGGGTTAGGGCCAGGGACTTCTCCCTGACAACCAACCCTGTTGAACCACGTCAAACCGCTTGACCACATCAAAGAATTCTGAATAGCGCCATTCGAACCAACCTCCAACCAACCGCAGTGGAAAGTGCGCTTAAGGAAACAACAACTGACTGGATGTTCACCAAATCTCAACCTCTTGGTCAATTTGTCATCCTTCAAAGCTTGTGGTATCATATTCACTGCTAGGCATAAAAAACATGGTTACACCATAAGTGATCTATAATTAAGAACAAAACTACAAATAATTACTTCTTACTTTAAAGCAATATTTATTAAAGTAAAGATAAATAAATATATATTAAAAGAAATTCTGTACTGTAGTTGTGAGTATCTTGATGTTTGCTTGCTTCGCAAGCATTAAAACTATGGATGAAATTCTATCTATGACAGAATTTAATTTAGTACGACAGGACTACTTATATTTGTATCTTAACAAATTGCCAGATTTAAAGAAATAGTCACGTCATACTAGTAAAAAAATATTATCCCAAGTATTCAATTTGCATAAGAAGAAAATTGATCCAAATTAAGTCTCAACATCACTGAAAAGTGAAAAACTGTTAATGATTGAAACATACTTTAACTTAATTAGAAAAGGATATGATAACATTAACTTAATTTAAACCTAACAAATTATCCTTTTATAGTAGCACTTACTTTAAAATTTCAAATATATTTCGAAACTTTCTACAACAACCTACCACTTATCCCTATATCAATCTATCCAGCTTTAAACCAAACACTCACCAGGATTCAATTCTAAAATTAGGACCAAAGTTTATTCTAAATGAAAAAACAGACCTTAAAGATGCTATTGCCCACATTGAAACAGCCCTTGAATATGTTCCCCCCCAAAAACAACACACCATACGTAATTCCGCTTTTAAATCTCTCTCAAACCGTAAAAATCAACATGACTCCGAAGACATCCGATGCTTAAAGACCCTAAAAAACAATCGCGATATCACCTACCTAATGTCAGATAAAACCAACAAAATCACACTAATGAATAGAACTCAATATAATGAAATGATGCTAAATACAATTAAAAAATTAAATGCCGTTAAAATTACTCACACCCCCCTCAAAAAATTAATAAGTAAAACCAAAGATATTATTAAAACAGGAACTTGGCCAAATAATACTCCCCCCATTTTCAATAATCACGCTTCTATCATTCCCAGGTTATTTGGTAAATATAAAGACCACAAAAACCCACCGACTCTCAGACCAATCGTTAATAAATCTGAAGGCCCAACATATTGTCTAGAAAAATACATGAAAAATATTTACCTCTCACTCCTTCCCCCTTCCGAAAAATCTATAAACTCTAATGAAATATTCATCAAAAACCTCCGCAATACGAATATCAATAACCATGACTCTTTAGTTAGCTTTGACGTGAAAGATCTTTACCCATCAATAGACATCCCAGAAATCACCAACTACATCAACCAAAAAATTACCGACATTTATGGGAATAATAAAATCGGCGAAACTCTCATCCGCACAAACAACTTTCTCCTTAGTGAATCATATTTCTCATTTGACCAAAACATCTATAAACAGACTCAGGGAGTGCCTATGGGCTCCCCAATTTCAGGAGTAATCGCCGAAATAAAAATGCGACTATTTGAACTAAAAGCTGAAGAAATCATTAATAAGTGTAAATTCTGGAACCGCTACGTAGATGATATATTCACAATCATCCCTGCTGACACTAATCCCAACCAAATTCTTGAAACTATAAATAGTCTAGACAATAAAATAAAATTCACTATAGAAACCGAAACCAATAACACCCTCAATTTCCTTGATGTTAGCGTTATTAAAAATTTAAACAACTCTTTCGAAACTACCGTATATAGAAAACCTACAGCTAGCAATGAAATTATTAATGCAAAATGTAAAACCCCCCTTTCTTATAAACATGCCGCACTTCGTTCATACATAAACCGCGCCATTCTCATTTGTTCTAACAATACCCTTTTAAATGAAGACATTAAATTTATTAAAACCATCGCGAAAAAAGCCGGTTATAGTGGAAACCTCATCAACAAACTTTACAAAAAACGTCAAAAAACCCTAAATACCATCAACAATGCTCAAAACTCAAAACCTAATTATACAACCTCTATCCCATATTGTAACGGTGCCGCATTAAATATAAAAAACGAAGCTAAAAAACTCATCAATATTCCTATAAAACCAAATAAAAACATATTTCAAAGACTCCGTAATGAAAAAGATTTAATCAACCCTAAAAACTCCTCAGGCATTTACAAAATTGATTTTAAATTTGAAAATGAAGACCAAGGATGCTATATTGGAATGACTAAACGATACATCAACGATCGCGAAAAAGAGCACTTCGCCGACATTAAATACAATAGATCCAATACTGCCCTCTCCATAACCCATAAAAATAACCCCATTAATTTTAATACTGCTAAAACCCGAAAAATAGCTCCATATAATAACCACTACTATGCCCTTAAAAGAGAAGCAATTGAGATAATCACTAACCACTCTTCTATTAACGATCGCGAACATAGCATAATTCCTCCTATCTGGCAACAAGCAATTAAAAGAAACACCACTGCTGAAGTGAAGCGAACCGAAGATCCCGAGATGAAGAACGATGTAAACAGAGATGAAACCACTAGAAAGCACTGATGATGAGCGCGGGTGCGCTCGAAATATATTTGAAATTTTAAAGTAAGTGCTACTATAAAAGGATAATTTGTTAGGTTTAAATTAAGTTAATGATTGAAACATATTTATTAACTTTGAACACCATTAGTTTATAAATTATAAGTTCAATTTTAAAAAGCAAATTATAATACTGTTAGTAAAGAAATATTTATAACTATAAAATAATCACTTTTCTTTCTTTTTTAAAAAAAAAAAAAAAAAAAAAAAAAAGATTGCTATGTATAAATCTTTATTTAAACAAGGTAAAACATTTCTTTTTTACTAAAATTTGCACTCAAAACATATTTTGATAGTACAAATTGTAAAATTAATTCAATTTTTTTTTTTTTTTTTTTTTTTTTTTTAAATTGGCAAGTGAAAATCACTATCCTCCTGTCTGTTATTGAACTTGTTTCCATAGAAATTCATAACATTAATTACAAAAACAGTTTTCTTATTCATCTTCATTAATAAGCATTTTTTTCCATAGCCAAAATGACTTGCATCATTTTTTCCTGAATTCAATAAATATATTCAACTACAACATCAAACACAGTATCAATATACGTACAACATGTAATGGTACAAAAACAAGTGGCTTTAAAATGTCTATTTTAAAGAAACAACATACAATAAATTTCATTTGTATTTATTTCTAACAATAAATTTTTCTTCTATATGATCTTTTCTTCTATACTGTGACACTAGCATTCGTTTCTGTATGAAACAGATGTATGTAAACATTCTGTATGAAGCTAATATATAAAAAGCTTTGTAAAATACACCATAAATTGCAAAAATCTGATAACTGTTTTAAGACATTGCATTCATGCCTATTTCATTTGCATGGTGAAGGGTCGTGGTTTTATTGCAACTGAAAGCAATTGATTCCTGATAGAATGGAGTAGAAGGCTGATTTTTACCAACTATGTGAAAAATACCAGATCCGGGAATCAAACCCCAGGCCTTCCACTTAACGCGCGAATGCTCTAACCACTGAGCTACCCTGGCTGATAACCAGCTCGGCACTTCTCACATAATTTATGTTGGCAAGGTCACCGAGTCTGCATTAAAGCAGCTATATCAAGTGAAAAATTTGAATATGGCAAAACTCCAAATGGCCACGAAATTAAACAAAGACATTAAACAAAAAACATTAGACATAAAACACTTGTACACACATTTTTAAAAAAAGTCTTTGTGCAAAATTAAAAAGTTGAAAATTACATGTCAAACACAAAACTTTTCATGACACTACTGCAGCAGTACCGGGTGTTAAAAAAAAAAAATACTGATAGGAAAGTACTGAATACTTCTCACATAGTAAAACATTCAATACTTCTCTGATCATTACCCTTGCTATACTAGATTGATTCCAGTCCACACACCTGTATTTGCTTCACTTTCCTGTTTGCTTCACATGTTAAAAATTTTTTACTTCCTCCTGCATGAGGCATAATATTATTATAGTTTTTTTTTTTTTTTTTTTTCAAATATTGTTAATTATAGATGTTATATATGTATGCTATTTAATAATTACTTTTATATAATTTTGTTAATTTCAACCACATTAATTTTGCAGCATATATACCAGATAATACAAAAACAATGTACAGTATTTTAACATACTAGAATAAGCCGGTTTCGAAAGGACGTAGCCTTCCTTCATCAGGTGCAAAAAAACACGTGGTACTGCCTTGGAGGCAAAAGCAAGACTTTCGAAACCGGTTGTGCTGGCTTATAATTTATGGTGTGTGAAGAAGTCTTATTGTCTATTTATCGTTTGTACACCAGTTTTGCATTTAGTTTTGGTGATACAAGAATAAAGTCAATTATAAACTAACACTAACCAAAACAAATCTTAAAAAAAAAGGACAACTCAAATATTTTTATTTTATGATGTTATAAGTGTTCAATATGACTTTTTTGAGTTATGTGGACAATTTTCAGATGATAGTCCATTTTCCCCTCCACTTATTTCAGCATATCTGGTATTAAGTTCAAAACATTACCTATGCATTAAATACAAAACTTTGAATAATTCAGAGTTTTGTACTTATCACTTTAAAACTTCCGTTCTGTGGTCCTTTCTTATTATTACCTATGCATGTTCATAGGGCCTCCAAGTTATGTGGCACAAACACTTTTGTCTTTGTGATGGGGTACATCTTTATGCAGGGGAGCAGGTCACATAGAGTAATGTCTAGTGACCTGGTAAAGACAAGGAAACATTTTGTTGTTTGTTCTGATGTGGCCAATGTAACAATTAAGAATCATATTGTTAAGGAATTCGCTCTTTTAGTTTCCAGTAAAAAAATAAATAAATAAATTAAAAACTTTAAAAACATTTAAAATACCTTAAAATCCTTTAATTGAACAGCATTACTACGATATATTTCGACTCACTAGTTGCGGTTGTCATCAGGTTGGAAAAGTAAAAAAAAAAAAAATATTTTTAATTGTGCTTCCTGTTAAATCAATTCTGGTATGTTTCTGTTTAAAAAATGGATTTATTACAGTCTTTTAAAATACTGTACATCATTTCCAATAACCCTGTATACCTGATGACAGTCAGCTAACTTTTTGCTTTAACAGCTGATGATGCTGCCCCTGATAGTTGCAGTGAGAAGTTTTGCATTTGGTATGTAATTTTTAACCTATTAATTTCACACACAGATGATTTTAAATTATAAGTTGTAAAAGTGTTTCATCTTGTTCAATATTACATTATACATACCATAGCTGCCTTTAACCTCTTAACTTCTTCCTCAGATGATCTGTAAGAGTCTAATTCTTCTTGAACAGCTTCAGCAACAATGGGAAATGGGCTGAAAATAAAATTCTGATCTAAATCAATCTTTATTCTATAGCATGAATTAATATATTAGTGCAAAAGCTACAAAAAGAAAAAGAGCAAACATTAATATTTGTATTTGCAGTAAAATTAAGAATAACTCTAATTATAAATTTAAACAAGTCCTTCTGGTTCAACTGGTAGCGCAGATCGACTTCTTTGTTCTTTTCCAATTGCTACTTACCATTTTGAAACAAGAGGGCAAATAAAGTTGATCAATAAACTTCATTTAAACCTTAATATAGGCCTTTGTAGATACTGATTTCATGCATATTGGTTCATAAATGACATTTTTATGCGAGTTTGAATTTTACAAGTAGATGCCACTTTGAAATAAGGTGGCAGAATAATAAGGTCAATTAATGAACCTGGTTAAGACCTTGATATGGGTTATGTAAATGGACAGTATCAAGCAAATTGGTTCATAAATATGTTTCCTATAAAAGCTTGAAATTTTCAAATTACTGTCATTTTGAAATAAGATGGCAGATCAAGTAGACTAACGAACTCATCCAAGATATTTTTGGAATAAGTCCTCTGTCCAAATTTTGTTCAAATTGATCCTTTTTTATTATTATTTATTATTATTATTATGACAAATTTTCCATTATATATATATATAGAGAGATAAACTAAGTGATTGCAATAGCTCAACTTCTAAAGAAATCAATCTTAAAACACTTATTTAGACACCGCTCTACAGAAAATATGACAGTGAGCCACAATTTTAAATGAAAAAAGAATAAAATAATAATATTAATTTTGATATTAAATAATTTTAAATTCAGATTAAATTTCAGATTAATCATCAGAAACGCCTTAAATCCTTAATATTGTCTATTTTAAGTTGCAAAATACTATTAGAGTGATGCATGTTTTAAAATGTCATATTCTAATATATATACACATTTAACCTTTGTGGCGCAAGGTAATTGGGATAATTTAAAATACACTGTCACCGAAATTCACAAACAAAATTAAAAAAAAAGAAACTGGCGACCTTTTCTGCTATGGTATAAAAGTAAAATTTTGCTAAAAAATTTCCGAAGTGAGTTTTTGCAGTTAGAACTTAATAACTGCGTCCTCGCAGCAAGGACAGTGCACCACAAAGGGTTAAACAATGCATAACAAAGTCTAATATATTTGCTTTCTAAATTGAAGAAAATATGTATTTGTGCAAAATTCCAACATCTTTAATTCAAATCTCACAAAATATAACACATTTATGATATGTTACTATTCAAATAAAATTTACTTAATTTATATAATATTTTCAGATAGAATCAATGACATATAAAAGAATATTTAATTTTTACAGAAAAATAAAATTTAGTTCAAATATACTACTGAAATTATACAATTTAAAACAGCAATAAAGTTTATAAATTTATGTATGGTATTTTTACAGATTTCTTATTTTGATAATTAATATATATATATATATATATATATATATATATATATAATAAAGATGATCTATTAAGCATAGTAGAAGCCAAGCAACAGATACAAGATCACTGAAACACCAATGACCATTTAGATACAAAAAAAAAAAATCATCAGTGGATGAAATACATTAATGTAAAGAAACCAGATCTATTAATTAACAGTCTGCAAAACAAACGAATCAATAAAGTAAAACAACAAATCTTAACTTAAAACCATAAACTTATCAAAATTAATGAAAAAACAACCCAAGAAACACAAGATAGGAAGAAGGAGGCAGGCGGCAAGACTTGTGACTTGCCTGTGGGGTTACACTAGTTTTACGCCGGCAACACTCCCCCAGCCTGCCACAACCAGAACAGGAACCATATGGATTTAAAAATGCAAAATTTCAAAGCAGATGAACAACAATGAAACCACGAAGCCACAATGAAATTCACCGATTGATCACATTGTGTTTAACAGTATAATTAGAACATTAAATATAGTTGACAACTCAAAAAGGAAAAATCTGAAATTTTATTGGAAAATGAAAGTTTGCATAGTAATACAAAGCAAATGCAACAAGCCTTCTACTTTTTTTTTTTTTTTTTTTTTTAAATTTAATTTCACAAACCCACCCAACCATCCAGCCTTACAACACCACCCCACCTCCGTAATCAAACATCTGCCCACCCAACCGCCACCTTTTTTATTGTCTTTTATTATTTTATAATTTTTTTTTTTTTTTGTTGATATACACAAGAGTGTACACAGCTTTTTTTTTTTTTTTTTTTTTTTTTGTACTGACAGAGACATGGTTAAGGATATAAAATAGAAAATACAAAGTTTTTAGGAAAACCCATTTTAGCAGTGGCTGTGATCAGTTTATTAATATTCTTGTTTTTAAACTTTGCAGAGCATAAATTATTAATTCGAAATAAATGGTTAATGATGATGTTTCTAAATACCGAAAGATGCAGACATGAATTAAAATGTGTAAATAAGTTGACATTAAAACAAAAATCTTGCCGTTTGTCATAGATATCTGTGTAAAGTTTATTACCATCGATGATTATTTTATATATATATATATATGAGTTTAAATACATCTAAGTTGTTAACAGGAAAGTGCCCAATTTGTTACCTTCCTTTATACTGCATCCAAAATTTATCACCGGCACTCAAATCAAAAGTTTTAGATTTTTTGCGGGGTTTTGCCCCCAAGTGGCTAGTTTTCTCAGTGGTTTCTTCCATGGTAACACGATTAAGCTGAAGATCCTAGAAAATAAATTAAAACAAAAAAAAATGTTTAAACCTTATCATACTTAAAAATATATATAATAATGAAAATCTAAGATTGTTTTCAAACTTGAAAAACAGTAAATTACATTATTATCATTATTATTCTTTTTTTTTTAAAGGAGGAGGGAGGGGGGGGAGGAAGAGAAAAAAAAAAAAAGAAAAGAAAAGGATTAATTTCACAATCTGTGGTATAAATCTATTTCCAAATACAAAGGAATTTCAACTGTTCACCGATAAGAATTTTTCCTTCCATGCTTAAGCACAGAAGAAAATTAATTACATAAATGAACATTTTAATACTATAAATCATGAATAATTAGGAAAGTAGTCTTCAATCATTTCCAACTTAGAAAGCCATTCTAATAAAACATAATTTTAAAACGGACAGGAGTTGATTCACAGAGTCATGTGCTTAAATTATAATGATAGAACATCTTGCACAGAAAAAATATTACAGGCATACATCATTTGATCATTTAAATACACAACGAAATATGCTTTTTAACTTTAAAATGTGAGGTTTTTTTTTTTTTTTTTTTTTTTTCTTTTTTTCAATCTTTAGTTAATTTAAATCAAGTGTGAACATAGGAATGTGTAAAAAAAAGAATAGCAAATATCTAAAAAAATATTTTAAATCAATTTTTTTTTCCCTTCCTATGTATGGACTAACTGTAAAAAATCATCTGAATAGATATAATATATAGAACTTTTTTAAAACAAGGCTATGCGAAAATAAAAGAATCAATTTAAAACAGTAATTTTATGAATAAAATGAAATAAAATTTTATAAGAATTTAGAGTAGTTTTAAATATTCCTTTATACAGAATTCTTCTGCAAAGCTCTAAGTTGAAGAGATACTCAAAAGTTTCTCTAGAATAAAAATTTATTTACTGGAAATAAAATTTATTTTGTGAAATATTTGGCTTTAAAAATAATAATAATAATATTTTAAATAAAGTGGTGTGTAAGGTTGATTTTAATACAACTGTGTGGAAAATATCAGAGCCGGGAATCGAACCTGGGCCCTCCGCTTAGCGTGCGGTTGGTGACCCTGCCAATGGATATTATGTGAGAAATGCCGAGATGGTTATCAGTCAGGGTAGCTCAGTGGTAGAGCAACTGTATGTTAAGCAAAGGGCCCGGGTTCGATTCCCAGCTCTGGTATTTTTCACATAGTTGGTATAAAAATCCACCTTACACTCTACTATATCTAAAATTAATTTCATGGTTAATGAATAAATAAATAAAATTTCTAAATATTAATAATAATTTACCTACCAATACATCATGAGCTAAAGCTTGATAGGTCCAGGTATGATGTAATGGTGTTGCCATATCTTGGTTTCTATCTAATATAACCAACAAAGGCCGCTGAAAACTATAAATGATTGTTTTTTCACTCATGTAACTATATGTCCAATGTATATATATTATTTAATAATAGCGAACAGAATAAAAATTTATGGATACATATTTCAATTTTAATACATAATTTAATGCATTATAAAGTCAATTTATCAAATATTTTTCAGTGATTTGAATTCAACTATATTTTCAAGGAAATTGTTATTTACACATAGACAAAACTTTTGGTCTCAAATCAAACAATACTTATATCAAGGGAAAAATTAAAGATTATTTATACAAAACAATTTTGCAACACTTCTACGCATTTCTCTTTCTTTCTTTAAAGGGAGAGGAAAACTAGTCAGGTTATTTCAAATTAAGAGCACGGTCAAGTTCTGTAAAGCCAATAGCCAGAATTTGCCTTATCTATTGCATGGACAAAAGTATAGGACTTAAACACTACTAATCAATATATTTAAACTGAAATTGGAATTTACAAAGAATGAATGAAAAATTGAAACCAAGTTCAGAAAAAGATGTTTAGATGAAATTGTTCATATCCTCCACACTCGACATAAATTTATGTACCAAGTGGCACAAAAAAAAAAAAAAAAACTTTCTCTATAGAAACTATTTTTTACTATCAACAAAGAAACTATTTCAAAGATATGTATGGCCTACAATGGAATTGCTGTTCTTTTATTAGAAGATGGTCACTCTGTTTACAAATGGCTTGGTTTTTCAGGGTTTATTCAAGAATCAACATCTAGAACCAAACCATCTTTGAATGGAAGATGTGTGATGATTTTTTTAGATAAATTAACCTAATTTTTTCTATTGAAGTGTCAATGAATGATATAATAGATGACGACATCAACAGATTATATTCAGATATTCAAAACAATACACAAGGATTTGATAAGAAAATTTGTTATTCTCATTGCAGATTTTAAGCAAGTTTCCCTTGGCATTAAATATGAAAACCGTAAAGCAATTACTGAACTGATTAAACAAACGTTGGGCTTATGTTATAGTAAGACATTTGGTTCAAAGTGTATGAGTCACCGCAGATGAAGAAAGTTGTATCGAACACCTTTTAATACTTAGCAGCTGAAAATATCCACTATCACCATTCAGCATCAATGTTTTTAAAAATGTATTTTCATCTGCATACTCCATTGATGAAATTTAAAGAACTGTTACAAAAAACATTAAATTTCTATCTTCAAAAGCATCCTTGAACCCGTTAATAAAGAAGTCAAATGGCTAAATTTAAAAATTATTTCCTAAATCAATTCACATTTCTGACACTGGTAATTAATTTGCAGCAGTGAATTAACCAATAAAGTTTTAGTTGATTAAATTGAACTGAGATGGCCAATTAAATCAACTTAGTCATTCTAACATTCTATACTTAAGCCTTTACCAAAAGTTATAACAAACATTATTGGCTATTTTCACTTTAATTTTGTTAAATATATAAGATATTCAATAACTGGTGAAAGAAATAATCAAGATTTAAAACACTACATTTATAAAATTAAATCTGAAAAATTATTTATACTTTTTAGAAGAAATTTCTCTTTCATCTGGTCTTTGTGACAACTATCAAGAAATTGCAGACAGAGACACCTTTAAACAAAGTCAAAAGTGCTCTACTCTTTTTAACAGTTTTGTGTTACAAAATGTTAAAGTGTAAAAATTAGGTTACAGAGGCTATTCAAAAAATACTTCTTACCTATAATTCGAAAGGAGTTTTTTTATCAATAAAATATTAATTATTTTTATTTCTTATATATATATGGATCAATTTACATAACTAAATATCTTCACCAGCTGAGAATTAAATTTAATATTAAAAACTTCCAAAAATATTAAACTTACGCAAAAGGACTGGGCATTCCATCAGGAGCAAACAAACTATTTCTTGAATCTCTTAAATTTTCTCTTATTTTCTTATCTAGTTTCTGGGAGAAAACAGAATAGAAATTATCATGAAGTAATGTAAGATTTGAAAGATACAAAATCACAATATTTTTTATGCATGGAAGTCTTGATAAAATGAATTAAACATATACTTTTTATTAAAAATCTGAAAAACAAAAAAATGTTTGATATCAAAAAGTTAATACATACTTTCTCAGTTATGAAATAAACTACTTTACCCCCACTGCCCCCCTCCCCAAAAAAGCAGAGGGTATGAAAAATAGTAGATACAAAAGGTGCCATAACACAGTCAATATTTGCCTTAGGCTCGCTGCCATTAAAAGGATCAAAATTTTTTATAATTTCTACAGTTTTCTGATGAAATACATATGTAGGGTTTCTGTAGTCAGTGAGTTTAATAACCTCATCGAATTTAATATCAATTACTCCATTCTGGGCAGTTTTTTGCCAACACAGTAGTACTTTTATTAAATTTGGTATCAGAAAAATGTTCTTTCACTCAATTTTTTGTTTTCGTTTAGACATCCCTATATAACAACCCTTAGAATTATTAGATTTTGAAAATAGGATTCTGTAAATGCTTGTGGTTTCATGAGGGTTAATTGGGTCATTAATAGCTTAATAGAGATGTTAAAATTGCCAAGTACTATTTTAACATCCCTATGAAACCAAATTATAATATTTACCAACTAATTTGCAGCAATAAGGACCTAATTAACCATCTTGAAACTGCAGGCATTTACAGAATCCCGCTTTCAAAATCTAATAATTCTAAAGGATACAGGGACATCTAAACAGAAAATAAAAATTAGAATGAAAGAATATTTTTTCTGATATCAAATTTAATAAAATTACTACTCTGTTGGCAAAAACTGCCCAAAATGAAGTAATAGATATTAAATTTGATGAGGTTACTAAACACACTGACAATAAAAACCTTACCTACATGTTCCACTGAGAAATTGTTATAATTATTAAAAATTCTTATCCTTGTAAAATGGCAACAAACCTAATACAAATATGGACTTTGTATGGCATCAGGAGGTTAGGATAGGAAAGACTGAAAACATCACTTTCTTCAGGAGAAACACCAGCTACAACAGTTCACCTCTGATGATGCTGTGGGGTTTTACAAAACTCACTAAGGATGAAGCCTTTAAGTAAAGTTTTTGTTTTTTAAAGTTAATTCTAAATTTTATTTAAAAAAAAAAAAAAAAAAAAAAAAAAACTTTAACTCTACTACAAAATAAATAACTATTAAACTACTTGATAAGTATCTAAAAAATTCACAATGTATAATTGTGAGCTGATTTTTTTTTTCCTGAATTTGAATTAGTTTAATGCCTTTATATAGTCGAACATAGTTAATGTGGGGCTCAAGGGGAATAAAAATTAGTTTCTGTTATCGGTAGTTCATGCTATCAGTAACTCAGAAATTAATTGCCATTTTGACAGGGATTGTGGAAACAGTTCATGTTAAGTAATCCACGTTAATGAGGTTCAACTGTTTTTCTGCATTTTACATATAATTTTTTGACACTATTTTTTTCAGACCCTTACCGAGGTCAGAAAAAAAAAAGTCTTTATTTATTTATTTAATTTAGTATAATAATTTGGAAAAGTTGTGTTTACACCTCTGCATTTTATACATCTATCTTTTATTTTATTTTTTATTTTTTATTTTTTTTTTCTGTCTTCTTTCAGAATCTTAAAAAAAAAAGAAAGAAAGAAAGAAAAATTAATGAAGAAAGAGACACATTTCATCGACATTTTCTAAGATAGAAGCCTTTTATATACAAAAATTAGTTTATTAATAACTTTAGTTACATAGCAATTGTTCAAAATCCTATTTGTATTCCAGGGTTGTCAACTTTTCAAAAACAGTTTGAGGAGTATTCAGAGAAATTTTTAGGAGCATTTTGGCTACTTTGAGGAGCAATTTTAAAAATACATAAAAAAAAAAGAAAAGAAATAAACTACTCACAAAAATAAATTAACAACAATCATATGAAATTTAGAAATATTTATTGATAATCAAATATATTTAGCAAAACAGTGAAGAGAGATAAGAATGGGAAATGATTAAGTCTGAATATAAGCTTAAAACACAAAAGTAATTTGTTTTTTGCATAATGGCATATTTTCCATACATAAATAAAGGAAATATATGAAAGTAGATTATTCAGTTACATTAAAAAAAAAAAGAAAGAAAGAAAGAGAAGCACAAAGGGAAAAAAAAAAAAAAATTAATTTCCAACAATTTTCATGAATGTCAAAATAATTATACTATCACATAAAAATCTAAAAACGAAATCATATAAATGTGTAAATGATCTCATCTCTAAGTCAACTCCCTTTAATCTGCATAGCTTGGGACCATATGTTTTGTAAACTTTAGAATTTTGCAGATTATTGGTCATAATTTGTTTACTTATTTTTTTTCCCAGATACAAATGAAAATATAATAATAAATCATTAATGCTTTAAGTGAATGATAAAATAAAAGCATAATTATTTCAAATAAATCTTAAATAAAGCATTGTCAATCGGCCTTAAAGTTCAGTAGCTTTGAATCCATTATTTTTATCACTTAAACATTGATACAGTTTAAATGAAAATCAAAACACCACATAATCATAGCATTTGGTTTCTTTCTTCCCCCCTTTCAGCTTGTGGTTTTAATTAAACACACTCTTAGCTAATGTAAACAAATACTTGTTCCTGTTCTGAGTCAGCAATATTTCAATCACTAAAATGTTTTCTTTCTTTCATTCTTTTTTTTTTTTTTTTTTTTACTATTTATTTATGAGTATTGTAGGATGAAGCGTGTGGTTCTTCAGCTAAATTGTAAAAGTTAGTTTTATTTTTTTTATTTTCAAGATACATTGAAGCGATTTCATAGATAAAAAATAAAATTCAAAGAATAATGTTTTATGGGGCAACTGTTGGAAATGCAAAATCAAAAGTTAATAAGGATTGGACAACGATTTCTGCCTAGATGTGTGCAAGGAAAAAAAAAAGAAAGAAAGAAAAAAAGAAAAAAAAAATTTTTTTTTTCAGTGTCTGCCACTATTCAATTTTATGTATTTAATAAAAAATATTTAAATAGGTGGTCAAGACTGAATTTGCAGAGCATAAACATTACTTCGCGGAATTGCAGAGTTTTTAAATTTTTTCGGAGAAACTCCGCAAAAATCGGAGCAGTTGGCAACCCTGGTATTCAAATGAATTCATTAACCCCATGAATAGCAGCATTTTCTTTCTTTTCTTTTTATATTTTACCCCCTTTTAAGGAGAGGGGTTGTAAAGGCAATTGAAAAAATAGTTTAGTGGAGCACTGCTTTATATTAAGCTACTTTTCTCACTGTTGCATATTTTACAATTAAAGTAATATTTAAAAATAAAACCTTTATTTTCATTGATTGTAACTCTTTTTAATACTACACCCTTACCCTTACCCTTGTTAATACTAAAGACAAATTTTGCTCGCTAATTTATATTTAGAACATAAAAGTAATTTTAAAAAAAATCTCTATTTTAGTCCCACCTTAACATACAACAACCACTTAAGAGCGGATAATGCCTAATCTCCCTGACAGCCATGGCCCATGTTATTCCATGGGGAAATTTGTTTCCATAATCACTTATTACCTAATGTATTTTTTTTAATTCTGATTTCATATTCAGAAAATTCACAACTGTTAAATTAGCACTCATTTTTCAAAAATTGATTTTTTAAATTTTTAGTACTAGTTCATTTTTCGGACAAAAAAATGAGAAAAATGCAATTTGTTAAAATTTCAACTTTTGAACTCAAAAATAAAATATCAAAATTTTAAAAAGATAAATTTTTCGAAAACGAGTACCAATTTAATGGTTTTGAATTTTCTGAAAGTGAAAACGGAATAAAAAAAAATACATTTGGTAATGAGAAATTATAGAAACAAATTTTCCCATAGAATAGCATGGGCCACAGCTGCCAACAAGATTAGGTATTGTTCGCTCTTAAATAATAAAAAAAAAAAAAGAATCTAATAGGTACTTAAATGTATTTTTATGTTGTTTCATGAGAGAGTGTGTGTGCATTAGGGTGGTTCGAAAAAATCTATTTTTTTATTTTGAAATCGCGTTACCTCTCAAAAGTTGTAGTTTGGTATCCTCAGTTGGGGAAAAATAACAAAAAAATTCTAAGTTGACATCTTCAGTTCGCGCATGAGGCTGAAAGATTGAAAAAATATGTTAAAATATGAAATTTTCAAAAAATAATAAAATTAGTTTTTTTGTAATTTTTTATAATACAACAGCCATAAATTGTCAGTATATAGCGTAGTTTGAACCTAAAAAAATATTTTATAGCTTTTACATTATATCTTTAGTTCGCGCATAAGCCTTAAATTGGGCTAAAATCTTCTAAAATTTGAAATTTACGTGTTTAATCTACAATAATACATACATGGCATATTTACGTTTCAAAAGTATTTTAAAAATTCTAAATGTGTTGAATATAACCTTTTATTACAGTATTATACGTACAAGTATAGTTACACACACACATTTATATGTATATAATAACATTGCATGTCCTAGCTAATTACAGAATGATATATAGATTTTACCTATTTTTTGTGTCTTTAAGATTCCTCAGATGTGTTGAGCATTGTTTTAAATTGAGATTTATAGTCAAATAATGGCATAGTTGACCTTCAGAGCAAAATTGTCCTTATGAAACAATCCCTGTTCTCTTCTCCACTTTAGTACAAGATTCTGTTAAGAGCTTTACAATTCTTTCGACACTTTTCGTGTGGCAAAGAAATTTAATTAGCTCGAACTCTGGGAGAACATTAGTATTAATAAGTTCTTCTAGGCTTTGCATTGACACATTGCTCATTATTGGAGGAGGTGTAAGTTTGCACTTGGAACAATAAATAAGTTCAATGTAATTTGAAGCTGCAAAATTGATGGTCGGTGGTTGAAAAGTTCGCACTGATTTCCCTTTTGTCTCTTGTTTTCTTGCTTTTAGCAATCTTCGAAAAGCTAGCTGTCTTACGTGCACTCTCTCATCTAGTACAATTGAAATTAAAAGATTTTCGGAATGACAAAAATGCGCATTCCTCTGAATGACAGGATCAATTATTTTACGTACCCTCTCGGGCAGCTGTCAAGTCTTCTGTACTAATTTATACACGTGATCTGCTCCAAACTTTACGGAAGGGTGCATTTTAATTCCAAACCATACTGGAGCGTATATCTTCGTAATATAGCTGACCAGAAGTTTAATTTCGTCAGAAAGTTTTACTTCAGAAATATATAGTCTTAAGATCCTATTTGCCCAAAATAACCACCTAGAGTTATTAAGAGGACCAGGATCTTTCACATCGAGATCTGGCGCACACTCTCCTGTCTTGACTGCTCGATAAATATAAAGTAAATACTGTTGGTCCTTGTTTAAGTCAGTTTTGGTCACATTTATCTCCTCTGTATTAGTCGTTTCAAAATTAGCAACAGAGCGTTTTTCACAGTCAGTCAACTTCTTGCCAATTTGTCCTGAGAAACTATGCGCATAAGGTAAAAGTGAATAGACGAAGTGGTCAAGAATTTCTTATTTACACATTTCTAGATGGTGAAACAATATTCTGAATATTCCGAATTTTTTGCATTGCGAGAAATTCGCACTTGATTTCCTAGAATTAGGTCATACACCAAGATTATAGTTGCTGAAACCCACCTCTTGTAGTCTCATTTATTTGCAGAGATTTTTAAATAACTTTGCCCGCGAGAATATAGGCGAATGCTCTAGAATTCTAATACGGGCTTCTAGAACTCACTTTTCAAGGGGACTAGAATTTATAAGGATGACATGGAACTATTTTTTTATAGAGCTACAATTTAGATTCTAGATGTCAGTTACAGAATTTTTCCTCAGTGTGCCTAGACAAGTCGGCAATGGAATAAGAATGCGACGGCGCGCCGCCAACTTTGTGCTTGCCGCACAGTTACTGTTCGTGTTCAGTTTTTGACAGTTTTTTTCAAAGTTTAAGCCCCATGCGCGAACAGAATATGTCATTTAAAAGTTATAAAAAATTTTTTAGGTTGAAACTACGCTATATACTAACAATTTATGGCTGTTGCATTATAAAAAATTACAAAAAACTAATTATTTTATTTTTTGAAAATTTCAAATTTTAACACATTTTTTCAAACTTTCAGCCTCATGCGCGAACTGAAGATGTCAACTTAGAATTTTTTTGTTATTTTTCCCCAACTGAGGATACCAAACTACAAATTTTGAGAGGTAACGCGATTCCAAAATAAAAAAATCGATTTTTTCGAACCACCCTAGTGTGCATGCATGAAAAGGAAATGAGAAAAATAAATGCATTCGTTCAAAATCACAAAATATAAATATACCTCAGCAACCATTTCAGCTGCATTACCCCGAGGGCTACGAATAATAGGCACCACTCCTGTAAATAAATAAATAAATAATAATACATTCCATGGATATTTCATCACATGAAGTTTTCAATTTAGTTCTGACTTTAAATTCATATTCAATTCATAAATGCACAAATAAGCAGTAGTAAACATAACTAAATTAACTGTTACTTTAAAAAAAAAAAAAAAAAAAAAAAATGCCAATATTTTTTCAAAAAAATTCTTTGATCCTAAATTTTCGATGTTAAAAAACTCGCAACATATAATAATTAATTTTTTGCTTTGTCCCTAAATGTAAGGCAATCAAAATTTTAGTAATAACACAGAGCAAACAGAGACAGACATAAGGCGGCAGTGCCTGCTGGGAAAAATGTAGCCAACCACTGTTTGTCAAGCAGAAATGATTACGACTGTATCAGACAAAAGGATTCTCTAAACAATCTTAAATCAGTATTTAAAGAATATAATGTATATAAGGTTTTTTAATTAGTGTTTATAATACATTCTTTTATATTTGTTAGCATCATGTTATAAATAGTGCATGCAATTAAGAATAGATACAAGCGTCTCCCTTTTTATGGTTTACCCTTTTTTGAAAAATTAAAAAATTTAATATCACATTATCAACAAGGAAAACAAATCTTATTTTACATTTTTAAAAAAATGCATCGTTGATTGCATTTAATTTGTAAATATAAAGATACCTAAAACTTTAAATAAAAGATACTAAAACATACTGTACCTAAAGTAACAAATACAGAAAATAAACTGTCTACAATGCTATCGATAATTTGTTCCATTTCAGTATCTTTTACATCTCCCCTATTTACAGCTAAAAGAAAAGAAAAACGTAAAATTAAAAATATTATATCAAAGGTTTCTCATAATATAGTATTTTACATGTATTTAAATAATATTAGTTTTTTTTTTTTTTTTTTTTTTTTTTTTTTTACAAAAATGTATTATATTATTTAGGCTCATTTACAATAAATATTAGGGAAAAAAAACTGTGGTAATTTTGCGAAGGTAATTCAAACAACATAAACATAAAATTTTCTTGTTTTAGTTATAAATTAGTAAATAGTTTCAAAACTTGAAAATTTACCAGTGAGAATTTCTTCCACTTCAAGTGTGTATTTAAAAAGATGCTTGATACATACATATAAAATCTTGTATATAATGTTAAATATAAATGTGCAACTAAAAATATAAATAACTATTCTGCATTGTCTTCATTACAAAATAATCAGCTAAAAGCAATAAAAAAATAAACTTTAAAGAAAAAAAAGTGAAATATAAAAATTATATTTCAATAATTTTAATTAAAAAAAATTAAATTAAAATTATTTAGTATTTTAGATAGAGATTTGAAATGCATACAAAAATATCCAAACAAAAAAATTTTAAAACACAGAGTATTTTCTAAAAAAGAAATATATATAAAAGAAATTTAAGAAATAAAAGTTTTGATTCTTATAATAGATTTTCAGTTAAACAATCCAAAGAATGAAACTAGAAATAAATAAATGGAACTTCCAAAGGAATCTGAACAATTTTCAAGATACAATATCTGATAAAACAAGCTTTACTAGATACCATTCAGGAAAATTCAGTTGAAGAATATTAGGAGTTTACAATCGCAATTCATTATAGACATAATTTCCCCCAAAACAAGGCCATCTAACGCATCAAAAACAGTTGAAGAAAAGAAAACCTAATTCAAGAATTTTATTAAAGCCATTGCAATACAAAAAGTCATTTTTTATATTTTTAATAATACTTATATATATATATGTGTGAAAATTCAACATAATACATTTAACTTACCCTAATTTGTCAGTTAATTTTATTGGGGCTGTTTCATATTTTAGTTTTCATGCAATTCCATATTATTTCTAATGCAATGATATTCATAATGCAAGTTTATATGAAACATTGCTCTATTCTGCAATATTAGGGAAATCTTAAATTTTGAATACTAACTTATGAAATTTTCAAATTAGAATATTCGTAGTTAATTATGCCCAAGCCAGTATCATAATTAATATTTTTAAGAAGACTTCAAATTTTTAACAATGAAATTATCCCTAAAAATGGACATTTATGTGAAATTTTGCTGTATTCTGGCATGTTAAAAAAAAAATGTAAATTTTGAATAACTTAAGAATTTTTAAATTAAAAAATTCTTAGTCAATGATGTTCATGTCAGTATTCTATATGGTATTTTAAAAATGATCTGGCATCTTTATGGTGGAAATGCTCTACAAAATGAACATTTATGCAAAATTTTGCCCTATTCTGCCCTGTTAAGAAATTTATAAGTTTCAAATAACTTACGAAGCTTTTAAATTAGAATGTTGCAAATCAATAAGGTTCTTGCCAGTGTCATGAGTAATACACTTGCCAATGAATCAGAAACCTTAAATTAATATTTTATTGGTCATCCTTTCGCACATACAACCACTCATGAAGGTATCGATTCTACAAGTTTCTGGAGTGCATTTACATCCAGAGAATAATATCAATTGGCTACACATACTTTAAGATCTTATAAATTGAATGGAAGAGAAGACTGCTGTCGAACGTGCCTTTCCAACACGTCCAAACATTTTCTATTGGATTAAGATCTGGGCTTCAGATTGGCCAGGAAAACTGTTGGAAGTCAGATTGATTTCATTGAACTACTCTCAAACAATTCTGGTCCAATGCATAGTTGATTTATCATTCATGAAACATTCATCACCATTAAGAGTAAAAATGTAATACTGCAGGATGATTGTGATCTGACAATAAGGTTTTGTTTACCCTCAAGTAATACCAGGGGATCACTTACATAACAGCAGAACATTCTCCACACCATGATAACAAGTTTTGCCTGCTTATGCCATTAGCGAGTACTTGTAGAAATTCTTACAGGTTTATAATTCACTGGCCAGTGTGTGTTTATTTTAAAACTGGCCAACCTCTCTGCGATCATTTATTCTTGAGATGTTGTGTACACAAACTATTGCATTAACAAATACTCTACAGACAGATACTTTATCAATTTTGTTATTTTTTGGATACCTCACACCTCAAAACATGTTTAAAAAAAAAAAAAACTGAGGTCAGAAATTTTTATGAATACTAAGTTCCCCATACCTACATTATGAGGGGGAACTAACATACAATCAATAGCACACACTCATCTTTAGCCAGAGTTGCAAGTTATCTACTGACATTTAATGAATCAAAAATTAGTGGCAACTCAAATCAGTAATCACTCATACAAAAAACTTTCAAGTGATTGGCTGAAAGTGAAAACATACAGAACATGGCACAACACTCCTTTATCTAGCTAAGAAAAAAGAGTGACATTATTTTAAAATGCTGTATGAGTAAAAATAAGAGCAAGAAGTTCCATTAGAAAAGTTTTGTTACAAAAATAAATTTACAAGAAAGCAAAGCAATCATTTCCTGCAACAGAAAAAAAAAAAAAAATTGGTTGAACAAGACTTTTTCAACACCAGTTTCATGACTGCTTTTCGTTTTTAAATTCATGCCCTAAGTAATTTTTCCTGCAATGTACATTTGAAGAAAGAATATTTTTGGTATTATTTAAAATACTATATACCGTATATTTCCGAATATAAGCCGATCCGTATATACGCCGAGAGTACATTTTTCCCTGCAGAAATTTGCCCAAAATTGCAAACCCGTGTATAAGCCGAATTGAAAAAATACTCTTTTTAATGTTCGAGTATATCGCCAAAATGGAGAAAATATTGCCAATCTATACAACCTTCAGGATAATCTGTCCAATGAAATTGTGCGAAATGCGTGCTTAGCCATAACGTAAAACGTTCGCAGTGTGTTCGCCAACGGCGATAGTTTTAACTCTGGCAACCCTATCAGAAGGGAGGCAAACACAGACGCGAACGGAAGTTCGCAAGTCCCGGCCTGGCAGCTGAAAACGATGGCTACCGTAATACCGGGCCGGGAGACCTAACCCTAACGTCGATGAAGCAATGCCGCCTCTGGATGTTTACATAAATAAGCCGTGTAAAGTCCGATTGCATCGATTTTTTTTAATGACGTATCTAAATTATTTTGTATATTTCTACTTTTCAGTATTTTTATCAGTGCTTCAAGGCAATCTTCAACAAAATAAAAATACTTCTATAAAAAAAAAAACGAAGCTTTGCCGCTTTTGCTAGTGTAAGCCTAGAAACATTTTAAACAGAGATGATTTAAATTTAATTGTATAAATTAAAAATATGATCGGGAGACCTGTTTTTTTCAAGTTTCTCTTATACTATTTCTGAATCAGACAGAGAATTTACTCTGTTTGTGCACTCTGCCGATGACTTCAGTTACCGGCAGGTCAAAAAGAAATGTAAACAAACGTGACTACATCGAGAGTTTCGTGAAATAAATTTAAAATTGCTAATTTAAGAGTTTTATATGTGATAATTATTTAAAAATAAGGTTTAATATAACTATTTTACTTTATATATACTTTTTAAGCTTAAAATATATGTATTCAATCATTGTTTCTGAAGTACGTTTTTTGCTAGAAATGTAGATCCGTATATAAGCCGACCATTATAATACAGCTTCCGAAAAATTTCCAAAAATTCTCGGCTTATACACGGAAATATACGGTACATTAAAATACACAAATTATATGATAATAAAGAATATTAAAATAATTTACTTGCCAAAATAATTTAAAGAAACCCGATCATGATGCCTTAAAATATACATATTATCTTCCAGTGTGATGAAGTTTAAATACTGATCAAATATCTATAAAATAAAAAACATAAATTTATTCAAATAAAAATAAACAATTCTTTAACAACATATCACTTACACATAATTTTGAGCATATTAACTATACATTACATCTTGAATGATAAACATAACTTTTATCTTAATTATTTATTTTCTTAAATCACTTTAACTTGGCTATATTTCTGTACTGATAAGTATAAAGGATTTAAGTCCAAAAATGTCGATTTTGAGTTAAGTACATAGTCAGACTCAGAAAAAAATTCTCAATCGATTGGTATAAAGGATTTTAAATCCATGTCATTTAGTCTTTGAGAAAATCCATTGGTAAAAAAAGATTCAAGTCAGAAATTTAGCATTAATCTTTGGTATAAAATATTTAATTCAATTTTTTCCCTTTATTAAATGAAGATTGACAATCACTGAATGGTATAAAGCATATAAACCAACATAATCCTTTTTTCCTAATCAATTCTGCGGATTAGTTTTTAGTTAGTTTAACTTTATTTTTCGTCTCCTGAAAAATCAAGAATATGGACTTAAATCCTTTATACTTATCAGTACAGATTTATAGTCTGTCAGAGTCAAATCTTGTATCTTTTAACCCACTTCCTATTACTCGATTCAGTTGAAACTTTACATGCATGTATAACTCCGATGACAATTCATATTCAAGCAATAATGGACTTAGCAGACACCTAGAGGACCTGAACCACCAACTTCAGTTCCTTTTTTTTTTCCCGACTTAATCCACATCCCATCATTCGAATGATATAAAATTTTGCATACAAATATAATTCCTATGTTTTAATTACATTAAAAATCGAGACAATAAACATTAAAATACACACAAATTTAAATGTTTTGAGCCTTATTTTAGGCTCCTCATCAGTAAAAAACATCAAAAGTGAATGTTGAAATGAACAATAGATTTCCTCTATGAAAGCACAGCATATTTGTCAGGGACTGTGCATGCCTCATTAAGAGGTGAAAAATGCTGTTTCGAATACCAGCCTTCAAGGAAAATTCTAGAATGATAATTTGAACAGTTAGATACAATTTGCAGAGGAAATCTATTGTTCAACTCAACGATTACTTTTGATGTTTTTTTACTGATGAGGAGCCTAAAATAAGGCTTGAAAAGTTTAAATTTATGTTGTGTGTATTTTAATATTTTAATTGTATATTTTAATGTATATTGTCTTGCTTTTTAATGTATTAAAATATAATATAATTGTACAAGACGTAATGATTTTTAAATACTTTAAATAATTCCTGTGACCAGGGTTTAAACTGCCATTAGTTTTTTCAGCATTTTGCTAAAAGGTATCATATTTTGCTAAAACATGTTGGTCAGAATTTCGCTAAAAAGCTAAAACTGGATAACTGTATAAAATATCTCTGGATTTTTTTTTTTTTTTAATACTTGCAGGCAAAAACAACGAAAGGACGAATTTTTGGGAATCATTATTTATATAGCAATTTGGATTTATTTTTAATGATTGAATTTAAATGCAAAAATATTTAAAAGTATGTCAAAATTCAGAATTTGCTTCATAGAAGCATTCTTAGCACTAGTATTTCACGATTATCTACCACTACACTTTACTTAATTTTTAAATTGCTTTTTCATTTTACACATATGATATGAGTATCTCTTTTTCTATTGTTAAAATCAAAACATAGTTTCTCCAATTCATATTTTTGAAGTCACAAATATGGATGCTTGGTTAAAATCATCAATGAACAAAAGGAATAGAAAATAAAAATGAGGGTAACAAAGCTAACAAGGAGCATTAACCAAGTGTCTGGCTGTGATTTTAATGAAATTTCAATTTCTGATAGAGGGCAAGTACCAAATATTTTTGATCATAGACATTTTTGCTATCGTCTATGTTTTCTATATTTATTGAATTTTGAAAATGTTAAAAACCACATCAGCCACATATCAACAGTAAGCTCCGTGTTTGGGTGTGACTTAAAAATACTAAATGATTTAGCAAAATGATTTTGCACTTTCATGTTTAAGTTACAAATGAAAATTTACAGTACTGAAAATTATTTCAACTGAATTATTCATTTGAGTATTCACTTGCTGTATAAATACAAATATTTTGCATATTTTTAAGTAAAATTTTATAGCATATCAAATATGAAAGAAACTGCTCTCTCTCATTGAAATCCGAGCCGGACACTTGGGTGATGTTCGATGTTCCTTGTAAGTAAAAGAAATCAATGGTATCCAAAGAATTAACTTTCAAAAAAGCTAAAATAGTGCTTGCCTATTTTCGCTAAAATGCTAAAGTAATTTTTTTGCCAGGTTAAACTCTGCCTGTAACAATATATGTTCAAATAGTAAGGGACTTGGGAAGGAGGGGGGGGAGGGGGTGCTGGAAGCCCTAGGCCTAAATCTCCAATTTAAAATTTATTTTTAGTATGTTTCGAAACAAAAACATGTTTTTAATTTTTTTTTTTTATTTATGTGACATTATTCACGATTATTATCATGAATGCACAATGTATGCAGAGTGCTACTTTTATGGTGCACTCAATCAACTTCTTTCACCTAATGGAGGATCATGCTCAATTATTTTGACCCCAAATAATTATTGCTTGTTTGCATATTTTTTACCACTAGACAAAGAGGGGGGGGGCTGTTATAAGTTTGAAACCATTGTCTATCTGTGGCATTGTAAGTCTGAAAAAGAATACACTGATTTCAGTGGCTTTTTTTTCCCTTCCTCCTTTAGAATAGTTTAATCGGGATACTTCTAGTCATATTTGATAAAATCTATTTTTTCTTCTTTTTCTCAATTAATTAAACGTGATATTTTAGGTGCAATTTAATGTGACATTTCATAAATGGCAAAGAAACTTCCAATTGAGCACAGGCAATTATAAATGGTGAACTTAAACTTTTTCGTACTGATCTCAGTGGATAAGTTGAATATTTCTGGATTGGGCTACAAAACAGCAGTTTTTTTTTTTTTTTTTTTTTTTTTTTAATGACGAATTTTTAATCAATTGTAACAAAGAATAAAAATTAGCTATAAGTAGTGACCATGAATTTATAGTCCAAAAAATCTTAATTTGGAATAAAATTACAAATTTTGTAGAAAACTAATTTTCAATTAAATTTAAAGACTCCTCCCCTTCAAGAGTAAATTCCTGAAATTGGTCAATAAATATTTTTAATTTTTATAGTTTAAAGCAAAACTCTTATGGCTCTTTTTTTTTTTTTTTTTTTTTGAGATGTGAAGGATATATGGAAATCATGTTTTGCCATGCCTTGGAAATCAAATCTTGTAAAATTGCTTCTTAGTGGGTGTTCACATCAGTGCTGCCAGATTGAGGGAAATTTTTATTTAACTCCCACCACTAAGTTTTATTTGAAACGGTTTTGTAATTATTTCGAAACAATTTTCACAGAAATCGTCTATGTAATTAGTTAACTGTTGCAAGTAAAATTTAACGGCGGCTGTCGAATAAAAATTTCCCTCAAATCTGGCAGCACTGGTTCACATCACTTAAATATTTTTACCAAATTTTAAGTTTCTAGATGCAGAGGTTTGAGCTGGATGATGATGAATCAATCAATCAATCAGTCTCACCAAATAATTTTATACATATATGTGTGCGTACAAATATAAAATAGTAAATACATAAATTATATTAACTTTATCAAAGTTACATTGGATTTCTAAAAAGTATTTAACCCTTTGAAGGGCAGTGTGATGTAAAATGTCTTCCATAATCTTAATTCCCAACTAAGAAAACTTGACCCGGAAACTTTTTACAATTTTTTTTTTTTTTTATACTTACAGGAAAAACTTCATTTGTTTTTTCTTTTCTAACATTGTTCATATATTCTGATGGCTTTTGATTTCAAATAAGCAAAATTACCTTGCTCCTCAAAGGGTTAAATTTATACACAATCATATAATGATATAAATCATATAATGGCATAAAAACATACGGAATTAACTGAAGAAACACATCCAGCTTGTAAGGATGCATTGGCTAAATCTTCAAGCTTTTGACGAGATAGAGGGGAAATAAAATTTAAATAATAGCTGTCATACAGGTTGTTTCTGAAGTCCTATAAAAAATAAGAATATCTCAAATACAGATACCATACAAATTTTTAATAAAAAACTGCATTCTTCATAAAGGAAAATTAGCTATCTAACCTGTGATATTCTTGTTACATTTTCATCATTTGGCATTACAAAATATATGACTGGTACATCTGGTATAGGTTCTCGATCGGAATGCAAAAGTCTGGAAAATAATTTATAATAAACTTTTAAGTAGGATTGTTTAAAATTACACCAATAATTTCTTTAAAACAGTGCATTTTTTACCAATTAGCAATGTAAAGATAAATTAATTTAGATTAGAAATACATTTAAATCTGTGCATATTTTGCAAAGAATTTTTAAGATATAAAAATAAAAATAGTAACGATACATAAATAAAACAGGGAAAAAAAAAAAAATCGTAGTTAAAAAAAATAGTTTATAGAATTTCCTGCCTACATTTTCATTTATGCATTTTTAAACTTAGATATCCATTTTCATATTATCTAATAATCAAATATTTTATTTATATAAAAAGAATAAATTTTTATTTTTAATAGAATGGAGTAGAACGATGATTTTTTACCAACTATGTGAAAAATACCAGAGCCGGGAATAGAATCCGGGCCTTCCGCTTAATGTGCGGATGCTCTATCCATTGAGCTACCCTGGCTGATAACCAGCTCGGTACTTCTCACATAATATACGTTGGCAAGGTCACCGAGTCTGCATTAGAACAGCTATATCAAGTGACAAATTTCTAAAATAAAGTTTTAATTTATTTTTTATCAGAATTAAAAAAAAAAAAAATTTAAGTAATCAAAATTGAGTTAATCATGTCCATTGTCCAATGGTCAATGGACATGATTTAACACAATAGTCAATTTATGTGCCATCTTATATGTACAAAATTTACATATAATCAGGAATGTTGCTAAGCCTTTGAAAGTTGAGGTCCTTGGAACCTAAGACTTCCAAAATATTTGGATCCCTTTATTACAAAAAGTGAGTCTTTAAATCAAAAATACAAATTCTTATTTTAATCATAATCAAAAGTACTTTTTTATATATATAAATTAGAGCTAAGTATGAAAGGAATCACTAACTGATTCAATAATAATTTAATAATCAATCAATAAAACCAAAATAACATCTGTGCAAAACCCTGATTTCTTCGCTATTTTATTATTAATACATTTATTATTAAAACCCGAATAAACTACTACGTCAGAAATGCCAAAGAAAAATATTGGAAATGCATACAGCAGTTTCGGTAGCCTAAAGCGTACCGTCTTCAGTGCAAAAAGGATTCTGAATCACGAGAAGTGTTCGTATATATAGGAGAGGGGCCAGATTTAGTTCAACCAGTAGGATTACGGGAAAGGTGGGGAGAGTGGCCAATAGGAATTTAGGAAAGTTAGCTGTGTAAACAGTAGAAAAATTAAGAAAATGTGGACTGAATATAAAATTTCCAACAGTCAAACAAATAGGGAATAGCGAAATCACAATTTACAAGGTTTTTAAAATTTTTATATATATGAAAAGCTTCAAAGAAATCGAGTTCATGAATGGATTTAGGTCTGCAAATTATTTTAGCTGAATTAAATTTAAAATTATGATTTTCCTCCCAGCAATGTTTAGAAATAGCCGATTTATTGGTTTCTTGTTTGCGGACATAATTCATATGTTCTTTTAGACGAAATTTAAGACTGCGTTTAGTTTGGCCAATATATGATAAACCACACTGACAGGAAATACTATAAATACCCCAAGAATTATGCATATCAATGGGATCTTTTAATAGAGGTTTCTAATATTTTTCTTAAGCGTTTCTGTCGTAGTAGTTTATTCGGGCTTTCATATTCCAACGCCAAGTCTCCTGTTATTACATTTATTCATTTTTTAAAATAAATATTTCTTGTAGTATCTTCTTAGTAATAAAAATCCAAGTTTTCCAGGAATAATACTAAAAACTACATCATAGGTACAAAAATGCATTGAAATAAAGAAAATATTTTATCCTTGATTTGGAGGAATGAATAAAATAATGGAAGACAATGTAATTCTATGCAAGGACTGCCAATTGGTGATTTTGTGATTTTTTTCCCTCAGCCATCATTATAAATTGCTAAATTATGGTCAAAACATTTATCTAAAATAGAGGAAAATGTAAAATAATTAAAATTAAAATGATTGCAATAAATAAAACAATATTAATATTTAATTACATCTCATATAGAGACATGATAACCACATGTGTATTTGGAGAAAACCACAATTTATAAAAGAATTCAGTGTAAAACACGTATAAAATATATTTAATTAAAATCATTAAAAAACACATTGTGTCAAGGCCTTCCGCCCTGAATATCAGGGCATCATCAGGACATAGCCATTTTAACGCTATGTCCTGACATAAGCGTCCTAATATAAATATTAATATTCAAAATAATATGAATAATGAATTCAAGTATAAAAAATTATGGTACTTTTCTGTTATGATGAGATTCAGGTAACACTAAAAAAAAAAATTACAAATTTCTGGTATTTGGGTATTATTTCTTTGACAAATAAACTAGCGACGGTTTTGATGAATTTGTGCTGAAATTAATTTTCATAAATAATTAAATGTACAATACTCAAATGTAAAATTATGAGTAATGAACATTTAAATGTAAATATTCATTACTCTAATTCCATTACTTTGATAAAAAATACAGATAAATTTTAAATAATCGTTTTTTCATTATTGATTATTTATCATGACATTTGGCAATTGTATTTACTTTAGTAAGTACGGCCAATTTGAAAAAGGGTTTATTTGGAAATATTGATCACTAGACGAACAAAGACCAACAAGTTAATAATATTAACTTTAAGTGAAA
The DNA here is from genome assembly GCA_963930645.1 of Salticus scenicus. NCBI lineage: Eukaryota > Metazoa > Arthropoda > Arachnida > Araneae > Salticidae > Salticus > Salticus scenicus. The sequence goes on along the minus strand of OZ005653.1, from coordinate 322,589,014 downwards.
ACACTAAGTATCAAAATGATAAACTTATTTAACATACACTAGATTCTAGGTATATCAGAATACAAATAGTGAAAAAATACTAACAAATGAAGAGTCACGCCCATTTCTCGCAGTTCTTTTATAGACAGTAAGGGAGAAATAATATCTTGACCATATCGATCATACACTAAAATCTGAAAAAGAATCAAACATTTTAACATTAATCACAGACAACGCAAAAACACACGAAAATGTTTTGGAATTTATAAATTTATAGAAAAAATATTAATTTCATTAACTGGTTAAAAGTGAAATTTCTCTATTGATAAAGAAGTTATTGTTTATAATTTCATTTATGTTTAAGCATGATATACATTGATTAAAGAAAAATTTGACTATAAATGTCAAATGTTAAACTAAAAGAGCCACAATTTTTATTCTGAATATATAACCTGCAAGGAAAGTATTACTATCATAAAAAAAATTAGATTATGAGATTTTAGAGAAGTATATATTTTGAAGTATGCTGAATTCATTTTTGCTATTTTTGCAGTGAAATACTTGTAAGTGCCTAAATGCTTCATTTAACACTAGAAAGACGGAGACTTAGTGTATACCTATATTGCCCCAAAGCAGTCAAAATGACTGCATTGTGAAAGAATAACTAATGTGTAAATAAATTTGTTTAAAATTAATTTTTAATATTTCTTATACTATTTAGAGTCATATAACAAGTTATTAGTACATTAACAATAAAAAAAAAAATTACTTCATTTGGAACAAAAAATAATTTATTCATTATTTGTACATTTTAAGCAAATGTAAGTTGAAATCTTTTTATGTGTACATCTTCTGCAAACATTCTTTTGACATTTTTCACATATATTATTTGTTTTGTTTTTGTTGCAAAGTCGTACTTGACAAAATTTTCGTTTGTTAGAATATGTTGTATTTGATGTTTGTGGGTCCTCATTTTCTGATGACTTTTTCTGTCTTACAGCACTGTAATCGGTGGAAAGCTGTTCTGCTAATTGGAACAAGAACTGTTTTCGTTGTATTTGTATTCCTGTCACCTCTTTGTAAAGGATCGAAGCATTTATAGCAGCCAAATCTAAAATATTGAAAAATATTTGGAGGAGCCATCTACGAGAACTCGATTTTACGGAATATTTTCTTGCCATTTGATCTGTCATATCAACACTAAATTTTGTTTTGTTATAAAATTGAATAGTGTCCGGTAACATTTTTTTATTACTTCTATCAATTTTCACAAAATTATGCCTGGAACTTAGAACAGCTACTCTTTTATTCAGTTTGCTTTTATATAGTGTAAGGACAGAATTTTTCGATTTATATAGGAGAGTGGAAAAACGAGGCATGTTATCCTTTATTTGTTTGGCTACTTTTGGTAGTTCTCTTTTATTTCCTCTAATAGTTCCAACTAGTGTCGTTTTTTCGGCCAATAATTTCGCCGCGAGTGACGAAGTGACGAATGTTAGTGAAGAAGTTATCGATCGTGATATTCCTTCCACAGTTTGTGTATGGCTCGACCAGTTTCAGAACAACGTGTTCACTGAGAAGCATTGATGATGGTCGTTGTTCGTCTTTCCCCAAGTAAGGAAAACCATTCAAAATGTACTTGCTACTAACATCTGATGCAAGCCAGAATTTGATGCCAAATTTGTTGGGTTTATTCGGCATATACTGTATAAATTTGCACCTGGCTTTTGTTAAAATAATTGCTCGTCAACTGTTATATTTTGCCCTGGTTGATAGCAAGCTTGACAATTTTCAATAAACTTGTCCCATATTTCCGAAACCAAGGCAAATTTATTTGTTTGGAGGCGTCTACTTCTTTCGGTTATTTTGTCAAAACGAATAAATCGTAGGATTTGCTTGAACTTATCTCTGGGCAGAGTTCTTCTAAAAAATTCGGGACCCCACTTTGCTGACCATAAATAGCTCAGTTTTAAATTTTTTGCCTCGTAGGCCCCACGAGCATATAAAATCCCAACAAATGCACGTATTTCCGGTAATGTTGTTGTCCAATCGTACCCCAAAATTCGGCGGCCATCTTCTTCTGTGCACTTTTTTATATGTTTGATAATATAGTCATTTATTATCAACGAGAATGCACTAACAAGATTATCTGCCATAATGTTCCTTTTTGTGTAGCCTGTTGGCCCTTTGACACCCTTGAAAACACAAGCAGATGGTGCCCTTCCATGAATACCACGTTCAGCAAATTTTATCCAAATAGTACCATCGGCAGCTGTTTCGGTCTCCTGAAATATGTTTTCAGTTTCTTTATCAGAGTCGGAACCACTTAGCACCCTACACCTTTTCCTGCTAAAATTTTCCAAGTAGTCAAAATGACTGCTTTTAGGCAATACAGATATAACACATATATATACCGGAAATGAAAGAGGGGGGGAGGCAACTACAATGATTAATAAACGCATTTATATGTTGTACAAAAAGTCACAAAATTCTAAGAAGCTGTGTCATTATATACACAATTGTTTTTATAACTGAAATTGAAAAGCAGTCAAAATGACTGCCTTAGGCAATCTAGTGTTAATAGAGTTGGAAGGATATGTTATAGATCAACGTAGCAAGAACTGTATTACATACAGATTTTCATAAAAGTAGGACTTATTGCTCTTCTACAAAGACACAAAGAATGTTTATACATTACAATCTATAAACTCAAATTATCTGAAGTTTTTTTTAACATTGACAAAATAAACAACATATTATTCATTGTCTTGCTAAAGTATGATCATCATGGGAATTAATGTGTGTATCACTAACAGTTTTTTTTACAGGGTAGCATGTAAGAATTTATATGTATAACATCTTTGTCCAGAAGTGCAAAATTCTATAAAAGAGAAAGAAATATACACTTTTTTGAATTTTGCTAGAAGTGGACATTACTAGGAATTCCTTGTTTACCATTTATAAGTTTATTTACAAGGATGAAAAAAAGAATTCAGATATTTTATGGTCTGTACTACAAATGTACAAATTTAAGGAGAAATACCGTAATTTTGTGTATATAACCCGCGGGTAATCTATTTAAAAAAAACTGACTTTGTATGTCCTGCGGGCTATCATCTGGTGCGGGGTATCTATCGTGAACAAGGAGAAAATCAACACCAGTCTCATTTTCTTTTCGGAAGTTTGGATTATTAATGTATAATGATGATGAAATTGAGGACAGTGAAAAGAAATTTGATGAGGAGGTTAATAAGGATGATGAAGATAAACTGTCCCAAACAATATTACAACATTTTAATTCTGATACGGAAGACTCCGATTTCGATGGATTTGAATGAATTTTGTAAATAAATATATTATTAACCTATAATTTTTTTAAAAATTTAATAAACGTGTTAATCATTAGAAGTTACTCCATTTTATAGTAATTTATATAAAGAGAAAGATTAATACTAAGTTATGATTATTTGCTTTTTCATTATAGGTAAGTAAATTTATTTGTTTATTATTTATATTTATTTGTTTATTATTTGTAGCTTTTTCTACTTATTATTAAAATAGCAATTAGCTTTGAAATTATAAACAGCGATTGCTGACCATGTGATTTTAGAAGTGTGGGGTATCTTTCGGTTATAATTATTTTAAAATAAATTTTTTATGCTGCAGATTATCTTTCACTGCGGGTTATATACGCGAAGTTATGGTACTCAAAAACCTTATTGTTAATGTACATTTTGCTTTTGATTACACTGCTCGGCATGAAAATTGTCCCCAACACCATTTTTGCACATTCTTATGTAAAATGACCTTCTCAGGGTTCCCACTCAATTTCAGAAATAAAATTCCCTGACTTTTCCAAGTTTTCCAGGTCTATTTTTAGAAAATTCCAGTCACAAAATTTGGTTTGTGATATAAAAAATAGCTCACGATGTAAAACAGCAAAATGTTATTTAAGCGTACAAAAAGAAAGTTATTTTAACTCTCTAGCTTACTAGTTATAATTGCGGACGCCAAATAAACTTAAAGCATACAAAAGAAGTTATTTTAAACTTCTAAGCTTTCTAAAAAACTAAATAAATTTCAATAACAACAAAATCTATTTGCTGCTTTTATTCCACTGAAAAATTTGAATACTGAGAAAAAGAAACTAGATGCACGCACACGAGCATCATCTCAATAATCTTTTCTTTTTTACAATAACAAAAATACATCACGTGAGTTAAAAATATAAAAATGAGAGAATAAAATAAAACATGGACAATATCTAACACATATAGCTCGCAACATAAAAGACAACATAATAAAGTGACTTGCGATATAAATTGAATGCTCAAAAAGTTTTTCCAGATTTGTATCATCATTTTCCCAGGTTTTTGAGCAATATTTACAATTTTCCCTGACTTTTTTTAGTAATTTCAAATTCCCTGACTTTTCCAGGTTTTACCTGTTCTCCCTGACCCGTGGGAACCCTGCCTCCTATATCCAAATATGATGGTCATTTTGTCTTATCACCCACCGTTTTTGGGGGATCACCTCCCTCCCTATTTTTACCAAGATTCAGTAATTTTATGGCTATAAATTTGATTTATAGCAGAGAAAAGAAATATTTTAACCGTTAAATATCTTCTGAGGGCCTAAAAGAAATGAAAAATTCCATAAGATGAACATCTGTAGCAAGGAGAAAATTTAGGGGGCGATTTGCCCCTGAAATTATAAGTTCTTGGTTTTTTCATGCATGTATAACATACATATGTGCGTATTAGTGATTGCTGTAACACAGAATTTTGTGCATTTACATCATGCAATAATATATTTTGATTTAAATTTTTTATTTGTGGTTGGTTATGATTTTCTAACGCTTAACAGAAATTTTTTTTATAAATTATATTTTATGATTTTGTTTATTTCTGATGCACTTAGTGATTTGTTTAGTTTGCTGAAAAACTCACAATTTTGCATAGGTAAAAGAGAATTACGACTCGTGACACGATATGAATGCTGCCATCTTGGGAAGTTTTGAAAAAATCACCAAGAAGCACACTGAACTAGATTTTCCCAAGATTACAATGCAGAGAGATTGATGGACAGACAGATAAACCAAAGTCATAAACACTTTTCCCTACTTTGTTGGAAAATGTAAAAATGCATAAATTAAAAATAAATGTAAACCACTTTTTTTCGGGGTGGGGGTGGGGGATGGAAGGGGGGAGATAATCCTTAGCATTCTCCCTTGGCAGAAATATAATATTGAGTTTTTATTATTTATAGAATTAAAATGCTTCATAGTTGTACTAGAATTATAAATAGAAATGTTTACATTTGTTAAATTTTTAAAATAAGAGTTTATCCTCTTTATGCAATGAACTTTGGCTTTGTCACACACAATCATTTAATAGTAAGACTATTTGGTGTTAAAGAATAAGATTAATCAGCACAGTATTAAACTTTGCATTTAATAACATCTTCAATTTCAATGAAGCAGACTACTTTACGACACATAAACTGCATGTTTTTAACATAATACGTAATAGTAATACAATAGAAAAAAAAAATGTTTACCTTCCAGACTGGTTCAGCAACTGATGCCTTAGTTAACGTTTGATTAAAATTTAGCATTCGCTTTAAAGCATCTAAAAACGAATGAATAGCTTTTAATAATCCACATTAAAAGTCAAATATGATTTCATTATAATGCATTTTATGAGTCAATAAACTGCTAATTATGCAAAATGATTATGATAATAATTAAGTTAAAAGTATTAAATAAAGGGCAACTCTAACATAATTAATGAAAATAATTATAAAATATTTAAACAATTAGTAATTTAAGTAACTATCACATAAATACTCAAAAAGGATATAATAAACAGTTTTCCCAAGATAGTTTGAGGTGTGCCCTACTTGTTTTTTTTTTTTTTTTTTTCTTTAAAAAAAAAAAAAAAAAAAAAAAAAAAAAAGGCAGCACTTTTATTGTTTTTTGGCATTACTGAATTTCACACTGAATGTATGTCTGTTTCTAATTTACACATTAAACACAATCACTTAACTTTCTGTTTTTTACTACTTCAGCTCTTTACAAGTGTCTCCCATATGGTGTGGTGGTTAATGTCCCTAACACCCACACAGTACATCCTAGGTTCAAATCCCAGGCAAGGCATGATCGTGTTGTTTTTGTTAAGGTTAGCAATGGCTGCCTATTGGATGCTGTCTCACAAATGGCCATCATTTTAGCAACCCCTTGGTCAATGCCCACTTACAAGTACTGTGCCATTGGAAATAAAGAAAAAGAAAGTTCTTTACAAGCAACCATTTTTTTGCTCATGTCATATTCTAATGTAAAAACTATCTACTGCTATAATAATCATCAAATAAATCGTTATGTTACAGAAATTTTAGCATGCACTACATCTACTAAAAAATGGTGTTATAATTCCTTGTAATAACCAGTTATTATCTATTTGAAGGATATGGGTTGAAATACTAGTTGCTACACAGGGGTGGCACCAGATAGGGGGCCAAGAGGGCACAGCGCCCCCTTCCCTTCCCCGTCGGGGAGTTTGTGACCCCTATCAGGGCATATTCCTAAAATCTGTCGGGGGAAAAAAATACAAAATTTTCAGCTTTTCTCCTTTTAACAGCATTTATTTTTTCCTTGTTACAAATTTGGAGTATTCCAGTTTTTACATTCCAATTCCATATTCGATAAAAGAAAGTATTGGATTCGTAAAAATTTTCAGCTTCCGGTTTTCCATGAATATACATGTTTTGAGAGTCCAAACACGTTTTGACCATGATATTTTTAGGAAATGTCAGTCTATGTGTGACAAAAATCTTGTTCTAACTGTATCTCAAGAACTACAGCACATAATTACATATAAATTTGTATATAGTTGCACCATGACATAAATTAATGTCTTTGAACTTGTTGTCCAAATTGCCCAATAAGTTGCGCTTCTGTACTGCAATTTCTTTTATTTAACGGAAGGCCATATTTCAGATTATAAAACTTGGTATATGAGAGAGCCATTTTACAACAATATACTGATTTAATTTAGGTGCATATATGCCGATAGGTGGCGCTACTGTTCTGAAATTTTCTTTTTTAATAGGAAAACAACTTCTATTGAAAGGCCATCTCTCTTCTATGGCACGATGTGTGTGCCCCTTAGGGAAATTTGACTGTATATATTGATACCTGATGATATTTGCATGTGATAAATGGATACGAAGATTAATTTTTTTTTAAGAATTTTCCTCCAAGCACCCTGTACATATTTTTTCTATGGAAAGAAAATAGTATACACTCTGAGAAGGGCACGATGATCTCCAAAAATACGAGGAATACTAACATATGGAATGGTACAAATATTAACAGTAATATTATGAACAATATTGCAGTTTTTGATGAATAGTCATATAATACGCTCTCTCTATATAGTGCCCCCCCCGTCAGGGGAATTTCTGGTGCCACTACTGTTGCTACACAAAAACTTTCTAAGGAATCTATCTCATTTTCCATAAGTTTAAAGAAAGCAACCTACAAACTGAAGAATACTGATATGCTGAAGATAGATAAATAAATAGATCTATTATGTCTGACCATCAGTATTAATTTATATGTTAGTAAGAAACAAAAATAAAGAAAGTTAAAATTAAAAAAGAATTTACTGAAAACATACTGAATGTTTGTATGCAATATCCGAATTTTAAATTATCCGAATTCAAAACTGCCTTTAAGAATCTATAATGGGCTCTTATTTTTTTAACTAACAACACCCTGTTTTTTTTTTTTTTTTTTTTTTTTAGCACCTGGGAAAAAACTCTGATAATAATAAGCTAATCTTGTTTTAAAATAATTGTGAGATATGGAAGCTATAACTAGTATGTAAGTAGTTTAAATCTGGTATAGTTTTAATAAAGGGGGGGTTGTAAAAAACAGCACTTTTTGAATGTTAAGCATTAATAATAATTAATAGGCTTTGCAAGCATCAGTGCAGCACTTGCATAAAGTACAAAGACACGCAACAGTTGTTTGGAAATTAAATAATTAAGATACTGCCTTTATCAAAGGAAAAAACTTAGACGTCAATGCCGCATAGTAATGAATTTGCCTTTTATATTTCTGTAATCTGATGAAGCGAGTGTAAATAATTTTGACCCTAAACAATTGCTGCGTATTTTTGCAGTTTAATAGTGATGAATTAAAATGTTTCTATTCAGAATTTACTTAGTTTATTGAATTAAAATTTATACACAGAAAACATATATAGGTTATACATAAATAAACATATGTGATTTTAAAAAGCAGAACAAATAAAACTAAATAAAGCAACAACAGTATTTTAAAGATTTATCACAATATATTTTTGTATCTTAAACACATCGTAATGAGTTTTTTGTAATTTGAATACATCGTAAGAGAAAGTATTTTTAATATCCACAATTACAAAACAGTTAACATATTTGTCTACTGTTTGAAGTTAACAAAAGTTAACTTACTGATTTGTTTTTCTCTTAAAACTGATCCCATTTTTTAAATATTATAATTAAAATAAAATTATAAACAAATATTAAGTAAAACACAATCGCCACAGTCTAGACTTGCTTATTAACTTTCATTATTTACGTGTCGATCAGTGGGCTTTTAACTTTTTTGCGGTGAATATGTGTTGCCAAAATAAATAGAAAAATGCCTTTTGTTGTCATTCATAATGAATAAATAATTACACGTTTTAATATTTTTTTACTATCTAAAAAATACTGATAAATATTTTAAATACTATTGGACGTATTATTTATTTAATTAGTAAAAATTACTTTCCTATTTTTTTTACAATTTGCAATAAAACAACTTTCACTTTGATTTGTACTGTCATCTCATCAGTTGTGTTGATTTGTTGATTATAATTTTCTTGAGAAATATTTAAAAGTTTTCTCTTGTAATACTTTTAATAGATCGTATATCTCTAATCAAATAATCGTTGAAGTATTTTTTCGAGTAGTTAATTAAAAAACAATATCTGTATGATTTATTTACCTTATTTAATGTTTGCTTCAGATGACAGGTACTACTTTCATTACACTATAATGTTTTTATTTTGCTATTAATATTTGTTAAACGTTTCCAAAATCTTTGATGCAGTCACAAAACAAGCATATTTTCTCATGTTTTAATAGCTTTTCTTTTTATATTTACTACTTAGATTTTCTTTTTTACATTTGATATGTCATATCATAATTTATTCTGTTTAGCTATTGTGTTTAATACTTTTAAGTTTTCAAGTGTTGATGATATGATATTTCAATAATATAACCTCATTTAATTTTTTTTACATAACTTATATTATAAAAAAGTGTTTAGTTAAATATTGTAAAGCTTTCTAATTTCATATATTAAGTCGTAAGTCAGGCTCGTTTGATCTAAATTTTGGGGATCCAAATTATCCGTAATGAAATTAGAATTTATCAGAAGTATATAAGCAAACATTCACAGTGATTGCTATATAGATTATGTTCATAGCTTAATTCAGTTAGTGTTCACACTAGGAAAATAAAGAAAGATTGCTTATCACTAAGACGGCGCTATTGTAGTGAAAAAGACATTGTTTGGTCTTAGACAGCTTTGAAACTAGAACAGTATACGTTTTACATGCGATTCTATAACTAAATTCGCATTTTTTGTGTTACTTTTTAGTGTAATTCTCATTTATGCTCTGACTATACAACAAAATTTCTATTTGCCTGACAGACTTTCGATGAAATTCACATTTTTCGTACTGTTTTTCAAAGAATCCACATTTGCACAGTAACTTTTCGACAAAATTCGTATTATTTACCATGAAATTTTTTTTAAAAAACGCATATTTTCTGTAAAATATTTTGGCAACACCGATGATTTTTTGTAGGATTTTTCAGTATTATATAGCTTTTTCCATTTGTAATTTTTGGTTCCCCCCCCCCCCAAACAAAATTAACATTTTATGCTTGATTATACGACTAAATTTGTGTTTTTCTTTCAATCCTTTTATGAAAATGCACATTGTTTTATATGGTTGTTCACAGAAATTTTGGTTTTACTGTTGATTTTTTGAAGATATTTGCATTTATATGAGGTAATCAGAGCTTGAAAAATCCAAAAATATTTACATGCCCTGTCAGACATGCTAGTCTGGAAGATACATGCCCGAATTAAACTTATCAAACTTATTATAAACTTAACATGCTCAAATATCTTATTCAAATGCATAGAAAAAATAACCATTTACATACCTAGTGAAAAGAATTAACCACATTATACCTATAATGACGTTGTTTACTTTAAAACTTTATAAATTAATATTTCTTAAATTACTAAAGAAATAAATAAAGAAGTGGCCTACATGGAAATATGCTGCATAAATTTTTCAGTGTGGGCCCACACCATCTTGAATGCAAACATTCAGCTGTGTGCTGGCTTGCTTAGCTCTAGTACTAAAGTCTCTCTCTTCTTCCTCCCAAACAGTTGTCGCCACTTGTCGATGTCCATTGGTTCATTCTAATTGCAACTGCGCATATTGCTAACAATCTCGACTGATTCAATAGAGCCACTACCGCATTTAAAAAAAAAATTTCAGAACAATAACATCGAAATAGACTTTGATAGTTTTACAAAATTGGCAAATTACAAAAGCTACCATTACGCAGTGAATCGCGAGGCCGTCAAGATAGTTAGCAATATGTGCAGTTGCAATCAGAATGGACATCAACAAGTGGCGACATCTGTTTGGGAGGAAGAAGAGAGAGACTTTAGTGCTAGAGCCAAGCAAGCCAGAATGTTTGCACTCAATGGTGTGGGCCCACACCAAAAAATTTATGCATCATATTTCCAAATAGACCGTTTCTTTATGTATTTATTTGGCATTGTTTATTTTATTTTAATTTAAGTCAAAGTCAAGGCACTATATTTTAACACGCTTTATTTTGGAAAAGTTCTTTTGATTAAATATTTGCATGCCCGCCTGGGCATGCAAAATATAAAAAATATATGCCCAGTTTTAATTTTTACATGCCCCAGGTATGTCGGCAATATAATTTTCGAACCTTGGAGGTAATATTACTTTCATTCAGCAACCTTTAACTTAAATCAGGGGTCTGTCTAGACTTTTTAGACGGGATCCTATTTTTGTGAAATTTCTACACATGATTTTGTAAATCTAAATTTAGTATGAAAATCAGGTTTTTCCGAACTTTTTGGCTAAGGTCCTGTTTTTATGAAAAATGTAATTTTGCAAAATAAAGGTAAAGAAATATATATTTATTTACTTTTGTTTAGAAATTTTTCTAAATTTTTAATTAATATATTATATACCAGCAGGCTACTCCTGCTTCACTGGTCACTATTTTTAAATGAATCACAATAATTAATGAATTCTCAAAATTGCATTAATTTTTATCATGTGATAAAAAAAGAGAAAAAAAATTTCTCATCGGGGAAAATGTCGCACCGGGTCCCCACTGCCTTCGGCAGCGTAGACCCATGCACTGCGCGCACGTACTCCTTCACCATCCTTATGACTTCTCAAAATTCCATGTTATTATAAACTTTCATTCTTAAGAAAAGGAATTAAAAAATATATCATTTAGCATCGGGTAAAAACTCACACCGGGACCCCACTGCCCTCGGCAGTGCAGACCCATGCGCGCGCACGTTTGAGGATATATGTGTGCTGTACATGCATGTTCCTTCTCAATTCAAACTTTTATTATTAAGAAAATAAAATTAAAAAAAAAAATCTTTTATCATCGGGTAAAAACTCGCACCGGGTCCCAAACCCATGCGCGCTGCGCGCCTATTCCTTCCCCACCCTTCCAGCCCCTCCTAATTAACTTACATATACCAATTTTGAACAGTCTTACTCAGTTAGCTGAGATGTAAAAGAAAACCTGATCAGGACACCTTAAAATTGTAAATCAGGTGAAATCTCGAATTCCACTTTCGATAACATAAAAGAACTTTAAAATATCTTTCGAATGATGTATTAGAAATAATTTAATCATAATTAAAATTTGAATATTGAAATTTAAATAAATTACAGCGCCATCTGGCGGTAGAAATTTCTGTAATCTACTGTTCCATTCCAGATCAACAAAGCTTTCAAATGATGTATTACTCATGAAATTATTTTAATTAATAGATGAGATACAAAAGAAAACCTAATCAGGACACCTCAAAACGTGTAAATCGGGTGAAATCTCGAATTCCATTTTCAATAATGTAAAAGTACATTAAAATGTGTATGAACTTTTTTTAATTAATAACTGAGATACAAAAACAAACTGATTCAGGACACCTCAAAACGTGTAAATCTGGTGAAAACTTTCGATAATTTAAAAGAACTTTAAAATATCTTTCGAATGATGTATTAAAAATAATTTAATCATAATTAGAAATTGAAATTTTAAAATATCACAGTGCCATCTGGTGGTACAAATTTCTGTATTCCACTGTTTGATTCCAAATCAAAAAAGCTTTCTAATGGTGTATTACTTATGAAATTATTTTAATTAGTAGCTGAGATACAAAAGAAAACTAATTCAGGAGACCTCAAAACGTGTAAATCTGGTGAAAACTTTCGATAATTTAAAAGAACTTTAAAATATCTTTCGAATGATGTGTTAAAAATAATTTAATCATAATTAGAAATTGTAATATTGAAATTTTAAAATATTACAGCGCCATCTGGTGGTAGAAATTTCTGTAATCCACTGTTCGATTCCAAATGAAAAAAGCTTTCTAATGATGTATTACTTATAAAATTATTTTAATTAGAAGCTGAGATACAAAAGAAAACCTAATCAGGACACCTCAAAACGTGTAAATCGGGTGAAATCTCGAATTCCATTTTCGATAATGTAAAAGTACTTTAAAATGTGTATCAACTCAACAAAGCTTTCAAATGATGTATTACTTATGAAATTTTTTTAATTAATAACTGAGATATAAAAGAAAACTGATTCAGGACTCCTCAAAACGTGTAAATCTGGTGAAAACTTTCGATAATTTAAAAGAACTTTAAAATATCTTTCGAATGATGTATTAAAAATAATTTAATCATAATTAGAAATTGAAATTTTAAAATATTACAGCGCCATCTGGCAGTAAAAATTTCTGTATTCCACTGTTCGATTCCAAATCAAAAAAGCTTTCTAATGATGTATTACTTATGAAATTATTTTAATTAGCAGCTGAGATACAAAAGAAAACTGATTCAGGAAACCTCAAAACGTGTAAATCTAGTGAAAACTTTCGATAATTTAAAAGAACTTTAAAATATCTTTCGAATGATGTATTAAAAATAATTTAATTAGAATTTGAAATATCGAAATATTAAAATATCTGGCAGTAGAAATTTCTGTAATCTACTGTTCAATTCCAAATCAACAACACTTTCAAATAATGTGTTACGGACAGACAGACAGACAAACCTTTCCTTTTATTATTATAGATTCTTTTACAAAAACTGTGCAATCCGTTATTATGTATGAGTTTGTGCGTAAAAATTATTCCGTGAGGCAGTTCATGTTTTATAAATATATAACTCTGATTACTGATAGCTCTTATTGAAACTTGGCACCTCTACATGCTAAACTTTTAAAATTTTGCATTTTCCATCGAAAGCTGTATGCATTTCAATTTGTGTCCAGTTTGCTTTACTCCTTCTTGGTGCGTCACTTTTTTTGTTATAGAGTGTACATACATACACACACACTGACCAGTTGCCAAAAATTATTTTTTTTTGGACTCAGGAGGCCTTAAAACATGTAAATCAGATAAAAACTTGATATTGAATTTTTGGACAAAATACAATACTTCCATTACTTACAGTAAGTACTAGGGTAATGGAAGTAATAATAATAATAATGTACAATTTTTTAAAACAGACTAAAAAGCATAAAAGAATTTTTCTTAGCTCCATACAAATTTATAACTTCATTCAGATTCTTCGGAAAATTTGTGATTGTGAATTTTTAATACTAGCTAAGAAAGTTTTAATGCTCAAAAACGTAGACCGCACGCAATAAATGTTGGATGCATCATTCATGAATAGTCCACCTAAGTCACTAACAGTTTTATTGCACTGCAAATGATATGAACTGTTGTGTGAGTTTTCTCAACAACTATTATATAATCCTTACTATTATCTATTGCATATGACCCATGTTTTTTGTTTTAAATCTTACAGATAAGCTATTCCTATTAAAAAATCACTTAGAAAATTTCATGAGAATCTGTATGGGGATAGGAGAATTATTTCATGCTATGATATACATCATTTTCATCCATGATATACTTAAAAATAAATAAATCATTATATAAGTTTAACATTATGAAGGAAAAACCTGCTAACCGACCAATCCTCTTAAAAACTCTATCAGGGATCTTGAGTTTTCTAATCTTCCCTTCTTTTCTTTTGAAAGATAGTTTATTAGGTCTTATTTTAATTTTGGAAAAATTACCTGAGTATTCTTTTTCTAAAGTTTATTTGATAGAAATAAGTTTCTGTGGTTGAACAAAAGCTTTTTACGTAGCAGGGAGCCCGACTTTTTATGCATATGTGTAAAATGTGCTAATTCAAGTTTTTTTTTTTTTTTTTTTTTTTTTCCCTTTATTAAAATGTAATTGTTGTTTCCCCAGAAGCAGAAAGTGCATAAAACTGCGACGTACGTCGCAGAACAATTGAGTCTTTTGCAGAACGTTTCATCTATCCCCTAACTGGATGATGTTGGTATAGCCAACATTCTAAAATTAATAAAACCTAGATATGTTCAACTGACCTGTAAATCTGTTAGCATACTAGAAAATTGCTGGAAACAGTCATTGTTTGAATGTATAGACAAAATTTATAAACATTTTGTAAGTAGTATATCCACATTAATGAGACAATATTAATGCCAAAAGCCATTGAAAAAATTGCAAATTCTGGGTGTATTCCTCACTTTTAGAATATAAAAATTTTAAATCATGTTTTATTATAAATGTGTAATAAATATTTTACTAATAAGTATTATTTTTATGCTTATTTTGCATTTTACTGTGCTTTGACAATTTTGGACAAAATACCTGCAGAACATCTGCAAATTTTAATGTCTCGTTGCAGAACATCGGATATAATTCTGCTCCTAGGGTTGTTTTCCCCTTTCCTCAAATAAACTAATATCTTTTGGATACTTGAATTTTAAGCACAATGCTTCTAGGTATATGAATATAGTTCTGTTTGATTAGTTCATCTATTTTATTTAGAATTTAAAAGATTTAAAATTCTCTATAGAGTTATTTCTGATAATTTTTGTAAGAGAATTGCAGTATACTTTTTACAAGGGAAAAAAAAAAACTTAATTGATAATGCACATATTTCGTTTTTTAATTAAGTCTTTTAGTTAATTATTATATTAAATAAACTTATGCAAATTCTAAACATTTTGTTTGTTTACAGTATTGCCGGGATCTTAATGTGAAACAATGGAAACCTTTCCTGCTCACTGGAGTGAACTGCTTGAAGAAATGTTGCCGAGAAATGAGTGTGACATCTGTAGTCCGCCTTTAGATATAGGACCTCCACCTCCCTTACCTGCAAATTTTCAAGATAAAGCTATATTATCAGGCAGCTGTAATGTTTGTAGTTTGCTGTCAGATGTTGATATGAGGCCTCTGCGTAAATATACTTTTTATCTATTTTATTATGCTGTGAAAGACAAATTTTCAATGTTAATCTTATTATAAAAGGCTTTTGGGAAGTTAAAATTGATGAACTTATTGATTCATTTTAAATTTCTGTAAAAAGATTTTTTTTTTTTTTTTTAAGTAAAAACGAGATCTTTAAATGACTTCCCATGAGCAAAAGTTAGTATTGTTAAATGTGGATATTAATAAATGATACTTTTACAAAAATTGAAAAGTTTATAAAAATTTTACTCATTATTAAGAAATTTTGTGTTATGTTTTTATGTTAAAACTGTAGCAGTATTATTTTATTTTTATATTTTTAAATGGTTTTGATTATTCCAGATAGCTCTGCTTCTGTTGGTACTCTTTAAATCAAATAAAAAATAAATTTCAAAATTAAATAAGTGTTAATAAATTCAGAAATTGTTTGCACTTCCAAAGAAAATTTAGATTCTAAATATTTTGGCTTTGAAGAAGTAGCAAAAGGAAAAGGGTTTAATAAAAATAAATAAATAATGAAAATTTCATTCTAGAAGTTGCTTGATTTTTACAATAGTTTAATTTGTATAATTGTAATTATTGAAGAAAAAATAAATAAAAAGTTCTGTTAAATATGTATATAAATATATGAGAGAGGGAAATTATTATACTATTTAAAAAAAAAAAAGGTGAAGGACTAAAAAAAAAATAATAAGTATAAACATTTTAATAAATTCTAAATGCATTTGTGATTGAGTTGAGAGCAAGGAGTTGTGACCATTTTATGATTTTGTCTTTGAAGGGATAAAAAAAAAGTAGAATAAGGAAATAAATCTCAAATTTATAGTTGCTTTGAAAGTGTTGAGTCAATCTATGGGCAAAAATATTTCCAGGGCAGGCTTTGCCCATCCTAATCTATAACTCTGAATCAATTTTACTATTGAACCCTTTATCTACTGATGGAACTTTTTAAAGTACCATTAGTTAAAAAATTGTATAAAAGTGAATTTATGAAAGACATGTAAAAAATATTTATGAGAATAGAGCATATAGTATATATACCTGACCATAATCTCGCTACAAGCCATTAGACACTCTGTGTAGCTGTTTTTTGTTCCAGAAAGGATTTTACAGAATGCTCTTGCTAATTTGGCTTGGCATTTTTCATGATCTTCAGATGGGTTATAATTGATTCCTGTATATATTACCTCAAGTATCTCCCATCAATCTTAGAAAAACTATAAGAAACATAAAAGTTTTTTTTTTTTTTTTTTTTTTTTTTCCAATGCTTTTTAAGATCTAAATACTTTTTTCAACCTCTGTGTACCAGCATTACACTAAAGTACCATCTCACAAAACAGTCATTATTTACTAACTATAAGGAAGTAATATGCATAGTTTTTATTGCCTATATCTTCAAAAAATACTCTCAAGTAACTGAAGGATTATGTTTCAAATACATTTTTATGTCTGTTTTGTCATGAGGTAGATAAAGGGTTAATGACTGAGGTATGATAAATGTCATATCGATACTCCTTCCCTCAATTTATTTATTGATATGTCAGTAAACTGGTAAATAATTAAACATTTATTAATGCAAATTACATTTAAAAAAAAAAAAAAAAAAATCAGTTTATAAATTAAAATATGTTTTATTTTACTTCTACCTGTTCAACAAAAACTCAAATCAGTGTTTTCAGTTACTTCAGCTCTAATTATTTTTTACACAAAAATCACTGTGTGCCCTCAGTTGAATTGACCTCCAGCCAACCGTCAAACTGGGAAGTTGGTGGGACCTGAGGTGAGTACTCCCTGTCTGATTTACGACTGATTGCAGTCTCATGGCTGCACTGAGCACGATCTTTGCAATCTTGCTGTTATTCGTAACTGTGTTAGTTGTCTGGAGTTGTGTGAATGGAAGTTGTTGTTGTAATGACTGGGGCTTCTTCTGGATTGAGGACCATTAATCATGGACTGAATGAGCTCCTTCAAGCCTGGTACAGTTGGTGGTGTGGTGTTCGTACCTTGATTAGGGTGTATAAAAAAAAAAAAAAAAAAAAAAAATTATATAAAATTTCTAATAGTGCGGAAAAGTTGCCTTATGCTATTGTTAGTATGTGTGCAAAATTTTGTTGATCTGAGTTAACATCTTCAGTTGCCTCTGGGGTCGTTTATATAAAAATTCATTAATTTTATCGTTTCTTCAATATAAATATTTTTTAAATAAGAAATTGGAATCCTTATTTCCAACAGGGCCGAAACATTGCCATATGGTATCCTTAGAGCGTGTGCAATTTTTTATTGATGTTGGTCAAAAGCTTGTTACCTCTACGGGTCACTTATCTGGACAAAGTTGCTCATTTTAATGATTTTCCTTCAACACTTCCACAACTCTGTAATTCTTTTAATTATGATAATTTCTATTCACTTTTTTTTTGTGTGAACAAACTATGCATTTGTGCAAGTGTGCAATGCGTAAATTGTTTAAAAAAAAAAAAATTAATTTCTGGGCTTTCACCCGTTTAATTTTTACCGTCACAACCGTTTTTTACCTACAAGACGGGCATACCCATATTTTCTGATATGTCTTGATACTTTCTGCTATACCACAAGGTTCTTAGCAGTTTTTTACCGCTTTGTTTTTATAGTAAACTTCATTAATCACTTGTAGCACATATTTTCAAAGGAATAATATAAAAATTGATTTATATATAGAGTGGTATTCAAAATAATAAATTACGGATAAAACATAGACTGCTAAAAACCTTGTGGTATAGCGGAAAACATCAAGTCATAACAGAAAATACTGGTATGCCCGTCTTATAGGTAAAAAACGGTCGTGGCCATAAAAATTAAATGGGCAAAGGCCCATAAACTTACTTGTTTTTTTAACAATTTACGCATGGCACACTTACACAATTTGTTCACACAAAAAAAGTGAATAGAAATAATCATAATTAAAAGAATTACAGTCGTAGAAGTGTTGAAGGAAAATCATTAAAATGAGCAACTTTGTTCAGATAAGTGACCTATAGAGGCAACTGAAGCCTTTGACCCACATAAAAAAAAAATTGCACACACTATATGGATACCATATACAGTATAGGACCCATTATCCGGAACCCACGGGACCAGAAGAATTCCGGATTTCGGAATTTTCTGGATTTTGGGTCCTTTCCCATTATTGCTTTCCCTTAATTATAAAACATAACTCAGTAATTGGCAGATACCAATTTACTTCTAGGAGCAACTACTTCACATACAGACAGACATTTAAAAAAATATTCGAATTATATTCTAGAGCTCTTAAAACATGCAAATAACTCAAAAACTGGAAGTCAGGATTTTTTGCAAATCTGATACTTTTTTCTATTAAATTTAGCAGGAAGAAAAAAATAACTATAATGCGCATATATATACAAACATGTACATACATTACTGCCACTTGCCATGATTGCTTCTTTATCAATGCTGCTAAACATGAATACTGTCTCAATCATAAGAGCAAAAGGCTAAAAAAAAAAAAAAAAAAAAAAAAAAAAAGATTTTTCTTTAAAAATTTCCATTTTTTTTTTTTTTTTTTTTTCCCTCTCTCTCAAGATCTTAATGAGAAGTTAAAAATCACTGGAATCTATCATAAAATAAATTAGATTTTTTTTTTTTTTTTTATGTAACTTGCTGTGAATTCCAGGGTTTTTCTGGACCACAATCATCCCTCACCGTATGGTTTCACCAAAGAAATTCTGTTTTAATTTCTGAATTTTCATAATACTACCTAATAAAGCACACAATAATTCATTTTAGGGCGATTTTCTTTCTTTCTTTCTTTTCTGATTTTTGATATAAAATGTATTTTAATCATTAAAAAAAAAAAAAATCTGAAATTATTCTGGATTTCGGTCTTCCGGATTTTGGAATTCCGGATAATGGGTCCTATACTGTACCAATTTTTTGGCCCTATTGGAACTAAGGATTCCAATTTCTTTAAAAAAAAAAAAAAAAAAAAAAATGAAAAAAAAAAAATTGAAAAAACGATAAAATTAACCAATTTTTATATAAACGACCCCAGAGGCAAATGAAGATATTAACTCAAATCAACAAAATTTTGCACACATACTGACAATAGTATAAGGCAACTTTTCCGCTCTATTAGAAATTTGATATGAAAAAAAAAAGTTTTTATCAATACACCCTAACCTTGATATTCAAATAAATTTATGTTATTAAAAATTTCAGTTTTAATAAATTAAAGTATTTTCTGCTTGCTCCGTATTTTATATTACCATAATATACAAGGTGGCTGTTAAAAGGAGAAAGTGACAAAAAATGTTTTGTGATATGTACTGTGTACTTATCCATTAACAAGTTTTTAAGAATGAAACTCATAAAAGAAATCAATGAAAATAAAATAAATTTTATCTGTTTTTCTTCTAAAGTTTTTTTCTTCTCCCTTACAGCCGTGGCTGATACTTCTTTGATTCCACTTGCAGCACCTTTTGTGGTGGGAATTCTTTTTGTGCTCGTAACTCTTGTTGTATTGCTTCTGAAGATAAAAAAGTAAGTCATTTCTTGTATATAAACAAGGTTTGCTCTTGAAGGGGTAATAAAAGTAATTTTCTCAAAGTTCTACACTTATTTAAATCAATCGTTCTCAAATGTTTTTATGTTTGGGAGAGCCAGAGGTGGGCAGTATATTATATACTTTACTTGTATACAGTATATTTAATATACAGGATGGCCATAATTAAACTGACAGTACTTACAGTGTCCTGTAGTGCAATCTAATTGCAACAATAGCCCCAAACTATATAGAAAGTTTAAACAAGATGAGGGACAAAGGATTCCAAAAAATCTTTATAATATTTCTCTAACATGGACCAGTTTCAATTATTTTTTGTCGAAACAATACGATACGCGAGGATAAAAAATATTTATACATGAACAATATTTAAGCATGCAGACTTAGCTCAATGGACTGATAAGAAATAATATTATAGTTTTAAAAAATTAAAGAACACGCTTTTATAGAAATGTGAACTAAAAAGCACAAAATATCTATCTTAGTATTAAAATGCAGGGTAAGAGAAAATCGTGTGAGTAACACACCATAATATTTACATACATTTAAATCTTTAATTAAAATAATTTAAAATTAAACAAAAACCATTTTTAAAAAATCTCCCCTGACTAGGCTCGAACGCTAGACCTTTAGGTTCGTAGCTTTACCTCACAGCCACAGCGTTCACGTAGGGAAAGTCTTTTTTTTTTACAGTATAGATTTTTTGTTTGCTCCCAGAGCGGTTATAAACATACATACAGGTGAAGCTAATAAAAGCGTGTTAAAAATGACGACATTTGTCTGATGAGATTTTGAAAAAAATGTATTTTTAACAGTTGTTTCTTCAGAATCTTTGTAAGTGTCATTTTAAACCAAGCAATATTTTAAAGATATATACAGAATAGGAACTTTTGTGTCATAAATTGACTAAAAAGCATAATCATAAAAAATATAATCAAAATAGGAATTATTTTATTTTATTCATTTAAAAAGAAATATATATATATATATATGTACCAAAATTAATAAAAAGTCATCGCCAACATGAAACAAAAATTTAAAAGGCATCATGGGAGTCATATTTTAAAATTGTATTACCTGCAGAAGGAAGAAAATTGGGTTGTGAACCATGAATTTTATTTGGAAACCTTTCTTTAAATGATTTTGGTTTCACTATTGTACAATATTAATTTGGTTTTATTAATAATTTGGCTTCTGGTAAATTAAAATTTTAATTAAGTAGTGAAATTGGTATAACATTTATGAGTTTCAAATTTTAAAGGTAAATAAGAAAAGAAATAAAATGTGAATATTTCGCATGGGTTTGCTAGTAAACAAATAAAAATAAATTCTGAAATTTACCAATAGGAGAATATGTGGTGCTGCTTTTCTAAATAAAGCTTTGCTCCCAGACAAATTAGTGTGCTGTCTCCAATTTTAAAATAATAAATAAAACAAAAGCTTTACTTGGAACAACAGCTCCATATATTCTCCTAGCCGTAATTTTGAAACTTAAAAAAAAAAAAATATTTATTGGAATTGTTCATCCTCTATCTTGTGTAATCTTCCTACAAACTTTGGTGCCATTCTAAGTATTTGTATATTGTATCTAATATACATTTTCTTCTGTTTATTGTATATTTTACAGGACTTAGTATACTATATACTTTATCTTAAAATTCCCAACTTCTTAAAAGAAAAATCTTACATCTCAATTTTAAACCTGGATTTTCGCTGTGGGAACTCAATTCAAATGCCCCTTTCTTTCAATGGCTCCTATGTTGATTTGTTGTCTCTATGTAGACTAACTGACTTCACCTGATAACATAGTTAGAAATAGGTAATTTGCGATAGCAAACACTGAGTATTTAAATAAAAGAAAGTATAAAATACAAAATGTGTTTTTCTCCATCACTTCTTAGGGGTCTAATTAGCCCTAGTGTTCAAAGAATGACTATAGTTTGCTATGTTTGGTTGTTTTAAAGATGCTTCACTATTCGTAAACCAATAAAATTTTGCAGCATTTGATAACTACATGCTTGGTTATGTTTTGGTTGAAAAAAAAAAAAAAACAATGGTTAAAGAATAATCAAAATGATAATATACAATTCCTTTCGCAAGTATTAAAAAGAAGTCCAACCTTTTTAATTACCCTGAACTCCTAAAATTGCCGTTGCATTAGATGAGATTATTTGCCTGGTGCTAATATATTCAGCCCATCTGATGCCTACTACTGGGCACAGTGAATGGCAAAAGGCATTTACTGCCTAAAGATCTGATGCTTCCATGATAAATTCAGGATGCCAGCTTATGAGGTCCAAGCATTAAAGATAATTTGTCTATTCACATTGACAATCTACAAAAAAAATGTGGTTCAGTGCCTCTAGTAGCTTTAATGCTCCATTCTTCAAATACTAGAATTGTATAGAAAAATTTGATAATGAAGTAGCTTAATAATTTTTTTTTTTTTTTTTTTGTTAAGGAAGGTGAATATCTGCACTGAACGAGCTGTAAAATTAAAATGTTATTTTAGTTTACAACTTACATGATGAAGAAAAACACAATTTGATCTTTCAATCAAGTAGTTAAGTATTATTGGAAGCTGGTAGAGTTGCCACAAAAAAAAAAAAAAAAAATCAACTAACTCCAAACAAGAAAAATACTTCATAATGAAATAGATTAATATTAAAAGAAGTAAAGTGTAAAAACAAAGTTTAAAAAGTATATTGCATAAAGTTTTTTTCAAAATATAATAATTACACTTCCCCCCCCCCCCCCAATTAACCCATTTTTAGGCCACAGTCCTGTACACAAGATTCAATAAGCATCAAAAGTATTGACTGTTTTAAAAGCTTTCACATTTTTTTAAAAATTAAAATCAAGCTGTCAGCAAGCCAAGATCTATCTGAATGTATCGTAAAAAAAACTTTAGTAAATGATTTACTAAAGCCTAATAAAGAACATATTAAGTTAAAGAATTGTTTAAAAAAAAATAATAATAAAAGTTTGGCTAAAAATGGATTAACATTCCAATGTGTTGAGCTGTTACTTAATCTGCTTCAAGTAGCATAAAATTTTGTAAGACATTTTCTTTGACCAAATGTTACAGTATTACACAGGTATGCGAAATAAAATTCCAAAAAATGTTTTTACTCATAGAAATTCGGAACAGTCTAGTATATACTGTACTTTGAACTTTAACAAAATGCATGCACTTTTTATTGCTGTTTTCTTATCTTAAGAATTATTAGTCTAACTAGTTTAATCTTAGTATTTGATTTTTATAAGTTATTTATTTATTTATTTTTAAGGCTTTGTTGTTATTTTATTAATGTTTACTTAATAATTTTTTGTTTCTTTTTCAGATGTCAAGCATTTATGCCTCATGGTAAGTAAGATTAGTTAATCATTGTTTACTATTTTTATAAACCAGCAGGCTTTACCTGCTTCGCTATAATCACTATATTTACAGGAATTTTCAAAAAAACATTACTCACTATATCTTAAATGACTTTATAAATAAAAACTAAAAAAATGTCATTGAAATTATTTAAAGCCTTGCTTCAGGTGTCCGCTTCCTTCACCAGCATCTTCCCCATATGCGCTATATCAGTCCTGGATCCCCATTGCTTGCATTTGCACCTTAACCAGACATTTCAGTTTACATTTCTAGGCACTAATTGGATGATAAGTGATGCTGCTATGTTTCAATAATTATGTTTTTCGGACAAACATTTCTCGAATTGATTATCATTTTCACTCTTATTAAAACAGGTGGCAACACCAGACAATCTTCTCAACTGAAAAAATTTAATTAAAAAAAAAAAAAAAAAAAAAAAGCTAATCAAATGGTGCATTCTGAAGGGTCAAAACAGGTCTCCATGCGAAATTTTGTAGTTCTGCGACCTGCAATCAGCTGTTTCTAAGAAAGCGGCCAACACATCTCTAAGTTTAGCTTTGTTTTTTATCACTTTCTCACCTTCCTTATGATTTAGGATGTTATGAAGACACTGAAAACTTTTCTTTTATCTGTTTACATCTTTTCTATTAGTTATCTGCAAAAGTTAACATTGGTCCTTGGAGAATGAGACTCACGATGTTCACATTATCAGCATGACATTCTAACCATCTGATATAATGAGCCACAGAAAGTCTTTTCACTTTTACGTTTCTATCTGTAGAGTTGATCATTTCAGAAATTTATAGATAATTTAAAAAAACATACTTTCGGAAATCAGGTTTTGAGATGCAATAAAAGAAGTCATAACGGGCCTCCATGCAAATTTTTGTAGCTCTGTGATTAATCATTTGCCTAAGCAACCTACGCATCTAAGTTCAGCTTTGTTTTTTGTCGCTTTCTCATCTTCCTTGTGGTTCAGGATACTGTGAAGACACTGAAAATTTTTCTTTTATCAATTAACATCTTTTTTTTAATTATCTGGAATAAGTTATGCATTTGTCCTTGGAAAATCAAACCCACGATCTTCACATTATCAACATGACACTCTAATAACCAACTGAATTAATGGGCCCCAGGAAGTCTTTTCACTTTTATGTTTCTACCTCTAGAACAGATCAATTAAAAAAGTTAGGTTTTAATTAATTAAAAAAAAATCTAAATTTTGGAAATCTAGCTTCAAGGTTCCATCAGGAGAGGTCATAACCGGCCTCCATACCAATAAGTGTATCTCTGCAATCAGCCATTTGTCCACAAAATGACCTACATGTACACACATCTTCTTTTATTATATGTAGAGATTTCAAAAACCTATAAATTATGTAACTTAATAAATCCAGAATTGTTCTTAAATTTCTCCCTGGAGGAAAGATCTATTGATCACAAATTAAATTGGACAAATACTGAGCATTTATTATCAACCCAGTTTGTGAAAATGGTATTTTACTATCTCAAGTCATCTCATAGATCAGTGTAGTTTATGAAATTAATTGTGCATTGTTGTTTAGAAATTAAAAAATCACTGATGGTCAATCAGATTACTTCCATGTAAAATAAATGCTCATAAAAGTCTTTTAAAACCAGTTGACATCAGTAGACTCTACAATTTCCCGTCATATTATTAAATTACAGGGTCTCAATAATTTTTACTTCATGATAAGAGCATCAGTTGATGGCCAGGACAGATCAATCATTGAGCTGTCCCATACACTAAGCTGTTGTTTTCACACTTTGATACATTTACCTTATCCTAATGGACTGTTTAGTTTTATTAGTGTCAGTTTTGTATTTTAGTTTTTAGGTAGGTGTCATGTAATAATCCCCATAATGTAAGTTTATGGGAAATATTGCGCTCTCTGTTATGCTGAGTAAATCTTCAAATAACTTATGAAGTTTTCTGAATAAATATTGAAATTCAATCGAGTTCTGAATAGCATCATAAATTATATTTTTAAATTGGTCCAATTTTCTCTTCAATAATATTTAAATTAAATAATAATAATAATAATAATTAAAAAAAAAAAAACGTTTTTGTACAGACTGGCACTGTATTTGTGATTTTCAAATTCATCATGCTTCAAAAATGTCAAAAACTTCATACCTGTAATTTGATTTTGAACTGAAAGGAATTCTTTGATCTTTAATATTCTATTTACAATAGTAATTGTATAAATTATATATATATATATATTTAAGATTAAATAGAAATTCTTTTCAGATAAATTGGAGTGGAAGGCTGATTTTTAAACCAACTATGTGAAAAATACCAGAGCTGGGTCCTCCGCTTAACGCTTGGATGCTCTACCACTGAGCTACCCTGTCTGATAACCAGCTCAGCATTTCTCACATAATATTTTTCACGTAGTTGGTTTAAAAATCAGCCTTCCACTCCAATTTATCTCAAATGAATTTTCAAGGTTGATGAATAAAAATTTCTAAATAGAAATTCTTTTATTTATATATTTGTACATTTTTATAGTGTGCTGGGTATTTCCAAGGAATGTCCTTCCTCATACTGAATTAGCTCCAAGTTCTCTACCAAGCCCTTCACCAAGTATGGAGAAACTAAAAGATTCTGATGGCAAGCGTCAGTGGCATACATCTTCTAGATCTCTCCAGTCCGAAAACATCTATGAAGTATGCTCACCGCCATCACCAGATTCCCTCTATGAAGAAGTAGGCCCCGTTCCTAATTCCAAATGTTCTCCTTACGGTGTAGTCATGGTCGAAAATTCTATAAATTCTCTGAATAGAAATGGCATTGCTAAACCCGCTTACACGTCAGAGCTGAATCAAGATTGCATGACTGGAAATCGTTTCCAGCCATGCATGATGCGAAATATTGCATTACCAACTAGATTTTCCACCTTTGGTGGAAGTGGGCATGGTTTTGTGAACCCAGTCATACGTGATGTAGCTGGTTCGCAAACACTGCGTTCAAGCTTTAGACCGCGAAATGGCCCCATCACTGCTGGTGAATATGTTCAGAAACGGGAATTGCCCCCGGTTCCTGGTGATATTTATTAGGATTGAAAATATGGAGATCAGTGTGCACTAATATGGCAAGTATGAAGATCAACTTTGTATAGTTACCAAAAAAAAAAAAAAAAAAAAATGCATCTTGATTAATGCTTTTTTGAATTATGATAAAAGGCACAAATTTCTAAAACTAATATTTTATTTATTGAAATTAGTTTGTTACCTATTCTTCATATAACAAAAAGCAAACGATATGTCTTCATAAAGTTGTTTTAAAATATTTTCACAGGCTCTAATTTTAAGTGCATACATTCCTGGTCTCTGTATTTTTTAAGGGTTTTTATCATCATCATTATTATTATTTCTTTATCCTTTTTAAAAAAACATGTTAAGATCCCATTTTGTTTTATATGGGCGAAAATAGGAATAAATAACTTTATGTAATTAATTTTTTTTAATTAATTAATTTGAAATTACTTATTTTGTATTTTTATAAATGCTATAATTGTATAGTTAGTGCCAAAAATGAGCTATTTTCTTATTTTTTGAGGGGACTGGGGGATTGAAATAATTTGAGAACAAAAATTGCTTACAAATTTTTATGAGGTATTGTGTAAAATTTTTGTACAGCTTGTTTTTATTTTTCATTCTACACTGTTATGTTTTTAAAGAACTGTAGTCAAAAGAATTTACTTAAAACATTTTGCTTTTTATTAATATTATTATTACTTTTTATGTATAAATATTTAAATAAACATTAAAAGAATGCTCTACATGAACAATTTTTATTTTTTCATCACATTTATAATATTTCATTTATTAATCATGTTAATTTATTTTGCATTTCATTTTATATATATGTGTGTGTGTTCGGGCATGAGGAAAGATAATTCACAATTACGAGTACCATTCC
The DNA here is from genome assembly GCA_963930645.1 of Salticus scenicus. Lineage (NCBI taxonomy): Eukaryota > Metazoa > Arthropoda > Arachnida > Araneae > Salticidae > Salticus > Salticus scenicus. The sequence continues at coordinate 322,561,446 of OZ005653.1, read as the reverse complement.
AACAATCAATGTTATCTTTTTTATGTATTTTTCATATTATGGCATTGTTCTGAAATACAATTGTATGTCTATAAATGTGCATGCAAATGTCTCGAGAAATTTGAAATTTTTTTTACAAAAAGGTCTCAACAGCTAGTGCAAAATGTTTGTTAACTCATGTTTTGTTTGTTTTTGGAAATACATTATCATCTGATTGATTTTTTTAGTATATTTTTACCAAGCTTTTATTATTGTTCAGATGTTTTTAATGTACTGTCAACTTTGTAAATATGTTGATCATATTGATTTTGATATATAATTTTTTACATTAGTTAGTTATTTGTTTTTATGAAACTTTTAATCATTTAATCACATTTGCCTAATTAAAACCAGCATATTTCCAAAGTAGTAGTAGTCTCTTTTTTATCTAAAAGAAAAAAAAAAATGTTTTGATGTAAAGTGTCATTTTTAAACTGTAGATGATGAAAAACACCCAATTGCATATTTGATTATATTGAAAGTACAGTAGAGCCACGGCTATCCAAGCCCTGACTATTCGAGTTCCGGGTTAACCGAGGTAGTCCAGAAAAGGCCACGCTTCGAAGAAGGTGTAGCCTTTAATAAATGGCTTGGATAACTTTGACAAATTTTACTATACAGTACTGTATTTTATAATTTATGTATGTATGTATTGTATTGTATTTTTAACTGGCTATATTTAAATGTGCAATAGATGTATTATTTTACTTGATTGGCTACATTTTCATTAAATTTAATCTTTACTGTATGTTTCCCCCCTCGATTTATAACAGAGTCTGTATTATCAGAGTTTCTAATTATCTCGAAGAAGCGAGGCTCTACTGTAGTATGTTTGTCCAGCATGTTGAGATGAACTGATTTCAATGGCAACTGCAATTAATAGTCACAAATATAAATTTATATTAATACAAGGTGGTTAACAACCTGTAAAGCCTACATATCAGAAAAAAAATCAGGGAGTTTTTATTAAATCTTAAGAGGAAAAAATTTAATATTTATTTACACCAGGGTTAGAAATAAGCGGTCGTTAGTCGTATTTTGCGACCAGTTTTTTCATTTTGACATTTAGAATTCCAATCATAGGTGCCATATTTGACGCCTGGATTTTTCCTCATCCTATCTAATAATTTTCCCAATCTCATCAGACAGCAAACAAGTCTGTTTCACCTAACCTAATAAAAACCTAATTTGAACCTAATAAAAACTGATTTAAGAAATCATTTCTCTATGAAAGTAGTTGACGATTTGTTAATGATTAAATTAAACAGTCCTAAATTGGAAGATTTCTGCCCAGAAAAGGCTATTAAATTGTGGTGGAATGATATATCATCTGGGCGAAGAATGAATTTGTGATTTTAAATATGTATGTTTAATATTGTCAATGTAATTACATTCATTACATAAATATTTTTTATATAATCTTGCATATATTATTTACAAGTTGATGCTTTATTATTATTATTATTATTTTTTAAATATACATATTTAATTATAGATGGCACCTAGATTTTTAATTTGGATGTCCAAAAAATTTAATCCAGGTGTTATTTTGATGCCTAGTTTCAAAATTCTTATTTCTAACACTGATTTATACCCATGAAATTTCAGGCAAAAAATATTGATTTATAAATTGCTGCTCCAAAATGGAAGTAAGTGTCTTGGAAAAAATTGGGAAATTTACCTTTACTTGTCTTGGTTAAGTACAAAAAGATCTACTGCTAACCACCCTGTAATGTAAATGTAAATATGTTCTGCCATTGTGATGAGCTTTTTTGCTTGCTGTAATTTTACATTTTTTCATGTTTATAATTTTCAAAAAAAAGAAAAAAACTCCTTGCTTGTCTGTTTAATATGTAAAGCAAATAAAAATTATGTAACATAACTATTTGCTAATGGTGTAATTCTGAATGTTTGTCCATTTCAAAGTCCTCTCTTTTTTACTGATTTATTCATTGTAAAAATTAAAAATTTGGAATTGTAAAAGTTCATCTTTTATTTCAGTTTTATTTCTTAAAGAAATATTGAGTTATTTTGTCTACATACTCTGATCTATTTTATTACCTTATATGTGTACATTAATATGCCGACCTCTGATTTTTATAGAAATAATGTTGTCGCTCAGTGACTTAATTGTGTACATCGGTGCCCTTGATAAATTGCATTTTGACCATATTATAATAATCTTAACTGTACACATTAAAAGGAAGGTCCTTTTGGCCCTTGCCATTAGTTATCCCAGCCGCTGTATAGTTAGACCACTTCCATTATTTCTTGACATATTAGATCTTTAGCATTGCACATCATTAGTGACTCACCTCCCTATAAATATGTAGAATGTTATAGATTTTACATGACTATACATTTATACACATTTGCGTATGCCTGTATATCGATATGGTCATGACAGCCATGAATTTCTAGTGTGGTGTGTGTTATAGATATCATCATACATGTGAGTTATATTGATATGATTTCTGCTATCAAAGTGTGTTTCAAAAAATAAGAGCTTCTTAAATTCTTTGAAGTATTGATTGTGGAAATGAGAGAATCGGAGCAGTATTTGTGAGTAAAAAAATGCACTTGGAAACTTTTTGTAATTGTATATTTATTGTTATTTCCTCTTGATCTTGTGATTACATTGAAAGACATATTGCACAAATTGGATATAGAGATTTTAAGAATGAAAAAAAGTTTGAAGATTTCAGAATGGGTTTGAAATAAAATGCACTTTCATTTCATAAATATAAATTTGTGCATATTATAAATTTTGTATGTCTAGATTTACAGTATGACTGTTTATACTTTTCTAGGATAGTGTTTTCCCTACTTGAATTTAATATGATATTTAACAATCATTTCTTATTATATACTTGTATATATACACAAACAATAGTAAAACCTGTTGAAATGAAATCTCATGTGGTGCAGGAAAAAAAAAAAAAAATCTAAATTTGAACAAATCATATTAAAATATGCTGCTCTTTGCTGGGCTTGGAATGTCACTCAAGGCTTATTAGAATAGAACCAGGACCTGTGGGTTAAAGTAGATTCTGAAACTACAAACATCTATGCCCAACCCAGGATTTTAACCTAGCGTCTGGGAATTTAAGGCTAGAGCACTTTTTAGCTGGGACCATATGACGTTTTCTATTTAAAACAGCGTTATGCTGTTTATAGGTTTTAGTGTGTGTATGTGTACAATATATAAAATATTCAGATATTTGGGGGAAGGGAGGGGGGGGGAAGGTGGCGGCAAGTGCTTCAGAAAATAATATTTTTGTTTCAGAGACAAATCTCAATGCAATACAGACCATTGTTTATTATGTAGCTTACAAAATGTTGATGGTCACTGAAACCATTGATTATGCCATTCATCCAATGGAATTGAGTTGAGGGAATCACAAGCTAATTTCACAGACTATATTTAACCAATTCTGACAGTTTTCACGTAGTAAGGATTTTTATTGTCTGTGAATTAAGGGTGTTATGATAACAATAATTCGCATATTGTTCTCATTTAAATTAAATACTTTAAAATAAAACAGCTATTGAATGAATTTACAGAAACTTTATTTCTCACAGAAAATAGTTATTTTAAACAACCTTAGGGGAAAAAAGAATAAAGGTAAAATTGCATTCACAAGCGTTGATCATTTACTCTGACCTTGATTGCTTTACTGCAAATTTAAAGAATAGCTGATGTCACATGATGCAGTTAATTAAAGTGAATAAAAAAAAACAGAAATAATGAATGTAAAAAAACCTAACAAAGTATCCTTTGTGTAATTAACACTTTTACTGATTAGGGAAAATTATAATATTTTATCACAGTTAAGAACTTGAATTTTCTCTTCAATATTGTTTTTAGTTGGTCTCCAGGGTCAGAATTCACCAGTACCCGGGGTAGAGAGAAAAAAAAAAATCAACTGTTTATAATATTAATGCATAGTGCTGGCTCACTATGTAAGTACTGTAACATATTTTAAAACTACAAAATTCAGATAAACGATATCTAGGTTATAGCTCGTGGCTTGATTTTTTTTTTTATCAGCCAGCTCAAAAGGAAAAAGACAGAAGATTTCTTGTGTATACATGTTACATTTAGCTCTTGGTTACATTTTAGAGCTCAGTGATAAATACGTGTGATTAATGTTTTCACACAGATTTATTATAAAAAATTTAATTTTATTGGAATGTATTTTTACTGCTCAGTCTTTATACTTTATCATACATTTCAATTTTCTCTCTGCTCACACTGATTCCATTTTTTTTTTTTTTTTTTTAAATCTGTTTTATTGCAAAGGATACAAATTATTGTTATGACTATTTGATGCTGGTAAACTTGTATATGTGAACATGTATATGTAAAGTGGCTTTGTTTTTATTATTTTTTAAGCAAAAATGCACACTCTTGTATGCATTTATTTTGATGTAAAGCCAAATGATCTAGTCATTTGTATTACCCGATAGCCATGTAAATGTTTTTGCAATGTTATCTGTCTTAGATGTCTTATCTTTAGAATTTCAATTTAATTTTTGTCATGTTTTGTGATAAATAAAGTACTTGGTAAATCAAGATATTGTTAGATTTTCTTCTTTGTATGTGTGTGTCTGACTTACTGTTTAATGTTGTTGTTTATTCTTTGATTAATAAGTAATCATTTTTTTGCATTATATACATATATGAGAAAAGGCAGAACATCAAAGTTCAACTGTGAGGATTCATAACTGTTGACTTTATATAATAGATGATACACATTCGCACACCAAAAAAAAGGTAAGCATAATATTTAATTTGTCTTTCGGGAGAGTTTAACAGTTTTTTTTTTTCAATTCACATCCAAAACAACTATACGTCTTCTGAATGTAAAGTTACATCTTCAGCTAGGTGCACTTCAGGGAAAATTTTCTTTGCTCAAAGTCCCTGGAGAGTGAAAATCTCCTTCTGCTCTCCTGTCTTGATAATGCGTGCATCACTTTGCAGTCTGTTAAAGGGAAAAAACACTGCTTATAGACAGGGTGATTAAAATTAAAGTTACGATTTCAAAACACTATAATTTTAAACCTACCTGTCAGAATGAATTGATATTTTACCAGAACAATCATGAACCAATGAAATTTTATTTGGTGAAGGAAAAAAGTAGTTCCAAAATATCCCTATAAATGGCGTTGTCAGGGGAAATGCCTAAATAGAGTCATTAAACGCATAAATGTTGTTAGTAATACAATAGAATAGCAAGAAATAATAGACTCTAAAGGTTTACGACATTTTTTTAGCAAAAAGATAAGAATGCGTGCTTACAGTAATAACAGTCAGAGTGACTAGAAAAAAAAGAGAAGCTTCATGAAACAAACATCTTATAGATGATTAACGGCACATTTTGGAACTACTTTCTTTTTCCGTTGCCAAATAAAATTCCATTGCCTCACGATTGTTCTGGTAAAATCACTATGACCGGTAGTTTGATAATTATAACGTTTTGAAATTGTAACTTTAATTATAATCACTGTGTATATATATTTATATATACAGTAGAACTTGGATAATTCAAAGTTGAAGGCACCAGAGAAAAATTTGAAATATCGAAAAATTCGAATTACATATACTATTTTGTCAAAAAGAAGACATAAATAATAAAAATAAATAAATAAAACTCTACGATCAAAGATTTAACATATAAACTTTATATCTAAGAATACTGCTACATCCCCCCCCCCACACACACACACACTTTTTAAAAATATAGTCAAACATTTTTTATTGCTTCTTTAAGTACAATCTTTGTGTCAAAGCATACACTGTAAAAAATATGCCCTATTTTCTGTAATTAAAAAAAATACGTTCTGACAACGTAATTTTTTTCGAAAATTACGCGTATTTTCTCAAATTACAGAGAATTCCCTGCAGCAAATAGGGCATATTTTTTTACAGTATGACTTCAACCTATCAATTGATACAAAGATAGAATCTTCTATATCAGACACGACTTTCAATTAAAAAAAAAAAAAAAAAAAAACTCTCGAAGTTCATGTACGTGGACCATATCTTCTGATGCACTAGGTAGGAAATACTCTTATCCTTCTTTTGAAAGACTGTTAAAAAAAAAAATAATAATAATAATAATAATAATGCACTTTAGCAGAGAAAAATCTCGAGAACAAATTTTAACTGTAATATTTTAAAGGTCATTGTATGAAAAATTCGAATTATCCAAAATAGAATTCGAATTATCCATGATTTTTCAACATTATTTTAATGCAAAATTCAAGGGACCTAGTAAAAAATTCGAATTATCCAGAATTTCGAATTAAACAAGTTCGGATTATTCAAGTTTCACTGTATTTGTGAAAGAACACCATGAATATCACTATAAGAAATGGCCTACAGGAAGATCTTATGAAACTACACTTTGAACTGAGTAACATACATTTCATTTAAGGGGACTTGGCATTACTGGAGTTTTCGTATAAAAGCTTTATTTATGAATTGAACTATGTTAGGTTTTTTTTTTCAATAAAATATATATTCAGGTAACGATTATTATTATTATTTTATATATATACATTTTTACAGATTTGAAATATTTTAATTGCATTTGCTCAATCTGCAATTTTTCATGAATTCATGAACTTCAAAATACTTAAAACTTCTATACAGATATTTAAAAAAATCTTAATGTATTTGTTTGAATTTTGAAATTAATTAATTTTTGTGAAAGAAAAAAAAAATCAAAGTGCATGTCTATGTAAAAATTTAAAGAAAAAAAAAAAAAGTTTTTTGTTAATATTTTTTCATAAATATTTGAAGAGCTTTAGAAGGACGAATTAACTTTAGAAATATTAAATACCTTTTACAATCCTTCATTAATGGCAGCTTTAATTATATATTTCGACTACAATCGTAGTCGTCCTCAGATGTTGTCTCTGCTGCACTGTTGACATATATCTTCTTTCTCTTCCACATCACTTTTCCTCTCGTCTACGTCATCTTTTCGTCGGTACGTTTTTATCACCTGTTGCCAGTCTTCTGCTATGATACTATGCTCTCTCTCATTTACTGCTGTGTTTGAGGTTAGAATCTCTAAAGCTTCGCGTTTCAAGGCGTAATTGTGTGAGTTGTAGGGAGCTATTTTAACAGTTTTTAGAGAATTAGTTATTATGGGGTTAGTTTTATGTGTCCGTGATAAGGCTGTGGAGCTTCTATTGTATTTTAGATCGTTGATATGTTCTGTTTCTCTGTCTTTGATTTTCCTATTCTATTTTTCGAATCCGAAATGAAAAAGACCTCATTGACCCTAAAGAAACATCGGGAATTTATAAAATCACTTTCAATCTAGAAAATAACAATAAACCGGCAACCTACATCGGAATGACAAAGAGGAAAATCAAAGACAGAGAAACAGAACATATCAACGATCTAAAATACAATAGAAGCTCCACAGCCTTATCACGGACACATAAAACTAACCCCATAATAACTAATTCTCTAAAAACTGTTAAAATAGCTCCCTACAACTCACACAATTACGCCTTGAAACGCGAAGCTTTAGAGATTCTAACCTCAAACACAGCAGTAAATGAGAGAGAGCATAGTATCATAGCAGAAGACTGGCAACAGGTGATAAAAACGTACCGACGAAAAGATGACGTAGACGAGAGGAAAAGTGATGTGGAAGAGAAAGAAGATATATGTCAACAGTGCAGCAGAGACAACATCTGAGGACGACTACGATTGTAGTCGAAATATATAATTAAAGCTGCCATTAATGAAGGATTGTAAAAGGTATTTAATATTTCTAAAATATTTTTTCATTTTTTTTTTAAATATTTTTTATTTTAAAAAATACTGCAAAATCTATCCTTAATTCTTTTTAGTTAGCTCTATTGAACATAAATAAAATCTTTTTGTAAAAAAATAGAACCGAATCCAAAAAGCAACTACTATTCAAAAAAAAAAATATTATGAAATGAAACTAAATTGCGCCTAAAAGTATAAAATAATTTACTTCGCCAAACAACCTATAACACTGCAATTAATCATAACTTTTGAAGTCGGCGCAAAATTAAATAAAATTAAATTAGTTTTTAAAGATTTGTTTTTAGATCGGTAGCAACAAATGCTGTTTTCTCGAATGATCCATTTTCATGTTTCCTTTATTTTATAACTGTATACAATTGTTCCATTAGTAGCATCTACACAGAACAGTGAACATTCTTCACAATGCGGTATTTATGTTTCTACGAAGTTAGAGTCTCCTTTACAAATTTGATATAACTTTGATAACTATAATCCTTGGTGGCTTTTGGATTTGGTGTTCAAAACGTATTGCAAAAATATACACGCAAGATGTATATTTTCATAATATATTTTGTACGAAGTATTGTTTCATATACTTGATTACACTCTTAATATACCTTATCAAATTAATCATGACATCACAAAGAAATTAAATATGTTTGCCAGATAATTTTGCGATTTTTCTTTCACCAAGTACGTCAGATACCATCATCTTCGCCAACTTTTACTGCTTGCGAAATCTTATTTGTTTTCTTCAATCAAAATAGTTTTCGGCTGTGTTTTGCAAGTGACAATGTGAAATGTGTATTTTGAATAGGATTTGATATTTGTATTGAATAAAAGTATCAATTTTTATTTAATTTTGCGCCGACTTCAAAAGTTATGATTAATTGCAGTGTTATAGGTTGTTTGGCGAAGTAAATTATTTTATACTTTTAGGCGCAATTTAGTTTCATTTCATAATATTTTTTTTTTTTTTGAATAGTAGTTGCTTTTTGGAGTCGGTTCTATTTTTTTACAAAAAGATTTTATTTTTCTCTTTTCAGTGAAAACTTATTCATATAACAGAACACCAAAAGACGTTCGACGGCAGTTTCACAAATCACAACTTCCAAGAAAAGTGACATAACTCAAAAAATGGTTTATGTCACTGAAAAATACATGAAATGCACCCAATGTGAACAAAAAAGTTACATCTCCATCTAGAAAGTTATCCACTCGAGAGACAGTTGTGCCAGTTTTATTCTAGTCAAATTATTTTTAAATTGAATTTTCTCAAATGCTGCATTTTTAAGTTGTGTCACTTTTCTTGCTTTTATCGAATATGAGCAAAAAACTATCTATTGAATGAACATACATTAAGTTAAAAAGTCTTCAGAAATGTAAAGAATGGATACGCTGTATTCGTAACCAAAAATTCTGCATATATATTGAACTTTACAGTGAATACTTGTCACTCGCTGCGCTGAAAATTGCGCAGCGTAAAGTTCAAACAAAGAACAAAATATGCATTGGTGCTGACGGACAGAAGTTTCAACATCGATACCTACATATTGCTTTTACCAGTGTAGCTGCATGCGTTCAGCAGTTAATGTGAGAACAGACTTTTGTGAGTATCCTGTAATTTGTTTATATCTTAATAAAATCATAATGAAGCCTATTTCAGGCCAAGATTGTTACGATAACAAAAAAAGTATTAAAATTAAACCATCTCTTACGAGGTTATAAGCTAACAAATTTCAAAAACAACAATAACAATGAGAAACATGGTTTGTATTGAGCCTCTTCCTTTATGAAGTCGGTTTAAAACGTCTATGCGTTAATCGATGTGACCGCTTACAATAACCATACTTTGAATTTTACGTAGCATAAATGTCACCCGCTACGCTACAACATATGCAATGTCGTTTAAGTGTGCAGAAATAGGAGATTGTGAACAAACAAATGCACGTTTTAAGCGTTCTGTTTTTAGCATTAACGTCTAAACTTTCTTTTTGTACTGAATCGATGATGCTCTGCAATTTTATAATTCAATTTTTTCCCCTGTCTTGAACTGTTTCCGAGATAGGAACGCTAACTCCACTGTTTCCCACCAGGTGGAGCTGTAGGCGGTTGAATCACGCAGCACATATCCACTTTACTATACCTACATACCACTTTTATGACTATAGCTGCAGCTGTTCAGCAGTTAAAAGAGTCGGGACTGACTTTTTTCGGCACCCTGTATTTTCTTTTGATCGTAAATATATTGCAATGGGACCTATTTCAGACCAAGGCCTTTACAGTAATACAAAAAGTACCAAAATCGGATTATCTGTTCAGAAGTTATGAGCTAACAAACAAAAACAAAAAAAAAAAAAAACATACGGTGTGAATTGAGAACCTATTTGAATGTGAATTGAGAACTTCCTATTTGAAGTCGGTTAATTAGAGCATCTACAAACACCAACACATAGCTCGAATTAAGAACACCCTCTTTTCTGAAGTTGGTTGAAAACGACTTTGCGCTAATCGATGTGACCGCTTACAGTAACAGTACTTTGAACCACAGAGTATACGTATCATCCGCTACGTTGCAAAGTGTGCAACGTAGTTCAAGTGTGCACAGTGTAGAAAATTGTGAAGAAACAACTGCACGTTTTAAGCGTTCTATTTTTAGCAATAATGTCTAAAAACTGTCTTTTCCTTAGTAAAACGATGATGCTCTACAACTTCGTAATTAACTTTTCTCCCATCTTGAACCGTTTTTGAGATAGGAGCGCTGATTCCGCTGTTTTTCACCAGATGGCGTTTTATTTTCTTTAGATTGTAAAGATATTACAACGGGACCTACTTCAGACCAAGATCTTTACAACGAAACAAAAAGTATCAAGTAACCGTATTTTGAACTATATAACGTATGTCTCACCAGCTACGCTACAATGTGTGCAATGTAGCTCAAGTGTGCATAGTGTAAGAAATTGCGAACAAACAAATGCATGTTTTTAGCATTGTATTTTTAGCATAGATATCTAAACTATCTTTTCGTGCTAAATCGATGATGCCCTGCAATGTTATATTTCACTTTTTCACCCTGTCTTGAACAGTTTCCGAGGTAGAAACGCTAGCATGAATGTCTAAACTATCTTTTTGTACTAAATCGATGATACTTTTCAAATTTGTAATTCACTTTTTTCTCTAGAACAGATTTCTAGATAGTAACACCGACTCCGCTATTTTCCACCAGGTGGTGCTGCAAGCGGTTTAACCTTGTACTGCATGGCCACTTTGCTATACTTACATACCATTTTTATCACTATAGCTGCAGCCGTTTAACAGTTAAAAGAGTTGGGACTGCTTTTTGGGGGCACCCTGCATTTTCTTTAGATTGTAAAGATATTACAATGGGACCTATTGCAGACCAAGACCTTTTCAACAAAACAAAAAGTGTCAAAATCGGAGCATTCGTTCAGAAGTTATGAGCTAACAAACATAAAAAAAACATACGGTTTGAATTGAGAACCTTCCTTCTTTTTTGAAGTCGGTTAAAAAAAAAAAAAAAGTCTTTTCTTAAATATTTGTAGAAGTTTAGCATTTTGAAGAACATGAATTCTTGAAAAAAAATGCAAACTGAAAAATACAATTTAAAAATTTCAAATGCGTAAAAACTATATCAAAAGCCAGAATATTGCTGCCTGAATATGTATTTTATGGAACACACCTATTATAGTTCAATTGATAATATTAAATGGAAATTTAAGATTTTATGAAAACTTTCAGTAGTTCTAAGTCAAAGGTACCACTCCCTTAAGTTTCAAAAGATTGTGTGAACATGCATAAAATTTAGTGCAAAGTTCAATGAAAATATATGTATTGTACTGGGGCAATTTTCTAGTTGAAAAGGGTTGAAGGTAAGTCACAATGTTAAATCATTGACGATTTTAGATAATCTCATAGGCTTTTAAGAGGCATGAATCAATCTACAGGCAAACAGTTGTGATGTAAATGGTATGCAAAGCATAAGTAAGTAATTATTATTCCCACACATGCTATCACTTCACGGCCTCTCATGTGTGTTTTATTTTTATATGTTTGTGGAAAAATAAGTTTGTCATTCATTCCTCTTTGCCATCATCGTCACCATCTGACTTATTAGAAGATAATGCATTCACTTCGAATCAAGGCCGTAGGCAAGGGGGGGGGGGGCAACAGGCCTGATTAAAGCAGGGGCATGTAAGACATGTGACCTGAATAGCAGGGGCCATATAATTCGCCCTGAAAATGCCATTTCGCCTTTTATAATCTAAAAATGGTATCGTATAGTGCAAATTCTGACACATTGTACCTGTGTTTATTGGTGCACAATGCGAGGAGGAGGCGGGCTCACGAAACTATGTGTACCCCGGGTCTCGCATGAAGTTAATCAGGGTCTTTTTGTGTAGGGTCTGATTAACTTCGTGTGAGGCCCGGGGTAAACACACTTTTGTGGGCTCCATCCCCAGACCCCCACCATTCGTACTGTGCAGGAATCAGCAAAAGTACATATATATATACCTGTATATGAAACTAAAATAACAAAATTTTGCATTTTATGATACCACTTTTGTCATTTTTAGAGGCAAGAGGGCATTTTCAGGACAAGTTTTAGGGCTCTTTGCTAATCAGGGCCCGGGGCACCATGTGCCCCTGTGTTAATCAGGCCCTTGATTGCGTGTACGTATGTTTTTTTCATTGGGTATGCGTATTAGTATATCATATTCAGACCTTGTATTAGAAATGTGATGGGCCCCTCCCAAAAAAAAATCCTGGCTATGGCCTTGCTTCGAATAATTAATGAATCATGAGGGACAGTACTAACTCAATGTTGTTGAACCTGTAAATTCACAGCACTCTTACTAGGTAGGCTACCTGTTCTCTTTCTGAGACATTTACTTTCTCTCTCATTATTAATTTATAGCCTAATCCTGTAAACAGGCCAATTTTTAATAATATAAACTAACAAGAAAACTTTTTATGGTGCTAATTGGGGGGGTGGGGGGGGGAATCCGAGCCGAATCGGGGTGTCGAGCCGAATCTCACCCAATCTCATGTGGGGGAGGTCTCAGCACATATCACATAATTTTTTTTCCTCACAAAAAACAGTGTAAAATCGCGAGAAAATTGAGTTAAATTCAAGTAAAACATGTTTCTTGACTTAGATATGGCAAAATCTGACACGATAATATTTATCGTGGCTACCTGAATGCCGCGAAGCAGCACAGTGGCCTTTCATTTGTTTAAGCGCCACCGGCCAACCACACGCTCGACTCGACGAACGTTGCAGCGTACGAGACAAGTAAGAGCGACACACGGACAAGTCCCAACCTGCTTTGTTTATGCATATAAATATTTTGTTACACAACGACTCAGATAACATTTTCACTTATTTAAAATGAGCAGATGATTTTACTGAAAATCACATGGATATGTTGGTTCCAATAGTCACTCTTGAGACTGTGCACGAGTCCCCATGGACTGAATTAGAATAAATATTCTTTTATTAATTTTAGTAGTTTCTCTTTAAGTATTTTATGTTCAATTTTATTACTGTGATTCTAGACTACGATCTATGCAATCTTAAACCAGTCTTAACTAATAAAAATAATAAAGCAAATTGTGTTTTTTGAAATAAAGCCAACTCATTTACAGTAAAAGTATGATTTTTGAAAAATCTTATGTGAGATTAGGGGAGGGGGGTCAAAAAATCGTCAAAACTGCCTCATGTAATTAATGGATGCCCCCTTGCTGATTTTCTTGAGGGAAAAACATAAAATTTAATAAAATATAGTATTTTGCAGTATTATTAGTTGCTCAGTTACAGTAGAAAAGCTAAAAAAAATTATTAAAACTGTATTTATGTCTACAATATCTATTTTTAAATAAGTACCATATTGATAATTCTATGATTATGGTTGATAAGAGGAATGCTTAAGATTTATTCATGTAATTGAAAAATTTTAATTTGATTTCATTTTCTTTATATCTTCAGCAAATTAATGTAAATGTTTTTACCAAATAAATTTATTAAAATACAAATGTAAAGTAATTTTCATTATTTTAAATCTATGCAATATTAAAGTTACATAAAATAAATAAAAATGTTAAACTTATATTAAGGTATAACGTCGCATTTTAAGAAGTAAAATTAGAGCTGCTGGATATATTTTTGTGTCTCGGCATTAATGGACAAAGATTAAATTAATTTGGATTTGACTTTTTCGTATTTAACATTCAAAATGTGAAACTTGACTTTTTTTTTTTTTTTTTTTTTTTTGTGGGGGGGGGGGGGGGGGCTTTTCTGTTGTGACTCAGTAGCTAAAGCTTTGCCAGAGAATTAAGTATTATGTAAACTAATGTCTCTAATTTTTTCAAGCCAGTCAGAAATTAGCACTTGAAAGCATTATCTTGTAAGTTGTAGCACTTTTATTTAGCAGAATATATACACAAAAGGACAAAAAAAGAGTCACACTTTGATAATTTTCCTTTGAAAAACATCCAATTAAATCATTTAAAAATAGAGATGAAACTGAGAATGATTTTGCTGGATAACACATATCTGTATTTAACAGACATTGGTGCTTCAGATATTCGATATTTGGCCACCATCTGTTACATCCCTACTTTTAAGTTTAAATTTTTTCGTTTTTTAAAAGGAAAAGTGAAAGTATCCAGGTGTGGCTTTTTATTTTTTCCTTAGTGTATGCATATATATGTATAATTTTTTATTTATTTATTTGTGAGGGAGGTGGGTGAAACATTTTAATAATGACTAGTAGAATCTGAATAAAGTTACAGCAATTTTTATTATTGTTATTTATTTAATTTATTATTATTATTATTTTTTTTTTTTTTTCAATCTTGTAATGATAGCAAAGAAACTTGATGATATAATAACAAACAATGTTTTTATGACAATATAATGGTATAATGACTGTTTTTTTTTTTTTTTTTTTATACACAGGATGATTCATAAAGAAGTACACAGTTTCACTGTACTATACACTGTAATCAAGAACAATGTAAGATATATGTTACCTGTAACAAAATTGTATAGAATTATATTAAATTTTTTTAGAGATAGTCACAGATGTTCTATGGGTGACCCTTTAGTCACATGACAAACATTGAACTGGTAATTCCGCTCACTGCATGTTAAGTTATCTATGTCCATCAGTAGTGGCTGTGATATGCTATTTCAGCTCCACTAGATCAACAGAAAGGAAAGGTACAGATACCTCGTCCTTTACGTACCCCCACACGAAGAAATTATAAGGTATTAGGATTTTTTGTGTGGTCATTGGGTGGCCATTTTGAATGGCAGTACAAACTCTATTGGCGACTTCTTGTGATACAGTCTGTCATCCAAGACTTTTACCTTTGAACAAACAGCCACTAGTTTTAGATATTTCATGCCATTGACAAATAGATTTTCTAGTTGGAGCTTCTTTTTCAAATCATGATCAAAAATGCTGTTGCACGACAGATGCAGATTCTGTTTTGCTAAATTCAAGAACACAAAAAGTCTTCTCCACTGCAGACACTACCATTTCGACTCACTAGTCAGATGACACGCTCGCTATTGCCTACATCACTTCCGTCAGGGGCAAGACACAAACTTTAAGATTACATATTTCTTACAGTTTGCTGAAGTGGTGTGTGTCTATAACTGTTACTATTTTACAGTATCTGGAAAGTGCATACTTCTTTATGAATCACACTGTATATAATTCAAAATGAATGTTTGCTAGAGTTATCTGCATTAAAATATAGCAAGTTTTTTTTTTTTTTAATACTACTCAGCATTATCTGTAACTGAACAAAAGATTATGCTAAAAAAAAAGAAATCTGTCAGTAAACGTTTTTTTATATAATAAATCTAGGAAAATATAAACATACTTTTTCCTTATGGGCCATGGTTGGCTTGTTTTTTTTTTTTTTTTTTTTTTTTTTGCAAGGTTGTGTTTGGGTAGGGTCATCTGAATTTTTTTCTTGCGAGTCATGATTATGAAAATTGTTTTTTGTGGATTAAGTTCAAGTGAGGGTTAAATTTAGTTTTTAATAAGTCCAAGCAGAGTTGACAGCATGTTTTAAAAGTTTGAAACACTAAGCTTAAAAAGGTGTTTGATAAAAATATAGCTGCTTAGTTGGTATAAGCAAATTAAATATCCTATAATTAAATATATGCATATCCATATTATTATCATAAAATAAACTCCCGTATCGGTCATTCCAAATATCAGAGATCACTAAGTGTGTAACAAAATTATAAGACCACTGTAGATTTAGTGATTTGTCTTATAAGTAGTATATATATATATTTTTTAATTAAATTTAGTTGATGTGAATAAATGAAATATAAAATATATTCACATTATTTTTAAGAGATTTAAATATACTAATTATTTTATGAAGAATTTCAAAATTTTCCGTTTAAATATCTGTAACAAAATTATAAGACCACTAGTTAAAGCATTTTTTTTTTTTTTTTTTGATAAAACTAAAGTGATGTTGATCCACCAATTTTCTGAATAAATTCAAATACTCGATTTTTCATTGAATTAATCAAGTTTTCGAGCAAAGATTTGGGAATTTTGTCCCATTCGTCCATCATAGCTACTTTCAATTCGTATACAGAATCATATTGACGGTTACACTTAATGAGCCAAATGACCCCACAAGTTTTCTGTGGGATTCAGGTCTGGACTACAGCTTGACCAACTTAAAACCTTGATTCTTTCTTTTTGACACCAGTTTTTAGTTGATTTAGGCATATGGCATGGCACATTGTCTTGCTTGAAATTTCCAGTTTGATCCTCCTGAAAATGGACCAAAAGATATAAGGTGTTTGTAAAGCAGTTGTTGATAACAAGTAGAATCCATTTTTCCAGGAATTTGCTGCAGGTCACATTTCCCGTCTTATGCAGAAGCTCCTCACATCATCACAGAACCACCACTTATCTGTCTACTAAAGAAATCCCAAGGTTCTGTTTGTAAATCATGCCAGTAGTAAATATTACCGTCCGGGCCGTCCAAATTGAATTTTTTTTGTCGGAAAAAATATTTTTCCAAGTAGCATCCCAGGTCACAACCTCCTTTGCCTACTTCAGCCTTTCTTCATTATGATGCTTTAACAGTCTTGGTTTTCTTTTCAATTTCCAAAGAGCAACATTTGAATTAGATCTTAAAGTGTGCCAGACTGTCATATGTGAAATAATATTACTTGTCTGCTGTGTTATTTTACAAGTAGATAAGTTCTGTTTCATTGCAAGCTTGAAAATTTGTCTATTATTGCGAGCTGATAATTTACTCTTCCTCCCAGATCTTTTATATTTTCCATAAAAATCTCTTTTACTTAAAACGTTATGAATAGCAGTTTTAGAACATTTAAGGATCTTACTTATTTCACGTTCCGATTTTCCAGAGCTCTTGTAAAACCAAATTTTTCGAGCTTTTAGCTCAGATAACTCTCTTCCACGAGGCATTGTGAATTTTCACATAAAAATAAACAAATTAAATTCTATTTTTCTTTATAATATTATCGTTTGCAATTTTTTTATAATATAAAGTTACAGTTTACCTATGATTTTGAAAGAAAAAATAAAATGATTTTGAAAACTCAAACGATTTTGAATAAAAAAATAAGTGGTCTTGTATTTATGTTACACTGAGATTTCAAAAAATCGTTTGTTGTTTGAAGCTAACTCAATTTTTTTTTTCCTTTAATGATTTATTTGAGAAAATGTAACTTATTTCAATTGCTTCAATGTTTTAAAATTATTCATTTTATGCAGTGTACTATTAAAATGAGTGACATTTTAGGTGGTCTTATAATTTTGTTACACACTGTATATAATAGACACTTTTTCAATCTCCGGTTAAATCCTTCTTATTCTTCTAAATTATAGAGACAGAAAAAAAACAAGAGGGTTTTTTTTCCCTAAAAAAATAAATGTGGTTAATTATTATATTTTCTAGTCATTTTATATATGTTTTAATTGCTATTTTAAATAATAAATATCCCAATATTAATTATAATTTCATTTGAAAATAATTTAAGCTAATAATGATAGAAGAATTATTACATCGAAGTACATTGAATTTCATTATATTTAAAATCCTCTATTTAATGCTTTTACATATATTCAATAATTGTACTATTTTACGAAATGATAAATCATATTTAAAGTTATGGGTTTTCATTAAAATAAAGCAAATAATAATAATAATTAGATTGTTATAAGTTGACAGAAATGTAATGGGTTTTTAGAATGAATGAATGTTAAATGAAATGTATTTTATGTTAAACCAGTGATTTAATGAAGACAAAAATTTATTTTAGGAAGTGAAAACAAATTTAATTGCATTTTCAATACAATAAAAACATTTGTAGGATGAAATTTAAGAAAAAAACATTTAAAATTCATTTGTTCTGTATGATTAAATTGAATATTTTAAATAAATCACAAACTTATAAATTTTTCCAAACTTTGACTGATCCACAATTTGTATATGATCCCAAAAGAAATTAATACTCTCTGCAATGGCTGTAGTAGATTTTGCTATTAGAATTATTTCAACATTTTTCAGTGTACAAATATTACAGTTTTTAAAATAATCTTCTTAACTTTGCCTCCATGCAAATGTTGTTACATTTTTAATGTAATCATTCCCCCCCCCCCCCCCACCAAAAAAAAAAATATATCTTGGAGTTTTTTTTACTTTCTCTTACCTATATATATAGTAGAGAAAGTATTATTTTTGGGTTAAATTTTTGAAAATGAGTTTTTGTTATATTTACATGTTTTGAGGTCCTCTGAATCTGAAAAACAAGTTTTTAGTGGTTGGTCTGTGTGTATGTTACCAGCATATCTCAAGAACAAATAGCAGCAGGAAGACCAAAGTCTGTATTCTAAATCTGTATTGTATAAAGACTCTACACTGAACTTTTCGTTGAGATCAAGCTAATGGTTCGTGTACAAGAACATCCAAGTAAATTCAAATACATTATGGGAGAAATTACAAGTTAGTAGAGTTTAACATCTATAAGCTGCACTAAACTAAATGAAATTAATATATTTTTATGGGCATAAAACATGTTTCATGCAGAATATGATATGAAAATCATTCACCATTCGTTTACAAGGTTACACAAAGGAACTAGAATGTAGTGGAATAATGCTTAGAAATTCATGGAAGTGCATTTCAGGCTGTGCTATATGTTACTAATGTAGGATTATAATTAAGTGCACAATGCAGTGTGTATTTTTAGAAGATGTACAGGGCTGCCAATAATTAAGCTAAAACATTCTCTTTTATTGAATGTAACTAGGGGAAGTGCTTTGCTATAATATTTTACCATGTTCAGGAAAACTGCTCAAAAATTAAAATTTATTCCTTATACCCATATGATGAATAAAGTATTTTTTAAACTAAATATTTAGGTCTTGTTTTTTTATATATATTTATACGTTTTGAGGTTCCCAGAATATTGAAGTGTTGTTTTTAACATTTAATCTTTGTCTATGACTTTTATCAGAATAACTTAAATAATTTCACACAATTCAAATGTTGCATTTTGAAGTTAAAAATCTTATCAAAATCGATAAGTTTCAAAGGATGGTGCCTGCAAAAGTTGTCTAAATAATTTTAAATGAACTTTTAAGTTTAATAACAGCTTTTGAATTCCTTTTAAATGTAAGTACAATATTGAAACAGGGGATTGAAGGGGGCAGTAGATCCCTTGATACAGAATTATTTGTTAAATGAAGCTCCATTTTGTGCTGGCTTAGAAGTGGTGGTTTTTTCTTCATTTTTTTTATATTTCACATAGGAAGCATTATGCAACACCTTGCGAATGGTTCTCCTTGAACAATTCAGTTTCAAAGCATTTTTAATGCCTGTAGTGGTCATCTTTTTCTGTGTAGCGAGCGAAAGCACATGGCCTCTGTTTCTCGAGGACAAGCAAGGAGTACGTCCAGATCTTTTAATCACCAATCCATTAATTCCTCTTTTCAAAACATTTCTAATTGAACATCTAGAGCGTTTAATAACTTTTGAAATATTATTAATTGAAGCACCAGTTCCATTTAATCTCCAAATTTCGCGAATTTCACTTTCTTTTAATCCTGTACCTGGTGGCATGTTTGTAAATGCGTGAGGTCAGTTATCGACTGTTTTAGTTAACTGCTGACGTCATAAAAGCGTGCAGAAAATTTGTATATTGCACATTATTTTCGAACAAAAGCAGGTGTTTTAATTAAAATGTTAGGGTGTCTTATAATTTTGTCCGTGGTATTTTTAATTTTTTTTTTATTAAACTATTTTTAGAAAATGTCTGTCAGTCTGTGTGACAAATTTTGTGGACGCTGTAACTCATGAACCAATGGACGAAATTTAACCAAACTTGGTATTTAGTTGAACCCTGACATAAACTGGTGCTGATTAGATTTGTGGAATGACTGCTCAACAGGTGGCGCTCTGATCGCATTTTTTCTAAATTTTTAACATGGCAGTATAGGACAAAATTTCGTATAAATGGACATAATGAGAGTTATTTTAAACATGTGATTGTAAAATTAATATGAATTATTTATAATAGTAGTAGTTAACTAGGAAAAAAAATGTGCATGTGGGTGCATCACAGTAAATTTTCAATATGGGTGTCTTTCGAAAGATCTCGTCAATACCTTTAAAATGAATAGTTGAACTATAGATCTGTGATAATTTAAAACAAAGTTACAGATTTTTTTTTATCTTTTAACGGAAAAAAAAAAAAAAATCTGGAGTGACTCCACTCGACTTTCCGAACATTGAGTAATTAACAGTTTTGTAGATAAAGTAAAGAAAGAGGGGTTGTTAAGCAAACAGAAAAGAGAAAACCATAATAGAGTGTTTGAGTATTTTTCTCCATATATTACACGATGTTTTATTTAACGCTACTGAACTTTGAGCCCATAGATCATAATGACAAAGAATTTTTCGCTGTGTCCCTGTAAAAACCTATAAATGCTAGATTCACCAAAATGCTTATAGTTAGTGCAACAGTGATTTATAATACTCATATAAATTTTCAGCTCAATTGAATAAGGCGTTTAGATGCTATCGTACTTTTAAAAATTTGGTCCCATAGGCCATAATGATAAAGAATTTTTCTTTGTGTCCCTGTAAAAAAACTGTAAGTGCTAGATTCACCAAAATCTATACAGTTGGTGCAACTGTGACCTATAATACGTGTACACTTTTTTTGCTCAGATTAATAAGGCGTTTAGACGCTATCACACTTTTAAAAATTTGGCCCCATAGGCATAATGATAAAGAATTTTTCTTTGTGTCCCTGTAAAAAAACTATAAGTGCTAGATTCTCCAAAATCTATACAGATTGAGTATCTGTGACCTATAATATGGGTATAAAATTTTTGCTCAATTGAATAAGGCGTTTAGATGCTATCGCACTTTTAAGATTTTGGTCCCATAGGCCATAATGATAAAGAATTTTTCTTTGTGTCCCTGTAAAAAAACTATAAGTGCTAGATTCACCAAAATCTATAGGGTTCGTACTATGGTGACTTACAATATACGTACCAACTTTCAGGTTAATCGAACAAAGCCTTTAGACGCTAGCGTGTTCACAAACATACACACATACACACACACATACATACATCATCGTAAAAATAGTGAAAACGGACTCAGGGGACCTCGAAACGTATAGAAACATCAAAATCTCCAATTCGGATTTTTGACATGATTACAATACTTTCCTCACTATAGTGTTCGGAAAGTAAAAAATGATATTGGAAAAAAATTGACTTTCTTTCGGCATTTAGTGATATAATTCTGTCAGATAAAAATCGTCTGCAATTATAATGGAAAATAATTTAATAAATAATTTGTATTCAATGAATTTTGTGTAAAATTATATAGAAGAAATTCATGTGGTGGTCACATCATACTAGTTTTTAATCTCATTTCCACACTGAAATAATCTGTTAGAGCTGAATTTGTAGATTTTAGTTAAGAAATTTATTTCTTTTAATGCTTTATATAAAA
This sequence comes from Salticus scenicus, assembly GCA_963930645.1. Classification (NCBI taxonomy): domain Eukaryota; kingdom Metazoa; phylum Arthropoda; class Arachnida; order Araneae; family Salticidae; genus Salticus; species Salticus scenicus. The sequence goes on along the minus strand of OZ005653.1, from coordinate 322,539,563 downwards.
ATTAAAAAAAGCGATGCTGACATCTAAAATTTTTTGATTACCTATCAGTGGCGGATTTAAGGGGGGGGCTAGGGGGCTGAAGCCCCCCCCCAAAACACTGACTTTCACTATTGAATATTGCAATTGTAAATTTTTTATCGGTTTAGAATAACACTTTGAAAAATCTTAGCCCCCCCCAAAAGTCAAGTTCTGGATCCGCCACTGTTACCTATAACTGGAAAATTCAAAGCATGTCATTAGTTATGCCTTTTAGAATTGCTTTATTTTATTTTATTTTCACTTTTCTTCTTAGAAGTTGAGCTGTGTTTTCTTTAAAGTTTGCTGTATTGTAAAAAAATAAAAGCAACGCTTCTTGTTTATATAATTGGACTATAAGTAAAAAGATAAAATACCAAAAAAATAATAACAATACATTAGCCATTTCCTTGAAAACCGGTTAATATTTTCTTTTACATTCCAACTGAGAGTAATTTTCTCCATAAAAATTGCCGGATTCAATTTAAACAGAATTTTAATTATTTTATAAACCTGTTTCGGTGATCTGATTTAAAAGAAAAACTACACAAAAAATTGTTTTCCTGAGTTAGATATATTTTAAGAGTTTCGATTTATTCCTTCATCCATGCAAAACAAGATTCCCTAATTGGTGTTTTTACAATGCATTACAGAAGGTCATTCACACTTTATGAAAAGTATTATGATGTACTATGAAGAGCATATTTCTTGGAACGATTTGCTTCTTTACAGTCTTCAGGGCCTGATTACCCAAAAGGCTCGGGAAGCACAAGCTTCCCCTCTGAATTTAATAGGGGGGCCCCAAAATGACTAAAATCAGGGTCTTGATTTTTCTGTTTCATATTTTCACACTGAGATTGATTTTTTTCTGAGAAAGTTCGCCTAAAGCAAGGTAAAATACTGACTATTTCGGGAAAAATCTATTATTTAACCTCAAAAATCTGAAAGTTCTTAATTAATAAGTTTGCAATTTTAATGTTATGTGTAGAAACCACCCAGATATATGAATGGAAAAAAAAAATGTAAACACACGCCTGTTTTTGTTTTAAACACACGCTAATTTTTGTCTATAGCATTTTTATATTCCAATATGTAACAGGAAAACAAGATTTTCCAAAATTAAAGGGGCCCCCGAAAAGATACTGAGCTTCCCCTAGCTTCAAAGCTTAATCAGGCCATGACAGTCTTGAATTCTAACCATAAGTTTTAGCTCGAATTTTCGAACGTTATGTTTTTACGCCTATTGTATCGTTTTCTTAAGTTCGTTTAGTGTTCTTAAATTCAATTTATCAAATGAATGTTTATGATATATCGAAAGCAATATAGCCCATGAGGGGATCGGCGTATAAATTTTATAGGTATTTTATTAAATGGGATTTATTTTATTACTATGTTTTTATTAACTTCTATTCTTGTTTGTCCGGTACAAATCTTGCAATCGATTTTTAACTAACTTCCCTACTAGCTAGACGTTTGAAACTTTCAGAATAGCTCAGAACCCGATGACAACACAATACTTCGAAGCTCGAATTTCGAATTTTTGATTAGTTTTCTTTTAATTCTTTAAAATATGAAAATAATAACTTCCTAATAGCTTTAAAAATAGCCATTAAAATATTAGCTGTAATTTAATTGTTGCCCAAAAAAAAAAATGTACTAGTTTATTTTCTTTCGACATAAAAATAAATACATTTAATTAAACGTGGGCGTTAAAAAATTGTAAAAAGTTAAATTATGCATCTCGCAAAAAATTATGTCATTATCACTTTAAAATTTTTTTACACATTGATAAAGTACTAATGTTGTTCTATAGCTATGATTCAACAGAAATTTTAAAAACATGGTATATAAAAAGTTTTTTTTTTTTTTTTAAATCTTATAATTATTTTTGTTTTTATTTACAACCAATCTTTAATTGGTGGCAGTTGACTTAGAAGTTGTAAGTATGGAGAATTTATCCATACGTAATAGATCTTTATTGACGTTGGGACCGGATTAAATTTCCATTTTAAGGAAAACACAAACCTAGTTAGGAGCCCTTGCAAACTTCTTGATCTAAAAGACACAGATAGAAACCACAAAAAATGTACTAATTGTCTTCAAACATAATACATAATAAGCGGTAAAAATGGACACAAGTACTTTTGCATAGTATTACCAAGTGCAAATTGGTAAAAGTCTAAATCCTGTACGCTATCTGTATAAAACTGTCCCATTGTAAATTCATGAGTATAAGATATTTTTTAAACTATAGTGAAGCACCGTTTATAGTCTCTCGTTTATACGTCCTTTTAGTGAAGACCCGATTCATTCCTATTCATTTTAATGCAAAAATTCTTCGTTTATACTCCGCTAATATCGGTTATACGTGTTTTCCACTTTACTAAAATTCCCAAAATTTCTCGACCTGTCATTATTTTCCAATTAAATACTACTCCTATTAAATACATTGAAATAAACATATTTTATTAGAATGTTTAAAAGTATGATTTCTGAGGGAAATGGTAGGCATAATAATTGGTAAACAGGGCTACACAAAATAATTCCGATAAATTATGCCATCATTTGGCATAAAATTTGGTGCAGTAAATATTGAGTTACAAAGAAACATATATACACCCCGCGACAAAAAGATAGGTACAAAAGGTTTTTTCTTTGATTTTTCATAAAATAACATTATCTAAATTGTGCTTATCATTTATTATTATCATAAAATAACACTATTCCCGGACTCATTTTTGTTTTAAGACTAATTTAGAAAATTTTTAAGACTAAAATTTTTCTAATTTAAGACTCCACACCGCGACAAAAAGATAGGAACAAAGGTTTTTTTTTTTTTTTTTTTTTTAATATGATTATTTTTAATATGAATATTTTTAATATGATTCAAATATTTAATATGTTTTTGATATAATATTGTGTTATGATAATAAATGATCGGCATAATTTAGATAATGTTATTTTATTAAAAAAAAAAAAAAAACTTTGTTCCTATCTTTTTGTCGCGGAGTGTAGTCTTAAATTAGAAAAATTTGAGTCTTAAAATTTTTCCAAATTAGTCTTAAAACAAAAATTAGTCCGGGAATAGTGTTATTTCATGATAATAATAAATGATAAGCACAATTTAGATAATGTTATTTTATGAAAAATCAAAGAAAAAACCCTTTGTACCTATCTTTTTGTCGCGGGGTGTAGATAGATCGAGACAGTCCGATAGAGCAGGGGGTTGAGGGGCGGTAGTCCCATTCAGTCCCCTGTTGTATATGGAGTAATGCGTGATGCAAATAGGACGTTGAGGCTCCTGATCTGCAGATCCACTAGTTTATTGCAATACACAGGGCTACCGACGAAAACAATCTTTTCTTTTAAAAGTAATAAATTGAATGGCTTTATTACATTTTATCAAGTAAAAAAAAAGTGAACAGATAAAAATTTGCTTTTTACAGGCATCAACTTGATGTTTAATGTTTGATTATTTCGTAGATATCATTAGGTTTTTATATTCAAAATTAATTATAACCTAACACTCAGGGATAGTGTAGGTAGCTTTTTATTAATGAAAAAGTTTTTAAATCGGTCCACTTGTTCCACAGATTACCCTTTACATACCAAGAAATTTTACCTATTTATTATTTTTAATGTTAATGTCAATTAACAAATCTATTTATTTTTCACAAAAATAGCGCCTCAAAAGTTAAAAATCTGGATAAACTGCTGAATAAAAATTAAACATTGTTATATTCCTTTATTAATATAAAATTTTACAGATAAAAAATCCATTTTGATATGATTTAATTGAATTGTACTATTTTTTCATTGTTGGTAACAACAATATAAAATTAAAAATTTCATAAAAATGTTTCAACAAATATTTCATACATATTTTAATTTCTGTCACCTTGCGACTTGCTTAACCTTGCTGTTTTACAAAGTTTGATATACTCACTTAAAATATTTTAAATAATTTTAATTAATATCTTCATTTTGTGTTTCATTATAATTTTCCCATAAGTTAGTGGTCCTTTAATATAAATAACTTGTGAAATATACAGCTTTGTAACTTCAGCTAAATTTTTATATATTTCGAACTATTTGATCCCATTGATATATTTCAAAACCTTTGATAAAGTTCATGAAAAAGAGTATGATTAATATTAAGAATATTTTCAAAGCAAAAAAAAATAAAAATAAAAATAAATAAATAAATAAAAAATAAAAGAAAAAAAAGCCCTGGCAATGCTATTGGTGAAAATGATTAAAAAAAAAAGAATTCGGGAAAAAGCTATAAAAGTATTGCAGGCGAAAAATTATTCTTTTATTGAAGAACTGGTATCTGGTTCATTTGGAGATGTTATTTCTGTCAAATCAGAAGAAGATGAGAAAAAAATTGCGGCTAAGATAATGCACAAGGATGACACATCACCTGGAGAAATGTATTTATGGGCATGTTTAAGACATCCTAATATTCTTTCTTTGCTATACGTTATGCATCGAGACGAAGTCCATATTTTTCTCATGCCTCATCTGTATGATTGCTTTACAGATGTTTTAGAAGATTTGTGTATGTATGTATCTTTTTTTTTTTTTTTTTTTTTTTTTTTTTTTAAATCTTTGAATTTATTGATATTGATTAATAACAATATTTTACGAGAAAGGGGAAGAGGAATGTTGGTTGTTAGAGTTAAGGTCGATTGACTACACTAGAGCCCAAGGTCTATAGGGGGGAATGCCTTTCGTGGAATTCTTTTTAAGGGGTCCTAGCCCGTATTTACGCGGGGGTTTTTGGAGAAAACCATGAAAAACTATGTCGACTTGATCGGCGAGCGCAACCTGGGATCTAACATCGAACCCAGCACTTCCCGTCTATCAATTTTGAGCGCAGAACCGCTTGGCCGTACGTGGGGCCAGGGAAAAGGAAGAGTTGTTAAAAAATGATAATTAATAGGTTAAAAGCAGTTAGACAACCGGGCCGGATCTCATAATTAATATTACTTTAGCGGACAAGTTAATACGACACATTTTTACAAAAACGTCTTAGATAATCAATTTATGAATTTAATAAATATATTGAAATATGTTATAAAAATCTATAATATCTAAATTGATTTAAATACTCTTAACATGCAAGATTAAGTTCTTCGTAATTATGCATGTAAACAATTTAAATTTTAGATTCTCTGTTGTCCTTGTATATTTTCGATGTAAATAACAGCAACATCCGTTTTTTTTTTTTTTTTTTTTTTTTCTTAAACATGAATAAGAAATCTCATTATAAATTGGATAAATGAAATGAGAGAGTACAACTTGAAGAATTCATTTATGGAAAAGTTTAAAAAAAAAAGTTCTAAAAAAATCCTTTGAAAACTACCTTGAAAAAAGGGAATAACAGCATAATATTTAATTTAAGAGTAAATTTTGAAATTGAAGACGTAATATATATATATATATATATGTAATTTTTTTTTCATTTTTAATTTTTTTTTCTGTACATACACATAAGAAGAAAGTATTCGGTTTGTGGGATTTTCACCCAGCAGTTTTTTATGTATTTGCACGTTTTGAGATTTTTCTGAATCTGAACCCGATTTGACCATTTTTCGAAAATGTGTGTGTTTCTCTTGTGTGTATGTATCAACAATTTTGTATTTTATCAGTATATCTCCCGAACCAATGACCGAAATTTAACCAAATTTGATATTTATATGGATCTTGTCTTAAACTATTGTTTTTAACTGAAATAAATTAAACTGAATTTAAACCTGTTTTGGGAATCAATCGCTCAACAAATGACTATCCCCTTTTTAGTTCCCCATCATACTATAGGTATGGGGAACTTAGGTAGTAATCGTGAAAAATTTCGACCTCGGTTTTTTGACTTTTCTACACGTTTTCAGGTGTGAGGAATCCGAAAATGACAAAATTTCTATGGTGTCTGTCTGTAGGGTGTCTGTTAGTCTGTTAGTCTGTTAGTGTGTTAGTGGGTCAGTCCGTTAGTTTGTTAGTCTGTGTACACGATATCTCAAGAACAAATTGTCGCAGAGAGGTCAGATCAGTTTTAAAATATTACTTTCGACACTGGCAAGAACCCTATTCATTTGCAACATTCGATTTTAAAAACTTCGTAAGTTATTCGAAATTTACGATTTTCTTAACATGGGAGAATAGGACAAAAAATCACTTAAACGTGCATTAAATGAAAACTTTTTATTGTAAAAATGTCAGACCAGTTTTAAAATATCAGTTTTGATGCCGGAATGAACATCAGTAACTATAAATATGCTACTTTGAAAATTTCGCAAGTTACTGGAAATTTACGAATTTCTTAACATGGCAGTATAAGGGAAAATTTCACATAAACGTCAATTTTGAGAGATATTTTCATCGTAAAGATGTCAGACTACTTTTGAAACATTATTTAGGACACTGGCATGAATATTAATGACTATGAATTTTCCAATATAAAGATTTCGTAAGTTATTGGAAATTTACGAATTTCTTAACATGGCTGAATAAGAGCAAAATTTCACATAAACGTCAATCTTGAGGGATATTTTCATCGTAAAGATGTCAAACCACTTTCGAAATAATATTTAGGATACTGGCATGGATATCATAGACTATGATTTTTCCAATTTAAAAAATTCGTAAGTTATTTGGAATTTACGATTTATTTAACATGTCAGAATAAAGCAAAATTGAGCATAAACTTCCATTTTGAGGATCCTAAATACGTTAGACAACTTCAAAATTACGTTTATGATATTTGTTTGAACATGATTGAATACAAATATTCTAATAGGAAAATTTCGTAAATTATTCGTAATTTACGATTTTATCAACATAGCGAAATTGTAAATTTTTCATATAAATTTGAATTTGAGGATTATTGCATTGGAAATAGTAGCATGAAAACTAAACAACGAAATTGACCCTGATAAAATAAATTAATAGATTAGAATAAGATAAATATATCGAAATGAACGGTGGATAGCCTATTAGGCGGGGATTTCATTCTGTCACTGTATGAAGCTTTGGTCAAATTGATTTCTTTTAACATTATTGCCGAAACGTCAGTGGAGGCCCTCTGTTGAGACTCAAAACGGTTTTGGGCTGTATCTGTCTGTCTGTCTGTCGCGCGATAGCGGCCGCCAAAAAAGCGCTATTTACTTGAAATTTGGTACACATGTTCATGAGCCCCACGAAATCAGCTGTATAGTTTTTGGTATGTATTCCATTTGTAGTTCGTATACAGGGACACGCCAAAGTTTTTCTTATCATTACGGCCTATGGGAGAAATTTATATGTATCACGATAGCGGCCACAAAATCACGCTATTGACTTGCAATTTGGTACACGTGTTCATGTGCCCCGCGAAATCTGCTGTATAGTTTTGGGTGTGTATTCCATTTGTAATTTGTGTACAGGGACACGCCAAAGTTTTTCTTATCATTACGGCCTATGGGAGGAATTTGTATGTACCGCGATAGCGGCCACAAAAATCACGCTATTGACTTGCAATTTGGTACACGTGTTCATGAGCCCAACGGAATCAGCTATGTATAGTTTTAGGTGTGTATTTCATTTGTAGTTCGTGTACAGGGACACGCCAAACATTTTTTATGATTAGGGCCTATGGGAAGAATCTGTATGTACCGCGATAGCCACCGCAAAAATCAAGCTATTGACTTTCAATTTTTGCCGAAATGTGAATGGAGGCCCTCTGTTGAGACTCAAAAGGATTTTGGATTCCGTCTGTCTGTCTGTCTGTCATGCGATAGCGGCCGCAAAAAACACGCTATTGACTTGAAATTTTGTACACATGTTCATGATGCCCACGAAATTAGCTGTATAGTTTTCGGTGTGCATTCCATTTGTAAGTTCGTGTACAGGGACACGCCAAAGTTTTTTTTACCATTATGGCCTATGGGAAGAATTTGTATGTACCACGATAGCGGCCCCCAAAATAACGCTATTGACTTGCAATTTGGTACACATATTCATGAGCCCATTGAGCAAGCATTTGACGAAACTGATATAGATCTGAGACTGACCGCCTTGGCGAAAATAATGCTCCTTTTATACTTTTCTATCGAAAACAGACTGTTCTGGAAAATTCTCGTATCACATCAGCCAATGAGATTAGAGCTTCCATATTTGGTATATCCCTAATAAGGATTTTCTCGCCAAGATCGCCAAGGAGGGAAATAGTCGCCAAATTTATTTCTTCCCTTATAGGAGCTTTCTAATGCGTTTTTAAAGGAAAATTTGGCTATTTTAACGCTAAAACGACTATAAAGGCACAAAATTAGCATTTTATCAACTTACTAAACCTCTTTGAAAGAATTTATACAAAAATAAATGCAATTATTTAAATTTCGTAACACTTTATATCATATACAAATAGGTATACAAAGAGAGATACAACGGGGGGTTGAGGGGGGCTGCCGCCCCCCTCAGGAATGTATTTGATTTTGGTAATAAGTCGATCGAATCAATATATACTATTATATAATAAGGAATAAATAAAAATGACCTATTGAATAATGTCTGATGCAAATAGGACGTTGAGGCTCCTGATCTGCAGATCCACTAGTAATATGTCTCGCACTAGAAATTTCTGCGAACATAAATATGATGGGGAACTGAGCAGAGTCCACCTATGCCAACTAGTTTATGACAGAATAGGGAAAAGTTCGAATAAATTAATTTAATAAAATTGCTTTTAACTTTTCAATGTAAAATTATATATACGATAGTAATAGTTAACCAAAGAAAACATTTTTCTTTATGTGGGGGTATCGTCCCCGACTTTCTTCGGGGGCGTGAATTTTTAACATAGCTATCTTTCAAAAGAACTTGTCAATAGATTTAAAACAATTGTTTAACCGTATATCGCTGATAATTTAAAGCAAATTTATTGGTTTAAGTCTTTAGATATCAGCACAAAACTGATTTATTTCGACATTTTGTGCTACACTTTTTTGAAATGAAAATCGTCTGCATTCATCATGGAAAATAAATTTAACAAATAACTTTTACTGCGTGAATTGGTATAAAAAAGTACAGAAGAAAATTTTGAGATGGCTACAATATACTAGTAAGGTAAACGCACCAGTAGTGGACACTTTAGGGACATTTTCCGGCTATTTTTTGTGTAATTTCCTAAATTTTAGAGTTTCAAAAAATAATTAATATTGCAGACCTTTACTAACTCTTTCTTAACACGACTGTATTATGAAAATTGCTAATTGTAGCATTTATATATGTAAAAAATCAAAAATCTGAAGAGCTTAAAATGAGCTAGTAGTGGGCACACTAAAAACCCAGTAGTGGATTCCTTTGAATTTTTACTTTAAAATTCAACTCTAAAATTGCTAGATTACAGAATTGTGTCCACTGCTGGATCTGACATTAAAAGTCACATGGACCAGTAGTGGACAGGGCTGTCCACTATTTGTTATGATGACACCTTTTGGCACCAGTAGTGGACACCGATAAAAATACTATGTGTTAATGCAAGATTTAAAAAATAGCGCAATAAATGAATGCCGCATACTTATTTTAGTCATATGAAAGCGAAAGGCAGAAGAAATCAATTAAAAATAATTATAAGATAAAAAAAATTTTATAAACCATGTTTTTAAATTTTCTGTTGAATCATATAAACGCTACTGAAGGCAGCCGGAACCCAAGCAATTGGATAAAAGTATTAAAAAAATTCCTTGCTATCGTCTTTTGAGTTATTATAGAAGTTTCAAATGGCTATCTAGCCGGGAAGTTAGTTAAAAATTGATTGCAAGCTTTGTACTGGAAACGCTGACGAAGGCAGCAGGGTCCCGAAGCAATTGGATAAAAATATTTTTAAAAAGCATTTTCACCGTATTCTGAACTATTCTGAAAGTTTCAAATGTCTAGCTACTCGGGAAGTTAGTTAAATAAATTTTCTGTTGAATCATATGAACGCTGCCGAAGGCAGTAGGGACCTGAAACAGTTGACTAAAAGTATTTAAAAAAAATGTATTACCACCGTGTTCTGAGCTATCCTGAAAGTTTCAAATATCTAGCTAGTCGGGAAGTTAGAGAAAAATCGATTGCAAGCTGTGTACTGGTAACGCTGCCGAAGGCAGCAGGAATCCGAAACACTTGGCTAAAGGTATTTAACAAAATGCATTTTCACCGTGTTCTGAACTATTCTGAAAGTTTCAAATGTCTAGCTAGTCGGAAAGTTAGTTAAATAAATTTTCTGTCGAATAATATAAGCGCTGCCGAAGGCAGTGGGACCTGAAACAGTTGACTAAAATTATTAGAAAAATGTATTGTCACCGTGTTATGAGCTGTCCTAAAAGTTTCAAATGTCCAGATAGTCGGAAAGTTAGTGAAAAATCGATTGCAAGCTTAGTACTGATAACGCTGCCGAAGGCAGCAGGAACCCAAAACAGTTGGCTAAAGGTATTAAAAAAATGCATTTTCACCGTGTTCTGAACAATTCTGAAAGTTTCAAATGTCTAGCTAGTCGGGAAGTTAGTTAAATAAATTTTCTGTCGAATGGTATAAGCGCTGCCGAAGGCAGCGGGACTTGAAATAGTTGACTAAAATTATTAGAAAAATGTATTGTCACCGTGTTGTGAGCTGTCCTGAAAATTTCAAGTATCTAGCTAGTCGGAAAGTTAGTTAAAAATCGATTGCAAGATTTGTCCCTGACAAACACACAAACAAACAAACAAGAATCGAAGTTAATAAAAACATGGTAATAAGCAGAGAGCGAGCAAATAAAATTTCATTTCCTTATTCAAAGTGATTAGAAGAAAACGGCAAAATCACAAAAAGTGCAAATTTCTTTAGTTAAACTAACATTATTTTAAAACTAATGGCAGGAATTATTTTTTGTTAAAGGGTTTAACAGTAAAGAACTATAACTCCCTTCCTGAACATTGCTCGAATCTTCAGAATTTTTAGGTAGCTTATTTTCCGAGTTTAAAGTTAAAAGTGTCCACTACTGGTACAGGGTCCACTACTGGTGCGTTTGCCTTAATTCTTTTCTCTTTTTAACTACAGATAAAGCAAAAGAATGGCAATGAAATAAAGTTGTTTTAATGACAGATTTTATTAAGCCTCACATGCACAAAGAATTATTATTTAATTAGTAACTCTGTAGAAAATAAATAAGGAACTTAGAAACAAAATTACAACTTCGAAAGAAATTACAAAGATCCCCATAATACGGAATTTTATAATGCCGATCAAAAATGTAACGGGATTTAATTCCATGATTACAAAAATTTAAATTCTATATGGCCATGAAACAAGAAAATTTCTAGCGATATTATTATCATTTACTAAAAAATGACATCTAAAATAGCATATATATATATATATATATATATATATATATTGTTGTAAAGAAATAAGCATATATATATTTTTTAAATATGTATGTACAGTCGGTAACAAAAGTATCCGAACACTAGCAAAAATTCTTATATAAAACAAGTAGAGTTAATACTGTTTTGTTAAATAAATCCTTGTCGAATCATGTTCTTAGTCAGTCTAAGAACATGATTCGACAAGAATTTATTTAACAAAACAGTATTAACTCTACTTTTTTTATATAGGAATTTTTTCTAGTGTTCCGGTACTTTTGTTACTGACTGTATATATATATATATATATCGCCTTTTCTTTCTTTCAATAATTTAAATGAAATTTCATTTTAAATTTATTCAACTTAATATTTTCTTCTTATCTGCACCTTGTACTTATTTATTTTCAATCTATGCGACATGTAAATCTAAATTTTAAAAACTGAGAAAAGAAAAAGAGGGGGAAAATGCCAAAATTTTAAATAATACGATTAAACAGGCACATGACCCTGTATATTGCCTTCGCATATACTAGGGTCGTAACCAGAGGGTTGGCAAGGGGACTGAACCCCCCCCCTCCCTTCTAGCAACCTCTTGAGCCTCTTCCATCCTCCACCCCCACCCCCCGGCACTGCTCTTCTCTTCGTTTAATTTTAAATTCCCTATTTTATTTTATCGTCATAGGTTTTCGCTGATACGTATTGTTAAAAACTAAATACTTTTTCTCAATTTTTCTCCCAAAATATAAAGTCATTTATTATTTAAAAAATCTTTGATGACAGACCATCTGCAATTGGTTTGGTGTTGCTGGGTGGGGGATTTATGGCTATATTCAAAAGAGTCATGACTAGATCAAGATTTGGAAAGTGTCACAACGGGTCACATCTTTTTAACAAAAGCAAAAGAATCGCGAAAAGTTTTTTTTTTCTTTTCCTGCAGTGTGTCTGCCATGCACAACTGTTTAATTTGTGTCATGGGGCAATGGGTGCTTGGACATTAGGAAGAAGATATTTGTGTCCCTGATGTCGCATTCTTAAGGGCCCTCTTCACTCACCATTTGCTTTTCTAAAAGCCAATGTTATCCTATGGAAAACTTTCTTTGCACTTAAAACAGTGACATATTAATTGATTGAGACGCGGTTTTTTTTATTGGATTACTCTCATTTCGTAAACTGACGCAGCTTTTGTAGATTTTATGAAAGAATAACAGTTGTTTTTTAAAAAAGCTGTTTTATTGCAATATTTGGGTTGATGCATTAAATGGCTTATAAAAACTCTTTCAATTTTTTTAAAACAGAATTTAAAAAGCTGCGTCAATCTCAAAGAGTTTAATTCAGTGCGGAAAAAAATCCTGTATTTTAATAAAATTTTAAATTAATTAAATTTGTAATGAAAGTCCAAAAATTTTACAAATTTGTGCCGATTTTCCTCTTTGACACACCCTTTATCCGGCTCCACCTCTCAGACAGACGTTTTTGCTTTTCGACGAGCCAAATGTTTATATTTTTGTGGTGAAGAAACATCGTCGTGGTTTTTATTTCTTTACTACTTTTATTATTATAGACTAGCGGGCTTCGCCCGCTAGCGGGTCACTATTTTCAAATGAATCACTATAATTAATGAATCACTAACGGTAACTTTTAGTGTTAAGAAAAGAAATTTTAAAAAAATCATTTGTGATTGGGTAAAAAGTCGGCCGGGGTCCCCACTGCCTTCGGCAGCGCAGTCCTGTGCGCGATGCGCGTGCACAACTTAAGGGATACACGCGCTGCGCGCGCGTATTCCTTCCCTGACCCTTTGTGCCCCCTAAAAAAAAAAAGCGCACAACTTAAGGGATATACGCGCTGCGCGCGCGTATTCCTTCCCTGACCCTACGTGCCCCCTAAAAAAAATCATTTCTGATCGGGTAAAAACTCGCACCGGGTCCCCACTGCCTTCGGCAGCGCAGTCCCGTGCGCGCTGCGCGCGCACAACTTAAGGGATACACGCGCTGCGCGCGCGTATTCCTTCCCTGACCCTTCGTGCCCCTAAAAAAAATCATTTCTAATCGGGTAAAAACTTGCACCGGGTCCCCACTGCCTTCGGCAGCGCAGTCCCGTGCGCGCTGCGCGCGCACAACTTCAGGGATACGCGCGCGGTGCACGCCTATTTCTTCTCCACCCTTTCAGGCCCTCTTAATTAACCTACGTATACCAATTTTGAACGATCTAACTCCTTTGGCTGAGATGCAAAAGAAAACGTAATCAGGACACCTCAAAACGTGTAAATCTGGTGAAAACTTTCGATAATTTAAAAGAACTTAAAAATATCTTTCCAATGATGTATTAAAAATAATTGAATCATAATTAGAAATTGAAATATTGAAATTTGAAAATATTACAGCGCCATCTGGCGGTACAAATTTCTGTATTCCACTGTTTGATTCCAATTCAAAAAAGCTTTCTAATGAGGTCTTACTTATCAAATTATTTTAATTAGTAGCTGAGATACAAAAGAAAACTAATTCAGGACACCTCAAAACGTGTAAATCTGGTGAAAATTTTCGATAATTTAAAATAACTTTAAAATATTTTTCGAATGATGTATTAAAAATAATTTAATCATAATTAGAAATTGAAATATTGAAATTTGAAAATATTACAGCGCCATAAATGAAAATTGATTCACGACACCTCAAAACTTATAAATCTGGTGAAAATTTTCGATAATTTAAGAGAACATTAAAATATCTTTCGAATGATGTATTAAAAATAATTCAATCATAATTAGAAATTGAAATATTGAAATTTGAAAATATTACAGCGCCATCTGGCGGTACAAATTTCTGTATTCCACTGTTCGATTCCAATTCAAAAAAGCTTTCTAATGATGTATTACTTATGAAATTATTTTAATTAGTAGCTGAGATACAAAAGAAAATTAATTCAGGAGACCTCAAAACGTGTAAATCTGTTGAAAACATTGAATAATATAAAAAAACTTTAAAATATCTTTCGAATGATGTATAAAAAATAAATTAATCGTAATTAGAAATTGAAATACGCGTATTAAAATATTGCAATTTTTAATCCCAGTACCAAAAACACATGACCTCGTTAAATACCAGATGTTTATCACTTTTTTTTTTTTTTTTTTTTTTTTGCTTCCGTGGAGCTCGAGAAATGCTCTCTCTGAACTGGTTGCCATAGTGATGAAAACCGACAGCTGCTTCATTTGACGGAATTCAATCTGGAATGAAATTCGCGATTCCCAATGCTTTAAAGGCTAAAATAAAAAAAAATTATAACTCATTCAGTTTTTGAAATTTTGGCTCAATCTTTTGGGAATTTAAATGTTTAAGCGAGATCTATATACCAAAAAAAAAAAGAAATGATTTATCTCTAAACGCTTTTGAGTTATAAAATGTTTTGCAAAAAAATCGATGTTTCGTAAAATCTAAAAATATGGATCGCTAATCCGCATTTTGTAAAAATGTTTATATGGTTCGAAAGAGGATTAAATGGCCTTTCTTTATATACCAGCTGTTAAGAAATGGAAGGGTTACCCGGTCAAACAGGGCGTTTCAAAAAAGACGACCGCGAAAAAGAGAAATTTTCGACCCTTTTTAAAACTTTTTTTAAAAATATAAAAATTCCGTATTTTTAAAAAAAAATTGTACCGTAAGAATCGGTAATAAATGCTCTTTCTCGTGGTACAGGTGTATTTTCGATATCTCCAACAGATCGGAAGCGATCGCTTTACAAAAACCCACGAAATATTCTCTCTGTGCTTTTTCTTTCAAGGTAAGCGGTCGCGGTAGAAAATGGCGGTCGCCTCCGATTTCGAATCGTTTTTTCGTTAGACAATGGTCGATATTTTAATTAATATCTCCGCTAATTAGTGTCGCATCGTTTAGCAAATTAGATAACCCAGATCTGCGATAAATTCTCTGTCCATCGGTACCTGTTCGAAGTCCGTGCGACCGTTAGCGGCCGAGCTTTTGCTGCGTCAAGCCGTTTCTCACAGACAGACACACACACACACACGCGCGTACAGATTTTAATAATATAAGGAGACTAGCGGGCTTCGCCCGCTAGCGGGTCAGTATTTTCAAATGAATCACTATAATTAATGAATCACTATAATTAATAAATCAGTAACAGTAACTTTTAGTGTTAAGAAAGTAAATTAAAAAAAATCATTTGTGATTGGGTAAAAAGTCGGCCCGGGTCCCCACTGCCTTCGGCAGCGCAGTCCCGTGCGCGCTGCGCGTGCACAACTTAAGGGATACACGCGCTGCGCGCGCGTATTCCTTCCCTGACCCTTTGTGCCCCCTAAAAAATCATTTCTGATTGGGTAAAAACTCGCACCGGGTCCCCACTGCCTTCGGCAGCGCAGTCCCGTGCGCGCTGCGCGCGCACAACTTAAGGGATACACGCGCTGCGCGCGCGTATTCCTTCCCTGACCCTTCGTGCCCCAAAAAAAAATCATTTCTGATCGGGTAAAAACTCGCACCGGGTCCCCACTGCCTTCGGTAGCGCTGTCCCGTGCGCGCTGCGCGCGCACAACTTTAGAGTACACGCGCTGCGCGCGCGTATCCCTTCCCTGGCCCTTCGTGCCCCATAAAAAAAATCCTTTCTGATCGGGTAAAAACTCGCACCGGGTCCCAACTGCCTTCGGCAGCGCAATCGCGTGCGCGCTGCGCGCGCGTATTCCTTCCCTGACCCTTCGTGCCCCCTAAAAAAAATCATTTCTGATCGGGTAAATACTCGCACCGGGTCCCCACTGCCTTCGGCATCGCAGTCCCGTGCCTGCTGCGCGCGCACAAGTTAAGGGATACGCGCGCGGTGCATGCCCTATTTCTTCTCCACCCTTTCAGGCCCTCTTAATTAACCTACGTATACCAATTTTGAGCGATCAAACTCATTTGGCTGAGATACAAAAGAAAACGCAATCAGGACACCTCAAAACGTGTAAATCTGGTGAAAACTTTCGATAATTTAAAAGAACTTTAAAATATATTTCGAATGATGTATTAAAAATAATTGAATCATAATTAGAAATTGAAATATTGAAAATATTACAGTGCCATCTGGCGGTACAAATTTCTGTATTCCACTGTTTGATTCCAATTCAAAAAAGCTTTCTAATGATGTCTTACTTATGAAATTATTTTAATTAGTAGTTGAGATGCAAAAGAAAATTAATTCAGGGCACCTCAAAATGTGTAAATCTGGTGAAAACTTTCGATAATTTAAAAGAACTTTAAAATATTTTTCGAATGATGTTTTAAAAATAATTTAATCATAATTAGAAATTGAAATATTGAAATTTGAAACTATTACAGCGCCATCTGGCGGTTCGAATTTCTGTATTCCACTGTTCGATTCCAAATCCAAAAAGCGTTCTAATGATGTATTACTTATGAAATTCTTTTAATTAGTAGCTGAAATACAAAAGAAAACCTAATCAAGACACCTCAAAACGTGTAAATCGGGTAAAATCTCGCGCGGTGTACACCTATTTCTTCCCCACCCTTTCAGCCCCATCTAATTAACCTACGTATACCAATTTTGAACGTTCTAACTCAATTAGCTGAGATGCAAAAGAAAACCTAATCAAGAGACCTCAAAACTTGTAAATCAGGTGAAAACTTTCGATAATATGAAAGAACATTAAAATATCTTTCAAATGATGTATTAAAAATAATTTAATCTTAATTAGAAACTGAAATATTGAAATTTTAAAATATTAAAGCGGCATTTTAATTTGCAATTAAAATGTACTTTTTATCTTACTCAAAATACCTCCGATTCTCAATCAGTGCCAGCTGTTATTATTATTATTATTATTTTTTTTTTTTTTTTTTTTTCGCTTTCGTCGAGAAATTGAACGGGTTGCTATGGTGACGCAATGGACGTCTGCATTATTTCATTTTGCAATGCTTCATTTGACGGAAGGAAGGTCGGTATTCTGTTTCAATGGGTTTAAAGCGTGAAATTAAAAAATTTATAACTCATTCAGTTTTTGAAATTTTCTCTCAATCTTTTAGGAATTAAATTATGAATGCAAGATCTACGTAAAAAAAAAAAAAAAGAAATGATTTATCTCTAAACGCTTTTGAGTTATAAAATGTTTTACGAAAAAATCGATGTTTCGTAAAATCTAAAAATATGGATCGCTAATCCATATTTAGTAAAAATGTTTATATGGTTCGAAAGAGGATTAAATGGCCTTTCTTTATATACCAGGTGTTAAGAAATGGAAGGAATACTGGGTCGTACAGGTCGTTTACAACAAAACGACCGCGAAAAAGAGAAATTTTCGACCCTTTTTAAAACTTTTTTTAAAAATATAAAAAATCCGTATTTTTTAAAAAAAATTGTACCGTAAGAATCGGTAATAAATGCTCTTTCTTTTGGTACAAGTGTATTTTCGATACGTCGAACCGTTCAAACAGGATCGCTTTTCAAAAACCCCCGAAATTTTCTCTCTTTGCTTTTTCTTTCGAGGTAGGCTGTTCCGTAACAAAATGGCGGTCACCTCCGATTTCGAATTGTTTTTACTTTCTTCTATATGTAATATAGAGAAAGTATTGGATTCGCGAAAATTTTCGAAGTCCACTTTTTGATGGATTTACATGTTTTGGGATATGGAGAACACGAATTAATAGTTTTTAAAAAATGTCTGTCTGTCTGTCTGTCTGTCTGTATCATTTTTTTGTGGACGCTGTATCTCACGAACCAATGAATGAAACTTAACCAAACTTGGTATTTAGTTGCACCCTGACATAAACTGGTGCTGATTAGATTTTGGGATCACTCGCTCAATAGGTGGCGTTGTAATCGCATTTTATGCAAATTTTTAACATGGCAGCATAGGACAAAATTCCGTATAAATGGGCATAAAGAGAGTTATTTTACACTTGTGATTGTAAAATTAATAGGAATTATTGATAATAGTAGTAGTTAGCTAGGAAAAAAATTTTGTGCATGGGGGGGCATCGGTTCCCCCCCTGGGAGGGAAAATCCCCCCCCGGGGAAGTAAATTTTCAAGATGGGTATCTTTCGAAAGGTCTCGTTGATAATAGTAATAGTTAACTTGGAAAAAAATTTTGTGCATGTGGGGGCATCGGTTGCCCCCCCACCGGGGGGGGAAGTTCCCACCCGGGGGGGCAAAATTTCAAGATGGGTATCTTTCGAAAGATCTCGTCAATACCTTTAAAACGAATGGTTGAACGATAAATCTGTGATAATTTAAACCAAAGTTATCGATTTTTTTTACTTTTAACAAAAAAAACAGAAAAATATCGCAATTTTTTTTTTTTTTTTTAACGAAATTTAACCAAACTTGGTATTTAGTTGGTCCGCGACATAAACTGGTGCTGATTATGTTTGGGGATCAATAGCTCAACAGGTGGCGCTGTGATAGCATTTTATCTAAATTTTTAACATGGCAGCATAGGACAAAAATTCGTATAAATGTGCATAATTAGAGTTGTTTTAAACTTGTGATTGTAAAATTAATATGAATTATTGATAATAGTAGTATGTAACTAGGAAAAAAAATTTCTGCATGGGGGGGCATCGCTTCCCCCCCTGGGGGGGAAGTACCCCCCCGGGGGGGATAAATTTTCAAGATGGGTATCTTTCGAAAGGTCTCGTCAATACCTTTAAAACGAATGGTTGAACTATAAATCTGTGATAATTTAAAACAAAGTTATCGATTTTTTTCACTTTTAACAAAAAAAAAAAAAAAAAAAAAAAAAAAAAAAAAAAAAATCGTACTTTTTTTTTTTTTTTAATATTGTTACTGATTGAATATGTATAGGTAAATATAGAAGAAAGTCTTGTGGTGGCCACAACATACTAGTTTGATTTGACATGGGTCACCATTTTAATTAATATCTCCGCTAATTAGGGTCGCATCGTTTAGCAAATTAGATAACCCAGATCTGCGATAAATTCTCTGTCCATCGGTACATGTTCGAAGTCCGTGCGACCGTTAGCGGCGGAGTTTTTGCTGCGTCAAGCCGTTTCTCACAGACAGACACACACACACACACACACACACACACACGCGTACAGATTTTAATAATATAAGGAGACTAGCGAGCTTCGCCCGCTAGCGGGTCAGTATTTTCAAATGAATCACTAAAATTAATGAATCACTAACAGTAACTTTTAGTGTTAAGAAAAGAAATTAGAAAAAAAAAATCATTTCTGATTGGGTAAAAAGTCGGCCCGGGTCCCCACTGCCTTCGGCAGCGCTGCCCCGTGCGCGCTGCATGCGCGTATTCCTTCCCTGACTCTCCGTGCCCCCCCCCCCATCAAAAAAAAAAAAATTCTGATCGGGTAAAAACTCACACCGGGTCCCCACTGCCTTCGGCAGCGTAGACCCATGCGCGCTGCGTACGCACGTGTGAAGGTATACGCGCGCTACGCGCACATATTCCTTCTCAAATCAAATTTTTATTCTTAAGAAAAGAAAATGAAAAAAAAAATCATTTCTCATCGGTTAAAAAGTCGGACCGGGTCCCCACTGCCTTCGGCAGCGCTGTCCCGTGCGCGCGGTGCACGCCTATATCTTCCCCACCCTTTCAGCCCTTCCTAATTAACCTACATATACCAATTTTGAACAGTCTAACTGAATTGCCGGCAATGAGCTCGCGGACTCTCTGGCCAAGGAGGCAACCGAGTTCCCGACAGTCAATGTCTCCCTCCCAGCCCCTCCCTCATTTGTAAAATCGAAAATTAAACAAATTTTAAATATTAAATGGCAAAACCTGTGGAACGATTCTGAAAAAGGTAGGTTTACCTTTAACTTGGTTCCACAGGTAAGCCACAATTCTTGGAATCTCACCCCTCCCATCACAGCGTTCCTCACTGGCCATGGTCCATTTCCTTCATACCTTCATAGGTTTCATTGTCGACGATCTCCCCTGTGTCCCTGCGGCGAAGAGGGGACTCCAAACCATTATTATTACCATTGCCATTTAACCCAAAATTACCATCTTAGAAATCCAAATCCCCGCCCACTAAATTGGCTTGAAGACATAATTACACGTAAACCCCTTATCTTCAAGCTTAATAAAATTTTTGATCTACTAATGGATATTACCAATTTAACTAATTGAAACATCTTTTTATTTATTTCCCTAAATTTAAATATGTAAACTCTTGTTTTATTTTTATTTTATTTTTATTTTTATTTATTTTATTTATATTTATTTTATTTATATTTATTTTATCTTTATTTATTTTATTTTTATTTTTTAATACTTGGTTACCTGTACTGCTGCAGGTCAGCAGAAGCAAAATATGATTTTACAAAAGTTGCTCCTAGTCGTGAGAGGGTGAATTCCCTGGCAACTTCAGTCTGCATGCCAACTGTCGCGTGGGGCCGGCTGGGCCCGGCATGCAGACCAACCATGTTTTGTAAATATCTACTTATTAAATTTCTGTCTCTATCCATCGCCCAATGTCGCGTTTGAGGTTAATTAGGCCTGGCGAATTTTGTATTTTTCTTTTTCTTTTCTTTTTTTTTTTTTTTTTTTTTTTTTTTTGTTTAGAGTTTTCAATAAACTGCGAGTAGTCCCCTCAGAAGCGCTCTACATCGCTCCAAGAGTGATGAGCGGGGGCTGCTCCCTGTTAAGTCTAACTGAATTAGCTGAGATGCAAAAGAAAACCTAATCAGGACACCTCAAAACGTGCAAATCTGGTTAAAACTTTCGATAACATAAAAGAACTTTAATATATCTTTCGAATGATGTATTAAAAGCAATTTAATCATAATTAGAAATTGAAATATTGAAATTTTAAAATATTACAGCGCCATCTGGCGGTAGAAATTTTTGTAATCTACTGTTCGATTTCAAACCAACAAAGCTATCTTATGATGCATTACTTATGGAATTATTTTAATTAGTAGCTCAGATACAAAAGAAAACAGATTCAGGAGACCTCAAAACATGTAAATGAAGCGAAATCTTGAATCCCGCTTTCGATAATATGAAAGTACTTTAAAATATCTTTCGAATGATGTACTAAAAATAATTTAATCATAGTTAGAATTTGAAATACGCGTATTATAATAACATTTAATTTGCAATTAAATTGTACATTTTTTTTATTTATTCTCGAAACCCGATGATGTTTGAACTGGAACTTCGTCTTGTGATGTTAAAAGTTTGTAGCAAGTTTGAATTAATTTTGAAGAAAATTGAAGCATTTTGAAATTTGCAATTTTTATTTCCAGTATAAAATCAGTAAAGCTGGAAGTAAAATCTATTTATTCTTTCGCCCGGCGCCATGGTAACCGAAATACGTCTATTGCGAAATTAATAGAACTGTTGTGATTTGTTGCCACCTTTTTTTTCATACTTTAGTTAATTTTAAAAAATCTAATTGCCCTATAAATAAGCTATTTAAACCGTCGGATTCAGAAAAATCGGACCTTTCATTTGATATCTTATTTGTAACTATACGACTGATATTTCTAATTTAGTTTCCACTTTTTCCGTAAAAACGTCGCTTTTTAAGCATTTAATCATGAATTCTGGGTCCTTTTTCGGTAGATATGGGTCGACGTTTTAATTAATATCTCCGCTAATTAGGGTCGCATCGCTTAGCGAATTATCGCGATGTCGAGATGAAGAAATTCTGCGTCTGTCGACACTGGTTTCGAAGCGCTGCGACCATTAGCGCCGGAGCTTTAGCTATGACAAGGCATTTCTCACAGACAGAAAGACAGACAGACAGACAGACAGATGCGCACAGATTTTAATAATATAAGGAGATTTTTTTTTTCTTTTTGTATTACGGATGTGAGTCTGAGTAACATATAGATTTAGAAGACAATCGTTCAAAGAATTTGCGAAATATATGATCGCATTTCATTTTAAATATTTTTCTTCGCACATAATACTGTTTGCACAATAAATCTGATATTTCACTCATAAAGCAATGAGTGGCAATATACAAACATCTATTTTAGCGATTCGTAAAAAATATTTTGTTGAATTAAACAGAATTTCAATAATAGAATTCAAAGTAAATAATCTGGTATGGCACCCATACGACTTTCTCTTACATAAAATTAAAATTCTATTAAGATAGATTGCAGATTGACGAGTAAGATAACAAGTTCTATATATAACTAGTGAATATGCAGATCAGGAACCTCACCGTCATATTTGCATCACGCATTATTCAACAGATTATTTTTACTTATTCCTTATTATATATAATATATATATATATTGATTCTATTGGCTTTTTATATAAACAGAAACGTTTCTGAGGGGGGTTGCAGCCCCCCTCAACCCCCTCTGCTTTTCTCTTTCTATAACTATCTTTGTATGTATGTATTCCTAATAACTGACTATCTTGTACTTGCACTAATTCCCTGTAATTCATAAGTACTTCTACCAAAATTCCTGCAAATTGATTGCATAACATACTAGAATTATTTTGTGCAACCCTGTAAATTAAATACCAATTCTATGGCCACATTTTCCCACAAAAAAAAAAAAAAATATATATATATATATATATATATATATACTTTTAAAATTCTAATAAGATTTCATCATATTTCGTGGGGTGTAACCATGTTAAAATTCAATACCAGTGTTGAAATATGAACTATAGTGCGTAATAGAACGAAATTCTTTTATGTAACTCGGAAAAGCAGCCACAGTAATTATATACACTAAAAAAAATTAGAATACACCTATTTAATTAATTGTAACTCATGAATATTTCAATGTAATTTGAATCATTTGGATGATTACAGGATGTCATCCGAATTCATTTGTGTGATCTCGTAAATAAATCATATAGTCCATACATATCCCTTTTATTAGAGTAAACATGTTTTTATATATCTTTATGATGTATATGTTAATTCCACTGTGTTGAATGCAGCATAAACGTTTTAAAATGCGTTTTTTTTTTTTTTTTTTTTTACTGTAATTTCACTTTGTTGAATGCAGAGTAACGACATTAAAATTTGTTTAAACAAAATTCACCCCGTAGGCCTTAATGATAAGAAAAACTTTGGAGTGTCCCTGTACATAGAGCATGAAAAATATACACATAAAAAATTATACAGCTATTTCTATACAGAGCTTGAAAGTGTCTACCAATTTGCAAGTTATTTGGAGAATTTTTGCAGCCGTTATTGCGGTACCTGTACATTCTGTCCATAGGCCATAGTGATAAAGAAAAATTTGGTGTGTCCCCGTACACGAATTCCAGATAGAACAGCCGCCAAACACAATACAGCTAATCCCATGCGGCTCGAAAACATGTGTACAAAATTGCAAATCAATAGCATGATTTTTGCGGTCGCTGAAACAGACACACAGACAAACAAATTATACACACAGACGGAACCCAAAATCTTTTTGATTCGCCACAGGGAAGCATCCACTCACGTTTCGACAATGAACTAGTGGATCTGCAGATCAGGAGCCCCAATATCCTATTTGCATCACACATTATTGAACAGGTCATTTTTATTTATTTCTCACTATATTATGTATGCGCATATATTGATTCGATTTACTTGCTACATAAACAGATACGTTCCTGAGGGGGGCTGCCGACCCCTCCGAAACTAATAAAGATAGAGCTACGAAACTTCAGATTTAAGACAGAACTGGTGTACAGATGGATTTTACAAATATTGGTGAAAATTGGAAAAATGGAAGTCCGTATCTCAAAAACGGCTCTAACGATTTTCTTCCAATTTGCTACATGTATACTCTATTAGATGTCTTTTCGAATGATATAGTTGGTTAGTTCAGGAAAATTGATAGGCTCCCTGTATAAATAGCTGAATTTCAGGTCTTGCAAGTGCGTTTTCTTTTTCTTTTCTTTTCTTTTCTTTTTTTTTTTTTAACGGCTGTACCGATTTTTTTCAAACTCACCATATTAACTCCCTTTTAAATATCCTTTTGTATGTAATTCTTTTCCGATCAATAATTGAGTATGCCTAGTTTTGGTAAAAGTTTGTATCTCAAAAACGGCTCTAACGATTTTCTTGAAAATTGTTGCATAAATCCATTTTAGATATCCTACCTCGTATAATACGTGGTTATTACAGGAAAATTAACAGTCTTTTTTTTTTCCTTATTTCTTAACTCGCTATGGAAACTCTGTTTCAAGTCTATATATCAGTTTGTCAGGCGTCTATTTCGTTAGGTCAATTTGTTGTCTTCTGTTTACATTTTTAAAAAATTGTATATAATACGTGAAATAGTGGGTAATAAAAGTCGTGCTTCACACCATTTTTTTTTTTTTGTCACAGATTTAAGGATAGATAATTTTTTTTAAATGGTCAAAATATGTTCAGAACACTTGAAAATGTGTAAATATACTGAAAGCTAGAAGTTGAAATGTTTCATGAGCCCAATATTTTATTACATCTTGTAGTAAATAGGAGGATATTTCTACCAATCATAAAGGCTTCGAAAATTTTTACGAATCCAATACTGTTTACTTTCTTCTATATGTAATATAGAGAAAGTATTGGAATCGTGAAAATTTTTGACCTCCGTTTTCTGATGTATTTACACGTTTTGGGATGTCCAGAACACGAATTGATAGTTTTTTGAAAATGTCTGTCTGTCTGTATCACGCTGTATCTCACGAACCAATGAATGAAATTTAACCCTGACATGGAATGGTGCTGATTAGATTTGGGGATCAATCGCTCAACAGGTGTCGCTGTGATCGCATATAGTTAACTAGGAAAAACATTTTGTGCATGTGGGGGCATCGATTCCCCCCCCTGGGGGGTAAAGTTTCAAGATGGGTATCTTTCGAAAGGTGTCGTCAATACCTTTAAAAAAAATAGTTGAACTATAAATCTGTGATAATTTAAAACAAAGTTATCGATTTTTTTTTTTACTTGAAGAAAAAAAAACTTAGAAAAAAAATAGTATTTTTTTTTTTTTTTTTTTTTTTTGACGAAATTTAACGAAACTTGGTATTTAGTTCGTCCCCGACATAAACTGGGGCTGATTACATTTGGGGATCAATCGTTCAACAGGTGACGCTGTGATCGCATTTTATGTAAACTTTTAACATGGCAGTATAGGACAAAATTTCGTATGAATGTGCATAATGAGAGTTATTTTGAACTTGTAATTGTAAAATTAATATGAATTATTGATAACAGTAGTAGTTAACTAGGAAAAAAAATTGTGCATGTGGGGACATCGGTTGCTCCCTGGGGGGTAAAGTTTCAAGATGGGTATCTTTCGAAAGGTCTCGGAAATACCTTTAAAACGAATGGTTGAACTATAAATCTGTGATAATTTAAAACAAAGTTATCGATTTTTTTTTTACTTTTAACGAAAAAAAACTTTTTTTTTTTTTTTTTAACGAAATTTAACCAAATTTGGTATTTAGTTGGTCCCCGACATAAACTGGTGCTGATTACATTTGGGGATCAATCGCTCAACAGGTGGTGCTGTGATCTCATTTTTTTTTCTAAATTTTTAACATTGCAGTATAGGACAAAATTTCGTATACATGTACACAATGAGAGTTATTAGTTCCCCATCATACTATAAGTATGGGGAACTTAGGTAATCGTGAAAAATTTTGACCTCGGTTTTTTGACTTTTTTATACGTTTTCAGGTGTGAGGAATCCGAAAATGACAAAATTTGTATGGTGTCTGTCTGTAGGGTGTCTGCTAGTGTGTCAGTCCGTTAGTTTTTTAGTCTGTTAACACGATATCTGACGAACAAATGATCGCAGAGAGGTCAGATCAGTTTTAAAATATCAGTTTTGATGCCGGAATGAACATCAGTAACTATAAATATGCTACTTTGAAAATTTCGCAAGTTATTGGAAATTTACGATTTTCTTAACATGGCAGTATAGGGCAAAATTTCACATAAACTTCAGTTATGAGAGATATTTTCATCGTAAAGATGCAGACTACTTTTGAAATATTATTTAGAACACTGGCATGAATATCAATGACTATGAGTTTTCCAATATACAAATTTCGTAAGTTATTGGAAAATTACGAATTTCTTAACATGGCAGAATAGAGCAAAATTTCACAGAAACGTCAATCTTGAGGGATATTTTCATCGTAAAGATATCAAACCACTTTTTAAATATTATTTTTGATACTGGCATGAATATCATAGACTGATTTTTCCAATTTAAAAAATTCGTAAGTTGTTTGGAATTTACGATTTACTTAACATGTCAGAATAAGGCAAAACTGAGTATAAACTTCCATTTTGAGGATCATAAATACATTAGATAACTTCAAAATTACATTTATAAAATTTGTTTGAATATGATTGAATACAAATATTCTAAAGGAAAATTTCGTAAATTATTCGTAATTTACGATTTTATCAACATAGCGAAATTGTAAATTTTTCATATAAATATGAATTTTGAGAATTATTGCATTGGAAATAGTAGCATGAAAACTAAACAATGGAATTGACCCTGATAATATAAATTAACAGATTAGAATAAGATAAATATATCGAAGTGAACGGTGGATAGCCTATTAGGCGGGGATTTCATTCTGTCACTGTATCAAGCTTTGGTCAAATTCATTTCTTTTAACATGATTATAATATGTCTCGCACTAGAAATTTATGAGAATGGGGAACTGAGCAGAGTCCACCTATGCCAACTAGTTTTTTTTTTTTTTTTTTCTAATGTTAATCATACTATATTTTATAGAAAACAATTTTTATGCATAGGAATAATAAATGTCTATTTCAATACGATTTGTGCAAAATAAATGTATTGAAATATGGTTTAGGTGGCATATGGCGTGCCAAAACTAAGTTTTTGGCTGAATACAATATTTCTATTGCATACAATAGTCGAGTGATGGAAGTAAAAATTCATTACCAGATAGGATTTTTAAAATTCTGTAGAGCTCGCTTTTTAATGAGATTCGATTGTAGATATATATTTATGATTTTTTGAGATATATTAGATGATATAGCAATACAAAAAATAAATATATATGAATTTTTTCGATATAACTATAATAGCAGGGCTTCGGTGCTATTAGCTATATGTAAATGGATTTCTTTTTTTATGAATTACTTAAAAAATAATATAAATATATATATATATATATATATATATCACTTTATAAAAAAGAAATAGCGAAAAAAAAATTCCTTGAAATCACCCCGAACTTCGTTTCGGGTAACCGCTAACAATGACATCGTTACTCCCACCCGCGTTGTATCGGATCCAAATTTGCACTGCATGCAGAAACGTCTTTCCTGGACACTTGAATATGGATATTTATCGGTTTACAAGTTGAGTTGCTATTACAATTTTAAAAATGGCTTTATCTCAGCATCCATTGAACATTTTAGTTTTGGCACCATGTAATTCATAGCCCTTGCACTGTTTACTATATTACCATATAATTAATAATATAAAAAAGTAAAAATTTTTTAATGGAATTAAATAAATATATTTTAGTTAAACTCAAGTAATTTTTTCTGCTATATTACCAATATGAGTTAATTTAATAAACCAAGATTCAATAGTGTAACAGCCGTTGCTATGGGACGCAAGCGATTGAAATAAAAGAATAAATTTAATAATGGATAAAATCGAAATACATATTTTATATATATATATACATATGTCGCTAAAGTCACTCCTGCATCCAAAGTCGTGTCCAAATTACTCCTCTGCCAGGGGCGAGTCCAGCCTCTGGAACACTTCGACCGATCCAACTGGGCCATGAGACATTTGATCCACGACCGGTCGAAAGAAGAGGCTGGACGATTCCGATCCCTCTATTGGATCAAAATCAGTGCTGCCATCTGTAGACATAGTTTGAAATTAGCTCTAAAATATTAGAATTAAATTTGTTAAAGAAAAATTTAATTCATTAATTAAAAATGTAATTTAACTATGAATAAAAAAAGATAGATGCATATCTATTTTTTTCTATTCTGCATAGTTGGGTACATATGCAATGAGATACAATAATATTAATTATATAATTCTTTTTCGAAAATTATTTAAAAAAAATAATAACAATAAAATTTTAATTTTAGAAACTTTTTCAGCAAATTTTTTTTAATTATTTCCCTCAATTATGCATTTTTGTATTTTAACGATATATTGTAAACAATTTTAAGTAATATTTTATGGATTTATTATCAAGCTAATTTTTGTTAAATATTTGTAAGTTGGAATGTTGAAATTTAAAGCAAATATTTAGCATTCAAATATTTGATGTAAATAAGAAGTAGGTTCAAGTTTTATTATTATGATCTAAGGTAAGAAATATGAAACTATTACACATTGCCAAAAAAATATAAAATTTAAATTTTGATTTAAATCAATGATTACAAAAAAAAAAAAAAAAAAAAAACAGTTTTTTAAATTATCACTTCATTGATTGGTTTGTAAATTCAATTAATTATGATTTCAATCAATAATATTTTAAATGTTTAATATATTTATGATTTTTTTTTTTTTTTTTTTTTAATTTAAATACAAATTAAATATTGATTTTTAAATATTGTTAATTACTTTTATGTTTGAATGCTAAAATTTAATGCAAATATATTAACAAAGCAGTACAAAACATATTTAAAATATTTTGTTAAACTGAAAATTTTACAATTGTTAGCAGGGAGCATTTTAAAATTTTATTTTATTAAATTTAAATAATATTCGATAATTTTTTTTTTTTTTTTTTTTTTTTGCATTGTTGTATTATATTTCAATCCATTGCATGAATATATTTATAATTCTAAAACAATTATACAGTTCTTTACCAAAAAAAAAAAAAAAAAATGCTTGTATGCATATTCGCGTTTGTAAGGACCAATAGATGGCGGAACCAGAGCAATAACCAACGGCCAATCAGAGCAATGGATTTGTAAATGGATCAAATGACTCGGAAAAAGTTGGGCGTGTTCAGTAGAGCGCCCGATCCACGACCGGTTGAAAGATTCCGAGCCAAAGCGTTCAGTGGTGTCGACCGATCGAGAGCGATCCAGAGTCACATCGTTCAGTGGAATGGACCGATCTCGACCGGTCGTGGATCAGAAAGCCCAGAAAAATTTCTTGATCCATTGGGTCACGTGATGGATCAAATGCGCAATAGGTTGAAAATCAGGCTCTGATTGACATTACGCAGTGAAAACCTGAACAATGAACACCTGTTTTTGACAATGATTGTTTATTTGTTTGATTAGCTGAGGATTAATACAGATGTACCTATTTATATGCATTGTTTGTGCTGTAGAAAATAAGGTAAGTAATTCCATAAAATGCTAAACTATATTATGTTTATTTATTTATTGTGTAAAAAAGATTTTTTACGTAATAACGATTTTCGATACGTAATTTTTTTTATTGATGAACGTAACATTCAAACATAAAATTAAAACAAAAATTTACACAATTTTAATTGAAACAAAAAAAAAATATATATATTTTTTTTTAATTCGGACGCTATCATATTTTGTTAATTTAATATATAAAAATAAGCTGGGAAGAATTATATTTCTTTTTTTTTTTCAGACAAAGCTTTTCATTCATGCGATTGTTTTTTGTTTACAAATAGAAAAGTTTGTAAACGATTGTATTTTTTACCTTTAAAACAATAAGTTAACTATAAGTAAATAAATTAAAATCCTTCCACATATTTTTAATTTAGGTAAAAATAAGTTTAAGATGTCAATTATTAAATTTAATAAAACAAACAGACTGTAAAAAAAGTAGCTATAAAATTATGCAGTGTTGTTTACATTGCTAGTTTATTTTAATATTCAGTCGGTAATAAGAGAAAAAGCTCTTTATATTGATTCATAAATCGAAGAAGAAAGTAAGATTATTTTTTATATAAATCCATTACTGAACAGCATATTTCATATTTTATATAATTTATTTATTTTTTTTTTTTCAAAAACGTTTTTGTTGTACATTTCTGTTCATAATAAAATTCGAAGAGAAAGAAAGGTGTTTTAAGTGCTCATTTAAGATAAATCTACTCTGCTCCTTTAAAAATAAATGTAACGTAACATTCTTAACATTTTCATGATTAAAATTTATACGTGAATTTAGAAAAATCATAACCAAAGTAATGTATATTAGTAATTTGTCAGTACAATCAATTAATAGCTTCTTATTTTTTGTTAGCAGAATACAGAATTCTACATAAGAAAGAAGTAAAACTGTTATTACATAAAAGATCTTTATTTCTTTTTTTTTTTAAAGAAAAAACGTAATATAGTTTAGCATTTTATGGAATTACGTATTAAAAGTCCAGACAAAATAAACAGAAATACAATAACTTGCTAATTGCTAATACAGGTCAAATTAGATAGATGGCGCTGCTCCTATCACGTCAAAATTTTTCCAAAGCGTTCAGTAGATTCCTGGCCCGATCCAAGACCGGTCCAGGATCAGTGACGTCATCGCCCGGTCGAATTGATCCATCTCGGGCGCTCTACTGAACACGCTCGTTCTTGGGCGATTTGATCCTCGACCGGTCCATGGAACATATTACACTGGACGACTTTGATCCAGACCGGTCGATGAGACTGGACGCATTGTTCCACGACTAATTGGATCGATCCTGGATCGGTCGAGCGTCTGAACCCGCCCCAGGTTTTGTAACTCTGCGGTCAGTATTCTGAGCTACAAACCGCAGAGAAACACACAGATCCTTCTCTATATTTCAGTAACATTATACATCTTAGTTATTTTTTTGGTTAAATTAATTATACCAAACTACAAGTTTAATTATATTTTCTTTTATTAAATTTCACTGTTACATAATTCGCCGATATAAAGTACTGAAAGCCTGAAGCGGACTAAAAATAGCATAAAACACTTGGTCGTATCAGGCTACGCTATTAAATTACACAATAAATAGATAAGAATAAATGAAGAAATTTATTTGTTGTCATTTGAAAATGGAAAAGAAAACATAAATAAAAAAAATAGGAGACACAAAAATAAAAAAAGAAAGACAGAATTAAAACAAAACAAAGCTTCAGGAAAACCGCAAATACGTAAGTAGCTGATTTTTGATTTATTCTTCCAAAAAGTCAACGATTCGTCAGTGAATCTGTCAATCTTCTCAATTAGTTAACACCAGCTGTCAAAACCACGTGGGACACTTTTTATCTGGTTTTAGCCGGCATCGGAATTTTTCTTAAGTGAAGAGGGCCGTTAACAAAGATTATAAATATAAAAAATACCACAAATGTAAACAAGGACTCCAAATATAAAAAAAGACTAATTGTAAACAAAGACCCTAAATGTAAACAAAGAACCTAAATGTAAACACAGTCGTAAATGTAAACCGATTTTAAAGAAAAAAAAATGTCCTGTATCAACAAAGACATAAATGTAAACAAACTCCTAAATGTAAACAAAGACCCTAAATGTAAACAAACACTATAAATGTAAACAAAGACTCCAAATATAAACAAAATCCTAAATGCAAACAAAGAACACAAGTGTAAACAAAGATTATAAATGTAAACAAAAACTATAAATGTAAATACAGACAATATATGTAAAGAAAAACTATAAATGTAAACATAGACTCTGAATGTAAACAAAGATTACATATATATACAAAGAACGTATAATATGCTAATGAAAATCTAAATATAAACAGAGTCTATAAACGTAAACATAAACCCAAAATATAAACATAATATAAATGTAAATAAAAACTACAAATATAAACAGAGTACAAATGTAAATATAGACCTAAATAAAAACAAAGTCCCTAAATGTAACAAAGACGATATATGTAAATAAATGTAGTAGATATAAACAAAGACTCAAAATATAAACAGAGACGTAACGTAAACAAGGACGCTCAAAATAAAGAGACTGTGAATGTAAACAAAGACCCTATATTTAAACGAAAATATAAATAAAAATAAAGACCCTAAATGCAAACAAAGACTATAAATGTAAACAAAGAATTAAATGTAAAAAATAATTTAACGTAAAGAAAGACCCTAATTGTAAACAGGCTATAAATGTAAACAGACTCTATATGTGAACAGCCTATGTGAGGTAAAGTCATGTTAGCGTAACGCTACAAACAGAGTTCGCACTTTACGAATAACACATGAATGTGTAGAGTTTTAGGATTCGGTTGATTAATGGAGTTAGTTCTTATGCTAAACTAAATTACAATTTGCGGTAGGTTAATATTATAAAGTGAGATTGATATAAAAGGTGATGTGTTTCGTAGTAGAAGAGGTGGATAGTAAATTGATAGGGAATTGGTAGTAGGATGGTAGAAATAGTAAGAGTAGAAGTGGTAGGAGGTCAAAGGAGTTAGGAGTGAGCGGCTATAGTAGAATACAGTTAGTCGAGTAGTATAGTGGCTTAGGGAATCCTCCCACTAACGAAAGATGAGTAAAGTCGTAAGAGGTAACGACGTTAAATGAAGCTGTTGAGTTTATTTATGGTTATCTATTGATGGTTAGAGTATATATGAAGGCTGCCCCTCTAAGTTTATAAAGGTATTGAATGTGAATATAGTCCAACGCCCACCTTTTCATTAAGCTCTAAATAAAAGCTCTTTGTTTATTTTATAAATCTGACTTTGTCGCTACTTCGTAATTTAATTAAGTAAAGTTAAATGAGGGCGATGGCGTCCACCAATACGCATACGTCCTCACAGTGGCGCCCATATTCGCTTGACTCCCCCCTCCCCCCGAGCTAGTAATTTTTGATGGCACTACTAGTGTGCTTCAATTTTTTGATGAGCTTGAATATTTTTTTAATTTTTATAAAATTGATATTGCCAAAAAATATGCTTGGTTAAAGTGTTCCTTAAGAGGTGAACCGAGACAGTGGCATGATTTAATCGCCTGCCATTCACTTGGCCCAAATCCAACCTATGAGGATTTGAAAAGTAGGGTTATCAGTCTCTTTGCCACTCGGTATGATAGATTAAGATTGGAGCATGAACGTTCCACCCCCCCTCAAAAAAGTCAGTGGAAAGTGGTAAAAAAGGCAGTGAAAAACCCACAACAAGTTATTAAGTCACAGGAAGCAAGCTCGAGTAATTTAAATCAACCTAAAACTCCCGATAAAAACTTTCTTTCTAGTGGCAAAAGTCAAATACAAGTTGAAGCAAACGAGGAAACTTCGCTTTCAAACAGCAATACAGACGAATTTAAGTCTGCTATTCAGCCTTTGGCTACAGATAAAAAATCCGACAATTTATCTAGTGTAGCGACGGCGGTTGTAAAGGAAAATACAATTAAAATAAATGTGGCGTATGAAACCGTTAAACTTAGCGAAAGTGACAAATCATTAAAGGATGCGGCTAATCTTTGTAAATCGCCTTTAGATGTCAGCTTTGAATCTATACAGCCGACACAGTCGGTTATTTCTAATGAGAAATTGCACCTAAATTGTCAAAATGACACGCCGACTAAAGTAAAAGAAATTGCTGTTATTTTAAAGAATGTAATTTCAAAAGTGCAATTAACCTCTTTTGAAGTTTCAACACAATCTAGCAGCCCTGCATTTGAAAGTACTTAGCGAAAGCAATCTTCTGCTGTAACTGTGCGCAAGGACAAGGTGCCGGATTGGAAACCCCCTCAACACAGTGACCAGATTCCGGGTTCATAACCTCCTCAGAACGGTGACAAGGTTCCAGGTGCGAAACCCCTCAAGAGAGTGACCAGGCACCAGGTTCGAAGTCTCCTCAAGACAGCGACCTTGCAACGTCTGACCTGAATCTGTAAGCCACCATCGCTGAAATTTCTACAGCAACTCCACAGGCCAGTCTGACCCGCATCTCTGATTTTGCTGATATCAAGGAATCAATATGTCAGGTGCTATGGTTCTTTATTTTTTCCGTTATAAATTGTATTTCTAGCAGAGCAGTCACAAAATCTATGACATGTAGTGAAGCCTTTTGGACTTTCAACCATCATCTGAAAGCCACGAACTTTCAACCATCATCAGAAAGCCATGAACTTTCTTAAATTTCAAAATTTTAAATTTAAACTTCGAGCATGAACTTTCAACTCCGGAAATTTCATGTTTTGTTTACATGTCATAAGTTTTTTTTTGTTATACAATATATTGATAAATTTACTTTAATGTTTTTTTTTTACTTATAGCCATCAACAGCAGTGATTAGTACGATAAATTTTTTTCTTCCCTTTGTATATATATTTTCCCCTCTATAGTTTTTTACATGATCTATATGTATGTACTCTAATGTTTTTCTATTTATAGCATTAACGACAGTTTTGGTAAAAACTTCTTCAACATTTGTATATATATTCCCCATCTATGTTTCTCTAAATGTCGTATAAATTGTATAAAATGAATATTTGTTATTGTTAAACTTTTGTATTCTAACTAAAAGTTCAATGTATGTATGTATTATTAGTATGGGGTAAAGAGAATTTTTTTTTAGCTATTTTGCATGTAAATTCGTGTTGAACGACTAACTTTAATAAACTAACAATTTCGTTTTTTTCCGTTGTGCAAATAGCTAGGTGTGAAATATTGATTATCTATAAAATTTTATATGTCAAACTCTCATTTATCTATCTACAAGCTGTAGTGTAACTTCTATTTTGATTTCTACAGTAAAAAAAAATTGTATTTTAGAAATACTCTGATGATTAAAACCCTCAGTCCAGACGTTAATCTGAAAATCCAATATGATGATTTCTTCAGCTGTTACGTCGAAATGAAGACTGAGAATTTTTGGAAGGAAGTATTTCTGGACATTTGCCAGCAGCTTTTGATTTCTGAAGTGGAAAGAATACTTGGACGCATGCCAGTGGATACAAAGCAGCTGATCCTTTCAAGATATAAATCTGATAGAGTTAGAAAACTGGAATTTTTTTTTTGATGAACTCTTGAAATAAAAAGACGTTTTTTTCTTATCACTCTGCACCAGTCAATTTGAATTTTATAATTAATGATCGCATTTTTTGTCTAAGCGATCCATCTGTACTAAAATTTTTTCATTTCATGACATTTTTACCTTTCCAGTTTATAGGAAAGAGGTACCTGTACACCCTTTTGTAATATGTTGGGCTATATTTCACTAAGTTTTTGGCGCTAGGGTTTTCCATCATAAATCAACTTAGAATGAGCTTAAATTTCTTATCATAAATTTTTTCTAAGTGGATGGTTTTTCAGCCCTGCGTTCTTACAATTTTTACTCACTATTAGATTTTAAAAGCACGTAGTTATTGTTGGGCAGTTTAATTTAAGCTTTTCCCCTCCTCTTTTTCTAAAGTATTATGTAGTTTAATTTTAGCAGTAAGTCACTGCGACTATTTTTCAGTTGCATAACATTGCAATACTTTAAAATTTTCACGGGTAAAAACCCGTTGTGGATTTTTACGTGAAATTTTTGTCTTTTGGGGAGGAACTGTGAGGTAAAGTCATGTTAGCGTAACGCTACAAACAGAGTTCGCACTTTACGAATAACACGTGAATGTGCAGAGTTTTAGGATTCGGTTGATTAATGGAGTTAGTTCTTATGCTAAACTAAATTATAATTTGCGGTATGTTAATATTATAAAGTGAGATTGATATAAAAGGTGATGTGTTTCATAGTAGAAGGGGTGGATAGAGAATTGATAAGGAATTGGTAGTAGGATGGTAGAAATAGTAAGAGTAGAAGTGGTAGGAGGTCAAAGGAGTTAGGAGTGAGCGGCTATAGTAGAAGATAGTTAGTCGAGTAGTATAGTAGCTTAAGGAATCCTCCCACTAACGAAAGATGAGTAAAGTCGTGAGAGGTAACGACGTTAAGTGAAGCTGTTGAGATTATTTATGGTTATCTATTGATGGTTAGAGTATTTATGAAGGCTGCCCCTTTAAGTTTATAAAGGTATTGAATGTGAATATAGTCCAACGCCCACCTTTTCATTAAGCTCTAAATAAAAGCTCTTTGTTTATTTTATAAATCTGACTTTGTCGCTACTTCGTAATTTAATTAAGTAAAGTTAAATGAGAGCGATGGCGTCCACCAATACGCATACGTCCTCACAACTATATGTCAACAAAGACTCGAAATATAAACAAAGACCTAAATGTAAACATAGACCCTAAATGTAAACAAGGACTAAAAATGTAAACGAAGTCGAAAATGTAAACAGACTTTAATGTAAACAAAGACCCTATATGTAAGCAAAGACCTAAATGTAAACAAAGTCCTAAATGTAAACAAAGCCTGCAAATACACAGATCTAAAACTAAAAAATGTCCAACAAAACATACAACCGTAAAAACAAAAACTCTAAAAGTAAACAAAGGCCTTAATTTAAACAGACTATAAATGTAAACAAAGACCCTAAATGTAAACAAAGATCTAAATGTAAAGAGACCCCAAATATAAACAAAGTTCTAAACGTAAATAGAGACTAAAAATCTAAACAAATATTCTGAATGTGATCATAGACTTAGACGTAAACAAAGACTATAAATGTAAACAAAATCCCTAAATTATAACAGAGAATATAAATTTAAACAAGTACCCTAAATGTAAACAAAGACTCCAAATATAAGCAAAGACCTAAATGTACACATAGACCCTAAATGTAAACAGACTGTAAATGTAAACAAAGACCCTAGATGTAAACGAAGATCTAAATGTCAACGAAAACCCTGAATGGAAACAAAAGCTATAAATGGAAACAAAGATGTAAATGGAAACAGACTTTAATGTAAACAAGAACCCTAAATGAAATAGACTATAAATGTAAACAGACCCTACATGTGAACAAAGACCTAAATGTAAACAAAGTCCTAAATGTAAGCAGACCTAAATGTAAATAAAGGCCCTAAATGAGTATAAACAAAGACTATAAATTTAAACAAAAACTACAAATTTAAACAAAGACTACAAATATAAATATAGACCGGAATGTAAACAATGTCCCTAAATGCAAACAAAGTTCCTAAATGTAAACAAAAACTACAAATGTAAGCAAACATTATAAATGTAAACAAAGTATACAAGATTAAACATAGTCATAAATATAAACAATGACTATAAATGTAAACAAAGACTACAATTGCATACATAGACCTTAAACGTAAATAAAGACCTAAATGTAAACAAAGTCTATAAAAGTAAATACAAACCCTAAATGTAACCAGTATATAAATGTAAACAAAGACTACAAATATAAATAAAGACTGCAGATGCAAACGTACACCTAAATGTAAATAAAGTCCCTAAATGTAAAAAGAAACTTTAAATGTAACGAAGTATCCTAAGTGTAAAAAAAAACTCCAAATTGAACATGTACAAATACCTAAATGTAATTATAAAGCCTGAATGTAAACAGTATGTAAATGTAAGCAAAGACCCAACATGTAAACAAAGATTTAAATATCAACAAATACTCTAAATATTAATAGACTATAAACGTAAACAAAGATGTAAAGGTAAACAAAGACCTTAATGTAAACAAAGACCCTAAATGTAAAAACTGCGTTTAAATTACTTTGCGTTTAAATGCCGAATCTAGACTGAAAGCTAAAAAAATATTAGAGCATCTTCTAGTGCTGGAAAATCCCATTCATGGTAATATGCTAGATTAAGATATTATGTGAGTCCAAAAATTCTGTTACTACTTAGAAATTCAAAAAAGACTATTTATGAATCATTCTCAATTAGTATTGACAAATTCAAATATAAATATGATGAAACTAGCAGAAAATATAACATCAAATCTGTCTGCAAATTATGAAGGTATTGAAAAACCAGAAACAACTGTTCACGACACAAAACGTGAGGCCATGAATCTCGATTATGGAGTGTATCACCCGGATATAAAGAAAGATAATATTTTAATCATGTCTGACTTTAAAGCCCAAACTTTGACATATGGTCTATTGGAATGTTTTTTTTTATTGTTTTTCCAACCGACATTTAGAACAACAGCTTTGTGGAAAAAATAGGTGGTTGAGTAATGTCTACCCATCCTTTGATATTTCAATGTTTACAAGAGAATTTATTCAATGAAGCGATAAAAAAGGCACACTCATGTTTCAAATTGAGTAAAGATAACCGCTTACAAGCTCTCAATTTATTTCGAAGTGCTCCGCGTTTAAATTTCGAATCTAGACCGAGTGCTAAGAAAATATTAGAGCATCTTTTACAGCTGGAAAATCCTTTTTATGGTAATCTGTTAGATGAAGATATGTGGGTCCAAAAATTTAGTCACTTAGAAATTCAAACAGAGCCTACTCATGAATCATTCTCAATTAGTATTGACAAATTCGAATTTCCAGATATAAATATAATGAAACTAGCAGAAAATGTAACACCAAATCTACAAACTATGAAGGTAATGAAAAGCCTAAAAGAACTATTCTTGAAACAAAACGTGAGGCTATGAATCTCGCCATTAAAATAATTCTGAGGTTAAAGAAAATTTGGCCAGTAAAATTTCTGAATTTTCTTCATTCTATTGATGACTCAAGGTGATATTCAAGCAAAAAAAAAAAAAAAAAAAAGTAAATTATGTTTATCTGGTGTATCTGGTTCATTTGCCGATGTTATTTCTGTCAAATCAGAAAAAGAACAGAAATAAATTGCAGCTAAGATAATGCACAAGGATGACACATGAGCTGGAGAAATGTATTTATGGTCATGTTTAAGACATCCTAATAATGTTCTTTTGCTAGATGTTATGAATCGAAAATATATCGATATTTTTCTCATGCCTAATCTGTATGATTGGTTTATAGATGTTTTAGAAGATTCCGAACTCTGTCATAGAACCGATTTCTTTCAAATGACTATTGGTTGAATGAGAGATTTGATGACTAGATTGGAAAATCTTAACGATTATGGAGAGTATTACCTGGATATAAGGAGTGATAATATTTTAATCACGACTGACTTTAATGCCGTTATCTATAATTTTAGGGCCCTGACTGAAAAAAAAAACTCGTGGACAACTACAATCGTCGAAAACACTGTTCTCCTCCAGAGGCTTGGTCTGATGAAAAAAACAATGTACCTAAAGTGGTTGGCCCGAACTTTGACATTTGGCCTGCTGGAATGGATTTGTTTTATTTTTTTTAGCCGGCATATAGAACACCAGCTTTGCAGAAAAAAGAAGTGGTTGAGTGATGTCTACCCATCCACTGATATTTGAGTTTTTACAAGAGAATTTATTCAATGAATTGATAAAAAAGGCTCATTCATGTTTCAAATTAAGTAAGGTTAACTGCTTACAAGATCTCAATTTATTGCGAGGTATTCTACGTTTTAATGCCGAAGCTAGACCTACAGTAAGAAGATATTAGAGCATTCTCTATTGCTGGAAAATCCCTTTCATGGTAATCTGTTAGATGAAGATGTTATGTGGGTCCAAAAATTCAGTCACTTAGAAATTCAAACAAGGACTGTTCGTGAATCATTCTCACTTAATATTGACAAATTCGAATTTCCAGATAGAAATATGTTGAAACTGGCAGAAAATTTAACATCAAATCTGTCTACAATCTATGAAGATATTGAAAAATCTGAAACAATTGTTCTTGAAACAAAACGCGAGACTATAAATCTCGCTATTAAAACCATTCTGAGATTAAAGAAAAGTTGGGCAATAAAATTTCTGAAGATACTTCAGTGCTATTGATAATGCACGGTGATGTTAAAAAAAAAAAAAAAAAAAAAAAAAAAGGAAATTTTGTTTATCATAATTCAGATGTGAAATTATCAAAAATACAAAAGATGACTGCCAGTAAATGCAAAACAAAAAGTTTGCCGTTGTATTTTAATGGTTTCAAAGTAAATTTACAATTTTCTCTAATATGCTTTATCGTAAAAAAAAAAAAAAATAAATAATAATAATAAAAGATATTATCGAAAGAAAACTAGAATATTAACTGGCAAATAAATATTCAACTATTACATAGATTATATGGATGATTATACTACAGATAATCTAGATAATTTTTGAAATGATGATTTACACAGATTGTGTATAGATGATAATGTATATTGCATAGATAGATAGTGAATCAGTGGATTATTCAGATTATATAGATGATAATATAGATTTTACATATAGATTGTGAAAGGATGGATTATACAGATTATATGGAATATTATAAAGAATCTTACAGAAATTATATATATAGTTTGGGAACAAATCGTTTGCTTACAAGATTATATAGATTATAGAAATGTTTATAGAGATAATACAGATAGTTTTTGAATTGATTTATTACATATTATGCAGATAGCTTAAAAACTAAATTAATATTATTTTGGAAAAAGAAATACTGTGAAAATGAAATCTTACTATATTATATGTGAACAATAGAAAAGATTGTCAATATTTTATTTAAAAAAAAAAAAATGCTTTATGTATTTTAAACATTCTTGTTAATTACCGGAATAAAAATTCCATTTTATACAATTTTTGTGTTGTATATCAATTTATAAACAAAATAGCAGATAAATTAACAGAAAGGCAGGTGTTGGAAAATAATTATTTTTTGTTATTACATAACAAATCTCTTTAAAGAAGTTTAATAAATCTTGATTTTAAATCTAATACATAAACAAACATTATTAAACGTAATAAAATTCGTTGTTTAATATCCGCTATGGATAGTACTCCGTGATGGATAGAAATCAGTTTTTTTTTTTTTTAATTGTTAGAGAAATTCAGAAGTAAAAGTTATTTCTATGATGAACTTAATACTTTTCTGTCTGGGAGATTTTTTATCATGGGTTTTAGATGACCAAGGCCACCTAAAATTTCTGTTAATCTAAAGGAAAATAATACTCATTATTATTCATTACATAATATGTACATATTTTCAAATTCTGTTTTCACATTCAATAAATAATGATCGCTAAATAATTCTCAAAAATTGATTTTTTTTTTCTTCTTAATTGTATTATAATATTTTGAAATTATAAAATGAAGAATAAAAAAATTTTCACTTTGCAAAATTTTGTATTTTGCAGCTTCAAAATAAATATTAAAGTTAAAAAATAAATAAATAAATAAATATAGCTTAACTAAAAAATAAAGGAGTTGTTGAAAAATATTTTGAATTCAAACATTCTTATATTAAACCCGAATTATTTACGCCGTAAGACAGATTTTGCAGCCAGATATGTTTTACGAATATTCATTGTAAACATTTCTTAAATACGAAAATATCACCCTTTATATGGAAACATATTTTAATGGATTGTTTTTAAACAAAATATTATAGCTTAAATGATTTTCATAGCATTATATAGCATTTACTATACGATTGATTGATTTTCTGTAAAAGCGATGAGTGAAGCTAGTTTTCAATATGTAGAAAGAATCGTGTGAATAACTGGGGAAAATAGAGCTGGATTGTGAAATATTTCAAGCTGATTTGACAGGAGTTGCCGGGCTCGAACCCAGGTCGTATTTCTCAGTCTAGTCGTTCAGAATTTTCAGAAAATATCTCCTAGACTCGCGTTAACATGGACTGGATTCCTTTAGAAAGGACCTCCCCTCCCCACACACACTCATTACACCTAGGCCTAAGTCTCTAGCGTAGAAAATGAGCCTTAACGGCCCTCTTCACTTACCGTCGCAGAAAGCCCAAGCCAATGTTATTCTATGGGGAAATTTTCTTTACAAATAACTTATTAACTAATACATATTTTGAAATTCTGTTTTCACAATTAGAAAATTCCCAACTGTTAAATTGATGGACCTTTTTTAAAAATGTATTTTTTTAATTTTTAATATTTTATTTTGAAATTGCAAAATGAAAAAAAAATCACCTATTGAAAATTCGTATTTTGCAACTTCAAAATAAAATATTAAAAAAAAAAAAAAGTCGGTCAATTTAACAGCTGGGAATTTTCAGAATGTGAAAACAGAATTTAAAAATATGCATTAGTTTTTAAGTTATTTGTAAAGAAAAATTTCTCATAGAATAACATTAGCTTCGGCTTCCGGCGGCGGTGAGTGAAGCGGGCCCTTAACAGGTGCTTTCGAGGTGACGTTAAGCGTTGTCTTAAGACATAAGGCAGCACTCAGCGTCATCGCGAAGGCCCAGTCCCCGCCTTAACTCACCAACAATGACAATCATCCTCACAAAACTCTTCTTCTTGTTTAGCTTGTAAATTTCGATGCTCTGTGATGAATAGAAGCCGATTTCTGGAATCTTCCATTAGATTCTAGTGCGGAATTCAAGAAAAATGCGCCAAATTACAGTCACCAAAGACTATAAATTCCAATGTATCAATGACTGATAGTCACTGAGTTAGTGTTGCCCATAGCTGAGCGATTGCACTTTTGACTGTGTTCCAAGAGAGTGACCTTTGTTCGTGAAACAGCACAGCGAACTTCCTGCTCTGTGGAGTATTTGACGCTGTTTGTGTTTGCTTTACTCTTGTGGAACAAGTGACTGTTTTCTTGAAGTATTTCTAAAACATTAATTGAATAATTAAGATTAAAAACTATTAAAAATTTAAAATTAGAAAACATTTCACGTGTATATATAATATATAAAAGGTAACAAACCACTTTAAAACACGTAGATAAAATATTTTTATTAAAAACGACACAAAGCTTTTCGCCACTATAACAATAGCATCATCAGGCATAATTGCGTAACATAGAACCAGCAATATATAAACAAGAGAAGTTCAAACGGTTTAAAGTTACGGTTACAATAAAAAAAAATTTAAAGTTACGGTAACAATAAAAAATTTTTCATTTCAATATCATTTTCAGTATTTTTTTTCTCTATGAGCACAACGCGTGCCCTATTTTATGAAGTGATGCAGCATCCTTGGAGTTAATAACTTTATTGTACTTGATAATATTCACTGCTTCTGTCATTAGCAGGTCTTGAAAGTCACAAGGGGCTGAAATAACTTCGGACTGGGTCCACAGAGGAATACTAATACACAGAGGAATGCTGGTTCTATGTAACGCAATTAT
Source organism: Salticus scenicus (assembly GCA_963930645.1). NCBI lineage: Eukaryota > Metazoa > Arthropoda > Arachnida > Araneae > Salticidae > Salticus > Salticus scenicus. Next base: position 322,496,235 of record OZ005653.1, on the reverse strand, counting down.
GCCTGATGATGCTATTGTTATAGTGGCGAAAAGCTTTGTGTAGTTTTTAATAAAAATATTTTATCTACGTGTTTTAAAGTGGTTTGTTACCTTTTATATATTAATTGAATAGTATGATACAAGCGGCAGCTCTATTGGACTGCTTCAAGAATATTCGTTGAATTGACAGTCCTAATGGACTATTTCGAGAATATATCTTGAAATCAGAGTTTTGGTCAGCATTGCCAACTGTACGTTTATTACATAGTTGCCAAGTCTCCGATTGAAGCGGGAGACATCATACCAGAAATTTCCTATAGTAAATTTCACTGTAACTAATCGTGGAAAATAAATATGAAATATTTCTATAATAATATTATAGTTTTAAAAAATTAAAGAACACGCTTTTATAGAAATGTGAACTAAAAAGCACAAAATATCTATCTTAGTATTAAAATGCAGGGTAAGAGAAAATCGGGGGAGTGACACACCATTATATTTACATACATTTAAATCTTTAATTAAAATAATTTAGAATTAAACAAAAACCATTTTTAAAAAATCTCCCCTGACTGGGATCGAACGCTAGACCTTTAGGATGGCAGCCCAAAGCTATACCTCAACGCCACGGCGTTCACGTAGGGAAAGTCTTTTTTAACACGCTTTTATTAGCTTCACCTGTATGTATGTATGTATGTATGTTTGTTTGTATGTTTGTAACCACTCTGGGAGCAAACAAAAAATCTATATTGTAAAAAAAAACGTTCCCTACGTGAACACCGTGACGTTGAGGTATAGCGCCGCGCTACGAACCTAAAGGTCTAGCGTTCGATCCCAGTCAGGGAAGATTTTTTAAAAATGGTTTTTGTTTAATTCTAAATTATTTTAATTAAAGATTTAAATGTATACAAATATTATGGTGTGTCACTCACACGATTTTCTCTTACCCTGCATTTTAATACTAAGATAGATATTTTGTGCTTTTTAGTTCACATTTCTATAAAAGCGTGCTCCTTAATTTTTTATAACTATAATATTATTTACAATATAGATTTTTTGTTTGCTCCCAGAGCGGTTACAAACATACAAACATACATACAAGCATGCATACATACAAACAGGTGAAGCTAATAAAAGCGTGTTAAAGAAAACTACTAGTATGAAATACCTGATTTAAAAATTAGAAACGTTGGCAAGTATTATCATACAGTTGGCAACGCTGCACGTACTATTTCGACAAGTTACAGTCGACAGCAAAATTATTGAAGCGCTAACAATAATTCCTATTTAAAAGATGTGCACCTAACACTAACTGTTTTCAAACTAAAAAATAAATAAACAAATAAATAAAAAATATAGGGAAAATGTCGATGTGTGCTTCAATAATTTTGCTGCCGATTTTACACTGATTAAATTGCATTCATCGACTAGAACCTGGCTGTTTTTTTTTTTTTTTTTTTTTACGATCTACTTTCTATAACCAAAAATGTTGACAATTTAGAAAACTTGTCGACTTTTCGATTGAAACTCCCACATCCATTATCATCATTCAAGAATATCTGGATCAATGGGATCATCTTCGTGCACAGACATGTGTATATTATTATTATTTTTTCTTTCTTTTATCTCATTTTAATACTAATACTTAACGATAACATAATAAACATAAGCATTACTGCCGTCCTGTACCTAAAAGAAAAAAATTCAGAAAGTTATCCTAATGAAACAATTTCCCAGGAAATCGTTAGAGCAGTTTTTGAGATACCAACTTTTACCAAAACTTGGTATTCCCAATTATTGACTGGAAAAGAATAATTATATACAAAATCATATTTAAAAAAGAGTTAATATGGCGAGTTTGAAAAAAATCCGTATAGCCGTTTTTAAAGGAACGCACTTGCGAGACTTGAAATTGAGCTATTTATGCAAGACGCCTATCAATTTTCCTGAACTAACCAACTATATCATTCGAAAGGACATCTAATAGATTGTTTATGTAGCAGTTTTGAAGAAAATCGGTAGAGCCGTTTTTGAGATACGGACTTACGGTTCAATTTCCAGTTTCCGATGGCCTACTTACAGTTTTCAAATTTTCACCAAAATTTAGAACATTCGTCTGTACACCGGACCTGTACCAGCTGTGAAGTTTCATAGTTCTATCTTTATTAGTTTCGGAGATATGATAGACAGAAGATTCCACACATACATACAAACACACTGACCAATTGCCAAAAACTACTTTATTGGACTCAGGAGGCCTTAAAACGTGTAAATCAGGTGAAAACTCGATATCAGATTTTTTGGACCGAATACAATACTTCCATTACCTACGGTAGTAAGGTTAATGGACGTAAAAATCAGAAAAAGAAAAGAAATTTAAGCAGAATTTAAAAAAAAATTTAAAGAAAAAATATTAAACAATCTGAAGAAACAAGACCAGCCATGATTAGAGAATAACATTAAGTTACTAGACAACATGCTTAACTTAACCCATCCGAGACGATTGCACACCTTGTGTGCAAAGCATTTCCGAGCTTAAAAGATGGGTAGCACACAGTGTGTGCAATACCCGTATTAATTAAAGGCATGAATCCCCTAACGTGATCAGCAGCTTAACACCATATTATTTTATGTTATACGACTTGCTTATTCCCTAATGTAATTTTTCACTTCCGTATACAAAGTATAAGGAAGTATTGTAATCCCAATTTGCGGAATGAATTCTGTATCTCGCATAGCTCAAAAACAAATGATCGCAGAATGTTGCAACTTTATACACTATCTGCCAATAAGTATTTGGGACGCTGTCGAATTTAGACATTTTGTCAAATATCTAGAAAAATTCTCTAGGAATTATCTTGAAACTTTCGAGGTATAAAGGGCATGTTATACCTCATGTATTTTAGCAACAGTTTTACCCTGAGGAGAAAAATAGGACCAGTAAAAAATCAAACAAAAATCAAAATATTTTGGATCATCCTATAAAAAGTTATGCTTGAAATGTGTTTTGGCTGTAGCATGTGATTATGAGTAGTTTTCTAATTATCTGCATGAATTCGTATGAAGCTACCATATAACCGTTATATCTAGAGAAATAACGGTTTCTTTAATTAGTTATAACACGTAGGGTGAAAAGCCATTTTTAGTAAACTTGGCGTACTACATTAGACACAGCATACTACAATCAGAATGCAAAAATGTTGAATATCTTACTAAATATGATCCTTTTTAAAAAATAATTTTTAACAACGCATGCGCAAGTTTAAAAATTTCATTTACATGTTTCAGTAGCCAAAAGTATTGAGCTACTTTTATGAAAACCTCAAATAAGTATCGTGTAAATTCGAAAAGTTATGAGAGATATCAAGGCGAGTCGTATATACGACTACCCCAGTCCTACCCTCTCACTCCTCCCACTCCTCCATGTCTTTTTTTAGTTAATTTTGTCCTTTTATTCCTTCCGGTGTTAGACTTTTTTTTTTTACCACACTTGACATTGTGATTTTTTTTTTTTTTTTTTGTTGTTGTTGTTGTTTTCGTCCTATGCTTTTTTCTATGGACTTTTGACTTTTTTCCTCCGTGTTTGTATGGATTTTTAGCTTTTTTGTTCCCATGTATTTTACATTCTAAAGGGCGATGTGTTGTGTTAGTAAAAATACATCTAAAGGCACGAGAAACATAATAGCATTTAATTGGCTCCAACAAGTTTCAGCGTTGGCAACAAACTCTGCGAGATTGGGGATTAAACTTGATTGTTCCAATTTATCGAGTTTTTTTCAGAATGAAATGCCCTCTTTTAATTTGGAAAGGAACGGAATCAACTATCTTTTTTTTTTTTTTTTTTGTATAATGTACCGTTTCTCCCCAGTAAATTTCACCAGAATGTATCATCTACACTGATTTTAATTTCATTGAATTCTAAGGTGTGCGTTTGTTAATGGGGAATTCTTCAATAAGCTTTTGATTACTGTTCCTGCGAACAAGCAATATTCGTACTCTGTATTATATATAATGTTATTATTACTAATAGTTTTTCTGGCTTGTTTCGAGAATATTTGTCGAGTAAAGTGTATTTGTCTATGGAAGCTGTCGGTTTCTTTACAAAACGCTTACCACACACAAAAAGTCTTTGTTTTCGCAATAATTTATATATAAAATAAACATGTTGGATAACGGTGGTGCATTTTAAAATGATAAGCAGTCCTTTCTGATTACTAATAATCCTTTTTTGGTATTACGTAGAAAGATGCAGTTTTTGGCTGTGAGATAGGCAACTTGAGCGGAAAGTTCGCTTTGAGTCCCAGAAAGCATTACGCGATAGTCAACAGGCCGATAGGCAATGCCGATTCACTGCGACATCGGTACCCCACCGGGTCGCAAGTTATTCAGCAACTTTTATATGAGGAAAAAGGCTCTCGTTGCTTGTACTCTCGAGTTTTGTTCACCAAATTCTCGATTCTAATTGGTTAATAATCTGATGACCATCCCTTTAGCTCAGGTTCCAGGTGTAAGATCTCCTATAATAAAAATGTTGGATTTAGACGATGTACTTTGAAATAATGGAGTCCTTTCTGATTACTATCCTTTATTAGTATTAGATGTAATGGAAAGTTCTGTCGTTGTGTGGCACCCAAACAGAGAGTTTGGACACGAAACCAAGCCTTTTAATGTGATCCAAAGCAGCAGTATGATGAATTCCAAGCTTGAAGCCCACTTCTGTGGAAATTAACGTGGGATTTATCCTGATCCTACTGTATATAGCTCTTCATCATTGACACCTATGGCTTTCCTGATCTGGGTTCATCTTTTACAGAAAAGAATCACCCAAACGAAATTTCGCAAACCACCTTTGGCATGTTCGAGCTGTTATTGCGTCCTCTCCAAACACGTCACACAAGTTTTTTGTTGCCTCCATCGCTTTATTCCCTGTTTGGAACTTGTACAACATACAATGTCTTAAATGCACTTTTTCTTCACCCATGGTGACAGTTTTATAAGTTTGAAAAATCCGACTTAAATACGAAAAAATGTGTGTAAATCATCAATCATACTATATCCTAACTGTTTAAACCGGTTTCAGTCGATAATCGACAACGCATAAAAGTGCACGTGTTCAAAAACGACAGAACTTTCCCTTACACCTAATGTAGAAAGATGCGATTTGGTCGTGAGGTAGTCAACGTAAGCGACAAGTCCTGGAAGGCATTGCGTGATTGCTCCCAGTCTAGAGACCCTATTTTAAAAGAGACTGAACATTGACTGAAAGTCGATCATTTTAAGGCCAAATCCAAGCGATCCTCGTAGAATAAAATGCTTTTATCTTCGCGGCTGACACAAATTATTGCATTGTATTTGTTCAGGAGGCAATGCAAATTTTTTTTTTTTTTTAAACATTTGATAAGATATGGTTACTTTTTCAATTCTGATCGGAAAACAGAGGAATTTCTGTTATTATATATCTATATTAAGCAAAATACGTTGATAGTGAAAGTAATTTATACCCTATTTCTTCTGAATATATACAGTGCTTTATTTAAAAAGAAAGAAACATTTTAACAAAAATAGCATGATCTTAGTTTTTGCCAAATAATTGATACAGAAATGTAAAACTCTTACGTACTTTTCGATATGAGGTGCCGAATTATTTGTGAGTCTTCCGAGTACTTATAACAGTTGTTGCTGCAACTCTATATTTTATCATAACATTTCTTTCACGTCCGCCATTGTATTAGAATATAATATGTCTTGAATTCCAAATTAACATAATTTTTGAAAGAAACTAGATGGTTCATTTACCTCCCCCCCCTTCCTTGCTTAAGGGCCCTCTTCACTCACCGTCGCCGGAAGTCGAAGCTACTGTTATTCTATGGGAAATTTTTCTTTACAAATAACTTATTAACTAATACATATTTTTAAATTCTGTTTTCACATTCTGAAAATTCCCAGCTGTTGAATTGACGGACCTTTCATAAAAAATATTTTTTTTAGTTTTTAATATTTTATTTTGAAGTTACAAAATACGAATTTTCAATACGTCAATTTTTTTCATTTTGCAATTTCAAAATAAAATATGAAAAATTAAAAAGATACATCTTTAAAGAAGGTCCGTTAATTTGACAGTTGGGAATTTTCTGAATGTGAAAATAGAATTTAAAAATATGTATTAGTTAATAAGTTATTTGTAAAGAAAATTTCCCCATAGAATAACAATGGCTCGGGCTTTCGGCGACGGTAAGTGAAGAGGGCCGTTAAAGGATTGCCGTGTATGCTATCTGATACACCTAAAATATTCCATGACTGTGATATCCTCCCCTTTATGTTCCTTAACACATTGTCGTCGTTGTGTTTTGCTATTTTCAACAATAAGCCCCGCCTTTTGGCGATTTCTCTAAAACGTTATATTATGTATTAAAATGATTTTATGTATTCATGATTATATTTTTCAAATTAGTAATTGATTCTGTAAATGTCACTGGCATAGATACACACCAGAAGCATATACAGTGTTAAAAAAACGAGCACGTAAAATCTATTTTTTTTTTTTTTTTTTTAGAAGAACGCCTGAAGGCGGAGTTCGTTTTTCAGGAAAAACGTAATTTTAAATGACCCGCAAGAAAAGTGTTAAAATTTATAAAGGAAAATTCCCCTTTGTAGAGGATCAAATTTGTGATGTCATGACTGAGACTGTGGACCATCCCAAGAGATGAATGGACTGTAGCCAGTAGACAACTGGGCAATACAGTCATATAGTACAAGAGCAATTGTAACACTGAATTACACAGGTCGACATGTAAAATTTTGATTTTATAATTTTGGCTGATCTTTATGTCTTTTGTGGCGATATTCACCAATAACTTCAACTCCTGGTTGAACACGAAGACCTATAAAGCGTATAAAGTCAGAGTTCAACTTTTTAGCAAAATTTGACAAGTTGCATCTGCCATCTAGCGGCAATGTTATTTTCAGATTTTTCAGCTGAAGATAACCAATCAAAAATTATATGAAAAAACTGACGCTAGATGGCAGAAATAGCGTGCCGTATTTTCTTGGAAAGCTGCACTCTGCCTTTAGACGTTTTTTTAAATTTTTGCTTTAAACCGGCAGTTGAAGTTAATGGTGAATAAGGGCATTGGTGTGCTGAAACCGGAAATGAAGCCAGTTTTTCTCTACCACGTATAGATTTTTGTTAATACAGGGTGCCTGCCTGTACAATTTCTTTCATTACTCTTCCACCAATGTAATTATATAGTAAGTTTTAGAGTATGTTTCCATGATTAATTAATAATAGATGCCTATTGTTGTAATTGTGAAGCACTAGTGCGCGACTTAAAATCGTATCAACCAACCAACCAACCGATTGTTATGATGGTATATGCAAGAAATCGTGTCGGTAAACACCCTGTATTGACAAAAATCTATACGTGATTGAGAAAAATGGGCTGCATTTTCGGTTTCAGCACACCAAAAAACATAAAAATCAGCTGAAATCATCAAATCAGATTTTGTCAACTTCATTTTTGTAGGCCTGTATTATTTTAGATAGTTCCATACGAGAATTAAAATTAAAGCTCATATAACATATTCGCATAATATTTGACTAAAAAACGTCTTCTGACATTAAAAACAAAATTCAAGAAATAAACCACTCATTACTAGTATGAAATACAAATTCCTTTGAACGCCTTGCGTAATTGTAGATGGACTAACTAACATAATCTTCTAATGAACATTAACTATGGAAGCTAAAGGGAAATAATTATAAGATTAAAAAAAAACTTTTTATATATCATGCTTTTAAATTTTCTGTTCACTCACATAAACTTGACACATTACCCGAATAATTACAAATGCAATGTTATCGTGTTCTGAGCTACTCTAAAAGTTTCAAATGTCTAGCTAGTCGGGAAGTTAGTTCAAAATCGGTTACAAGATTTGCACTGGGCAAACAAACAAACAAACAAGAAAGCGAGTTAATAAAAACATCTTAAAAATAAATTATAAGATTAAAAGAAAACTTTTATATGCCATGTTTTTAAATTTTCTGTTGAATCATATAAACTTGACACGTTGCCCGAATAATTACAAATGCATTGTCAACGTGTTCTGAGCTATTCTAAAAGTTTCAAATGTGTAACTAGTCGGGAAGTTAGCTAAAAATCGATTGCAAGATTTGCACTGGACAAACAAGAAAGCGAGTTGAAAGCGATATAAAAAACGTTGGTTTTAAAAATAGAATATTAATTCTTTTAGATCAACATGTATTAGCATCATGAACTAACTACATTAGCACTTTATCAATTTGTAGAATTTTTTTAAAGTTATAATGACGTCAATTTTTGTGAGATGCCTAATTTAACTTTTTATAATTTTTTAACGTTCACATTTAAGTAAATGTATTTATTTTTATGTCGTAAGAAAATGAACTCGTATTTTTTTTTTTTTTTTTTTTTTTTGGCAACAATAAAATTATAGCTAATATTTAAATGGCTAATTTTAAAGCTATTAGGAGGTTATTATTTTCATATTTTAATTAATTAAAAGAAAACTAATCAAAAATTCGAAAATCGGGTTTCGAGGTATTGCGTTGTCATCGTGTTCTGAGCTATTCTAAAAGTTTCATATGTCTAGCTAATCGCCAAGTTAGTTAAAATTGCAAGATTTGTGCTGGACGAACAGACAAACAAACAAGAAAGCGATTTAATGAAAACGTGGTAAAAGAAAAAAAAAAAAAAATTATAAAATAGAAAAAAAACTTTTTTTATACCATGTTTTTAAATTTTCATTTGAATCATATAAACTTGACACATTACCCGACTAATTACAAATGCATTATCATCGTGTTCTGAGCTAATCTAACAGCTACAAATGTCTAGCTAGTCGGGAAGTTAGCTAAAAATCAATTGCAAGATCTTTACTGAACAAACAAGAAAGCGAGTTGAAAGCGACATAAAAAAAAAACGTTGGTTTTAAAAATAAAATATTAATTTTTTTTAGAACGACATATATTAGCATCATGAACTACATTAGCACTTTATCAATGAGTAGAAAGTTTTTAAAGTTATAATGACGATAATTTTTGTGAGATGCCTAATTTAACTTTTTATAATTTTTTTAATATTCACGTGTAATTATTAAATGTATTTATTTTTATGTCGAAAGAAAATGAACTCGTAAATTTTTTATGGCGACAATTAAATTATAGCCAATATTTAAATGGCTAATTTTAAAGCTATTAGGAGATAATTATTTTCATATTTTAATTAATTAAAAGAAAACTAATCAAAAATTCTAAAATCGGGCTTCGACGTATTGCGTTGTCATTGTGTTCTGAATTATTCTAAAAGTTTTAAATGTCTAGCTAGTCGGGATGTTAGTTAAAAATCGATTGCAAGATTTGTACTGGACAAACAAACGAACAAGAAAGCGAGTTAATAAAAACATGGTAATATGAAGCATATTAATAAAAAAAGGGGGGGATTTTTTTTGTTCATTTTAAAAGATAAAAAATTTGGTGTTAAATAACACAGGACTTCCGTTACCTTCTATTAAACGTATTATATGCACTTTTGGGGGATAATGTGATCAGAAGACATAAAACTGACCTAACAAAGTAGACATCTGAAAAATTTCCGGTGAGAAAGAGCTGATATACGTATAAAAGTACATAAAAGTTTTTTACATAGCGAGTTAAATGAGTAAAAAATAAAAAATAAAATAAAATAAACCATCAGTAAAGCCATTTTTTGAAACACCAAATTCTGAGATCTAAAACTGACCGACGTAATCAGGATGACTGTCAATTTTCCTGTAATAACTGGGTAATACAAGCGAAAGGATATCTGAAAAGAGGTTTATAGCTATTTTCAAGAAAATCATTAGAGTCGTTTTTATGATACCGACTTTCACCCAAACTTAGCATACTCAATTGTTGAACAGAAAACAACAATTGCATGCAAAAGGATATCTAAAAGGGGTTATTATGGCAAGTTTGAAATCCGTGCAGCCGTTTTTAAAGGAACTCACTTGCGAGACCTGAAATTGGGCTATTTATACAAGACGCCTATCAATTTTCCTGAACTATTCAACTAATTCATACGAAAAGACATCCAAAAGAGTGTTTATACAGCTAATTTGAAGAAATTCGTTCGAGCCGTTTGTGAGATACGGAACCCTTCTGGTTCCCAATGTCCCACTTCCGTTTTTCAATTTTCACGAAAAGTTGGAACAATCATCTATACTAGAGTGACCATATGTCCTCGAATTTCGAGGACAGTCCATATTTTGAAATCGTTTTTCTGAGTTTTAAAAAATTTTAGCAAGGAAATTATTTATCATAATTGTGACTTTTTAAATACTCATGTTTTTAGCATAAATTATACCTCTGTAAAATGTGTAATTATAATATTTTTTTAATGACGTCCTCGAATTTCGAGGACATTATTTGGTCACCTTAATCTATACACCAGACCTGTCTCATTTCTGAAGTTCTACAGTTCTACCTTATTAGTTTTGGAGATATGATAGTCAGAAGGTTCCATACACACATACTGACCAATTGCCAAAATCTATTTTTTTGGACTCTGGAAACCTTAAATCATGCAAATCATGTGAAAACTCGACACAGAATTTTTGGAACGATTATAATACACTTCAATTACCCACGGTAGTCGGGTAATGAAAATAATAAAAATGGGAGAATTAACGTAAATTTTTAACTTTACAAAAATTAAGACTGGTCGAAAAATTAATGCATAACAGAAAAATTTGAGGAAATTTTCAGTGTCATTTTATTTTTAATCCATGATGTAAATAGCCTTAAACGTGAAAAAATCATGAAAAACTTAAAACTCGCGTAGGACTCATATAGGTAATACACGACCAGGGAAAGAAATCAAGGACCCAAGTCCCAGGGAAGAAACTTTTGTTCTGTTTTTCTTCACAAGTTTCCTCTTTAATAGACATGACACAGAACGTAGAGCTATAAAACCAGAAACTTTCCCAACAAACTCTTAAATCTACGTCATTAAAATTTATATATGTATAAATGTGAAAATCTTTTATTTTATTTTATTTATTTATTTATTATTTTTGTTTGTTGTTGTTGTTGTTGTTGTTGTTCGTTATAGAAATTTACATTTTTAGACTTTAGATGGATTTGGAAAAAATATGGTACACATATTACCTAGCACCTGGAAGAATCATTATGGTATTAAAAAGTTGCTCCTTCTTTTCAGGCAGAAAGAAGGGGGAGGTCAAGAAATTTGGGAATGGCTTGAGTCATAAGTTTGATATTTGGTAAGAAAGTCTTAATTTAAATTTATATTCACTACTCAATTAAAAAGTTGCCCCATCTTCTTAAAGAAGGATGAAATAGGGGCAAAAAGTGGATTATGCTGTTCAATTTGCAAATAGCTAGCTCTAAAAATTTTATATTTCTTGTGAAAATTCTTCATTCAAGTCCACATTCACTATGTTGTTAAAAAGTTTCTCAATCACTTAAAGGGGGGAGGGGGTGATGAAATGAGAAAAAAAATAGAGTATGCTCTGCAATTTGAAAACATTCTAAACAAGAAACTCGATATTTGATTTGGACATTCTTTATTCAAGTTAATATCCATTAAACTTATAAAAAGTTACTCAGCCCATTTTAAAGGGAATGAAACGAAGGGAAAAGAGTAGTTCTATTGCACAGTGTAGAAAGCGCCTGAGCTAGACACTTGATATTTTGCGCAAAAATTCTTCTATTCAGTTCTTATTCATTACGTTTTTAAATATTGCTCAACCTCCTTAGAGGGAGGAGAAATGAAGGGAAAAAATAATGGATATGTTTAGAACAATCTGTACAGTTTTGGAAACAGCTTGAGCTAGAAACTTTTTATTTGGTAGACTTTTCATTCGAATTTATATTAGCCACACCAGTAAAAAAGTGTTTAATTCCTTTAAAGGCGGAGGGGGGGGGGGGGGAGGTAAAGAAAGGGTGTTTGTTGTACAATTTGAAAATTGCTTGAAATTATCTAATTATTAAATTTTGTTCTCTTTTAGCCTTATATTATAGCACTTTTTCTTTTTCAGATGGCCCATGAAATATCGAATACTTCAGCTACGTATTGGTTTCAAAAAGTAAGGTAACAAGAGCTCTGACGGGTGTGCAAATTATCCGTATGAATAAAAATCCCTCTGAAGATAAAGAAGGATCACATGAATCAAACGGTGCCGGTAGATGGAGCTGGTTGTGGTTGTCCAGTAATATGACTAAATCTTAGTTAGAAGATGGCTGTATTGAAATAAGAAATGTGATAAGGTTTTTGCGGTTAAAGAAAAATTCTCCAGCTGAAATTCATCGACAATTGGTAGAAGTGTACAGTACAAGCGTTATGTCACGAAAACAAGCGTGATTTTGGTGCACGGAATTTGACAAAGGCAGAACAGATGTGCGAGATGAAGAAAAAGCAGGGCGATCAAGCAGGTCCACCGCAGATGACAATGTTTGCCGTGCCGAAGCTTTAATTCATGGTGATCGTCGCATTACTCTGAGTAAAATTGCACAAGAACTCAATATCTCCATTGCAGAGCACACAATATTGTTCATTAACTATTGGGTTGTCGGAAGACATGTGCTTTTTTAGGTACCGAGAGCAAGTGAACTCATTGGTGGTATTGGACCACCCTCCTTACAGTTCCGACCTCGCACCAAGTGATTTCCATCTTTTCAAACCTTTAAAGAAACACTTTGAGGTCAGAATTTCAGAACCGATGCTGAGGTTCAGCAAGCCGTCTTGATGTGGTTGCACAACCTTGACGCTGATTTCTTCGATGCCAGTTTCGATGGTTTGGTGTACCGATGTAACAAATGCCTCGATAACTATGGCGATTATGTAGAGGAGTAATATGTACCAATGTCTCCCTACTTTGTATATACATATTTTTTTTTAATTCCTGAATAAACGTTTACTCTGAATGGTCTTGTTACCTTACTTTTTGAAACACCCTCGTAGTAAAATGATAAAAATCATTGATTTAAAAATTTTATATCGTCTACTATAGCATTGTGGTCGAGCGCTAGAGAAAGATGAAAGTTTCTTGAATTCTTGTCTGCACAGTCCAATTTTTAGTTTTGCTATACTGTACTGTAGCATCGTTCATTATTACTTACTACTGAATGAGGCTGCAATTTATGATCGTATAAAAGAGTTCTTTTAAGCTTGCTTATTATACTTTTTTATGATTAGAAAAAAAAGAACGAAAAGAAAAATCTGGAGTGATTCCACTTGATTTTCCGAACATTAAGTAATTAAAGATTGTATAAATAAATAAAAGTAAAAGAAGTCGTTAAATAATCAAAAGAGAAAATTATAATAGGGTGTTTGAGTATTTTTCTCCATATAGTATGTTGTTTTTAATTTGACATTATTGCACTTCAAATAATTTGAACCCATAGATCGAATGATAAAGAATATTTCGTTGTGTCCCTTTAGAAATCTGTAAGTGCTATATTCACCAAAATCTATACAGCTCGTGCGAAGGTTACCTGTAGCATGTGGGTAAATTTTCAGCGCAATCGGATAAAGCATTTAGATGTTATCGCACTTTAAATAATTTGAGACCATAAGCATAATAAAAATTTTTTCGTTGTAAAAAACCATAAGTGATAGATTCTCTAAAATTATTCAGTTCGTGTGATGGTGATCTATAATACGTATATTAATTTTCAGTCCGTTCGAACAAGGCGTTTAAACGCTATCGCACTTTAAATAATTTGAGCCCATAAGCCTATAATAATAAAGAACTTTTCTTTGCGTCCCTGTAAAAAAAAAATATGTATATATATATAAATGCCAAATTCAACAAAATCTGCATAGTTAAGTTCGTGTGACGGTGATCTTGACCAAAACACATATATAAATTTTCAGCATAATCGAATAGGGCATTTAGACGCTATTACATAATTTGAGCCCACAGGCCATAATGACAAAGAATTTTCTTTGTATCTCTGTATGAGTGCTAGGTTAACCAAATTCAATAGGGTTCGTTCTACGGAGACCTGTAACATACGTACCAAATTTCAGCTCAATTGAACAAAGTATTTAGACGCTATCGTGTTCACACACACACACATGCATCACCGTAAAAATTGCGGAAATGAACTCAAGGCACGGGCACCTCAAAACGTATCGACACTCCAAAATCGAATTTTCTCCGTGATTACGATACTTTCCTTACATATGTATGTTTGGAAAGTAAAAAATTAAACTTTTTTTTTTTAAACGGAAAAAGTATTCTCATTTTAGCCTCTCTAGCTGGCGACCTTAGGCCCCTAGGCTATCTATCGACCATAGAATAATAATAAAGGAAGAAGGAACGTATATGTTTTGGTTTCGGTTTGTTAAATCCAGAAATGCCGGGTATAGGGTTGTAACTATGCTTCAATCTGATTGGTTGGCGACTTGTTGGCGAGGTTTTTGAATCGTCTCGTCTCTCTGTCAATCAGTCAGCGAGGAAGCACCCACAACAAATAGCGATAATAGCGCCGAGAATGGGTGCCCTACTTTAATAAGGAGCAGCAGCAGCTTTCGCTGGCAATTCAATAGAAGAATCTTGCACTGACTAGAAGCAGCAACTATTTGTAAGCATTAGAGTACTGACGTGCTCCTTCTTCTTCTATTGTTATTCTATAGTTCCGACCATAGAATAATAATAATAATTTATTATTATTCTATGGTTCCGACACAAGTGTGTTTAAAACTTTTGTCACTAGATGGCGAACTGAGGTCTATAAACAAAGAAGAAAAAAAGGGATGTCATGCTAGTCTGCTTTTGTCCCATAAATTGCTGTTTCATTGTTTATCTGTCACGCTCAACTCCACAATAAGCATTTACGTCAGAAACCAATGTGGCTGCCACCATCAAAACACTGATTCACAGGATTGCAATATGTTTTCAATGTTTTGTTGAACTGTAAAGACATCATTTCTGTATCCCTTCTAACTATGGATGATCGATTTGAAAAACTCGGATTTCATCCACAAAAAGAACTTGTTTATAACAAACTTCTTGTGTATTCAGAGGAAATTGATGAAGAATCTTTGAAATATTTAGTTGACATTAAAACAAATTTAGGCAAATCAGTGCTATGTCGAAATTTGAGAGATATGTCATTTTGGCTGACTCATTTACTAAAGTAAGTATAGTTTGTTAAGAATATATATATATATATATATATTTATTATTTAGTAATAAGTTTTTTTTATATTTCACCATATAACTATGGTGAAATATAACAAAACTTATTACTAATTAATATATATATGTTTCATTTATTACATTTATATGTTATTACGTCTAAGAGCAATATGTATACTTTGTAATATTATATTGAATCATGATAGGCATTAAAATCTTAAGTGTCATTATGTCATAAGATTTTCAGTTTTATGGTTAAGAAAACTGACAAATAAAATTTGTTGTAAAGAGTTATACTTTACATTCTTGTCGTCAATACATGTATACTGATGATAATCTAAGTGGAAATTCTCTCATCAGTAATTATTAAGTCGGCATACTTTTTATAGAATAGCTATTAAGTTCCTTTTTACAGTGTTACCTATCTGCAGTGTAATAAAACAAAAATGTTTCATTTTAGTTATTAGGGGTAATTCCTTGGAAATATCAATCTTAAAGACAATAAATATGAAGTTCACATATCCATTGCATCTAAGCTTTTTGCTGTGGGTTACACGTTGACGATTCATGACATGGTGATGCAGTTCCCTGTAAACACTTTTTATTAGTACCTAACCTTTTTGAATCATAACTTCATTTTCCTGTCTTGGAACTTTGTTTTCATGCCGGCCATCTGTGTATGTATTTGGGAGAAATATTTTTAATTTTTTTGAAAGAATGTAGTCATGAGACAATTTTCCAAATTTCATATTTCATGTATTTTCAGATTCATGCATGACATGGTAGCTACATACAATGATTTTTTTTTTTTTAAGTACACATAGTTGCCATTGCTGCTGAATAGATTTTCATGCACAATGAATTAGCTGCATCCAGTGATGTTCCTTTTGTTTTTAATGCGAGAGAAGCGGGCATACCTGCGTGGTGGTGATTGCTGCTGTACAGATTTACAGATTTGTGCACAATGAATTAACTGCAGTAATAATTAACTCTGCATATTTTTTAAAGAATAGCTATTAGTTCCATTTTACAGCACTACTTATCTGCATGTCCCTCCTCCCCCCCCCCAAAAAAAAAAAAAAAAAAAAAAATCATCTGTCTGGTCGTTCCCTACGAAAAGTATTTTCAAACTCTAATTTTAAATTTTAAAGAATCAAAAAAAAAAAAAAAAAAAAAAAACTCTAAAATTTGAGACTGTTCTTCAGAATTTTTAAATTGGAAAAAGATTTTTGTCAGCATTGCATAGAAAAAAAAAATCAGCATCAGCAATATAACCTTTTTAACCAGATTATATACTGTCAGTCGATCTTATTTTAATTAAAATGTTTCTGGTATACCCTATTCCACTTTGTGTTTTTTAGGGATTTAAAAGACATCACAAATTTAAAGAACCTTTCTTTAAATGAAAATATGAAATAACCTTTTGCCTGGTACAGGGAACCTATTACACAATTATCGGAAATTATCTTTGTTCGAGGAGATAAGTTAGAATTCTTTATACCTTTTGCTTTTGCGCGAGTGAATAATGACTCATGTGTTTTTCCTTCCCTCCCTAGACCGCTTCAAAACAGAGACTTTTGGTAGCCATTTTTTTTTTTTCTTAGAAATGCTATGTATTTTTATTTTTATTTATTTATTTTTTTTATTAATCTGCATAAATGTTACATCATTAGAAAGATCTTTCAAAACTGAACATTTTTTGTGCTTGCACTTTTCCCTTAATCTCAATATGTAAAAAGATTTCAACGAAAGTTTATAACTACCATTGCAATTGTAAAATACCCATGGAGGATAAAATTAAAATGTAATATAAAATTTCAATCATAAAAATTATGGGCTAATAGTTATTACATCATTTTCTTGCAATCATGATAATGTACTTATCTGATATAAACAAACAGTTGATTGTGACGTCATATTTATCAAATTAGTTAAAATAAATAAGGTACCTAAGGTTACTTCATTACAAATAATGGTACCTTTCATTTGGTACCTTATTTGTAACGAAGTTTTGATTAGATATTTTAGAATTAAATAAAATATAAAAATAATTTCAAAATTGGACATTTAAATTTAGGATTGTTGCCAAAAAAATTGGCCAGTTATTGTTATATATATATATATACTTTTTTTTTTTAGGGGAGGGGGGAGGAATAAGATAAAATAATGTTTTCATGCGAAAAATTAAAAAATATTAAATTTCCCCATGCATATAAAAATTATTTATTAAAACGAGTCGCAGAAGGAAGCGAAATAAGAACTGAGTTATATTACGATAAATATGATATACTAGAAGTTTAGCCCGTGCAAAGCACGGTGGTAGTTTCGTTATGAAAATTTCTTTCACATTTTTAAAAATCTCATTTAACACTTTCACAACGCATGCTTTTGTCTTCTTGACAGTAAGGTCTACCTATGGGCGGTATTCTCCCAAGTTACGATATTTCATAACAAAATTTTCTATGTTTACATTTATATTACAAATGGATATACATTATAAGGTAAAGACACCAGTGCTCGTCACCCCTAAAATCTGCACCAGTAGTCGTCACCCTCTTAAAAGAAGTGTTAAAATAACCGTTTTATAACCTGTATGAATTTGAATCTACCTGCATAAGATTCTCCAAAGCCTTCTGCTTCTTATGACATAAAAAGTTCGATTTCAACTATTGGGGAAGGGTAGGGAGAAACAAAATAAGGGAAGTCCTATACGTTAAATTACAATTGAATTGAGTCAACGTAAAGCAAATGATTAAGGGAATAGATTTGCATTTCTTGATATATTTTGTTGTTCGCTGCTTTTCACATTGCTCATAAAGCATTGTTTGTAATGCTTATGAAGTGTAGAATACGATTTATGTGCAACTTTTTAAAATTTGACATAATATAAAGGTTTTTAAGGTATGACGACTACTGGTGCATATTTTGCACGTTTTACCAGTGCACGTCACCCCTGACGAACACTGGTGTTTTAACATTTTTAATAACTGGGTAACATTTTTGATGAAAAATACTATATTTTCGTTTAGAATTATGATGGTATAACTTTTACTTTAATTTGACTATCGGCACCAGTAGTCGTCAGGGGTATTCGTAAATGTAAACAAATGTATTTTAACCTCAAGAACGTGAACTTTATTGCACTTGTAACTCTTGTATAGCTTGTTTAAATAAATTCAGTCATGGTACCTTTAATTCACTATGACTGACTTTAAACCACCTAAAATTTTCCATATTATTTTGCTGGAAAAATTAAACAATGGCACATAAACATATTCAGTTATAAAGCGCTTTTTCTAGTTTTCTGTTATATATTTTAGAAAAACAGACATGATTACTCCATACATCTGTCTAATGTATTTTTAATTTTTATGGTGTCATGGTTTTGCGAAGATGTATTTAAGTGATATTTAAGTTTTTTATTGACCGTAATAATTTAATTTTAATTCATATATATTTCGAAAATGACAAATTACAAAGGCTTAATTTCATAGTTAGCATGACTGTGAGTCGGTTCAAAATTATGTTAAGGCTTTTTTGTTATGTGAGATGCAGGTGAATAAAAACTTATATAGAAAATATTAAACATTAAAAACATTTCTTAAGCAAGTTTTCTGTTTATACATTATATTAATTATGCAAGATAAACAAATAGTTAAAATGTTGATAAAAATTACCCTGTTGACTGTTCTTAAATAATTAAAATTGTAAGATAATATTTGATAACATTAATTAACATTAACATTTGATAACATTAATATTCATAATATTTGATAACATTAGCTTGATGTGTAGAATAATAATAGCAAGCTTTGCCACCTTCGCTGGTCCCTATATTTAAATAAAATAGGAAAAATCCCTATCATTATAAAAAAAAAAAAAAAAAAAGAAAACTTTGAAATCAGTCGAAACTGCAGTTAATGTTCCCGCTGGCTTCTGTAATGGCTTTCCGTCGAGCAATATGATGATTGTTTTCTACTGCCTTCGGCATAGACTGAACCGCTTTTTACCCCCCCCCCCCTTTTTCCACGGGTAAATTTAGAATCTTAACGAAATATTATCGAATTACATATTCCGTACTTTTAACCAATACCCAAACATCAAAACTCGCCTTTTTGAATTAATTTGGAGTAGAGCTAAGGTTAAAAACGTGTTTTTTGTCCGCCCAGCCGAGGGAAGAGGGGAAGGGTAATTTTGCAAAATCGCCTTACAATGCGTCTAAGGTACACAAACACAACCAACCAACGCATAAAAAAAAATCCCCTCTCGAAAATAATTTGCAGCAGAGTTGAGCTTGAAAACATATATGTATATATATATATTTTCCACTCTCACATAGACGAAAGATCTTCGCAAAATCTCTTTATACTAGGTGTTGGATGCATATGACCAACTCACACATCAGAAATCGCCTTTGTAAGATTATTTAGAGCAGAGTTATGCGTAGAAATACGTTTTTGCTACCCTTTCTCAAAATTTGGTCGGAAAGAATTACACAAAATACCTTTACAGTATTTTTGGGTACGCATAACCAATCAACGCATCAAAAAATTGCTTTCCTGATATAATTTGGAGAATAATTACTCTTGAAAACGTGTTTTTGCATCCACCCCACACTTAATGAGGAAAGAGAGGTGAAGGATTTCTCAAAATTCCTTTATAGTATGTGTTAGGTACGCATAATCAACCCATGCATTAAAAAAAAAATTTCAATACAAAAAGAATTTTTTATATACTGTGTTTTAAATTTTTCTGTTGAATCATATAAATGCTATGCTATTGAAGGCAGCGAGAACCTGAAACAATTGGCTAAAAGTAATTTAAAAAAACATCGCCACTGTGTTCTGAGCTATTCTGAAA
Source organism: Salticus scenicus (assembly GCA_963930645.1). Classification (NCBI taxonomy): domain Eukaryota; kingdom Metazoa; phylum Arthropoda; class Arachnida; order Araneae; family Salticidae; genus Salticus; species Salticus scenicus. The sequence continues at coordinate 322,476,216 of OZ005653.1, read as the reverse complement.
ATTTCAAAAGTCTAGGTAGTCGGAAAGATTGATGATCGGGACGAGTACATGATTGATGAATTATATAAACGCTACTGAAGGCAGCGAGGACCCGAAACAATTGGCTAAAAGTATTTAAAAATGCATTGTTATCGTGTTTTGAGCTATTCTAAAAGTTTCAAATGTCTAGCTAGTCGAGAAGTTAGTTAAATAAATTTTCTGTTGAATCATGTGAACGCTACCGAAGGTAGCGGGGACCCGAAACAGTTTGCTAAAAATATTTAAAAAATGCATTGTCACCGTGTTTTGAGCTATTCTGAAAGTTTCAAATGTCTGGCTGGTCGGGAAAAAAGTTAAATAAATTTTCTGTTGAACCATATAAACGCTGCCGAAGGCAGCAGTGAATCGAAACAATTAGCTAAAAATATTTAAAAAATCCATTGTTACCGTCTTCTGAGCTTTTCTGAAAGTTTCAAATGTCAACCTAGTCGAGAAGTCAGTTAAAAATCGATTGCAAGATTTGTACTGATAACGCTGCCGAAGGCTGCAGGAACCCGGAGCACTTGGCTAAAAGTATTTAAAAAATGCATTTTCATCGTGTTCTGAACTATTCTAAAAGTTTCAAATGTCTAGGTAGTCGGGACGTTAGTTAAAAATCAGTTGTAAGATTTATACTGGACAAACAAACAAGAATACGCGTTAATAAAAAGCATGGTAAAACCAATCTTACTGCGATAATTTGGAACAAAGCCACTCTTAAAAACGAGATTATTACCCCCTCCCCTGCTACTTACCCTCTGATTTAATTAAAGATATTTTTGAGATTGAATAAAATTTTGAAAACTTTTCTTAAAAGCAAATAATTTTCAAATTATTTCACATATGAATTTGTTTTATTCGCAATATTTTGAATTTTACCATTTAATGTTTTGTGTTTTAAACCCTAAGAATGGATTTGTGTTCTAAATATGTTCCAAAGATATTCTGTTTCAATAATATTCTGTTAATTTTGCAAAAACGCAATTAAAATCAAACTATTGAGCAAATTGTTGCGTTTTATTTACATGACGACCACTGGTGCAATCACCTAACGACTACTGGTGAAATGCAGTTTTCAAGTGACGAGCACTGGTGCATTTTTATAGGTTTAATTTTTATTTAAAAATAAAAATTGGCTTAACGTATTGAAAAAATGAAAGTGTCTAACAACAACTAGAAGAATCAGTGTATAAAATAGACCGAAGTATAATATTGATACATAAATTCCACATGAATGCCACGCGAAAAAAACAAACATTTTAAAAATAAGGCCTTAAGAGTGACGAGCACTGGTGTCGTTACCTTAATTATATTCTTCCTAATCAAATTATTTATATCCATATTGTTGCGAGTTTGTAAATAATTGTATTCATTCTTGTAGAAATTCTTTCAAAGAGGCTTAGTAAGTCGTTAGAATGTTAATTTTCGTCATTTCTAGTTATATAATATTAATAGTGTAATTGTTGCTTATGTCACACCTGTGTACAAAATGAAATATTTAGGTAATTTAATGTCAGTGATTGAATAATAATAAAAAATCAGGGCTTTAAAGAATTTAATATTTAGATTAATTATTAATCTATTATTAGATTATTAATATTCTTTAATTATTAGATTAATCTTTATTATTAAGCTAAATGTTATTAAACAGTGGTGGCTTCAGAAATTCCCCGACGGGGGGGGGGGGGGGGGGGGCACCGGTTCCCCGACAGGGGGGCACTATATGTAGAAACATTTTTACAGGCATATTTAACATCACGCACCTTCCTGCCAGTGTCTATCCGCTATGTTAAATATGCAATGATATATTTTTTTTTTGTTTGTTTGTTTGTTTGTCCGTTTTTTTAAAGTGCTTCCGTACCGTATATTATTTTTAACACCAAATAAGATAAGAAATAGGAGGGGGTTATAAGTTTGAAGCCTTTGTGTGTTTGAGGCACTGTAACATCCAAACGAATAGACAGTCTTTAATTCAATTTTCCCTTTATTAAAAGAAAATAATAAAATAAATAAAGGCTGATTTAATCGGGATGGTTCTTAGTAAAATTCTGTTTGATAGATTTTTTTTTTTTTAATTAAAATGTAATTTTTCAGGTCACTTTGCATTAAGATTTTAAAATTTGCGTGCCAGCAGTATTCCTTTTTTCATATTATTCGGCTAAGACATGCGAGCTTGCAATCTTCCGAATTTAAATCATGTTAGATTATAAATGCCGTATTTTTTTTTTTGCATTGGAGCTGAAAAACAAGTATTTTAAAAATCTTGAATTGTAAACCGATTTTGGTAAGAGTTAAAAATTGGTTAAAAATAATATGAGTTCACAGTCAAACTTTTTTCAATTCATTTCAAAATTACTGAGTTTTAAGATATTTTTAAAATAATTTAAAATGTGATTTTTTTTTCCCTTTCAAGCCATTTTGCATTGACATTTTAAATTAATTTTACAAGCTGCCAACCTTTTAACTTCCAATTCATGTTAGATGATAAATCACGTTATATCATTATCATTATCATTATCATATTATAGAAATGCATTGTTTTTAACAAAAAAAAAAAAAAAGAAATTTTTAATTGGTTTTGTCAAAAATTAAAAATAATGATTATGATTTCACAGTAAAAAACTCCTAAATTCAGTTGAAAATTGGAGTTTTTAAAGACAAATTATATTTAATTAAATTCATCACCAGTGCCACATTTACATTTCTTAATTTATAAGCTAGTGTTCTTCCAGCTGAAAATTAGAGATTTTATGGAAAAATTAGAGTATTAAATTCAAGGTAGATTGTTTTTATAAAGTTAGGTTTTCACTTCATCGCCGTGTCATCTCGTCGATGTATCGAGCTATTCCCTACCCTCCTAAAATAATATATATGTAATATATATATTAAAAAAAAAGAAAAAAAAAAGTAAATCATGCATATTAGAGCATGAGCATAGTTGTGAAAAAATAAATAGAGTCAAAGACATCCAACAAATGTCAGATAAAACTTCCTTCTTAACATGGTATACATTTCATTTGTAACCAAGTATATACATATTACATTTCTCTTAAATGTTCAAATTTTACTTACAATATGCTGATTTAAATATGCACTTAAGGTATAATTTTCTCATAATCATACAACATCAATATTAAAATTACGTTATTTATTCTTCATAATGTTAAATACTTCATGAACAAATGCAGTAGACTTCCAGAAATCCGCATGTTGTAACCAATGTAACTATCAAACCGACAGTAAAATTTTTAATATGATAAGTTCAAGATAGCACTGATATTAACAATGATTCATCAGAAATTGAATCTCACGAAACACAGAAAGTCAATTTTATGCAGATTACTTTCTGTTGATGATAAATTTTAAATGCATTAATGCTATAAACAAGAAATAATAATTGTTCATAAATAACAATAAATACATAAAATAAAAAACAATTTTTGCCTATTAAAACCCGAATAAACTACTACGTCAGAAACGGCAAATTAAAATATTGCAAATGCATGCAGCTGTTTCGATAGCCTAAAGCGTACCGTCTTCAGTGCAAAAAGGATTCTGAATCAGGAGAAATGCTGAATCAGGAAAGATCCCATTGATATGCATAATTCTTGGGGCATTTATAGTATTTCCTGTCAGTGTGGTTTATCATATATTGGCCAAACTAAACACAGTCTTAAATTTCCTCTAAAAGAACATATGAATTACGTCCGCAAACAAGAAACCAATAAATCGGCTATTTCTAAACATTGCTGGGAGGAAAATCATAATTTTAAATTTAATTCAGCTAAAATAATTTGCAGACCTAAATCCATTAATGAACTCGATTTCTTTGAAGCTTTTCATATTTATAAAAATTTTAAAAACCTTGTAAATTGTGATTTCGCTGTTCCCTATTTGTCTGACTGTTAGAAATTTTACATTCAGTCCACATTTTCTTAATTTTTCAACTGTTTACACAGCTAACTTTCTTAAATTCCTATTGGCCACTCTCCCCATCTTTCCCGTAATCCTAATGATTGAACTAAATCCGGCCCCTCTCCTATATATAAGAGCATTTCTCCTGATGCAGAATCCTTTTTGCACTGAAGACGGTACGCTTTAGGCTACCGAAACAGCTGTATGCATTTGCAATATTTTAATTTGGCGTTTCTGACGTAGTAGTTTATTCGGGTTTTAATATTCCAACGCCAAGTCTCCTGTTATTATAATTTTTGCCTATATTTAAAAAAAAAGTAATAAAAGCTAATATACTTGTAATAGAAGCTTAGTATATTGTATAATAACATGTTGTGTAAAATTTTGTATCTTACTGTATATTAGATAAATTAATTTCTTAATTCAAGAAAAAATTAAATTAAATTTCATTATATGCATATTTTTTACTAATAAGTTGCTTATTCTCTTTATTTTTTTTCTTTTCTTCTTTAATTATGTTAATTATTTTCCAAGCATACTTATGTGTATTTTTCCTCATTTTTTATGCATTACAGTATCAAAATCTCGTTTCATAAATGCTAATTTTCATAAAATACACATAATTTTTTTCCAATTTGTGTGGATTTCTGGGAATCTCCTGCATACACATTAAATTTAAATTTAAAATTAAAAAAATAAAATCCATTTACGTATTATTGTAACTGAATTCGGCTTTTGGGATAGGTTTTATCAAATATTGTTACTATTCTTTATAAATCTAATTTCTTTGATCTTGCACTGTGAATCCCTAAAATCATCAAATTTTGCAACCTGCTTTCTGCACTGCAAGTTCTGAGGTAGTTTTTCACTATTCTAACATTTATATATTGAACCGACAAATGTTTCAGTCGTTGGCTGAATTATTTCATAATTATTAATATATTTTATAGTTGGTTGGTTGGTTGGGTTTTAACGTTGCACTAGTGCTGCTCAATAGACAATTGGTGACGGTCTGGGACTCAGCCTATCCTTAACCCTTTGCGGCGCAAGACAATTTGAAACATTTAAATTATACAGCCACCGGAATTCATGAACTAAATTAAACTAAAAGAAATTTTAAGGTTTAAAAAAACGGCCTTTTCTGATATGTTATAAACGTGAATTTTTGCTAAAAAATTTCCGGGATGAATTTTCTGGATCTTAAATTTTGCGTCCTTGCAGCGAGGACACCACGCGTTAAGGGGTTAAGGATGGCCCGGAAACATGCCATCACAATTTTGATCTTCCACGGAGGAAATAATTTTTTTTTATGAAAAAAAAAAAAAAAAAATGCTGAATGAAAATTTTCAATATGACTTTTGAAGATAATAATAAAATATAAACATTCACGAGCGGCTGAATTGATAAAATAGAGCAAGAATATTCTTTACTGTTTCCGAAATTTTTGATTTTCATACAAACAAGCATTAAAAATCGGTAAAAGTTGTATTGTTCCCCGATTGCCTTTTTTTTTCTTCCCTTTTGTTCCCTGACTCTCTAGCAAAAAGTAATTAAAAGTAAATTTTAAAAAGAGAAATTCATTTTTAATTTGTTGGTGATGCAGAGTGTCGCGATGTAAAATAAATATAACAATTTTAATTTCATATAATTATTAAAATGACTTTTAATTATACGGAAATATTTTAATGCTTTGAATTTGACAGATATTAAACAAATTATCGTTGTAAAATTTCACAAATAGTTAAAAGAATTTTCTCTTTAGAAATAGAATGCAAAAAACAAATCTTATTAAAAGGTCTCGATTATCTTACTTATTTAATTTCTCATTGTCAAAGCTGTCTTTAAGTTCTAAAGCAAAAGCGACACATCAGCCGACATAGACACACAATATTTGAAAACAGTATCCTGAATAAGAATTAGTAGAATTAAAGGAAATGTGACTTAAATCACTATGCAAATTATATTTTGGTGATCTATTTGAATTAAATTTCTTTCTTTTTTGTTCTTATTAAGGGGGGGAGGGGAATTAGGATTGTTTTTTCCGATGTACTTTTTAAAGAGATATCTTATTCTTAAAAATATCCAGGGAAGAAAAAAAAAATCATGTGTGTGTGTGGTCTAGTTGCTGTTCACAGACAAAAAGGGAAATGGAAACATACGTAGCCTACATGCTTTTTGTCCATTTCAAAGAGAGCTGGATAATAGGCAATAAAAAAGCGATTTCTTCACAGAAGCATCGCAAGTGTGATTTTAGAAGATAAGGAATGGGTCAATCCTTGTAATAATAATCGCCGCTTTCTTTCCTGTTGTCGTTCCCACCAACTGACATAGAAGAGGGATACATAGTATATTAATGCTAACAAAACCATCGCAGTTGCATGCCATTAGTTTTTCTGGGGGAAAAAAAAAACTTCTCTAGAAAGACAAACTCCGAATGATGAAAAGGAAAAAAATATTTTGTTGCTGAACAAAGGGGAAAAAAAGGGTATTTTTCCCCCGACAGATTTTGAGAATCTGCCCCGATGGGGGAGCCTGTGCCCCCCCCCCGGCCCCCCTGCTGACGCCACCCCTGTTATTAAATAACATTATTTGTAACCTACTTGAATAATAAACAATAAAAAATATAAATAGAACTTTGAAAAATGCACCTTACAGTTTCAATATTTTTTGTTATTTTTCCTTCATAAATAATATGAGTTATAATATGCATTTTGGTTAATTACACTAATGTAACACAAAACTATTTATAACATATAAATTATGATTTCTCAGTTGTGTAGCTTGGTTTACAATAAAATACTTTTAATAAGAGGTTTTTGACAGTTTTCGACACACTTTTGACATGTTATGTCGAAAACCACTTTTTTATATCAAAAACCCAACCCTGAATTATCATTTGATTTTGAACAGTACAATAAAAAAACAATAATAATTAAAAAAAAAAAAAAATGTTTTCCTATATACAATGCAAAAAAAAAAAAAAAAAAGCTTTAAATACAAAAATTTTTTTCCAATAAAAAATGAATAAATAAATAAATTCAATTGCATTTTAATCCTTTCTACAATATTACCATTTTTTCTGATAAATACAATAAATAATAATAAGATTTTCCTTCCAATGGAATTAATTAAATAAATTACTAAAAAATCATATAACAGCTGTTGCTAAGAAATGTAGGCAATTGAAATAAATGCAAAAATTTAAAGAAAAATCAATGGGTAAAATTAATTAAAAAAGAAAATAGTTTAAAAAATTTAAATTCAAAAATCTAAAAAAATTAGTGAAGGGGGTTATAATTTGGGACATGATGCTGAATGTTGCCATCTTTGTGACTTTTGGAAAAATTCCCAAGGAGCACTATGAACAAAATCTTCCTCGTGAATTGTTAAAAATCCCTGTTTATCTGTGTTTGCAATTATTATGTTATGTTAAAGATTGTTTATGAAAAGTTTTAATATCAAATCTACTGATTTTATTATTATATTACTTTCTTTGAATGTTGGCAAGGATATTTTTAAAATGATAATAATAAATGTATTTTTTATTAAATATTTAATATACAATTCAAGAATATTCCTTTGTTTTTAATAATGCTTATTTATTTATAGGTACATTCAATTGTATGGAAGGAAATTTTCAAAGCAAGATCATATTATCTTCATAAATCTATTATATGAACTTTTAATCATACCAGATATAGAGCTTATTTTTGTAAATAAAGTTTGTGTTTTATTGAACTCATTGCTCAAGTAAGTTATTCATTTATTTAATATTCATAATACTTATGAGTAAAACTCTTTTTGATGAATGAACCACAAGGTACAGAGCCCAGTAGCAGAAACAATGCAGCACAGTAGCGAATGCTGCAGATTGTTTAAAGCTTTGCAGATTAATTTAACATTTCAATAAGAAATGCCAGGTTTAAAAAATACAGATATAATTTACATTTATGTTTTTACGTTATTGTACTTGTTGTATGTTTTCAATTTATTTTTGTTGAAGAAGCAAATTTTACCTATTTTATTTGGTCCAGTATTCTTAGATTGCAGACAAATTTTCTTTTGCTGCAGATTTATATTGAAAATTCTGCTACTGGGGTACAGAGTTCAACATATAGAATGCCAAAATAATAATAATGCATAAAAATTGAGAGTGAAACTGCAGACTGTTGGGCAGAGTTCAAACATCCCCCCTCCCCCCCAAGTTGAGAAAAGGGGAAAGTTCTTCTCGTAAAAAAAAAAATGTTTTTTAGATTCTTGAGGGCAGTTTTGGATTTTTTAGAACACATTTAAAATCCAGATACTTATTTCAGAATTCTTATAAGTATGTATACAAGAAAAATTAATTTTCTGTACTTTTGCTTGTTAATAACTGTAAGGAACAGTGATTTTGGTGTCTAACAATTTCGACCTATTTCTGTTTATATTTGGGTCACTGATTCTAAAATGTTTTCAATTCTGTCCCATCAGCACTAACGTTTTAGCATATCCACATTATATGCCAATATAATATAACCAAACTAGTAACAATATTGAAATCAGTCCAAATGAGTGTGCAAGTAGTGTAATTTTATGCTCATGTTACAACCAAGTGCACAAAAAGTAGTGAGCGTATTATTCACTAGTTCTTCATTAGTTAGGAGTCTTATAGTTTCCAAGGAAATTCCTTATTACAGTACAAAATGATGACCATGTGGGATGTGGCTGCCTCAGTATCATTCATTGAGCTTAATTATATTTTAATAATAATAATAATTATAATGTCTCATAAACTAGCGATAGAACAAAATAGATGGCATCTTTGGAATCAGCAGTACCAAAAATATTCAGAATTAGTTTGAAAATTTTAGGCACTACAAAAAAAAAAAAAAATATTTTTCTCTCATGTAATGCATAAACAAATGTTGATGATCATATATAATAGCTTTATTTATATGTATATCATTTATCTTCAGTTTAAAGGTTGTTTTCTCATAAATTGATTAAAGATGAATTAAGATCTCTTAGAAAGATTACCATAGGGAGAAATATTTCCTTTGACCCATATTCTTTGAATAGATAATTTATCATAATAAACAGTACTGACACAACATAATTTTTTTTAGTAGGCTTTTTAGTAAGTATATGCTAAGTAAATTCTTATAAAGATATGAGTCATTGGATGATTAATGTATAAATAAATAGCTTTTTCATTGTAATAAAAAACATAAGTGAAAAATGTTCACATTTCCAGTAGTAGAATTTTCTGAATCTATCTGCAGCAAAATAAAATTTATCTGTAAACCTTGAATGCCGAACCAAGTCTGGTATCACTAGAAGTAATACCAATTCATAAAATATGTAAAATTTGCACCTACAAAGAAAATTAAGACTGTTACAAATACAGTAATCTAGAGTGATAATGCAAATGTTATGTGCTTTTTTAAGCCTAAACATTTCTTTCTTTAGCTGTTAAATTGATCTGCTGAGCTTTAACCAATTTGCAGCGTTCGCTGTCATACTGCTCTGTTTCTGCTACTGGGTTCACACTTGAAAATTTTAAAATTAAAGAAGACATTATAAAATTAAATTTCTTTGAAAAATGGTTATGTTTGATGTGTGATAAGAAAGCTATCATTCAGCAGGAAATTTTGGGATGCAAAGAGCCTTAAGGGTGCAGGTTTTTTAGATAAGGATGTAATTTTTGGGATAAGGGTCAATAAAAGTGCTTTTTTCAATCAAAGGTCAGGCAGGGCCATCACCTCCTTGAAACTGTGGGGAAAATTTGGCATTGAGCATAATGCTCTACTGGCGATAAAGGGCAAAACTGGGAAAATTCATTAGTGGCCAGTGGCCGGTACTGTCAGTTTCATTAGTAGCCACTTTTTTAAGTTAGTGGCCACTTTTCACATGATAAGACTATTTCTTTCAGTCTGCAAAAAGCATTGTTACCATTTTGCGGTATAATCACCATAAGAAAAATATGAAAATAAGAAATACATATAATAATAAAATTAACACAGGGACACTGAAATTGTAATTTGTAATTACGCTCTTTTTAAAAATCCTAAATTAAAATCTGCTTAGGGCTGTAATAATAACAGCCAAAGTTTTCATCTTTCAGATAATTCAGTAGTACTTTTTTTTTTTTTTTAAAGTGAAATAAGCCATTATCATTCACAGTTCATATTGATATTTTCTAGTAAATGAATCAGCTGATTCATCATCATCACAACATTTTACATGGTCATGTGTAAATACAGTTAGCAGTTTTATTATTGTTTCTTATTTCTGAAAACACACTTTTTTAAATGATTTTATTTCAATAGAGTTAAAATATTTCCTCTTAAAAAGTATAGATATGGAAACTTAGCTGCTTCATTAAAAATAATTTACTTAGCTGCCAAATTTGTAGCTTTAAAAATAGGGATGTTTCTACTTTAAAATGGGAAGGAAAAAGGAAGTTTTCTACTCAAAAGAAAGCAAATAGTACAAAAATTTTTCAAAAATACACATTTAAGCCAAATCAAATTTTGATACACACATTTGTCAAATATCTTAAATGGGTTAAATATACACTGAATACTATGGAGAAAATCATGGAAAAAGATTGTGCTTTGCAGGACATTTAATCATTAACTGCTAGTTGAAATGGAGTGCACATGTGTGTGTGCGTGGGGGGGGGGGGGGATACATCCATATACTTCTTTATAGGTTCTAGAATCTAATCAAGAAAGTTTAACATGAATATTTACATCTATGCTATGGATGGAGAAAGATTGTAAATCACAAGGCTTCAGTGGAGCATGTGATTGCCAATCGTTGGAGGGTAGGAGGGGGGGGGATTACAAAAATTATGAGTAAGATATATTAAACAATTCTACTTCTTTACAGATTCTAGAATCTAATAAAGTAAGTTTAAAATAGATATTTATATTTATTTTAAACTTAAAATAACAGCAAATGGAGACTTTATAGCATGTAATTATAGCAAATGGAGACTTTAAACAGCAAATGGAGAATGATTAGAAATTAATAAAGCTTTCTATAAGCTGTGTGATCACAGATCGTTAGGGGAAGGGAAAGGGGGGGGGCACAAAATTATATGGGTGAGATATATTAAACAATTCTACTTCTTTATAGGTTGTAGAATATAACAAAGCAAGTTTAAAATGAACATTGACATTTATGCCATGGATGGGAAAAGATTGAAAATCATAAGGCTTCGATTGCCTATCGTCGCTCGATTTTTAGAATCTTTTAATGATCACAAAAAGTGGCGACTTTAGTGGCGATCGATGTATAACTTTTAATCGCCATCTTTTTTTATTTAGTCGCCACGTGGCCGGTGGCGACCGTTAATTTTGCCCTTTAACTGGCGATATGCTCAATGTTACTGAAACAACTGTGGTGCATTTTCTTTTTTGATTTTTACTATATATCCATTGAAATTGGTTCCTTGTGGTTTTATGTAGTGTCAATAGTACATCTGTACAAAAAAATATGTTATAGAGTTCTGGAAAAAATCTTTCAAGATCTATATTTATGGTTTTTGGTTTGGAGCTTCTCTTTATCACTAATTATAAGATTTAGTCTAAGAATTTATATCTTTTTCCGTTGCTTGCTGCTAGCTATAGTACACATATATGCTGATGCGCTGATGGAGCATCAGAACTAGTAAATGTGTATCTATATAAGGGCTTTTAAAACTGAGTTTCATATTATTATTATTTTAATATAGTAATTTCACAAAAGAATAAAAATTTTTATGATGTCTAATAGTTTTGTTATTAAAAATAATGGATGCACATGCAGTAAATTTAAAGAAACCATCCATAATATATTTTCACACCTGTAGTGTGGAATTGGAATTTTACTTCATATAGAAAGTTCCTGTTTCTGTGTTTTGAAAATGAAAATTCGAATGCATGTTACAGGCTTTGAATCTAGTATGTCTAATATAATTACCTATCTTCTATCCACAGCGAAATTTTTGTAAATTTATTTATGAAAGACATCATATTAAAAACCCCAGTGGCAGAAACACAGTGACATAGTTGCGGACACAGAAAAACAGCTTGCTGACAGTTTTTGTCTGCACTAATAAAAAAAAAATTAGTCCACAACTTTCGAACACTTTGTCTGTACTAATAAAAAAGAATTGCCTGCATTTTTCAGACAGTCTTTGTTCGCAGTCATAAAAAATTGTCTGCAATTTATGGAAATTTTTCACCCGCGACCATGCACTATCGATGTATGACATCTTAGACGCTCTCTGGTAGTGTAGGCCATTTTCACCCCTGATTACATGCAAATTTTGCAGACAGATTACGAAATTTTAAAAGCCTGTCGCAGACAGCTACAAAACTTTCTGCCACTGGGTTAAAAACACACAATTTCAAATAAAAAAAAAAGAAAACTGAACTCTTTAACATTTTTACAAATATTTTCTTGTTTATTTGTTTTTTATTTGTATTGATAAATTATATGTTATTTTACTTATGTTTGATTTTTGGACTCTTTCCAGAAAAACAGAACTCTTATCTCGAGATGATTTAATTTTACCTTGGCGTCCATTGTATGAACTCTATGAAAGGGTTATCTTTTCTCCTTATGAAAGCCTTGGAATGCTAACAGTTCCCAAGTAAGAAAATCTGTGGGAAGGGGATACTTTACTTAGCGTGGATGGCAGCCTAATCCTATGTTATTCAATGGAGAATTTTTTTTTTCCTTAGAAAATTACTCATTCCTAAAGTATTTTTTAAAATTACATTTCACATTTTGAAAATTCTCAGCTGTTAAATTGATTTTTGTTTTTCAAAAATTGATGTTTTAAATTTTTAATAATTCAGTCTGAAGCTATATAATATAGTGTAATAAATGTTCCTAGTTTATTTTTTGCACTTTAGAGCTTTAAAAAAAATTTTTTTTAAGTTTAAAAATAAATTTTGTAAAAAAAAAAAAAAAATAGATTAAATTTCTGTGAATTTTCTGAATGTATGAACGGAATAATAATAATAATAATAACAAAAAAAAAAAAAAAAAAAAAAAAAGTAATGAGTAGTATTTTTCTTTATAGAATAGCATGGAGTTATAAGCTGCTGTCCACATTAAGTGAAGTATACCCTTAACATTTTGACTTCCAAGGATTGATATAACATATAGTTTGGTAGTCAACTTGTTAATGGAAAACTCCTTTTGGTACCTTCGTATGAACTGCATGCCATAAGTTTTAGAATAACAAAGATTCTTGTTAAGTTAACTCATGTTGTGATAGAATAAACAGTTGTTATAAAAATCAAATGGTGACTCTAAAAAATGTGTTTAAACTAATTAGTCACTTCGCTTCATAATCATAATTTTTCATTGGCTTGCAGTTCATACAAAAGTGTCTCTCTTTCTCACTTAATATATATCCAGTGAAAGGCTGAATATCAAGAATGCTTGAAAATTTTTTATTCAAAATTTTTGGTCATTCCTAAGAGGGGGAAAAAATGTGTTTAAATATTCAGATAATATGTAAATTCAAGTTTAAAACAATATATTATAATTTTTAAACATTTGCTTTATTTACATCTTCTTTTTCAAAAGGAATAAAATAAGTAAATAAATAAGTTAAAAATTTTTCACTTAAAAAAATAAACATTCATTCATTGAAATATTTGTATACTGAAATGATTATAAGTTGAAAATAAATCATAAAGGAAAACATAGTTCTGAAATAAAATATGTCTGTTACTTTCTTTTGTTTCTGTGCTTTTAGTTTTCAACCAAAATGTTATCTTTGATTATATACAGAATCGTGAGTTCGTGTTCAGTGGTAGAAGATCAGTTTTCAAAGTCCTTATTTGTCGTTTTGTTAGTTCATCAACTAAGATTTTATTCTTTTTAGTTGCACATTTTTAATACACAGGAGTCTCAGAAATTTGGAATGCATAAAAATTAATTACATTTTTTTTTTTTATTCATCATTCTATTTGGTTATTTGTTCTGCTGATAGAGGAAATAGTCAATTTTTTGAATTACCATCATGAATGTTACCTATTCTAATTTATCTATAATTTTTCTTTTTTTTTTTTTTTTTTTTAATTTATGATTTGGTGAAATTTTCTTGTTAATATGTACAGGGTTAATTGGAGCTCTAGCAATGAAAACAACTAATATAATGAAATATGAAAGCATAGCTAATAGAAGATGTAACAGTTTTAGTATTTCAAAGAAAAATACTTAGTAGCTCATTATATTCAGTAGCTTTCAATTACACAACCAGGGGTGGCGCCAGCTAGGGGGCCGGGGGGGCACAGGCCCCCCCGTCGGGGAGTCTGTGACCCCCCCATCGGGGCATACTTCTGAAATCTCTCATGGGGAAAATACAAAATTTTCAGTTTTTCTACTTTTTGCAGCATTTTTCTTTCCTTGTACAAATCTGGAGCATTCCAGTTTTTCTATTCTATATTCAATAGAAGAAAGTATTGGATTCGTAAAATTTTTCAGCTTCCAGTTTTCCATGAATATACACGTTCTGAGAGGTCCAGAACACGTTTTGACCACGATATTTGTAGAAAATGTCTGTCTGTGGCACGATGACCTCCAAAACCACAAGGAGTACTGACAAATGGAGTGGTACAAATATTAACAGTAATATTATTAACAGTAATGCAGTTTTTGATAAATACCTATATAATAAACTCTCTTTATGTAGTGCCCCCCTGTCGGGGAGTTGGTGTCCCCCCGTCGGGGAATTTCTGGTGCCACTACTGTACACAACCATTATTAAGCCTAATGTGGTGCTTGCATAAAATTTTCTGGCAGATGCCATTGCCATTCTTCATCCTACAAAAAATCAGGGATTTTAAATTCCGATGGAATTTTCGATACATCTGAACAAACCTTGGTCTTTATCAGAACTGAGAATGAGAATAAACAAATTTTTTGCAAAAAGATCAATTTAATTGGCTTTGCTTTCAATTTTTTTTTTTTTTTTTTTCTGTGTACGAAGAAAGAGTAGAACTGCTAGAAATCTCTAATATCTGAACTGTGATAAATGATGGATTAACTAGCTACCTAATGCTGTATTTTTTAGTTCAAATAGATAATTGGTTCTAAAGATATTAAATAAAGATACCATTTTAACTTTAAAATTATTTTTTTTTTTTTAAATTGTTGCCAATTACATATAAATGTATATATATGTGTGTTTTTTTATTTTTTATTTTTCTGTTATAAAAGGAAATAAATTTATCTAATTATTACTGCCTATGGTATTTAATTAATAATCTAATTTTATTTTAACATTTGATATCTGATTGTTCTTAATTATATGTAAAATTGCTACATAAATTCATTTTTTTCTTTTTCTTTCTAGCAATTTAGAAAGTCATTTAAAGAGTCTCATTTATTCTTGTCGACCGTAAGTAATTTTTAGTGATATTAAAAATTTAAAGAAAGCCATGATTTTCATCAAAAGGTCTTTTTTTAAATGTATGTAGTTATGAATAATATTAAATAAAAAAGTTTATGTTTGCATGTGTACTCATAAAATATTCTCATAAAAAATATAAAAATTTTCATTATAGTATCTGTAGAGAACAGTGTTTAAAAGTACCAAAAATTTACCAAAACTTGCAAATCCATTTCTCTAGCATTAAGCTTTGCCATCATAAAACTAGGGAATAGTAGCTTTGGGGCCAAACAATTTCAACCTATTTCTGGTTTCGGGTCACTGATAACGGAAACATTTTCAGTTTTGTCCATTGCCTCTAGTTTTTTAGCTTATCAACATTATATGCATGCCAATGTGACTGTACTGGTAACAAGTAACAATGTGGAACTTAGTCCATATGACTGTGCAAGTAGTGTAATTTTATGCTCATGTTACAACCAAGTGCACAAAAAGTATTGAGCATACTCTCCATTTTTCATTATTAGGAGCTTTATAGTTAGCTTTATAGTATCCTGGAAAATTCATTACTACTATGCAGAATGATGACCATGCAGCTGCCTCAGTATCATTCATTGAGTTTAATTATATTTTAATAATGATAATTATATTTCATAAACTAGAGCTGCTAGAACAAGATAGATGGCATTTTCAGAATCAGCAGCACAAAATATTCAAAATCAGTTCAAAAATTTCAGGCACCATAAAAAAAAAAAAAATAATAATAATAATAATAATAAATAAAATGTTCTGCTGTGTAATTATTTATATAAGAAAATGGAGCTTCTACTTATAAATATAGATTACTTATAATAATAGATTAAAGACAGAGTAATAAAATTGTATCAATGGAGTTAATCTTGCTTTTCAAGTTTTCTTTTTTAAATTCTGTTTCTATTAATTATTCTAAAATTCAATGGTTTAAAGCTGTTGCTTTTTTAGAATATGAGGTTGATTTTATACCAACTATGTGAAAAATGCCAGAGCCGAGAATCGAACCTGGGTGCACTGCTTACAATCCAGATGCTCTACCATTAGCCACCTTGACTGATTTCCCACTTGGAGAAACCAGCGGATATTATGTGAGAAATGCCAAGTGGGAAATCAGCCAGGGTGGTTCAGCGATAGAGAATCTGTATGGTAAGTGAAATACCCGGATTCGATTCCCAGCTCTTCTATTTTTCATTTAGTTGGTATAAAGTTCAACTTTCCACTCCATCTCTCTCTCTCTCTCTCTCTCTCTTTTAAACCCCTGATATATTCCAGAAGGATTTTCTAAGTCTACTATAATTTTCTGTTTTAAGTTAGAAAGGTATTTTGCCACTTCAGGATTGCTATTTGACAATTTAATGGGTTTTCTTTCTTGGCTACTTAAAAAAAAAAAAAAAAAAACACCAAATTATTTTAAAATATTTAGCTAAATCTGAAGCAACCAAAAAAAAATAATTAAAATTATTATAATAAATATTTTATATTCTAAGAACTTTTTAATGGTATATATTAGTGTATAAATGGTAAACTTGATACTTTACGAAATTCTTCTGAGCACGTTTTACTGCGATCCAAGCTTTCTTTAAGTTTGATCTTGTGATGAATTTATCAATAATATTAAGAAAATTAAAAAAAAGTGCTCAAACAAAATAAAGTGTAATAAAATAACCATTAAAAAACTCATGGCATACCATAACCATAACTGTGCAGTGAAATAGGAAACATTTAAAATCTTAACTCATGAACAAATATGCAAATGATGTTGAACCAACAAAAAGTGGATGTAAAGGGGCACTATCTGTTATGATCAGAGAACAAGAGGAGAGCCGCCACACTCATCAAAAGAGAAACCCAGCAGAAAGTGCTCGGAAGAACTTAGAAATTTAGTTTATCATTTATATATTATAATAAATTTAAATAAAACAGTAAAATCCCGAAAGTAACCTCCTTTTCCGAAAGCGTAGTGACACTGACCTTGAAGACTTGAAGATAGGTTTGGATGAAATGGTGAAAGACAGATTTACTGGCACTCCGTATGTATACCTGGTGATAGGATGGATAAAAAGGTGAAGGGATTATATTTAAGAAAATGGAATAATTTCATTTTCTGCAAGAAAGAGGGGGGGGGGGGGCTTACATTCAAGGGAGGGGTTACTTTCAAGATTTTACAGTAAATAATAATATAAATGATAATTAATAAATTTAAACTGAATAAATTTATGAATATCTTATTTATATATTTATTATTTATTACAAATATCTGGTTATTGAATTCATGAGAGAAGAAAATATTGAATGATTTAACCTTCAAATAGGACTATTGTAGAGTTTCACCACATTCAGTGTGGTCTTGTATAAGTAAACAAATACAGTGCAAGGTGGTTCTCAAATGAAAAAATACCATTAGATATGTCTTAATAATAATTTCGTGATTTTTTACATTGCATTTTTTTATTCATATGACTTCTAAACAATGTCCTTTATTTAGGTATTTTTCTGTTGAATCTACTCAAGAAATACTAGATGAATTCAAGCCCTATATGTGTCCTTATGACACTGAAATGACAAGAGCAATAAATTACTTTGAACTTTTTCTGTGTACTTCATTGCCACCTTCTGAACACGATAAAGGCTTTAAGTAAGATGTGTTATTTCAACTAAGATAAAATTTGAATTTGATCTGTTTTATAAATTTTTAGTTTTGTAATTTACAATATTAATCTTTTATTTTTTTCTTGCTTGTATTTCTACTAGAGAAAATATTGTTTTTATAGATAAAATTTTGAAATTAAGTTTTTAGTAGTTGGTCTGTGTGTGAGTATTATCTGCATAAATTAAAAACAAATATTAGCAGAAGTCCAAACTTGATATCCTAAATCTGCATCATGTAGGGATAGTAACTGAAATTATTTGTTGAAATTTTATCAATGGTTCTTTCAGATGTCCTTTTGTATGCATAAATGGTTTAGTACAGGAAAATTGACAGGTGTCTTGATTTAGGTGGGTCACTTTCAGATCTCCAAATGGGTGTTTCAAAAAACGGCTTTTTCGATTGTTTGTGAGCCATTTTCTAATCTTATATATATTCAATCTAGTACTCTTTTTCAAAAAATCTGTTATTTTTCTCAATGTCATCTTCCTAATGGTCAATCAGAAATATTGTTCTTCAAAATGATATGTCACGTGGTGTGGCATATGAGAACTATAACATAATAAAAGTTTTGGTTTATGTTTATTGACACTGGCAGCAAGCATCACAAACCACAGTTCCTTATCTGGTCAGGCATATGTGCTGTGGCTGCATGATGCTTCTATTCACTGGTTGTACAAAGCATTATGTTGTTACAGCACTAAGCCTATCACACAGGCGTCTAATTGTGCCACTGCTCACACATTAAGCCTAGCTTGCTCACTAGATGGATTCATCATATCAGCTTCTTTGTGTTTTGGTTTTTCTGTCGCTTGCTTATGGAAGCACTGAATTTCTCTTGGGTGAGAGTCTCACAAAATTTTAAGAGTTAGCAATTACGAGTTTTATTAATTCTTCATTTTTCATTATTTTCTTCCTTCAATGTTTAAGATTGAAAATTTTTGAAGCCGTGCTGGATTTGTGTACGAAATAAGATTTATAGATATGTTGATAATTTAGAGTAACGATAAAGATTAAATAATTTAATAAATAAGTTATTCCACAAATATTGATTAAAAGAAATAGGAAGGTGGTCTTTCAATAAAATAAAATTTGAAAAAAAAGGTATAGAAAAACCACATACAGAATGACTGGTTGTAAACATTCAAAAACTTAATTGCTCACTTAATTCTTTTTAACTTTTTCCACTTGAATTACCGATTTGTGATAAATTTTCATAATTTTTCTTGTTGCATTTATCAGCAAATTAATTTAAATTCAAAATTGATATAATCTTTATTTTAATCCATTTTTAATTATTTTTATTTTTTGTAGATTGTGGTTTGATGAGTTGATGTCACTTTGGCAAAGCTTGCATAATATTCCTAGTTGGGAAAATGTAAGTCAAATAAAATTTTCTTCTTTAAAATAATACTTAGCTATATTTTATGGTAATAGATTTTAAAATGTAGTTACAGAATTCATTAATTTATTGTGTTTTTTACATTTATTATTTTATGCTAGCAATTTTCTTTGCTTTTGATTTTATAAATAATATATATATTTAAATTTATTTCTAATTTTATGAGCTTTAGTTACTTTTTGATAAAATTCATTAGTGAGAAGGTGAGCTCCTTACTTTTGCTTTCCCAAATATTAGATTGGTGGAATTAAACTGCTTCTGACTTTTCTTACAGCTTCATTCGTTATTATGATGATTAAGAATTCCTTCAATTTATTTATGTGAATTAAAAATAATAATTGAGTATTGATATATAGATTTAATCTCAATGTATGTGAATGTTTAAAACATATTTATTTGCTAAATTTCTCTTCAGAATTACTTTTCATATTAGATACGTTAGAAATTTATTATTTTTTCTCATGAGAATGATATAATATAGCAAGTGATACAGTGGTGGACATAATTATAAGATACCTATCTAATTTGGCAAATAGTGAAAGAAAAGATTCAGAGCTTAAAAATGTTTTATCAAATATGTCAAAAACATAAACTTATTCTGTTATCATATATAATTATTTTATAATAATGATATTTTCATTCAATTTAATGAAAAAACTTAAAAACATAATGGACAAAATTATAAGACACCAACCGTTTTTCCCAAATACAATGGTCAATATAATTAGCAGACACTAATGGTCTAAAAGGAAATCCTCTAACATGGTTATTCAATATTTGGTGGAGCCGCCATTGTTTTTTATAACATGAAAGGTACGATTCGGCATTGAATCTACCAATTCTAACAAAATATCGCAAGACAGTTCTTCCCAAGCACATTTTATAGAATTTTTTAGGTGAGGGGAGGGGGTTAGATTAAGGGAAAAGAATGGATACATGTGCAATTTATTTATTTATTTATTTATTTTTTGTACCTTTGAGTAATTTACAGAGCTACTGTTCTTAAATTTTGCCTATTTCATACACTTAATGTTTTTAAATCGATATTAATGATTTGTTTCTTTAATTAAGCTTATTTATTTTTATATGGATATAAATATAACTTTATTTGTAGTTTTATATTATTTTTTCTTTTAATTGTTGTGGATATATATGCATTTATTATTATTTATTTTTTTTTTTTTTAACATTTTCCAGTCGCTGTTATGGTTATTTTCCCGATTAGCTAAAGACAACATAGGATATATAAATTGGGAGCCATATTTGCCTATGGTAATTATACTCACTTTTTTTTTTTTTAATTTTCCTTAATTTTCTTCTTAACAGTATCTTAAATGAATTGTGTTATCTCTCCATCTGATGTAATTTTCAGCAGTTGATCAGCAATAATGAAGAAATATATACATTAGTGCTGATTCTAGAATAAAATCGATAAAACAGACAGATAAAATTTTAATCAATGTGTTTTTTTGTGTCTTGAAATAAGGAATTTTATATAATGCAATAAAATATGAATTTATACTTCATAATAATTTCTTTTTAGATTTTTAAACTGGAATTTAATTTTCAGCAAAATAAATGAATTATTTCATTAAGGATTAAATCTGTAAACTAGTAATTGAAGTCAATTGTATTTTATGTTAGTGGCTTCCTAAAAACATTACTTGGTTTAAATTTATATAGTTATTAGTATGTTTAATTATTAGTGTAGTAAAAAAAAAAAAAAAAAAAAAAAAAATCAAAGCAGTCTTTGAGGACTGCCGATAGAAGTGAAAACTAAGTAACTTGTGAATTGTATCGTCTCGTCGAGCTATTAGATTATTATTTTAGAATTATTTCTGGTTTGTGAAGAAGTGTTTATGATCTGTATTATATGATTCAGCACAATATTTGTAGCTACCCAAATTAAATGAACTAAGCCTAAAATAAGGTAAAAATATTGATTACTTATGAAATTATTTTATTTAGTAGCTAAGATACAAAAGATAACCAATTCAGGACACCTCAAAATGTGTAAATCAGGTGAAATCTCGAATTCCACTTTCGATAATATAAAAGAACTTTAAAATATTTTTTGAATGATGTATTAAAAATAATGTAATCATAATTAGAATTTGAAATATTGAAATTTCAAAATATTATAGCGCCATCTGACGGTAGAAATTTCTGTAATCTACTGTTCAATTCCAAATCAACAAAGCTTTCTAATGATGTATTACTTATGAAATTATTTTAATTAGTAGCTGAGATACATAAGATAACCCATTCAGGACACCTCAAAACGTGTAAATCAGGTGAAATCTTGAATTCCACTTTCGATAATATAAAAGAACTTTAAAATATTTTTTGAATGATGTATTAAAAATAATGTAATCATAATTAGAATTTGAAATATTGAAATTTCAAAATATTATAGCGCCATCTGGCGGTAGAAATTTCTGTAATCTACTGTTCAATTCCAAATCAACAAAGCTTTCTAATGATGTATTACTTATGAAATTATTTTAATTAGTAGCTGAGATACATAAGATAACCCATTCAGGACACCTCAAAACGTGTAAATCAGGTGAAATCTTGAATTCCACTTTCGATAATATAAAAGAACTTTAAAATATCTTTTGAATGATGTATTAAAAATAATTTAATCATAATTAGAAATTGATATATTGAAATTTTAAAATATTACAGCGCCATCTGGCAGTAGAAATTTCTGTAATCTACTATTCGATTCCAAATCAACAAAGCTTTCTAATGATGTATTACTTATGAAATTATTTTAATTAGTAGCTGAGATACAAAAGAAAACTGATTCGGGACACCTCAAAACGTATAAATCTGGTGAAAACTTTCGATAATATAAAAGAACTTTAAAATGTCTTTTGAATGATGTATTAAAAATAATTTAATCATAATTAGAAATTGAAATACGCATATTAGAATAAAATTTAATTTGCAATTAAAATGTAAATTTTTTTCAAAATCGATGAAATTTGAACTGCAACTATCCTCTGTGATCTTAATGGTGCACAGAAAGTTTCAAAGAATTTAGAAGAAAATTGAAGCATTTTGAAATTTGCAACTTTTATTCCTAGTAGAAAACCACATGATGTCAATTGGCAAAAAATATGTTTCTTCCTGATCAGATTCTCTGTGACTGCATTGTCATGGTAACGAACGCCTGCAGAATTTCATTCAAAGCATTAGCTGATGATGACGCGAGTTTTATGATTTTTGTTCACCCAAAAGTGCTCAATGCACCTAAAGAAGTTTTCACTTTAAAAAAAATTCACTACACAACCATCTTTTTATCGACTTAAGTACACAACACAACAAGGAATAAAAAAAACTTTATTTACTATCCTTACAATGTATATGTACCTGTATGATTTAATGTTTTTTTTTTAATTAATTTTTTTTTCTCTCTTTTTAAGGTATTCACAAAACTTTTAAGAAGTTTTAATTTGCCTGGTCAGACAACTCAAATTCAAGTTTGTCATGTTGGTGCGACATTTGATACAGTAGCCGTTACAAACTTTATTGCCTCAGTATTGGTAAATATTTTATTTTCTTGTTACTTAAATTTTGTATGCAAATAAATTGTGAATGAATATTTTCAGAATAAATTTTGAAGTTGTTTTTCATTCATATACTGTATTTAACTATTGAAATTGAATTTTATTTCATGTCATTGCTTTAAAAAAATAATTTTGCTCAATATGGCAAATAAAATGCTTATGTTAATAATTTTCAATTTATCAGTTGACTGATGATTTATATAACTGATGCATGTTTGTATTAATAGATTATGTATGCTATCGTATTAGGGTGCTGGATCAAGTTGTCAAATGCATATTACGCAGTTGTTTAAAGCTTTAGAATCGTACTATCATCCATCAAATCATGGGAGGTGGTTAGTAAGTATCACAAATTTTGTTATATAGTGATCTTTTAAAAATACCTAATTTTGTATTTTATTTTCTTCAGTTCTTAAAAAATCCTGTTTTAGAATCCACAAATTCTTCCATCACATACATTAGAAACATAATTTTATTACAAATTTTCATTTGCATATTAGTTGTAACTTGACATGTATGAATATTGTAACTAGTTGAAGTAAGTACTAATGAAAACACGTTGGGTATCAATCTCTGATGCATTATTTAAAATAAAAAACAACTAATGATTTCCATTGCATATAAAAATAAAAAAATCTGGAGTGACTCCACTCGACTTTCCGAACATTGAGTAATTAACAGTTTTGTAGATAAAGTAAAGAAAGAGGTGTTGTTAAACAAACAAAAGAGAGAAAACCATAATAGAGTGTTTGAGTATTTTTCTCCATCTATTACACGATGTTTTATTTAACGCTACTGAACTTTGAGCCAATAGATCATAATGATAAAGAATTTTTCGTTGTGTCCCTGTAAAAACCTATAAATGCTAGATTCACCAAAATGCATATAGTTAGTGCAACAGTGATTTATAATACTCATATAAATTTTCAGCTCAATTGAATAAGGCGTTTAGATGCTATCGTACTTTTAAAAATTTAGTCCCATAGGCCATAATGATAAAGAATTTTTCTTTGTGTCCCTGTAAAAAAAACTGTAAGTGCTAGATTCACCAAAATCTATACAGTTGGTTCAACTGTGATCTATAACATGTGTACAAATTTTTTGCTCAGATTAATAAGGCGTTTAGACGCTATCACACTTTTAAAAATTTGGCCCCATAGGCATAATGATAAAGAATTTTTCTTTGTGTCCCTGTAAAAAAGCTATAAGTGCTAGATTCACCAAAATCTATAGGGTTCGTACTATGGTGACTTACAATATACGTACCAACTTTCAGGTTATTCGAACAAAGCGTTTAGGCGCTAGCGTGTTCACTCACAGACATACACACATACACACATACATACATCATCACAAAAATAGTGAAAACGGACTCATTGGACCTCGAAACATATAGAAACATCAAAATCTCAAATTCGGATTTTTGACATGATTACAATACTTTCCTCACTATAGTGTTCGGAAAGTAAATATGTATACATACTAATTAATTTTCTTCTATTGTAATTTTGAACTGTCCATTTAAGTGATTAATAATTTATTAGCAAGTTGGGTATTATTGTAGTGAATATTTTTAACAAAACTACCATTAAATTCTACGAAATTATCAATGTTTTAACAAATTTTCATATAGTAAACATTTGGTTTTAGTAACTTTATATTAGGTCTGTAGATAATTTGTTATAATGGTAATTGTGTGGTAATTGTTTTAACTATCAATTAATCAGGGTTTAAACCGAGTTTAAATTGTTCTTAGCAAAAATGCTAAAATTAGGGGGAAAAAAGATTAACAAAGTGCTAAAATATTAATAAGTGTATGATTATGAATTTGCATGTCTACCATTCTAGATTCTTCTATGTTATATTTGTAAAGTAAGTTTTGAAATTTAGGCAATGATATGTTTATGAAATTATTGTTGTACGACTTTTTTTTTTTTTTACTTTCTTTATACTAAGCATGAGAAGCACTAATTACTCTTAAAATATGAAAAAACTTACTTTACTATCTCAAAAAAAAACATCTTAGTTAACTTGCGGGAGCCCCCCCCCCTTCATCAGAAGCAAATCTGTGACAGCTTGCTCCTTTCTGACGAAGTTGTTTATGCCTGCTCCAGAATCCAATCCAGTTGCGGTTAATGTCTTGTGCTGGGTCGTTGCCATTACAAGAAAACGGGTTAGATAAAATTTCTATTGTTTTGCGATTCGATGCATATATTGCATTATTGTAGTTCACTAATTTGCGAACATTCTGAAATTTAATATCAATATTCTCGTTAACGTTGATCTTAGTGAGCACGGTGGCAATTTTATCAAATTTGATATTGGTGGTTTGGCTCTTTGATTCTGCTTTTAATTTTTCACTCAGTCATACCAATGTAATATCCATTTTTTTTATTTTCTTTAATAAAAGGGATTTCATAAATGCCAGAGGTTTCGATTGGGTCAACTTTGTCTTTCTCATTCCTAATAATTTGGTGAATGTTTTTATTGGGCTTAATTGGGATTTTTATGTTTATTTTTTTAGCAGCATTTTTGATTTTATGAGAAATTCCACGATCATAAGAAATGGCAGAGGTGAAGTCAGGTTTAGGTTTTTGAAAACTTTGGACACCGTTAAGTTTTTTAATCCTTTTTTTATATGGTTTATATACTACGCCTTCCTCAAAACCATCTTTAACGGTAATTTTCCTAATACTGTTAAGTTCCTTGTTAAACAATTTTTTATTTGAGCAGACAACAATAGCATGATTAATATACTATTGGATAGTATTCATTTTATATTGATAGGGAGTTTTACTTCTGTTATTGATAATTTCAGTGCTGCAGTTCGGTTTTTGGTAAACAGTGGTTTCAAGAGTATTGTTCTCTGTTTTTATTATACTAACATCCAAATAATTTAAAATTCTGCTATTTTCAATTTTGTGGGGGAATTGAATATTCTTGTTAAGGCTATTTAATTTATTTAATGTGGTCGAATAACTGCAAAAACGTTTAAATACCTAAACCAGCTATGGATTTGGTTTTTAAGGGTTTTGAAAATATGTTCTTTGAGAATTCTTAATTTTATTTCAGCGACAATACCTGAGATAGGGGATCCCATAGGGACCCCTTTTTGTTGTTTGTAAAAGCGATTATTAAATTTGTAATAGTTTTCTTTTAGAATAAGATTGCTGGCAGCAATTAAGGTGTTAGCTATCTCGGTGTTTTTATATTCCTTTTTTATTTTTGAGTTAATTATTTTGGTGATTTCTTCAAGATCAATGAAGGGGTATAAGTTGACAACTTCAAAACTAACCAGGGTGTGATTTTTACTAATTTTAATTTCACGAAGTTGTTTAATGAATTTTTCGGTTGATTGCAAACTTGTTTCTGGTGTGGGGGGGGGGGGGAATGGAAGAATAAATTCTAGTTATATATTTCTCTAAAGCATAACTCGGACCTTCACATTTACTTACGATTGGCCACATTTTAGGGGGATTTTTATGATCTTTTAGTCTTCCAAAAATTCTAGGGGTATTTGGAGCATGATTATAAATATGGGGTGAGGTTGTTTTCTGGCCATTTTCCATTTTTTATGAGTTTTTTAATTTTTTCATACAGTTTATTATTGGGGTCATTTTTTATCCCTTTCCTGGATTGTGAGTTCCATCTTATTATTTATGTAATCGGATTTATTCATTACTACTAGTTTACGAGTTTTGTCCGTTAACAGACATGTAATTTTATCATTTTTTAAGGCTTTTAGCTCTTTAATATCTTCACATTTGATATTATCTTTCATTTTTTCAATCAACTCCTCCTGGGCAATATTCCTAATTTTGTCTCTATGGGTGTCCGAGATTTTAAATAAAGTGGTTTCTGTTCGTGTGATACTGTCTTTTAAGTCTATAGGCTGATCTAAAATAAATTTGGGACCCAGTTTCAGAAGTGAATCGATATGAGTATTTATTTTAAAATTGGAAAAATTAATATAGTCATATACTTCTTGGTTGCGAGCAGCATTTTCACTTTTGAAATATAAATACATCAAAGAAAAAAACAGGAGCTTGATGTACAGAAAAAAGTATGTATCAGTTGCTCGAAGAGTTAAAATCAACTGTTTATTTTTTATATGCAACATCTTACTTTAATTTTCAAGAATCTTTTAAGGAAGAAAAAAAATCAATAATTTCAAAAGAATTGTAATTAAAAAGTTATTTAAATGTGTACACTTATATAAGTTATGTTTATTTATTATCATTTTTTTTTTTTTTTTCAATTTTGGCAATAAAAATTATTAACAGACATCATGTTAAATATTTGATTCCAAAATAGGTTAAGAAAGTATTTATTTTCTCTAGATTTTATTTTACTTTTTGCTATTTTGAATTTGCATTTTTGCATAGTATTTTAATGTTAAGATATTGATTGTAAATAGAATGATTATATGTATGTAAATGGGTGCATATTAATCCAAACATATTTGAAATTTCAGAATAAAATACAGAAATTTCTTCAAAAGTTACCTATTGCTGTTATCAAACGTTTACACAGGTATGTACAAATGTTTTTAAATTATACCAAAGAGAAAAGAAAAGAAAAAAATAATAAGTTTTAGAATGATTTTGAAATGAATGCATTTATCAAAATTTCACTTTTATATAATTCCTGTAAATAATAGAAGTAACTGGCAGGTTTACCTGCCATTGCCCAGATTAAAGTAGTGTTTATAGAATTTTGAAATCAATGAAAGAACTAATTTTTTCAGTTACCACTATGAGGGCCTGACTATCTCACGGGCACCCGGGGCTTGTGCCCTGGGCACGAAATGTCTGAGGGGCACAAAATTTTATTAATGGTTAAAAATATTTTATCTAAATCATCCAGTTTTTTTTTTTTTTTTTTTTTTTTTTTTTCCCTAACTCAACTGTGTTTTATTTATATGAATAAAATTTTAAAATAAACTATATAGTTTGGCTGAGTAGAATAATTTTATTAAAGCCAAAAACAGAAACAGACTAATTTTTTGCTCAAATATTTTTTATGGTCAGTCTGCTTTTTCGTCTGCTATAAATCGTAGTATAACATACTTTTTTTTTTTTTTTTTTTTTTTTTGGGGGGGGGGGATTAGACCTTCAAAGCAGGCACGAAAAATTGAAAGTGTTCTGTGTGCACAAATTTGTTAATCAACCCCTGGCCACTACAAAGATTTTTCATAATTGTTTGAAGAGCAATATTAGCATATAAAAAAATATTAATTCTATCAATAATCAGCTTCTTCAGAAAATTACAGGGTAACATTCAATTTACAAATTGATTGATACCGTGATTGATGAAAATGAGATTGTCAAATATCTTACAGGATTCTACAGCAGCAATCTTTCCACGAGAAAGACGCTTTTTTGGAGTCATTAAAATATTTTTACATATAAATATTAAGGTAGGATTTCATTATTTATATGAATGTTAAGTTTCGGAATTGAAAATATTTAAAAAGTTCTAACTACAAAAATCTTGTGGAATGAAAGAAAAAAAAAAAAAAAAGCAGTAAAATTATTCATAAAAAAAGAAAAAAGAAAAAAAAAAAAAATCTTAATGAAATCGAAAGTAAAGTATTTAAAATTAGGGGCAGGATGTAAAAGAATCTCATAAATTACACATAAAGTATCTATAAAAAAGGCAAAGGTAGGAAAGAAAAGTACTTAATTAAATAAAAAGAATTTAACGATGCCAAATATCTGTATGAAAACATTTATTTACATGTGAATTCTTGATTAATAAGTGTACTAATTTCTGTACCATACCTAAGTTTTTTTTTTTTTTTAATTTTATCATTATTCACACATAATTAAAATTATTTTATGTTGGGGAGAAAAAAAAAAAAAAAAGGGACTAGTTTATATATATGTTTAGTTATTTAATATTTTTTCTTTTTAATAATTTTTAAGTTAAAATATGGTTTTTATTTAATATCTTTTGAACCAGTTATCCGTTTGAATTGAAAAATGTGGCATTAGCTAGATTTTATGCTGATTATTAATTTTCGTAGCAATCAGTTGAACGTTGTAGCTTTGTAAAAAGAAGTAAAAATTCAAACAAATACAACAAAGTTTCAACTTTATATATATGAAAGGATAAAAAGGATTAAGATTTTTAAACTGTTATTTTAAATTAATATTAGGTGATAACATAAGAACATCCCATTAAAAATTCTTAACTTGAATTCTATTCTAGATCCTTTGTTAAGTTAGTTTTGCAGCAAAGACGTCATAATGCAGGAGTCAGATTTGAGAACAACTTTTATAATAAAAATTAATTTGTCTTACGCAATCTTCAGTTTTAGCGGTAAATCAAATGGGAAAGAGTAGACGGGAACTAACTCAGTTAACTGTTCAATGAGAAAACATAGGAGGAGTTTAGGTTCGCGCCAAAATAAGCAGTATTTAAGCGAGAACTCATGAGATCAGGTGCCCTTTTTGTGTATTGCTTTGCTTAATAAACTTACGTTAAATCTTACTTCATCATGTAAAGCTTGATAACTAAATTCGCAGCCCTGCAGGGTCTGCTAAACTGCGGCAAATTTCTGATTATCAGCACTGTTGCTTAACTATTCATAGACTAAGAGCGAAGATCCACTCAGAATGCTTAACATCCGGCCAAGACTACATTTTTCTACAAAATAATGGATTATGAATTAATCTGAAAGATTACGAATTAATCCTCATTATTTCTAAGCGGTTTACATCCCGTAATCCAGCATATTTAATATTACAGAACCCTTTATCATTACATATATATATTGATAGCAGAGAGTATAAACTTATATTTTCTAAAGATGAAAAATACTTGAAATATGCATTACATATATTCCTAAAATATAATTTCTCTTAAATTCCTATTCAAACAAAGGTCAAACTTTATTAAGTGGAATTTTTTTTAAGTCTAATTATTTGAAGTCATCATTTTACTAGTTTTTTTTTAGAATTTGTAAATACCTTTCACCATATTTTATGAAAATCTAAAGGATTCTGATATTTTTTAGATCTGTAGTTAGTGACCAACATTGTTTACGGATATAATATTATTACTTATTTTTTATTTATTTTTCTATGATTTTATGCTTGTCAAGCATTTGCACTTTTTCGTAGCAGGCAAATAAATATCCATAGTAAAACATTTTTTTTTTTTTTTTACTTTCTCTTACCTATATATTCTAAAGAAAGTATTGTTTTGGGGCTAAATTTTTAAAACTGAATTTTTGATGTAATTGCATACTTTGGTCTCCCATAACCCAAAAATCAGATTTTTAGATGTTGGTCTGTTGTATATGTGTCTGCATTTAATCTTTGGTGGAATTCCCCCCCCCCCCCCCCCACACACAATTAAGCTCTAAATTTTCTACCACTTCTCTGCTTTTCTATTTGCATTGCGGATGATTGCAACTCTCTAAATCAAGATGTAACATTGCACCTAGTTGGCAAATGTTTAAAATGTGCCAAACAGCAGGCTAAATTGCTTTTAAACCAAAGAAAAAAATAATACAAATTGTTAAAAAACAAAACATTTAGGTTAAACAAAAATAAAGGTAATACAAAAACAAAATGAGTAGTTAAAAAATAAAGCATTTAATTAAGTAAATAATAATAATAAATAAAAAATAAAATAATAAAATATCTTAATACTTATTTAAATTTGTTACACAAAAATCTTAAATTCTCTTTGTTAAAAATAAAAAAAAAAAATTAATACTGTGAAAAAATAATAAAGTGCTAATGAAGTTATAAATTAAGTTAATATATAAAATATTTTTATTATTATTTTTTTAATTTCTCAATTAATGCAGCTATTATATCATACTCTCAAGCAGAGTGGTTCATGTAGGAATTATGATTACCATGAAATCAAAGGTTATTCTCTTTATGAGTATATAATATTATATTTTATCAATCTGAAGTAAATACTGTTCAAGCACCCCCCTCCCCCTCAATCGTCAAGGAAAATTGGGATATATTGGGGGGGGGGGCAGATAAATAGTAAAAATATGCAAAAAAGTAGACATTAACATGTATTTTCCTTCTAATATTAAGAACATAAAAATTATTTTAAAACAAAACATATACATTGTTTTTTAAGTTGCAATGATTAACATAATAATAATAATAAATAAATAAATAAATACAGTGAACTCTTGGGTAACTGGCATTCAGCTGACTGTAAAATTTGGAAAATTCAAACCCCTCCCAATAAATTGTTTTAAAATATTCACTGCTATTTTAGGAAGCTGACAGTTTCAGATTGTCAAATTATCAGTGTCTGACTTAAAGCAAAATAAAGTTTATATTTAAAAAGGCAAATGCTTTACAAGAAATAATGTAAAAACTGTCTTCTATTCGGATAAAGTCTACCACTCAGTATAAGGGGACATTTATTCAGTATTTTAAGAACAATTGAAATTCATGTGAAAAGCGGAAGGCGGGTATTGAAAAAAGGTGCTTTTTTGTAGTATTTTATGGCATATTTGAAATAATGAGATAGTATTAAGATTAACAAGGAAGAGTACATGCACATATTCTTTAAATTTAATTTTTATGCAACCAAATTTTGATTTTAGTTGTTATAATGTATATCTAAATATAATTTTAAAACACTTTTATTTTTGTTCATTATGTGTATTGTTACTTTATTTTTTCAGAGAAAGAAATCAACATAATTCATGGTTGACCCCAGTTCCACAAGAATGTAAGCTAACAAATGATGATATCACAAATTTTGTGAAAAGTGTGTTACCTGCAGTTTTATTGTCTATGTTCAGCAAAAGAGGCTGCTCAGATTCGTTTATGGCTCTGCAAAATTTAGGAATTGTTAGACCTGAGATTGTAATTCCTCCATTATTAGAAAGGTAAATTATTATTTTCTGCTTTTTAAAATATTCATTGAATTTTAGCGTAGTATTTATAATGTGCTTTAACAATTTTAAGTGCTCAATTACTAGAATATCTCTGCAAAATAAACAAAGAGTAACTAATTGTTCATATTATTTGTAGTTGACATTGAAATAACCTGGAATCGCATGAAAAACTAAAATACGAAATTGACTCTAAAAAAAAAAAAAAAAATTAGTCAGCAAATTACGATAAGGTAACTGTATCAAATTTAACAGTGAGTAGCCTACAAAGTGGGGCATTTCAATCTGTTACCATGTCGAGCGATCAATGAAATTCATTTCTCTTAGCATGAATGTAATATGCCCAGTAGCAGAAATTTATAAGAGTAAATATATAATGGAAAAGTTAGCAGAGTCCATTTATACAAACTAGTTTTTGAACTCTAATATTATATCCGACTTTATTTTAAGGTAAATTATAGATTGAATACGCATTTTTTTTTTTCAACTATGAGAGGGAAAAAAAACTAAATTGGTTTAAGGAATTAATTATCCTAGAAATCAGTACAAATTAAAAGCTGATTTTGGATTTCTTATAAAAATTCAAAATTCAAAATGATTTTTCTTTTAAATTGGAATTGTTTTCAAACGTTTATTCATATCATACTTCCTTATTATTATTATTATTATTATTATTATGTTTCTACTTAGTCAAATAAAGTTTAGCAGCAAAAACTTATTTTGTGAAATCTCCGTGCTTTCGATTGCTGTAAACGCCACAAGACTCCAGACTTATACACTTAACTCAATTTCACTGAAAGTGCATTTTATTTATGTATATATTTAGAATACAGTGGATTTTCATGGGCATTAAGAAAAATTTAGTTGATTTTAAACTGTAAAAATAATATCTTCATTTTTTTTTTAGTAATTTTTTTTTTAATATTGTATATGTATGTAAAAATATGTAACAAAGATTAACTACCTTCTTTTCTAAGAGGTGGTGATATTCATTATTCTGGTAATGTAAGGCAAAATCTATTTAGCTGGTTGTAATGGTTCTAGCAAAATAACAAAAAGGTAGTTAGCCAGTTGTAAGATTCTTTTAACTTGCTGTGAAGTTTTTTTTTTTTTTTTTAATGTTCTATCGCAATGTATCTTGTGCACAAAAGTTTATAAGTTTTAATTGTATGCAATGTATATAGTTTTCTTTTATGTTTGTTAATAAATATGTTAATAAAACTAAGAACAGGGGACTATACATTTCTTTCTTTATTTTTAGGTTATATCCATCTTTTGAAACTCTGACTGAACCTCACCGTTTAATTGCTGCATTGCATTGTATTATTCCAGTTGCGAGATCGTTAGTCCAGCAGAATAAGTTTTATCCAGAAGGACCTTCTCATGTTATTCCTTTATTAATAAGAGCTTTGCCAGGATTAGATCCCAATGATATTAAGAAATGCATGGTAGACTATATTTTTTCTTTTAACATTGTTTTCATCACCATTCTTGCGTATTGCATTTTATAAATATGTAATAAAAAATATTTTTGACTTGAAAATAAACATTCTAATTTACTTGCTAGTAACCAGTAGGTATTTTTGACTTACTTGTTATTTTTTCTCAAAAAGAAAGAAAGAGTTTCATTTAAAAAATGGAGTTGTGTATTTACAAGGAGCCCCGGGGTTTTACCTGTCATATTTCATTTGATTACTTGAAAACTATAAAAATTTTCTAAATCAATGTGTTCAATTGCTTTATATTTGAGATAATTGGAGTTTTCCACATTTTTATTCAAATATAAATTTTGAACATAAATATTTTTCAATAATAATAATAAAATAAAAATAATAAAAGTAAATTTTCTTTGAAAAATATGATTCTTAATAACTGGTTTCCTGATTAATATTTACATACTGTACTTATTTTTTGACCACTCAGTGTTTTAAAATTTCGATGACCAGGTGGAAATTTTAAATATGAAAAGACAGTGATCCCATTCTTATAAATGGGTTCGATCCCAGGTCGCGCTCATCGACCTAGCCGTTCAGAGTTTTCCGTGGTTTCTTCCGAAACTCGCGTAAATACGGGCTAGGACCCCTTAGAAAGACCCCCACGGAGGGCATTCCCCCTCTAGGCCTAGGACACATCAGGAGTCAATCGGCCTTAAATCCTACAACCAACCCATTCTTATAAAAATCATTTACCATAACAAATTTATTTACCATAAGAAACAAAACCAAAATCTTGCTTTTAAAATAATTTAATAAAATATATATAGATTTATGTTCTTATTTTTATTTATTTATTTTTCATGGATGTGATAATTTCACAATTCATCATAAAATAGTGTAAAACATAGCTGTAAAAATACTGAAAGTACTACATTTTGAAAAAATAAATATTTGACAAAAAATAGCATTGTATTTATTTTCTGGCCTCCTTTCGTTAAAAAGTGTATATTAAACATTGATTAAGGGGCACACCAGTACTGGAAATTTAGTAGTCCATGAAAGACCACATGTGTTATGATTTAGTTGTTTAAAAATATATTAAATAATATTCAAATAAAACTTTTTAAAAATTAACATATGCAAATGCACATTTTTGGGCACATTTTTACATTCAATGCTTTTTCACAAAATCAGTACAATATTTTAATTTTGAGATATTCTAAACACAAACTTTTTGTTTATTTCTATCAGGGTCATATTACTGAATGGGCAAATCAGTCATTTGCCTGTCCTCAGATTCGAAGGGTTTTATGATATAATTCTACCTCTACTAGTATTTTGATTTATTTATTTATTTATTATTATTTTATTTTATTTTATGGGGAATAGGCTCATAATTGAGATAATTTTAGAATTTGTGAAAATTTTGTTTATTAAAATACTATAATCATTTGCTATTGTCTGTGCTTCATATTACATATTTATGAGAAGTGTAATATTTTATGTGGTATATATATATTTCCTATTATGTATGAAAATAGGAAGAGGGAACAAAAGACACCAATAAGTTGCAAATACCATTAATTTTTAAAATAGAACCAACAGAAGTGTTCAGATTTAGTGCTCCAATATGTGTAGCTGTCACTAAATTTAGATGGAACAGAAAGGCTTGGGGCCCCGGCCTGATTTCTCCTTAGAGAGAAGATTCTAATTTCAGTGTACACAAATGAGTTATGCAAGACAGGTTTTTAACATTAAACCTACTGATACTTCACGTATACCTATTCCTACCACAGCGGGTCAAGTGACCCATCTTTAAAATGTTATATATATTACTATGTATAGCAAAAATGTATTATTTAGCACAATTTGGTACATGAAACATGGGTGATGTGATATTATGTGCAAGAAATTCTGACAAAAAGTTTAAAATGGGTCATGTGACCCATCGTGGTAGGTTTAGTGTTAAAACACTTTAAATTATCAAAACATACTACAGTTGTTTCAGGTTGAAATAATAAATTATTATCCTTAAATGAAATGGGTATTTTTACAGTGTGAAAGCAATAATCCACTGCAGGTGCTTGAAATCAGCATTAGTACATAGGCTTTTGAAGTTGACTAGTGAGATATTAATATTTATAAAACAAACAATGAAAAATTAGAGTTAGAAGCTTGTTTTAATACTATACCTGAACATCTATTTCTAAATGGGTTTCTTACTCCCTTTTTTTAAAATATCTAAGTACAGTGAAATACATTTAACACGAAAACGCTGAACATGAAAAATCGGTTAACACTAAATGATATAGCGGTCCAGACAGTATACTATGCTATTTAATACATTTTTTTTTTTCTTTTAACACGAAACAAAAATCATTTAACACGAAAAAAAATTCGCTTTTGATCTTCAGTGGCATGTTTGCTTCAACAGAGATGCCAACATTTTAATTTATTCCAAATCATTTTTAGACCAGCTTTTATTTCCATACCACTTTTTTCTTATTTTATCGTAGTTACATATTGAAGGAAAATAGTCTATAAATAATGTGGTGCGAATTAAAGGCTCTGCTAAAAATGCTCCGGAATAAATTAAAATGTTTGTAACTATGCTACAATATTTTGCCTTCGATGATCATGTTTTTACACCACCGACAATGAGATTTTTGACATCGTTCATCATTAAAATGATTCCACTTAGGTAAATTTTGATTACGAATCTGACAACTGAATCAATGATGCAGTTTCTGTCCCCTCTGCTTCAGAAATGAAGAAAATAATGAGCATCCACAGTTATTTAGATGCGCATTCGAATTCAGAAATGAATAAAACAATGTATAATCTCAATAAATTTTTAAACAATATGGTGCTAAAAAAGACAGTAAAAGATATCTGACTTTTTTCTCCAAAAAAAAACAATCATATTTGTACTTGATTTTTATCTTAATGGATGTAAGTTAGTAGTATTTTTACAGGAAATGGAAATAATGATTGACGACAGGGAAAACATTGGCCAATTTTGTACTTTTTTTACGAATCTTTTTTACATGAAATTCTTTTAACTCGAAAAAATAATTCGGTCCCCTCAGTTTCGTGTTAAATGTTTTTCACTGTATATTTGTTTTCACTTTTTGAAAATTCATATTCTTTGATAGTTAAGTACTAAGAAAAAAAAAGGTAGATTTTCAAAAAATATTTCAGATGACAAATTTTTTTGTGCATATGTATGATTTTGGGGACTTTTGTTGGTGATTTGGCAACAATTGTTATTTTGTCTGAGTAGTAACGTGAACTCCATTAGTGATGCTAATGCGGAAATCAGTATTGAAACAAATCTGAATGTCTGTAATATTTCAGTCAGAATTTCAAACTAAAGTGTCTAATGTATTTATTTTTTTTTAATGAACATATATTTTCTCTTTTAGATTACATTCCAGTTTATTTGTGTAGTTACAACGCTAGTATTATTAAAAGATGTATCAAGTGCTGTAAATTACACTGAAGATCTTCCAGATGTATGTATTGTTTGCTTTCATTTAAAGAGTATTTTCTTTAAACAGATTTCCTTTAAAAAAAATTCATTCATAAAAATTTGCTTTAATTTTAGAATTGTTTTCTTTGCTCTCATCATACTGTATGTATGAGGAACTTTGGTATTCGTGAAAAAAAATCTCATATTTTGGCATTTTAAGATGTAAGGTAGAAAGAATCTGAAAGTCGCAAAATTAATGTAATGTCATTGTTAAATATATTAAAACCACTTTTAACACACGTAAATTTAAATTTTTATTTAAAAGATGTTAAAAATTTTTTTATCCAAAGCTTTTCGCTTTAATAGTAAAGCATCGTCAGGGATTTTTTAATTAATCGTTTCCAATGAGCAGTTTTAAATATGTTTTCTTTTCACAGTCAACAGTTCAGTCTTTTAATAACGTGAATATCAGCAAAGGCAATTTGAAGTCCGGTAGAGGTTGGATCAAGGAGCTAAGAAAAATAAGAAGCTGGAACTATTGAAAAATCACACGAGGCTATTGTAGGAGAAAAACCATCATGAATTAGCAGAAATAAACTATTAACTATTTTATATTATTGTGTCAAATTATTGACAAAATTGCAGCATCTTTGGAATTTATTGCATTTTTGCATTTAATTATATTAATAGCTTCAGAAATGTAAAGTACTTGGATAGTAGATGGTGCTGTAATAATTTTGGCTTTATCTCATATAGGGTTAGCGTTATTACAGCACCATTTGCATTTAATTAATATAATTAAATGGTTTTAAGTGGTAATAAGTGGTTTTAGTATTTTTAACAAATGACACATGTTCAATTTAACTCTCTTTTTTTTCTTAGAGATTATTTATAATGTCATTGTGTTTGTTAGTCTGTGTACACTATATGAAGGCTCAAGGATTCTTCTGGATTTTACGTTTCTCTGTAATATTTAATTGTAGGCCTATTTGCATAACTTTTTCACCATTATAGATTTTTTAAAATATACATCATACTCTATCGTAAAAACAAAACAAAACGGTGAAAGGAGATTGCATATAATTGAAAGTCTACTGTATTAATAAATTATCTATTACTTATGTATAAATGATAAATGATTAATTTGCATAGTATAATGTTTGGGCAAATGTGTACTTGTACCTCAGAGGTAAAGGACACTATGTCCATTTTTTTAAAAAAAGAGTTAGCAACTTGTCCTTATGTGGATTTTTTGTTTTATCACATTAATACATTATGTCATTAATGCGTTAAAATACCACTAAGCAATTATTGCTAGTTGCAAATAAGTATATTTGAACATGCATTTAAAGTTGAAAAAAGTAAAAAGTTACTCTTTTGAAAAATTACATTCTTGTAACATAATGTTCTTTACCTCTGGAGTACAGATATAAATTTGTCTCCAGCTCAGAAATATTTGGTTTTCAACTGAGTTATGCAATTAGCTGAGACCTATTAGAATTTTAAAATATATGAAATGGATATTTTCATCATTAAAATTCTATCAAACTCTGCAAAATCTGTTGCAGTAAGACAGTTTTACTTTAAAATTACGAACGTGCATTTATTTTGTCTTCTGATTAAAATAGGCCTCAAGGAGTGTAAGTTTAATGATTATTATGAGTACAGTCAGCCCGCTTAAACAAATATCTAAACACCTACAGATCCAACTATATTAATTCGATTAAGCAGGGTATTCGATTATGCAGGGAATACTAGAAATGCAATTATATGTAATTACTACAGCAATTTTATGCTTACATGAAACTATAATGATAACTATATTGATACTTTTTTTCTTATTTAAATATTTAACCAAACTTTTACTAAGTTACAATATTATAGCAATTATAAATGAAATTAATGCTGGAATAAATACAAAATAAATAAACTTAAAAAAAAAAAAAAAAATTCCGGAAAAAAGAAAAAAAAGTCATGATTGATTGCTTTGACATAGACTTAACTGAATATTAAGAGATTAATTTTTCTAAAGCATATAGCAGCTTATCGCCTCCAGGTAACTCAAAATGACAACGAATTACATTAAAGTACTATTTTTATAATTTCATTTATCATTGGAGGAGGATCTGCTTGTTCTTCATCACTTTCAGTTAAAGATTGTATTGGAAGATTTAAACTCTTCATCTCTTTCTGTTTCTCCGATGACTTTCAAAATCTCTGATTTGTAATTCCTGGAGATCGTTTGTATTTTGATTTCTAATTTCATCATCAGCTGCTGATTTTATAAATCTGCCATTTTTAAAACAATTCTTTATCTTCTCGGCAGGAATGCTTTCTTTGAAAAATGTATGGCAGTCAAAAAGTTTATTTTTTTATGCACTCCTTGTAATGACTGCATGGATGTGTCATCATCTATAAACTGCAAATATTATTTAAGTTTTTTTTTTTTTTTTTTTTTTTTTTGAGAATGAGAGGAAAAATCCGACTAGAAACAGTGGAAATTTATTTAAGAAACTTTCAGTGTTTATGCGATTAAGCGGGGTGACGTTGTAAAAAATATTTCTTAAAACAAGTTAATTTAACATTACTTCTATGGGGAAAAAAATTGTTTCCTTAGTTTTGTATTCTTATAAGCGGGATATTCGATTATCCATTACACGATTAAGTGGAAATGACTGTATTAACTAACAATAATCATTGTAAATTAACTAAATAATTTAAGCAGGGCATCAACAATCAGGAAAATGAGGGAACTTTATTAATCTGGAAATAAAAAATCCCAAAATCATGGAATTTTTTTTTTTCTTGCAAACGTGACTAGAAGATCACCAAACAAGCAATATCTTAGCTAAAATTGCGTAGAAATGGTTTCTTTCTAGTTGAATGTTGCTGAGTTAACATTAAAAATAAACTGTTTTTTGATATTTTTAATGCAACAACTTGAGGCATAATTTTATGTTCTGATGTTAATATGTGTGCAATTGAAAGGGTTCAAATATTTATATTTTGTCAGTTTCATCCAAATTTCGAACTTCCCGTATACATTTTATTTTTCTTTTTGTATATGTTGACAAAATTAACAAAGAAAAAAAAGATTGAGATGTTTTTGCTCATCAGTATAGTCAATCAGTATTTTTTCTGAATTTCTGTAGCCGCTTTGTTAAATGTTTTTATATCATACATAATATGTGTGTGTGTATTTTTTTTTTTTACTTCTTGATATTCTTAAAAGTTAAATCATTAAGAAAGTTGAATAATTTACTTTCTTTATATTTAAGGGAGAAATATGTGATTGAATTATTTGCTTTGATTTTAAGCTCAAATTTTATACATTTCTGATAAATATTTTTAAACATTATTATTGAATTTTCTAGCATGTTCAAGATTTATGCTTGGCTACTGCAGCTTTTGAAGATTTTGTTTTACAATTTATGGACAGGTTTGTACCAAATGTATTGTTATTTCTAAGTATATAAGCACTGCAGCATAATTTTAATGTATAAAATATATTTCGTAATTCAAGTAATAAAAAAAAAAAGAAGGATTCGCTATTATGTCTTGCAAAAAACAGAAGATTTTGTAAGTTAATTTACATTAATAAAAGTATTTTTGAGAAGTTTTATGATTTAAGATTATTAACACTAGAATAACAAGACAGGTCATTTTAACTACAAAGCTAATCAGTTTTGCAGTCAAAATGACCACTTTGTCCATTCTAATGTTAAAATGTCTTTATTTTTCTCTTAGTATATCAGAATATCACCCCCCCCCCCCCAAAAAAAAAAATATATATATATATATATATATAAATAAAT
The DNA here is from genome assembly GCA_963930645.1 of Salticus scenicus. Classification (NCBI taxonomy): domain Eukaryota; kingdom Metazoa; phylum Arthropoda; class Arachnida; order Araneae; family Salticidae; genus Salticus; species Salticus scenicus. The sequence continues at coordinate 322,435,639 of OZ005653.1, read as the reverse complement.
AATTTTAATAAGAGAGTTTTCTATTCATGTAATTTTTATTTATCTGTCTTTTTGAAAAATGACAATATCTGTTTACATACAATTTTAATTAAAATCACATAATCAACTGTGGAAGAAAAACATATTTATTGAAATTTTATTTTTTCCAACTGAGTGAAAATAATTGTCGGCCTGGATAGCTCAATTGGTAGAGCCTTGACCTTGTAAGTCAAAGATCAGGGGTTCGACTCCCGGTCCAGGCATTATTTTCACTCAGTTGGAAAAAATAAAATTTCAATACATCTGTTTACATACTTTATTAGACCCTTTTTGTGCCCAAAGAATGTTTGGATGAAGTTGCCTGCAAATTCTTTTATAGAATATAAATGATTTAAAAACAGCAGACTACACATTTGTAGCAATTATTATTATTCTGAATACTTGTTTAAAATGTATAAATATATCACTCTTATATTTATGTAGAGTTTTGCTACAAAATTTCTCAATAATTGATTATTACATTTTAAGTTTTTTTTTGTAGTATAATCCCAATTATCTGAGCGAGAAATTTTGAAGGGGTAACACTTTCCATACTTGCCAACATCCTAATTAATTTTCCGTAGTATCATTAGCCACGCCTTTTATTTCATACCAGTATTTTTTTAGAGTATTATTATTCTTATTTAATCGTAATTGAATTTGAAGAATATTACTCTTCAAAATTACTTTTGTGGAAAAAAAAAAAAAGGTGGGTCTAACGATACTATGGAATATTAATTAGTATGTTGGCAAGTATGACTTTCCCTAAAAATTTTCAGAGGAGGCATGTGTCCCCTGAAAAATATGAGGGGAGGGGGAAATGAAGATAAGATATAGACATAATATTTAAAAATAAAATTATCTTTTGTACAATCTTTTCTTGATTTAACAATTAGCATATATTTTTGTATTTAACTGATTAAATTACATTAATATTATATTAATTGTTTAGGTGTTTTGTACTGATTGAAAATAGCTGCTTAAATAATCCAAGTCGCTTAGATAGAGTGTCAGAGAGAACCAATCCTGAAGAAATGTATGTTGAACTTGGACTTGTTACGTCTTTTGGTAGTATTATGAGTCAATCTTCACCAGCTATATATGATGTGAGTTAGTTTGACATTAATAATTAAATATATTATATGTTATGTTGCTTAATTTTTACATGCCAAATTTTTTGTTTATTATTATTTGATTATTATGCTTTGCTAAGTAGAATATTTTTACTGATTTAAAGTCAAACCTTTATCAAATCAAAAACAGAGTAAAAATACACACTTGCACACTCATGTTATAAAGAAGTTTTTGAGACGCAAAACAAATAAGAAGTTCAAGATAATATAAAGCTTGCTGCATGAAAAGTGCTAGAATTTCAAATTAAAAAGAGGAAATTACGTTCTGAAATTGAAAAGGAGTTATTTTGATTGAAGAAAACGTGAAAACATTTAATTTAAAAAAAAGAAAGAAAGAAAGAAAAATTCTCTGATATTTAGGATGGTTGATATTGCTTTTCTCATTTTAAAGTGATAATTTTGACATTAATATATGTACATAAGTAATATAAATGCTCAGGAAGTTGATTTATACTATATATATATTTTTTAATAATTTTTAAATATTTGTGTTGATCACTATTGTTTTTCTTTTTTGTTAAATTTTGCTTCGGCAATACTTGAATGCTGCTGAAGGCAGCAGAGTCCCAAATACACCAACTGCCTAGACAGACACAGCTCAGCTAGTATTAATTAGAAAACTTTGAGTTATGCATAAAGTGTAAGTCAAGAAAAATTTCCTACAAAAAGTAGAGAAAAATAAATCTGAGAAAATGAATAAGTTAAATGCTGGCAGTCTTGTTAAAGACAACTACAACATGTTATGTTGTTCTTTATGTCAAATGACCAACCATTTATATTCTCACTGATGTCTCTTCATAAACATGTAAATTTATACTGGAGTTTGGAATATTGGTAATAAAATAGGAAGACAAAAGTAATTTGTTAAAAGTCTTAATTTAGCTAAATTGTATCTCATCTTAGTATAATTTGGGGAAATTGTGAAACTTATTTAAAACTTTCTTTTTAGTTAATAAAAATTATTATTTTTGTTTTCTTATTTTATGCCCTTATTACAATGATGGAAAGGGAGGTAGAAGTTATTTGATATAATTATTAATTTTATACTTCACAAATATATTCAAGTTTTTATTATTATTATTGATATATATATATGTATATATATATATAATAAAGATGATCTATTAAGCATAGTAGAAGCCAAGCAACAGATACAAGATCACTGAAACACCAATGACCAATAAGATTAAAAAAAAAAAAAATCATCAGTGGATGAAATACACTAATGTAAAGAAACCAGATCTATTGATTAACAGCCTGCAAAACAAACGAATCAATAAAGTAAAACAACGAATCTTAACTTAAAACCATAAACTTATCAAAATTAATGAAAAAACAACCTAAGAAACACAAGGTAGGAAGAAGAAGGCAGGCGGCAAGACTTGTGACTTGCCTGTGGGGTTACACTAGTTTTATGCCGGCAACACTCCCCCAGCCTGCCACAACCAGAACAGGAACCATATGGATTTAAAAAAGCAAATTTCAAAGCAGATGAACAACAATGAAACCACGAAGCCACAATGAATTTCACTGATTGATCACATCGTGTTTAACAGTATAATTAGAACATTAAATATAGTTGACAACTCAAAAAGGAAAAAACTGAAATTTTAATGGAAAATGAAAGTTTGCATAGTAATACAAAGCAAATGCAACAAGCCTTCTACTTTTTTTTTTTTTTTAATTTAATTTCACAAACCCACCCAACCATCCAGCCTTACAACACCACCCCACCTCCGTAATCAAACATCTGCCCACCCAACCGCCACCTTTTTTTATTGTCTTTTATTATTTTATAATTTTTTGTTGATATACACAAGAGTGTACACAGCTTTTTTTTTTTTTTTTTTGTACTGACAGAGACATGGTTAAGGATATAAAATAGAAAATACAAAGTTTTTAGGAAAACCCATTTTAGCAGTGGCTGTGATCAGTTTATTAATATTCTTGTTTTTAAACTTTGCAGAGCATAAATTATTAATTCGAAATAAATGGTTAATGATGATGTTTCTAAATACCGAAAGATGCAGACATGAATTAAAATGTGTAAATAAGTTTACATTAAAACAAAAATCTTGCCGTTTGTCATAGGTATCTGTGTAAAGTTAATTACCATCGATGATTATTTTGAGATCTAAAAAGTTAATAGATTGATTAGTCAGAGTATTTTGAGTTAGCTTTAAATTAGGTGGATAATTGAAGGAAAAGCCATTTTGTGAGTTCTTGTTGAGATAAAATACAATAATATCATTGATGTAACGATAAAATCGAACATCATCATTGCAAATTTGCTTTTCATAATAATAAAGATAGAGATCTGCCAAAATACTGGAGCTACAACCTCCTTGTGGAATGCCTAAATGTTGCAAATAGATATCGTTGTTGTGGAAGATATAATTATTATGGATAACAAAGTTAAGAAGTGTTTTAAATTTTTCTTCTTTAAAATTGTAAGGAAGATTAATTTGAGCTTTATTTTCTTGAAAAAGACTGTAAATGATATTACTAAGATCTGATAACTCAATATTATTGAAAAGATCTTGAAAGTCAAAAGTCATAATATTGTCTATTGAATCGAGCGATTTGATGTATTGAATTAATTGAAAGCTATTTTTAAGACAGTGTAAATTATCAACTTTGCAAGTACATTTGTAAATTTGTTTTAGAATATCCATTAGAGCTTTATTAGCATTGTTGTTATAAGTGTTACACCCAACAGTGACAGTGCGAAATTTAATTGGAGATTTGTGAAACTTAGGTATGAGAACTATATAAGGATAATTAAAGTTATTGAAGGGAAGTTGAAGCAGTTTATAGTAATTATGTATTTTTCGGTTATTAATAATAAGGTTATTATTAGTTAAACTGAAGATGTTACTATTATTGATTGAAGAGTTTAAAATAGAGAGATAGTAGGATTTACAAATAATGGCATAATTATTAGGTGATTTGTCAACATAAGTGATCACAAAGTCATCCTGTAGTGATTTGATTGAGTTAAGAAGTACAGATTTTTTAAATAACACCAGATTTGAAGAATTGATAAATAATGCATTTTTGATTTTTTGTAACACTAAAACTTTCCATTGAGTGAAGTAGGCAATAGGTTTATTATGAGTAATAGATATTTTATAAATAAATAAATCTAGGTCATAAGAAAACTGTTGTAAGATTAGTGGAATGCTAGTTTTAACTGGAAGTCTAAATTTGGTGCCAAATTTCATGAATTTTTTTAATTGATAATTGTCAATAATATTGAGATTACCTGTGATAATGTGTCCATGGTCTCTGTCAATAAATTTTGAGAAAGAAGGATCATTGCATTTACAGGTTACAGTGTTAGTAAAAGAGGTAGACTTAGATACAGAATTATAATTGAATATCTTTCTTCCAAGAGGAAGAGGATATTTGAAGGTACGAGATAGATTTAAATCTTTAATCGGAAACATACATTCTTTGTCATTAATGATAGACGTAATGTTAATACTGTTCAATATTTGATTTGTAAAATTCACAATTAATTGAGTATTTGTTTTAAATTTGTTGGGCTTTTTATTAATTTTTAAATTAAATTGTTTGATTTTGTACATTATAATATCATAAAAAATGTCTGAAAAATGTTTATTATAGGATTGGCTTTGAAAGACATTCAGAAAGTTTACTAAGTATTTCTTTTTAATTGCAAAAATAAATTTTCGAATAATGAACCAGTTATAGTTAGATAAGTAATTAGTCTGTAGATCTGAAATGAGTTTAATAATGGCACTTTTAGAAAAGATTAAATCTGTTTTTTTACTACCTCGTTTAGTTCTAGAAGTTTTATTGTTAATTTTGTGATTGAGTTGTGCATAAATAGTCGATTAATCATGTAGAGGGTTGATGTTAGAATATGCTTTAATAGTTTTACTAAAGTATTCGGAATTTAGGCCATATGGATAAATTGTATTATAATATTGCATAAATTTTGATTCAAGAAATAGACGCTCACTTTTATTTTTCTGAATTTTTACAATCTCTATGGTACATGAATTAAAATTATGTGATTTAAAGTGTTGTAATTCTATAGTTGATTTAGAAGGTGCAGCTGAAAGGTTTTTAGAATCTGATCGATGCTGATTAATGCGTAAATGTAGAGGAGTTGAAGTTTCACCAATATAACTAAGTTTACAATGACCACAACTGATTTTATAAATAACATTGTATGCCTGACAAAATGGAACCAAAGATTGATTATTATTCAATTGTGTGTAAGAGGCCATAGGGCAAGTTTTACATCTATTAGAACCGCATGTTCTAAATTGAAGTAAAGGAGGAGGAGATAATAGGTAACTGGATGTCGATCCAAGGATATCCCTATAAATATCCTTGTACCGGGCACAATACTGCTGTGAAGCAAAGTATTTTTTGCCAGGATCTAAAAATTTACTAAACAGAGTCATAGAGAAAAAATGTTTTTGTATATTGAAAATCACAAGGCAAGTAAGTATTTACATTAGTATTATCGAAAGTGGGCTATACCAAATTCAATTACTTAATTAAATTGATTCTTGATTAAAATAAGTATCTGGATTAATGAAAAGTGAAGAGAGAACTAAAAAAATAATAATAATAATAATAATAATAATAAAAATTAATAATAATAATAATAAAAATTAATAATAATAATAATAATAATAATTAAATAATATGTACATATTTACACTAAACCTCCTTTGACCTAATCTATTGATTTGGTTCCAATTACAAATTAAATTCTGCCCATTTTTTTAAAATAAAGTAAGAAAAACTAACCATCACAATTCACAAAATGTCAGGCACAAAATGCTAAATAATAATTAGAATTAAATATTCGACTATACATACACAACATTTTTTTTTTTTTTTTTAATTTATTAAAGATATTTATCTAAATAAAGAATAAATTATTAAAGTAAGTTGCCAACTATACAGTTAGTTATAAATGATATAGGGCCAGTGACATAATACTGTCGCAAAACTTCACAACACTACAAGAATCATAATATAATATAAATTTTAAATCAATAAATAACATATTGAAAAAATTAGAGAAATTACAGAAATAATACAAATTGTAAGAGCGCAAATGCAGCTTTATACAAAGTGTATAATACAAAAAATAGTGTTAATGCCAATTTAAGACAAATCTAAATATATGAAATTCATATATTACATAATTTAAATGACATAAAGCAATAAGTTTTATTAAACACAAAATACATTCAAAATTTATGCGCAATTGCAGCAGGTTTAATTTTAAATGTAAATATAATAAAGATGATCTATTAAGCATAGTAGAAGCCAAGCAACAGATACAAGATCACTGAAACACCAATGACCAATAAGATTAAAAAAAAAAAAAATCATCAGTGGATGAAATACACTAATGTAAAGAAACCAGATCTATTGATTAACAGCCTGCAAAACAAACGAATCAATAAAGTAAAACAACGAATCTTAACTTAAAACCATAAACTTATCAAAATTAATGAAAAAACAACCTAAGAAACACAAGGTAGGAAGAAGAAGGCAGGCGGCAAGACTTGTGACTTGCCTGTGGGGTTACACTAGTTTTATGCCGGCAACACTCCCCCAGCCTGCCACAACCAGAACAGGAACCATATGGATTTAAAAAAGCAAATTTCAAAGCAGATGAACAACAATGAAACCACGAAGCCACAATGAATTTCACTGATTGATCACATCGTGTTTAACAGTATAATTAGAACATTAAATATAGTTGACAACTCAAAAAGGAAAAAACTGAAATTTTAATGGAAAATGAAAGTTTGCATAGTAATACAAAGCAAATGCAACAAGCCTTCTACTTTTTTTTTTTTTTAATTTAATTTCACAAACCCACCCAACCATCCAGCCTTACAACACCACCCCACCTCCGTAATCAAACATCTGCCCACCCAACCGCCACCTTTTTTTATTGTCTTTTATTATTTTATAATTTTTTGTTGATATACACAAGAGTGTACACAGCTTTTTTTTTTTTTTTTTTTTTTTTTTTTTGTACTGACAGAGACATGGTTAAGGATATAAAATAGAAAATACAAAGTTTTTAGGAAAACCCATTTTAGCAGTGGCTGTGATCAGTTTATTAATATTCTTGTTTTTAAACTTTGCAGAGCATAAATTATTAATTCGAAATAAATGGTTAATGATGATGTTTCTAAATACCGAAAGATGCAGACATGAATTAAAATGTGTAAATAAGTTTACATTAAAACAAAAATCTTGCCGTTTGTCATAGATATCTGTGTAAAGTTTATTACCATCAATGATTATTTTGAGATCTAAAAAGTTAATAGATTGATTAGTCAGAGTATTTTGAGTTAGCTTTAAATTAGGTGGATAATTGAAGGAAAAGCCATTTTGTGAGTTCTTGTTGAGATAAAATACAATAATATCATCGATGTAACGATAAAATCGAACATCATCATTGCAAATTTGCTTTTCATAATAATAAAGATAGAGATCTGCCAAAATACTGGAGCTACAACCTCCTTGTGGAATGCCTAAATGTTGCAAATAGATATCGTTGTTGTGGAAGATATAATTATTATGGATAACAAAGTTAAGAAGTGTTTTAAATTTTTCTTCTTTAAAATTGTAAGGAAGATTAATTTGAGCTTTATTTTCTTGAAAAAGACTGTAAATGATATTACTAAGATCTGATAACTCAATATTATTGAAAAGATCTTGAAAGTCAAAAGTCATAATATTGTCTATTGAATCGAGCGATTTGATGTATTGAATTAATTGAAAGCTATTTTTAAGACAGTGTAAATTATCAACTTTTTAAGTACATTTGTAAATTTGTTTTAGAATATCCAGTAGAGCTTTATTAGCATTGTTGTTATAAGTGTTACACCCAACAGTGACAGTGCGAAATTTAATTGGAGATTTGTGAAACTTAGGTATGAGAACTATATAAGGATAATTAAAGTTATTGAAGGGAAGTTGAAGCAGTTTATAGTAATTATGTATTTTTCGGTTATTAATAATAAGGTTATTATTAGTTAAACTGAAGATGTTACTATTATTGATTGAAGAGTTTAAAATAGAGAGATAGTAGGATTTACAAATAATGGCATAATTATTAGGTGATTTGTCAACATAAGTGATCACAAAGTCATCCTGTAGTGATTTGATTGAGTTAAGAAGTACAGATTTTTTAAATAACACCAGATTTGAAGAATTGATAAATAATGCATTTTTGATTTTTTGTAACACTAAAACTTTCCATTGAGTGAAGTAGGCAATAGGTTTATTATGAGTAATAGATATTTTATAAATAAATAAATCTAGGTCATAAGAAAACTGTTGTAAGATTTGTGGAATGCTAGTTTTAACTGGAAGTCTAAATTTGGTGCCAAATTTCATGAATTTTTTTAATTGATAATTGTCAATAATATTGAGATTACCTGTGATAATGTGTCCATGGTCTCTGTCAATAAATTTTGAGAAAGAAGGATCATTGCATTTACAGGTTACAGTGTTAGTAAAAGAGGTAGACTTAGATACAGAATTATAATTGAATATCTTTCTTCCAAGAGGAAGAGGATATTTGAAGGTACGAGATAGATTTAAATCTTTAATCGGAAACATACATTCTTTGTCATTAATGATAGACGTAATGTTAATACTGTTCAATATTTGATTTGTAAAATTCACAATTAATTGAGTATTTGTTTTAAATTTGTTGGGCTTTTTATTAATTTTTAAATTAAATTGTTTGATTTTGTACATTATAATATCATAAAAAATGTCTGAAAAATGTTTATTATAGGATTGGCTTTGAAAGACATTCAGAAAGTTTACTAAGTATTTCTTTTTAATTGCAAAAATAAATTTTCGAATAATGAACCAGTTATAGTTAGATAAGTAATTAGTCTGTAGATCTGAAATGAGTTTAATAATGGCACTTTTAGAAAAGATTAAATCTGTTTTTTTACTACCTCGTTTAGTTCTAGAAGTTTTATTGTTAATTTTGTGATTGAGTTGTGCATAAATAGTCGATTAATCATGTAGAGGGTTGATGTTAGAATATGCTTTAATAGTTTTACTAAAGTATTCGGAATTTAGGCCATATGGATAAATTGTATTATAATATTGCATAAATTTTGATTCAAGAAATAGACGCTCACTTTTATTTTTCTGAATTTTTACAATCTCTATGGTACATGAATTAAAATTATGTGATTTAAAGTGTTGTAATTCTATAGTTGATTTAGAAGGTGCAGCTGAAAGGTTTTTAGAATCTGATCGATGCTGATTAATGCGTAAATGTAGAGGAGTTGAAGTTTCACCAATATAACTAAGTTTACAATGACCACAACTGATTTTATAAATTTTTTTTTTTTTTTCAGGTCGCTCTAAGCAAATTGCAAACATTTATTACTACTCGTATTTTAGAAGTGAAGGTCTCTGGAAAATATGCTGCAAATATGTGTCGTATTGCATCTAGAGTAAGAATTATAAACATATATCCTTCCTTTCTAAAAAAATGTCGTTTATCAACCATGAATATTTATTGGAGATGTTGGAGTTTAAAGTTAACTACAAATTATATGCTCACCTAATACATTTACAGTTGCAGAAACCTTCCATACAGGTGCGTGAAAATTGCTGTGCTGGGTACTTAGCCAGCATGGCTCAGTGGTAGACCATTTGCACAGTAAGTGGAATGCCCAGGTTCTATTCCTGGCTCTGGCATTTTTCACACAATTGGTATAAAAATCAACCTTATGGCTGTATCACACAAGACATTTTCGCTCAACTTTTTAGTAAACACAACATTAAAGCTAACACGCTCAGCCTGACCTTGTTCTAAGACAGCTCATTTTTGAATGATCAACTTTCCCGACGACCTTTCGAAAGAGTTGACTGTGTTGAGCATGCTTATCAATATTGACCAATAGGTAGGAAGGACGCGATTTTTTCCTGGAATACCTCACGCTATCAGTTCGGGGTAACCCTACGGACAACTGATTGGTTTTCTCGTTCATTCAGCTTCCCCAACTTTGAACAACGCTTAGTGAATATGTTTGTGTTGAGTACATACGCTTCCATGTGATATGGCCATTACTCTCCAACATCTCTAACAAATATATCCTTTCATTTTCTTTTTTCTATGTATTTTTCTGTATGCTTTTCTTTACTTAACAGTTTTTTACTTGTAACTTATGCTAATGAAAGACTATTTTTACTTATTTCAGGGCATTTGCTGCTTTTGTTTAATATGTGCTATGTTCTTTTTTAAAAAAATATGTTATGTGTCACATTCACAAAGACTGTGATCATTTCTCGTTCAAAGCTACATTTAAGCTTAACAGCACACCTAGAAAACCAGAATGTCAAAAAAAAAAAAAAAAAAAAAATCAAGTTTCAAATTGTATGCTATTTACTGTTGTTCCTGAATTATCTTGTTATTAATTGTCAGAAATATTTTTCTATTGAATAAAAAAAAAAAATTAAACAGAGTATTAGGTAACTTATTACACTGATATTCACCTGATTTTTTTCATCTGGGTAGATATTGATAAACAATTTTTATAAATATAAAGCTAAATAAATAGATGATAACATTGTATAAGATAAGATTTGAAACATATAAAACAGAGTGCCATGAAAGGGAGAAGTTCTTCCGTTTACTGCAAAAGTGGTAAAATGGAGAGACAACCTCAGTAGCTGAAAACTTTAAGCAAATTTTCTAGCTTCCTCCCAAGCTTTTGTGCATCCAAGGATTGCAAGTCCAAGACAATCATTTGCATTCAAATAAAGAAAAATAGTGCATTATAAATTAATTTTTATAAAGTTTGATTCTTCATAGAAAAGTTTATTAAAGTTGAAAACATTTAATTGCTATGATTCAAAGATTATTTATTTTTAATTTATTTTGATTTTAGTTTGTTTTCTTTATTTTAGCTGATTTTTAGTATGTGATAGTATTTTCAAATGATGCATAAATATACATCCAGTTATTCTGGAATTCTGAATTCATTTATTAAATATTTTAAGTATTTATTTATTAAATGTTTAAGAATGTCTTTATTTAGAAAGATATTTATATTAAAACTTAATTATTTATGACTTGATTTTAAAGATTTTTATGTATTTTTAAAGTTTAAATTAGGGATAATTAATATCAATTGAAGGTAGGATATATACTTGAATAAGTAATTAAATGAGGCGTCAAAACTTTTAACTAATTTTAAGAAGGTAATGAAATAAAATGGTGTGCACAGTATCGATTAAATGCAATTTTTAATGAATAACTTTTACTTTATTAAAAATTTCCCCCTCATTTTTATATCATATTCACAATATCTTTCTAGCCTAATAACAAGCATGTTTTACATCAGATGTTGATGTTGTGTCATGTATGGCACATTATAAGTACCAGAAAGTATTCTTTGATAAAATATCACAATATTTTTGGTTTATTTTCATCAATAAAAAATGTGAACTTTCTGCTTTTTTTTTTTTTAAATAGTGTTACAATAGTCTTGAAAGTTTGTATTGAATGGGATAATTAAATATATTTTGAACTATCAAAAAACTTGAAATCAAACTTAGCAAGAATAAGTAAAAAAATAAAAAAATAAAGTTAAAATAAGAGCTAAAGTGGTAAAAATTTATTATAAAAATTACATTGAAAAGGATACATAATTACATATTACAATGGTTGAGTTACAAATTTTTAAGGTAAAAAAGATTAACAAATGATCAATAATCAGATTCGACAAATGAAGTCTGTGGATTTTTGTGTTTGAACAAGTCCATTATTTTCTTCTGTTTCTCAGCTTTACGAAGGGATGAAAAGAAGAAAAATGAACATGAGCAATTTTGTTAGTGTCGGATTAGGCAGCACGTTGGACTACGAAACTGGCAGATCACATAGTTTATAATAGTGTATTAGATTATTAGCATTCATTTGATTGAGAAATCTTTTATTTTTCTTCTTTATCTATAGGTTAATCCAGAGAAAGGATTGCAAGCATTTGTTCCGCATTTCACCAAGTTGATATTAGCTTTAACTGAAAATGACGAGGTAACAAATGAAGAAAAATTGGATGATGAATTACTATTTAGTTTACTAGTGTTATCAGAGGTTTGTATTTACTTAATTTTATTAATTATCCATCATACTACAGATATGGGGAACTTAGGTGATACTTCGTAAATATTTTCAACCTTTTTTACAAATTTTAAGGTATAAAAAATCCATAAATCACAAAATCAATGTGATGTCTGCCTTAGGTTTGTTAGTTTGTATAGACCAGGGGTGGCCAACCCGCGGCCCGCCATGTAGTATTTTGCGGTCCGCAAGTAAATTAACGATATTTATAGTTTGAGAACTTTGCTTAAATTAATAAATCCTTTCTGAATTTTTTAAATAAAAATGCCTTTAAACAGTTTCCAAATAAAGATACAACATATGTATATATATATATATATATATATATATTTAATAATATTATTAAATCTATTATACATTCTTTTTTGTTATGGTTATTAATATACAATCATAAATTTTTGAGGGTTCTATTGTTAATTTATAAATGAAAATTTAATATGAATGTATTTTGCTCTAAATCTTTACCCTCTCTTCTCCCGAAATAAGTGCATACATGTTTGATTACATTGATTCATACTTTCACAAACGTATATAAATACTTATACATATGTATATACAGTGCGGCCTGCCAAGTGTTTCGGGTTGGTCAGACCTGGTATTGACAATATCTTAAGAATGAATTATCATGAAGTGCTTGGACCAGTTTTAAAATATTAATTATGATACCAGTAAGAACTTTCTTTGTTTTCAGCATTCTAATTTGAAAATTTCATAAGTTCAGATTAGTTTTAAAATATCATTTCTGATATTGGCATGAGCATCACTGACTATGAATTTTCCAGTTTAAAAATATTGTAAGTTATCTGAAATTTAAAATTTTCTTAACATAGTACAGTTAGATGAAATTTTGCAAAAATATGCATTATGAGTATTATTATTTTGAAAATTGTATGAAATTGAATGAAAACTCAAATATGAAACTAACCCTCATATAAATAATCAGCAGATTAAGATAAAAAGTATATATATCAAATCAGAGGTAGGGGAATCTAGTGGGTGGGGCATTTCAATCTATGACTGTACTAAATTATCAGCTGAATTATTTTCTCTTAATATGAATAATATGCCCTATACTATAGTAGAAATTTATGATATGACGGAGAATTGAGCAAAGTTCATTAATGTCAGTGGTCAGCAAACTGTGGCTCTTTAGCCCTTTAAGTATGGTTCTTCCCCAAAATAGCACTGAGGATGCACATGTATGCGAAATTTTTGCAAAAGGCTAAAATCGCAATTTAAAAATTGGATGGACCGAGACTCGTGTTTATTCAAAATTAAAAGGGTCTTCCGAACATTTTTTTTTTTTTTTTTTTTTTTTCCAAAGGAAAAATTTGCGTATAAAAAAAAAATCAGATTTGGAGAGACATTTTACAACTAAATGCGTGTCTTTTAACAGTAAATATCCCGTCGGTGATGCAAGGAAAGTAGGGAACTTCAGAAGATTAAGGAAAAATTAAGGTCTGTATTTAATTATAGGGTGCAATCCTCCAAAAATGTTAATATTGGAAATTTTGTGGTTAGTCAAGAGATTGATATGAAAAATAAAACATATACTGACAGTGGATATGTTACCGCCAAAGTGCAGAAATCAGTTAATCTGCAGATTAGCTAGGTAATCTGCACATTAACTAGGGTGATCCGTTAAAGTGAGGAAAATTGTTTTATTTCTCAAATTATCTAGGTAATCTGCGGATTACCTAGATAATCTGCACATTACCTACTAGGCACTAGTTAAAGTGAAAATAAGATATCTGGTGTTGTAATTTTATAGCACGCTGTGTTGTATTTGTTTTTTCATTCGGAAAAAAAAAATAGTTTTCTTTTCTTTTTTATTTATTTCTTTACTTATTTTAATCTGTATGTGTTTTAATTTTTATATCTTTTAAAGTTATATTTGTTCTATTTTTTATTTATTTCATCTTTTTTATTCTGTCAATATAAGTTTGAAGATGTTATGCATTTTTAATATGAAATATAATAGCTTTAATAGCTTTCAATAAATTCTATTTTATAAATGAATGTTAGAATTGTAATACAGTAACGATTTCTTTTCAAAATAAAAATATTTAACAATTAAAAAAAAAAAAGTTTTATTAACAACTTATATTACTATTACTATTTAAATACTAGAAATATTAAATTAGACAAATCAAAGCATTATTTAAGAAGTACTTCAAATAATTAAAACTGCTTTAATATTTTTTAGAATGCATGAAAATTAAAATGACAGTTTTCAATGCTTTATTAAACTATATTTTGCATTATACATATATTTGCACAAGTTTAGCAAATATATTAATTTTACAAAAAAAAAAAAAAAAAAAACCTTTATTAACACTTTTTATGTGATAAACTACAACGAAAATATCTGAAAAAGCGAACAAAATTTAAAATAAATAAAAATATAATCATGATATATAAAATATGTACAAGAAACTTGAAAAAATGTAATGAAATGCTAAAAAATGTACAGAAATTTCATATTAAGTATTTATTAAATGCCATAATATTTTTCAAAGTTAATAATTAATATATCTTTTTTTTTTCAGTAAGTAATAGCAATTTAAATTAATTTTAAAATAAATTAGTTTTAAAAAGTTATGGTTTAATAGTTTTAGTTCGGAAGGAAATAATTACTGTAATGTAAATCTAATATTCATAATTCAAAATGGAGTTTCACGAGAGACAGCTTTTAATAAAGATTACATTTCATTAATAAAATGCAGACCCTTATCAAACTTATATTGACAGAATTAAAAAAGATAGAAATAAAATCAAAATTAAAACAATTATAACTTACTTGTTACTTTAAATGTTGTGTTAGTAATAATAATAAACCTAATCATGGCTTCCATTCTCTACATTTTGCGTTTGCCGTTTATCGGTTTATCATCATAGCATAGCGGAAGTGCGGAAGGGAAGGGGAAAAAGTTCTAGTTATGTTTGAAGGTCATTCGCGTATCTGTATCACATGGCTATTTGACGTCATAGTGAATGTAAAAAAAACTAAGGCTCGAAACAAACATTTGAACTTTAACGATACTGAAACCGTTAATCTGCAGATTACCTAGTTAAAATGCGGAAAACTCTTTATTCCGCTCTTTAACGGGTTATTTTAGTTAATCTGCAGATTAGCTAGGTAATCTGCAGATTAACTGATTTCGCGTTTTAACGGTAACAGATACATAAAATGATATTTTAGAAATGCCTCCGAATGCTCTTGAAATTAGAATTTAAAAATAATTATTGTTGCCTTCTAAAACAGTGTTTTCAAATAGAAGAACTAACCAACAAGTCAAAGATCTTATGTTTCAGTTTTATTAATAATAGTTGACGAATCTTGAAACATAAATGATAGAGTGTAAGTTTCAATTTTTGTACAGTTTATTTCATATACAGTTTCTAAAAAACATTTAGGATTATTCAGGGTTTTTATACATCTTACTTTTCGACACCAGTAAAATTTTATAGCAATTTTTGTCATGAAGTAAACATATAATTATAAGCAAAATTTTTCTATATAAAGATTGTGACGGAAGAATCCTTACAAATATGCAGGCTCGTACGAAACTTGTTATTGCCAAAGTTTAAATACATAGAATGTGTTTGAGGGCTTTAAACATCATATTTCACTCAATAAATTTTCCATAGATTCAACAAAGGGGGCGAAAAGTATGTCCAATGTAAGAAGCAGGTTTGTTGCTATTTTGAAAAAGAAAATTCATCTAGATATTTACATACCATTACATCATTCATCAAGAAGCTGACATTTATACAAAAATTACAACTTCAATTAAACACCAGCAGAGTTACTCATGTCACTCTCAGCGATATCAATTTAGCTGCTAAGGCAAAACTCAATGATAGGAAACTCAAAATCAAACACCAAATCCCTGAAATCAGTACCAATAGAACTTTCACCAGCACTCTAACAAGACTCTGGACAGGACACTTTAGGGGATGAAGATCCATAAAGACGGGACAAGGACTTACTGCCTCTGCAAAAACTGCCCAGACATAGAACTAACCCCCAAACATCTTTTCAACTGTCCCGCTATTCTGCCGCAATTGCAGCAAATAAGTGACAATCCATGGGCAAACTTATACGAAGAAAATTGCCTTCAAATCGCAGATGCTGTATATAGGACCTTTGGTCCCATTTAAAATTATTTTCTATCCATGACACAACACCAACCAACCAATTACAAAGTAATGGAATGGGTGATTAAGATTTCATCAACTCCATTATAGCTATACATCCTAATGATCAATTTAAGGAATTTTTAGTTTAAGTTAAGAGTGAATACACTGAATTTACAAAAATTGCAGCACTTCTCCTTAAAAAAGGTGCTCACTATCCAAAACTAATGAACGATCAGTGGATCCAAAAATTTTATTTCATACAAGATGTTATATTTGATTTTAATCAGTTAATTGCGAACTACAAGGGAAAGTAATAACATTAGGAGAAGAGATATTTCATTCGAAAAAAAGATTCTCTTTTTTGTTTAAGATTTTGATCAATCAACTTTCACTTTCCAAGCCTGTTGAAACATCGCCAACAAAATAATTTTGATATTGGCATTTGCTAATTCAACTCAGCACTTTTAAAATGAGAAAAGCTTTATTCAATGGGTTCGGAAATTCAGGAATAGCAAAGCAATGCATACCTTTGTTAAAGTACTTCTTAATGCTGATTGTGACAGAATTAATCTTCTCCTGTTAATAATGACATTAGCAATTTTGAAGCGTAATCTGCTGAATTAAAGAATAAACAAACAAAGGAATATTGAGTTTGGAATTTCAACATCTTTGTACTGATATAGAAATATTGGAGTGAAACAATATGAATTTATTGAAATTTTATTTTTCCGTCTGAGTGAAAATAATTCCTGGACTGGGAGTCGAACCCCGGATCTTTGACTTACAAGGTCAAGGCTTGAGCACAATTGAGCTATCCAGGCCGACAACTGGTCGGCATTACTCACTCAGATAACCTTTAGGCAGAAACATCTGATCTATCATGTAGATAGCTCGACAGAAATAAGCCGCAAGTAAAGTGGCTTATTTCTGTCAAGCTATCTACAAGGCAGAGCCTTGGCAGAACCTATCTATTGGCAGAGCCTTGACCTTGTAAGTCAAAGATCCGGGGTTCGACTCCCGGTCCAGGCATTATTTTCACTCAGTTGGAAAAATAAAATTTCAATAAATATGATTTTCTTCCAATCAGTTGATTGTGTGATTTTAATAAAAAATGTGAATTTAGTTCACAGTACAAGTGGTCTGCTTTGAAAGACCTGGAGAAGGAAGATATGTTAATTTTCATCATCTGGAATAGTATTCCTAATTCATATAATTGTCTCAAAAACCTAGCGTTTGTTATTCTTTCTTCATTCAGGTCTACATTTTCATGCGAAAATTTATTTTCAAGCATGAACCTTATAAAGACTAAATTGAAATATCGTCTTATTGATGATAACCTGGAATCGTGCTTAAAATTAAATATACAAAACTGACTTATCAAAACTTTCCAAGGAGATGAAAGATATTGGTATTATTCACTTTAGAGAGCCTACAAGGAGAGAGGCATTAGTAGCGAGTCAACCTTCTGATTGGTTTGAAATAATTTTTGATAAAAATCTACATTTAAAAGTGCTTTTGATAGCTTTAACCCCTTCCTTCTCGCTCCTGTGATATTCACGGGCTGTGACCACGCCCCACATGTATTTTTCCTTTAACATTTTAGGGTACATGAAAGCATCAGCCAGTACCAAACTATATATAATGTATTTGAAAATATGTACAGAATAACTTTATATATTATTCATATATTTATTTTCAATGTATTTTTTTTTAATTAGACAAAAATGTGGACTTTATGGGCGTGTCTTTGAAAAATATGCGACCGTTAAGGTGTTAAAGCATTGTGCTCAAAACTATAGCTAAAATAAAGGATTAGTACCAAACAACAATGATATCTGTAAACTTTTTGTTGTGATACTCAACTGAGATTTTTCAACCAAAACCCAGTTTGGTAGAAAAATGTCTGCTACGAGTTAAATATTTTTGTTCCTCACAAGAAACTTTAATCGTTGATCTGTTGACATTTGGCTTTTTTTAATAATTTGTTGACCACCGATTTGTGCCAACATTTTTTAATGTTGGATATATAAGAATATTTCCTTTCATAGAATGGCATACAATTTTCTGGGAGATAGATGAGGGGTCTAGAGGGTTTTTTTTTTTTTTTTATTTTTTTATGCTGTGAATTGATAATCACAACCTACAATCAATTTTTAATTTTTGTAAAATCGGTTGATAACTTGCTCTTTTTTTTTTTTTTTTTGGAAAGAAGGTTTTGACAGTGTTATCCATGACAGAAAACCTCATGACTTATAATAAAAAGAAATAAAAAGGAAAACTCTTTTCATTTTTTTATAATTTGTCCGAAAGAAATAGTTTTCATATCCTAAAAGAATTTTATAATCAAATTAACTTTAATAATTTATATAAATAACTTTACCTTAATAATATACCATAATAATCGAAATTTCTTAACAATTTATCTAAATAACATGACATGGAAGTTTTATTTGAAAAAGTAGAGCCGGAAATTAAGATAGATGCAAATATTTAATTTTTGAATACTAGCAAAATTTATACTGAAGCAACTTTAAAAAAATAAACCATTGGAAAATATATATATATATAATTTTAATTGTTATAGAGAAGTGTGCGTGAATATATATACAAAAATACTTGTTTAACTTTTTAACTTTTCCTTATATTTTTTTGTTCTGTGTATTTCAAATATTTTTTAAAAGGTGACTCATTAATTAGGATAATTTTAAGACACCTTTCCTGTAAAGCTAATTGTTTAGACAATTGTTATATATATATTTTATTATTTTTGTTATTTTCGATTTATTCATTTGTATTTTCTATCTCGATGTAAAAAAAAAAAAAAAAAAAATCAATCAATAGCAGTTATATTTGATAAAAATGCTTATTAAAATGTTATTATTAACATGCGTAAAAAAACAGTGTTCCTTTTGCATAGCTTCTCATTGTTTTACTGACAGAGTTAAAAAAATCTTATTTAAGATTTGTGTGTTATTTGAAATGAAAGGTTTGAATTTGTGTATATGAAAGGTCATTGTTTAAAAATTATTATCTCGAGAAGTTTCAATTAATATTACTTATTTTAATAAGTACCTTCTTTCAAAATAAAATATTTACTCTACAGGATACTCTAATAAATTAATAGATAAATTATTTAGAAAAAGATTAAAAACTCTTAATGAAATCAATAATTTTCAAAAACCAAAGCTTAAATATACTACCTCCATACCTTATGACCGTGGAATATCTAGTAAAATCAAGAAAACTGCAGCAAAACATAATATAAATATACCCATAAAACCTAACCCTAACGTTTTTCAATTAATAAGAAGTGACAAGGATAAAACTAAACCATTAGAAACTGCAGGAATTTATAAAATACCATACAATAACGAACAAAATAAAGAAAAATGTTATATAGGAAAAACAAAGAGAAAAATAAAAACTCGCATTAAAGAACATAAACACGATATAAAAACAGGTAAATTAACCACAGCTTTAACCCAAGTAAACAAAAACGAAGAAATTAATATCAAATTTGATGAAGTAAAAAAGTTGGCCAACTATAATAACCACGGATACGCAGCGATCAGGGAGTCTATTGAAATTTTAGCTAATTCTGACAGTTGTAATGGCAACGAAGGTGCTATCCTTAACCGCCAATGGCGAAAAGTCTTTAAAAGAACAAGAAAACAAGAAGACCACAGTTTCGAACACCAAAGCAAAGGTAGTGACCAAGCTGGGGCGCCCCAGATGAAACTAGTATACCAAGATGTAACGTGAAGATAAGTAAAAGGTTATATATCTTAATTGTTTTATTAAAATATTTCATTTAGTTTGCTATTAACTAATATTTTTTCTAAGTTGACGTTTGCTACATTTTACAGTTACATAGAAACCCCCCATCTCTTTCTAAACCGGCTCTATTGTCTAGTAAAAATATAGGAGAGTATTTTGACAGTTTCTACCACACCTCCCTCTTTTAGAAAATTCTTAGTAATGGAGAGGGGAAACTGGACGAGTCTAAGTTCATTTTTACAATGCAAAGTTCTCTCATCTTTAAAGGTTAGAAATTCGAGCTTAGCTCCGTCTCTAAAAGGTTAATATATACTAGCAAGTCTATTTGGCACTGTTCAAATATAAGTAATGTTTATAGAATTTAAAAAAGAATTATCAAAGGTTCTAGTAGTGCAGAAGTTTGAGATTATTGAACTATTCCATTAGAACAACACGATCATGGAATTCTCTGGACACTTTTTAGCACTACACTTTACTCAAACATTTGCCATTTGTGCTATGCTTTGTGTAAATACTTTGAAACCCAAAATCAAACATAGAACATCCTAAAAGTCAATTAACAGTTGTCAGTGCTCAATAGGTTTGTATCAATATGACATCTGGCATCAACTTAAATTCAAATATGAGGTTGCTCTTCAGTTTCTCCTTGACTTGCAATAGCTGTCCGTTTAGTATCTGCTCATAACCTGGCTTCTTGTTCTTCAATTTCTTCCTGCCTTTGAACAGCTTTCTATTTAGCATGTTCCTGACCTCTAGTTTCAGTCACCTGGTATAGCATCAAATATAAGAATAGGATACGTGCAAAACTTCTTACTTAAATGCTTCTTTGAGGGCAGCTGTTTTTGCTTTTCTTATTTAAGTTTCTCGCCGAATTATATATTATAATCACTTTATAAGTACTTCATGTCTCTTAAAAAACTGCGATAATTTAATAAAATTATATACATAATTACAAAATTAAATTTAGGTTAATTATCAATGTTACAATCATATCATGTCATATTTCAGCGTTCTATAATCACGATGACATATCAATCTGAATCTCCATAAAAAGAAAACAAAATGGGGCTGTTGCCAATAAAAAAATAAATAAATAAACAGTAATAAAAATAAGAGTTTGAAAAAGTTTGTCAGTTCATAAAGTTCAGTTTCGTAACGCCTGGAACAGACACTAATTTTTGTTCTTTTATGTGAAAATAGTATGTAAAATATTATTTAAGCATTTGAGTAATTAATACAGTCCATGCAACAGTATCTCTGCAACAATAGTGTTTTAGCTATCCAAAGTCTTATGATAAAATATAGATTGAATTTTTTTTTAAATTCGATTTCAAGTCTTTTCACAAAGTTTAATATGTAACTTTAAGGTTTCTGCTGTCGTACACAATTTTAATTTGTACTGCAACATCTTTCTTAGAATACATATTTATTTTTATTATTTAGATGTGTATATTTATTACTTTTTATATGATTTTTATTTTAGACTGTTCGTTCTAATGGGAAAGTTTTATTAAAATATCATAGTAATATTGAAAAAGTATTAGAAAGGACACTGAATCTCAAGTGTAAAGATGGATATAAACTTGCTGCTTCTCTTCTAAACGCTACTCTCAAGACTTATGTGCAATGTTATGTTTTAGAAAATTGTAGTGTTGCTAATCCATGGAATCTGCATAGTCAGGAAGAAATTCACCGATATCTAGATGTAAGTATTTGATAATATGTAAATATTTTACTTTTTACATGCATTTTATCTAAAGCCTTCTGTATTTAGGATACTAGTATAATATATATTTAGTATTCTAGTATATTTTCCTTTATTCAATACCTCATTTTATTTCGTAAATTATTCTGAATTTTTAAGTCAATATATTTTTTTTTAAACTTTTGTAAAATTGATTGTTTTAATTTAAGAGGCAATAAAAAAAATAAAAAAATTATATGGCACATAAATTTTTTGATGGTGAAAGTTTTGCTTTAAAAACTATTAACACGTTCGTCACTGCGTCACCCAAATCTGGGTGACGAGTATGCTTCCATGGGGGTCCCGTCTCCCAAATATGGGTGAAGCTCTTTTTATTGAGGTTAATAGAATTTTCAGTTGTATTTATAAAAGAAATTTAATGCAATAAGTACTGAAATATAACTGTAGGATATACAACATAAAAATACTAAAAATATACACATCATACTACACTTTTTATTAATTTATATTTAGGAAAATATCTTGCATTATGCAATGAAATTCTATCTATCTCTTTTCTGCTAAAACTCATTACCTCGTCATCACTACTCTCCTCATTTTCAATTATACTTTTACGCCGTCCAGTGAATATTTTGAGGATAAAAAGTTACTGATGTATGTCTCAAAAAAAGTATACTTCTCGACTAAATGAAGGATCTGGGATAACTGCAGTGAGATCACAGGCAGTCGTCTAGCTGAAAAGCATACTGCTCTCCTCATTTCGGAACTAAATACTTTGAAATGGATCAAAGGTTTGAAAACGTTATTCAAGTTGCATCCTTGCTATTTCCTGCTTATCGCTCTGTTTACGTTTTGGCGATTGGACTTGGGCCCTGTGAGAAATTCAGCCGAATCACACTGGGCGATGAATGTGTTAATTTCTGAGTAAAATATGATTTTAAACTTTTACCTCTATCAACATAGAATTTTATAATCAGTAAGAATTACTTAAATAATTCTTCTTTAATAAAATTGGTCTTGTAATTTGCATCTATTCTGTTAGATTTTAACTTTTGTTTTGCTAATTTTCTTTGTGTGTAGGATTGGGGCACTCCTGGTGATATTCATAACTTAGATATTAAATGGCATACACCATCAGATGAAGAATTATTAGCTGCAAAATCTCTACTTGAAAAATTTTTAGTGCCAGAATTAAAAACTCTGCAAGACTGGGCAGCAAAAAAAATAACTTTGGACAGGTAATATTAGTCGATTTTTTAGTTTTATTTGTAATGCCAAAATATAGTTTTAGTTATTTTTGGAGGAAGTATCTTTGAATCCTTTAGGAGTTTCTGCATAAGGGTGTGTTTTCCCAATTGATAAGAAACCAAAAACATGCTAGTACAACCAGTAAAAAAAAAAAAATAAAGGAAAAGTAGACAAGAAAAAGAAACTGAAGCAAAGGAAGAGTGGGCTCGGAACCCGCTGGAGATTTTTATTTCCGACCCTTTATTGCTATACAAAAAAAAAATGCTTCTTTATATGTATTTTACCAGACCTTAAAACTTGTCCCATGAATTCAGAAACACCATGTGTATATATATATATATATATAATAATGATTTATTAAGCGTAGTAGAAGCCAAGCAACAGATACAAGATCACTGAAACCATAAAGACCTATAAGAATGAAAAATTTCTGTATGTAGGAGAAGCTCAGAAAGGTGAAAAAATTCATTAGGGGATGAAATACACATATTTAAAGAAACCAAATTTATTAATTAACAGCCTGCATAACAAACAAAACAATAAACTAACTCAACAAAATCTTAACAGAAAAACATAAATTAAATAAAAATTTATGTTAAATTAGTTTAAGAAACTTAAGAAAGGTAGGAAGAAGGCAGGCAGCAAGACTTGTGACTTGCCTGTGGGGTTAAACTAGCTTCACACCGGGAACACTCCCCCAGCCTGCCAAGACCAGAATAGGAGTCATATGGATTAAAAAAAGCAAAATTTCATAGCAGATAAAGAATAATGAAACTATGAAGCAACAATGAAATTTATAGATTGATTGCTATGTGTATAATTGTATGATTAGATTTTTAAGAATAGTTGACAACTCAACAATGAAGAAATTGAAAATTTAATGGAAAAAGAAAGATTGCAAATTAATACAAAGTAAATGCAACAAGCCTTCTGCCTTTTTTTTTTTTTTATTGAATTTCACAATCCCACCCAACCATCCAGCCAAACAACACCACCCATACTCCGTAATCAAACATCTGCCCACCCAACCGCCACATAGTGTCTCTGAATTTATGGGTTCAAGTATTTATTGAGGATTTAGGTTTTTCCTTATTAATTTTTTAAGTTTATTTCATATATATATATATACAGTTGAACCTCGTTAGCATGAACACACTTAACAGGAATTACTTTTAACATGAACTGTTTCTGCCATCCCCGTCAAAATGAAGATGTGTTTAGTTATATGAAAATTAGTTACCGATTTCATGAACTACTGATAACATGAACACCCCCCCCCCCTTATTCAGATTCACGTTAATGTGGTTTGAATGTGTGTACATATGAGAAAAGAAGAAAAAAATCTTTGAAAAACACTATTTCTATCTACACTAATGGCAGAAACATAGAATTTATTAATTCAGCAATTAAAAAAAAAATGTTATCTGTATTTCCTTTAATTAGTGTGAAGTCCTCCATTTTCAAAACACCATTATTTAAGACACACATAACAAATGCAAAATAGTATAATGTCTTTCTAGTGTATGTGTGTATATAATGTTTACTGAAATATTAATGCTTATCTTCAAAAGTATCATTAAATTTGATATCAAACGAATTTATATAAAGAAATCATTTCAAAAAAACATATCACACTTTCTTTGAATATCACATTGCTTTTCAGCAAATTATACTTTCAAAACATGCATAAAATTATCCAAGGGATAAAATACCTTTCAGTGTATTTTTAATAATTAAAGCATTCATATTTATTCATAGAAATATTATTAAATTCATTATCTGAATGAATATACATAAGATTATCTCATAAAAGTTTATGCTAACAAACATTGAAATAAATTTTCCAAATGATTACAATATTATCAAAATATGTGACATGGAAAGTACTACCACCCATGTTATTATTTATCGTTTGCGTGTTTATTTATGTTGCAAACTACTATACATCACGAAGTGGGTGAAATTAGATTCCATCCTTTATTTTAGTGTCCTTTTTGTTTTAATTAAAGTTATAGACATTGCTGTCATAAATTTTTATATTTTAATTTGTTTTGATTGTTATTTTATTCTTTATGTAGAGAATCTGTTCACAGAAGTCTGGGTATTGTGCTAAATGCCTTTTTAGGGGCTTCCATATCATTACCTATGTGGCCTGGAGAGCAGCTGACTTTGTAAGTTTTTTGTACATTTAATTTTATTAAAATTTAGTTCAGTTCTTAATAGGTTAATCATATTAACCAATTAACAGGGTTTCCACTGGTCAAGGAAAATCTGGAAAAGTAAGGGAATTTGAGATTAGAGAGATAGATCAGAGAAAACTGGAAATATTGCCCACAAACCTTGGAAAATGATGCTGTAAACCTGGAAGATGCTTTCTTGATATGTCCAGTTTAACTCAGTGGCTTGACTATTCAAATTTTTCTGAGAGTTTCTCTGAAACTTGAGTGAATATGGGCTAAAAACCGTAGACCCATGATTTTTAATATAGACAACTGGTCTTAACCCAGGGTTTAAGCTGAATAAAACTTTTCTTTAGCAAAAAAGCTATAGCAATATGCTAAAATGCCAGAAACAGTAGAAAAAGATGAATATCAGTTCACACATTATTTTAAACGTCTCAATGTGTTTGATTTTCATTTCTAAAATAAACTTAAAAGTTTTTAATGAGGTCTTTAAAGAGAAGGTATTAAATTTTTTTTTTTAATTTGAAATGAAAAACAAAAAGTAATTAATAATTATCATTGTAACCAATCGATTTTTCTTGATCAATGTTGCAATTTTTTTTCCATAAAAGATTCATGATATTTTTTTTTTTCCAAGAGATGCTTTAGCAAAAATGCGAAAACATGTTATTTCATTTTTGCATTTTGCGAAAAATGCGACTGTAGCAGAAACACTGTCTTAACTCCTACACTAACACCAATAAAAGAAGAGAAGATTTTGATTTTTTTTTTTTTTTTTCTTATTTGGTTATTCTTTTTTAATGTTCTCATTATGTAAGAAAACTAATTTATCTGGAGAAAATTTTCATATAAGCATCAAAGAGTGCATAAAATATAGATTATCATTGAAAATCTGCGATAAAAAAGGTTTGATAAAAACATTCTGTACTCTGTTATCTTTAGGTATGAATTTTCACAAAATATTTAAAAAGGTATTAAAAATTGCAATTTGGTTAACTTAGAAACCCAGTAGCAGAAATATTTCAAACTTATTTTTAAAAAAAGTGGGGGTGGCAGTTTTAATAATATGATTTACATTATGTCTCTAGGTTACTGTACTTGTTTTATATTCTTAATTTATTTTCTTTATTGATGCATAGTTTATAAATTGCTATGCTAATACTTTTTGAGATACCCAACTTAGTTTGGCATTCTTGAATCATAGATCATTTTTGTTTTGCTGCAAGTAGACAAAGAAAATTCCCCTACTGAACTTCTACGCAAATAAAAATGTGTTTTCTTTCCCTTTTCCCTTTTTTTTTTTTTTTGTTATTACGTTTATGAAAAAAATAATTCAAACAATGGATGGTAATTTAATAACTTTAGTTTCAAAATTTCTTAAATAGTATGCATGTCTATTATGAATTAATCAAGATTTCAGTTACAAAAGAACAGTTGAATGTACAATCTTTTAAAGATAAAACAATTATGCCTTTACCCTTTTTTTTATTTACAATTACTTACTTTCAATATTGTTTAGAAAGCTTTTATAATAAATATTTTTATTGTTGTTTGCATTTAATATTTTTTAGGCGAGAATCCTCTTTACCACCTTTCCGTCCTATTTCTTTGCATTGTGGTTCCAAAGGTGAGGCATAGGAGGTATATATGTATTGTTTTATGTTGATATTTACATATATTTCTAATAAATGAAGAATATTTCTCTTTCAGACATAGATGTTGGTGGAAAAAATGTTCGCCAGTATATATGTGATGTCTTAAAAGAAGTGTTAAGTATGTTTTTTTTTTTTAAATATATATATAAATAGATTTCTGGATATTAAAACTTAATGTGTTTTTATTAATGGAAGACTTGGCATGGAATTACGTCTAGAACGCCAAATAGAAATAATAGGAAAACAATAGGTGCTTTCCTATTATATCTATTTGGCGTTCTAGACGTTGTTGTTTGCCTTGTTTTTAATGCTTTTTTACTATAAATTTTTTTGCATCTTTTTCTTACTTTCTTCTGTATTCAATAAAAGAAAGTATTGGATTCGTAAAAATTTTTGACTTCTGGTTTTTGATAAATTTATACATTTTGAGAGGTCCAAAACAGGATTTCACCATTTTTAGAAAAATCTGTCTGTGTTTGTGACAAAAATTTTGTGGTGACTGTATTTCACCTACTACACCCACTACAGAGAATTGCATATAAATTTATATGTAGATGCACCTTGACTTAAATTAGTACGTATCAACTTTTGGTGTAA
This sequence comes from Salticus scenicus, assembly GCA_963930645.1. Lineage (NCBI taxonomy): Eukaryota > Metazoa > Arthropoda > Arachnida > Araneae > Salticidae > Salticus > Salticus scenicus. The sequence continues at coordinate 322,408,010 of OZ005653.1, read as the reverse complement.
ATTGCTCAATTGATGGAGCTGTTATTCAGCAATTTCCACAGTTTAAAAAAGGCTATATCTCAGGGACTATTGCATAAATTTGCATATAAATTTATATTTGAATTGAATAAGTGTGTATTAGGTTTTGGTATTGAATTTTCAACAGGTAGTGCTGCTATACAGCACTTTCTACTATTTAATGGAAGGCTATAGCTCAGGAACTACTACACAGAATTACATATAAATTTATATGTAGATGCACCGTGACATAAATTAGTGCCTCTAAATTTTTAGTGTCACTCTCTCAACATATGGTGCTATAATACAGCAATTTCTGCAATTTAAGGGAAAGTTATATCTCAAGTTCTATTGTGTATAATCAAACAAAACTTGATATGTGAGAAGGCTATTATGAGACATTATGCTAATTCAATTTTGATGCATATCAACCAATAGGTGGTGCTGCTATACTGTAATATTGAAGATAATAAACTTGAAGATAATATCTCAACTTTTATGGCATGTAAACTTGAAATAGAGATAACCACTATGTAACACATTTTTTAAGATATTAATTACTAGCCAAGCTACACTCGCTTCGCTGATCACTATTCAAAAGAATTTAATCACTATTTGTTTTTTATATCACATTATAAATAAAAACTTTTTTTTAAAAAAAAAAGAAAGAAATTACTTACATTGAAATCGCTCTTAACTTTGCTTCCGGTACTTGCTGCCTATGGCAGCTCTTTTTCCTTCTGCGCTGCATTGGGTTCAAGTTCCCACTGCCTGCAGAAAGGTCTTTTCCGGGCACTTCAGTTTGGGTATTTATCGACAACAGTTGGATCTGCTATTATTTAAGAACTAAATTTTAAAGATGACTGTATCTCAGCATCTATTGAATATATTAGTTTTTGAACCATGTATTTTACAGACCCTGCTCTATACATTATATTACTATTTGATTCTGACCAATATAATAAGTAAAATAGAAAGTAGATTTCTTTTTAAAAGGAATTAAATACATAAAAAACAAATAAATTTTTAATTAAACTTAGATTTTAATCAGTTTAATTCTTTCTACTATATACTATCATTTTTTTCCCAGTTAAAAATACTATAAGTTACAAAAAAAATTCTTTCAAAGGAATTAATTACAAAAAAGAAAACTTAAAAGTCGTTGTACTATAAAAATTATACGTAAACATAGTTGTTATAAATAATAACAGGAGACTTGGCTTTGGAATATTAAAACTTGAATAAACTACTACGTCAGAAATGCCAAAGAAAAATATTAGAGATGCGTACCGCTGTTTCGGTAGCATTAAGCGTATCGTCTTCAGTGCAAAAAGAATTCTGAATCTGTAGAAGTGCTTGTATATATAGGAGAGGAACGGAATTTAGTTCAACCAATAGGGTTACGGGAAAGGTGGGGAGTGTGGCCAATAGGAAATTAGAAATGTTAGCTGTGTAAACAGTAGAAAAATTAAGAAAATGTGGACTGAATGTAAAATTTAAACGAAATAACAAATTTTGGAAAAATCATACAAAGAATCCAATGTTATAATTGAATAAAAATTAATTTAAAAATTCAAATTCGAAATACCCTTCTGCCAAGTTTTGTAGCTCTGTGATCAGTAGTGTGAGCACCAGAGTGCAGACAGACACACAGATACTTTTCTTTATTTATACTAGCAGGCTTTGCCCGCTTCGCTGGTCACTAAATTTAAAGGAAACTCTTTTCTATATAGCTTTATAAAAATAAATTAAATTACTGAAATTGTTCAAAAGCTCGCTTCAGGTCCCTACTGCCTTCGGCAGCGATTTGGTCATCCACTGCAACTCGGGCGCTTGTCCCTATTACCTGCGACAATGGTTTACCAATGAGCTTCCATTTAGGTGCTTATTATATAACAGTTTCGAAATAGATAGTATAAAAAAAATTGGAGTTTTCCTTTTATATTTGAATCCCAGTTACATGTGAACAACACTATACGTGGTGCACATAATATTTGCTTTTACGTTATTTCCTATGTTTATTTTGTTTATCCAATCAACCATAAAATGACAGCAATTTCACGCCAAATATTACAATATGCTGTGACCGACTACGTCTGTCGCATGAGACAATTAATTTTTTGTGTTTATGTATAATTCATGGTTTATAAACCTGATAGTACAGCCTTAATATAGTTTTCTTTGGCGACTTTTGAATTTTTGTCACCATTTTAGACTTTTAATCCATTGTAACAATAAGATTTAATCCCTTGTAACAATATGCTGTGAGCGCTATTTCTGCCGTATTTTAGACAACTGATCTTTTTATTTTTATATTTATTTCCCATTAAACATATTTTTATTTATATTTATTTATTTAAATATTAATTTGAATTATTCAAATATTTCTGTTCGACAGCGTGCAAGTGCAGTAACACACAGAGGCTCATTTTTTTGTATGACAAATTAGCATAGTGAAAATCTGACTTTGATGTGCACAATGACCCTTTGTGTTAAATCTCGTGACTGTCCGAGCTACCTTTTTCGAGAACAGTGAAATATATATACAAATATTGCTCACGTAGTTTTATTCTCCATTCATCTTATACTATTATCTTTTTTTTTTTTATATTTAGTGTTAGTTTTCTTTAAGATGAAAATCATCTGCATTCATCATGGTAGATAATTTTAATAAATAATACTTTTAATAAGTTATTTGTACTGAGTGAACTTGTATGGGAAAATATAGAAGAAAGTCTTGTGGTGGCCACAACACACAAGTTGTTAAAAGCATTTATACAACTATGAAAAAAGTATATGTATAAGTTTTTTTGGAATACCATTTCTTGAGAATATTTTGGCTAATAGGTTAAATATGGCCAAAAATATGTTTGAAAAATTTAACTAATTAAGAGGTAGTCCTAAAAAACAATTAAAACAGCTGTAATAAATTTAAATATCAATAATAATAATGAGTTCAAACTGAATAATTTACACGTCTCATTTATTTTATTATATATTACATATAACTTGTTTAGGAATTGCACAAGGGAAAAAAATTTCAAATAGTTTGTCCTATCTTACCCTAAATATTTCAAATATTTTGCCCCATCAGTGGCAAGAGGTGCTGTTTTGAAGCTGATAAATGGGAAATGCTGGTTTGAAGGCCAGTTTACTCTCACTGACCTAGCTGTGTGGTGTTTTCTCTGGTTTTCTTTGAAACTCACACGAGTTCAAGCTATATCCCATTAAAAGACCCTTATGGATTGCATTTCACCTAGGCCTAAGACGCAATTGCAGTTAAATCAGCCTTAACACCTACACTTATTGTTGGGCCTACTGTGTATGCCCTGCCAATTGTGCCAAATAGCGTAGTAAATCTGAAACAAAAATATACTTTTTTTTACTTTCTTTTCTACTCAATAGAAGAAAGTATTGGTTTCATAAAAGTTTTCAACTTCTGTTTTTCAGTAGATTTACATATTTTGAGAGGTCTAGAATCATTTGACCACTTCTAGAAAGTGTCTGTCTGTCAGTCTATGTGTGTGTGTAACAAAAATTTTGTGGCAGCTCTATCCAGGAATTACTGCACAGAATTTGAAACAAATAGATATGTAGTTCCACCTTGTCATGATTTAGTGTTTGTCAACTTTTGGTTAAAATTGCATGACAGGCTGTATTGCCATCCTGTTTTTTCTAACATGGTGGTATAGGAAAAAAAATTTCTATATATGTGCACAATGATTGTAATAGTAATAGTCAGCTAAAAATTTTTTTTTGTAAATGTAGGAGCAATACTTTCCTCTTTTGGGGGAGGTCCCCATCCCTTTTGGGGTGTTCAATATGGGTAATTTTCACACAAACTTGTCAATACTTTTAAAACGTATGGTTAAACCCTGTGATAATATAAAACAAATTTATTGATTTTTTTTTTTTTTTTCCTTTTCATTCTTAGCAACAAATAAACTTGGGGATTTTTTTTTTTTTTTTTTTTTTTAGATGTTAATAGACAGGAGTTGATGCAGCTTTTTTTTATCTTTGGGGCTTATTTTTGTGAAATTTTTTAATATCTTGTGAAAAATAAAAATCATGTAAAACCTTCAATTTTAGCTCTCTGTATAATGCTTAATATCAAATTAATGGTGTTTCATTAAACCAAGTATAAGCAATCTTTTATAATAATACTGAAAGCATGCAAATTTTTTGTAAAGTGAAATTTTGTAAAAGGGTTGTTTCTATGAATTTGAATTTTGTGAAAGGACAGCAATAGAAAGGTTAAAATTTTTGGTAACATTTTGAAGACATGTTTTGTTTTTTTGTTTGGTGTGTGTGTGTGTGTTTGTACCTGTGTAAAGTTAAAATAATAATAAAATGTCTTTTATGTGTTTTATATTTTTCAATTTATCATTTTTTTCTTTTTATATATCAGAGCATATCCTTGAGTGCTGTGAAGATGACATTAAAGCTTTAAATCTAATTACCAAAGTAAGTTTTTTTTTTTTTTATTATTATTTGTTATTTGATGTGTTTTCTATGTTTTAGTATTTTTCATAAGCTTTTAATTGAAATATTTTTATCTGAAAATGATAATTATTGAAATAAAATAACGGAAAGGAAAAAATAAGTATATATATTTATTATAATGTTTAAAAAAGGAATATTATAAATCTTAACTAGTCGTAATTTTACCTTACACAACATCCTTTATAATTTCTGCACAAATATATTTCGAGCATCTCCATGCTCATCATCAGTGCCACGTGTTTGTGGATCTTCAGAGTTGCTTTTGTTTGTGGTGTCGTGGCTCTCTTCGTTTCGCTTCCTTTGTTTTGAGTGTCTGTTGCCACACTGCGGAAATAATGCAGTGCTGTCGGTCGTTAAGAGCAACGGGGTTAGTAATTATTTCTATGGCCTCCCGTTTTAGAGCGTAGTGATGATTATTGTACGGGGCCATTTTATTAATATTGTGGAAATTTAAATTGATGGGGTTAGAGTTGTGGGTGGTAGATAAAGCAGTAGATGATTTATTGTATTTTAAGTCGGCGAGGTGTTCTTTTTCGCGATCTTTTAGTCTGTGTTTAGTCATTCCTATATAACATGCATTTTTACCATTAGTGTGTTCAAAATTTATTTTATAAATACCTGCGGTGGATTTGTAGCTAATATTATCTTTTTCATTTCGGATGTGCTAAAAAATGTTTTTATTCGGTTTGATAGGAATATTTACATTTAGTTTTTTGGCTTCATTTTTTATTTTGCTGCTAGCAGCGTTACAAAAGGGGATGGAAGTAGTAAAAGTGGATTTTGTTTTTTGGACATTGTTAATTCTATTTAAGGTTTTAATACGTTTTTTATAAAATTTGTTTACGAGATTTTTAGAGTAGTTAGCATTAAGGGCAATTTTTTTAATATAGTTGTGAGTTCATCTTTAAGTAATTTTTTATTGCAACAGACGAGGCTTGCACAATTAATGTAAGAGCGGAGAGTAGAATATCATTCTACAGAATAATATTTATGGTGATAGCTTTTCCATAATAAACAATTTAATGGAATCTATTATGCATCTGCGTGTGAGAGGGGGAGGAAATTTCCATATTATAAATTTTATCTGTAGAATTTGATTTTGTAGAACAGAAAAATGCCGAACATTTTAATGAATCTCTATTTAGTGAAATTGGAGTGTAAGGTTGAATTTTTTAAATGAACTATGTGAAAAACGCCAAAGCTGGAAATCAAACTCAAGCACTCTGCTTACTATGTGAATGTGCTATCATTAAACCATTATGCTGATTACCAACTCAGCACGTATCACATAATATCCATTGGCAAAGTCACCAAAAAGTTAAAATTGTTGTAATTATTAACTAAAAGCCAAATTAATTATTATATCTAAGTTAAAAACTGTAATAAATATTTGGAAAAAAAAAATGTGCTAGTTGGGAGTTATTTAAGATAGATTAGTTGGTAGAGTATTAGCACAGCAAACTTAAAGTCTTAAATTTAACTCTTGGTCTCAATAATTGTCATTCTTGTTGAAAATAAAAACAAATTTTTTAATTTTCTTTCCAAATGTTTTATCAAAGTCACTATTATTAAGCATAATCAACTCAAAGGAAATAGGGATAACCTAATTATGAACTTTGCCAAGGAGAATGCCATCTGGTGGCTGCAGTGTGAAGTTTTAGGAGATTAAGAAACTCACACTGTATGAAATATATCTAAAAAATTATACTAAGCTGCTAACATCTGCAATTTCATTTCAGAATTTATTACTACCAAATATTTAAAGATTCCAGTGATATTCTGTGATTTGATATCTTGAAATTTACTATTATGAAGGGTGCTATAAAGCCTCTGGTGAAAGTTGGAAACAATAAGTGTATACATTTTTAATGGTTAAGTTATTCAGCCATATTTTTGCATTTTTATTTAGATACTGGCTACCGCAGCCATTGCACGTCAGGAGTGCTTCAGTCGAGCTCAATTTATGATCTGTTTTAATATTACATGACAAAACTCATTCTCGTCAACTTTGGTGTTTAAAAGCATCCTAGAATAGGTCATTCATTCCTGATTCAATTGGATTTATTAACAGGTTATCAAATAACCTGAAAAAAAATATAAGAGAGAAAGAGATAAGGCAATTTGATTAATTCTAGTACAGAATTGCGTAATTTATTGTAATTGTTTTTGTTATTTATCAAAGATCTTCAAAATATTTATTTTTTTTAACATCTTTTAATTTTCTTCTGTATATATAGAAAAAAATATTGGAAATATTTTATTTCTAATTTTTTAACAGATTTACAGGTTTTGAATTGTCTTAAATACGATTTGATTGTTTTTAGAAAATGTCTGCCTATCTATTTGTGTGTATGAGCAAAATTTCTCTAACCTCCCACCCACTGAACCCTCCTTGGCTACAGCCTTGATGGGAACACGTTTCATTTACTACAGACATTCTTGTTAGCAAGAATGATGCTGCAAAAAAAAAAAAAAGAAAAAGAAAGATAAAAAACAGTCCATAGCTGCAAAGGGGACAGTAAGAGACATTCACAGTCTTCGGTGGCAGGGTCTGTTGTCTCGGAATAGCAACATTATCTGTAACAAGGGAAATGTGAAGGAAGGACAGCAGGAGCTAAGTGTGAGGCCTGCAATGTCTCAACTGTCTGTGAATTGTAGATTTCATGAAGCTCTGTGATAATGAAGAGCTAAGCTGAGTCAATCCCTTGACATCAGCAGCTGGGAGGATGCAGTTACATCAGGTGTGACAGAGGGCAGTGTTTTAGCATTTCCTTTATATGAAACGAAAAGTGAAGGTAAAAACCACAAAAAGAAAATATTTCGCAGTGACAAAGGCTCACACCTCTTGGTAAAATCTCTCTCCTCTCTCACTCTTTGTTCTTCTTGGGGAAAAAAACTTTCTCTTCATGGAATGATTTTTCGCACTTCCACCACTGGCAGTCAGTTCTCCAATCGCTTGGGAGCATCTTTCCATCAGAAAAAGGGTTGAGGAAATAAAGAGAAGGGGGAGGGGGGGAGAGCTAAAACAATGACATTAGCCAATTTACTCCAATTTAAGTGTGGAAAAAGTAAAAGCAGATTCAGAATTGAGAAAAGAAACTGAATTTAAATATATCAAAAAATATGTATATATATATGTGTATATTAGCATTTACTAGGTATTATATATTTGATTCTTTACATATTATTATTCACTCATTCATTTATTTATTTTACCTCTTAAAAATATTATTAAAATAATAAGAAATGATTGTTTAATAGATGCATGCATTTTTTAAAGTTATACATGTATTATGAAAGCATGGAAAAAAGAGAAATTAAGTAGATAAAATGAGTTATTACTGTGGAATATAGCTATTTTTCTTTAACATAAACAATACTGTGCTTAAATGCCACAATATACATATATCTTTCTATATATAATTTGCAAGAGAAGATGACGATTCCGGTTCGTACTCATCTTTATAGCAAGTTGCCTTTCATACTTTAGTTAATTTTGAAAAATCTAATTGTCCAATCGATAAGCTGTTTAGTCCAACGGATTCAGAAAAACTGCCTCTTTCATTTGGTACCTTATTTGTAACAAAGTTTTGATTAGATTTTTTAAAATTAATTAAAATATGAAAATAATAACCTGGACATTTAAATTTATAATTGTTGCCAAGAAAATTTACCAGTTAATTTTTTTTTTTTAACATGAAATGTGCTTTCACACGAAAAATGAAAAATTATAAAATATTAAAGTTGCTCATGCATATGAAAATATGAAAATGGAGCCAAAAAAAAACTAAGTTTTTAATACACTTCAATTTTAGATTTTTTTTTCTTTTTTTAAATAGTATGTTTTTGGCACAGAGAAATCGCTCTTGGCGTGAAAGCTAATTCATTGGTAATCCTGGGTAATTTTAAAATTTTAGTGCTGAAATAGATCGGACATTTTTTGCCAAGGACTCCACTTTTGCGAAAGCCACTTTAAGCCAAGTAGCACATTAAAAATATAAATAAATTATAAAATATTGAAAGACAGAAAAGAAAGGAAAGGGAAAAGAAAAAGAAACAGAAAAAGTAATTGCATAAATTATGTATTTTTGTCTAAAATGGCGATAAAAATTCAAAAGTTGACAAGGGGAGCTATATTAAGGCGACTATGATTATGATCAGATTTACATATTTATTTTTCTATATACCAACTACTATTAACTAACTCAACCACTATTATAACCACAAAAAAATAATTGTCTGATGCGATAGATGTAGCCGATCATAGCATATTGTAATATTATATTTGGCGTGAAATTGTTGTCATTTTATAGTTGATCGAATAGACCAAATAAATATAGAAAATAAGATGAAAAAAAATATTATGTACACCACATATAGTGTTGTTCATATGTAACTGAGATTCAAATATAAAATTACTACTTCAATTTTTTCGATACTGCCCATCTCGAAACTGTCATTTTATAGACACCCAAATGAAGCCCATTGGCAAGCTATTATCACAGACAGAGAATCTGCGATTAAGCAGATCGCTGACGAAGGCAGTGGGGACAGGAAGCAGGCTTTTGAGCTATTTCATGATTATTATTTTTTTTATTTTTTATTTTTTATTTTTTTGTTTATAAAGTGATATAAAAAGAGTTTCCTTTTAATATAGTTACCAGCGAAGCTGGCAAAGCCTTCGTTGATTCACTACCTTAATTGGTTTCACATTACGTCATTTTTGACGGGGTTATATACTAGTAATAAAATAAAATTGTTTTTTTTTTATGTATGAAGAAATAAATTACGATTATCATGATTGTGCAATGTTAGATAAATTAGTAAGAATTTCTAGAATTTCTCTGTCATACATTTGTTATTGTAGAATAACAGTAATCTTGCTCAGAACTGACCAAATTTTTTTAGAAGATACAAAATGATTAAGAATTAATATGAAGATTCTAATGCTTATTTCATATGCTTTTTTTTTTTTTTTTTTTTTTTTATTTACTGGTAATACTTTTCTTGTTTTGCTTTCAAACAATTATTAAAAGAAATTGTTATTATTTTTAATTAGAAAAACTACCATTATAAACATTTTTTATATACTTATTTGTTTTTTCATAATGTACTGTCAATAAGAACAGGTTAGCCCTAACTCATTAACCCCCTCTCCCCTTCCCAGAAAAAAAAAATAAATAAATAAAAATAAAAAATGCTTTTTGTAAATATTATATATCACCTTTTTATAAATCAGACTCATTTAATTAGCAATTATTTTATTTTGAAATAAAAATAAATCTAGTATTCTTTGGTGATTAATTGATGTGTATATATATTTATATATTCAATATTTTACAGCTGTATCATAGTTTAATGTTTAACTGGGGAATGCAAAAAGATGACCTTGATGCAAAATGGAGAGGTTTTCGCTACAGTAAAAACATTCGTGAAAATAAAGTAAGATATCCTCTTATTTAATTTATTTTAACATAATTTCAACTAGATTCTATTTCTTTTGCATTAATTTAATGGTCTGACAGATTTAAACCCAGCAGAGAATTGTTTTCAAATGTATAGAGAGGAAAAATATATCATTCACAAAATTTAAAATATAATTTAAACTTAAAATTTTTTAAAGAACTTATGTATAAATGAGTGACTTTATCATAGGTTTATTTTTAATTAAAATACTTGTGTTATATAGTATTAATGTAAGATTTAGATAAAAGAATTATATTCATAATGTTTGTATTGTTTCTTTTAACCATTTTTTTTTTTTTTTTAACTCATTATTTGTGAGAAATGAAGAAGTGACTGTTGCATAATCAGTCTTTATTTCGGGAACATATTTAATATTTGAGACTAATGCAAATTATAGATGCAAAAGACTTTCATACCAAGTGCAATTTTAAAGCTATATTTATTGACAAAAATAGAAATTTACTTTTTTAGTATTTTCATTTTCTATTTTTAAACTATTACCCAGGGTTTGCTCAAGTGGGCCCAGCCCAAAAAAAAACCCGCCCGGGTTTTTTTTTGGGGGGCAGGCCCATTTGAAAAAACTCACTATTTTATAGAGTGGGGTTTTTTTTTTTACTCTACATTCAGTAACTTTTACTACAGACACAAAAATGATAATAATAATTATTATTATTTAGATTATAATAATTACTGTCATTACCAGACCAGGGCCTAAATTTTCATGACATTGTGCTTTTAAAACAATTTTGCACTTTTAGATCATTTCTTAAAGATATGTTTAGGACAAATTTAATATATTTAGGGCATTTTTTAAAATTTTAATTCATTTGTGTGTGCATATATTAAAAATTTTAATTGCGTAAGGATTTCAAATTATCAAACATTAAAAAAAAAAATTTTTGAAGACAAAAACAAAGACTAATTCATTTTCAGTCAGTTTAAAAAATAATTAATTTTTGATTAATTTTTAATTAATCTGGTTTAAGTTTCTAGTTTTCTATGTATTTCCAGGGGTCTGTCCAGACTTTTATGACAGGGTCCTGTTTTTGTGAAATTGTTAAAATAAAGTTCTTCTGAACATTTCGGCTAGGGTCCTCTTTTTGTGAAATTGTGAAAAATGTAATTTTGCAAAATAAAATTATAATTAACTCTTTATCTACTGCATTATGATGTGCTGCAGTTTTTTTCGGGCAATTTTTTTTTTTTTTTTTTTGAGTCACTACATCAAAAATTAAGGGATATACATAAATAAAATACTCATCTTTGGGAAATTTAATTCGTTAGAGCTAATTAATTAAATTGGTACTTTAAAGTGCCGTCAGTACACGGAGGGCTAAAACAGTCTCATAATACAAAAAGACCGTATGACTTTTTTTAACGCAGTTTTAACTCTTAAAAATGTTAATAACGAGCGAACACTAATATGTTACAGCACAAAAAAAAAATTATTTTTTAAAATTATAATTTTTTTAAAATTTACTTACTTTTTTTACACATAAAAACAGGTTTTACACAAACTTAAATTTGATGATATTCAAAGAAACAATTTTTCTTTTCATTAATACGCAAAAATACATTACACGTTGCGAGTTTTGAGTGGGTTTCGATTGAATGTTTTTTAAAGCACAAAATTCACAACAACCCCGATTCGAAACAAAAGTTGGTCAATGGCATCCACGATTTTCTCAGCAGATATCTTTACAAACAGGCCTGTTCCCTTTCCTCCTCTTGTTCGCACAGAAAACATGCTCATTGCCATTAGATTTGGGTCTTACTTTTCGTTTAGGTTGTGATTTTGATTTTGTAAGCAGTCCTTTGGTTATGCAATGTCTATATTCCAAAGAAGATATGTTTTCTCACTACTCTTTATATGCTACATATGCAGCTAAATGTTCATATGTAGTATCCACAAACTCAGATTTTTATGGGTAAAAGGGGAACTTTGGTCTGGACCTCTTTTTTTTTTTTTTCCATTGCCTATTCACTCTTGATTTACTGCATCTTGGGGTAGGAAGTACTGCATTTTATGAACATGAACTACTGCACCCTCGGTCTTGTTCAATCTCTTGATCGTCTTCTTCAGAATCTGATGAAAATTCTAGCAGATTATTTGCTGGGACTTCATCTGAAGAATCATCTGTTAGTGCACAACTGCTTTCAGATGGTTGGCTCTGTAATAAATACAAAGCCTCTTGAAGTCTGAGCTTCATTTTTCCAGACATTATAAGAAGAGGAAAAAAAATAATGACATCTTGAATACCTTCTTTAATTGTTAAATCTCAGTTACACACAAATAAATTAAAATGTTGTCATTTTTTCAATAAAGAATAGATATTTCATTTAATTGTGTGGCAAAAAAAAGCAAGCTCAGATTCAAATTTCAAAACTTTTCGAAAACGTTATTTAAAAAAAAAAAAAAAAAAAAACCTGAAAAAGCGAAATAAATAAGCAAAAAAGCATAACTCTATTACAGTTTAGTAACGACGCTACAAAACAATGAAATACAATAAAAAACTACACGGACGAAAAGTAAACATGAAGTGCTTTCTCTAACATCCAGTGTACTGGCGGTACTTATACGTACCACAAAGTTATTCAACTGTAAAATAAATTATATACACTGTTCGCTTAAAATAAATAGTTAAATCGCTTTCTAAGGTCTTAAACTAACATATAAAAAAAATAAGGAACTTAACTTTTGACTTAAACTACTTTTGCGGAACAAAAATGACAATCTTGGTAATCCGATCAAAATGGCCTCTGGAAACGCAACTTCAGTTATAAAACTATTCGCCTTCCCACCTAAAATACTCATCACAGAACCCGTGCTGCCATGTATCCTTGAAGAATGGAATTAAAAGAGTGTTCTTGCTAAGTACCATCAGAATATTCGTAAAAATGGTTATTTTATGTAATTTTGAAGTGGGTGGTACTTATAAGTACCGTCAGTAGATAAAGGGTTAAGGTTTCATTTTCGACAATGGCAGTTCACTTTTATAGAACTAAACTCACATATATGCATAAAAGTCCTTTATAAATTAGAAATTGAATATCAGGTTTTCAAAGGAAATACAGCAAAAAAACACGTCCAATTATTCAGGAACCTGTTTATTCCATGGAAAATTAGTTTTGGAAATGAAACAGATTTATCAAAGGTCTGTTTTTAAGGGGGGAAATTTTGTGAAGGGTCCTTTTTTAGGATAAATAATTTTGTGAAGGGTCCTTTTTTAAGATATGAAATTTTAAGAAGGGTCCTTTAATGGACCCAGGTTTGTCTCTGGACAGATCCCTGATTTCATATGTTTTTACTTGAAATATTTTACTCCAAGTTAAAATAAGTGTTTTGTATCATAATACGACATCTTGTTTACCTTTTCCTTATTGTGTTGTGGTTGAATAATTGGTGGCTAAAAATAGTTTGTTTTTGTTAACATTTTCCCATTGGTCAAATCTTATGATTAATCAGATTATTATGATGTCATCATTGATAGTCAAAGCAGCAAAACTCGTAAAAGTATATCATCATTTACGATCAAAATCAAACTATGCACTTCCCTCAGAAGTCCAGACTGACTAAATTTTTCATACAGTAATGTAATATTTTTTTCTGTGTTCCTATTCTGTTAGTGCTAAAGTAAGAAAATCAGGTTGTATTCAGCAATATCTCATTTTTTTTTATGTTTTACCTAATAAAATACTTGTAATTATGCTTATTATAAGATTTTAATTTTTCAAACAAAAATGTATATTTTGACAAATTATATTTAATAATGTGTGTATATGTAATAAAGTATAACAGCTTTTTCAATAATTTGAAAGAAATCTAACTGCAATTGCATAGTATTGGCATATGAAATATTGTTAGTGATAAATAGCTATGAATCACTGGACTTTTAAATTAGGTTTAAGTTATTTCCTGTGATCACATTTAAAACTGATCAATTTAGGTAGAACATTTAAAAAATTGAATCTAGATATAAAAGTTTTCTGAAAAAACTCAATAATACCTAGGTTTTTCATCAAAACTCTGATAAAACTTGGGTTTTAGAGGGTCGGCCCATGTGGGCTGGGCTTTTAAAGAAAAAACCCTGCTATTACCTAAACTCAGGCTTACAGAGTACTTCAAATTTAGGTGAAGGTCTACACACCTTATGTAATATTGTCTTAATTTATTTTAATTAGTATGTGATTAATCACTTCATTTTTAATTATTTAAATAAAATTTTGTAATGCATATATGCATTGTCATTTAAGCTTTACATAAATTTTAAAACAAAGTATTTTAAAGTTAACTAATGCTTATGTTTTGATCTGTATTTTTATAGTTATATGGTGAAAAGAAACGCATCCGGTCTATTTTGATAGATCGTGTACAGATCCAGCATGAGGTAAGATTACGTTTTTGTAAAAATTGTTTGTTTATGCAATGTAGGAAAAAGGTTTTTTGAAGATAATCAAAAAAGGAAAAATGGCTGGTTATTAATTAATATATATATATATATATATAATAAAGATGATCTATTAAGCATAATATATATTGCCACTTTTGAGTACCCCTTCATAGTATAGGTATGGGATACTTAGATAATTGGGGGGGGGAGGGGGGGGGGAATTATCTCAGTTTTTTTTATAAAATTGATGACATTTTTAATTGCGATTTCAAAATTCCTTCTAGAAAGTTTGCTTAGCTCTGCACAAACATGGGATTACTAAATAGTCCAACATAAATATTCCTCCATGAGAAATAATTTTAATATATTTCTTTAACTTTTATTTGAGCAAGCAATTTAAGTAAAATACATTAATTAAGAACTATGTACCAGAGCATCAATCTTTGTGTACGCCGACCTTCCGCAAGCGGAATCTTGGATCGCATTTTTCTCTCTTTTGGATAGTAGCATTCAAGGAAACAAGACGCAGACTTTCCGCTCTTGAGCTGGCGGCTTTGGCCGTTGGGGAGTTCTGTGCCATGTGCTATAAGAATGAAATAAAATTCGAAATGTCTGCAAAATTTGCCTCAGGAAGCGACAACGACAATATAAATATATAAAATGCTTTACTAAGGGTGATAAAGTAATTTTACTTATACGATGCCTCTTCTCATAAAACGGAAGAAAGAACATGATGCCTGCCAGTTTGCCTAAGATTAGACCTAAGGATCTGTGCACATCAGAAAATCGGAAGCCATCGCACCGTAATAGTAATATTCTGTGAAAGTTTTGCCCTATGTACGTCTGTGATTCTTACTTCATGTGTCATATTCATACAATCCATTTTAGTGTGATATCTAGCACTACGCTGTCATGCATCAAAATGAAATGATAGTGATTTATCTTTTTCAATCTGAGCAAACCGACCTCTAATAAGCATTATTTGTTCATATTATAGATGCTGCAAATATTTACTTAAATCAAACAGATGGTGCAAGCGTTCAGTGTGTACGAAAAGCTCCGTAATTTGGATCGGATTAATTTTTTAGTATCTCTGTGGATATTTACTAAGAACAGTTTTATTGAATTAACAACAACAACAACAAAAAAAAAAAAACAATCCCATTAAGAATTGTCATCGTTCCTATCGAAATATATGTATAAATGAATTACTGCCATCAATAAGTTGTCCCTTTCTAATGTGGAAAAATTTGATCATGTCTTTTCTTTAAAATTAAAAATCTTCATTCATTATGCTAAAGTACCAATACTCATAAGTGTATACAAGTATTTTTACATTATTGTAGATAAATAAATTTGTAAGGCCTATCAGGAATTCTGATTTATTTGTGTTTAATATGGATTATCTTAGTTCCTGTATTTTTAACTTTATATGATGATTGGGTAAGTCATATTTTTTATAATTTTATTTATTTTGAAATATTTTTTCATGAGCAGATTATAGTGGATTGGGAAAATGCATCTGTACACCAGAGCTATCTCAATTCTGAAGTTCCGTAGTTCTACCTTTATTAGTTTCGGAGATAAAATAGCCAGAAGATTCCCCATATACATATATACACCACACACACACTGACCAGTTGCCAAAAACTACTTTTTTTAACACTTTCCAACAAGGTTGAAAAGTGTTCATGACTTCGATTTGTCTGTCTATCTGTCCGTCCGCACTCTAACTCCCGTAAATATTTATTGAATTTCTTGAAACTGATATATGTTATTCAAGTTCACTATCGGACATTCCCTATTGAAAATGGAGTTTATACCTCTACTGGTTTGTGTACAGGGACACCCGAAAGTATTTCAAAGCATTGTGTTCTATGAGAGGTATTTCTATAAACCATATTTTCATACCTTTACTGTAGACATATCTTAATGAAATTGAAATATGTTATTCAAGTTCACTATCGGACCTTCCCTATTGAAAATGGAGTTACTACCTCTACTGGTTTGTGTACAGGGACACCCGAAAGTATTTCAAAGCATTGTGTTCTATGAGAGGTATTCAATGCAATAATTTATAAATGTAAATGATCAAAAGCCTAAATTTAATTATTATTTAACAGGATTATACTCATGATTTCAGATTTAAATTTTAGATATTCACACTTCAGCACTATCCATTTAAAATGATTTTATTATTTATATTACTTTTTTTTCATTACAAATCTGAAATTAAGATCGTTATGATGATGTCTGTCTGTAGGGTGTCATTGTGTTTGTTAGTGGGTTAATTTGTTAGACTGTGTATATGATAACTCAAGAACAAACTATCACAGAGAGGTCAGACCAGTTTTAAAATATCACTTGTGACTCTTGTAAGAACCCTGTTTGTTATCAAGATTCTAATATGAATATCTTGTAAGTTATTAGAAATTTACGATTTTCTTAACATAGAAGAATAGGGCAAATTTTCACCTAAACATTTAGGCAAAACATACTTTAATATTTATGCCTAAATGTATACATCATGCATTGCCTAAACATGTTTTAAAAGGAATATTATCATCAATAAGATATCAAACCAGGTTTAAATCAGGTATATGATGTTGGCATGAACATAGTTTACTATAAATATTTTTCTAATTTGAAAACTTCTTAAGTTATTCGAAATTTATGAATTTCTTAACATGGCAGTGTAGGGCAAAATTTTGCGTAAATATTATTTTTGAGGGATGTTTTATTTTCATCATAAAGATGTGAGACCACTTTTAAAATATCATTTATGATAATGCCTGGAAGTAAATATTCTAATTTGAAACTTTCTTAAGTTATATGAAATTTGAGGAGTAGCCTTCTAAGTCAGTGGAACATTTCAGCCTGCTACTGTGTTGCAAGTGGCCAGATTTATTTCTCTTATCATGAATATAATATACCCTTTAGTAGAAATTTATGACAACCCACTATATGATAAGAAACTAAGCAGAGTCCACCTATGCCAACTAGGTTATTTAATTGTTTAAATTATTTAAATATGGTGAGTGATGGGTGGATTTTTTCAGGTCTACCTCAACTCTACTCTGACAACTAAATAAGCGTCCTATTTTTAGAATAAACCTCCATGAACATACAATATGAAGTGTTTTAGCTTTCACTTTTTAAACATTAGATTTTTATGGCACATTTAACTGAGGATTTTATTTCCTGTTTTTACATTATTTAAACATTTTTTTTTTTTTTTTTTTTTTTTTTTTTTTTTTTCAGAAAATTTTGGAGTGGAAGGCTAATTTTTTATACCAACTATGTGAAAAAATACCAGAGCCGGGAATCAAACCCGGGCCTTCCGGGTTACGTGCAGAGCCAGGGTAGCTCAATGGTTTGAGCACCCGCACTTAAAGCGGAAGGCCTGGGTTCGATTCCCGGCTCTGGTATTTTTCACATAGTTGGTATAAAAAATCAGCTTTCCACTCCAAAATTTTCTGAAATGAATTTTCATGGTTGATGAATAAATTTCTATATTAAGCAATTTTTATTTGATTTTGCATTTAATTGTATTAAAAAATTTAGATAAGCACTAATTGAAATCCATCATCTTTATGATTTTTTTTTTTTTTCTTAATATTTATCACAAATTATTTGGCATGGTGAAATGATGAGGAAGCTTTTTAAACATTGGAGTCTTTATTAGGGTCTTTTACTTTATATCTGAGCCAATAACTAGATTGAAAGCTAACGTATCCAGAATTTATATTGTTTCTACACTTGGGCCAAAGCCTTGGTTTTATCATGAGTTTGATGATAAGTAGGTGGTTGTGCCATTGTATGTTTTTGAATGTGTAATTTTGCGTTGGCTTGTTTTATATAGTATGGTGAATACAGCTAAAAGATTTTCATTTAAAATATTAAATATTTTTTATCTTTTTATATGTATTAATTCTGTACTGATAAGTATAAAGGATTTTAAGTCCAAAAATGTCGATTTTGAGTTAAGTACATAGCCAGACTCGGAAAAAAATTCTCTGTTGATTGGTATAAAGGATTAAAATTCATGTCATTTAGTTTTTGAGAAAATTCATTGGTAAAAAAAGATTAAAGTCAGAAATTTAGCATTAGTCTTTGGTATAAAATATTTAATTCAATTTTTTCCCTTTATTAAATGAAGATTGACAATCACTGAATGGTATAAAGCGTATAAACCAACATAATCCCTTTTTCCTAATCGATTCTGCTGATTAATTTTTAGTTAGTTTAGCTTTATTTTTCGTCTCCTAAATCAAGAATATGGACTTAAATCCTTTATACTTATCAGTACAGAATTATACACAAAAGAAAACTTTTTATTTTATTTTTAATATAATTTGTGTCTAAAATATTATGATTCTTCTTTTTTCTTTTCAGCTTAGAATAACAGAGAGATGCAAACGTTACTTCACAGAAACTCACGTAGAGTTGATGAAAGATCTATTGAAACTTTCTTGTAGCCATTATAGTGAGGTATATGAATATACTTTATATGTTTTTATATTGTTAAAGTTCTTTAACCTTCTGGCAGTTTAGACAAGACATTTTCATCCACTAAACTGTTGTTATATTCGTGATACACATTTGATTATTGAAAATTACATAATTATGAATTTTTAGTTCCCCATCATACTAAAGGTATGGGAAAGTTAGACAAGTTGGAATTTTTTTTAACATGGTTTTTTGATGCTTTTACACACTTTGATGTGTGAAGAATCCGAAAATCACAATTTTGATGTGGTGCCTATCTGTAGTATGTCAGTTTGTTAGTATGTATGTATGTATGTTTGTTAGTCTGTGTACAGGTTATTTTAAAAATATCACTTATGATATTGGTATGAACAACATTCATACTATGAATATTCTACTCTGAAAACTTTGTAAATTATTTGAAATTTGTAATTTTCTTAATATGGCAAAATAGTGTACTATTTCACATAAACTTACATTATGAGGATTATTGGATTGGTTGCATTCAAACTGACCTTAATAAAATTAAATAACAAATTAGGATAAGGTAAATGTATCAAAGCGGAGAAAAGTAGCCTAGTGGGTGAAGCATATCTTTCTGTGACTGTGCAAAGTAATCGGTAGACTTTATTTCTTTTAGCATGAACGTAGTATGAGTTACAGTAGAAATTTATGAGAATAAACATATGGTGGGAAATTGAGCAGAGTTCACTAATGACAACTAATATGAAATTCATATATAATAGTCATTTACCTTCAAATTCATAGTTATATTTTTACTTTCTTCTATATTCAATGGAAGAAAGTATTGGATTCGTAAAAATTTCCGACCTCGGGTTTTTGATGGATTTACACGTTTTGAGAGCTGTAGAACATGATCTGACCATTTTTAGAAAATGTCTGTCTGTCTGTCTGTCTGTGTGTGACAAAATTTTGTAGCAACTGTATCTCAGGAACTACTGCACAGAATTTCATACAAATTGGTATGTTGTTGCACCTTGACATAAATTAGTGCCTATCAACTTTTGGTAAAAATTGTCTTACAGGTTGTGTTGTCATCCCGTTTTTCCTAAATAAGATGGTGATATAGGACAAAATTTTGTATAAATGTGCATAAAGAGAATTATTTTTTAGTAATCATTATGAAATTTACAAGAATTATTTATAATAGAGATAGTCAACTGGGAAAAAATTTTTGTACCTGTAGGAGCCTTGCCACCTCCCCTGGGGGGGGAAGTCCTCTCTCGAGGGGAGTAAATTTTCAAGTTGGGTATCTTTCGAAAGGTCTCGTCAACACCTTTAAAACGAATGGTTGAACTATAAATCTGTGATAATTTAAAACAAAGTTATCGATTTTTTTAAATTTTTAATGGAAAAAAAAAAGAAATTTTTTTTTTTTTTTTTTACTGAGTGAATTTGTATAGGGAAATTTTGAAGAAAGTCTTGTGGTGGCCTCAACATACTAGTTTATCTTAAAAAAAAAAAAAAAAAAAAAAAAACTTGGTTTTTATACATTGTAGGCTCAATTTTATTTTTTAGCAGCGAAATATTCACATATTTTGGCAACCAGTAGCAAAAATACTGCACATAATTTGTTAATTACTGTTAAAAATAAGTAAATAAATAAAACAATAATAATAGTAACTCAAATTTTATCAAGTTAACTAAGAAAAATTGGAATATTTTATAAGGTAGCTGCATAAAATTATGCAATAACAACATTCTATCATATGTTAGAAGTCATAGTAAAATGGTTTAATACTAGAAAAACTAATACAGTCAAAAAAGAACTGGTTTGTTCATTAGCTTGACATTCAAAATAGCACGCCCTGTCTTTCTTGTGTTAGACAGTTTCATAAAGTTAGATTTTTTTTACAAAATTTATATATATATTCCACAAAAACACATGCATACTCTGTAAATAAAAGCAAGATGGATGTGTCCCTGAGATTTTTTAATGTATGAATTTTGAAATGTACCTGTGTAATTTCTGTTTTATTTATTTTGAATTAAAAAATATATTATTTTGTTTACTGAAGTATTTAATGTAGTGCTAATTTTATTATTGTAATTTATATTGTAAAATAATTTGTATTATTAAAAAGAATAACTTTTGTTGTTTATTAAGTATTTTATAATATATTAATTTGCATATAATATAGCTTAGTGATCACATTTGCTGCTATCTTGTGTGTGTTATAACACTATGTTAAAATAGTTTAATTTTGTATAATTCAGTGACCTTTTTAAAGCCTCTTTGGAATATAGGCAAACTAAACATTTCTTAAGAAATGGAAAGCTTGATTTATGTGTTATTGTGTTACTTGTCTTCAAAATATAGATTTGAATTTAACCATATGATTCAAAAAATTGATATTCCGTTATTGGTTTATGATAAATTTGTACTTTTTTTTCTTTTTTAGGTACGAAGGTCCGCCCAGTTAGTTCTTCAAAGTTGTTTGAGTAATTTCCATTCTTCTTGCAAAATGGTATTTTCTGAAATGCTGGAGTTTTTAAAATTAGATCCAACCACTTTCCATGAAGAATTTAAGGTATTTTTATAGATACTAATATTCAGAACAAAATTTAATAAAGACTTTGAGGCTTTATATCAATGAATATTAAGGCATCTAAACCTAATGTTAAACTATGGAAAATAATCCCCATTATTATTCATTACATAATACATATTTTTATATCCTGTTTTCGCATTATGAAAATCCATGACCGTTATATTATTATGTAAACAAAAGACTTGTTTCTGCTATTAATATAGCATTACTTTTATTTATGAAAAATTTACTATTTCAAAATGCATTAGGTTTTGTGCATTTTTATAGTGTATTTTATTATAAATATTCAATATTGAATATATTAGATTGCACATAGCGCACTCAATTTTAATCCAATCCAAATGAATAATATTCATATATTTATGTTTATACAATTTTACGAGAGAGCTGAAGGAATTAATTTTATGTACAAAGTTAGTAATTACACATCAATAGTTTATATGAGGGTAAGATTTGTACTCACCTTCACTTCCAGTCCAAGGATAGAGATTCTGCGTCAGTGCATATCTTTGAGTGTGTAGCATTTTTCATCAGCATTAGAATCTGAAAATAAACTCTGTGTGTGTTTTGGAAAATTAATATTTGTTATATATATAATTACTGAACTCATGTTTAAAAAAACTTTTTAGAGGATATATTTCCCTTAATTATTTCTTGATTATTATTTCAATCATAAGTATATTTATATAATTAAAGTATAATACTATAACGGAGCATTTAACAGAGCTCCTTTTAGACCGGTTACATATTGCAGAAGTGAGTACCCATACATAATAAAAATGTGCGAGAGAAACTTTATAATTGATGACTAAAGCAGTTCAAAGGATGAAAACTGGGAGCGGTGCATTCCACTCTGCAACACGTACATTTATGAAGATTGTCTCTAGGGTAAAATAAAATGTCTATCAAAATAAGAGTTCTTGAATAGCGGAATATCAAAACACAAATTATTTCAGTTTTCTTTCATTTTTACCTTATATTTAAAATGTTAATTAAATACCATTAAAATGGTTACAGATGGAAAATTCCAGATAAAGTTTTCCTCCACTGATCATGCACTTTTTGATATTTTTGATTGAAAGATTGTTTCTAGAAATATTGTATTTATTTATTTATTTATTTTTTTTTTTTTAGAATTTTCACTATTTGTCAATCTTGCTTAATTTAATGTTTTTATTCATGATTATTTTTTTCTATAGGGGATATTATATGTCGTTCTTGGCCATAAAGCTAATTCCTTGCTAACTCTCATCAACTGGGAATTCATTTATCAACTCTGGCCGACTATTGTTTCTTCAAAACATTCAGAAAAGAATTCAATTGTAAGACTGTTGAACAGCATTTCTGCGTCCATTCAGAAATATATGCCAACATTTCAAATCAGACTAACAGTAAGTATTTTGCACTTCATAAATCTTGCCTAATTTTGAATATACTATTCTTAGAATATTAATGTTACAGATCATTGGCTCGTGGGCATTTGGTAGCCCACAGTTTAATCTTTAATGGCCCTCTTCACTTACCATCACTGGAAGCCCGAGCCAATGTTTTTCTATGGGGAAATTTTCTTTACAAATAACTTATTAACTAATACATATTTTTAAATTCTGTTTTCACATTCAGAAAATTCCCAACTGTTAAGTTCACGGCCCTTTTTTAAAAATGTATTTTTTTAATTTTTAATATTTTATTTTGAAATTGCAAAATCAAAAAATTTCACATATTCAAAATTCGTATCTTGCAGCTTCAAAATAAACTATAAAAATTTAAAAAAAATAATTTTTTATTAAAGGTCCATCAATTTAACAGCTGGGAATTTTCTGAATGTGAAAACAGAATTTAAAAATATGTATTAGTTAATAAGTTATTTGTAAAGAAAAATCTCCCATAGAATAACATTAGCTTTGGCTTCCGGCGGCAGTGAGTGAAGAGTGTTACGTATAATAACAATATCTTTATTTTAAAAATACTTCTTGTTAACTTAAATCTCTAAATATAAACTTTATTTCTTATATAAATCTCCTTTTAAAACTTACCTTTATCAATTTAATCAGTTAAATAAGTTTTTAATAGAAGTTCAATATCTTAAAGTAATTTTCCTCATTTGTTTACTTTTTAAAGTTGATCACGCTTATTAGAGCTATACTTAGCCTGGAATGCTTCGTTGTTCACGTTTTCTCAGAGCTATACTTTAGCCTGGAATGTTTAGTTGATCCCATTTCTCAGAGCTATACTTTAGCCTGGAATGCTTGGTTGATCACTCTTCTTAGAGCTATACTTTAGTATGGATATTTAATTACTGGAATTTTCAGCAGATGGTGAACTCGTTCCGGCGTTCTTTCTATCATCCTCGCATAAGATTATTGATTCCCGGATGTAGGCGTTGTCTTTGCCGGTTGTTGTTTTACTATAAATATCGGTGATTGTGCATGTGGTTTTTGCTCACATTTAGTTTTGTGTCACGTCAGCTTTTGGACGATGTAAATTATCTTTCAATATGATTTTACGCTGCCGGTGTTTATTTTTCGTTTATGTTAAATGTTACTAATGCCTTCCTCAGTGTTACATTTTTATTTTTGGTTTTTCTGGGCCATGGTAAAATGTTTTATCGTTTTATAAAAAACACTTGAGCTGGGTTGAATAAGTTGTAATTTAATATACTGTTAACTTTATTACTGTTGTTGTTAAATTTATATTTTGTTCAAATTTTTAATAAAACTGAAATTATAACGTAAATTTATCTTGTCTTCAATCGTGTCATACACTTTAAATTTTCATCCAAGTCAAATTCAAATCACACTTTCCACTGTAAGTTTTTAGATGGAAAATTGTTTTTTTTTAAACCTCTGCTAACTTTAGATATCCAGTAAGTGTGGATAACAAGGGGTTATGGGCCATGCCCAGCCTATAGTTTTATTGACTTGGAGATTTAATCTGTTTTTGTAATCTGAGCATTTTTTTTTACGCGTATCTGATTCGGAGGGGCTATTGTTTTTTGTAGTTTTTCATTATGGCTCAATCTGCTTATACTATTGAAAAACTTAATGCCACCAATTATAGCAGTTGGTCTGCTGATATTAAATATCTGTTAATTAGTTACGGACTTTGGGATATAATAGATCAACGTAAGTCAATTCCGAAAGAGTCTGAAAAAATTTCAGATGAGGAAATAGCCAAATTTAAAACCCGATCAGATAACGTGTTAGCTACATTATATTTAAATATTCAACCCGAATTCCGGAAATTGGTAGAAAATTATGATGATCCGATCAAAGCTTGGGATGCACTTAAATTAAACTACTTGCCGGATTCGAGGTCATTTCATATGAAAATATTTTCTGAATTATTTGAATGTAAAATTAAACAAAATGAAAATATTTCACTTTATGCTGCCAGATTACTTAGACTTTCAAACCAGCTCAAGGATTTAAATGAAAAATTTGATGACAATACTTATACTTCTTTCCAGTTGCTTAGATATTTACCTAGCAGTTTTGATAGTATTGTCCAAAATATACTGCGTTGGCCAAAAGAAAAATTTAAATTCAGTGATATTGTTAATGAATTGTCCGCTGAGGAGGCACGTTTAAATCTTCGTGATAGTGACAAAGTAAAAACGCCAGGTTTAGTAAATATAGTAACTTCTCGACAAAACTGCACCTTTTGTGGGAAATTTGGCCACCATCAGGCTATTTGCAGACTTAAAAGTAGTCAAGATAATGGTTTCACCGATCATCGCCAAGGTAGTGAAAGACAGTTCCAACCCAGGGATTCCAGGAGTGCCTATAGGAGAGGCTTTAGTCCAAGTTATAAACATAGAAATTTCAAGTCACCAGATCGTTTTAGTACTGATAGACCTCATCATGACGCAAGTTACAGCCCCAACAGACCTCAATATGATACTAGACAGTCTGGTTTTTCTGGAGGAAGAGCTCGTCGAAATAGACGTAAGTCTAAAAATGTTTTATTTATTATGCATTCTAACTCTACTGAATCTGAAGAGGGATGTTCTTGGATTTTTGATACAGGAGCATCTCATCACTGTTGTTCCAGAAGGGACTTATTTTTTAAATATAAACCTTTAATTAACGAAAACATGACTGTAGCTGTTAAAGATGTAAATTTTGAAATTGAGGGAATGGGGAAAATAAAATTGAGGTTTGGTCAGAGAATATTCACTTTAGAAAATGTTATGTACTCTCCTAAATTGAGGAGAAATATAATATCTGGTCCTGCTTTGGATAAAAATGGTTGTATATATGAAGGCGGTGGGGGTGAGGTTAAAATATATCGTGACAATGAATTTTTGTTTAAAGCCTACTTAAAGAATAAAATCTATTATCTATATCCTAAAATTCCTAAAGTTAATAACAGACATGTAAAATTTGAAAATTTGAATTTAGAAAAAGGGAATAAAATGCAACTTTGGCATAGACGTTTTGGCCATATCAGTCCTGATATTTTGACTCATACTTGTAAAGAAAATGGTGTAAAAGGTGTTTCTGGTCTAAATGATAAAAATTTTGAATGTGAAGTTTGTAAATTAAATAAGTTTAGACACATTTCTCATAAGTCTACTGGTTTTATCAGATCAACACAGCCACTTGAGTTAATTTTTGCTGATTTATGGGGTCCTTCTCATGTTGAGGGGAAACATGGAGAAAAATATTTCTTGTCCATAGTTGACGATTTTTCTAGAAAGGTTGCTCTTTACCCAATTAAGTTAAAATCAGATGCCGCTGATATTATCATTAGACATATTACGCGTGCTGAAAATTTGATTGGAAGTAGAGTGAAATCTTTTCGTAGTGATAATGGACAGGAATTCATGTCAAATACCCTTGAAGATTTCTTTGCTTCTAAAGGAATTAAACATGAATTGACAAATTTGTATACTCCACAGCAAAATGGCGTTGTTGAACGCTATAACCAAACTGTAGCCGATGGTATCAGAACTTTACTACAAGAAAGTAATTTAGGACAGAATTTTTGGCCAGAAGCAGCAACTTATTTTGTTTACACATGGAATAGGACCTGTAACACAAACTCCACTAAAACTCCCTTAGAACTATATACTGGAAACAAACCCTCAGTCCGGCATTTGAAGCCATTTGGTGTTTTAGCCTATGTAGGTATCCCACGACAAAAACGTTATAAATTAGACCCTAAAGCAACAAAGGGTGTTATGGTGGGTTATGCTTTTAGGACTAGAGGATACAGAATATGGCTACCTGAATCAGACAAAATAATTGAAACACTTAATGTTAGATTTAATGAGAAAGCCAAGTATATAGATCTGAATAGTAGCAGTGGAGCAGTGCTGGAGCCCCAAACTCAGTTCTTTGTCCCACTTTTCCCGAATTCTGTTTCGGAGGAAAATACTGTAGAAGATGTGAGAAGTGCGACCTCTTTCCCTTCTGATATTCAGGACAAAGACAGTTTAGAGGAGGGGTGTGATGGTTTAAAGGTTGTTAACTGGTATAGAAAAGCTGTTCCTAGACAAACAGGAGATAGGACAGATATTTACTACTATGAAGAAGGAAAAACGCAGCGTCTTAGATCCCAAAATGAAGTTCAGGACTATTGTAAAAAGAACAAAATTGTATATGATCCTAAAACATTTAATTTCAGTGGTAGTGACAATTATACTGGTATTGTATCTGAACAGGGTCCAAGTAATAATGTAGTTTTTAATAATAGTTGACTAGAAGAAATTGTTGTTCCTAAAACGTACAAGCAAGCAATGAAATCTCCCCAGAAAGAAAAATGGCTTGAGGCAATGGAAAATGAGTTAAAAGTAATGAAAGAAAGGGAAGTTTGGGAGCTTACTAGTTTACCACAGAACTGTAATCCTGTAGGTAACAGATGGGTTTTTGCGATTAAGCGTGATGAAAAAGGTAATATCATTCGTTATAAAGCCAGACTTGTTGCCCAGGGCTATAGTCAAATCAAAGGGGAAACCTACGACGAGACTTTTAGTCCTGTGGTCAATTTTGCTGTGATTAGATTCTTTTTCTCATTGCTCGTAAGTTTTTAAATTGGACCCATATTCAATGTGATATAACTAGTGCGTATCTATATGCCCCTTTAACTGAAAATATTTTTATGTCTCAGCCAGCAGGATTTATTCAACCCGGAAAGGAAAGTTTATATTGTAAATTAAATAAAGCTTTGTACGGTTTACATCAATCAGGTCGCGAGTGGTTCTTTGAAATCCATAAAGTTTTGATAAAAATAGGTTTTGTTAAATTTAATTCATGTAATTCTGTTTATCTATATAATTATGAAGTTATTCTTTTATTATATGTTGATGATATTGTCATTTTTAGTAAATATAGTAAAACAATTGATAAAGTTTTGAATTTACTTAAAAGTCATTTTGACCTTAAAATTATGGGAAAAACCAAGAAGTTGTTAGGAGTCGAGTTTGAAGAAATAAACGGTCAACTTGAAATTCATCAACATCAGTATATTGAAGAAGTTTGTGACCGATTTAAAAGTTTTAAATACCCTATTTCAACTCTTCCCATAAGTAAAGGCGTAGTTTATTCTAAGTCAAATTGTCCTAAAAATGATTATGAAATTCAAGAAATGTCAACAATTCCTTACAGAAGTTTACTTGGATGTTTAGCTTTTATTGCAAATAGAACTCGCCCTGATATTTGTTACTCTGTGAATATTTATAGTCAGTTTCAATCTAATCCTGGAAAAACACATTGGGATGGCTTACTAAGATTATTAGGATATGTTCATTATACCAGTCATTTTAAATTAAAATTAAATTGTAAAAGACCACAACTTATAGTTTATTCAGACTCTGATTTCGCTGCAAATAAAGATGATCGTACTTCTATGGGCGGTCAAATTGTTTTGTTGGATGAATCCCCTATAGATTGGAGAACTTTCAAAGAAAAATCTGTCTGCCTCTCAACAATGGAGGCAGAATTTGTGGCTATGACGGAGGCTGCGAAAAATTTAATGTGGTTTGATCGTATTTTAAATGAGTGTGTTGATGGTAACATAATTCCTAAAGTTGAATGTAAAGCTGTTTTAAATATGGATAGTCAATCTGCCATAGATTTTGTCAAATCTCCAATTGAAAATTACAGATCTAAACATATTGATATAAAATTATTTTTTGTAAGGGATCTTGTTCGTGATAATCTTTTTGATCTTAAATTTATTAGAAGTAAACTTAATCTGTCCGATGTTTTTACCAAACCCCTCACTCGCCAAGATCTTGAAAATTTTATATTAAACATATTTAATAAATTAAAATAAACTTAAATTTTGTAATTGTATAAATAATATAATATATATATCTTGGAATTGTATTTGTGTTTTTGCAATTATGTATATTTTTCCGTTTTTCCTAAGGTTACCATTATTGAAAGTCCTGGCCAGGCAAATTTTAAGATTGGTTACTTGGGTTATTTCCTGAAATTTTGCATAATTGTAACGTTTAATACATTTCCGTATAAGTTTTTTTAACATGTTTTTTTATATGAATTAACATGTATCTAGTTTTTTTTAGGTGCCGTTTAGTGGCTTAGATGTAAAGGTTTTTTTTTTCAGGTGCCATATACTGGCTTAAATGTAGCGGTTTTTTTTTCAGGTGCCTATAATGGCTTAGATGTAGAGAATTCTTTTCCAGGTGCCGTAGTTGGCTTGTGTGTAGTTAACGATTTAAATTTTTGTACATATTCATGAATTGTTTAAGAAAAATGTATTTGTAATTCGATAATTTTTATAATGAACCTCCTTTTTGAACTGTATTGAAATAGCCATTGTTAGTGGTGGTCGTAATTATTTAAAGTTTCATCTGTGATTGATACGTCGTCTGTACTGACCTGTGGATAATGAAATTTATGTGTAAATTTTTTTGTTTCATGTTAAAAGTGAGTTAACCTTTTTGTGATTTTTTTTTAATTTTATTGTTGAAGTATGTATATGTATGTGTTAAAGATGCTTTTAAAGATTTGAATATTGATTGTTATACTTAAGGAAAAAAATTTGTTTTTTTTAACCTAGCTCAAAGTTGTTTAAATTTATACCTGTGCTTGTTTGGTGTTATGTCAAGTTAACAAGAGGAGGGGCTTTTGTTACGTATAATAACAATATCTTTATTTTAAAAATACTTCTTGTTAACTTAAATCTCTAAATATAAACTTTATTTCTTATATAAATCTCCTTTTAAAACTTACCTTTATCAATTTAATCAGTTAAATAAGTTTTTAATAGAAGTTCAATATCTTAAAGTAATTTTCCTCATTTGTTTACTTTTTAAAGTTGATCACGCTTATTAGAGCTATACTTAGCCTGGAATGCTTCGTTGTTCACGTTTTCTCAGAGCTATACTTTAGCCTGGAATGTTTAGTTGATCCCATTTCTCAGAGCTATACTTTAGCCTGGAATGCTTGGTTGATCACTCTTCTTAGAGCTATACTTTAGTATGGATATTTAATTACTGGAATTTTCAGCAGATGGTGAACTCGTTCCGGCGTTCTTTCTATCATCCTCGCATAAGATTATTGATTCCCGGATGTAGGCGTTGTCTTTGCCGGTTGTTGTTTTACTATAAATATCGGTGATTGTGCATGTGGTTTTTGCTCACATTTAGTTTTGTGTCACGTCAGCTTTTGGACGATGTAAATTATCTTTCAATATGATTTTACGCTGCCGGTGTTTATTTTTCGTTTATGTTAAATGTTACTAATGCCTTCCTCAGTGTTACATTTTTATTTTTGGTTTTTCTGGGCCATGGTAAAATGTTTTATCGTTTTATAAAAAACACTTGAGCTGGGTTGAATAAGTTGTAATTTAATATACTGTTAACTTTATTACTGTTGTTGTTAAATTTATATTTTGTTCAAATTTTTAATAAAACTGAAATTATAACGTAAATTTATCTTGTCTTCAATCGTGTCATACACTTTAAATTTTCATCCAAGTCAAATTCAAATCACACTTTCCACTGTAAGTTTTTAGATGGAAAATTGTTTTTTTTTAAACCTCTGCTAACTTTAGATATCCAGTAAGTGTGGATAACAAAGAGGGCTCTTAAGTGTCATTAGTACTCCTCATACTGATGTAACACTCAAAAGCACAAAAAGTAAAAGTTCTTAAGCTAATGAACCTTCATTAAATACAAAATCATACTTAGGTGTGCGCTAACAGTGGGAAAACTTTTTTGGGTTAATATACTTCTGTGAAGAAATAGGCTTTTTCATAATTTTAAAATAATGAAGTTGATTCCAGAGTATATGGAAAAAGAACATGGGGCCTGGTATTCTGTGTATTAGAATATATGCCAAAATTTAAAAAAGTTGTTGGGAAATATTCATTGTCTATTATCTCATTAATACTAATTTAATAACTTAATGAAATGTTTGATGATTTAACAGATTTTTTTTTTTTTTTTGGGGGGGGGGGGAGTTAGTATTAGCCAAGTTTATTAGTATGTGCATTTCATTATTTTCTAATTTGGGACTGGTTAATTTAATTAATCAATTTTAAAATTTCCAAAAAAGTGTTTGACTCTTACTAATTTAATTAATTTCCCTCCTATTATTTAAACTACTTGAAATTTATTAGGAAAGAAATTTTTCAATATTTAATAAAGCACTTTGTATGTAAACAAACTGGTGTTTTTGTATGAAAACAAAACATAACTTCAAACCAAAAATCAAAAAATAAATAACAAGAAAATTTTCTGAAAAATATTGTGGATCGATTTCAAATAATCTAAAAATAATATTATTTATTTTTCTAACTTTCAAATTCTGCATATTTAAAATGATAACGTCATTTTAAATTACAATTTCATCATTCTTTCTAGAACATTTCATTAGTTCTGCACAGTTTTCAAAATTAGCAGTCGTTAATTGTCAAATGCTACTAAATTATTGCATTTGACGGCTATAAAATTATTTCCGGTCATCAAATTTGACACTTAGCTTTTTTTTTTTAGACTTATTTTTATTTAACTTTGAAAGCTCCAAGTTCGTATTGTATTTTTTCCCCCTGCTGCGCAGGGACTATGCCATTTATACATCTGGGTATTTGGGGCATATTTCATCCCCCCTTTACAGTGATAAAAAAGAAAAAGTTTCCTTTAAACCCTTTTAATCTTATCTTTAAAACTGCAATTTACAACCCTCTTGCCGTACATACATACAAATAACCTGTGTAACAAACACATTACATCTGTGTGCACATACTGATATGATGTGTAAGAATCACACACACACACATATATATATATATATATATTTGTGTTTCGGAAATTTTGACGTGTAGTTCAGAAAATATTGTTTTACTCAGAATAACTCGATTAGTCATGTTAAAAGTGAATTTCGGAAATAGCAACTAGAAATTTCAATTTGACGCCTAAAATATTTACAGCAGGCGTCATATGATGCCTTCTCTTTCCTTCCCAATTTCTATCACTGGCTCCGGACAAACCTAGTATTACTATGCTGAATTCAAAATAGCGTCCTTTTCAAATAAAGAGTAAATTTTAATAGAAAGAAATCAATAATAAATATTCCTCCAACGAAAAAATCTAATTTTATTTAATTTCATTAACTTTTAATTTGAGCAAACGATCTTAATAAATTCTTTCATTAAAAACTATTTTCTGCACGTATCAATCTAAAATGCTAGTCTTTTACGAGCAGGAGTTTGAAAAGGCATCTCTGTCTCTCTCTCTTGGAAGTGAACGTTGAAGGAGGAAGAACCATCGCTGGGCCACAGCACGACTTCTGCTCGTTAGAGCAGTGAAAGTTCTCGATATGCCCCAACAAGGACATCTAATTAAGAAACACGAAAATGTTTTCACCAAAATTGTTCTGTAAAGAAAATTTTGGATAAACTTTTGTTTGAATAAATTTGGTTAAATAAAGTCTTTATTTTTAGTGGTAAAATCTACACTACCTTCATTGATTTCATGAATTTAAAAGTGGTTTCATTAACAAACTTTGATCTATTGGCACACAAACAGCATCAGGCTGAGTTTTGTACATTTTGAGTTTGATTTTGAAATTTTTTCGCACTTGGAATTTGATTTGTTCACAAACTAGGGCTTTTCTAGTTTATTTAAAGAAATTATTAATTTATCACATTAAATTTTATTTCTTTAATTCATTAGGATATGTGCTTACGGAGTTTCCATTTCTTTGAATTTTTATTTATTTTCAAGTTACTGTTATCATATGAATTCATTTGTGAAATCTTTATTAAAAATAATTGCAGTTATAATAACTTAAGCTTTTTTTTTTTTTCTTTTTTAATTATTATTATTATCATTTTTAATATAGATTCCAGACAGATGCATTGATGCTGCAAAAACATTATGGAATAGTAGTGTACCCTTACCTTCTTCTCCAATGT
Organism: Salticus scenicus; assembly: GCA_963930645.1. NCBI lineage: Eukaryota > Metazoa > Arthropoda > Arachnida > Araneae > Salticidae > Salticus > Salticus scenicus. The sequence goes on along the minus strand of OZ005653.1, from coordinate 322,375,201 downwards.
TAGATGAGGAAACTATATCAGAATTTTCTAAAGCTCTTGAGGAACGCTGTGAAAAAAATGCTGAGTAAAGCAGTTTTTTTTTTTTTTTTAATGTCTATTGAAAAACTCTTACTATATTAGCTGACTATTTTTAAATCTTGTAATTTAAAATATGTATTATCTTTTTTTACAGTTTTTATTATAAGCTGATAAGCAATTTGAAAGAGCTGATAGTCTGTGGCAATTTGTAAGTTTCCTTTTTTTCTTTATTAGCATTTACTTGATTTGCTTTTATATTTTATGTGAAATTACTTATTTTTAGAGCAGTTGAATTTTTAATGAAGCTAAATTATTTCTGTCCTCCTTTTTACTTCCATTACTCGACTACCTTAGGAAAGAAAGTATTGCATTCTGTCAAAAATTTTGATATTGAATTTTCACCTGCTTTAAAGGCTCTTGAATCTGAAAAGGTGATTTTTCACAATTGATTAGAGTTGTATATATGCTTAGTGTCTTCTGATTATCATCATATCTTCAAAAGTAATAAAGCTAGAATGACAAAACTTCAGAATTAAGACAGGTCTAACATACAGATGCCAACTTATGGTGAAAATTAGAAAACAGGAAGTAGGACCATAAGACCTTATCTGAAAAATGGTTCTAACAATTTTCTTAAAATTAGCTATAAATAGGTCAATTTAAGTTCCTGTAAGGGCATTCCTGACAAAAGATTACAGGTTTTCTGCAAACTTACTATATTAACCTACCGATACTTCATGTATACCTATTCCTACCACTGTGGGTCAAGTGACTCGTCTTTAAAATGTTAAATATATTACTATGTATAGCGAAAAATATATTATTTAACACAATTTGGTACATGAATAAAACAATTTTTTTTCAAATAACAATTCAAAAATGCTTATTTATTAAATTTAAAATGGATCATTTGACCCGTCATGGTAGGTTTAGTGTTAACTCCCTTATACATATCCTTTTATATGTAATTAAAAGTTTCTGGTGAGCAGATGAGTTTGCCAAGTTTTGGAGAAAATCGGCAGTGGGACTAAAAGTAGGTACAGTAACCGCCGCTTATTAAAATCACATTCGTCCTGAACTAAAGTGATTTTATTAAGTGGCTGATTTTTATATCCGGCAAACGTTCTAGCACACAAGAAAAGAGTATTTTCCTGAATTTGGAAAGAAATTTCAAAAGGTAAAGAATAATAAATTATTTAACAATATTAATTAATGTTTGAAAGATAATTGATTGATTGTTTCTTGAATATGATAAATTTAATGCATCCCAATTTCCGATGCACTATACTTTGCTGAAAGTTCACGATTATCTTTTAAATTGAAAATCCTTACGTTTAAATTTCTTGCTCCTTAGTTATTTCAAAATAAGAATTAGAAATTGTCCTTTAATAATTAAAAATTATATATATATATCATTTGCGAATCAAATCAAATTTGTAACTCATTACTGTACTTTAAAGAATATGCTCTTTGAAATTGTTACCGAGACAGGTGATGGGGGCATATTTGATATGTAACTATGCTGAAAGTGTAAAATTTACATCAAAGAGAAATATCTGGGTACTACTAGTTTTATTTTCACTTTTATTTCCAAAGAGGAAAAAAAAAAGTGCAAATCAAAAAATTTTTTAGCATGCCTAAATGACATTTTTGATACTGAAGAGATATTCTTGAGTTAATTAACCAGTGATGTTGATTTTATTAAACTGTGGTTTTAAAATTGTTTGCATTGATTTGATACTGGGCTTTGCAATTTGATCATATTAAGCGGCTGATTTTATTAACCAATACGGCGGTTACTGTATCTCAAAAACAGCTCTATCGATTGCTACATAAATCCCTTTTTAGATGCCCTTTAGCATATATTACTTAGTAATTATACAGGGAAATTGGCAGGTATTCTGATTAGGTAGGTCAGTTATAGGTCTCAGAAATGAGTGTTTCAAAAACCATCTCCAATTTTTTTTTTTTTTTTTTGCTTGGTATTCAAATTCTATGTCTTCACAATGCATGTATCAGTTTGCTCTTACTGGAAAATTGTTAGGTGACTAATTTGTTAAATCAATTTTATGTCTTCTAATTAAAGACTATATGTGTAGTAGGGTAATAGAAGTTATGTGGTTGTTACACACCAGTTCCCCCCCCCCCCCCTAAAGCTTTTAGTAAATATCGAAAATTCACTAATGCTTTCATAAAAATGCAATTTAATTCATTTTCAAATAATTTTAGTTTCTAGATAGCTAAACTTTTTTTCCTTCAAAATAAGTAACCTTGAGATAATGAATTTTATGAATATAGAATTTTTTTTTACAATTATACATAAAATATATATAACATGATAAATATAAATAGTAATATATATGAAATTAATTTTACATATTTTGAAGTTCTGTACTTTAAAAGTATCTGAAGTTTTTAAATATATTTGTTTGGATACCACCATCTTTTGGAAAGACAGATTAATAACTAGGAAATTTTATAATAATGTTAAGGTACACAATTACTACTTTGTATTTAAATAATAATTATTTTAGATTTTTTCGCTGTGAAAAACTGAAATATGATCATTTACTCCAATGAAATTACAGGAGTTGAGCATTGCCATAAACGATTATTGCAAAAATACTTTTTCAACTAACCCTTCTCATTAAAAAAAATTCTCTAACTCATGTATAATAAGTAAATTAAAAAGAAAATTGAGTCAACATGTTGATAAAATAATTTTTTGCCCTGTTTCATAATTCTTAAACCTTTTGTTGAGTATCATTTTATAACTATTAATAGTTTCTTTGCTTGAAATGATTTAATTTTTCTTTGCTTTTAGGCACTGGCGTCACTATAATTTAGCTCTTATGATGCTGGACATTTTAATAAGATATGATGTAAAATACCCGAAGGAGGGTGTTGAGCTATTTGTTTCACATCTTATTCATGAAACTCTTGCTGTGAGAAAGGTATTTTTCCATGAAGCAAAATTGTCTTCCCCTTTACTTTAAAAACATTGATGAATGTTTACTGCATTATTATTATTATTAGAACATACAATTATTATTTTTAATAGAAATAATTGGGACAACTGGAACATTAATCCAAGAGTCATTTCTGGTTATTTTCTTTTGGCGACCACATCAAAATGCCATTTTCAGAAATGGTTGCCATAAATTCCAAACATAAATAAAGTGAAAATGGGCTTTTCAAAATGGTGTCTGTTTTGAAATGCACAGAAATAAATTAAGCCTATTTTTAATAATAATAAAACAAATATTTAGAATTAACTTACTTCACTTTACATGAGAAACTACCATTAATGCATATCTAAACTACTGACGGCAAAACTACTACACCTCAGAATCCTACTACATTCACCTTCTTTTCCAAAAATAGGCCCATTATTTGTTAACTTTCTCTTTCAGCAAACACTTATAATTTTCAACAATCTTTTTCATTGAATCAATACTACTAGAGGGCCTATTTAAACAAAATCAATAATACACAATTGAAAAAAACAACATAAAATAATAATAAAATGTCAAAATACAACCCGCTTTATAGAATCATATTTCAACAACAAGATCAAATATTTAAATGGCAATCAGGTTATCAGAAATAAGCGGCATGTGGGTTGCCATGGTTATCAAAAATAAGCGGCAAGCTGATTGCCATAACATATTGTCAGACAGTGGCGCACCCAGAATTTCTGTCTGGAGGGGGCTGAAGAATATTTGGGTCCTGTAGTACTGTAAATAGGTTTAAGGGTATATACGCACACATACATATAGTAAAGAATCTGCTTTAAGTATTTCTTTTGAAATAAGTAAACGAATGAATGAAATTGAATAAGTTGAATAGTGCAATCAAGGAATTTATATCAGTATATAACCTGGTAAGTTACAGTAGTTCGGTCAGTTGCGGTTGGCACTGAGCTTGTAAACATAAAGTTGTCTGTTCATCTATGATTTAAAAAAAAAAGTATCGTGTACAATATGACAAGCTAGTGAACACAAAATGCGTCCGAAATAAAATGCCCCCCCCCCCCAGCCCATATTTCTATTGCAAATAAAATTTGATCAAATTTAATACTCTTTTGCTTTGCTTCACATGCATATGCAGTAATACTTAAATAATTAAGAAATTGTTATAATTATAGCCAAATAAAAGTTACAGTTGTGATATGTAGGAATTATAACAGAATTTCAGTATAAATTTTTATGTGGCTATTTTTATTTAATTATCTGGAGTATTGGGGTGATGCTTCTAGGTTTGGTTAACAGAAACAAGTCGGGCGCGTAGTCTTCGTGGGTGTTAGTCAACACAGCAAGCAGGGGCTTAATATCCTAAAACATTAATTCTATTCTAATGTATAATATATTACTTAGAATTTTAATTTGTTCAGTTAGCAAATATTTCAAGCGTTACCTTTCTGAGTTCATTACAGGATATTGTATTCCAGTATAATATTTATATATATTATGAAATTTGAATTTTTATAACAGGAAAAAATTGCATTATCCAAAAATGGAGCTTAGATCTCAGTGACATCAGAGGCAAATATAAAAACTGTGCATGGGCCCTACTATATGTTCTACTTACCATGATTAAAAAAATAATAATAATAAGTGACCTCATCCTCAGAAGCATCTGTAAAATATCTTAACATATTATTATCGAGGTATTTTCCTATTTTGAACAGTAAATTACGCCTTTTGGCATTCCTCTAAATCGTTATATTTTTAGAGAAATAATTTTGCGTATGTGAGATTAAAGTTTTATCTTCAGCAATTCATGTGAAATTTCACTAGCATGTATATGTGCTAGTGGCATCAAGAGTTTAATGAATATGCAAATTTCATTTTTAATTTAAAATATTGTTTTAGAGGAACGACTCAAGAGCAGGGCTAATTTTTATTTTATATCAAACGAGAATTTTCATTTGCCGATGCGAATGTGTTAATGTTGCCCAAGGACAAAACAAACTTTCACTAAGATGCTATAAATATTCATGAATTAAAATATAAAATTGTATGAGCCTGGTATCCCATTTTTCTGACAAATACATCCCTGCTTACTTCCACATCAGATTGCTTCTTCTGCCTGACTTTTTAGATACTCTCTCGATTTCATGATAACAGTATATGCTTTAGGGCCTTAGAAGCCGATTCCTAAAAATTGCAATGGAATGTCTAGGGTATCTTTCAGATAAAAAACAAAAGAACTAATTCATTGTTTTTGTGTTTGAATGTAAAAATTTCCTAATATTTAATGTATAATTTATAAACTTTATTTTTGCTTACAATATCAGTGTTTGAATAATATTTTTTTCATATGTATCTAAAGTTTTTTACCATGTCAGCTGGTTCTGGAGGGGGCTTGAGCCCCCTAAGCCCCCTCCGTGGGTGTGCCACTATTGTCAGAACATTATTATTGTTCAAAACAATTTGGACTTCTGTCACTTCCTAAGATATATTAATTATTATTATTATTTAAATTTAATTATATCTAAAATAAATAATTATAAGATTAAAAAAAATTTTTTTGTATGCCATGGTTATAAATTTTCTGTTGAATCATGGCTATAGAACTATGTTAGTACTTTATCAGTGTATATAAAATTATTTTAAAGTGATAATGAGGTCAATTTTTGTGAGATGCATAATTTAAGTTTTTATAATTTTTTAATCTTCACGTTTAATTAAATGTATTTATTTTTATGTCGAAAGAAAATGAAATCGTAATTTTTTTTTTTTTTTTTTGGCAACAATTAAATTATAACTAATATTTTAATGGCTGATTAATTTATAGCTATTAGGAGGTATTATTTTCATATTTTAATTAATTAAAAGAAAACTAATCAAAAATTCGAAAACTGGGCTTTGAGGTATTGCATTGTCATCGTGTTTTCTGAGCTATTCTAAAAGTTTCAAATGTCTAGCTAGTCAGGAAGTTAGTTAAAAATCGATTGCAAGGTTTGTACTGAACAAATAAACAAACAAACAAGAAAATGAGTTAATAAAAACATGGTAAAATATTTATATGTTTGCAGTGATCATGCTGAGGTTTGAGATAAAGGGAGTCAAAAAGACCCAATGTCTTTAAAAATATGGATAAAACTTCAAAAGTCTTTTTTTTTTTTTTTAAATACAAAATACTTTATACAGAAATTTGTTTATGAGAACTTCAAAATTTTCTTTTCTCATTCTATGATTTTATGTATAAAAAATTGCTTAAGGAGACAATTTTGGAGTTTAAAGAAATTTTCATAAGTAAATTATCTTAGGAGATTCTGAAAAAATTTAGTAAGCTTTGAATGTGGGCATGATATGATGATTGTGTAAGTTTCTGTTGACAGAAAGAAAAAAAAAATCTCTAAATGGTACCACTTATTTTGCCACAACAAATTTTTATATCAAAATGAGAAACCAATTCTTGTTTAACCAAGTCATTTATTTAGGAATTAGTGTATAAAATACCTGTTTTTTAGTGTAAACATTATCCCTGTATCTGTTCAGCTAGATAAAATTTTATGTCTGGTGTAGATCATTAAATGTCTAAGTACAGTCTCAAAATCTGAAAATGTTTCAAAAACAGATTTAAAAAAAAAAAAAGGTGGGGGGGGGGGGGGTCACACAGCTTCTGCCTCACAGTCTTTTTTTTTTTTTTTTTTTAAAGCTGTTACAAAATAACTTTAACCATAATATTTTCAATAATAATGAGATAGTTTAAGGATTTTTTTTTTTTTTTTTAAGGTGAAAACAGGCGTCAGCTTAACAAATTTTGGAGTGGTTTCTTTTCTGAAGGCGTCTGGTTGATATATAATATTTTTATGACGGGACAAAATATTTGTTTTGTTTCTCCATTTATTTTGCTTACCTGTAATTGCAATATAAAATTCTTTTCCATCACAAATGAATCGAGTTACTAATAGCAATGTGTATTGATTAAATTGAACTTTGGTTTCAAACAGGGTTTAAACTGCCATTAGTTTTTTTAGCATTTTGCTAAAAGGTATCATATTTTGCTAAAACAAGTAGGTCAGAATTTTGCTAAAAAGCTAAAACTGGATAACTGGATAAAATATCTCTATATAATAATTGAGATTTTTTTTTTTTTTTTTTTGTAATATTTGCAGGCAAAAACTATGAAAGGACTGAAATTTTTGGGAATCCTTATTTATATAGTAATTTGGATTTATTTTTAATTTTCAATGATTGAATTTAAATGCAAAAATATTTTAAAGTATGTTAGAATTCAGAATTTGCTTCATAGAAGGCATTTTTAGCACTAGTATTTCACTATTATCTACTACTAGACTTTAATTGATTTTTAAATTGCTTTTTCATTTTACACATATGATATGAATACCTCTTTTTCTATTGTTAAAATCAAAACATAGTTTCCCTGATTCATATTTTTAAAGTCACAAATATGGATGCTTGGTTAAAATCATCAATGAACAAAAGGAATAGAAAACAAAACTGAGGATAACAAAGCTAAGTAAAAGAAATCAATGGTATCCAAAGAATTAACTTTCGAAAAAGCTAAAATAGTGCTTGCCTATTTTCGCTAAAATGCTAAAGTAATTTTTTTGCCAGGTTAAACCCTGGTTTCAAATAAATATATTTTAGTTTGAGATGTGCTTATAATAGATTGATAAAGAGAAACAATATGAAATGACATACTTGTACTGATGTCCAAAAAATATGACAGTAAAAAAAAAAAAAAAAAAAAAAAGAAAATTCTAATTTATTTAATTGCATTAAATAACTGATATTTTTTCAATTGAATATATTAAATGTTAAGTTTCTGAATGATTTCTTTTTTATAAAACAGATTGCTATGCAAGCAGTTCCCTCTCTACTCAAGCAGCAGAAAAGAAAACATCTAAAAATAATCATTGATCCATCCTCTCAAATTAACAAAAATCCAACATTACACCCCTCCTTGGAAAAAATTCGACCCAAAGAAATTCCAAATAACTTTTGGTTACAGTATAATAGTACTGATGCTCCAGATACTCTGGAAAAATGGAATTCTAAACATTTTATTCATAAGACTCACTGGGGATTTAAAGTATTTCCCAAGTAAGCTAATTTCTCTTAAAATATTTCTATGGTTTTTGTAAAAAAATGTTATATCAAACATAAATATTTGTTTTTTCTGTTGTAGCTCCTTACTGTAATTTTGTTTATTTTGTTTAAATAATTTATGTTCATATTAGATCCAAAAAGGAAAAGAAAAAAAAAAAAGTTTGTTTATAGTTTTTGTTTATCTGGTCCTTTATATTATTAACATCACAGCTTTTTTTATTTTTGATTAAAATATAATAGTGTCAGTTATTCTTATACAATAAATAAATAAATAAAAATATTTTTATTCAGTAATTCTCTGAGGCTGATGTGCAGCTTTAGTTGAAAGTTAATTTATTAAAGTTAATATACTTTAACCCCTTGGGTACGGATTTATTTGAGAAAATATTTGCATGTGGAACGGATATAATTTTTGGTTGCTTGGAGTAGTATGTAAAAGCAGTACATTTTACGTAAGAATTTATTTATTTCTAAAATATTGCTGACATATGTAGTATTAAGATGTCTTCAAGTAATTAGAATTGCAAAAAAAAAAAAAAAAAATGAATGAAGTGTCTCAGATGTCAAATGTACCCAAGGGGTTAATGTGTAATTGTTAATACTTGAGTACAAAAGTACAGCTGATTACTTCAAAAGCAAATAATGTGTAAAACTGCTAACATATAAAATAAAGCAGTTTTGATACATGAATTAAGATGTAATATTGCAGATTTGATTCATTTATTGTATGAATTAAGTAATGTAAGAGCTGATTTAAACAATCCATGGTTATTTGTATAAGTTGATTATTCTTGTATCTGTGATTGTGGATATTATTACTTATTATTTTATTTACTGTTGATTTTTATACACTCTCCATTTAAATGATAATACGTCAGTTAATTAGATTTAATTGCACTTTACAATCTAATTAGACTATAAAATAAATTTAGATTATTTGTACTTCCTTGAACCTTACAAAAAGTCTTAACGGGAAATTTAAACCTTTAGCAATCGACAGGTAACAAAATGTAAGTATAAAATTCAATTCTATGATTTAAACTACTGCAATTATTTCAAACTTTTGCCCAAAACTTTAACCGTATTTTTCACAAAACTACTTTTTTCAACATGGTTGACATATCTTTAGTTCTATTTATCTAATTTAGTTACAATTTTATACCAACCTTCAATATATAACCTTCTATCGCCTCTACCACTTTAGTATCAAAATTATTTTTTAAACAATTAAAAATTAAAGGAAAAAAAAAAAAGTTGAAAAATGCATCCTTCCCCCTTCCCCTCCAAACAGTTATCATTTTGAAATTTTTCTCTCTCTCTTACATAGGGGTTAAGTTGAGAATCTTTTAAAATTTTGTTTCAGACAACCAGAAGGGCTGTAATCATGTCAACCAGAGTACCCCCCCCCCCTCCACTTTATCAGCTTACTGTTTACAACATTTTTATTTATTTATTTTTATTATTATTATTTTAAATTTTTGTATGTTTTTAAAATATCAATGAATATCTTCCAAAACATGAATAGTAATTTTCTTTTATCAAACATGACAAAATGGCTAAAATTTATTCCTATAGACCAGAAAATACCTTCTTAAGTAAAGCAGAAAGCAAGCTTTTTGCCTAGCAATTGTCTTTCCTTATAAAGGGTTTAACCTGAACCCTAGTATTATTGAAATCACTGAAATCCTCACTTTGCAATTTTGTTATTGCTACTCAATCTAATCCAGTTATCAGTTTTGAGGATTCATCTGTCAACTTTAATGGGGTTTACCTTTTCTAGAGTGAGTGAAATCGCAAACTTCTATGAAAGATTTTTTTTAAACATGTCAGTGAATGATATTGTTAGAGTGTGTGTGTTATTTGAGAGATCATAGATGCTAGTTTTTTTTCTCTTTCTTCAATAGATATCAAAGTACAAAAGAAAACACAAAATTCACATAAAAGAAGGATGGGGCAAAGCTTGCTCATACATAATAGGAATAAACCTGCTAATTAATCTTCTTGGCAATAAAACCCACTGATACATTATGGGGATAAACTTGCTTAGCAAAGTTGACTGCCATTGCAGTCAAAAAACAAACTACAACTGAAATCTTACTATGGTCACATGACCACGAAAACCCATGGAGCTTGTTCGTCATGTGTAGAAATCCAAATAGATATCGCACAAAGAAAAACTACAATTTTTTGGAATTTTTTTTTATTTGTTGCGACTTGATCCCTTCTGGCCCTTATCTTTGACTGATCATGTGATTTAGTAATTTTTTTTCTTTTAGCCTAGTTTTCTTCCATTTCTCCCATTTATATTTCCAATTTTTCAACATTGAAAAGATCTTTAAAACTTCTTTTTTTTTTTTTTTTTACTTTGTTATTTTACAAAATCAAATAAGCATTCTAAGGTCTTCTCTAATATCAGCCTCATGCAACCATTTCACCAATGATCCATAGTACAAGTAAAAGTGGCTGTTATGTGAACAGTATATTTATTGCATTCATGCAGCAATAGTTCATTAGTGCTTTAAAAACTTTTAATCATGTATTGATTGGTGATTTATGCTTGTCCATTTGTGTTCTATCAATACCCTAAATAACATCTATGGGTTTAGGAATACTTGCATAATTTTTTTTCTAGGTTTGCATGGCAGTCAGTGCAGGCCCATTCTAAACATTTGGCATTAAGATATTTTAACATCTATATATAAGATTTAAAGTTTTAATTATTATATTGTTGCTTTCTTTGTGTCTTAAGGCATTACCAAGTGACAAACAGTCATTTTGAACTAGCAACTGTTCAATTACACATTTAAAAAAAAAAAAAAAATCCATTGATATTATATTCTATTGGTATCATTTATTCATGGACAGTTGATTTAAAATTCAATATGATACATTTTGTGTCTAAAAATCTATTTAATATTAATATATATCCCCTAACTACCTTTATCTGTGCTTTTATGTTGTTAGGTCTTTTGAAGTTTATGCCCCTGATTCTGAACAGCCTAAGTTGGATAGAACAAGAGATGAGTTAACTGAGGTATTATTATCAATTTAAATATTTAAGTTTTTCAAATATCATCATTTATAAAATATTTTATGTATTTTTTCTTTTATTAAAACATTCCCTGAATTCTATATTGTTTAATTATTTTTATTAAAATGCCATTGCAATTTTTTAAAAATAAATTTTAAAATTTGAAATAGATTAATCATAATTAACTCAATTCATTTTAATATCAATGAACCAACACATTTTTAATATTAAAAAGGGTTTTTATCTTGATCGAACAAAATGAACAAAAACTGCAGTCAATTACATACATAAAAGAAATTAAGCATTACAATTGATTTTGTCATTTAAACACAATTCTTTTCTGTCCTAAACTTTTACTGGTTTTGCACTGAAAACAAACATTTAACCTATTGTATGCAGTAATTTTCCAATATTCTTTACTTATTCTAACTTATTTTTAAACTTTTGTTCCTTTTATGTTTATATAGGCAGCAGCACAACTTCAAATTTAACACACAATGTTTCAGAGCAAGCCATAGGCAGAAGTCATTTTAAATTTCTTACAAGTAACATTACCGAAAGTGTTTGGCTCTGATTTCAATGTAACTTTATTTTCAGTTAGAAAGCATGTATTGTGCGACCACATTTCCCACACTTAGCACCAAGGACAAATCTAAAGACTTGGAGGGGTGCCAAATTGACCAGCAGGTTAGATTTTGTAAACATCCTGTCATTCTGTGGTACTTCATCATTTATTTTTTCTCGACCATGAGGATTATCCCCCCCTATTTTAATATTGATTAATTGAGTTAGCACATGTACAGAAACTCTCATGGTCGCAAGAAACATGGTCAAACAATATTAATTATTTTTTATGAAAGAAATTTTTTCCTGGGCTCATTTTTCTAAATATATTGAATTTTTTATAATATCCTCTGTATTCCTTTTTCACATAATACTTTATAATGTGAATTGAAAAAATATCCAAGTCTTAAAATATTGTGTTATAAGCAGCACTCTTTGTTGCTTTTTATGTTTGTAGATTTCTAGAAAAAGTCTTAAGAATTATTTTTAATTAGAGAAGTTTAGACTTAGACAAGAATGAGAATGAAAATTACCTATAAGAATTTAATAGATTCATCCTTATAGAGATCAGGAGAAAATACAACCAAATAAAACCACATGAAATGAGCCAAAAAGAGAAACTTTTGTAGTAAATCAATTGCTAAAATAATCTGCATCACATTTCATAATCAAGGTTTTGGGAAACATTCCAACTCGTCGTGCTGTGCAACTCTAAGTCCTGGTTAAAAATACTTTACTTTAAATTGTGAGTTTCCATCATAATTATCTTCAACCCAATATGTAATAAATTTTTTGTACTAATTGGGATGAATAATATTTTCACCACACATTACATGCGCAAGTACGCTATCATTATATATTATGTGTGTATGTATACATAATTATGTATGATGTATATGTGTAATGCAATTTTTCTCTTTTTTAATTTATAGGAGGAAAAACCTTTTTATGATGCTTTTTCAAAACAAAGCTTTGTTGATAGTATTATTACTTATTTTTCTCTAGAAGAGAAAAAAGGACTTGATAAATTTGATCCTAAAAAATTTTTAATATTCCGGGTGAGTTATTAATAATTTAATTTTTATTTTATTTTATTTTTAAATTAATGTATGAGATTATATAATTAGATATTTGAACTTATTTATTGATGATGTTCAAATTTATAGATTACAGTACTGAAGTAAGTTTTATATATTTTTGTTATTACCATTTCATCTAAAGAAAATATGGGCAATTTTCTCTCACATATAAATGAACTCTCACAAATGATTTGAAAAGTCTGTTCAAGTTTTAATCATAGATATTATACGAGTGGTGCAATGGGTAGTGAATGGGTGCGCTAGAACCCATTCACAATACCCTAAATAATTTTCGGGTGTGCCATACGGTTTTCTATGTGTCCAGATATAAAAAATATAATTACTCTATTATATCATTTCATTAAGGGAAGTACAGCACTTTGATGATCCTTATATTTTCAAAGCTTCTTAAGCTGAACTTTGACATCTTGTTTCTTTTAAACTACTTGGTGATTTTTTTTTTGTGTGTGTGTGTGTGTGTGTGTAAAAAGCTATTTAATGTCAGATAATTTTTATTGTTCCAATCTCAAATCTTCAAAAATGTGAAAGAAAATTAGTCTTTGAAGAGTCGTTATATCGAGAACGTAGGAGATGTTTTCTTGTAAACAACTTGACCAATTTTATTGATTTTTTGGAGGGATTTGATTATTATTAGTTACTTTGAAATATTTATTTTATTATTATTATTGTTAATTATAAATCCCATGATATGATATCACCATTTAATTTTTTTTCAAATTTGAAAGGTTTTAATTTGAATGTTTTTTTTTTTTTTTTTTTGAAAAACTTGTAATACAATACCTTCCTACAAGTATCTTTTCTCATCAGGAAAAAAAAAAAAAAAAAAAAAAAAACAGCCGAATTGGCTTCATAGTTTAAGCAAAAATTTGTTTTAAATCCTTAGTAAATGTTCTGTATGCAAAAGATCTCCTCCCCCCTCTCCCCAAAAATATGTATATATATATATATAATGATGATGATCTATTAAGCATATATATATATATAATAATAATAATCCTGCTGCACAAAGTATTAAAATGTTTTTAGTCATTTCGAGTCATCAGAAAATAGTTCTATTTATATTAACCAAAAATGTCTAAAAAAAAAAAAAAAGTAAGATTTTTTTTTTTTTTTTTTTTCAAATGTAATACTGTACTTCCTTTAAGTATGTACTGCTCATTTCATCAGCAAATAATAATTATGTTAATTAACAGCTCCTTTTATTGGAAAAAGCAGCCATTTATTCTTGTTGTATACAGGGTACAAAGTAAAGTTGTGAGGAGACCTTATATCTCTGCAACCATTGGTTGCAGACTTATACTCCCAGTTACAAAATGTTTTAGCATTTATCATGTGGCATGTTTAATTAAAAAAAAAAAAAATTGCAAAAACTAACTATCCCTTTTCCCCCAAAATTTTGCAAATTTGTGGAAAATTTTTGACTTATACACTGCTCAAAACAATTAAAGGATATTGTAAGTCTTATATAAAATAACGGTGTAAGCGAAATTTTTTTTACAATAAACGGAAGAAGGACACAAATACAAATTTTTCTCCTTTTCAAATTTCGGAGTACACAAATTTTGAGTTTGACCTCAAAAAATGACGTTTTAGCGGCAGCGAATGAAATTTGGCTTTACACTAAATGAAAGATAAAGTGGAAAAGAATGGTCAATATTCAGTAAGTGCGTTGTTTCAATGATTGCGATGTCTTAACGAAGTTATTTAATCGCTTCAAAAGCTTGGAGGAGTTGTTGATCGGTTAGGGCTGGTCCAAACACAAACCGAAGTAGCCGAAACCACTGGAGTTTCGCAAAGTGTGATTTCCAGGATTTGAAATCAACTTTTGGAGACTGGAAATGCAAGCTGAAGATCAGGGCAAGGTCATAGAATACAACAACCTCCAATGATCATCGATATTTAACGTTAATGGCTCGAAGATACCAAAATATGAATGTCTCTCTTCTTCAACAGTTGCCTTCTCTCGGTTACTGGCGCCACATTTTTGACCCAAACTGTCCAAAACTGGTTCCACGCTATAGCAATAGGTCTAATGATCTCATCCCTATATCGACGACCAGTCAGAATTCCATTTCTAATGATGTGGGGATCAGTGCACCTATCAATGGATTCCCCCCCCTCCTCCAACCGCCAAATCTGATACTTCTGTGCACGAACGCAGGATTGTTTCGAGTGAGACATTCCCTACAAATGAAAATATGTCTATTATCGTGATGAACAGAAAACCAGGACTTGCCAGAGAAAAAAATATTGCGCCATTCATTTCTCCCCACTTTACATGCTCTGTTGCCCACTCTCTACGAGTACGACAATTTCTTACTGTTAACGTAACACACATTATTGGTCTGTGAGCATACAGACCTACAGCGTGGAGCCGATTTCGGACAGTTTGAGTCGAAACTGTTGTGCCAGTAGCTGAGCAAAGTTGTTTTTGTAGAAGAGTGGCATTCATATTTCGAAGTCTCTGAGCTGTTAGAGTTAAATATCGATTTCCATTGAGTGTTGTTGCACGTCTACGACCTTACCCTGGCCTTCAGCTTACATTTTCAATCTCCAAAAACCGGTTTCAGATCCTGGAAATCTCACTTTGCGAAACTCCAGTGACTTCAGCTACCTCGGTTTGTGTTTGGACCCCCTCTAACCGACCAACAACTCCCCAAGCTTTTGAATCGGTTAAATAACGTCGTTAAGACATCGCAATCATCGAAACAACGCACTTACTAAATATTGACCATTCTTTTATGCTTTGTCTTTAATTTAGTGTAAAGCCAAATTTCATTCGCTGCAGCTAAAACGTCCTTTTTGAGGACAAACTCAACATTTACATACTCAGAAGTTTGAAAACGAGAAAAATTTGTATTTGTGACCCTCTTCTTGCATTTTCTGCAAAAAAAATTTCATTTATACCGTTGTTTTATATAAGACTTACAATATCCTTTAATTGTTTTGAGCAGTGTACATCATTTTAAACACTGAATATTATGTACTGCAACATGAACCATTTTGAATTTTTTTTCTGGTTATGGCCTTGATGAATGCTACATTGCCTGAAGAATTAAGAAAAGTTTTATTCATCTTGATAAATGAGTGAAGGAAGGATGTGGTTAGCATTTGGTACAGTGGAAGGACTATTTTTTTTTCCCTGAGTGATAACAGAATAACAGAAAATAAAATCAAACAAACAGAAATTATTTTTGTCGTCATTAATATTTTATTTTTATTTTAGGCTTCTTATACTGATTTGTCAAATATATTTTTCTAAAATATAATTTCAATAAAAATAAATATACATATATATAAGCTAATTTCATTCTCTCTCTATATATTTTTTACACAATGCACATGTGAACACAGAATCATGTGAATTTGTTGTATATAAGTGGTCACTTTTAAAGTTAGTATGTGGGTTTTGACCCCTATAGTCAAGTAAGAAATAAATGATATTAACTGTCTTTTATATATATATTGTTTATGATGCATGATCCCTATTTTTTTCTCAAGTTTTTAAGTACTTTTCTAACACTATTTTATGTAATTTAAAGGGTTTATTTGCAATATTTGGAGACACCTTTTTACCCAATTTTGTGGATCACTTGCATAAATTAACAGTAGATAAGCAAGAAAGTTCACAAAGATGTGCTTCAGAGATTATTTCTGGTCTTTTGAGTGGCTCAAAGCATTGGAATTTTGAGAAGGTATGTTTTATAGTCAAGAATCAATGTTTTCGCATGTATAAATCTATGTTTTACTTTTTCCCCCAAGTGTTAAAAGTAATTTATTTACGAAAATATTCTAAATATTCTACATGTTTCTTAAATGTAAATTTCTTGTGAGCTTATATGCTAACTCATAAATATTTTTATTGAAATCACACAATCAACTGATTGGAAGAAAATCATATTTATTGAAATTTTTATTTTTCCGGCTGAGTGAAAATAATGCCTGGACCGGGAGTCGAACCCCGGATCATTGACTTACAAGGTCAAGACTGTACCAATTGAGCTATCCAAGACGACAACTGGATGACTTTCTGCCTAAAGGTTGTCTGAGTGAGTAATGCCGACCGGTTGTCGTCCTGGATAGCTCAATTGGTAGAGCCTTGACCTTGTAAGTCAATGATCCGGGGTTCGACTCCCGATCCAGGCATTATTTTCACTCAGCCAGAAAAATAAAAATTTCAATAACTCATAAATAGTTTAAAAATTCATAAAGAGGAATTGGTTATTTATTGTTAAATTATTTAAATTATTTTTGTTTTACAGTTTATTGCTTCTCAAATGGGTAACTGTCATGAGATTTGTCATTTTTATGCATAATAATGTGTTTTAAATGATAAAAAGTAATTTTTGAGATGAAAGGCTTCTTTTATAGGAATAGTGGTGAAAAATAATACCCAAATTCAAAATGTTCCATGCTAATTCTAAGTTATTTTAAAGCTCTAATTTTTTTTTACTGGTTTTTTTTTTTTTTTTTTTTTTTTCCGTGTGACATTGAGCACATCTGTTTAGCGAAATTATATCTCAATTACATCATCAGTCACAAACAAAAAAAAGTTTAAAAAAAACTTGAAATTTTTGCCATGTAATTGAAATGATTAGGATGTTTCTTTTAATTAGGCAATATACATTTACATGAGAATAGCATGCATATTTGAGGAGGTAAAAAGATTTTTTTAACAACATACATAATTATTTGTAACTATTTTGTTTGTAACATACAGTATTTTCAAACTAATGAAATGTTAATTTTAGAAAAATTGGCATGTTACAATAAAGTCAACGTAGCATTCAGAATGTGAAAAATATTTAATATCTAATGAAATATAAGCATTTTGATAAATATTGCTTAACTGTGTATGTGTTGTTGTTAACAAAATGTATTTTGAAAATAAATAGGGATAATCCCTGTATCATCCCAGTGTAACGTGCCTTAGAATGCAAAATTTGACTAGGAGCAACAAACCAAAATCATACCCCCTTTTTTTTATTTTTTTTATTTATTTGTGATATTAAAAAGAAAAAAAAAAAAAGAAAAGAAAAGAAAATCTTTCTTTTTATTACAACCTTACCAAAATAAAGAAAGTAGCTTTTGTGGGAGAACAAAGTTTTCACAAACACTTTTTGGCAAGACATTTATTGTTTCAGTTATTACAGCATTTTGTTCCGTATTTGCAGTTTACATAATTCAGAAGTATTTTTGTTGGAGTAGCGAATGACTCATTTTAATAAATAAAACAGATGCACCTTTAATTGCACATGCGCGTGAGAGAGAGCTCTCCAAATGTGTAAGCCTAAAATATATTTTAGCTAAAAGTTGTTGCTGTTCAGTCCACAATATTAAATAAGGAATCTTACTACCTTACAGCAACTAAACTAATACATGTTATATTAAGCAGCAAATGGCAATGGAAGCCAACTGGAAACTAAGGTAGTGAAAAACATGTTGACAGTGAGAGGCAATAAAGACAAGATATTTATATAAAACTATTAAATATTAATAACAAGTAAAAATAAAGTAACATCATTAATATATCACAGATTTGATGCTCAACTAGAAGAAACTTTAAACATATGAGAGAACAATAAACTGCTATTTAAATTTAATGTATAAATATATGTGGAGAGAAACTGACTGTTTTTCTGAAACGATGTCACGTCCGTTTAATTTATCTTCCGGTGAACCAGTAGAGCCAAGAAAATAAACGTCCACATCTTCTGGACAAACACCAGGCTATCTTAAAAGAATAACCTTTCAAAAACTATTTACTATTTCAAAAAAAAACACTATCATTCCCTATTACTATTTCAAAAGTCAATTTAAGAAAACGAAAAAACATCATGGCCAATAATTAGGCTTTACCACCAGCAGTAAAACATAACAAAAAGAGAAAGAGCAATGTTCTATTAAATTACTTCATATTTATACTCATCGTCTGCCAAAAACTATCCGTGCGGTTCACCGTAAACATGAAACGCCCACAGAACTAACCAATCAGAAAATAGGTGGTTGAACGATTGATTGTGAGCGTTCAAAACTTAAACAGGCGCCACCAAACGGTGAAAACTAAAAGTTCAGTAGCGAAGGGTTAATGCCGCAACGGACTAAACCAAGATGGCGACGTAAACAAACCCGAAGTAACTGCAACGCGGTACTTCGGAAAAATTACACATTAAAGTTAATAACGTAAGTAATGCAATTATTTTACACTTTAATAAAGATTTAATAAATTTAAAAGACAATAACTTATATTTATAATAGATTAAGTATATTAAAGGCTTTAAATAAAAAAACGATGTCAAGTACAATTATATATTTAAAGTGGGCCAAAAGCCAACATGTGCCCCCCCACTTGACATCAAAAAAACTAAACTACTATTGGCTCACCAGATAATACATAACAATAATTAATAGGTTAATTTCAAATATATAACACACAAGGAAAAAGAACACATCTTTCAATGCAAGAAAGCCTGCCCATCTAATACATTTCAATTCAGGATAAAGTTCAAAGGTTCATCATTAATTTCTAGGAAAAGTTCATATTCACTGGATCTGAAAAGGAATCTATTTTTGTTTCTTAATATATTACTAATTATGCACCGCAAGTATCAACAATTTCAGACAAACATCATGAAAAATATGAAATTATGATAATGAAATTATCAATGAAAAATATGAATATCAAATATGAAAAATTTTAATCACCCCCCAAAGTTATCAATTTTAAATTTTGAATATGAAACATAAATGATGTTTGAAAAGATGAGTAGAATGAGATTATGTATGAAAAACATTTAACACAACATTCAATGACTTCATAAATGCATTAATATGCATGTATGATAAATTGGCATGGGCACCCATGCAGTGATAGACTACACAGATACTTGCAATGGATAATTTAATTACTGTATAAACACATTTGCTATTAACAATTTATAATTGAAAATGTATGTAAAGAAAATATCACAGGAAAATTTTAGATATACATATAAACGCTAATATTATTACACTTAGTATAATCACAGATTCCAAAGTATGTATAATCACTAATTCCAACATTATATAAAAAATATCACAAGAACTTTCAGAAATATAAATGTATAAATATCATGCAATTACATTGTGTATAATTATATTTGCAAAGACATTTAAATCCATTTAAATTAATGTATAATTATATTTGCAAGAACATTTAAATCTATTTAAATTAGTGTATAATTATATTTGCAAAAACACTTAAAACTATTTAAATTAGTGTATAATTATATTTGCAGGATGAACTCCGAAAACTTATTTCTTTTCCTTTCTTATATTTACTTATACCTAATAGGCAAGGAAAACCACTTTTTCCCAATATATATATATATATATATATATATAGGAAACAAAATTCAATTAAAACTTAACAAAAACACATATAACATACTGGTAGTAATACTAATTTTAACCAATACAAAAAAACTTAATTTGTCACAAAAATTTTATCACAAAATTGCTTAAGGTCATATTTGGTCTGTGGCTTCGTGAAAGGGTCTGCAAGATTCAATTTACTTTTAATATATTCTATATTGAAAACATCTTTATTAATTAAATCCCTAATAAAAAAAAGTTTCACATCAATGTGCTTGGTCCTATGGTTTTCAATTGGTGATTTTACAAAATTGATACAAGCCATATTATCAACATATATTACTGGTTTAAGTTTAACTTCAAGTAAAATCCCCCTATTATGACATTCATCTAAAACTCTATCAAACCACAGGGTTTCTTTAGTTGTTTCAGTTAATGCCACAAATTCTGACTCCATGGTGGAAAGTGAAACACACCGCTCTTTAAATGACCTCCAAGCTATTGGTGCATTGTCTATAAAAATTATTTGACCCCGCATAGATGTTCTATCATCTTTATTAGTTGCAAAATCTGCATCAGTAAAAGAAAAAATTTGTGGAACATTGCATTTTAATTTTAGTTTATATTCATGTGTATATTGCACATACCCTAACAACTTTAATAACCCTTCCCAGTGTGCTTTACCAGGATTACTCTGATACTGACTAAACAAGTTGATGGCATAACTTATATCAGGTCTTGTTCGACCGGCTAGAAAAGACAAACAACCTACTAAACTACGGTATGGATATATTGACATTTCAAGAATTTCTTCCTCAGTCTGAGGACACTGGGTTTTAGAATAAACAGTTCCCTTACTGATAGGGAGAGAAGAAATGGGAAAATGATACCCCTCAAAGCGTTTACAAACTTCACTAATGTAAAGCTGTTGGCCGATAGTTATTTCATTTTCACCTTCCTCGAACTCAACCCCTAACAGTCTACGGGTTCTACCCAAAACTTTTAAATCGAAATGCCTTTCTAATAATTTAATTGCTTTACTAATGGTTGATTTGTCAACACCAAACAAGACCATATCATCAACATACAATAAAAGCACTAGGGTTTTCTTATACGTGTATGCACAATTACACCATTCTAGTTTAACAAATCCCAAAGTTATTAATACCCCATGTATTTCAAAAAACCACTCACGGCCACTTTGATGGAGGCCGTACAAAGCTTTATTCAATTTGCATACTAAACTTTCTTTACCCTCTTGAACAAAACCCGGAGGCTGTGTCATATAAACTTCATTTGATAAAGGGGCATATAAATATGCGCCCTTAACGTCACATTGGCAGTGGGACCAGTTTTTGCTTACTACAAGGATGGAAAAGAAAAGTCTAATAAGGCCAAAATTTATGACCGGACTGAAGGTCTCGTCATACGAAATGCCTTTGACTTGTTTAAAGCCTTGCGCAACAAGGCGGGCTTTATATCTTATGATTTCTCCTTTATCGTCACGTTTTAAAGCAAAAACCCACCTACAGCCAACAGGTGTGTGATTTGAGGGAAGTGGGCACAAACTCCACACTTTACGTTGTTCAATGACACTCATCTCCTCGTTCATTGCGTTTAGCCATAAGTCCTTTTGTGGGGATTTTAAAACTTGATTATAAGTCTTTGGGATTTGAATGTCTAGTCATTCAGATGAGGTCGCTAAGCTTGTAGAAGCCGCGTGTGTTTGATCTGATACAATTCCCTGATACTTATTTTTGCCTGAAAAATCAAAAAGTGTCAGGTCAAAGTTTATGTTATTAGTCTTACAGTATGTTTCCACATCGTTTAAAGATCTCAGTCTAGTTTTTGAGCCCATTTCGTAGTAATATACGTCCGTACGCGAGTCATCAGTTCTGGTTTTAGTTCTACGTTCCCATTTCACAGATCTTAGTTGGGAAGTTTGAGTTGAACCACTGGCTTTCCTAGCACGGGCTTCGTGGATTAAACGTAAATCATCATCTGAGTCATCATCTGCGAAATACGGGGAGGAAACATAAATATCATGTGTCGACTCTACACTCGTATCACTGACGTGACCACTAGACTCCGATTCGTAACCCAGCACTGCTCCACTGCGTGTTGGCCCATCAAGTGGTTCTTCTTTAAAGTTAACGTTTATTGTTTCTACAATTTTACCAGTATCTGGAAAGAAAATCCTGTACCCTTTTGTACGAAACGCATAACCTATCATTATGCCTTTTTGGGCTTTAGGATCAAGTTTAGATCTTAACTGACGAGGGACTCCAACATAGGCTACGGAACCAAAAGGTTTTAAATGGTTTATGGATGGCTTGTAACCACCATATAACTCGAAAGGTGTTTTACTTTGACCCTTATGACAAATTCTATTCCAAACATATGTAAACGTTAAAAGTGCGTCTGGCCAAAATTCCTTACCAAGATTACTATCAGCAAGCAGACAACGGGTACCATTCAAAGCGGTTTCATTAAACCTCTCAGCAACACCATTTTGCTCAGGAGAGTACGTATTCGTAACTTCATGCTTTATACCTCTCTCTGTGCAAAAGCAATTAAAATTATCATTTACAAATTCGCTACCGTTGTCGGTCCGAATGTTTTTCACTTTGCACTCAGTAAAACGTTCAGCACGTGCTACATAGTTCTCAAAAATCCTGAACACCTCAGTCTTCTCACGTATAGGAAAGACTGATGTTTTCCTAGAGAAGTCATCAATTATTGACAAAAAGAATTTTTCCCCGTTTCTGCCTACATCTCTTGTAGGACCCCAGACGTCCATATAGATCAAATCATTAGGATTTTTAGATCTTATAAAATTAGTAGCTTTAAAAGAGACACGTCTTTGCTTATTTAAGTTACAAACTTCACAATTTAATTTAAACTTTTTAAACCCTGACAACCCTACAACGCCATTTTTACGAATTGTATCTTCAATTGCAGCTGGACTTACATGTGCCAGTCTACGATGCATTAAACATTCATCAACTTTCTGAGTAATTAATGCACCAGCATTGGATTTTTTCTTTTTAGGCATTGTAGGATTTAAAACATAAACGCCATCTTTTAATTTAGCACGAAAAATAATTTTAGAATTTTGCTTGACCCTTATTTCACCTCCGCCACCTTCAAACTTTATACCCTTTCTATCTAACCTTGGACCAGAAATAAGGTTATGTTTCAAAGAAGGTGAATACATAACGTCGGCAAAATAAAAATCACGTTGACCAAATCTGAGCTTAAGAAGACCCTTCCCTTCAATGGGAAAAAACTGATCTTTTATAGCAACTGACATTTTATCAGAAAAAGGAGTAAATTTTTCAAAAATTTCCTTATTACCACTGAAATGATGAGAAGCAGCCGTGTCGAAGACCCAAGTGTTCGACACTTCGCTTACATCACTCATACAAGCTTGAATATAAAAAGCATTTTTACCTGTACCAGCTATATTAGGTTTACACAAACTTTTCTTATTAACATTATTTCTAGAAAACCGAGTCCTTTGATTTCTGTTATTGGCACCTGGACTGGAACCTCTTGACGAAGCTGATGATGCTCTCTGACTAGAACTTCTAGTGGGAGTCAAAGTCCGTTGTCTGGAGCTTCTTGTAGACGTCAAAGTTCTTTGAGTAGGGTTAGGATTACTAGCTGAGGACTCCTTTAGGGCATACACAGGCGACAACTCTGGGCACTGAGGACGAATATGACCACGCTGCTTACATCTGTAACAGACTACTTGCTTTCTAGGTTTATGTTGATAATGTGTGCTGTGAGCAGCAACTTCATATACAAGCTGCTTGTCTTGCTCCCGTAATTGTAAACGAGACTCTTCAGCAATAAGTTCTACAAGAATATCTTTATATACAAACTTCTCATCACTCCAGCGCAAGATGCTCTGTACAATCCCATCATACTGTGCCTGGAGGTATCGCAGCAGCTGAAAAGACACATATACTTCTTTAACTGGACTTTTAATTTCATTTAATTGCTCCTGGATCCTCATTAACCTCGCTGAAAACAAGCTGATGCTTTCATTCGGAAGAATCTTACAGGAAAACAACTCTGTTACCAGCTGCATGTGACGACTCCGGTTATAAGAAAGTTTTCAGTCTCTGCCAAGCCTCCTTTGCATCAGTCAGTCCTTCAATAACTTTACGGTACTCTGGCGACATGTTGTGGTATATGGTCGAGATGGCAGCACTTGCTCGCTGATTAAAGTCACGGAGGTCTCGATAAATAATTCCCTTCTCCACATCGACGACTGGTGCCTTTTCACTACCATCAACAATGCCCCAGCATCCACGCTCCATCAAAACATACATGACATCGGCTGACCAGTTTCCATAATTTGTAGCAGTCAGTCTCTCCACACTAAATACATTAGCAGCCATAACTAAAGTCTATTTAAGACTCAAAAATTTTATTAAAAAACTTAATCTCATATAGAGAAAAAAACTCAATTTATGCCCCCCCCCCCCACTCATTAATCAATGAGGGTGCCAAAAAAACTTTAAAAAAACATTTTTCTCTACTTTAAATTTTTAATTTTACTGCTATATTTAAATTTATTTTTCTTTATTATATTAACTTTTACTTCACAAATTCAAGTTTTAATTATTACTGGAATAACTTTATATATTGCCAAAAAAACTTTCTTCACTGTCAACATAACTATATTAGCCAATAACACAGCATTAAGAAACCTTTAAATTTAATATGGGACTGGCCCATAACCAAAAATGTAAGCCTAAAATATATTTTAGCTAAAAGTTGTTGCTGTTCAGTCCACAATATTAAATAAGGAATCTTACTACCTTACAGCAACTAAACTAATACATGTTATATTAAGCAGCAAATGGCAATAGAAGCCAACTGGAAACTAAGGTAGTGAAAAACATGTTGACAGTGAGAGGCAATAAAGACAAGATATTTATATAAAACAACTAACGTTTATTAAATATTAATAACAAGTAAAAATAAAGTAACATCATTAATATATCACAGATTTGATGCTCAACTAGAAAAAACTTTAAACATATGAGAGAACAATAAACTGCTATTTAAATTTAATGTATAAATATATGTGGAGAGAAACTGACTATTTTTCTGAAACGATGTCACGTCCGTTTAATTTATCTTCCGGTGAACCAGTAGAGCCGAGAAAATAAACGTCCACATCCATAGGTGTCAACTTTTTAAAAAATCTGGGGGGGCGAGTTTCAGTGGAGCTATGTTCAAATAAGATTTAAAAAACTTTAGAATTTATATATATCGCATGTGATACCCCTCATGTGGGCCCCTCGCATGTGTTACCAACAATACGGCTATTAAAATGCATTCTTTATAAAAAATTTAACTTTCTATAAAGGGAAAAACACAACTGATTTAATTGTGAAGCAATGAACAAAATAATGAAACAAATCAGTAGGCAAGAAAAAGAAAAACTTATCTAATTGTGAAGTAATGAACAAAATAATGAAACAAATCTGTAGGCAAGAAAAACAAAAATTTAATCCGAACTGATATCAATCTTATCAAAAAGTAATAAGGAGAAATACAATTTTCCTAACTTTAAATTAAAAAAATTCTAAAGGTGATAAATGACTGGATTGAACCTGGCTACTGAACTAATAAGTTCATTAATGAAAATAGAGACTAATTTCTTTTCATACATACATATGAAACTAGTATGTTGTGGCCACCACAAGACTTTCTTCTATATTTTCCTATATACATATTCAATCAGTAACAATATTAAAAAAAAAAAAAAAAAAATTACGATTTTTTTTCTAAGTTTTTTTTTTTTTTTTTTTGTTAAAAGTAATACATATTCAATCAGTAACAATATTTAAATTTTTTTTTTTTTTGCTAAAAGTAAAAAAAATCGATAACTTTGTTTTAAATTATCACAGATTTATAGTTCAACCATTCATTTTAAAGGTATTGACAAGATCTTTCGAAAGATACCCATCTTCAAAATTTACCCCTCCCCCCTGAGGGGGGTACTTCCCCCCCCAGGGGGGGAAGCGATGCCCCCACATGCACAGAAATTTTTTCCTAGTTAACTATTACTGTAATCAATAACTCATATTAATTTTACAATCACAAGTTAAAAATAACTCTCATTATGTACATTTATACGAAATTTCGTCCTATACTGCCATGTTAAAAATTTAGAAAACATGAGAACACAGCGCCACCTGTTGAGCGATTGATCCCCAAATGTAATCAGCACCAGTTTATGTCAGGGACCAACTAAATACCAAGTTTGGTTAAATTTCGTTTAAAAAAAAATATATATACGATTTTTTCCAAGTTTTTTTTTCATTAAAAGTAAAAAAAATCGATAACTTTGTTTTAAATTATCACAGATTTATGGTTCGACCATTCGTTTCAAAGGTATTGACGAGACCTTTCGAAAGATACCCATCTTGAAACTTTGCCCCCCGGGAAGGGGGGGTAACCGATGCCCCCACACGCACAAAATTTTTTTCCTAGTTAACTATTACTATTGTCAACGAGACCTTTCGAAAGATACCCATCTTAAAAATTTACGTCCCGGGGAGGCCGCCCCCCGAAGATGTAAAAGTGGGGGGGGCCAGCCCCCCCTGCCCCCCCGTAGTTTACGCCTATGTCCACATCTTCTGGACAAACACCAGGCTATCTTAAAAGAATAACCTTTCAAAAACTATTTACTATTTCAAAAAAAACACTATCATTCCCTATTACTATTTCAAAAGTCAATTTAAGAAAACGAAAAAACATCATGGCCAATAATTAGGCTTTACCACCAGCAGTAAAACATAACAAAAAGAGAAAGAGCAATGTTCTATTAAATTACTTCATATTTATACTCATCGTCTGCCAAAAACTATCCGTGCGGTTCACTGTAAACATGAAACGCCCACAGAACTAACCAATCAGAAAATAGGTGGTTGAACGATTCATTGTGAGCGTTCAAAACTTAAACAGGCGCCACCAAACGGTGAAAACTAAAAGTTCAGTAGCGAAGGGTTAATGCCGCAACGGACTAAACCAAGATGGCAACGTAAATAAACCCGAAGTAACTACAACGCGGTACTTCGGAAAAATTACACATTAAAGTTAATAACGTAAGTAATGCAATTATTTTACACTTTAATAAAGATTTAATAAATTTAAAAGACAATAACTTATATTTATAATAGATTAAGTATATTAAAGGCTTTAAATAAAAAAACGATGTCAAGTACAATTATATATTTAAAGTGGGCCAAAAGCCAACAAAATGCTCCCGGCTGCGGGCGCGCCAGTTGAGAAAAGAAAATGTAGCTGTGTGCGCTGGCCTTGGTGGCTATCTATTATAACCTGTGTGGTTAAACAACTAAAAATATACGAAGTCAATGTACACTTACATATTTTTTAATTCTACTTATTTTGAGTGTGTGTAATGTAAATCGTCTTGTTTATACAATAAATGTTAGCTATATATATTCAAGAATTTCGATTTAATGGAACTCATATTACAACAATTTTTAAGTCTGCCTTCTTGGTAATCTCATCATATCAAATATTACAAAATAATAATAATAATAATTTTTTAATTTAGTAGAGACAAATTTCAGGAACTAAAAAACACAAATGTGTGAAAAATAAAAATGTTGACGGTTGTCGCAGATTTTAGTGTTATTCATTTTCATAGATTTGTATCATTTGCCAAAAATTTGTTATACCAGGATCTCTGTTAGAAATAAGTAGTTAAAAAATCACTTACTTAACTGAATAAGTATATTGTAGTTCTCTATTTGTTCATTGTTCATGTTGTAATTGTTAATTTCTCTATGTAGATGCATAAATTAAGAGATGTACTTTGTCCTATTATTGAAAAAGCTTTAAAAAGTCTAACAACAGAAACTTTATATGATTGGGCCACCTGCCTAGCATCTTTTTCAGTAAGTGTCTAATATAATTACTTTTGTTTAAAATAACATATTTTTAAACTGCTTTTTTTAATAGGTTTATTTTATATGCACATTTGTTTATTCATTTAATTGTTGTTCTTGTGTGTGTGTGTGTGAAGAGGCAGGGAATTTAACATTTTCATGTTTATATTATTAGTGTTCTTCATATATTATTAATGTTTGTAAAATTAATATTTTACAATACTCATAGTTTTTTTTTTTTTTTTTTTTTTTTTTTTTAACTTTAACAAAACATTTGTTATGTTTTGTTTATTATTTCGTTAATGTTTTCTAAAATTATTGGAAACATTAATGAAAGATTTATTAATTATATTTCATTTACTACAGAGCTTTAAGTCTGTGTCGATAATTAAATTTTACAGTACCTAAAAGCCATTTTGTGATTCCCTGATTGACATATAAAATGGCTACAATCATGTGAGAAAAACATTTACATATGCATGTAATATTTTCACCATGTAAGATCTGCCTATAGGGCTCTTTAAGGTCTGGCTTCTAGGCTGCTTTTCCTTAATTTAATGCAAGAATAATGCTCAGACCGCTTTACTCTGTGATAAATGACTGCTTGTTTTTAAAAAAGGATATTCCGTCACTTTCAAAATGTAATCACCATTTCCAGAGCTCTATAAAAACTTTACATGCCGGGTGTCCTAAAATTCTGTAAACATTTTAAAAATTCAATAAAGATTGAAGAAATTGGTAGAATTGAACGCAGTTTCCAGAAAAAAGATTCTTGTGAAGGGGGATTTTTTTTCAGTATAGAAAAAATAAAGTCAATAGAGGGTGCTGCATCAGAACAAATTGCACATTTTCATGGAAAATTATATTTATTTCGACGGAGGCAAATATCTACAAGCATACTGCTCTTATTATGTGTGTCTGCCATCATCAAAAATTAGAGTTTACAAGTGAATTACAACACTGAAAACTGCAATATGCAGCATATTCAATTGGATGCAGGGGATTTCATGTTGAATGGCATCTTTTAACTGCACCAAGGATATATGTTATATTAAAATTTTGTGTACAAGTAAGTAGGATAAATAATCAGAAATAAGCTGCTAATCATAAAACCCCTGCATATTTCTAATTACTTTGTCTATGTAGTCCTCATTGACAGATTCCCCCCCCCCCCCAAAAAAAAAATAAAATAAATAAAATAAAAATAATAATAAATAAATAAATAAATAAAATAAAAAACTTTTATGAGAATAACTGTTTTGTCCATTTTTGCCAATTCCTTTAACTTTTATAAATTTTTTAAATATTTACAGAATACACTAGGTGTCTTATGGGGACACCTGGTATATATGTTTAAAAGTTAAGCACTCATTTAAAAATCACAAAGAATTATACTTAATTTGTACTAGAAGGTAAAAGAAAAATCCAAATTGTGTAAATGTGTTTCATTCCTTGAAGTTATTTAACCTTTTACACGCCGCATTCAGATCCGAGTGTAATTTAAATTAGTTTTTTTACATATTTTGCCTTTTATTGCTTTAGTTTAAGGAACTCTATCATTAAAATGTGTAAAAAAAATTTGGGATATAATTTAAGGTTATTATATTTAATATTATTAATTTAATGTTATTATATTTTAATATTATATTTCATTTTAATAATGTAAATTGTTTTAAACATGCCAGTCCATTTTTCAAAACATTTGCTTATTTTTCTAAATGATGTGAATTTTTAAACTGTGTGGAAAATGGTAAAATAGATCATTTTTATAATTTTCTGTACATTTCTCCTTTTATGATTGAACTGTAATTTCTATTTCAAAAAATTAAGTCATATTTCTGTTATATCTGATAATTTTTTTTTAAGTCAGTAATCATGATATTTAATTTTTAACCCTTCTTTGCATGATTTTTTCTTTTTCTTTCTTTCTTTCTTTTTTTTTTTTTTTTTTTTTTTGTGAAAGGTTTCTTTTTTTGTTTCAGGGTGATATAATTCATGCTCTAGATTAAGGAAAAACGTTTTAAAAAATCCTAGTATAAATATATAATATAAAATAATTAAAAAACAGTATGATGGAATTATCCATCATCATGCAAATTTGCATCTTAAGCTCAGTAAAAAATAAATAAAAAAATAATATATCTTTGCATAGTGATGTAAATTTCATCGTTTTTATTAGCAAAAAAATCTCAGATTAATTATAAAAAAAATATTCAAGAAATCACACATTTCTTCCAACCACATCAAACAGCGGAATGACAAGTTCAAACACGTGATAATGATTGTGACATTTGATTTACAGCTACGTTCCTTATTATGCAACAGTCATGAAAAAAGTTACCAACAACAACCAATTTACAGTACACATGTTTCGAGTATAATTTTTTGTTTACCGAATGTTATGATGGAAATTTCAATCACCATGCAAAGAAGGGTTATGAATTTTTAAATCCAAGTTCTATTTATGGAACATGGTGTGTAAAAAGTTACACGGTGAGTGCCATGTCAGCCATCAGTGGCTGACACTGAACTTTCCGTTTAGGCCGCATCAACCACTGATGGCTGACAAGTGTAAAATATGCTATAAAACTAAAAAAATTACATTGTTTTAAGTTGTGATGTAAATACATCACCTCTTGTTTAATTCCTATGCCAAAATACATCGTTTTGCAGGCATCTCATCGCAACCGTTCGTTCCTGGCTCAACGCACCCTGTAAAGTTTGCTTCCCGCGACACTTGTCAACGGGAGAATCGGCGATTGTTTCTCTTGCGTGCGCGTACTGTTTAATTGGTTACTTTTGAAGTCCGATTAACGAATCCAAATCGCGTATCCGTGATTTTAGGTGTGCGGACCTGTTTTTTCTTTAGGAGCGATTTTTGAAATTTAAAAATCAGTGAGTTGGTGTTCCACCTTGGGGTAGAGAAGAATGGCCGGGCACCTACGTCCCTACATTATATTTTACCGTTATTTTTATATATGTGGTCCCACACGGTTATTATCACTTGAAACTAAATTGTAACAGTGACCGGAGATGATTTTTTTATATAAATATTTTGTGAAGTATCTTGAATTTATTTTAAACAAGCATGGCTATGTATTAGAGATTTGAGATTTATAACAGTTGTCCGGATTCTGCATTCTTGAAGTGGGAAAGCAAATTAATCTTAATAAATACTATTAAATTGGAATTGAAGACTGCCTTTCCTTTTTTTTCAAGACTGGGTATGTTTTATTCTAAACTTTAAAATATCTCAAAAAAGTAAAAATTGAATTTATCTTATACTTGATATGTACCCATGTATGATCAGATCGAAGCCTAGGGTAATTCATCATTATTTCATACGATCACAATTTGTTAACATATTTTGTTTTAAATTAAAGGCAACCTCTATCCATTATTAAATAAAATAAAAAGTACCACCACATATGGTGCCGATCGTAAAAAATTAAAGATTGCATGAGGTACATTGCCAGTTTTGGTCTGAAAGTGCTTTATTTAAGAAATTATTAGAAAGATGTATATTTTTGTTATTATTCATATTTTCATAGCCATAAGTGCAGTAATTATTGAAAGTATTACTGTTTGCATGGGTGAAATTTTATTTTAATATGCCTATTATCCATTTCATTAATAACAGTAATAATAATAAACTGAAATAGTTAAATAAGAATTCATATATTTTTTCAAAGACATACTTTTGAAAAGTGTTTTTTTTTTTTCAAAAAAAAAAAAAAAAAAAAAAAAAAAAATTCCATAGTGGCATATTGAACTAAGTATTATAATCTAGTCTGTTGAATGTATTTAAACAAATAGTTTATTAAGAATAATAATTAAAAGCTTACTTTCACATTTGAAGTGTAATATATTGGTATGTATTTCTGGATTATATAGGGTATTATTCATTTGCAAAATAAAAATACTGTTTTGATTTAGAATTAATGCCAAGATAATAGAGAGAGAATATTTTGAAAATAGGCTGTATGATATTTTTGTATTTGAAGGAATAACATGTTATAATTTATTGTGTTTGGGAGTTTGCTATCACTTCTAAAAAAAAAAAAAAAAATAGACATAATAAGATGGGTCAACTTCAATTAATATGAAAATTTGTTATGAAATATAATAAGATTAAAGTAGATAAGTATGTCTGCTTGATATTTTGAAAATATATGACTATGCATTAACTTTTTTTGTCTCTGCAAAATTTTGACAAATTTTTCTTAAAATCATGAATGCTGAAAAAACTTATTGTCTTAAATTCACAGTAACACCATTTAATGGTGATCCAGATCTTTTGGATTTTTTTATTGAACAGGTGCAAACTAAAATAGATATTTTTAAATGGCATCCTAAACAGGCCCTTACTTTTATTAAATCAAAACTTTGCGATAGGGCTTTAAAATTTTATACATCGTCAATCCCATGCCAAAGAGCCAAGTCTCCTGATGAATTATTTCAGATTTTACGTAAGAATTTTAAAGGTGAAACAGAACAGAGTGTAGCATTACAATATAATGCCATTAAATTTGATGGTTTGGAGAATATCCGAAACTTTGCTAATCGGCTCCAACATCTTGTTTATAAGAGGTTTCCAAAATTTCCACAAGAATCAATGGACCAACTACTCATTGCAAAATTAACGGATACTCTCACCCCCGATTATAAGTTACATCTTTTAACGAGAAAGTGTAGTAATTTTGAGGAAATGGTTGACAATCTGGCTGCATATCAGGAGGTTGTTCAATCAGGTGAATCTTTGGCTGTTTCCCAGCCATCATTTTCAAATATAAATCATTGCATAACTGCTGAAAATGCACAGCATAATGCCGCGGATCGGGACTCCAAGCTGCATCATCTTGAATTAAATTCAGATCGGCCCTCGCGGTCTGATGGTCATAAACCGACATGTCAGTGGTGTTCTCGGGTTGGACACACTGCCCGATTTTGTTACAAATTAAAAGATTATCAGGGTGGCAGAAGATTTGACACAGATCGACAGGGATTCAAATCATGTCAAAGAAATAAAATTAGATCCAAATATAACCGTAGACATTCTCCTTCGGATGGACACTCCTCTCACACACACCCCCGGTCAGCACAGGCTCAATCGGAGTCAGCAACTTTTGAACATAAGCGTAAAGGGCTCAACTACAAAAATCGTCAGTTTCATAAAGACTGACAAATTTCTGGGAGAGGTCAGTCCTGCACTTCCTCTCCCATTCATAATAAACATTCGAATGGTCTAAAAATTTGTGGTCAGGATATAATCCTAAGATCACCAAGCACTAGATTAAAATTTCCTATCTCATCAAAAAGATTGGTCAGTTCAGTAAGTACTCAAACCATTGTTCCTGCAAATATATCATCTAATGCTACATCCCAAACAGAAAATCAGCCTGATGAGGATGTTATTTTTATTCATTCATTAAGATTTCTATTGTACACTCAAGCTGCCAGTCCTCACTTACCTATTGTTAAGTTAAACATAAATAAGTCATTACAAAACTTTCTTTTGGATTCAGGTGCGAGCATTTCAGTTTTAGCCAAAGGCTATTTCGATAAATTCAGAAATGAATTACACTTTAAAAGAGTCGCTACAAAAGTTAAAATTGCTACTGTCAATTCAGCGGTATTTTGTGCAGGATGTATCAATCTATCATTCAAAATTGGCAAATTTTTTTTCAGACATACATTTTTTCTCATAGATATTCCTACAGACTCAAAATTCATTGGTATATTGGGATTTGATTTTCTGAAAACCCATAGGGTCCTAATTGATTTAAAACAAAATCTCGTACAAATTAACGATTGTCATGTTGACATTTATAGCACAATTCCTGAAGATGAGTATGAGATTCCTGAATCCAAAATTAATTGCCTCCAAAATTTACCCGCTATTCCTGAGACCAGTACTTCTACCTCTAATCCTACTTTCGTAAACGATAAAAATTCTCAATTTGACTGTCAAGATGAAGTTAATAAATGTACACTCAAAAACAAAGTGATCATTCCACCGCTACAAACAGTTTATGTCTTTGTTATGTGCAAACAAATATATGCTGATAAACAGGTAATCTTTATTCCCACACTGAATAAAAACAAAGGTATAGGTTTGTACGCTGCAATTGTCAACCTTGAAGAGGGTTCACATAGTAAAAATATTGAAGTAATGTCATTTTCAGTTCCGTTAACAAATTATTCTAAAGTAGATCAACATTTAAATAAAGGTACCAAGCTTGGAATAATTCACCAAATTGAAGAAATAGAGGAAATTAAACAAGAGCCCAGAGCACAAGTTAATCTGATTCAAGCATCGGATGAGATCATTCAACTCCGAAAATCTGAATTTAGTATTGATAATTTTTCCTTACACCATTTGTCTACCAAAGAAAGATTGACTATCCAGAAATTGCTTATGGAGCATCAAGTGGTTTTTTCCTCATCACTTAAATCACTGGGACACACTGACCATGTGACCCCGCATATACAATTCACAAGTGATGTTCCTGTAAGAACGTTGCCTTATCCAGTTCCTGAAGCTATGCAGGAGGAGATAAAGAAACAGATTGATGCTCTACAAGAGGCTGGCATCATTGAAAGGAGCATTTCTGAATGGGCGTGTCCCATGCTTGCTGTGAAGAAAAAACCCACATCTCCTGATGAAAAGCCATCTTTTCGCCTAGCCCTTGATCTGCGACTCATCAATGCCATGATAAGGAGTTCATCGTATCCATTGCCCCGAATTGATTATATCATTAATAACATTTCAAAGTATAAATACTTCACCACGCTGGACTTCCCGTCTGCATATCATCAAATACATCTCCCAAAGAAGTTCAGAAAAAGGTTATCATTCACAACTCAGTGGGGGACCTATTCATTTAGTCGTTTAATGTTTGGACTAAGATCTGCAGCAAGCAGTTTCCAAATGTTGATTGATGCGATAATTGAAGAAACAAAATGTCTTGGTATCTTTGCATACCAGGACGATATCATTGTAGGTAGCAATTCATTTCCAGAAATGTTAGAAAAACTGACTCAACTTTTCAAAATTTTACTAAAGTATAACATCACCTTATCTCCGAAGAAATCCCAATTTTTTAAGAAGGCTATTGATTACCTTGGATTTGATATACAAGACCATACTATAAGTCCCATATCATCAAACATCACCAAAATAACAGCATTTCCAACTCCCAAAACAAGAAAACATTTAAAGAGATTTTTGGGTTTATGTGGTTTTTACAGAAAAATTCTTCCAAATTATGCAAAACTAGTGGATCAACTAACACAGTTAACTTCAACGAAGATCCCGTTTAAATGGACACATCAACACACAGAAGTTTTTCAGAAAATTCAAAAGATATTTTTTACTAAACCATTTCTAAATTTACCTGATTTTGACAAGCCTTTCTTCCTGAATACCGATGCTGGGGTTCTGTTGCAAGAACGCAACAATGTATTACAACCAGTTAGCTATTTCAGCAAAACACTTTCTAATTCTGAGAAGCACTATCCGGCACTCAAGAAAGAACTTATGGCAATTGTTAAATCAGTTAAAGCATTCAGGTTCTACTTATATAATAGACAATTTACAATTTTAAGTGATAGCAAACCCATAGAATTCTATCGCAGTACTACTTCACCTGTAGATCTTACTACAAAATGGCTAATAGAGTTGTACACATATGATTTTACATTTCAATACATTAAAGGTCAATCTAATGTTCTAGCAGATTATTTTTCACGTGATGACTTTTCAGAATCCACCCAAAATTTGACAACAAATCCAGAGTTAATAAATGATGAAAACATCTTACCTGTATCATCCAATTCACCCAGCATACAGTTGCACAATATAAATCACAGCAACCTAAACCTAACTAATAGAAAAAATAATGACCCAGAACTACAAGTTTCACAAGATACTTTATTTATTGAACAAAAACATGATGATAATTTATTGAAAATAGTACAAAATATTACGTCTGAAAATCCAAAACAGAAATTCAAAAATTATTTCATTCATCCAGATACAGGTCTATTGATGATAAGAAGAAAATTTAATAGCAAACAAGATAGTAATTCCTCCAAGATTCTTGTACCAAATTCACTAAAACCTAAAATTTTAAAGATAGCTCATATGCCACATTTTGGTATTTATAATACATACCGTAAAATCCTGAAGTCATATTACTGGAGAGGAATATACAGAGATACCAAAAATTATGTGCTTTCTTGTAAACTGTGTATCAGAAATAAGACTCACAAAATTCCTGCAGCTCCCTTACAGGAAATGTTCATTCCAAATAAACCTGGTGAACTGGTATCTATGGATTTTGTTGGACCATTCTCCAACAAAATGTTTGTACTTACCTGTTTTGATCACTTCTCCAAATTCTTAGAACTTTTTCCAATTAAAAAACCCACGGCACAGTCTGTTGTAGACTCCCTAACAAAATATATCACATCATATGGACGTCCTGCAGCATTAATGTCTGACCTTGGACCTCAGTTTACAGCAGATATTTTCAACCATTTCACCAAAACCATGAAAATAAGCCTTGTTCATGCTTCGTCTGCACATCCACAGACGCAAGGATCTTCTGAAAGAATAAATACTAGCATCAAATCATCTATTGCTTCATTAGCAGGTGAAGGCTTCAACTTCAAACAAGCCTTGATGATACATAAAAGTATATACAACACTTCTATACATTCATCAACGGGGTATTCACCAGCATTTTTACATTTTGGTAGGTCAGTTTCTAATATATTTGATGTATGTGAATTGCATGAAATGTCAAATATGGAATTCCCCTTTGAGTATTATCAATACATGAAGTCGCTAAATAGAGTTTATGAAAAGGTACATAGAAATATGAAGGATGCTCAAAATTACAGAAATCAAAGACAGCACCAGAGGGCTTCCCTCAGAGTGTTCAAGACGGGTGACCTTGTTTACATGAAAACACGAGACACTTTCAAAGCAAGGTTTATCGGGCCTTTTATTGTCACTAAAGTAATTTCTAAGGTGCTGGTTCAAATTAAAGAGTATGAAAGTGTTACAGCAAAACCATTCCACATTAATATCGATAGACTTTTAATTGTCCCAAA